>JAQSUU010000383.1:18845000-20187500 GCA_038087645.1 Saccharum hybrid cultivar R570
CAAACAACAGTCAGTTACATGAATATCATTTTCGCATTAATGAAATGTCATTATTCGATGCACTTGCAGTTCAAACTTGCATTTTTCAAAAAAAAAATCAATGAAAAGAAACAAACTAAAGAAATATAGCAAAATGTCTTAAAATTGTGTCAAATTCCAACATGTTGGTCAAGGTAATAGAGGAAGCCTACAAAAAAAATTGGAAGCCAAAAACTATATATATATATATATATATATATATATATATATATATATATATATATATATTGTCGAGTGTCCCAGAGAAACACTCGGCAAACAGTATACTTTGCCGAGTGCCAGAACCTAGACACTCGGCAAAGTGTAATTAAATAATTTTTTTATTTTTTAAAAAAAATTGAAAATTTTGCCGAGTGTCAGATCTGGCACACTCGGCAAAGTTTGAAATAGACAATTTATCTCGGTCACCGTCGCTCGCCCAACCTCGCTCGGCCACCGTCGCCCGCGTCCTCAATCACAAACAAAAAAAACTCGAAACCTAGGTGCCCAGATCGAAGGCTCCGTCGGCGTCGGCGCATCCGCGCCCCCGGCCACCACGCCAACACCAAGCGCGCGCGGCAGCTGCACCCTGCCACGCCCTCACCCAGCGCTGCCTAGCGCGCAGGGTCCCCGCGCCTCCGCACCCTCGTCTAGCTGCGCCGTTGTCGTCGCTTTCTGGAGGTGGTGGTGGGAGGAGGAGCCCTGGTTGCCGACGCCAGCGAACGGTGGTGGTCCAACGGATGCAGTGACGCCAGATCTAGAGGAGCATGTCACTAAGGAGCCACGTCGGAGGAGCCTCCGTTGCTGCCTGCGCGGCCCCTCCAGCCGCCGATGACGTCGTGCTCTGCTGCGGCCTGCGCTCCGCCGTCACCAGCCGGATGCCGCCCCTGTCCTGCTCTGCTGCGCCTAGCTCAGCGCCTCTCTGGAGCAACCTGTACTGCGGTCAGCGGTGCGCCGGCGCCCGGCGGCCAACAGCCTGGCCTCGCGCGGTCCACCCCCCCCCCCCCAGGCCAAAAGAAGTCGAGCAGGGCAGCAGGAGCACCGAGCACCCCCTCTGGCCGGTACTTATTCTCTACTAATTTCTAATTCTAAGTTTCAATTGGTTTGAAAACTTAAATTGGTTTCAATCCTCCATTCCTAGTACACTGTTTTCTGATTATGCAGTCCTGAATCATGTGTTGTATACTTGTGCAATTTCTGAATCACATGTGCTGCTGGTGGGGATGGTTGAGTGGATGTACATGTCATATGCAAGATGGTTCTCGCTATAGTACAAGTCAAGATCTAGAGTCCATAGTTGGGCTCTGGGGCTGATGGGCAGTGTGCTGCTTATGGTAGACATCGGACTAAATATAGGCTTGGAGGGTATGTCCATGCATCTCCCCTCCATGCATCGAACCCCATTTCCAATTATTATTTATAAATTCAGCACATGTTCTACACTTACAGATATTAGCTTTCTTTTTGTCTTATGACGTTAGTCTCAGCACAGTTAGTGCCCAAGAAATTCTTAGATCCACAAGCTTGTTGCTGACTTCGTAGCTTTATAACTCTTTGCTCTGCTATGCCAATTTTACCATCTTCAACCTTCCTCAACAGTGCAGACTAGATTAAGCAAATTAGATGCATTATTCATTAGTCCCTATAATTGTTCTTGCCTTCGGATTTGTCTTGTCGACTGCATATATTAAATCGGATATGTCATTGTTGTTACTGAATACCTTTGGGTACCAATTATGAAACCTGTAAGAGATGAAGTAGTGGTAGTCCTGATCACTCTGTTTGCTTGTCTGGACGGGTGCAAATGGGATGGCTGTATTAAAAAATTCCGTGTTGTTTCTACTGAGTATCTTATGTAATTCTATTATTCAGACAAGTCCAGCTAAATGAGATGGCTGTATTAAAAAATTCCGTGTTGTTTCTGCAATTTTTTTGTCAACACCATATTGAGTACTGAAACTTGTGTGCTAGAAATAAAGATATGCTTAGAACTATATAGGTTGTAGATATAGTTCTGGATGTACTGTAGAGTTTATTGTAACTTGCACCGAAATTTAAAACTCGGTAGCTGACAAGCAATTTTACAGATTACATATTTGACCTTTCATGTGTGTTTCTTAACAATTTTACAGCCAGGTTTTATAGATTTCTCCTCATTGAGACTTGTGTTTAGCTAACCAGCCCCATTAATAGTTAACTTGTGAATTGTGAGAAATGACAGCCCACTACGCTACTGATATAGAACTGCACATGGAATGTCTTACACATCAAGATTGCATCAGCTGCTCCTTTCTGAAGATTGCATCTGCTGCTCCTTTCTGATGGAATAAGATGCAATGATAAATAGTTTAACATAGATTGTTATATAAATGGCTTCCTAGTATATTGTACTATTGCTAGATTGGTTGCTCTTTGCTATTTGGTTTGCTGGTGTTGTCTAAAGTATGCTCACTAAATGGCTTCCTAGTATATTGTACCGTGCAGGGGAGGTTCTGCCGAAATTTTTAATTGATGGCATTCTTTTCATTTTTTTGCAGCATCAATCGGCTGCGGCATCGAATCACGTTGGTGGGTCATCGACATCACAGTTTGGAGGGTCGCCGGTATCACAAGTTGTGCCAAATCAGCTCGAAGGGTCACCGACATCACAAATTACGCCAAATTGACTAGGAGGGTTGCCGACATCAAATCTCGGGTCTCCTCAGCCCCCTACAATCGCCATGAGCAGCTTGTTGTGAACTTCGGTTAAGATATTTGGTTACAGACTTGTCAACTTGTGAACTTGTCGCATATTTGGACTTTTGGTTATGAACATGTCATATATGTGAACATGTGTGTTTGTGACATATTTGAACTTGTGAGCTTGTTGTGATTGTGATTTATGACTCCTATGATAAATTTGTGGTGATTTAATACGATATATATTATATTTGTGCATTGTGTCGTAAATGTAACAAATAAAAAAATACAGATTTTGGTCAGTTTGCCGACTGTCAACTCCATGACACTCGGCAAACTGACCACACGTGGCATGCCTGGGAACACACTTTGCCGAGTGTCAGAGAGCTGACACTCGGCAAAGCGTGCACAGTTTGCCGAGTGTCATATGTTTGACACTCGGCAAAGTTTACATAGTTTGCCGAGTGTCACCTGGCAAACTATGTAAACTTTGCTGAGTGTCAAACATATGACACTCGGCAAACTGTGCACGCTTTGCCGAGTGTCGAACGGTTGACACTCGGCAAACCGATCGTTAGGATTTTGTCCGCTAGCGCCTTTCTTTGCCGTGTGACGTCTTTGACACTCGGCAAACGCTTTGCCGAGTGCCCGACGTTTGACACTCGGCAAAGCGTGCTTTGCCGACCAAGCCTATGCCGAGTCCAGTTTGCCGAGTGCGGCACTCGGCAAAGCGTTTGCCGAGTGTTTTTGGCGCTTTGCCGAGTGTCCCAGGCACTCGGCAAACCGCTCGAATCCAGTAGTGAATGATAGAATAAGTCATAACAAAATAACTAATATTTAGACAAATTTTTTGAATAAGACGAACGGTCATCTCGAAGTACTCCCTCCGGTTCGATATATCTGGCGTGCGCTCGTTTTGGAGAATGGCCATTTTATCTGGGGCAACATCATAGCATGCGTTGCAATTAAATAGCATGCAACACTTACCAAGCCTCTTTATAGGCAAGGCACTCTTCTCACTACTTGCATGCAAAACCGATTCGCTATTCCGTTTGAGTTGTTTGACCGATCCTCCTCCCTTCGTTGCATGCATGCAAAAAATTGATGACGACTTCAACAAACGAAGGGTCATGGCACCACCAGCTAGGAAACGGGAGCTGGATTAAATAGTTCTTGGTATCTGGAATACTAGTGTTGCGCCACATAAAACGGAATGGAGGGAGTAAAAAATATCACTTATTTTGGGACAGACGGAGGGAGTAGTGATCAAGTAATTAATTAATTGTCTGGATCTAATAGTGCCCGTATATCTATCGTAATCAATGCATGCAAGAGCGCGGCTGCATTTGCAGGTCAAACAAGAGTATGTAACCGCGCGCGTCTGACTCACTCGCGAACCTTATCTTTACCTGTATAATTTTATGTAGACTACGACTACGTACCATGCATGACCACGACACACCTGAGATCCTCGCGTGGATACTTACCGTGTACTCCAACTCCAAGTCTCCATCTATATCTATCAGTAGTGAACAAACAGACACGGGTCCTGTGATTTCCTGTTAAAGCATGGAAAAAAGGTACGACCTACCTAGACGGTTCAACCTATGCCACACTGTTGCCTCAGATTCTTTGTTTTCTGCCTTTTTTGTTTTGACAAATTAGTTTTCTGGCTTTTGGTGGATGGCATCGTGCATGCTCAGATAATCAGATGAGTGCGTGCATTTACACGCCTTCATGGCTAGTTGTCCGCACTCATATATATTAATATTATTATATGTGTACTTACTGATCATGCCATTAATTAACAGAAATTTCCTAGCATGACTGGGGAAAATGGTCGAGAGACTTAGGACATAGCATCAGGGACGAAGCCAAAAAAAAATTTAGGAGGGGCTAAACAATAGTGCTACAGGCTACAGCAATGTAACCACACTATGACCCCTCACTTGAAACATCGATGAATGATGAAAATCACAAAATACAGTCTATCATCGATATATTGAAAACTGAAAAATGAAATATATCATGAGTTCATGACAATCAGACAATCACCGATCACAGACTCAGTTTCACGGGAAAAAGTCACCTGCTCGCCTGGATATGGATGCCTAGAGCCCCCTCAGACGGCGGCGTGCCCCTGCCCACAGCGATGCTCCTGTGGCGTGCGGCCTGCCCGCCGGCCGCCAGTGCCTGCTCGCTCGCAGCGCCAAGCTGCCCGCTCAGCTGCTCCCCACTTGCCTGCCATCGCTGGCGTAGTGTGTTGCCGTAGTCGTAGGAGCCGCGTCCGCGCATGATGCGTGAAGCCGCCACCGACGGGTTGGGGACAACGGACGGACACGGTGGATTCTTGATTAGGAAGTTGAGATAGGGTTTCTTTCCGTGCTTGGGCCTTGGGCCTTTAGATAATTTTCTGTGCATATAGAATTGCTGGTCCAATTAGCAAAAGAGGACATCTTCTACTTCCAGCAAATCTCAACCCCTCCTACCTTATGCATCTACTGCTAAAAATTCAAGGGAGGCTTCAGGGGGTTCCACTGGCCCGGCAGCGGTAGAGGGGGCTCGAGCCCCCCTGCCCCACCGCTGCCTCTGTGCATGCATAGCATCATGCAACATAATTTACTGCAGATTTGCTTGTTCACAGTCGCCTGCTCGAGACGTGCCCATGCCTGCGCCCACACACTCGCACCTGTGCCCGCGGCTAGGGTTCCAGCGAGCTCTAGCGCAACCTTAGCGCACCGTGACAGGGCGGCGGGCGGCGGTGGGGCGAGGGCGCGTGAGTTGGAGGAGGGGCACCGGAGACGGAGAAGACAACGGCCATGCGTGTGAGGAAGAAAACGGGGCACAAGCATGAGGAAGAAGACCTTTAGGATGGTGACTGGATGGTGACTGATGGTTAAGCAGGATAGCGGGTACCTAAAACAGAGACAGACCCAATTTATTGTGGGGAGGCATGGTTTTTTCCTTCCACTTTTCATCATTTTTCTACTGCATATGTATCCTTTTTGACAATCAGAACCAATCATGCTTAAAATGCAATGCAAAGTACTGGCCAGTCGACTAGTCGAGTAGAGCTTATTAGCTACACAACAGCAGCTGCTCGGTTTGCCGAGTGCCTGTTGTACTCGGCAAACCCTTTGCCGAGTGCAACACTCGGCAAAAGAGGCTCCGTCAAAGCCCTTCACGGTAAACCCTGTTTTGTCGAGTGCCAAATCATGGGCACTCGACAAAGGCTTTGCCGAGTGTCGTGCTGTCACTCGGCTATATATATATATATATATATATATATATATATATATATATATATATATATATATATATATATATATATATATATATATATATATATATATATATATATATATATATATATATATATATATATATATATATTTATATTTGCCGAGTGTCAAAGACCTGGCACTCGGCAAAGCCTGTTTTTTATTTTTTTTTAATTTTCTTTGCCAAGTGCAATGACCATTGCACTTAGCAAAGCCACCTCTAAAATTTTTTTTGTTTTGTTTTTGCTTTTCCATGTAAACAACAAAGCATACATATATATCAGAAACCACAATTCAACAGCAATATATCACAAACCACATTTATATATCACAAACGACCAAATTTGTCCAAATTCCACAATATATTACAAAACACAAGTTCAAAGTCCACAACTTCACAAGTTTAATACATAAAAACGACTCTGCAAGCGGCTCACGGCGACTGTGAGTGGTGCGACGCCCCAACGTTCGATCCCGGCGACGGTCTAGGTGGGGATTACCCGACGTGCGATGCCGGCGACCCTCCGACATGGTTCGACGCCGCCCCCGATTGACGTTGCACAAAAGAGAAGAGATTGCACGTGAGTGACAAGATAAAAATGCAACCAGTTTAAAGAAAAGTTGAAAATTTCAGCAGTACCTCCCCTGCACGGGGAGATTTCCAAAACCTGCAAGAAAAACATCGGCACGAAGGCCGACAAGCACATTTGTGGCACGAAGGCCGACACATCAACAAACCCGACACGAAGGCCCACACATCAGCAAATCCGACTCGAAGGCCATCACTAGGTTTGACACTAAGCATGAGCATAGAAAGTAAAACATCCGTACTCATACTCACCAGAGTAGAATCTGGATGATGTGGTGGTGGTGGTTGTGGTGCAAGCAGGTGTAGTGGTATCTGCCAACCTTGTTGCTCCCCAAGTTGTTGCACGAACTTGAGCAAACCTTCTTGCTGGGCCTCCAAAGCTTGTATCCTTTGACGCTTGGCCTCCCGCTTGGCCCACTCAACCTCCCGCTCAGCCAGCACTGCCTCCTGCTGGGTCCGAAGTTGCTGCAGCTTGGCCTGCAACATTTGACCCCAATGTTTCAATAATGCAGAGCTAAGGAACGTAAATGTCAAAGAACAGCGAATGAAACTGGAATACTTACCTGGAGTGTCGCCACCGCTGTCGGCCGTTGGCTTATGGGCATGCTAGAGCTCGTGCTCGCTGCTCGGAGGTGGTTGAGAGGAAGAGTAGAGCCCGTGTCGAGGATGTCGTCGCCAAGCCAGAAGCACCCATGCTTCTTGCCTTGCCCCACCCTCATCATGATCTCAGGATCAAGGTGCTCCTCGGTCCTTGGATCGTAGCCTGGCCCATGGACTGACCTCACCGCCTCCGTGTAAGAAGTGAGGCGGGTGTGGACACTAGAGTTGGTGTACGCCTCAGGGCCCGCATCCGGGTTGTACTCAATGTTGGACCTTGCCGGACCCATGTGGGTCAGAGCATACGCCGTGGCTGGCCAATTGGTGGGACACCATGCGCTGTCGATTACGAGAAAGACAACAACATGTGGTTAGCAATCATGCAGAATTGAGCATGGCTAGATTAGACAAATGGTGGAGACTTACATATGTCTTTGCATATTTGCTGAGGCTGGCACTGCCCTGATAGTGAGGTACACCTGGCATCATCATACGCTGCTTGCTTTTCTCCTGGTGCAACTTCTACCAGTCCGAGTCCAACCATCTGTCCACTATAACAGCCCAACAATCGGGGTGGGTGGCACACCAGTTTGGAATCACCTACAAGCCATCAGAAGATCAAATTAGGCATAGTTAATCTCAAAAGAAATCAACAGGAGATATTATCTATTTACCTATAGGTACTGCTCCCTTGTCAAAATCTCTGTCTCTTTTCTTGCCTGATACTTGTTGATTCTTCTTTTAAGGAAGGTGGCGTTGTAGTCAATGTGCGCCTAGATGCGGGACTCATAATACAAGTCCGAGACACGCCTTTTACAGGAAGCATAAGCCACCTGATATGCCCTTTCCTCCTGTCCCGGCTTGCATCTGAAGAAGTCCTGTATAAATACACGAGGTATTCATTATTTTATTTGGATTATCTTTCTTTCTTTTACCCTTCTTTGGATTATCTTTCTGCACCTGGACCACGAGAGCATCTATCTGAGCATGAACCTAGGCACTAGTCATCTTCTAAGGTTTAGGGTCGGTCACCATGACACCTTTCATGAAGTTCTTAGTGCCTTCTCTGAATGTTTGGTCAAGAGGGAGGAACTGCCGATGCTTTTCAAACGACGAGAACTTGCCACCCTTCTTCAACCAAATGAACTGTAGAGTTGCCTTACATATCGGGCATGGAAACTTCCCGTGGACACACCAGCCGACGAATATCCTATACGCCAGGAAGTCATGCATGGACTATTGGTACCAAACATACATTCTGAAGTTCTTCTTTGTAGCTCGGTCGTAAGTCCATACGCCTTCATTCCAAGCACTGATCAATTCATCATAAACAGGCTCCATGTACACACTCATTTTGTTTCCCGGGTGTCCAGGAATTATCAACGTCAAGAATATGTTTTGCCGTTGAAGTAGGGCCCTAGGGGAGATTGAGGGGGATGGCGAACATGGGCCAACAAGTGTATGGGGCCGACATCATTCCATAAGGATTGAACCCATCCGTTGCTAGCGCAATACGTACATTATGGGCCTCTTCATCTTTGCCCTGATGGTTGCCATTAAAGCTTTTCCATGCTTCACCATCTGCTGGATGTACCATCTTTGTCGGGACTATATCGAACGCCATTCTTGTGCCATGTCATCTGTTTCGTGGACTCCTCGGACATGAATAGCCGTTGGAGCCTCGGTATGATCAGAAGGTGTCGCAGGACTTTCATGGGGATCTCCTCATTCTGCTCCTTGCCATCACCTTTGTCTACCTCCACATACCTAGAGGATTTACACTTTGGACAGTACTTTGCATCCTTGTGTTCTTTCCTAAATAGGACGCACCCCTTCAAACAATAATGTATCTGCTCATATGGCATCTTCAGTGCCCGAAGGAGCCTCATTGACTCGTACAAGCTGCTCGGCAGATGATAACCCTCTGGAAGCAGCCCCCAATAATTGCCAACATAGCATTGAAGCAGGCTCGAGTCATGTTGTGCTGGGACTTCAACCCCAGTAGGCGCCCAATGGCATCCAGTTGAAAAACCGTTGTCTTCTCATGTAGGAGCTTCTGTGCTGAATCCAACATGGCCAAGAACGCCTTAGTGCTTGGCTCTAGCTCCTCCTCCTCATCCTCATGCTCGTCCTCCGTAGGTCTTTCAGCAAAGGTCGCATCCTAATAGTCACCTAACCATTCTGCTACCCCCCCATCATCATCAAATGCCTCCAAGCGTGGTCTCACAACCTCCTCTCTAGGACGATAGGCTTCACCATGGTACACCTACCGGGTATAGTTTATTTGGCATATATCCATACTTGCAAAGATGCTGCCCCATGACTTCCCTTGTTTTTCTTTTCTTGTTTTCACATTCACTGTAGGGACAAAACGTCTCACTCGCTGCCTTGCCAAATGCTTGATCCAAGAATTTCTCAGTCTTAGCCATCCATTCAGGGGTGATTCGAGCCTGACTTGGGCGTCCCATGTACATCCACTCACGGTTATCCATCCTCTAGCATATACACATAACGGAGTAATATAACCATCAATTGCATCTGCACGGCGTGCCTACTGTCTAATAGGTGAGGATATGTCCAAATCCTACCCGCGGATGCATAGATGAGGTTAGCTTCCATGCTCTACTCTGATCCGAGACATAATTTCGGCAGCACCTCCCCGCTATTCTCCCGATACACGTCCTGGAAGGGAGAGTTGTATCCGGAGAACAACAGGGAGGTGGTGCTAAAACTCTATCTCGGATCCGAGCAGAACATGGAAACTAACTCATCTATGCATCCGCAGGCTATCTAAAAAAATATGGATAATCTGAAACAGATACGGTCATAGATATGCAAAGATCTGCATATCTCCAACCGTATCTGTTTCGGACGAGAGACGCCTAACTGGGCTACACCGATCTAAGTACGACAACGGTAAGGAAGAGAGGTTAATTATACCTAGGGTGGCGGTGGAGATAGGCTAGCAGCGTAGTGGCGAGTCGGTGCAGTGGCGAGTCGGCGCTGTGCAGGCAGGACCGTGGCATCAACAAAGACGATCAGGGTCACCTAGGTGCTCCGATTCCCCTCCGACATGTCCTGCTCTACAAAAGAAGAAACAAATCACTATAAGTTTAAAAATTCGAAAGAACCTCTTCTGTACGGGGAGGTTTCCAAAACCTACAAGAAAGAAGCCGGCTCGATGGCCGACAGCACATATACGGCATGAAGGCCAGACATCCACAATTCTAGCACAAAGGTCGTCAATAACACATACGGCACGAAGGCTGTCAATGACATACATGGCACGAAGGTCGACACGGAGCTAACTGATGGGGGGTTATACCTTGGGTGGCGGTGGAGTCGAGCGACATGGAGCTAGGGTCGGTTTCTTCTCCGGCGAGGGGCGGGGACGACGGCGGGGGCGAACATCGAGGGCCAATGACACTCGCGTGGACGAATGGTGAGGGCGGGACAACGATGAGCAAAGTGGCCAGCGGTCGAGTCTCCTCCTTCTCCTCCCTTCTCTTTCTTCCTTCTCCCTTCTCCCTTCTCCTCTCCTCCACCTCCCTTCTCTCCTCTCCTACTCCCCTGCTCCTCCTCTCCTCCAATGGACTGCCACTCCGGTGGTGGCCGGCCGAGGGGGACAGGGCAGGGGCGCGGGTAGTCGGGCCGGCTCACGGCCGGGGGGCAGCCGGAGGGGCGCACCACCGCCTTGCCGGCGTCCAGCGCTGAGGGGCGCAGGCAGGGCCGGGGCGGCCAGCCTTGGGCGGGTCGGGGTCGGGGAGGCGCGGCGTCCAGCCTCGGGCGGGGTGGCGCGGCGTCCGGTGCGCCGGGCGCGTCCTGCGGCGGTGCGGGGCTAGGACGGCCAACCGCGGGTAGGGCATGGCCAGGGCGTCCGGCCGCGAGCGGCGCGGGGCCGGGGAGGTGCGGCGTTCAGCCGCCGGCGGGGCAGGGACGGCGCGGAGCCAGGGCGGGACCGGCCGGAGATGGCGGATTCGAGAGGGACGGGGCTAGGGCGGGGGTTCACCGGCGGCTGGCGGTGGTGGCGCAGTGTTCACAGGTGGCGGCGGTGTGGCACCGTGTGGAGTGCGGGTAGGGGAAGGAGATGGGGAAATGGGTCGGCTGGGCCGCGTGCCAGATAGGGTTAAGTGCGGGCTCTTTGCCGAGTGCCGTTGTGCGGGCACTCGACAAAGAAAATGAGCTACTTTTTTTTAAAAAAAATTATATACATATTCTTTGCCGAGTGCTGGGTTGGCACTCGGTAAAGATTTATTAAAAAACATTGGGAATCCCTCTTTGCCAAGTGTTGCGCGCTTGGCACTCGGCAAAGTATTTTTTTTATTTTTGCCTCCAAATTTTTTTCTCTGGGTTTCATACACTACCTTAAAGCACATGTTTGAATTTGGAAATTTTTGATGACTTTTTGGTATATATTTTAAATTTTTTATGTTTACTTGAATTTTTTTCAAAAAAGTAAATCTGAACTGCAGGTGCATGAAATATCAGAATTTGGTGATTCGAAAAATAATATTCATGTTTCTAAGTGTATTTCAAGGCCGTGTGCAGGGACACACTTGAAATTTGGAACATGTTCTTCACCAAACATGACCACCAATTTGTTAGAAAAGTGTTTTTTAATTATATAAAATCCAAACGGAGTCCAAAAATCACGAAACTTGTCGAGGTGTAGTTTCATCGCATGTCGAGGTTGTGGTAAAAATTATGAAAGTTTCGAGTACGTTATGACGTATGATGCCTAAAACCCACACATCTCCACATGGATCACATGTGGAGATGTCTGGGTTTTAGGCATCCGACGTTACAACTTGCTCGAAACCTTCTCAATTTTTTATCATAGCCTCTACATGCGATAACATGACGCCTCGACAAGTTTCGTGATTTTCGGACTTCGTTCGGATTTTATATAATTTAAAAACACTTTTCCCGCAAGTACCTCGTCATGTTACGTCAACAAGATGCTCGACATTTCATGTGAGTTCCTGGACACGGCCTCAAAATACACTATATATCATGAATATCATTTTTTGAATCACCAAATTTCGTTATTCCATGCACCTGCAGTTCAAATTTGAAATATTCCAAAAAAAATCAACAAAACGAAAAAATGAACCAAATATATCAAAAAAAACTCAAAATTGCGCCAAATTTGAACATGGAGTTTTAAATAATGTGGAAAGGGCTCACAAAAAAATAGGTCAAAAAAACCAAAAAAAAACTTTGTCGAGTGCCGGCACTGGCACTCGGTAAAGAGGGCCTTTGCCGAGTGCCAGGCCCTGGCACTCGGCAAAGCAAGCCTCTTTGCCGAGCGGCCGTGAAGTAACACTTTTTTTGCCGAGTGCCACTCTTTGCCGAGTGTTGCACTCGGCAAAGAGGGCCTTTGCCGAGTGTCGCTCTTTGCCGAGTGCCAGGAACTCTATGGCACTCGGTAAAGCCACTGTTCGCCGAGTGCACATCTTTGCCGAGTGCAACACTCGGCAAAGAGTGGATTTGCCGAGTGCCCAATTTTTTGCACTTGGCAAAGCGTGCGGCACTCGGCAAATTTTGCTTCTCCCGTAGTGCTATGACCCGTCATTCGACGACCATCGTTAAGGTTGTGTTTTGTTTGAGGAATGAGGTGGTCCATCTTCTTCTCACTTCTTATTTTTTTATTTGGTTACCATCTCATTCCTCACGGGCTAATAATTAGTATAAGCATGAGGAATGAGTTGGTCCACCAAAATTTATTAGATGAACTCATGATGCATCATCTTATGAATCATGGGATGGCTACGCAAACCAAACACACTAAATTGCCAACTTGAACGCGATGTTGAGCGGCACACATGCATATGCTTGATCGCCGGTTGACTACCCCCGACCTAGCTAGTACTACCACACATATGTACGTGCTTGTCATGTCCGTAATTTTTTTTTCTTTGGCAGTTGACATTAGTTCGCTTTATTAGTAATATAAAATAGCATAATGTACTTTATTCGTACAGTACATCTCTTTTCTTTTTTCCCTCTTTTAAAGTCATCATTTCAAAGGGTTGAGTGACTGAGTGCAACGGTCTCTACTAGTAGAGTCGATAGCTTTTAATTTTGCCCTCACAAAGGTTGCGGTATTGCATTTCTGCTTTGTTCATTGAATAATGTAACAATTAGCACATACAGTTTCCTCTTAATATATATAACCCCATGGGCCATTGTAAAAAATCATTTCAACGACAAGCTAGGTGACCCTTCTCATGCATTTTGTAGCTAGTGAATCTCATATCATGTCATTTCAACGAGACAACGTATTCATTCGGGGATAACTTGCGAAAGCAGGAGGTCTCCTTGTGCCCAGTTCAGAGTTGAACACGATCGAATTAGTAGGACTTGTCTTCCTCAGATAATGCAAGTGCTTGGGGGCACGACACTGCCGAGTGCCGACCGATCCTCGTGTACTTTATTCACGCTGGTGTGAGTGTGACACCTTTTCATAATTGATTAGATGATGTTGATAAGTTGGACCCATTTATGGACTTGTTGAGGAACCAAACAATGAGTGGGTCTTTCTGCATCAGATTCAGACCGCATAAAGAGCTTTAGGCAGATAGCAAACGAGCATTCGTCAGATGGCACCGTCAATGTGACTTGTGAGTTGTGAGCTAGTTCTAAGTACTTTCTTTGTCTCCAATTAAATCAACTTCTACATAGTTGTCCTAAGTCAAACTTTTTTAAGTTTGACCAATCTTATAGAAAAGTGCACCAATATTTATGACATCAAATTAGATACATCATGAAATATATTTTCAGAATATATTTATTTGGTGTTATAGATGTTATTATTATCCTTTCCTATAAAGTTATTAACAATTATGAAGATAAGTTATTTGGTGTCATATATTTTCACAAAGATTAGTTAATAATCATCCTCATTAACAAAAGTTATTAATATATAACTGCGAAGATCAGTTTTGAATACTAACTTGGATCGTCCAATACATTCGAACAGGTCATCCGGCACTATATTAATGTACTTAAAGAGAAAATTAATCCTCAACGAAAGGAGGAATTATATATCAAAACAAGATGGCACGTAAGTCTCCATTTACTAAGTTATTTTGGATGCATTATGTTCCTGCCAAAGTATATTGTATTTTCATATACAAAACACGATGCATCAATGCAGTGCCACAAGAACGTAGCGGAAGTTGACATCGTGGATATTATGTTTGCGAGTAAACAAAGGTAACTGGGAGATATAGAGACACCCTGTGAGGGTAAGTAACTGCATGCTTTACTTGGTCATATTAGTTGAAAGGAATATTTATGTTATATACAAACAATCATTTTGGATTCTGTTTCATGCAGTGGCCTACTGATAGGACGCCAAAAAAAAGTTGTAGACATTTTCAAGAGTGGAAAGATTTAAGCATAGTCATTGAAAACATAGTGGATGCGACGTAAGAGCATCTCCGAGAGTTATTCATATTTTATTCCCTAAAATATGGTGTTTCTCAACTCCTAAATTAGTATGGGGAGAAAAAAAAGCCATCTCCAAGAGTTTCCTATATTTCTATCCCAAAAGTTATTTTTCTCGGCACTTTTTCCTATGACCCGGTCTCATGTTTTGTATCAGGAACCCTGAATTTGTTTCTGTACGCGTTTAAGCCCTTCCACCAGATCTTTTTCTCTTACGTTTTTCTCACCTAAAACCCTATCTTTCTTCCTTTTTACTATATGGGCCGGGAAACTCCGGATGCGCGCTCCTAGGCCGTGTGCATATATGCGCGCTCAGGATAGATTTTTGCGAGGTTGGGAAAGATGGGGGAGGGAGGATGCCAAACTATTGGAGAATGTTTTTTCTCATTTTGCCAAAAAATTTAAGGATGGGAAAGCCGGATAGCAAACTGTTGGAGATGCTCTAACATTACTAATACTCATGTGTGTATGTTCCAACGTTTGAACATGTGTACTTGTGCGTGTATATACATGTTTACAATTAAGTTAGGTGACATATTGATGCAATGATATATATTGTTTGTTTTGTATATACATAAATATATGTGCGCATAGAAATCACAAATATTCAATTTGAATTCTTGGCGGGAAACATTTCCAGAGGCGGTTGGAAACAATAGTCATCTTTGTAAAATTTATTGTAAAAAGTCTACTTCACCCCCTCAACTATGGGGATGGACTACTTAACCCCCTCAACTATGAAACGGTATATTCTACCCCCTGAACTTTCCAAAACCGGTCAAATTACCCCCCCAGGTGGTTTTCAGATGGTGGTTTTGCTACAGTCCCGGTGGTTTTGTCTTTTTCTTTTTTATTTATTTCAGCTGAATCTTTCAAAAATCATAGTAAATCATAGAAAATCATAAAATAGAAAATCCAATTTTGTTGGACTCCACATGAATAGATCTGCACAGTGAATATATAATATGGTATGCTTTAGTACAACAAAATTGGAGTCCAAATTATAGAACTTATATGGAGTCTAACAAAATTAGATTTTTCATTTTATGATTTTTTTGTGATTTAATATGATTTTTCAAAGATTCAGCCGAAATAAATAAAAAAGAAAAAGACAAAACCGATGGTACTGTAGCAAACCGATGTTGCTGTAGCAGTCCCACGGTACTGTAGCAATCCGTCGTTTCAAAACCGCCTAGGGGGTAATTTGCCTGGTTTTAGAAAGTTCAGGGGTAGAATAGACCATTTCATAATTGAGGGGGTTAAGTAGTCCACCCCCCATAGTTGAGGAGGGGAAGTAGACTTTTTCCAATAAATTTTAGAAAAAAATTTATTTGTAGAGGCGAATGCGGTTCGTAACCTCCTCTAAACATAGATTTGTAGAGGCGGCTATTGTTAGCCACCTCTACAAATCCCGTTTCTAGAGGTGGCTGGACAACTGCCTAGAAAATTAGAGGTTGCTGGGCCAGCCGTCTCTATAGTGGTTGTTTGTAGTAGTGCTTGTAGTAGTACATAGTGTGTTTTTTTCAACCGGCATAGTTTTTTATGCTTTCTTTACCTTTTTCTAATTATAGTGGCATGTTGCAAATTTTCAACTAGTAGAGTTGAAGGAACCCATATTCCATATGGGACATGACATAGTGTCATATGGCTAGGTTGAGAAGATCAAGGGAAAGCTAGAGGCTCGAGTGCGATGGACTGTTGAGGCGGTGAAGCACGAGTAGAGGGCTTAGCACCAATGGACCGAGACAACTGTAAAGAGCAGGCAAGACTGCGATCGATGAACCAATAAGGTTATGTGAAATACCTAGTTTGGTTTTGTTAATTGAGTGACAAGCTAGGTAGACTAATATGTGTTTGATATGAGATACACAAGTGCTTAGTCCATAGGTACACTATACTAGTGTGAGCAACTTGAGCCATAGTGGTGAAGTGGCTTGGATTTGTTGCAATTCTCAACTAGTGTTGTTGAATGAGCTCACTGCATAGGAAGATCTAGGGTTACAGGAGTGGTGAACTGGGGAAGAAGTAGCAGCCGTAAGTTCTGTTCATAATTCTTTTTCTTTTTATAACTTCTGTTCATAATTCTTCCTATGTTGTCGTTACTGGTTGTCAGCCTCCTCTTGTACCAATGCAGGTCTAGACGTACAAGCAGGGGCAGGCCTCGGTATGGTCATGGCCCATGGCTCTCTATCAGCAGCCCAGTTCAATATAGCTGGCGGCCCATAGAGGTGACAGTGGCCTAGCCCACTTTGCCGTCCCTCGCTGCTTGCAAGTTGCAGGTGCTCACTGCTCAGGGACAGTGGGCTGCCTCCACTCCCCACCAGTTGGCCTCTAGAACCCGGTGACAGGGCTTTCCTTTGTGGTACCAAAACCGTCATGCAATTGCAACTGAACTGATAGACGAAGATAGCCACTCGGGTTCTCTCTCGACTCTTCTCCCCGTCTACAGTAGATAAGGGTGAACTCAAGGCGATTCACCGTCCGGCGTCGGATTCGTTGGGTTCTCTCCGCCTCCGGTGGCCTCGTCGGTGCCGGAGGGTGGGGGGACCGGTGGATTCGGCGCCCGGTGTACATATCCCACTATTCTAGGCTTAGTCTAGGTAGGTTAGGGTTAGCTACATCCATGCCGTTGGTGCGACGTGGATTCCCTTTCCTCTGTTGTTTCGTCTCCGGCGAGCGACGTCTTGGATGCGAGGATGAAGCTGTTGAGCCGAGCTTCGGCGAGACCTTCTCGGACATCCTTGACGGCTTCCCTGTCTTGGCGGCCGACGACAGTATGAGGTATTGTTTCCATCCTTCTGGTAGGGTGGATATGTGTTTACCCGTGTCGATCCGGCGCGGGTTCGTCTTCCTCGGTGGCTGTTCCTCCGGCGGACGACGACGAAGATGCTATGAGGTCTTCTTGGCGGGCTCTTCCGACATCTCCGTCGAATTCCCTGTCTTTGCTGGTGACGGCGCCGTTTCCTGGCGGCGTTCGTTGGGTGGAGGCGGCGTGGACACCATGGAATAAAATCCTCTTGGCTTTCGTCCACCTCGCTGTCACGTGCTCCGGTGGCGGTGACAGGCCTGCGAGGTTGGAGCTGACTGCTTCTGGAGTTCGGCTCGTGTATAGGATCCAACTTGTGAAATCGGGTTGGTCTTTTGCTCCCACTGTTACGGGTGGTTTGCTTCCCCTCCGGGGTGCTCTGTTGGCCGGCGTGGTGGGACTGTCGGTGGTCGTGGCGTCAGCCCCCCAATTCTCCGGCGATGCGATGGCTTCTGGCCATCTTTTTAGGCCTGTGTGTTCAACGGGTAAAAAACATATTGGTGTTGCTGATATGCTGCTCTTGGTGCCGTTTAAAACCTTCGTAGATCCTTCGTCGGGAGGGTGGTCGGTTTCAACGCGACTGTTCCGGCCGTCGGTAATGAGGATGACTGGGAGAAGCTTGCAAGGACCTGAGCGTAATTTTCCTTTCTTTCGAGGGTGTCGTTGTAAGCATTGGGTTGTAAACTATCAGAATTATTAATGAAATATATGCCCGGTTTCTCAAAAAAAAATTGCAACTGAACTGACGCCGCCCCAGCATAACAATGATTAATAATGAGTGGTATTTTGAGTCAGGTGCTACTTCTTCCCAAATGGCGTCTGATACCGGTATCCTCTCTCATTCTTTAGGCCAACTCCAAAACCTTTCTCTGGTGACCTCACCTGTATTGAGCCGCCCGGACTTGTCAATGGGCATCTCGGACTGCTGGCGCACGTACGGCCTCACCAATCTGTGGCAAGGGTTTCAGCCTTCCAAGCATGGGCGGACCCAAGGCCCGGCGAGCCTGGGCGGCTGCCCGGGCTGCTCCGTGAGCGACAGTAGAACAGCACAGGTCGGACATGTAAAGAAAAGGCAGCATTGCCAGGAGTGCCAGAACACGGTGAGGGAGATGTGAATCAGCTCTTAGGCTTTAGCCACGTGCAGCATGACAGAGGACAAATTTACAAGATCGACTAGTATGTTACAGTTCTGACTAAAAATCTATGACATTTGCCTATTTTTCGACTTCCAGAACATTAATTTTTAATGTACGCTCATTCATATACGTATTTAATGTTAGCTTTATTTCATATCTATGTTATCGACTTTGCTTCTATTAGTAATTGATGTATCTGTCGAAATTTGTGCTCTGTTTGGTTTGTGTCCGCACAGCAGCGTTGCACCGCACCGCACCTTTCGTGCCACAGTTTTTGCATGCGTTTGGTTTGCTGTCACACTTGCGGCGTGACCACAACTCCATAATTCGTTTCGGCGCCACATTTTGCCAAAACGTGGCGCCACATTTTGCTAAAACGTTGGGCGAGCAAATCAAGCACCGAAGTTTTGGTGTCGCTCATGTTGCGGCTCGACGAGTGAAGGCGCGAAACAAACACACCCTTGGTATTAGTTGTTATGTTTGCCCAGGCTCGAGAAAATCTCTGGGTCCGCCACTGCTTCCAAGTGTTATAAAGTTGCACATGCATGCACTGGCTGAAGCACTGCTAGTGTCTGGTGCCGGCTGGCTTGCCTGCACTGCATTGTCGATGTCTATGTCTGCTACAAACCATAGATCCATTGATGAGCAATCTGATCTGTTTTTGTGATGTGGTGTGACCAAGCAGCCATCCAATACAAATAACTGGAGGCTGTCCCTCTTTCGACAGAACTTGAGCTCACTGTCCGAATTATTGCTGCTCAGTGGTCCGCGAAGTGTGTTTGGCCTCCACTCCTCTGTCACTAGATCGAAAGCAAAAATGGCATCCGGCTCGATGCCGTCGGAGTACTTCCTGTCATGGTCATAGTCGTAGGAGTAGTAGGGTCGATGGTCACCCCAAGAAGTAGGCAACTCCGCCTACGACCACCCTATCCCTCAAACACGAGTGGCGGTCCACCGGCGGGCATGGCCGTGCTCGCCACCTTAATTTTCCACCACCACCGGTGGTAGCGGCGCTGCCACCCAAGGTTATGACGTTGCACGCCTACGTGATGCGCTGGTGACAGCTGAATCGAGCACATAGCTGAGACATCCATCTATTGGTGAGACGCAGAGCAGGCCGAGCTGTGCTGTGCTTAGATCGTACACGGGTTGCGGCACATGTAACCGCCTGACGATGTTGTTACCGCGGGTCAAGTCAAGAAGGTGGACCACGGTGCTTTTCCACATGCCGGCGACGAGCGGCGGGTGGCGGGAAGCGTGGGCCCTGGCGAACCCCGGGTCGGAGGTGAGCGAGCGCCATGACCGGCAGACGAGGCGGAGGCGGCAGAGCTCCTTGGCCGGGAGGCGGAGCAGGACCTCGTACAACTAGAGATGGCAACGGGTACCCGAAACCCGAGTACCCGACGGGTATTACCCAATAAAGAGGCGGGTATGGAATGAATTTTCTACCCGTGGGTATGTTATTGGGCAAAATCCTATACCCATCGGGTATGAGGGTACAGGTGCGGGTGTATACTACCCATACCCGCATACCCGCGGGTAAGACATACCCGCAAAAATAACTAGCCAACCTCAATTATTTTAGCGCATATAAGTCATGAATTTGGCCCATCGAGACATCCACTATATTTCTAGTAGATTGTCTTTGTTGTAATGATGCTAATAATATTTGTTAGCATGTTTGTAACTTGTTGGAAGCTTAGAATGATTTATCTTTGCATGTGACTATTTGATATTTTTAGGTAATTTTCGGGTATGCTATCGGGTACGGGTTACCCGTCGGGTGAGAATTACCCGGCGGGTACGGGTATGGAACTATTCTTTTACCCGCATGCGGGTACGGGTAACCCGACGGGTAAAATTTTGCGGGTGCGGGTGCGGGTGCGGGTACGGGTACGGGTGAGCACTACCCGTCGGGTACGTACCCGTTGCCATCTTGACGTACAACGCGTCCGTTGGTAGCAGGCCATCATTCTGGCTGGCGAGGGCGATGCTGACAGGAGCAGGGAGCTCGGCTGGCTTCTTCCGACGACCTAGGGTTGACGGCATCTCTGAAAGCAGATCGGGTGCAACTGGCACGGGAGTGTGCACGCGCGCCAACGATTCGTTTAAATAGACAGTAGTTAGGCTGGTTGGGCAGTGAGACTCGATTCTGACTAGTGATCGGAGCGGATTTCAGTTGGGCTTCCAGCCTTATCTGAAATTCTGAGCCGGTTATTGGGCCGGGCGGCCAGCAGGCCAGCACTACAGAGGTGACAAGGACGAGGACGTGCCAACAGTGGCGTAGCTAGGATTTATAACTATGGTGGTCCATTGTCTAAAAAATTTTTTAGCCACTATAAATTTAACATGTCGGTGCACAAGTACAAAACACAATTAAAAAAAAGGGCATACAGAGCTCATAAAATAGATGAGTGTAACTTTCTTAACATAGAATTGAAATATTACGTACCCATAATAGTTGAAGAACAATATGTCACTACTTCTTCTTATTTTTGTCAGGCCTACGCCTTCTAATAGCCATGAAAGTGTTGATTATCTCTTCTTCACTCAATTGTAAGAAGATATTCCGCTCAATAAAAGTCACTACACAATCATCCATAAAGAGATGGAGAAGTCTTCTTCTTTGATTCATATTTCTGAAAAAGAGAGGCGATATCACCACTTCTCTTCATTTTCAACAAATCTTCAAGAGAAATAAACAAACCCAATGTTTCAATTAAATATCTAAATTGTTTAAGTGCTACAATAAAATTTTAAAATTGAGATGAAATAGAACTTGCCGTGAATTGCCGTAGCACTATAGCTGTAGCAGATGCAATACTTGCTGTGAATTGAATTGAAGTTGAACTGTAGATTGCTGATTAAATGATTATCTCCTGTTAGCAATTTAGCAATTTAGGGCTTAATCACTTGATACAGAGAGAGAGAGAGAAACGTGATAGAATTCGAGTAAAGAAGAAAGGATGTCAAGATCAACATACAGGTTGTGCGTTGCTAGCCTTGCCTCTGAGTCTGACGTCTGGCCGGGTGGCCGGCGGCTGCTCAACTGCTGCAAATACAGATCGTCGAGACGTCGAGTACGATTTTGGACGGTTGGAGTCAGAACTCATCAGAAGAGCAAGGTGCAGGTCGCGGAGACGGGGACGTCGCTTGGACTTCTTTTTCAGGCTCGATCGAGATTCGGCAGCAGAAGCACATAGGCCAGCCTAGCAGAGTCCACGGCCGAATACTGAGGGGTACTACACTTTGGGCCAAATCTACAAGGTGGTCCGTGGCCCACCCTGTCCACCCTGTAGCTCCGCCAGTGCGTGCCAAAGTCAAGGCGCGCATAGTAGTAGCACATCCTTTGCTGCCAAGGATATATGAGAATTTCAAATTTCAAATGGAATTTTCTCGGTAAAATAATCAAACTACCAAGCGCTGATTTGGATAGATGTTCCAAATATTAAGAGCAACTCTAAAAGTCTTTTTATATTCTTCCTGATGATAGGAATAGAGATTTTGTTAGAAAAATACACCCCAACGGTTTCTCTAATTATATCTCCAATTATAGTCATCATCTTCATTCTGGATTTCTCGCTAGCTAAAGATGAAGAGTCGCTCTAGCCCTCTAGAGTGTGCAAAAGATATAAACAAGTTGTTATAGGGTGAAAAGATATAGACAGTGAATTTTAAGCTGTTCAAATAATAATTTAGAGAGTGATTTTTTTAAAAAAAAGATTTTTGAAGATGCTCTAACGAGAGTATTTCGATTTTAAAAGACCCATTAAAAATAAAGTTTTTCTTTGGTACCTCCAAAGATGTGTAATTGTAAGTAAGGATAATTCAGCTAAGCGTAATTGACAAAGGTAACAATTGCTCCCACCCTGACGACCCGTGGTCATGCTCCATGCCATCCACATGACGCCCACGCCACCCTACATGCATGCTCTCTCTTTTCCCCGTGCCACTCCCAACCACCGCCGCCGTCCCCTCGGTACCATCGTATAAAGCAGTTTTGTTTCTCTAGTGATAGAGGTCCACATACAGCTCTATTTCTGTTGCTAACCGAAGGACTCCAGAATGCTTGAAAGCAACACGCGTAGAAGTAATGCTGGGCTTACGGAACAGAAAGTAAAAAGAGGGCCCAGCATGACCTCTCCTATGGGACAGACGGTTAGCGGAATGCCCATCACGGCCCACTTATTAACAGGCATACTTTCCCTTGAGCGCTCTGCTCCCACTCTCTCCCATTCCCACCCACACACCGCGGCTGCGGCGCAAACACACCAGCCGACCAGCCGACGGATCCCAACCTCGCCACCACCGCTCCGCCACTCCACGGCGGTTGATCCGCAAGGCCTCAACCTCCCCTACCGGCGAGGCAACAGGGGCCTTTGACTTGCTCAGCCGCCCGGCCGAGAAGAGCACGACTCTCCTTCACGCCCCCACACCTCGGTAAGCACCGGCACTCCCGCGCCCTTTCCAGTGGCAGCAGGGATTTCTCCTTGATTCCGATTGCTGCCTTTCTCCTTTTGTGACCCATCTTGATGCCTTCATTGCCACCCAAAGGAAGGAAAGAAATAATCTCCAGAATAGTTTCCTTTTTGGTCTCAGAGACAGAGATGGCGTCGTCGTCCGAGATGAGCTCTGGCCTGGATAGGCGCGTGATGCCCGCTCTGGCCGCATCTAACACAGGCACTCTTCCACTGGACACTATTTATGAGATCCTGCTGCGCCTCTCGGCCAAGGATCTCTGCCGCCTGCGCGCCGTGTGCCGGCCGTGGCAGGCCCTCCTCTCCGATCCGCAGTTCGCCTCAGCCCACGCCACACGCCACCCGGGGCCGCTTCTCATTGCTGCCTATAGGAATAACGAGAAAAATGACAGCCTTGTGGAAAATCATGGATCTGTCCAGGCACAGCCTTAAGAAAGTGCCTAAGAGGTATGGCGACTGGGTTGTCAGCATGGCCAAAGATCTTGTTCATTTCAATAATATAAGAATCTTCAACAGCAGATTGCCGGACCCAGCTACTGGAACTATTGATTGCTTCTCAGACAGGAAAGGAAAAGGTGTCTCTTACTTGTTTGGACAGAATGCTAGCAAAGGCGAGCACAAGGTGCTTCGAAGGATTGATAAGATTACTTCATATGGCCATATTCATCAGCTGATTGAGGTCTTCACGCTCAACAATAGGGGCCATGCATTTTGGAGGGGAAAACATGCCCCTCCACAGAGGGTTGCAAGCGATAAGTGGACTGATGTGGTCATTGATGGGGTTGCCTACCTTTTGTCTTGGGATGCCTTTTATGAGCTGACCTTCTCTAGGAGAGTTAATGGGGAAGACATGATAATTACATTTGACCTTGAGGCAGAGGAATGGGGGACTATCTTGGGACCCAATATCAGCTCTCTTGGTAATGCTTTTCAGGTGCTTCCTGGCTGGCTTACCTTGGCTGACCTGAATGGCTCTTTGGCTGTTGTGTGCTTGTATGGCCTAGTCCCTAGTATGGACATATGGATTTCGACAGACATTGCGAAGGGTGACTGGGTCAAGTGGTATAGCATAACATTTGAACAATATGACATGCTTTCCTATGTGCATCCTTTGTCGGTCCTAGATGACCAAAGGGTAGTCATATATATAGAAGACAAGGAATTACTACAGATTTATAACCCAAGAACGAACACTTTCACAAATGTTGTGGAGCTGGAACACTGCTCTTCAATTAGTTTGTATACAGGAAACCTGCTGAGCTTGAAGTGTTGAGAACTAATGATGTGAGTATTCTTATATAATCTTTATTTCTCTCTTTTCCCCCAGATACATCTGTATGAATAAATGTGTTCTTTCCTGTTTACATTTAGGTACTTCTCATTTACTAGTGGAAGGAAGTGATATACTAGTACTTATGTCTATCAGGGAGTAAGGTTTAGCCTTTGAAGCTTCTTCCGCTTGAGATGTTAGTAGTGTTTCTGATTATTGTTATCAAGGGTGATAGAGACTATGCACATCCCCTTTTCAGTTTTATGTTGGCCTTCTACCCCATGTTTCATATATTCTGCTGGATTGAGTAGGTGTAATGTTTACTGTTCTGTGAGGTTTAGAAAGTTTGCGACAAAGCACATAAGGCATAATGGAATCTGTTACTTGACTCAAATGTATGCTTGATGATTGAGGACATGTGGATGTTATAATCCGTAATTCATCCTTATAGTTTGATTGCATAGTAAGTAATAGAGTTGTTTTGATGAAGTCGCTGGTTTTCTTGAAAGCTTCAGAACAGGGAACCCCCCACCTCTTTCCGTTGTTTGTAGCAACTGCCATTTTTTATGTTTGTCTTCGGCATTTTCGTTTGCACTCTTCTATGTCAGAATGTCCAACCTGTACTCGTTGAACATTTTTTTTGGGGAACACACAGTTCTTTTTTTTAATCAACAAACACACTTGAGTTCTGAATTCTGACCAAAGTGCAATTGTAGTCAACTAAGATGTTAATAGCTGGCAAATGGTTTCCCATACGTTGGAAAACATGCAGTTTGGTGATTGCCACGTCGGAACTGATTTCCCATCTGAAACAGCGCTGATTGACAGGGCTCTAAGGGCACCTTCCTTGCCATTTTTGTAAAAACCACACCGTCCAAGCCTGGAGACGGAGGAGGCTGCGTCGTCTCGTGAGGCCAACGGGAAGGCCCGTGCTCCGAGGCTGAGAGGATGGCTCCAGCAGCGTTGTAGGGCCTGTCACCATGACTCGACGGTGCGTGGATCCGGGCGCTCTCGCACGCGTGATTGCGGGAGGAATCTGTCGCGGCAAAATCCCGGGCGTGTGGCGACGACGGCGGTGGTGTGGAGCAAGAGCGGCAGGTGGTGGTGGCGAGGAACAGGAAGGTTGTGCTGCGACATGGAGCTCGTCGACGGCGGTACCGTGGAGTTGCGCGTCCCTGCGGGCGCCGGTTGCCCCACGGTGCTGGTGAAGAACCTCTACCTCTCGTGCGACCCTTACATGTGTGCAAGCTGAAGCTGCAAGCAGCAAAGTGGGGGGACCATTTGTGCGCTGATTTATCAATTCCTTGATCTGTGAAGCCTATTGAAGGATTTGGTGTGGGGAGGGTGGTCGACTTCCACACTCATCCAGGATTTAGTACCGGTGAAATTCAGTTCTACCTTATCTATCAGAACTGCATGCATGTTGTCAACTACCTTGCCAGATACATTCAGTTCTGAAAATAGCACTAGCAGGTTCGCTGCAATTTGATAATCTCTAATTGAATAACAACTATTTGCTATCTGCAATTTTTAGAAATCTTAGAAGAAAGGAGTTTGGAGAGGAATTAAAGACCGACATTCAGTTAAGCATGAAGTTATCTAATTTAGTTATGTTCCAATTCAGAAAAATGGAAGACTTGTATGAGCAAACTGAGATATCATGAACTGCTATCTGTTCTCTTTTCTGTCCCTACATGGAGCTTGTATCTGTTGCAGTCCTGAAAACAGGTCATTGCTGTTTTACCCACTGCTGTTTTTGTATGGCTCTTGTGTTTCAGTTCTAAAGACTGAATTTATCTGATTGCAGTTCTGTTTAGTTTAGAAAATAGCATTTCTGAAACCTATGCTTCTTAGATTTTTCTATCATTCTGGACTGCCGTTGCTGTTCTTGGATTATTTCTGAAACTAGCATTTCTGAAAATACCATGTTCTTGGACTGTTCATTAAGGCTAATCAAACGGCAATACAAAGAGAATATTTGAATACATATCCATATCAAACAACAAATATGGTAAGCAATAATATTCATATCCAGTTCCACGCGTTTGCACCCCTAGCGCTGAACCTAGGCACCGGCAAGGCAAAGCATTGCAGCGCGCAGAAGGTACCATCCCCAATATTCTACCTGGCAGCAAAGGAGCGGAAGCCGGCTACACTTCAGGGGTCACTGAGCAGCTATCTTGCTAGGACTGGCAAAAGAGCTTTATGCGTGTGTACTGAATAGTAGCTTGATGACTGTCCATCTCAAATTCACAATGACATCAAGGTAGCTCAACGATCTCAGGTTTCTAGTGGACAAGGACATACACAAGGGACTATTGACCAAACACTATCACATTTGATATGCCAACCTGCTGCAAAGCAATACACATTCTGTAATTCATATCAACTACCATTTCTGATCATGGAACGATAGCAATATATGTGTAATGAGTTCAAGCCTTGTAAGAGCAAGAGTATACGATCCAATTAATAATAACAAGCAGGTGGAAGGTAGTTTTCTGTCTTCTTCAGAGATGAGCCCTGAACTTCTAAAACAGCACAGCATGAATCTGTCTCCATTCCTTCATATAGCTTCAGTTTTCAGGATTAAGTTTTCAGCTTCTTCCTCCAGTAAACAACTGCTTCCTGCAATTTTTAGGTGAAAATTACAACAGATACACCAAGGTTAAAAAATGATGGAACTGTCTTTGCTAGAGATGGCGTCAAAATGTTTCAAAATATGCAGAAAAAAGGAGCAAAATAGTGTTGCCAGAAAGGTTAAAAGAAAGTGATCTAGTGACATCAATGTGCTCAATCACCACTTTAGCTCAAAAACAGAAAAAGTACAGGCATATTTGCATGGTTGTGCTATTATTTCCTATAGGGTGTTTCCAATTAACTAGGCACAATAATTGTTGACAATAATGTTTGTACCTTGTTATACTGATGCTGTATTTCATACATTTATTTTTCGTGGAGAAACTCAGGCGATCAGTATTTAGCTGTAAAAAGTGAGTGATAATGTGTCAGGTGATTTTTGCGGACTCTTCTCCACTTGTTATCAGATTGTTGGCTCATTCAGATAAAATCAAGTAGTAATAAAATGGCTGCATTTTAAAAGGCATTGTTCTCAGGACATTTTTGCAGAACGTTTTCCACTGGTCATGAGATTGGTTGCTCATTAAGACTAATCAATTAGCAAAGTGACTACATTGTAAAAACCAAAAAGTTCAAGATTACTCGATCTCTACTATCTGACAGTGAATCATAACATTCTCCTATACTGTATGGGTTTTAGAAGTTTGATTTTTCCTGAACAAGATTTCTGTTCCATGCCATTTTTATATTTTTGCACTACATTCTAGAGTTTGTAGTATTCTTATGCAGCATGATAAGACTAGAGAAACTCTTCCATTATATTTCCTTTTTGCTGTGGCAGTATTCAGAACAAATTTTGCATGGATATATTCAAAAAAATTGTTGCCATGACATTTTCCCATGCATTTAGCTAAGTCGAACTAAGTACACTATATAACCCATGATGGAGGACAGTTGATGCAAACTCAAATTCTCAAGTCATCTAGCATTACTCATTTTTACCACACCATACATAGCGTTTCTTAAATATTGTTTAAAAGGTCAAAACTACAGAATGAAGCACACAACAATCTAGAATCCAGCAGCCTTTTGCCAATGTATCCAGACAAAGATATCTGCATGAACTGGATATATTAGAAGAGCAGGCAATTGCAATACTCACCTCATTAAGTGGCATCATTTGCTATGCTCAATAGGTTTCCCGTGTACATACCAATTCCAACACGGGACCCCATCTCTGCCACATCTGTATAAGTGTTGGTCCTTGGATTATAAATCCTCAACAATCCTCTAGATCCAATATAAGTAACTATGCTCCCATTCTTCAGTATCACCAAAGGATGTGCAAGGAATTCATCACGGACACTCAAATTGATCTCTACGGCATGTTTTTTGACCCATAAGCTCTTCTTAAAGTCCACCAGCAACCACAGGTCCATTGAAACATGTAACATACAATGGACCAGAACTAAGGATCCATTAAGGGCAGCCAGAGAAAGATTAGAATAGTAAGCAGGGATGCTTACAGGTCCTCGGAGAATTGACCTCCACTCTTCTGTCAGAAGGTCAAAGGAAGCAATGCCTTTTGGTCGAACATGTCGGTTGATCAGATCCTCGTCCGATAGAAAATACACAACTCCATCGACGACGACTCTGCTCAGCGGGCTCATATCAACACGATCCTGAGCGGCCTTCTTTCCTCTCCACCTAGCATCGCCGCTGCCACCGAGTGTGAAGACCTCGCACAGCTGCATGTAGCGGCTGCCAAAGAAGGCATTATCGATCACACGAAGCAACTTGAACTCCCCTGTCAAGGCAACCTGTCCCAATGCAACGGAAGCTCTGTAATTCATGAAGTCGAGCTTCCTTGGCGTGTGTTCTTGGGACAATCCTTCAGGCAAGGAAAATCTGTCTCCAGTGACTAGGTTGAGCAACTGGCAGCTCTTGCTTGTCCCTTTCGCAATGCAGGCGAGGTTACGCTGGGTGGATATCAGCCACTCGTCTTCCGTCGAGCGGATGATCTGCTTAATGACCCGGCCAGGTCTATGATGTCGCAGAGGATGCCGTCATCACGATACGATTTGTCGTGGCCTGCGACGATGAGCGGCCGTCGGTGGCGGGTGGCATGAGCGGCGATGAACTGCGGGTCGGAGAGGAGGGATCGCCACGGCCGACAGACAGCACGGAGGCGGCAGAGATCTTTGACCGGAAGGCGGATCAGGATCTCATAGAGCGTGTCGATAGGCAGGACGCCTTCCCCTGCTTCTGTCCTGGAGCGCAGAGTCGACGACGCCATAGCCGATGCTGGTAACGGCCCACCTGCAACCGCCGGAGAAAGATTTTCCACTTGTGATTGCAGGGATCCAACCAAATAACAAGAAGCGCGGTGGAACCCAACCGGGATGGACCGCCGCGGTGCCGCTTCGCTTGACCAGCAGATCGCGACGGATTCGGGCGCCGCGCAGGGGAATTGTTGTTCGGGGGTCGTTCCAGCGGGCACGAGGCGGTGATGCGCCGATTGCGATCCTGCGCTGCGCCGAACTGTTAACCGGAGATCGATGTGGCGGCGAGCGGCTGGTCACGATGCGCCGCGGTGTGTGACCGTGAGGACGCCGCTGCGGTGAGGAGGAGCGCTGGAGCGGACAGCGTAGTGCCGAAGAAAACAACAGCATCGAAGGAGTGGGCCGTGGTGAAGCTTCTCGACTTCTTTCGCAACTGGGTCAGTGGGCCACACCACTACTGATGCTAGAAGACCCTTTATGCGTGGATCCACGTGTGAAATGTGAATACGAATGGAATTTTCAAAATTCCTAAGCACTTGCGAATACTTAAAATCCGCACCAATCAAGTGGTATACATGTTTAATATAAAGTATATACACTGACTGATAAACTTCTCCAATTTTAATTAAGTTTAAATAAAAAATAAGTTTCATCAAATGCATTCTTGATATAGTGCACTCATTTCGTAATAATAAAGTAACTTGTCCTCTAAGTCCGTCTAGATCACGCGCAAAAATAAGGGTACTAGAACCAATGGATATGGGATCTCGTACCTACGCCCTCCGTCCTAATTTAACTGCAAGTCTATGATGAGAGGGAGAAATTTAGTGCAGCTATTAAATTGCGATGCTACCCCTATAAAGAAGTTCTGGCATCCACAGTGCGTAGGCAAAACATGATTACACTAGCGGTACAAAAGAACAAGTATGAGAAAAAACAAATATGGGTGTGTTTAGTTTCCCTGAAAAGGGTGAAAAAAGTATTGTAGCACGTTTTAGCTTTATTTGGCAAATAGTGTCTAACCGTTGACTAATTAGGTTCAAAACGTTTGTCTCGTAAAGTACAACCAAACTATACAATTAGTTTTTGATTTCATCTACATTTAGTACTTCATGCATATATCGTAAGTTTGATGTGACGGGGAATCTTTTTTTGGAATAGTACGTTTTTGGTGGAACTAAACACAACCTATGTGGCAATGAATTTCAGAGAGAAGCAAGGGCTACAACAAACAACATGTGGTCAGGAATAAGCACTCAAAGCCATTACATAAACTTCCAGCACTTGCGCCAAGACATCCAAAATTAGAATCAGCGACCTAGGCGCCATTGCTCCACTATAAAATGGCTTCACATGCTCCTGATGAACCCAACGCAAGCCATCCAAACACTCCAAATGTGCCAAACTCTATAGCATGCAGGAGAGTTCTATCTTCAACCATGGCCATAGATCTAATAAATTACCATGTGGAAAAAGTGAAGAGCCCTCAATAGCATGCAAGGACAGTTTCACCTCCAACCATTGCCATAGATCTAAATAAAGAACTAGGGGAAGGGAGTCAAGAGCCCTTACTAGACCTAAATCAAGAGCCTGCTAATGATGAAGGCGATCAATTTCATCTCATCAAAGAAGCACAAGTGCATCCAATCAAAGGTCAGTCCCACTATCTCCAGAAAGAGAAACATGGTGGTGTGCATGCCATAGACCTCAATATTGCTTCTTGTGAGGAACAAGAAGAAGAATCTCATGAAGGTAATGTTTCTCTTAGTTTCTTTACTAAAAGAAAGTAATTGTACTGTGTAAACACAACTTTCAGCCTTCAATAAAGTCCTAAGCCCCACCCTATTGCAATTCTTGCCGTTGAGGACGACCCTATTGATCAACAAGATGGAGATTTCAAACCTTTTTTTTGCGACGATGGAGGTTTCAAACTATGATGCTCCACATGTACAAAATGATTTTGACCTCAACTTAGAAGCTGCTGATCACCAAAATGAGCTGCAACAAATGATCAGTAAGCCTCCTCAATGGAACTTAATTTTTTTCTTACTATTTCAATGATCACATCGAGTCAATAGGTTGACATAGTTTTCCTAAATAACAAGACTTGTAGTGTTCAGCATAATTAATTTCAAGATAAGAGCACAGTCATGCATCATTTTGCTAGCTGAGTGAAAAATCATTTGCCCACTACTAGCTGCCTTGGTAAACTCTCAGTTTGAATAAATGAGAAGGACAATGCATTCAAAGCGTTGTACCCTACAACTTCAGGATGATTGAGGTACCATACCAAGATAACAATAGTGATTCTTAAGCACTACAAAATCAGTATTACATCTACATGAAACCCCTCGTCACTACCCCTCAAAAGTTCCAAACAATCTAAAATTCCCCACAGCAGCAACAACTTTCCTAGTCCTGTTGATGACAAAATTTGCTACAATAATCTAAATCCATTTTACGTCATTTCTTCTCTATCCAATTTTAAATATGTATTTGAAAATATCCCATAACACTCGTATCCGTGAAGAATATAGTACTAGTTGAAACTATCTAAAAGTCATTATCTATGATTTTATAATATTACTAATATATACTTCTTGTATTCTAAATTGTAAGTCATTCTGGCTTTTCTAGATACATAGCTTTTTGCTATATATGCACCTAGATATACATTATATCTAGATATATAGAAAATGTTACGTATCTAGAATAACTAGAACAACATACAATTTGAAACGGATGGAGTACCATTTAAAATATTTAAAAGTAATGACTAAAAATATTATTTCTAATATCATTAAGGATATATAAACAAAGCTTTAATTGATTTTTATATAACTAATGAAAATAATTTAATATGGCTAATTATACTAATTTTAGTTAATATGACCTATGATATATAATGTTGTTTTAAATAATTTGCATTCCACTAAAATAATGTTGAAACTATTTAAAGTTGTCTATGAGTAATTAGTAGCCTGTTGTTTATTTTAAATACTAATGATGCACACATAATGCATGTGATTATTGATTTATATTCTATATAATTAATATGATTATTGATTTATAACCAATATAGTTACTATGATTATTAATTAACAATTAATATGGTAATTAGTATGACTTATTGTGTTTTATCTATCTGTATAGAATTTAGTATTTTTATTATATTTTGATATCTCATTACATGATTTTGTTTCTCTCAATTTATGGGAATGATGTCTACATATAAAAAAGTTAAATAGGTATCCGAATGCAAATCTATATCCAAACTATCAATTTTACATTAATGTCCGAGAATATTCAGATACGTAATCATATCCGATAAAAAAAATATGATAAATAATGATATTCATATCCAGTTCGATGTGTAACCAATCCGTTTCCACCGCTAGCGCTGAACCTAGCCACCGGTGAAGCCCTGCGGTGCACGGAGCACAGGTACCGTCCGAATGTTCTACACTGAGCAGCCATCTTGCGAGTATTGAATAGTTTTCTTGATGACTGTCCATCACAAATTCACAATGACATCAAGGTTGCTCAATGATCTCTGGTTTCTAGTGGACAAGAGCATAGACAAGGGACTATTGACCAAACAGTATCACATCTTTACAAGACGAACAGACAAACTTTGGCCGGAGATCATGCCACGTCGCCTGGAGATCATTTGACAACGTCCACTATCACATATTGTTCATCTGACAGAGGTACTGTGCATCTGGCAACCGAAAAGAGAATTGCTACGTGTACATGATAAACGTACACGGAAGATTAAAGTAAACCCTTTTCCTTTTCAGAAAATTCCTAAATAAACTAGAACCACTCTAGAGCCTACCCAAATATTTTACACTCCTTCTTCGTCATAAAAAAATAATTTACAAATTCCTCTCATTCGCGTTTCGCCTATAAACTTAGGAAGTTTATATCTCATCCATCGTAACTCCAAATCCCGTAATTCTTCTACTAAAAATCTTCTAAAATAAAACACTACATGTCCTTTTGAAGAATTCTATTTGTGGCCTAATCTGCACATACTAAGAATTTTTCTCTTTTTCAGTATCTATACTTAGTTATGAAGAAATTTTAAATGTATAAGTAGTCATCTCCTCTTCAATTATAACATAGTATGACGCGGACTCACATTAATATGACTACGATCCTCCTCTATTTAAAAAAAATCAATAACATTGCTACTGGGTTCTGATGTTACACACATTCAACTGATATATCCTTCATTTCGTGTACTAATGCCAACAATCCTCTTCTGCTAACACAATAAAATATAAAAAAAAGGAAAAACAGATCCATCATATAGAAAATTAATTCTACTACTAATATATATAATATCATTTTTCTCATTGAAAAATCATAGAACTGTAGAACCATTATAAAATCAACACAGGCACATCAACATGGCGCGGCAACGCCGCGCCCCAAGTTTTCTAGTACGACACGCAACCTGCTGCGAGCAAATCAAATTCTGTAATTCATATCAACTACTATTTCTGATGATGGAAGGATTATGGGCATAACGATTTCAAGCCATATAAGAGTATATAAGATCCAACAATGGAAGGAGTGTCATAAAAAAAAGAAGGTGGAAGAAGGTCATCTGTCTTGAGCTTCTAAAAAAGCACAGCATGAATCTGTCTCCATTCCTTCATGTAGCTTCAGCTTTCAGCATTAAGTTTTCAGCTTCTTCCACCAGCAAACAACTGCTTCCTGCAATTTTTAGGTGAAAGTTGCAAAATCACTTTGCTAATATAGTGCATTCAAGCATTCAAAATTAATTCGCAAAATGTCTGTTAGTAGATTAATCTCTACTATCTGAGAGTGGACCATAACATAACATTCTCCTATACTGTATGGGTTTTAGAAGTTTGATTTTTCCCGGACAAGATTTTTATCCCATGTCATTTTTATATTTTTGCACTACATTCTAGAGTTTGTATTATTCTTATGGAGCATGACAAGACTAGAAAAACTCGCCCATCATATTTCCCTTTTTGCTGGGGCAGTATTCAAAAGAATTTTTGCATGTGTTTTCAAAAGAAATTGTTGCCATGATATTTTCCATTCATTTAGCTAAATCAAATTAAGTACTTTATAGACAACAGCACATAGCATCCACTACTGGAGACGCCTTCTTTGCCGAGTGCCTGGGGCGCTCGGCAAAGACTCAGTAGCACTCAGCAAAGGCTTTGCCAAGCGCAGCTCTCGGCAAAGAATTCTCGGCAAAAGTCCTCACGGCAAAGAAGTCTTTGCCGAGAGCCCAATCTCGGCAAAGGCTTTACCGAGAGCCCGGCCCTACACTCGGCAAAAAAAAAAAGTAGTCATTAACGGCCGGCTGCAGTTGACGGCCTCTTTACTGAGAGCCTGTCTGGTGGGCTCTCGGCAAAGATTTTTTAAAAAAATTCGGACAATATTTGCCGAGAGTCTGTCTGGTGGGCTCTCGGCAAAGTTTTTTGTTATTTTTTTAGAAAATATTTGCCGAGAGCCTGCCCGAAAGGCTCTCGGCAAAGAAGTTTTTTCCTTTTTTAAAAAAATTCTTTGCCGAGAGCCTGCTAGGTTAGTGCTCGGCAAAACGATGTCTTTGCCGAGTGCTATGGCCATTACTCTCGGCAAATCTGGGAACATGGCTGTTCTATTGGCCAATTTCCCAGCTTTGTCGAGAGCTATGGCCATAGCGCTTGGCAAAGGGTCCCTTTGCCGAGAGCCACTCTCGGCAAAGTGGCCCAGAATTTTTTTTTCTTTTATTTTTTCATTCCACCACGACAAACATACAAAGCATCACATATAGCATCACATGAACCAAATATATCACATCAGACACTACATATATATCAAATCCAACACAATAGCACACATATATCACATAGATCACAATGTATCATCCAAACGATATGAAACCATCACAATAGTCGTCGAAACATGATTAGTTCACAATCTAAAGTTCCAATGATACTAGAGGCGACACTCTAAACCACCCTCACTGCCCACCTGGCCCTGGCCACCCCGGAGACGGTGAAGGAGAGCTGTGTTGACCCCCGGGCGTGTTCCATCCAGGCGCATGCGGGTTGTTCGATCCTGCCAACGGAGGTTGCAAAAGGTAGATGTCTGTGTCAGACAAGCGCATGGTTTAAGAAAGCATCTGTCTTGTGCATCCATTCATCGGTGAAATCACTCTTACTTCTGCGGCCCGAGTACATCCACTGACGGTCATCCATCCTCTAACATACAAAACCGCGAGTAGTGCAACCATGAATGGCATCTACATGTTGTTCCTACTGTCTAATAGGTGAGGAAAGGTCCTAATCCCACCCGCGGATGCGTAGATGAGGCTAGTTCCCATGGTCTACCCCAACCCAAGACAGAATTTCGGTAGCACCTCCCCGTTGTTCTCCCGATACACGTCCCTGTAGGGAGAGTGTGTATCCGGAGAATAGCAGGGAGGTGATGCCGAAACTCCGTCTCGGATCGGGGCAGACCATGGGAACTAGTCTCATCTACGCATCCGCGAGTTGTCCAAGTAACGTGGACAATCTGAAACAGATACGGTTATCGATATGCAAAGATCTGCATACCTTCAACCATATCTCTTTCGGACGAGAGACGCCTAACTGGGTGACATGACCTACGGCCCTGATCAGGGAGAGGTTATTTATACCTAGGGTGGTGGTGGAGTTAGGCTAGCGACGCAGTGGCGAGTCGGTGCAGTGGCGAGGCGTCACGGTGTAGGTAGAACCGCAGCAGCGAGGAAGGGCTAATCTCCTGCAACAACAAACCATAGAGAGCGTCAGATCGAAAATTCGGCAGCACCTCCCCTACACGGCGAGGTTTCCAACACCTGCAAGAAACAAACAGCACGATAGCCGACAACCACATTGATATAAATGCACAACCGGCCCTAACGGCACAAGGGCCGAGAACCACATACATCACAATTTCATAAAGAACATCTCATATAGCCAAAACACTAAAACTACTGCTAACAACTATTACTAACATTACTTACCACTAACTACTACTAACACTACTTACTACTACTAACACTACTTACTCCATTCACCAAAGTTCTATTACTCACACTATTCTGCAAATTCAATTGGTTCTCATTTACTAGGATGCTCTTCCTCATACTGATGAAACTCCTGAAATCAATTGCAAAATGTATAATTTTGTGTCTTTGTCATATTTTCACTGACAGTGTTCTATTCATGTCATCATGTGTTGGCGTGTCGAGATGTGGGTGTAATGAGCGGCTGCATCATCTCCATCCAGAAGGACCTTCTTTCCCGATCCTCTTTGGTTCAATGTAATTTCTACTGTCTACATTATTTTTATTACAGGGAAACTCCATGAAAGTCAGAGTTCTAAAAAACTGGCTAATTATAAAAGTTCCTAACCCTGCTAAATAGTTTTCTGGCCCTGCTAAATAGCAATGATGAACGCTTGTGACAGGTATCTACAGTACTTACCTGAATTGATTTCGATCTAGGTTTCAGCTTAACGACAATCATCCAGTTCCTCAATGTCCATTTATCTTGCAGGAGCAAATGAGGATTGATGCTGCCAAGTTAAGTTTCATAGAGCCGTTGTCATTGATTAGTGCCCAGGGCAGCTTGAATTACCTTGATGGGCGAGGACGATGACGGTGACGACGGCCGGACGGAACGGCAGGAGTGCGGGGCGGAGACGACGGCGAGGACGGACGCGGGGGTGCGACAGGCGGCCGCGGGGCAGGCAGGGCACTGTCCTTCTCCTCCTCCTCCTCCTTCCCTTCTCCGGTGAGGCCGAGTGGTGCCGGTGAGGGCTGTCCGCGGGGGGGAGTGAAAGGTCTTGATGGCTAGAGGGGGGTGAATAGCCTATTAAAAATTTTCTACAAGGACAAGCTAAACAAGTTTATCAATAAAACAAATAGCGAGATGCGAGTTTTGCTTAGCCTACGGGGTGTTTGCAAGCCACCTAACCAATTCACAAATCTAGTAATTGCACTCAACCGCACAAGTCAAACCGAGAAGGAAACTACAACTAGCAAGCTACACAAAGAAGCTACTCTAGCAAAGCTAACTAGCTAGCAAAGATAACTAAGAAAGTAATGTGGAGTTGAGTTAGGAGGGTATCACCGAGGGGCGAAGTATTGAGCCAACCAATATGATCAACAATGAATACCAAGATAACCAAACACCGGGATCAATCAATCACAATATGAAAGTGATGACACGAAGATTTATCCCGAGGTTCACGTGCTTGCCGGCACGCTAGTCCCCGTTGTGTCCCTCTTCACCACGTGGTTCGGTGGCTAATCGGTCACACACCGAGCCTCTCAAAAGGCGCCACAAGAACCTACCAAATGGCAAAAGGTTGCAATGACACGAGCAATATACTAATGTTGCCTTTGGCGCTTCGCCGAGGTAGGCACAAACCCCTCACAATCACCGGAGGTGGCCAAGAACAAACACCAACTCTTGCCAACGCCTCCAAGCTGCTCCAAGCCGTCTAGGTGGCGGCAACCACCAAGAGAAACAAGAATCCCACAGCAAATCAACCACCAAGTGCCAACTAGATGCAATCTCACAATGCAAATGCACTTGGATCACTCAATCTCACTTCGAATATGCAAAGAAGCAAGAGAGATGAGTGGGAGGGGAGTTGCTTAGCTCAAAGTGCTCACAAGTATGTCAAATGTTCGAGAGAGAGAGCCTTGAGCCGGCCAATGAGTATTTATAGACGTACCCCTTCGAATATAGCCGTTAGAAACTTGAAACAGCCGAAGTCGCGTTGACCGGACGCGCTGGTCCAACTGACCGGACACGCCGGTCGCGCAACGGCTAGTTTCGCGAAGCACCGACCAGACGCGCCGGTCGCAAAGACCGGACGCGCCGGTCACGACCGGACGCACCGGTCCCGTAACTGACCGGACGCGCTGGTCAACCCTGAGCCGCGCACAACGAACCAGCGACCGGACGCGCTGAAGAACTGACCGGACGCCACAGTGCCCGCGTCCGGTTGGAGTCCAGTAAGCTCCCTGGATGACCGGACGCGTTGAAGAACTGACCGGACGCCACAGTGCCCGCGTCCGGTTGGAGTCCAGTAAGCTCCCTGGATGACCGGACGCGTCCGGTCGCCTGTGACCGGACTCGCCTCGCGTCCGACCAAACAACTGAAAAACGCGCAGATACTGGACACTGACCGGACGCGTCCGGTCAAACAGTGACCGCGTCCGGTCCAGCGTCCGGTCACCACTGTGACCCCCGTTTGCCTCCGTTTCTTTTTCCGACTTTCGGCGTAGTGGAAAATAGGCATTTCATTTCCCCAAAATTGCCTGAATCCCGCGCTCGCACGCTCGGCGGGAGGGAGAGATGACCCCAAACCCTCTCTACCGCTTAAACTCCAACGCCATCGCAAATGTGCTAACACCACCAAGTGATCACGTCATGTGTGAGTGTGTTAGCATTTTCACAATCATTTTTCGAGGCGATATTAGTTCTATCCAAATGCATATGATCATGAAATGCACATCTAGAGGCACTTAGGAGTTCAATAGCCGCGTCATTCCCCTCTTTATAGTACGGCTATCTATCCTATAATGTAACCACACCCACTAGGTGTCTTGGTTACTAAAACACAACCCTTAAGCATATACCTTTGCCTTGATCACGTAGGGTTGCGTCCAAATCCAAGTATGGCCATCATGATCACCATGTGCATCTTGCCACCAACCTTGGAGTGTACTAATCCTCATATGCTACATACAACTTAGGCATGGGATTAGTACTTAGGCATTGTCACTAATTACCAACACCAAACATAGGACTTTCAATCTCCCCCTTGTTGGTAATTGATGACAACCCTTTCACAAAGATATTATGATAAAATTTTGATTGAACCCATGTCACATTGTCCAAGTATATTACCATGTGTAAGAATTATGGACATGTGATCATAAATTCAAATTGATAGCAATGGCTCCCCCTACATGTATGCTATATGTTTGGATTTTGGAAGCATACATGTTAGATAGGAAAGATTAGGAGCATTGTCTACCAATAGGTGCTAAGTGTTTAAGATTATAGACCTTTGAAGCGTGATACCATCGGAGTAGCGATAAACACCATCTTAGCACCTTGTGTAGTTAGATTCCATTTGGAAAAGCACAAACATAACTAGAAACCTCGTGAGATCAACATTATAAGCAAGGCTCTAGTACCATTTTGAAAAACATGAAGCAAGAAAAATCTAACTATTTCCTATTCATACTAGTACCTCAATGCATCATTCAAATTATACTAGCAAGTCACCACACAAGCAATATATCGGAGAAAACGAAATGCATAACTATGCATCATACATATGAGGTGCACATAGAAATGCAACATTCATGTTTAAAAGCTTGCTCCCCCTACTTGTGTGCTTCTTTTATCAATTCTTCTTTTATCAATTCTCCCCCTTTAGGATCTTTGTGAAACATTTTTGAACATTTTCTCCCCCCACAACATTTTGAGTTCTATCTTTGTGAACAACATTTTCTCCCCCTTTGGCACCAATTGACCACAAGGAGCAAACTTTAGATAGATTATCATGTTGAAATATGGGGTGAGGATCAAGTTTATGATTCAACCTAGATTGCTTGCATAAATAAAATACTTCGGTTTGATCCAAGGGCAAGCTTCTTCACACCTCACTAGAAGGGTTATCATGCACCATGTTGAAGCAAATATTTAGACAAGTTTTCTAGATTAAATACTTAGGATCACAAGCTACTTAAACAAGTTATATGCTACCACTAGATCATACAAGTCATGGAAACAATAGTGGCACCATATAAACTTCAAATTCATTTAATTTTCATGAATGATCCTAGAACATAAGAAATCATGACTATATGCACTAAACATGTCCTTAGTATAGAATGTATGATATGTCAACCAATTGTACCTTGGGGCTCGAAGGAGAGGCATGTCATATCATGGGAGTGCATCAACTCATGTTGGAGAAATCAAGTATGTTCAACTCATTCTTTAGCTTGTGAAATCTCTTCTCATCAAGTGGCTTGGTGAATAGATCGGCTAATTGATCTTCGGTGCCCACACTTTCAATAGCAATGTCACCCTTTTGTTGATGATCTCTAATAAAGTGATGGCGAACATCAATATGCTTTGTTCTTTGATGTTGAATCGGATTGTTAGTTAGCTTCACGGCACTTTCATTGTCACATAGCAATGGCACATTCTTGAAATTGATTCCAAAATCCTTCAATGTTGCCTTCATCCACAAGATTTGTGCACAACAACTACCTGCGGCGATGTATTCGGCTTCGGCGGTAGATAGTGAAATACTATTTTGCTTCTTGGATGACCATGAGACAAGTGATCTTCCCAACAATTGACATGTCCCGGAAGTGCTCTTTCTCTCCACTTTATCACCGGCATAGTCGGAATCCGAATATCCAACTAGCTCAAAACTTGCACCTTTGGGATACCACAATCCAACATCTTGTGTATGCTTTAAGTACCTCAATATTCTCTTTGTTGCCTTTAAATGACTTTCTCTTGGTGAGGCTTGAAATCTTGCACACATGCATACACTAAACATCACATCGGGCCTTGATGTCGTCACATAGAGTAGGCTACCAATCATTGATCTATATAGCTTTTGATCCACCATGTTGCCACTCTTGTCACTATCCAAGCTTCCACTAGTGCCCATTGGAGTTGTAATACTCTTTGCATCTTCCATGCCAAACTTCTTGAGCATATCTTTGATGTACTTAGTTTGGCTCACAAATGTACCTTCTTTCATTTGTTTGATTTGAAGTCCAAGAAAGAAACTAAGTTCACCAATCATTGACATTTCAAATTCCTTTGCCATCATTTTCCCAAACTCATCACAATAATCTTGATTGGTTGAACCGAATATAATATCATCAACATATATTTGCAATACAAATAAGTCTTTCCCAATCTTCTTGGTGAATAGTGTTGTATCAACTTTGCCCATGACAAATCCTTTGGATAGCAAGAAGTCCCTCAATCTTTCATACCATGCTCTAGGTGCTTGCTTCAATCCATATAAAGCTTTTCTCAACTTGTATACATGATTGGGTTTCTTGTCATCTTCAAAACCGGGAGGTTGCTCCACATACACTTCCTCTTGAATGTACCCATTGAGAAATGCACTCTTCACATCCATTTGATATAGCTTGATATTGTGAGCACAAGCATAGGCAAGTAAGATCCTAATTGCTTCCAATCTTGCAACCGGGGCATAAGTTTCACCAAAGTCAAGACCCTCTATTTGTGTGTAACCTTGAGCCACTAGTCTTGCTTTGTTCCTTACTACTATCCCATCTTGATCTTGCTTGTTGCGAAAGACCCATCTTGTTCCAATGACATTGTGATCCTTAGGCCTCTCAACTAGTTCCCATACTTCATTTCTCTTGAAGTTGTTGAGCTCTTCATGCATTGCATTTACCCAATCCGGATCTCTCAATGCTTTATCAATGTCCTTGGGTTCTTCCATTGACACAAAAGAAGAGTGACCACAAAATGATGTCAATCTTGATCTAGTTTGAACTCCTCTTTGTATGTCACCAATGATGGAATCCAATGGATGGTCTCTTGCAATGTTAGTTGGTTGAAGCACTTGGACTTGATTGCTTGGATGTTGATGTTGATCATGAGTTGGAGATGATGAACTAGCCACTTGTTGATCTTGTTGCACTTGAGATGATGTACTAGCTTGATTTTGCATAGGAGAACCACTAGCTTGTGTAATTGGACTTTGGAGCACTTGATCTTTGTTGTCATCTACATTAATAACTTGCTTTGGTCTAATATCACCAATATCCATTTCTTTCATAGCATTACTCAATTGAGTTCCTCTCACATCATCCAAGTTATCTTCTTCATCTTGAGAGCCATTTGTTTCATCAAACTCAACATCATGCACTTCTTCAAGTAAACCACTAGCCAAATTCCAAACTCTATAAGCTTTGCTAGTAGTTGAGTAACCAAGTAGAAATCCTTCATCACATTTCTTCTCAAACTTGCTCAATCTAGTGCCCTTCTTCAAGATATAGCATTTGCAACCAAATACCCAAAAGTATGCAATGTTAGGCTTTCTTCCATTTAAGATCTCATATGGTGTCTTCTCTAGAAATTTATGGCAATAGAGGCGATTGCTATAGAAGCAAGTCGTGTTGATTGCTTCGGCCCAAAATGAATGACTCACATTATACTCATTCAACATTGATCTTGCCATGTCAATTAAGGTTCTATTTTTCCTCTCAACTAGGCCATTTGATTGAGGTGTATACTTGGCCGAGAATTGATGTTTGATTCCAAGCTCTTCACATAGCTCATCAACTCTTGTGTTTCTAAACTCACTTCCATTGTCACTTCTCACTTTCTTGATTGTGGTTTCAAACTCATTTTGCACTCTCTTGATGAACTTCTTGAATATGTCAAATACATCACTTTTGTCCCCAAGAAAGAATACCCATGTGTATCTAGTGAAATCATCCACAATCACAAAGCCATACTTGTTGCCACCAATGCTTATGTATGTAGTTGGCCCAAATAGATCCATGTGCAACAACTCAAATGCCTTGGAAGTACTCATAATGCTTTTCAATGGATGAGTGTTGCCTACTTGCTTTTCGGCTTGACATGCACTACATAGCTTATCTTTCTCAAATGTGACATCCTTCAAGCCTCTAACTAAGTCATGCTTCACTAACTTGTTCAATTGCTTCATGCCAACATGACCAAGTCTTCTATGCCATAACCAACCCATACTTGATTTGGTGAGCAAACATGTTGAAAGTTGAGTGTCACTAGCATTAAAATCAACCAAGTATAGATTCTCATATCTAAAACCTTTGAAGATCAAGTTAGAGCCATCAACACTAACTATCTCCACATCATCAACACCAAATATGCACTTGAAACCAAGATCACACAATTGAGCAACCGAGAGAAGATTGAAGTTCAACTTTTCGACTAAGAGCACATTGGAAATGCTATGATCATTTGAGATTGCAATCCTTCCAAGAGCCTTTACATCACCCTTGCTATTGTCACCAAATATGATGCTATCAATGCCACTATCATTTGATTTGAGAGAGTTGAACATTCTTGAATCACCGGTCATATGTTGAGAGCACCCACTATCAAGCACCCAATGCCTTCCTCCGGCCTTGTAATTAACCTACAAAATAAATTAATGTTTCTTAGGTACCCATACTTGTTTGGGTCCTTGGAGATTAGTCACTAAGCTCTTTGGTACCCAAATGGCCTTCTTCTTTGGGCCCACAATTGGTGTACCAACAAACCTAGCATGCACACCTTTCTCACCCTTGGTAAGCATATAACAAGAATCAAAAGGAATGTAAGGTACATTAGCATTTTTCTTGTTCTTGTTCATTTTATTGCAATTAATCTCTAGATGCCCAACTTGCTTGCATCTATTGCAATAACGACCATTGCCCTTCACAAAGCGAGACTTTGGAGTAGCAAAGGCCGCCTTGCCCTTCTTAGGAGTATAGTCCAATCCCTCTTTGTTAAGAGAGAACCTTTGGCTACCCAAGCATTTTAGCAAGCGGGCATCCCCACCATAGGCGTTGCCTAATGCGCGGGTGAGATCATCCACCTCTCTCTTGAGAGTCTCAACCACAAGTGATGAATCACTAGTAGTAGAGGTAGAGTTGGTTGTGGTGGATGATAATGAGCTACATGAAGCATTAGTAGGACTAACAAATAAAGAATCATCAATAATATCACATGTTAGTCCAATATCACAAGTGACAATCACTTGCTCCTCCTTAGCTTCCTTCATGAACTTCTCCAACTTAAGGTCCTTTTCCTTGATGAGCTCAAGTAGAGTGGAGTGGGCTTCCTTAAGCCTAGTGTGAGCAATTTCAAGATCCTCGTGGTCTTCCTTTAGACACTCACGAGAAGCCTCTAGCTCATCAAAGGATTTCCTAAGAGCTTTGAGCTCTTGTTCAATTCCTTTGCACTCCTTACTCTTTTTGAGAGCAACAAGCTCCTCCATCAAGGCATCATTTTCATTGCTCTTGGCAATGAGCTCTTGTTCTAAGATTTTGTATTTCTTGGTTGTCCTCTTGTAGCCCTTGCTCATTTGATCTATTATGCCTAATAGATCATCCTTGGAGTAGTCCTCATCCTCCTCATCATCACTTCTACAATCATCACTAGCACAAGAATCATCATCACTATCATCATGTTTTACCTTGGTAGGCTTGGCTATAAGGCATGTTGATGTAGTGTCGAAGATGGATGGCTTGTTGGAGAGGGCGATGTTTGTAGTGGCTCGTCGAGTGATCCTCTCATCATCACTAGAGCTTTCATCATCATCACTATCGGAGTTGTCACTATCCCAAGTGACTACATAACCACCACCCTTCTTCTTCTTGTTGAAAGTGAAGCTCTTCTTTACTTTCTTCTCATTCTCTTTCTTATCCTTCTTGTTCTTCTTGAGCTTCAAGTCCCCATTATGAAATCTCTTATCTTCATAGGGGCAATCCGCCACTATGTGATCGGGGCTATTGCAATTATAGCAAAGGGTCTTTGCCTTTATAGTGTCTCTCCTCTTCCTTGCCCCATATCCTTTCTTCTTCATGAACCTTCCCATCTTGTGCACAAGGAGGGCCATGGTCTCATCATCGAATGGATCATCATCATCACTTTCTACCTTGCTCTTGCCCTTAGAGGATGAAGCCTTGAATGCAATGGGCTTCTCTTGCTTGACCTTGGTCTCCTTCTTCTCTTCTACCTCATCTTCATCATCATTGTATTGGGCATCGGTCATTATATCTCCAAGCACATTGGTTGGTTTGACCTTGTCCAATCCCTCTCTAAAGATCATTCTTCTCAAGGTGGCAAACTTCTTGGGTAAGCACATCAAGAACTTATGTGAGAAGTCCTTGTCCTCAACCTTCTCCCCAAGCCCCTTGAGATCATTGACAATGACTTGGAGCCTATAGAACATCTCCGGGATGGATTCATCATCCTTCATCTTGAATGTGGAGAACTTGTCCTTGAGCATATATAGTTTGGCACTTTTTACCGTTGAAGTACCTTCATATGTTTCTTCAAGCCTTATCCAAAGCTCATTTGCCTTTTCAAGATCTTTGATTTGCTCAAATACTTTATCATCAATGGCACGATAGATTGTGTCAAGTGCCGCTGTATTGCATTGTTTGTTGATGCGGTCATTGGGAGTGAGGTTTTCCTCATCAAGAATGACGTATCCTTCTTTGGTCACATCCCAAACCTTCTCATGTATATTGCCTAGATATTGCTTCATCTTCCTTTTCCAATGATCAAAGGAAGAGACGCCATCAAAGAATGGAGGCTTGCCATTAACATGATTGAACATAACTTGAGCCATCTTACACCGAGATTGTTAAGCCTTATAAACGGTGACCACGGCTCTGATACCACTTGAAAGGTCTTGATGGCTAGAGGGGGGGTGAATAGCCTATTAAAAATTTTCTACAAGGACAAGCTAAACAAGTTTATCAATAAAACAAATAGCGAGATACGAGTTTTGCTTAGCCTACGGGGTGTTTGCAAGCCACCTAACCAATTCACAAATCTAGTAATTGCACTCAACCGCACAAGTCAAACCGAGAAGGAAACTACAACTAGCAAGCTACACAAAGAAGCTACTCTAGCAAAGCTAACTAGCTAGCAAAGATAACTAAGAAAGTAATGTGGAGTTGAGTTAGGAGGGTATCACCGAGGGGCGAAGTATTGAGCCAACCAATATGATCAACAATGAATACCAAGATAACCAAACACCGGGATCAATCAATCACAATATGAAAGTGATGACACGAAGATTTATCCCGAGGTTCACGTGCTTGCCGGCACGCTAGTCCCCGTTGTGTCCCTCTTCACCACGTGGTTCGGTGGCTAATCGGTCACACACCGAGCCTCTCAAAAGGCGCCACAAGAACCTACCAAATGGCAAAAGGTTGCAATGACACGAGCAATATACTAATGTTGCCTTTGGTGCTTCGCCGAGGTAGGCACAAACCCCTCACAATCACCGGAGGTGGCCAAGAACAAACACCAACTCTTGCCAACGCCTCCAAGCTGCTCCAAGCCGTATAGGTGGCGGCAACCACCAAGAGAAACAAGAATCCCGCAGCAAATCAACCACCAAGTGCCAACTAGATGCAATCTCACAATGCAAATGCACTTGGATCACTCAATCTCACTTCGAATATGCAAAGAAGCAAGAGAGATGAGTGGGAGGGGAGTTGCTTAGCTCAAAGTGCTCACAAGTATGTCAAATGTTCGAGAGAGAGAGCCTTGAGCCGGCCAATGAGTATTTATAGACGTACCCCTTCGAATATAGCCGTTAGAAACTTGAAACAGCCGAAGTCGCGTTGACCGGACGCGCTGGTCCAACTGACCGGACGCGCCGGTCGCGCAACGGCTAGTTTCGCGAAGCACCGACCGGACGCTCCGGTCGCAACGACCGGACGCGCCGGTCACGACCGGACGCACCGGTCCCGTAACTGACCGGACGCGCTGGTCAACCCTGAGCCGCGCACAACGAACCAGCGACCGGACGCGCTGAAGAACTGACCGGACGCCACAGTGCCCGCGTCCGGTTGGAGTCCAGTAAGCTCCCTGGATGACCGGACGCGTTGAAGAACTGACCGGACGCCACAGTGCCCGCGTCCGGTTGGAGTCCAGTAAGCTCCCTGGATGACCGGACGCGTCCGGTCGCCTGTGACCGGACGCGCCTCGCGTCCGACCAAACAACTGAAAAACGCGCAGATACTGGACACTGACCGGACGCGTCCGGTCAAACAGTGACCGCGTCCGGTCCAGCGTCCGGTCACCACTGTGACCCCCGTTTGCCTCCGTTTCTTTTTCCGACTTTCGGCGTAGTGGAAAATAGGCATTTCATTTCCCCAAAATTGCCTGAATCCCGCGCTCGCACGCTCGGCGGGAGGGAGAGATGACCCCAAACCCTCTCTACCGCTTAAACTCCAACGCCATCGCAAATGTGCTAACACCACCAAGTGATCACGTCATGTGTGAGTGTGTTAGCATTTTCACAATCATTTTTCGAGGCGATATTAGTTCTATCCAAATGCATATGATCATGAAATGCACATCTAGAGGCACTTAGGAGTTCAATAGCCGCGTCATTCCCCTCTTTATAGTACGGCTATCTATCCTATAATGTAACCACACCCACTAGGTGTCTTGGTTACTAAAACACAACCCTTAATCATATACATTTGCCTTGATCACGTAGGGTTGCGTCCAAATCCAAGTATGGCCATCATGATCACCATGTCCATCTTGCCACCAACCTTGAAGTGTACTAATCCTCATATGCTATATACAACTTAGGCATGGGATTAGTACTTAGGCATTGTCACTAATTACCAACACCAAACATAGGACTTTCAGGGAGCCGACGGGGGCTGTCCGGGCTCCTCCTCCTTCCCTTCTCCGGCAAGGCCGAGTGGCGCCGGTGGGGGCTTCCGTCGGGGGAGCCGACGGGGGCGTCGCAGGGGGGTTGTCCCGGGCCAGGGGGTGCGGGCGCGCGCGGCGACGGGGGGAGCTGGCCGCGGCGGCGGATCTCGGGGGTGGGGGAGGAGCTCGGGGGGGATCTCCCGGGGAGTGGGGCCGACCTCCGCCGGTGGGGGAGGCGGCGTGCGGCTGCGGGGGAGCTGGCCGGAGGGCGCGCGGGGGGTGAGGGGGACGAGCCGGTGGATCTCCGGGGGGTGTTTTAACATTAGGACGGGGCCTTTGCCGAGTGCCCAGATCTAGGGCACTCGGCAAAGATTTTTATTTTTTTTGCCGAAATCGTTTGCCGAGAGCCTCCTAAAGCTCTCGGCAAAGATAATCTTTGCCGAGAGCCAGGGCTAGGGCTCTCGGCAAAGAAATTCAAAAAAAAAGAAAAAAATCTTTGCCGATAGCCTAACAGCTGGCTCTTGGCAAAGAATGACGGCGTGGTTGAGCCATCTCCGGATCGTCAATTTTGCTGAGAGCCTTGGTTTGCCAAGGGTCGGGCTCTCGGCATATTTGTTCTTTGCCGAGAGTTGCTCTTTGCCGAGAGAGCGGCTCGCGGCAACGAATTCTTCGCCGATGGTTGGTTTTGCCGAGGGCTGGCTCTCGGCAAAGAAGATTGTTGCCGAGCACCCGATATTTGCCCCTCGGCAAAGCACCCGGCCCTCGGCAAAGATGCCGTCTCCGGTAGTGATCGAACATTTGAACTACCTGATAACTTCTTATGCAGTATTTTTTTTGGACATTTTTGTCAGGATCTTTCTTTCACACTGAAAGAAGTCAACTGAATCCACAAGCTTGACAACATTTCTATGGGTTTGTCAAACATTTAGTTCTCACATTGGCCAATTGTTATTCGGTCACTCTCCTGGCTTCAAATTCTCAAGTCATCTAGCATTACTCATTTTTTTACTACACATCATACATAGTGTTGCTTAAATGTTTTTTTAAGTCAAAACCACAGAATGAAGCCCAAATATATAGCAATAATGCAATATAGAACCCCACCAGTTCTTTGTCAATGTATCCAGACAAATATACCTGCATCAACTGGATATATTAAAAGAGCAGGCAATTGCAATACTCACCTCATTAAATGGATCATTTGCTAAGCTTAATAGGTTTCCCGTGTACAAACCAGTTGCAGCACAGGACCCCATCTCTGCCACATTTGTATGAGTGTCGGTCCTTGGATTATAAATCCTCAGTAATCCTATAGATCCAATATAAATAACTATCCTCCCATTCTTCAGTATCGCCAAAGGATGTGCAAGGAATGCATCATGGACACTCAAACCGATTTTTACAGTATGTTGCTTGACCCACAAGCCCTTTTCAAAGTCCATCAGAAACCACAGGTCCATTGAACCATATGGCCTACAATGGACCAGAACTAAGGATCCATTAAGGGCAGCCAGAGAAAGATTAGAATAGTAAGCAGGGATGCTTACAGGTCCTCGGAGAATTGACCTCCACTCTTCTGTCAGCAGGTCAAAGGATGCAATGCCTGTCGAACATCTTGGCTGCTTACATACTCGTCCAAGAGAAAATACACAACTCCATCAATAGCCACTCTGCTCAGAGGGCTCATATGAACACGATCCTGAGCGGCCTTCTTCCCTCTCCACCGAGCACCCCTGCTGCCAGCGTGTGTGAAGACCTCGCATAGCTGTTCACTTTCAAAGGCCTTATCAATCACACGAAGCAACTTGAACTCCCCCGTCGAGGCAACATGCCGGAATGCAACAGAAACCTTATAATTCGAGTTCGAGAAGTCGAGCTTCCGCGGCGTGTGTTCTGGAGACAATCCTCTAGGCACTGGAAATCTCTCTCCGGTGACTAGGTTGAGCAACTGGCAGCGCTTGGGGGTCCCTTTTGCAACGCAGGCGAGGTTGCACTGGGTGGATATCAACCACTCGTCTTTTTTCGAGCGGATCTGCTTGATGACCCTGCCAGAGAGGTCTATGATGTGGCAAAGGATGCCATTATCAGGATCTGATTTGCCGTGGCCTGCGACGATGAGCAGCCGTCGGTGACGGGCGGCATGAGCGGCCATGAACTGCGGGTCGGAGAGAAGGGATTCCCACGGCTGACAGACGACACGGAGGCGGCAGAGCTCCTCGGCCGGAAGGCGGATAGCGGGCTAAGGTGTTTAGCGGTATATCTCTAAAACAGCTAGTAGCGGAGCTATATCGGGCTATAGCGGCTAAATTGTACATGAACACAAATAGCGGCACCCTGCCTCAAAAGGCTATAGCGGGCTATAGCGGCAGCTATAGCGGGAGATTTAAAACTATGATCAGGATCTCATAGATGGTATCGATAGGTAGCACGCCGATCCCTGTTTCTGCTTCTGTCCCGGAGCGCAGAGTCGACGACGCCATAGCCGATGCTGGTAATGGCCGACCTGCAATGCAACCGCCGGAGAAAAACTAAATTTTGCACTTGTGATTGCACGGATCCAACCAAATAACAAGAAGCGAGCGCAGGTAACTTACCAAGCAAGCGCGGTGGAACCCCCGGGATGGACCGCCGAAGCCGAGCATTACACTACCGAATATAGAGTAAAAACTGCACTGGTTTTCTAAAACGATACTCTATCCTTTCTCTCACTCTATATTTAGAGTGGTACTGTGCTTACTCTATACTCTAGAGTGGCGGCTCCACTAGCTAAACAAAGGAAAAAAAATGTTATAACTCACAAACCAAAAATCCAAATTAAATTTCGATTTCACCATTAAATTCATCTCAATAAATCTTTCAAAACTAGATCACACATGGATATATTTAGATAAAGTGACAAGTGGGTCCACAGTGGATAGAATGGATAGAGGATGATATAAAGGATGGATGGGTACGGGAGCATTGAGTATAGAGGAGAGAATCTTGCTGACTAGGACGTATAGAGGATGAATATAGATGTCCATGAGTGCGGGTAGTCTTATAGTCTCCCGCCGGTGGTTAGGTTAGCTTGATAGCCTCCGCCGCCGTGCGGCTGCGCTTGACAGTTGTATGCGACTGCGGAATACAAGATTTTAGTGCTTTGGTGTTGACAATGAAATTGGGCCAAGGCAAGTTTTAGAATGGCCCGGGATAGTTTTGGTCTAATCTAAACAAAATTATATGAAACGATATAATAGTATTATAATTGTTTTTCTATTAAGATAAGACCACTCTTATACTCCATATAAAATACACTAATACATGGCCACGAATGTCCACCACCATCCAGATGTTGTTTATGGGCCTTCATAGTAGATAACCCAACAGGCGTGCTCTTTCCCATCACACTAACATCTGGCTGTTGGGGCATCACCATGCATAAGCCGCTAAACCGCCCCCTTCACCCACCACACGCCCGTCCCCCGCGCACGCATCGCCCTTCCCCTTGTCGCGCCGCACCCCATTGTTGGCCGCGCCTCACCCCTATCCACCTGCGCGCCCCTGCCCATCTCGCCCATCATGGCCATGTGGCGGGCACCACGCCACCAGCACCCCGCCGCCACCAGGAGGAGGTCGCAACCAGTCCAGACTTCGTCTCCCACGGTAGGAAGGGGAGGCCTGCGCACGCTGGGCCATTTGCTCTCAACGTTCCCTCTTGACCTGAGCTTGGTGGTTACCACAATCCTCACTAGGTAGGCCATGGCTACCGGTGACACCATGTTTGAAGCGTTTCATGTGTTTCCAACTTATATTTCAAGTGTTTCATCTAAATATTACAAAAGTCATTCCGGGATGTTGCAATAGCAATATACGCATGTTGCAAGCATATGTTTCAAGTGTTTTAGGTGTTTCAGACGTTTGTTTCAAATCTTTCGTCTAAATATTTCAAAAGTTGATTTGGTGTTGCATACTTGCAATGGCTATACACGTATGTTTCAAACATTTGTTTCAAGTGTTTTATTTGTTTTCAAACATATATTACAAATGTTTTATGTAGATGCTTCAAAAGTAGACCTTGTATTGCAGGCCGCTGTCCACCTGCTACTACTGGTGCACCGCCATAGTTCACGCGTCGGCACCTGAGGCCTGCAGACGCCTCCACAGCTCGCATCCACAAGCGGGTCAGGTGGGCACGGGTCGCGGTTCCGCTGTACGGACACGGGATGGGCGCGGGGCGCGGTTCTACTGTGCGGGGGCGCGGGATCGGCGCGCGACGCGGTTCCAGAGCTGGCGCTGGTTGGGAATGGGATAGAGCGCGTGGGATGCGATGAGGGCACGAGAGCGCAGGAGCTACGTCCGGACGCGGGCCTGGGGCTGGACATCCGAGCGTGGGAGCTCGTTTGCATGGCGGTCATCAAAATTTTTGATGAGGGGATCATAATTTCCGAGATCTGTGCAGAATGAGCTGCACATTGCCGAACAATTAGTTTTGGTGTTGGGGGCTATAAATTCCCCCTTGGCCGGCCATTTGGGGAGTGTAGGAGTTCTGGAACATACAAGGGAGTTGAGGCTCCAATCTTGTGTTCTTGCCACCATAGTGCTTAATTAGTGAAATCACTTGGTGATTAGTGTAAGTGTTTTGCAAAGTGTTTAGACTAGTTAGACCACCGTGGTTTAGGCCTAGTGTTATTAGTGAGGCTTGGATACCTCTTGCTCACTCGGTACTTGCATGTACTATTGTTATATTCGGAGGGGCTTGTAGTCTTGGGAGATCACACCAATTATGTTTGTGGTATGTCAGCCATTGGTGGACTGGAGCCGGAGGAAATGAGACCCACGGCGTTTCAATCGGGATTTGCATCTATCTCATTTAAGCTTTAGCATTTATATTATGTACATAGGTTGTGCGTCGAGCCGGTGTCCATGAGTCAGTGGCCGACGTGGAGGTGCATGGCGTCCTCCGTGCGGACGTTGGCGATCACGTGGAGGGAGACTACCGGTGTGTCGGACGCCTCCTCGTCGGCTGTCGTCGGTAGCATCATCGTCATAGTCAGTGACATCAAGGAAGAACAACCGCTGGCAGTTGTGCCCCAGGACATACTGCTCATCGCAGTTGTAGCAGAGCCCCTGTCGGCGGCGCTCAGCCAGCTCAGCCTGGTGAGACAGGGGACTATTGACCAAACAGTATCACATACAATACGTAACCTGCTGCAGCAATACACATTCTGTAATTTACTTATATCAACTACTATTTCTGATGATGGAAAGATAGCAATATGGGTGTAACGAGCTCAAGCCGTATAAGAGTATGCGATCCAAGAACAAGCAGGTTGCGACCCTTGAGCTTCTAAAAAAGCACAGCATGAATCTGTCTCCATTCCTTCATATAGCTTCAGCTTCCAGGATCAAGTTTTCAGCATCTTCTCCTCCAGCAAACAACTGCTTCCTGCATTTTTTCGGTGAAAGTTGTAACAGATACCCCAAGGGGAAAGATGATGGAACTGTCTAGATGGCGTCAAAATGTTTCAAAATATGCAGAAAAAAAAAGAGGAGCAAAATGGTGTTGCCAGAAAGATTAAAATTAAAATTGGTGCAGTGACATCAATGTGCTCAGTCACCACTTTAACTCAAAAAAGAAAAAGTATGGGCATATTTGGGTGGTTGTGCTATTCTTACCTACACTGTGTCTCCAAATTAACTAGGCACAATAATTGTTTTTGTATCTTGTTATGCATACTTAGGCTGCATTTCATACATTTATTCTCTATTTCATGGAGAAACTCATGGCGACCAGTATTTAGCTGTAAAAAGTGAGTGACAATGTGTCAGGTGATCTTTTGCAGACTCTTCTCCGCTTGTTATCAGATTGTTGGCTCATTCAGAAATCAAGTAATAAAATGCCTGCAGTTTAAAAGGCATTGTTCTCAGGACATTTTTTGCAGAACGTTTTCCACTTGTCATGAGGTTGGTTGCTCATTAAGATTAAATCATTTAGCAAAGCGACTACATTGTAAAAACCAAAAAGTTCAAGAGATTACTTTCTACTATCTGACAGTGGGCCATAACATTCTCCTATATTGTATGGGTTTTAGAAGTTTGATTTTTCCTGAACAAGATTTCTATCCCATATCATTTTTATAATTTTTGCACTACATTCTAGAGTTTGTAGTATTCTTATGCAACATGATAAGACTAGATAACTCTTCCATTATTTTTCCTTTTTTTTTGCTGCGGCAGTATTCAGAAGAAATTTTGCATCCATTCAAAAGAAATTGTTGCCATGACATTTTTCCAAGCATTTATTAGCTATAAATCAAACTAGGTGCTTTATATAACCCATGATGGAGGACACTTGATGCGAACTCAAATTCATGACAGAAAATGCAGAAAACCCATGATGGAGGATAGTTGATGTGAACTCAAATTCTCAAGTCAACTAGCATTACTCATTTTTTTACTACATCATACATTGTGTTGCTTAAATGTTGTTTAAAAAGTCAAAACCACAGAACGAAGCACAAATAACAACCTAGAACCCACCAGCTTTTCGCCAATGTACCAGACAAAGATATCTACATCAACTGAACTGGATATACTAAAAGAGCAGGCAATTGCAATACGCACCTCATTAAATGGCGTCATTTGCTATGCTCAAAAGGTTTCCCGTGTACAGACCAATTCCATCACGAGATACCATCTCTGCCACATCTGTATAAGTGTTGGTCCTTGGATTATAAATCCTCAATAATCGTCTAGAACCAATATAAATAAGAGTTAAATGCACCAGAGGTCCTCTAACTTGTGAGGAGGTTTCAGTTAGATCCATCAACTTTCAAAGTGACTTTCTGGGTCCATAAACTTTGATGCCGTATCACTTAGATTCATTAACTTTGAAAGTGATTTTCTGGATCCATAAACTTTATATGCGGTATCACTTAGGCATGGTGCGCTGCGGCAAGCCGGGGACGAGCGAGCTAGCTGCTTGTTTGCAATGGCGTCGTTTGGGTGGGCGATCGAACAGTCGGTGGACGCGTGGTTGGGCTAGCTGCTTCGATCAGCTGGCATATGATCTGTGCTGCATGCTTGCGCGGTGGTGCGCCCAGCCGAGCATCATCGATCCGATCGGCACACGCACGTACACTTGAGCGAGCGAGCGAGCTGAGGTGAACCATGCATGCAGCTCGCAGTACACGGGCACCGCGTCGGCCTGCTCATGATCATTTCCCGTGGCGGATGCGTCCGTCTGCGGACGCCGTGCCGTACACCTGCTAGTAGATGGCCTGCATGCATGCGTCGAGTGGCCATATCATGCATGGTCCGAGTCCACGTACTCGATCGGACCGGTCGTCGCTGAAACGCAAGCACGGCGCGGTCGCCCACGACAACGGTCTCGTAGCCGGTGACACGTCGTCGTTGTCTGTGCCGTATGTACGTACGTGTCACGTCGTCTGTGCGCTGCAGTTTTAATTTGCTCGCATGCATGGAATCGCGAATTGGTACGTGCTCGCCTGCGGATGATCGCTATCGCTACTGTTTCAACTCACCGATGCGGCATCGACCACTACAAGCAGCTGATCCGATCGATGCCGATGCAAGAGCTCTAGATTCGGCCATCGTACGTCCCCGATCGATCAGATCAAAGCACAAGTGCATTCACGTCTGAATGCCTGGATTGTCGTGGAGCAATACCATATCTGAATGCCTGGATTATCTTGGAGCACAAATAAGCACATGCACGTACACTTGAGTGAGCGAGCTGAGGTGAACCATGCATGCAGCTCGCGGTACACGGGCACCACGTCGCCCGGGGCGGAAGCCGCTCATGATTGTTTCGATCCCCATGTGAACTTGTCGTCGTTACAGATAGGCACCCTTGACCTAACTGGGTTCGACACAATGACACGGAGCACATGCTGGATCTAAGTGATACGGCATACAAAGTTTATGGACCCGGAAAATCACTTTGAAAGTTGATGGACTTAGGTTGAAAGTTGATGGATCTAAGTGATACGATATCAAAGTTTATGGACTCAGAAAGTCACTTTAAAAGTTGATGGACCTAATTGAAACCTCCTCACAAGTTAGTGGACCTGTGGTGCATTTAACTCTATAAATAACTACACTCCCATTCTTCAGTATCAACAAAGGATGCGCACGGAATCCATCACGGGCACTCAAATTGACTTGGACAGTATGTTGTTTGACCCACAAGCCCTTTTCAAAGTCCATCGGAAACCATAGGTCCATTGAAACATGTGACGTACAGTCGACCAGAACTAAAACCTTGTTTAGCTCTTAATTTCTCCCCCAAATTCCACTATATAAAAAGGAGATTTCCCATCACATCAAAATGTCGGCAAATGCATAGAGTACTAACTCTAGATGAAATCAAAAACTAATTGCATAATTTTGTTATACTTTGCGAGACGAACATTTTGAGTCTAATTAATCAATTTTTAGACATTTTTTTACAATAAAAAACAAAAGTTGTTACAGTGTTCGACAGGAACACTGTAACAACTTTTGCCGATTCCGGCCATCCAAGTCTGGATCTAAACACGGCCTAAGGATCCATTAAGGGCAGCCAAGGAAAGATTAGAATAGTAAGCAGGGATGCTTATATGTCCTCGGCAAATTGACCTCCACTCTTCTGTCAGAAGGTCAAAGGATGCAATGCCTTGTGGTCGAACATCTTGGTTGCTCACATAGTCGTCCAAGAGAAAATACACAACTCCATCGACGGCGGCTCTGCTCAGCGGTCTCATATCAACACGATCCTGAGCGGCCTTCTTTCCTCTCCACTGAGCATCCCTGCTGCCACCGAGTGTGAAGACCTCGCATAGCTGATGTCCAGAGGGGAATCTGTAATGGTCAACGGAGTTATCATCAATCAAACGAATCAACTTGAACTCCCTCGTCGAGGCAACCTGCCCAAATTCAATGCAAACCCTATAATATAATGTTTCAAGAAGTCGAGTTTCCGTGGCGTGTTCCTGGGACAATCTTGAGGCAGGGCAAATCTCTCTCCAGTGACTAGGTTGAGCAACTGGCAGCGCATGCTGCTCCCTTTTGCAAAGCAGGCGAGGTTGTGCTGAGTGGATATCAGCATCAGCCGCTCGTCTTCTCTCGAAGTCCAGCGGATATACTTAATGACCCGGCCAGAGAGGTCTATGATGCGGCGAAGGATGCCATCATCACGATATGATTTGTCGCCGCCTGCGACGAAGAGCGGCCGTCGATGACGGGTGGCATGAGCGGCGATGAACTGCGGGTCGGATAGAAGGGATCGCCATGGCCGACAGACGACACGGAGGCGGCAGAGCTCCTCGGCCGGAAGGCGGATCAGGATCTCATAGATCGCGTCGATGGGTAGCACGCCTCCCCCTGTTTCTGCTTCTGTCCCGCAGCGCAGAGTCGACGACGCCATAGTCGATGCTGGTAAGTGGTAACGGCCAATCTGCAATGCAATCGCCGGTGAAAAATTAAATTTTGCACCTCTGATTGCACGGATCCAACCAAATAACAAGAAGCGAGGTCACACACGAGAAGGGCAAAATTTGCTGGGAGACATCCTTAGAACGTGTCTTTTGCCGTAAACCACCAAAAAAATTGGTCTTTGCTGGAAGACATCATAAATTCTTGGTATTATGATGTAAGACACTCACTCTATTATTATATTTGTTTTTAATAGACAGGCACGTGAAATGATGAATATGCCCTCGTCATTTTGCCTTACCCTTTCAGTTCCCGTACAGAGCTTGTGCAGCCCGACGCATTCGTTCGTTCGCTCGGAGAAAAGATGGGAGGCCACGGCGGCGCGGCGCACCCTCTCCACCACCGGCTGCACCTGCAGTTGTCGGCAGCGTTGTATTTCTGCGTCGGTGGCGGTCCCTGACGGCCGCTGAGCAACGGCAGCGGTGCCCGCTTCCTTTGGCGGAGCACGAAGCAGCAGGTCGCGTGCCACTCGATCTTGAAGCGAGCGGAGCAGTAGTGGTGCCCAGTCCCATGGCGATGCAGATGGATCCACCATGATTCTTGACTTCTTGAGTGAGATTTTTCCCGAGGAGCACACCGATCTTTCATGGGTTCCCGACTGGTAACTAATTCCTGCCATTGGTTAGGTTAGTGGTAACTGTAGTGTCAATTTTACAAAGTAAATTATAGGGTGTGTTCATTCAAATTGTGTTTGGGCCAATATTGTTGTAGGATGGATCCCAATTGTGTTCTCGATTGTGTTTGATTCTGATCAGAAACTTTACTTTTTTCCATTTGATGCAGATAATCAGTATCCATAAGAAATTGATTCTGATCATAAACTATATTTATTTTTTCATGATGCAGAGCCCATTACATGCGCAGCTCTATCTCCAGTTGTTGTTCATGAGAAGGGGGAGGTGAAGAAGTTGAAGGTTGTCAAGACCAGAAGAAATTATGTGAACTTGTAATGTGTGAGTAGCACACTTGATAGCCAACTATAGCTGAAACCTGTTTCTGGACCTTTTGTTTTATAGCTGAACCATGAGTCTGTAGCCGAAACTTGTGATTGTATTTGTGAATTGAATGGCAGGGGCATACTTGTCCAGTAATATGTGTTGGTGACCTGTTTGGGTGTGAAATATTATTATAAGGGCTGTAGTGTTTTGTGGCAAATTGGAACACATTTGTAATGTCCTCTGGCAAAGCCAGTTTTTCTTAGTGGTCTATGGCAAAAGCCAAACTTGAAGAGTGTCCACCAGCCAATTTTGCCCACGAGAAGTGAACCAGCGGGGGTTTATGCAACCGCAGGTAGACGACTAGAGCTTACCAAGCAAGCGCGATGGAATCCCCGGGATGGACCGCCGAAGACGAGCGTTAAAGTCTCCCACCGGTGGTTAGGTTAACTTGATAGCCTCCGCCGCCGTGCCGCTGCGCTTAGAAGATCTGAGTGCTTGGTGCTGATAATCAAATTGGACCCAGGTCAAGTTTTACAGTGGGTCCATGCTAGATTTTGTACAATATAAGAAAAACTATAGTAAACCATATAAAAATAGTATCACATTACTTTTCCGATAGGATAAGACCATCTATACTTCATTAGTAGTGTGGCTGTGCTGACGCAATAGTAAAATACAAAATAAGGTAAAATTTATGAAAAATAAAATGAATTCATTAAGTTTCATGTCTTATACATATACGTATATATTGTATAACTAAATATTTTTGTCACATAATGAATGCACATAAGGACACATAACGACTGTCAGTCTCTCTCACTTACGAGTGGACCCGCCTATCAGCCTCACGACCTGCTTTTTCTTACTCTCATAGCAGCTCTTCCGCTCGCTTGGGGCTCGCCGACGGCCGAGGCCGTGGCGGAGCTCGCGTCCATGTCCGCACGGCGGTGGTGGAGCCCGCGCATGCCCGCTAGGCCGTGACAAAGCTCCCGATGTCTTGGAAACCGAGCCGCATCCTTTGGCATCCTCCACGCTCTCCCCGCACCCTCCACGCTCTCCCCGCACCCTCCACGCTCTCCCCGCACCCTCCAGCGTCCTCCACGCCGCGCTCTCCCGGTGCCCTCCGTGCGTCCGCTCGCTACCGATGAGAACAACAGCCAATTGTTCATGCATGATGGGAAAAAAAAAAAGGGAAAGAACGAACCGGTATGCAATAACCAGTGGCAAGTGGGTACTTTTTGCAAAACGTTGGAAGCATGTCAATGATGTGCATGATCTGGATGATTTTGGCCTTAGGTTCTTCAATGAGTAAGAGAAAAAGGCTTGAGAAGAGATCCAGACCATTCATATGTATGAAGTTGGATTACTTTGGTACATAAATTTGAGTAGACTTAGAGTAGGCATGACCGTGGGGGTGGCTGAAAAAATTTTGGTGTATTATAGAGGGGTAGAGATATACAATTTGGGGTACGTGACTTAAATTTATTATTTTTTCCCTAAATTTTCTAACCATTTGCTATTCAACGCGTCTGTTGATGAGATTCGGCGGCGTTCTAGGTTGGCGCTCTCGATGAGATTCAGCGGTATTCTAGGTTGGTGTGTCTCTCAACGAGATCTGGCGGTGTTCTAGGAGGTCCAACCAACTCTATGACAACCTTGATGTGTATCTCCCTGACAGGTCTTACTGGGAGGTGTTCTCGAGTTTTTTAGGCGAAGAACGGGCTTTAAATCGGCTCTATCGACTAGTTGGTCTTACTGATCTTGGAGTTTCTTGCTACTGTATAAGTCGTGTGTGACCTTGGCTATGCCAGCCCTCGCTATCGCTGGTGTGTGATCCGATTCGGCGTGAACATACTTTTTGGCAACTTCGCTAGAGAAAAAGAAGATCAAATCTACTATCAAGATGCCTGAAGACAACAAGAGTGAGGGTAATCCCACGAATCCATTCAGTCCTGCTAACATCATCCATCCTACAACAATCGATCAACTCTCAGAGGAATTGACTCTGCAAGGTGGAGGAGGGGAAAAATGTTGCTAACCTACAAGCCGCTCTAGTAAGTTGCTCGATGGATCCGCGAGGAGATAATGTGGCCAAGTACAAAGAGCTGTTTTTTATCTCTTTTTTCAAACTGAACTAACATGACTGTTTGAGACCCGTGAGTACGAGAACTTTTCGAACTTGCCTAGTGAGAGTGTTAATTTGATATTCTGCCGCTTTCAATCCACTGTGAACAAGATGAGAGCCAACAAGCTACAGTTACCCTCTAATGATCATGAGAGAGCCCTCAAACTGCTACATGCCTTAGATTACCCTATGATGATCACGAGCCCTGAAACTGCTTCGTGCATCAGATCGTAGGGTGTGGGAACTCAAGGTAGCAACTATATAGAATCACCGAGTCACCCTACTATGAGAATGAGACCTTACAGTTGACAATCTATTCAGCAAGCCAAGTCCACCGAGATCGACAGTCCATAGAGCCAAACTTTAGAGCCCTTCCACCTGAACCATGACCTTGATGTCGAGTCCAAGTGGTCAACTAACCCTTCATCTTTGTGCTTTGCTTTGTCTTCTTTGGTTTATATCATTGCCCCTCTCAAGGACTAAGCTGACAAGTTGGCGGCTAGGAACATGACCAGAACTCGTGAGGAAGAGTACAAGGCAGCAGAATCTGACCCAACTCGCAAAAAAAAATCTGACCCAACGTAACTCATGAGGAAGAATAGTAGATGGCGGCAATGAATTTGACCCATAACTGATGAGGTAGAGAACCAGGCGGTGGGCAAGAAGCCAACAAGAACTACTACTGTACGAACTCGCTCCATCCGAGATAGAGAAGTAGCACGGGAAGAAGATGATGGCTCGAACTTGTACCGTACGAGAATATGGAAATTGCTTATCTTTCGAGTTGATGTGGTATGCTTCTATTTATTAGATTTGCTATTGTTATTGGAAAAAGGAGCAATTGGATGACTAGTACTCCAAACGTTGGGCTTCGCAGATTTAGTACAACAAACATTGGTTTTGAAATTGCTATTTATATCATTGACGCCTTACCTTCCCCACAACTCATGATCATTGATAATTTTGCTAAATATATAGAGTGAATATATGAAAAAGCAGCATATGAAACTCGGAAAAAAGGACGGAAAAAGAAAGTGGCATAGATAAAGCAGAGCGTAAATATATAGGATGAGCCAAACTAAGCCAATTAATAAATATCAATATGTGATAGTCAAAATAAAAAAGTAATTTGGACCAAATGACATAATACAAAATAATATTATTAGCCAGAAAGCCTGAAAAACCATGTGTCGCACGAGCAGAAAACATAGGTATCATCTTCTATCTGAACTTTTTAAAGATGTATTGCCGTCAACATATCATCATCATCTTCTGAAATAACATAGGCTTCAAAATTCCCTCTTAAATCAGTCTTAGCGAGGCGCAATCTGCATGTTTTTAACCATACAAGATATGAGAATTAGATCTAGTTTTGACTTCAACACCAGTTTCCCTTAAAAATGTTTAAGCTTGAAAAACTAGAAATTGACATGGAATAGTGGAAAGTATATAGGTAATCAAAACAAGAATAATATGTGGTTTCTTACTCTAGATAAATTATACAATATAACTTAATAAAAGGATGAAAGATCTCTTAATCATGTCAGCAATATGATTCACTATTTCTCTTGTTGGCACATATTCTACATCTGCATTATGCGTTCTGACTAAAGTAAATATAGCAAATTCAGCATCAAACCAATGTTAGGTAAAAGGATATTCTATCATATCCCATAAGATTGTTTTCTTTCCTTTTTCTAATACTTATTTAGTTGTTGGAATATTTATGATGAATTGACACTTTGAGACCCAGAAGAGGGACTGCATAATTATTTTGTCAAGCATTAAACTTCTCACACACAGCACCTTCGTCGGTAAATGTTCTGACGATGCATTAGATAATCTCTGTATCATCCCGGTCTCCAGACTTGTTAAATGCTTATCTAGGTGCCTAAATAGAGTCTGGGTCTCATTACCCCTCCAAATGGGTGTGGACCCACTACCTGACTCCTGTGTCGCTGCCTCGGTCCCCTCACCCCCACCCACCTCTGCTTCCTCCTCCTAGACTCCCCACTACGAGAGGGTGGTGATCTACGCACGGGGGCTGCAGCAGTGGCGCTCGCGCTAACCTCGTGTCACCAACGCCACATGCCTGCTCGTCATCGACCCCACCAAACGTGTCAGCGCCAGCGACCATAGGCAAGAGCCAACGACAGGGCTGCCTAAACGAAGAAGGGTGTCGGCATCGGCGACACAAAATGTGTTGGGGCAGGGGCGGCTTGAGCAAGCAGTAGTGGCTCAAGCAAGGGCGGCCAGGGTGGCTGCATGGGATTGTGGTGGAATGCTGAGCTCTTGGTGCTCTCGCCGACGTCGTCCACGAGGGTCGTTATGGAGTTGTGCTCAATATGCACACGCATCCGCTGTCCCATCCCATCCCCTCGAGCAGAGGGGTTGATAGCAACGATAGGGACAGGCTGGATGTGTCAGAGCAGACAATTCTAGCTTTTGATATTCATTGCCGATAATGTAGTACCGGTTCAAAATCCGGTAGTAAAGCAGAGACCTCATTGGACTACAGTGAGCTAGATCAAAACATTATTTAACGGTAATGCTATGCTAAGAACGTCCGTCCGTCCGGACTTGATGGGCCACGACATTAGCCCAACGGCCCAATTCTCCACTTACATATTCGCTCGCCCAACCTTATCTGCTCGTGAATTTGTCGTCGTTCCTCTCCATTCACCGCACCATTGTCGCGTCCGCACAGCCGCACACGTCTCCAGCACGACCACGCCACCACAACCCTCTCCACCGCGCCTAACCGGCCACCATCCTCTCTCCACCGCGCTCCAATGCCACCACCCACCATCCTTCCTCTCCAACGGGCCATCTGCCCCAGGGCGTTCTCCGCCGCGTCAGCCGCCTTCTCCAGCAGAGCGGCCTTCTCCACCAAAGCTGCGCAGCACTCCGTGGCATCGACCTCCGCGCCGGCACTGAGCTCCACATCGACGAGCATCCAATCGTCCAAGTAGCAAGTAGATGTTGTGCTGAAAACACATGTTGCAAGCGTATGTTTCAAGTATTTTAGATGTTTCAAAGGTATGTTGCAAGTGTTTCGTATAAATATTGCAAAAGTAGATCAGGATGTTGCATATGTTGTAAGGGTTGTATACATATGTTGCAAACGTCTGTTTTTTCGTACGTTTGTTGCAAATGTGTTTATCTGGATGTTGCATATGTTTCACACATATGTTGCAAGTATTTGATCTATATGTTACGTATGTTTGCAATGATTTTCATGTGTTTTTAGGTATTTTTGCAAGTGTCTAGAACTCATGTTTCAAGTGTTTCATCTGTCTTCAGACATATGTTGCAAGTGTTGCATCTAGATATTTCAAAAATAGATCGAGGTGTTGCACATGTTGTAATGTGGCCTGCCTGCTGCAGCAGTTGGAGGGGGGCGCGAGGGGTTTGGTCAGGCGCAGACGCCGCGTGGGGTCAAGCGGGGACGCTGACACAGTGTGGGGTCGGGGGAAGTGCAGACGTCGTGTCGAGTCAAGCGGTACATGGGGTGTAGGCATGGGAACGGGGTGCAGACGTGGACATCCGGAGGTCCCAGCGTTACCACTCCCAATTATTTAATTTAAGTACCTAGATGAGCGTTTTGCAACAAAGCGGCATGAATTTAGAAACCGGTAGTAGACTCTACTCCGCTAATCATGTATCTATAGAATTATTGGTACATAACTTCCTTCACACCAGAAAATAAATGGTACGTGCCCGTAACACAACAACAACAAAAAAGAAGCGAACAATCCTTATTGATGCCATCCAAGTAAAAAAAAAGAGGACAATGGAAAGCATGGCAAACTAACCTCATTAGTTCTCACCATGATGTAGGCTCAAGAAGCTTCCAGTATGCACACTAACTCGAGAGGAATGCCTTAGCATCATCAGACTCGCGAATGTACTTGTTCTTGGGTCATAAATCTGCAGCAGTCCCATGGATCTAATAACCGTGACAATCCTGCCGTCCTCTAACACCAACAAAGGATGCATCGGTGAAAGGTGTCCTGAACGTTCAATCTGCACACTATATTGTTTGACCCAAAGGCCTTCCTCAGAGTCCTTCAGGAACCACAGGTCCATGATGCGGCTTGAACCATGAACAATGACCAAGGAACCTTTCAGGTTGGCCAATGTAACCTGCTTCAGATACGCATTGTGCCGGCCGCCACCATCAACGAGGCCGCTGGGTCCCTTGATGCTTGGTCTCCATTCCTCCGCCTCGAGATCGAACCGAACTATCCAACCATGCTCATCGGCTCGGCGATTGATGACGGCGAGATACGCCGCCACGCTTAAGCAGTAGACCACCCCACCGACGACCACCCTGGTCCATTCATTCCACACGAAAGACCTCGGAGGTCCCTGCATTCCCCTCCACCGTGCACTGCTGCTGAGGGTGCAGACCTCAAACAGATCGTCGTCACGGTCGCCGCCGCCGCTGTCGCGCCGTTGTCGAAACGGAAGCATCCGCAGCACCTTGAGTTCGCCTGTTCCGGCGACTTGCCCAACCATGTACGCGGGCTCCCCATAGTCGCGCAGGCTGAACCCTCGCGCCGCGTGCTCTGGTGCGAGCCTGTCTGATAAATTATGCACGGCTCCGCTGACCGGGTGGAGCAACCGGAAGCTGGCGCTCTCGATCGTCTTGACTCCGACGAGACCGGAGGCATGCGCCACGCTCACGACCATGTCGCTCGCGTTCCCGGGCGCCACGTGCCTGACGATCCGGCCCGACGACATGTCCAGGACGTCGACGAGGCTGTCGCGGTCCAGGTCCACGTGGTCGACGTAGGACGCGACGATGTAGGGCTCCGGGCGGCGGGTGGCGTGGGCGGCGGCGAACCACGGCGCGGAGAGGAGGGACCGCCACGCCCGGCACACGGTGCGCAGCCGGCAGAGCTGCTTGCCCGGGAGACGCAGCAGGATCTCGCACAGCGCGTCCGAGGGCAGAGCGCCGGCGGCGGGAGTGGCGGGCGCGGGAAGCCTGCGACGTTGCTGTGTGTGGGTGTGGCGCGGCTCCGGCGACGACATGCTGGACCTGATCGAAGGCCTCGACCTACCTGCAGTCTACGGTGACATGAGAGGTTAGATGGAATCGTGCAGGCTCGCTGCAGTTAGGCCGATCGGGAAGGCGCGGTCGCGAGGGCCGAAGAAGGCATACCAACCGGTGGATCGTGATGGATGTCGCTGCCGCCTGCCGGATCCCACCGACGGCGGCAGCCGGCAGGGAGCGCGCGGCGTCGTCAGGGGAGTTGGGGCTCCGTACGTCGGGCGTCGTGGAATGGCGGCACGGTGTTGATCCGCTATTTAGTAGATTCTGTGGATCTGGGACGAAACCGCCGCCGAAAGTCTCTCTCATGTAGCATCTTGTGCAGACGAAGCAACGAAAACAAAATGGACCTTGTGGGCGTTTTTGGGCTTCTTTCACCAGACGGCCCACACAACTGCACATGTAGCATCGAAGGCCTCTTAAAGCATCCTAGGGCGGTCATGCATTATTATCGGGAGAAACGGTCAAAGCGCACACAGACACGAAGGCCTGCAGTGGATGGAATCCGGCCTGATATGTGCGCTGGCAGGCCGCAGTGGCCATTTTCTCGGTTCGTCGAGTTTGCCCGGCCACGGGCTCATGGTGGGCCAGCGTTGGCAAAAAAAAACTAACAAGCTTTGAAAAACGTCTGAACCATTAAAGAAAAAACCACCTACTGTAGTAAACGTTGCTTTCCTTAAAAACAGATAATGATATGCCTCTAGCATCCGTCCCGTCTACGCCCCGCACCTCGCGCGCCATTGCTCGCTCCCGCTCGCGCCCTCGTCCACCTTGTTCGTCGCAGAAGGAGAGGCTGGGAGGCCTACGCCTACACCTACGCTTGCGCCCCATCCACCTGGCACTGTCAGCAAGTGGGTGAGGCATGTGCCACCGTACTTTCTCACCTTGTAGGCCATGAACGTGCGGCGACACTGTGTTTCAGACGTTTTCAGACATGTTGTAAGCCTATGTTTCAAGTGTTTGAATGTTGTATATGTTACTATGGCTATGCACGCATGTTTTAAGCGTGTGTTTCAGATTTTTTTCATATTTATGTTGCAAAGTATTTCATCTGGATGTTGCAAAAGTAGATCTAGATGTTGCATATGTTGCAATGGCTATACACGCATGTTTCAAGTGTCTAATCTGTTTTCAAACGTATGTTGCAAGTGTTTTATTTAGATGATGCATATGTTGCAAATGGTTATGTTGCAAGTGTATGTTCTGAATGTTTCATCTATTTAAGACATATGTTGCAATTGTTTCATCAGAGTGTTGCAAAGCAGATCGTATGTGTAGAGGAAGCCTAAGCTCTCGGTGTTCCAGCTGCTACAGCTCCCTGTTGTGGCGAAGATGGAGGTCGCAGACACGAGAGAGGCGGGAATGGGATGCCACGGTGGATCGGCTGGGATGTGGAGCAGGATGGGCGCAAGCGAGGTGCATCGGACGGGATGGGACATGGGCCTCCATGCTGCGTGCGTCAGGTGCAGGCGTGGGAAGCTCCGTCCGGGTGGACGGCCTCTAGAGCGAGGATGGGCGCGGGGTGTGCATTGGGTGCGGGTCTACACGTGAGTCGGACGCGGATGCAGAAGTAGCGTCTGGACGAAATTCGCGTCTGAACGTTCGGGTGCTAGTCACTCCATAAAAAAATACTCATCAAAACTTACACCCTACATCATAGAGCATAGTTCAATTAGGGCTGGATATCGAGCCAACCGTAGTTTTTTTCGAGCTTTTTTAGAAATTGGTATAACCTTATTCATCATTATTTCCTGCATTGTTTAAGACCCAACTTCACAACGAGCCTAACGAGCCGAGCCAAAATTGAAAGTCGTTCCAAATCAAGTCATTTTCATTTTAAAAGATAAATGAGTCCAATCGGAGCACTTTTGTACCGAGCCACCGAGCCAGCTTAACGAGCTTTTTGTCCAGCCTACTTCAATGTGGAATGTAGTTCCTATGTTTTTTATAAAAATCTATGCATTTCTACGTATTTTCAAGTACTCCCTACATATTAGGTAATTTAGGTCGTTCTAGTGGTGGAAGTATTTTCACATATTAAAGTTGTTTGAGCTGTTTGGTTTCTCATTTGGACGAGAATGCCCCCAGGTCTTTGGTTCGTGTCGTACTCATGCACGAGGAGCATTTAAACCGCTTCCCTTGGATTGCCAAGATATCCGTTGCCGAGAGTCGTGTGGATTAAGATATCATTGCTACATGAGGGAGCTAAAGACATGCTGACCGCTTTGCCAAGCTAGGCAATATAAGTGTTCCTTGACGCCTAAGGCGCTGTGGGTTCTATGGCGTCCCCTCCGCCCCAGAACATAGCTCAGGGACCTTGTGCCAGGCCAAAGCCCTGCAGCATGAGAGACACATTCGTGGTCTATTTTGTTTAAGGGTCACGATGATCCTTCCTCATGTTCACACCTTATGACTTCTCTTCCTCTAAATGATAAGGTTCAACAAATTTCTCGTGACGTCGGGTGCGGCAAACCGTCTCCGTCGCCGTGGACCGAACATTACACCGGACCATTCAATCGGTTGGAGCGACAGGTGAAAAAAAATTAGGACATTCAAAAAAAATCAGGCACGAGCGAGCGCCACAAGAGATCCTAGTTTCTGGCTATACAAAAGGAAAAAAAAAATCGAGGGCAAGAGAGCAGCGGCAGCAGTATGAACCTCCAAACCGAGGAAATAAATAGTAGCGGCAGCAGCGGTAGAGTATTTCCTATCTGGAAGTCGACTTGGAGCTGTCTGATAAATACCCAACCATATAGGTATTTGCATGGATTGCTACAGGTCCTGACCATCTATTGTTGCAACTAGCCAACCTGTGAGCGTTGGATTTGATTGCAGAATGCAACCGCTAGAAGATGGCCTCTAATCTAGCCTAATTCTTTAGCACCTCTTTGAGCCACGTCATCATCCACTTCTCCTGCTGCTGCATGCAATTAAGTGCCCACTCACAAATGGTTTTAGTAGTGGATGCAGTTACCTACCATGATCATACATGCATACTGCTAACATTATTCTTTCACGTGACTTCCTCTCTTTCTCTTCGAAAACTGACTAATAATCAATCTATATATAGATAACTCGTAGACTACAGTGAAACTATATTTATATTCCTCGTTCGTACCCGCGGCAACGCACGGAATCCTCCTAGTCTAATATCATTACTGATGACAGTCATAAAGTCTTGGTGTCATCAATTGAACTAATGTCATAATTATGACCGTTTGGCAGAATGCAACTGCTTGATCCATTTCCATCGGAACGGTTGGCTGAATTAATAGCCAGTTCGTTTGTCCCTATTATTTGATTGGAGTAAAGCATCTATGACGGTGCTTAAAACGTAGACAAGACGAGTGCACTCCTACTTATTGTTTGCTAACATGATAAGCACCCACTATAGCTTTAGTATAGACTACGTGAACATTTGAGGTTATTTTAAAAAATTTAAATTCATGAACTTAAACAATATTTTGGGATTCAAAATAGTTGCAAATCAAAAACTTCTCATCTACCAATTTGTGGACCGTGTCAAGATCTACAATTTTGATATAAAGTTCATCTTCATCCAATTTCATATGGAAAAATATTAAATTATTTTTTGATGCAATTATATCTAGAGGCGTGTCTATTAAAATGACCGACTCTGTTAATCAACTTTTAGCGATGGGCACTTAAAAAAGCTCACCTATATTAATAACGATTCTGAGAGGTTTACCCGCTTCTATTAATCAATTTAGACAAACGGATGTTCCAGGGCCGTGCCCATGGGTGCGCGATCTGTACGACCGTGCAGAACCCCCCCCCCCCCCCCCCCCCCCCCCCCCCCCCCCCCCCCAGTTTCTGGGGCCTCAAAAAATCAGGCCAGTAATAGAAGGCCCCCTGTATTCGAGTGAGGCCAGAACCCAGCTCGAGTCCGCGCGGCGACTTCGCGTGTGTGGCGACGCATCGTAGGAGTATTTTCGGGTCCGAGCCCCAGCCCCCACGCGTTTCTCGTTCTCTCGCCGTCTCGCATATTCGTCGTCTGTTCATCTCGTTTCCGCCGACTCCGCCGGGCGCTAGCCGCTAGCGAGCGAAAGCGAATAGCAAGCAAAGGCAAGACAGCAAGGATAGAGAGAGGCGAGAGGCGGAGGCCCCTGCAGGAGTGTAGGTATTAGTTCATTCCATCTGTATTGTACTAATTAAATCCTTCGTATGAAAGTCTAGAATTGCTTGTATAATTTTAATTTTATTCTTTTCATCTTTTGAAGCCATGTCTTCTACAAATCGATTTAGAAAATATGAATCCGGTTCCCAAGGGAAACAAAAAATTGAAGAGTTAACTTGATCCCAGAACAAGGCCTCACCTGAACAGGGCCTGTAAATCTGACGGCATGGCCCTGGGATGTTCAAGACGATCATCTCTGTAAATCGATAATTAACAGAGGCGAACGCCGTCTATGTTCGCTTCTGTTAACTAGAAAGGTTGTCCTCTAAAATGATTTTTCGAGCAGTGACTTATAGCAAAAACTGCCCATTGGAATGAATCGGCTTCGGTGTCATTTGCAAAACACCTGGGTGGCTTCCGTTTCGTTATTATTATTCATTTCATCATACACCAAAAGTATCAAGGGGTGTGTTTAGTTTCGCGAAAAGGTGTAAAAAAAGTATTGTAGCACGTTTTTGACTTTATTTGGTAAATAGTGTCCAACCGTTGACTGATTAGGTTTAAAACGTTCATCTCGCAAAGTACAACCATGTTGTACAATTAGTTTTTTATTTCATCTACATTTAGTACTCCATGCATGTATCGCAAGTTTGATGTGACGAGGAATCTTTTATTTGCACAGTACTTTTTTTTTTAAGGAAGTGAACACAGCCAAGATGACATTCACGGTCCGCAGATTGTTCCGTACATGTTCTGGCGAGCCCCATCGGCAATTATTAAGCCGTGTATTTTTTTCCTAAAAATTACACACATCACAAAGCAGCCATCTAATTAATTAAACATTTTCTAAAAATTGGCCGATCATTCCGTGCCCGTCCCTTTCGTTTCCATGAGGTCCGGAAGGCGGCAAACGCTGTGCTGTGCGCTCGCCGTCGTGCCGTGGCGTCGCTACACGCCGCCACCAACACAGAGCTCATGTGTGTGATGGAGTAGGTCCGCGCCTCTTCCTGACGATGTGCCCGCCACTCGCGGGCTGCGGGCAGCGTCATCCTCGCCGCGTGCGATGCGCCGCTGCGGCGGCCTGCGGTGATAACGTCCGTGGATAGCACGGCGGTGAGCGGTGTGCCCCTGCGCATGAAGGAACCAAACAAAGCAGGGCATCGGTGAAGAGATGAGTTTGGATTGCATTTGGGCTGGACTTGGACGTGTCAGGCCTATGGGTGACTCAAGTTTCCAATCTTCTCTCTCAAACCGTCTCTCCTTCTCGCGACCTGCTGCAGTTCAGAGGGGCGAGTTCGAGCGGGGTGCCCTCCGCCAGCGGAAGCCTTGGTCCTCCCCGTCTTCGATGGCCTCCGAGCTGTCATGAGACGCATAGGACCAAGCTTCCTTCGCAGGCGGAGGGGTAGGGGCTAGGTCCCTTAGGTTTATGGTTAGGTTTCCGACGAAGTCGCCGAGGCGGCAGTGGCGGCGGCGTCATCTTGGAATAAGGTTCTCCTTTGCTTTTCCCTGCCTCGGCGGCGCTCTACTCCGGTGCCGGCGACAAGCGTGTGGAGGTGGAGTCCGGTTTCGCCAGCTCTTGTACGGGAGTCCGCGCGGCCTTCGATTCCATCGCTTTGATGGTGGTAGTGTCGGCGGTGCGCTTCGTCAAGGGTACACCGGCAATTGCGGGCGATGTAGTTGGTTGGAGAGTGGATCGAGCTCGATCATCCCGTGGCGTGAGTCGACGACGAGCATCGATCCATGGTCAGAGGAGCTCCGGGTGCGTCCCCGGCCGATGTTCTTCCATCGACGTCTTCATCCCGGCCTCGACGTCGGGTGTCTTCTGCGGCTTTCTCAAAGCTTCCATGCGATGGGGCTCCTCCAGATCTAGGGTGGCCATGGTGTCTGTTGACGATGGTTATCTACCATAATAAAGGGTTAAAATAAATATATAAAGGGCTAATAAATGATCACCAACATAGGTTTAGGGTGTCAACTAACGAAATTCCACGAGTTTTGGTGAATCTATATTTTGCATGAGGTTATCAGAATAATTCAGGAATTGATATCTTCCATGAGAAGGAACCCACGTCAATCGGCCTAATCTCCACGTCACGAATATGCAAGAGGCTTCTAAAGGACATCAGAGAACTCCACGAGGAGGGCCACCATGAGGCACCGCCAGGTGGGGCCGACTGGCCTCAACCCTAGGCCGACCGGCCCCTGGCCGCCGCCCCTCGGCTCCTTCCTTTGCAAGCTACTTCAACCGCCTCCAAGGATGCATCCTAACCCTACGTGAAGGTCGGTTTGATCCAAGGACCACGGTTCCACGCTCTGGGCTATATAAACGAGGCCCCAGACCCTCCTCCAAAGGGAAATTCATTCAATCAATCATCAACCAGAAAGCAGAACACCAACCAGGAACTCTCATCTCCTTAGAGCTCTATTAGATCTAGGCATAGCTAGATTAGAATTAGAAGTAGAGGAGTCAAGCAGCCTTGGGCTCTAGATCTAGTCAAGAGGAGCTTGGTAAATCCAGTTCTTCTCTCTTGTATCAACATTGTTCTTCAGATATTCATCTGCTTCATCAGTTCTTCTAGTTTTTTATCTAGTTCATGTTCTAGTTCTTCATGTTCTAATTATTTATGTTCTAGTTCGTAATTGTTCTAGTTCATCATTGTCTAGTACTAGTTCATTGTTCTTGATCATTATTCTTGATACATTAGATATGATCTTGTTCTTAATCTATATTATATCCTTAATTATTATGAGATTAGTCTGCTTTGATTATATATTTGGCATAGATAGTTTATCATTATGTTTATACACATGTTTGCAAAGCACTCACCTTATTGTGTCATGGGTGGGTGGTCAACATTGTGTACGTGTGGTACTTATACACTGTTTACCTACAAATGCACTCTATACTCTGGGCCATGTAGTAGATCACGAGTGTGATATTCCTGTTGAGTCTTTTGTAGTCCACTCCCCGAGTGTAGAACTTAGTAGAACGCGGTCTTATTACTTAGTTGTTACTCTGTTTCTCATCTTCGTAATGGAGACGTTCCTTGTTTATGGATATGAGATAACCTAGCCAATGATTGCCTGATATAATTGCACTAATCAATGTAGATTATGACTAATAGTTAATGGATTACTTAGGAGTTATTCTCTTACTTTATATTCTGATCAATGACTTGCTATAGTAGTACCGCTCTAAGGAATATCATCTGAATGGTCTGATTATTATATATTTTATCTCTTTTTATTTGATTGATTCCTGTTTGAGAGTAAATGATAGTGATTTCGAATATTCATATCACATGTGTAGAGTAGCCTTTAATTAATATGTACCTCTCTGTTTGTTCTCCTTTAGTTAAATATAAATAACGATACCTAGGATAAACTTGGGTAAAATGCTGCAACAGGTGTATTTATCTGTGCGCTTGCGGATATATACTTTAATATCTTTATATAGTTAAGTGGCATGAATACAATACAACCACACTCTTGGTGTCATGTTGGGGATGACAACCTAACGCGAGTGATGCTAAGAAGTGTCAACAAGCATTTCTGGCGCCGTTGCCGGGGAGGCAACAGAATAGCACACTAAGTTAGAAAACATTCATAAGAGCATAAACACACTTCCACATCTAGGAACACTCTTACACATGTGATATTCGAATTACATCACTTGATCATTTACTCTAACAGGCTCACCCTATCTTTTGTCTATTTTTTATCTTATGCAGGGTGATGTATGACTGGTTTTGAACTCCCGACAAACTACGTTGAGAACCCCAAAACTCTAATCAGAAGAACAAGAGCAAAGCTCAAGAAGGCTCCAACCACTTCGTTGGAGATCAACCAATTGAGAAGAAGCTTAACACCAGACTTTGAAGCCATGACCAACTGATCACTCCGTGAATTCTCTGCTCCAACCACTGCTAACATCAGGACTGGACTGACAGTAAACGTGGGAGATAACGGATTTGAGCTTAAGCCTGCTTTGATCAACATGGTGCAAGCAAACCAGTTTTGTGGAAAAGCACATGAAGATGCGAGTGCTCATCTCCAACGCTTTTTGGAGATTTGTAGCACCTTCACCATCAAGGGAGTCGCAAGAGATGCCATATTGCTTCGCTTGTTCCCTTTCTCACTCCTGAGAAAAGCAAAGCAATGGTTCTACGCCAACAAGGACAAGAATACCACATGGTCGATCTGTGCTACTACTTTTCTAGCAAAATTCTTTCCAGTGGGGAAGACAAATGCTCTACGTGCGAAGATTTCAACCTTCTAGCAACAACACGATGAATCAATCCCTAAAGCCTGGGAACGCTTTCAAGATTACATATCAGAATGCCCTCACCATGGGATGGAGAATTGGCTACTCATGTAGACATTCTACCATGGGCTCACTTCTAGTACCCGTGAGAATATGGATGCAGCTGCTGGAGGATCATTCTTATCGCTCAACATCACTGAAGCAACCACTCTGATTGAGAAGATGACCTCTAACCAGGGATGGAACGAGGAACACACTCAACCTCGCAAGAGAGGAGGAAGAATGCATCAATTGAAGGAAGTAGACATGCTGTCTGTCAAGATAGACCTGCTCATGAAGAAGTTCGATGAACGCATCACTGAGAAGAACAAAGTCACGCACATCCACGATTCTCGCATGACCTGTGAAGAGTGTGGAGGCACTGGCCACTCAGGGAGCAACTGCCCTGAGATTCAAGAGGATGTGAACTACATCAACAACAACTTCAACAATCATCCTCAATAGAATCAAAGATGGAATCAGCAATCAAGGCCTAATTTCTCAGGTAACTACTCAGGTAACTACCAATGTAATAATCTTAATAATAACTTTAATCAACCACCCTTGAGAGAAATTATTTCTAATCAGAATAAAGTTATTGATACTATGTCTAGAAAGATAGCTTCTAGTGATAAATTGCTTGAAAATATTAATACTAGAATAGATAGCTTTACTTCTGCCATAAAGAATCAACATAGCTTTAATAAAATGATAGAATCACAAATATCTCAGCTAGCAGCTTTTGTACCAGTGACCGAAAGAGGTAAGATTCTAGGGAAGCCGGAGGATTTAGAAACTACAAATCTTGTAGACATTTATAATGCAGGGCAATACTTCACCGCACCTCCAAAGCAATGGGGAACATGGGTAGACAACACTCGACCAGTGAAGAAAGGAGACCTAGGGAGACCTGTCATCCCTATTCGCATTGGACCCCACAGCTTTGAAGAAGCTGTCTATGACCTTGGAGCAAGCGTCAACATCATGCCTAGGGTAATCTATGAGAAAATTCATGGTGATCCTTTATTGCATATAATTATGTGTTTGCAGCTTGCAGATCAGACACTGTGCTACCCCCAAGGGAATTCTTAAAGATGTCTGGATCGTAGTTGGACACTCGTATGTGCTGGCAGACTTTGTGATTGTAGAAACAGGTGGAGACAAAAAAAAGCACCCATCATCTTGGGGCGACCGTTCTTGAGTACCACCAAAGCCATCATCTACATAGATAACGCCAAGATCTGTTTCACAATCAATGGGAGAAAAGAAAGATTCAATTTCAAAAAGCATACCCTCAACATTCGAGTTCACCCACAAACGCCGTACCTTTACGAGGATACAACCGCTGCCCCAATAGAGAAGAAGAACAAGAATAGGAGAAGGAGGAACAAAGCTAAGCATTAGGCAAAAGAAACAGTATGGATGGTCAACACTATTGATTCAAAACTTGACCACCTCCTTCCATCACCATACCTCACTAAGCTGGGTGATCCTGGAGTACCCACCATCGATTGTATGATCGAGGGAAGTACTTTCTACAAGACGTTCTGCGACATCGGCTCTAGCACCAACATAATGTCTAAGGTAACATATAAACATTTGTATAATACTAGACCCATGTATCGTACATATGTGCAGCTGCAGATGGCAGACCAATCATTCCGACGTTCGGAGGGAGTAGTGAAAGATGTTATGGTCAAAATAAGAGATCACTACATTCCTACTGACTTCATGGTTCTTGACATGGGAGAAGAAGACGATGTCCACCTCATTTTAGGAAGTCCCTTCCTCAACACCACTAGCGCTATCATCTACATAAGAACTGGGGAAATTCACTTCTAATTCCATAGAGAGAAGATACGTTGTTACTTTAATAGTTACACTACTTGTGAGCAGCCTAGAAAGAACAAGAGGAGACACCGCTCTCAACACTAAAAGAAACAAGCCATCAAAGAGAAAGAAGCTGCCCAAGAAGAAGCTATTCCAAAGGAAGAAGAAGAGAAGCCCAAGAAGAGTGAACCACAGGAAGAGACTCCTCAGTCCAAGACAGTATGAAAAAGAAAAGAAACATCAACATCATCATCAAGTTCTCCAACACTTGACGAGCAACCATCCAGCTCCTTAGTTAAGCTGGAAGAAACCTTTGAAGATTGAACCAGACGTAAGGTCCGGGTTGACGGACCTAAATCTCCGAATCTTCTCCGAAAGGAAAAAGAGAAATTCCCTATGAAGCCCATGATGTCTTCACTCACTCAAGAGCTCTACCTTGAACAATCATCAAAGAAGGAGCGATGAGCATCTACGCAATCGAGGACTCAAGATGAATGACTACGTCAAAATCCAGCTTGGAGGAGAGCATCCCCCGTATATCTCGATAAGTATTCCTTTTCGAGTGATTTATCTTTTATTCTGAAAAGTATAAAAAGATGCATAACTTAAGAAAACCAAATAAAAAGTGTGTTGTGTGATAATATTAGCTAGATAATATATTAGTTAAAATAAAAGATACAAGAGAGTATTAGAACTTAATTACCGTAGAACTCAATTTTAAACATAATGGAAATGATAAATAGTAGCTCTGTCGTAAATCCTTTCAAGTGCCTAGTTTTCAAACACGAATTCTCCTGAGTTTTGGGTAGAACTGTCTTGATCTAAAGATAAACTCTGAGCCTAAAACTTATAGGTTGCAAATACTAGATCTAAATCTAGGTAGTTGAGTATGATATGAGAAAGTCTGAGCTGCTATTTATCTTGCTCCTACTGATGTTAGAGTTCTAGAGAATTTTATCTTTTGAAAATCTTAAAATACCATGATGACTACTTGTATGACAAAGCTTAAAATTCCTACCACAATCATACATAGGATAGAAAACTCCATTTATACTTTTTACTACTTGCACTTGCATTAAGCATTGTCGAGCTCTGTTGACCCTTAGAGGCTTTTCATACTTTTAAAAATCAAGATCACGTACACTCTAGTCAAATATGCTGCTTCTACACTTGAAGTACGCAACAACATGTCTTTTCATTTAGATCCACCAAATATATTTTTCTCCTACACTCGGAGAGAACACCACTCACATGTCTTATAGGATTTTTATCACCTATCCATACATTTCATAAGCCTCAGTTATTGTTGCTCCATGTTATTATTATCTCTTAATCTTTCATTATAGACAAGAATGTTCTGGGCTTATATATTTTTTTAAAAAAAGAGAAGAAAGAGAAATATATAGAGAGTAAAACATGGACAAGTGTCCTACCAAAACAATAGGTACTTAGACGCCCGCCTCTCTAAAAAAACTATAGCCCAAAATATCTCTTAGTCTAAGTTCTTCAATTATTCAAAGAGAGATCAAAATCCCTTTCAAAGGAGCAAAAGTAGAATTAGATCCACTATCACCTTCATCATAAATAAACCATGATCCATACACATGCACTTCTTGATTTGATTGTATGCCTCGTTTCTCTAGATCCACTGTTTGACTTTACAAAATATGCTTTGCAAGTATGAACAGGCTGTCTCCATACCTATAAGCTCCAGATAAAGCATTAGATGTAGGATGAGAGAAGGCAAATCTCACTTTGCCTTGGAGATGATCCAGAAATACCATATATATTGAGAGATTTGAGAGAGTCATACAAAAAGATACTCTGATTTTTATTTTAAAAATCTTGCAAAACTCTGGAATAATAGTTGAACGAAGAGCTTGAGACATGGTGCTTGATTTGATTGTTCTACTTTTCGACTGCTCAAGACCCAAGTGAAGGCTAATAAGCTCCATAGTTAAAGGTAATATGGGTAAGTCTGAAGGTTAGAGTGGTTAGACCTAATCTGGAGGAAAATTCTTGTTTGAACGCATGTGTACTTTTGAGGCGTGAAAGCATTGTAGCAACTCCTGATCCATTATGAATATTTACTAAGGGACTAGCAAAAGATAAGCTTGGAGGAGTTATTGAACATGGTTATCTATCATAATAAAGGGTTAAAATAAATATATAAAGGGCTAATAAATGATCACCAACATAGGTTTAGGGTGTCAACTAACGGAATTCCATGAGTTTTGGTGAATCTATATTTTGCAGGGGGTTATTAGAATAATTCAGTAATTGATATCTTCTACGAGAAGGAACTCACGTCAATCGGCTTAATCTCCACGTCACGAATACGCAAAAGGCTTCTAAAAGACACTAGAGGACTCCACGAGGAGGGCCACCATGAGGCACCGCCAGGTGGGCCCGACCGGCCTCAACCCTAGGCCGACCGGCTCCTAGCCGCCGCCCCTCGGCTTCTTCCTTTGCAAGCTACTTCAACCGTCTCCAAGGATGCATCCTAACCCTACGTGAAAGTCGGTTTGATCCAAGGGCCACGGTTCCACGCTCTGGGCTATATAAACGAGGCCCCAGACCCCCTCCAAAGGGAAATTCAATTAATTAATCATCAACTAGAAAGCAGAAGACCAACCAGCAACTCTCATCTCCTTAGAGCTCCATTAGATATAGGCATAGCTAGATTAGAATTAGAAGTAGAGGAGTCAAGCAGCCTTGGGCTCCAGATCTAGTCAAGAGGAGCTTGGTAAATCCAGTTCTTCTCTCTTGTATCAACATTGTTCTTCAGATATTCATCTAGTTCATCAGTTCTTCTAGTTCTTGATCTAGTTCATGTTCTAGTTCTTCATGTTCTAATTGTTTATGTTCTAGTTTGTAATTGTTCTAGTTCATTATTGTCTAGTTCTAGTTCATTGTTCTTAATCATTATTCTTGATACAATAGATATGATCTTGTTCTTAGTCAATATTATATCCTTGATTGTTATGAGATTAGTCTGCTTTGATTATATATTTGGCATAGATAGTTTATCATTATGTTTATACACATGTTTGCAAAGCACTCACCTTATTGAGTCATGGGTGGGTGGTCAACATTGTGTACGTGTGGTACTTATACATTGTTTACCTGCAAATGCACTCTATACTCCGGGCCATGTGGTAGATCGCGGGTGTGACATTCCTATTGAGTCCTTTGTAGTCCACTCCCCGAGTGTAGAACTTAGTAGAACGCGGTCTCATTACTTAGTTGTTACTCTGTTTCTCAGCTTCGTAATGGAGATGTTCCTTGTTTATGGATATGAGATAACCTAGTCAATGATTGCCTGATATAATTACACTAATCAATGTAGATTATGACTAATAGTTAACGGATTACTTAGGAGTTATTCTCTTACTTTATATTCTGATCAATGACTTGCCATAGTAGTACCGCTCTAAGGAATATCATCTGAATGGTCTGATTATTATATATTTTATCTCTTTTTATTTGATTGATTCCTGTTTGAGAGTAAATGATAGTGATTTCGAATATTCATATCACATGTGTAGAGTAGGCTTTAATTAATATGTACCTCTCTGTTTGTTCTCCTTTAGTTAAATATAAATAACGATACCTAGGATAAACTTGGGTAAAATGCTGCAACAGGTGTATTTATCTGTGCGCTTGCGGATATATACTTTAATATCTTTATATAGTTAAGTGGCATGAATACAATACAACCACACTCTTGGTGTCATGTTGGGGATGACAACCTAACGCGAGTGATGCTAAGAAGTGTCAACAAGCATTTCTGGCGCCGTTGCCGGGGAGGCAACAGAATAGCACACTAAGTTAGAAAACATTCATAAGAGCATAAACACACTTCCACATCTAGGAACACTCTTACACATGTGATATTCGAATTACATCACTTGATCATTTACTCTAACAGGCTCACCCTATCTTTTGTCTATTTTTTATCTTATGCAGGGTGATGTATGACTGGTTTTGAACTCCCGACAAACTACGTTGAGAACCCCAAAACTCTAATCAGAAGAACAAGAGCAAAGCTCAAGAAGGCTCCAACCACTTCGTTGGAGATCAACCAATTGAGAAGAAGCTTAACACCAGACTTTGAAGCCATGACCAACTGATCACTCTGTGAATTCTCTGCTCCAACCACTGCTAACATCAGGACTGGACTGACAGTAAACGTGGGAGATAACGGATTTGAGCTTAAGCCTGCTTTGATCAACATGGTGCAAGCAAACCAGTTTTGTGGAAAAGCACATGAAGATGCGAGTGCTCATCTCCAACGCTTTTTGGAGATTTGTAGCACCTTCACCATCAAGGGAGTCGCAAGAGATGCCATATTGCTTCGCTTGTTCCCTTTCTCACTCCTGAGAAAAGCAAAGCAATGGTTCTACGCCAACAAGGACAAGAATACCACATGGTCGATCTGTGCTACTACTTTTCTAGCAAAATTCTTTCCAGTGGGGAAGACAAATGCTCTACGTGCGAAGATTTCAACCTTCCAGCAACAACACGATGAATCAATCCCTAAAGCCTGGGAACGCTTTCAAGATTACATATCAGAATGCCCTCACCATGGGATGGAGAATTGGCTACTCATGTAGACATTCTACCATGGGCTCACTTCTAGTACCCGTGAGAATATGGATGCAGCTGCTGGAGGATCATTCTTATCGCTCAACATCACTGAAGCAACCACTCTGATTGAGAAGATGACCTCTAACCAGGGATGGAACGAGGAACACACTCAACCTCGCAAGAGAGGAGGAAGAATGCATCAATTGAAGGAAGTAGACATGCTGTCTGTCAAGATAGACCTGCTCATGAAGAAGTTCGATGAACGCATCACTGAGAAGAACAAAGTCACGCACATCCACGATTCTCGCATGACCTGTGAAGAGTGTGGAGGCACTGGCCACTCAGGGAGCAACTGCCCTGAGATTCAAGAGGATGTGAACTACATCAACAACAACTTCAACAATCGTCCTCAATAGAATCAAAGATGGAATCAGCAATCAAGGCCTAATTTCTCAGGTAACTACTCAGGTAACTACCAAGGTAATAATCTTAATAATAACTTTAATCAACCACCCTTGAGAGAAATTATTTCTAATCAGAATAAAGTTATTGATACTATGTCTAGAAAGATAGCTTCCAGTGATAAATTGCTTGAAAATATTAATACTAGAATAGATAGCTTTACTTCTGCCATAAAGAATCAACATAGCTTTAATAAAATGATAGAATCACAAATATCTCAGCTAGCAGCTTTTGTACCAGTGACTGAAAGAGGTAAGATTCTAGGGAAGCCGGAGGATTTAGAAACTGCAAATCTTGTAGACATTTATAATGCAGGGCAATACTTCACCGCACCTCCAAAGCAATGGGGAACATGGGTAGACAACACTCTACCAGTGAAGAAAGGAGACCCAGGGAGACCTGTCATCCCTATTCGCATTGGACCCCACAGCTTTGAAGAAGCTGTCTATGACCTTGGAGCAAGCGTCAACATCATGCCTAGGGTAATCTATGAGAAAATTCATGGTGATCCTTTATTGCATATAATTATGTGTTTGCAGCTTGCAGATCAGACACTGTGCTACCCCAAGGGAATTCTTAAAGATGTCTGGATCGTAGTTGGACACTCGTATGTGCTGGCAGACTTTGTGATTGTAGAAACAGGTGGAGACAAAAAAAGCACCCATCATCTTGGGGCGACCGTTCTTGAGTACCACCAAAGCCATCATCTACGTAGATAACGCCAAGATCTGTTTCACAATCAATGGGAGAAAAGAAAGATTCAATTTCAAAAAGCATACCCTCAACAATCGAGTTCACCCACAAACGCCGTACCTTTACGAGGATACAACCGCTGCCCCAATAGAGAAGAAGAACAAGAATAGGAGAAGGAGGAACAAAGCTAAGCATCAGGCAAAAGAAACAGTATGGATGGTCAACACTATTGATTCAAAACTTGACCACCTCCTTCCATCACCATACCTCACTAAGCTGGGTGATCCTGGAGTACCCACCATCGATTGTATGATTGAGGGAAGTACTTTCTACAAGACGTTCTGCGACATCGGCTCTAGCACCAACATAATGTCTAAGGTAACATATAAATATTTGTATAATACTAGACCCATGTATCGTACATATGTGCAGCTGCAGATGGCAGACCAATCATTCCGACGTTCGGAGGGAGTAGTGAAAGATGTTATGGTCAAAATAAGAGATCACTACATTCCTACTGACTTCATGGTTCTTGACATGGGAGAAGAAGACGATGTCCACCTCATTTTAGGAAGACCCTTCCTCAACACCACTGGCGCTATCATCTACATAAGAACTGGGGAAATTCACTTCCAATTCCCTAGAGAGAAGATACGTTGTTACTTTAATAGTTACACTACTTGTGAGCAGCCTAGAAAGAACAAGAGGAGACACCGCTCTCAACACTAAAAGAAACAAGCCATCAAAGAGAAAGAAGCTGCCCAAGAAGAAGCTATTCTAAAGGAAGAAGAAGAGAAGCCCAAGAAGAGTGAACCACGGGAAGAGACTCCTCAGTCCAAGACAGTATGAAAAAGAAAAGAAACATCAACATCATCATCAAGTTCTCCAACACTTGACGAGCAACCATCCAACTCCTTAGTTAAGCTGGAAGAAACCTTTGAAGATTGAACCAGACGTAAGGTCCGGGTTGACGGACCTAAATCTCCGAATCTTCTCCGAAAGGAAAAAGAGAAATTCCCTATGAAGCCCATGATGTCTTCACTCACTCAAGAGCTCTACCTTGAACAATCATCAAAGAAGGAGCGATGAGCATCTACGCAATCGAGGACTCAAGATGAATGACTACGTCAAAATCCAGCTTGGAGGAGAGCATCCCCCGTATATCTCGATAAGTATTCCTTTTCGAGTGATTTATCTTTTATTCTGAAAAGTATAAAAAGATGCATAACTTAAGAAAACCAAATAAAAAGAGTGTTGTGTGATAATATTAGCTAGATAATATATTAGTTAAAATAAAAGATACAAGAGAGTATTAGAACTTAATTACCGTAGAACTCAATTTTAAACATAATGGAAATGATGAATAGTAGCTCTGTCGTAATTCCTTTCAAGTGCCTAGTTTTCAAACACGAATTCTCCTGAGTTTTGGATAGAACTGTCTTGATCTAAAGATAAACTCTGAGCCTAAAACTTATGGGTTGCAAATACTGGATCTAAATCTAGGTAGTCGAGTATGATATGAGAAAGTCTGAGCTGCTATTTATCTTGCTCCTACTGATGTTAGAGTTCTGGAGATTTTTATCTTTTGAAAATCTTAAAATACCATGATGACTACTTGTATGACAAAGCTTAAAATTCCTACCACAATCATACATAGGATAGAAAACTCCATTCATACTTTTTACTACTTGCACTTGCATTAAGCATTGTCGAGCTCTGTTGACCCTTAGAGGCTTTTCATACTTTTAAAATCAAGATCACGTACACTCCAGTCAAATATGCTGCTTCTACACTTGAAGTACGCAACAACATGTCTTTTCATTTAGATCCACCAAATATATTTTTCTCCTACACTCGGAGAGAACACCACTCACATGTCTTATAGGATTTTTATCACCTATCCATATATTTCATAAGCCCCAGTTATTGTTGCTCCATGTTATTATTATCTCTTAATCTTTCATTATAGACAAGAATGTTCTGGGCTTATATATTTTAAAAAAAAGAGAAGAAAGAGAAATATATAGAGAGTAAAACATGGACAAGTGTCCTACCAAAACAATAGGTACTTAGACGCCCGCCTCTCTAAAAAAACTATAGCCCAAAATATCTCTTAGTCTAAGTTCTTCAATTATTCAAAGAGAGATCAAAATCCCTTTCAAAGGAGCAAAAGTAGAATTAGATCCACTATCACCTTCATCATAGATAAACCATGATCCATACACATGCACTTCTTGATTTGATTGTATGCCTCGTTTCTCTAGATCCACTGTTTGACTTTACAAAATATGCTTTGCAAGTATGAACAGGCTGTCTCCATACCTATAAGCTCCAGATAAAGCATTAGATGTAGGATGAGAGAAGGCAAATCTCACTTTGCCTTAGAGAGGATCCAGAAATACCATATATATTAAGAGATTTGAGATAGTCATACAAAAAGATACTCTGATTTTTATTTTAAAAATATTGCAAAACTCTAGAATAATAGTTGAATGAAGAGCTTGAGACATAGTGCTTGATTTGATTGTTCTACTTTTCGACTGCTCAAGACCCAAGTGAAGGCTAATAAGCTCCATAGTTAAAGGTAATATGGGTAAGTCTGAAGGTTAGAGTGGTTAGACCTAATCTGGAGGAAAATTCTTGTTTGAACGCATGTGTACTTTTGAGGCGTGAAAGCATTGTAGAAACTCCTGATCCATTATGAATATTTACTAAGGGACTAGCAAAAGATAAGCTTGGAGGAGTTGTTGAACATGGTTATCTATCATAATAAAGGGTTAAAATAAATATATAAAGGGCTAATAAATGATCACCAACATAGGTTTAGGGTGTCAACTAACGATATTCCACGAGTTTTGGTGAATCTATATTTTGCAGGGGGTTATTAGAATAATTCAGTAATTGATATCTTCTACGAGAAGGAACCCACGTCAATCGGCTTAATCTCCATGTCATGAATACGCAAAAGGCTTCTAGAAGACACCAGAGGACTCCACGAGGAGGGCCACCATGAGGCACCGCCAGGTGGGCCCGACCGGCCTCAACCCTAGGCCGACCGGCTCCTGGCCACCGCCCCTCGGCTTCTTCCTTTGCAAGCTACTTCAACCGTCTCCAAGGATGCATCCTAACCCTACGTGAAAGTCGGTTTGATCCAAGGGCCACGGTTCCACGCTCTGGGCTATATAAACGAGGCCCCAGACCCCCTCCAAAGGGAAATTCAATTAATTAATCATCAACTAGAAAGCAGAAGACCAACCAGCAACTCTCATCTCCTTAGAGCTCCATTAGATATAGGCATAGCTAGATTAGAATTAGAAGTAGAGGAGTCAAGCAGCCTTGGGCTCCAGATCTAGTCAAGAGGAGCTTGGTAAATCCAGTTCTTCTCTCTTGTATCAACATTGTTCTTCAGATATTCATCTAGTTCATCAGTTCTTCTAGTTCTTGATCTAGTTCATGTTCTAGTTCTTCATGTTCTAATTGTTTATGTTCTAGTTTGTAATTGTTCTAGTTCATTATTGTCTAGTTCTAGTTCATTGTTCTTAATCATTATTCTTGATACAATAGATATGATCTTGTTCTTAGTCAATATTATATCCTTGATTGTTATGAGATTAGTCTGCTTTGATTATATATTTGGCATAGATAGTTTATCATTATGTTTATACACATGTTTGCAAAGCACTCACCTTATTGAGTCATGGGTGGGTGGTCAACATTGTGTACGTGTGGTACTTATACATTGTTTACCTGCAAATGCACTCTATACTCCGGGCCATGTGGTAGATCGCGGGTGTGACATTCCTATTGAGTCCTTTGTAGTCCACTCTCCGAGTGTAGAACTTAGTAGAACACGGTCTCATTACTTAGTTGTTACTCTGTTTCTCAGCTTCGTAATGGAGATGTTCCTTGTTTATGGATATGAGATAACCTAGTCAATGATTGCCTGATATAATTACACTAATCAATGTAGATTATGACTAATAGTTAACGGATTACTTAGGAGTTATTCTCTTACTTTATATTCTGATCAATGACTTGCCATAGTAGTACTGCTCTAAGAAATATCATCTGAATGGTCTGATTATCATATATTTTTATATCTTTTTATTTGATTGATTCCTGTTTGAGAGTAAAGGATAGTGATTTCGAATATTCATATCACATGTGTAGAGTAGTCTTTAATTAATATGTGCCCCTCTATTTGTTCTCCTTTGGTTAAATATAAATAACGATACCTAGGATAAACTTGGGTGAAATGCTGCAACGGGTGTATTTATCTGTGCGCTTGTGGATATATACTTTAATGTCTTTATATAGTTAAGTGGCATGAATACAATACAACCACACTCTTGGTGTCATGTTGGGGATGACAACCTAACGCGAGTGATGCTAAGAAGTATCAACAGCGTCTTCTTCGATGGCGGTGGTCAGCGATGGATCGACGACGGTGATCGATGGAGTCTTCTGGGAAACACAAGTTCTGAGGTCTTCATTGTAACTTCTATTTTTCTTAGGGGCCTTTGTGTAAGATGGGTGGGACATCTGTCCATGTATCCTCCTGGTACGTATCTGCGTTTGTACGCGTCTTTGTACATTTTCCTTATCCAGTAATACATGTATGTTTTATTAAAAAGAAAAAAAAAGAAAAATATAATTCCCCTAAAAAAAGTGAAAAATATAATTAAGAAAATATTTAGATGATTAGATGGGCTATTTAAGATTTGTGTAAATTTTTAAGAAAAAGAGAAGTATTAGAGCAGTTCCCAGTTACTAATATGTTCAGCATCACAATAATAGGTAGATACAAATAATGAACTCACTAAGACTTAAAAAATAAAAAATAATTACAATTAAATAATCTGCACTCAAGTCTATTCCGTTTTTCTAGTTTCCCTTTACTGATGCAAAATGGGATTTCAGTGATTGCCCTTAAACCAAAAATCTTGGTTTCATATTCTCAAAAAAAAATCTTGGTTTCATAATGTGGAGTCCTAGTTTACTACCAAACATCTAGGGCTGGATATCGAGCCAACCATAGTTTTTTTCGAGCTTTTTTAGAAATTGGTATAATCTTATTCATCATTATTTTCTGCATTGTTTAAGACCCAACTTCACGACGAGCCTAACGAGCCGAGCCGAAGTTAAAAGTCGTTCCAAATCAAGTCATTTTTATTTTAAAAGATAAATGAGTCTAATCGGAACACTTTTGTACCGAGCCATCGAGCCAGCTTAACGAGCTTTTTGTCCAGCCCTACAAACATCATATATATGCTCTCTTGTCTGTGTGTTTTTGAAAAATGCCAAATACATCAAGAAATTAGGAAAAATAGTCAATATCAAAGTCTTTGACCCATCAATCAAGCAGTCATCCTTGGAAGTAGATATCCACGATTTTTTTTTCGGAATGTTCACTGTCAGAAAAAAAAAATTCTCATATGTCATGAGAACCCGATGCACTGTAACATATCGGGATGTCCCTAACGCTAGGCAACGTGGGCTGGGTCTAGTATGTATTGTCTCTTTCTAAAATGTAGGCTATTTCAATTTTGCCACGAGTCTTCATTAATTTTGATTTGACTAAGTTTATAGGGATTCTCTGGTACAAATATGCCTTAATAGTATATTTATTCAAAACCTAGAAATAAATGTATAAACTGATCAAAGCATACAAAAACTAGCATCATTTTGGAAGGAAAGGGGATACATGGGTGGTACCTATCGCTAAAATTCGCTCTTGATGTACTACAAAACAGAGCACTGCAGCCCGTGCACAGAGCATTTCTGTTCTTGAATCATGATCGAACGGATTTACTGCAAATAAATAACTAATGCCGCAATTCAGACGGATTTGGTAAGATAGTGCCCTATCACAGACGGTGCTTGACTGCAGGTGATGAAGCTTGAACCCTTGCATGTGTCAGACACTGATCCAGCCCTCAAACTTTGAGCTTTCAAATGCCAGCCAGTCGAGCTGTTCCTTAAAAAAATAAAACTTTAAAAAACTTTATTTCAACTACTATTTTTTATAATAAGTATTACTGTAATAGACAAATCATGTAATATATTGTCATGATAAATTCATTGGGAGACAAATGTTGGTGCTAAACGTCACAGGAGCACATCTAGTTGAGTCCAGCGCTACAGTTGTCGGGTCGCATGCAATGGAATGGAACCCAAGGCCGGGAAAACTGTCGGACGTCCCTATCGTAGTCCGTCACGGGATATTTTGATCCCAATCCGCACAAGCAGGGCTTTACGGCGACGCCCCTGAAATCAGTGGCGGACAAATGGGAAAACTGCAGTGGATCCTGGGAGGTCCGGCACCTCACCTCCCAAACGCCCAAACCACGCACTGTTGCTGCATCTATCCGTCTCTTTGATATGCTGTCGGTTTCGATTAACATGCATGGCCACGAAAACCGCATCTTTGTTTTTACTTGAGAAAAAAAAGGAGTGATTGAATCGCCAAGTCTATTTCGGATTTCCGGTGATGTTTTTTTTTCTTCAGGGTAAGGATAGAAGGAAAAAAAACAGAAAAACTATCCTTTGCTTGAGTGATTTGTTTGCCTCTGTCACACAAATTTTGGCCCCCATCATAACCGTCAAACGTAGAGTACGACAGTACGAACTAATTACGTTGTGGTCGACGGGCATTCAGCCTGTTCGTTTCGCTGGTTTATTGTGCTGAAAACACTGTTCGCTGATTTGTTGTGAGAGAAAAATACTGTTGGATGGCTGCTGATTCTGTTGATAAGTCCAAACGAACATGGCGATTGCTGAGAACACGTACAATCGGTGCTTTACGTGCACGATGTGTTTGGTAGATGTCCTTTGGCCATCGAGATGGTGTCTACTTGGTTCGTGAACTAGTAGGTACGTAGTAGGCCCTATGATCCTTTATAATACTTCAACTATGAAATCGTGCAAAGTCAAAACTAAGCACATAATAATTACTTTCTTCTTGTTAAATGTAGTAGAAAAAATTTATATCTATTCAGAAAAGAATGGCCCACCTGATAATACACTTAATTAATTTGCTATCGTTTTACTATGGATTAATTTTGTACTTACGCTAGAGTTCAACTATAATTACAGTGGTTAATCAGGTGTAATTCCTAGGTATTAATGATGTAAATAGTACTAAGTGAAAAAGTTTATTAGGCTCATTGTTGGTTCATAGTTTAAATGGATTTTTGTTTAATTTGTTTGTTTGAGGCAATGCCCTCGGAATGTTTTTGGCTTTGGAAACCAAAGAAAATTTTTGGTTTTTGGTTTTTGCTTATTTCTTTTGATCTCAATCTCTCATTTTTTATAATCTCAAATTTTGTTCTTTTGTTCTGATCTTCTTTTGGTTTTTGATGGAGCTCGGCCTCTCCCTATTCCTTCCTGGGGTCAAGACAGAGGAGAGATCGTGCGGTCCTGCGTTGCGTGCAGCGGAAGGAGGAGGGAGTGGTCGTGGCCGACCGTTATCTTAGTGTATGGCCCTGGTCCCATGTGGCTTAGATGGGCCTCAGTTGTTGGGCTTCTGCTGGTTAGATTGCCCAGGAGGCTAACTAATCGGTTTCTTGAGATACATGGGTATCATAACCCGACACCTTGTTATAGGTATCCTAGTTATAGTTTAGTTCAACTTCGCTTACAGTTGTTCATCAGGTGTAATTTATAGGTATTATTTATGTAAGTAGTACTAAGTGCTAGAAGTTCATTACTTATTTCTATATTTTTTTACCTTTTTTGTATTTTATAGGTTTGATTTTTGAATTTCTATTTTTTGGTATGTTTGTTTCAGGCAGTTCCATAAGAATATTTGTGATTTTGCATTTCAAACAAATTTTCTGGTTTTTGTTTTTTTAAAATTTTGTTGTGTGGTATGTTTGTTTCAGGTAGTTCTCTCAAAATCATTTTTGATTTTGCACTTCATAGAAATTTTTTGGTTTTTGTTTTTGAAATTCTGTTCTTTGGTATGTTTGTTTCAGGCAGTAATCTCAAAATTTTTGTGACTTTGCATTTCATAGAGATTTTTAATTTTTTGTTTTTGTTACATATTTTTTGGTTTTATTTTAATTACTTTTGTTCCAATGTTTGTAGTGATGATTGCGCGAAGGTGGATGGTGGTCTTTGGTAATCCGAGTGAAATTCAGGTTTGTTTCACTCGAATTTTTTTATTTGGTTATTTGTGTGTTTTGTGCTTTATGATTACTCGTGTGAGCATTAGCCTTCCATCACACAAATTTTGCTTTTCGTCTCATTTGTGTGATTTGTCCTCTCAAATTGCTTGAGTGTTTAAATGGGTCAAATCACCCAAGTTCCAAAAAAAAACATGTATCTCAGTTTGAAGACAGCCATCTTTTTGTGTGTGCAAATGTTCGCAAAGCGACGCTTCTTAATTACTATCAGCAGCATCCGTGCACGCATCCATCCATGATCCACATCAGGCTTGCCACTCGGCATATGACAGAGGCAAATAAGCAGCGAATCAGCACTCAACGGCCGCCATCCATCTAGCCACGCACGTCACTGCCGCTCCATCACTTACATCACGCTGCACCCGGCCGAGACCGGTGCCTCCACGCGCGGCACCCGTCAGGCTCACCGCACCGGGTCCGGTAAAGCCACCCTGCAGTAGTTTTTATCGGATCAACATGCTGCAGCCGAATACTCTATGTGCTACTCTATCACACAGGAGCAGGATCGGTCATCTATATTTAGCGGGTTACTGTTTATACGCGGCAGCAACGCTAGCAGGGGACGGCCGCGCGCGCGTGAGACGGTTTGCTTGCATGTTGCCTTGAAGACCGTGCTAACTTTTTTTCCGTATAAAAAAATATTATAACTCACAAATCAAAAAACCAAATTAAATTCCGATTGCACCATTAAATTCGTTTCAATAAATACTTCAAAACTAGATCTCATATGAATATATTTAGATAAAGTGACAAGTGGGTCCCACAGTGGATAGAGGATGATATAGAGGATGGATGAGTGCGGAAGAATTGGGAATAAAGGAGAGAATCTTGATCACTAGGATATATAGAGGATGAATTTAGAGTACCACGAGTGTAGATAGCCTCAAGGCCGTGTGCCGCCGGTGGCCGCGGGGCGCGTGGCCCAGCCGACAGCCACGTCCGTCCCACACCCCCCCCCCCCCCCCCCCCCCGCTAGCTCCACCACCTCACCTGCCGTCATGACGCCGCGCAGCCGTGCGCACGCTTTGGCGCACCGGCAGCGGCGCGCTCACACCGCCGCACGCCCTCTATATATTCCGCACCCCGCCCGCCTCTAGCTATAGCCAATAGCCATCCCGCCCGGCCAGCCGCAGCAGCATCCCACGCAATTGCCCAACGCCCCCAACCTCTGCCAACATCTCCGCCCGGCGCCGCGGCGCGCCATGGATCCGAGGAGGAGGGCCTTGCTGCTGGCTGTGGCCGCGGTGGCGATGGTGGCGTCGACGGCGCCGGCGGGGGTGGGCGGCGACTTCGCGGCGGACCGGGCGGAGTGCTCGGACACGCTGGTGGGGCTGGCGACGTGCCTGACGTACGTGCAGGAGCAGGCGACGGCGACGGCGCCGACGCCCGACTGCTGCGCGGGGCTCAAGACGGTGCTGCAGAGCAGCCGCAAGTGCCTGTGCGTGCTGATCAAGGACCGGGACAACCCCAACCTGGGGCTCAAGCTCAACGTCACCAAGGCGCTCAGCCTCCCCGCCGTCTGCAACGCCCCCGCCAACATCTCCGACTGCCCCAGTACGTACTACTACTAACTCATCCACCAGTTTGTCCCGATAAACATATGCACGTGATCTATCAATTATTAATTGCCAGATTGCTGATAGTAGCTAACTGCTGATAAATCGGATCCACCAGCTGTTTTTTTTTGAGCGCTTGTGATCTTAATTGCTGTTTTGCCTACTCTAATTGTCCACTTGGTTAAGACTTTCCGACAAAAGTGCTAAAGTAAGAGAAGTTTCTTTTATTTTTATTAATGGAATTAGACAACTCAGTTATTATTCTATCTTACACAAAAGAATGCTCCGCGCGTAGCTATGAGATATTTTACAAATAAATAAAACAGTTATAGAATATTAGATTGAGTTATAGGAGAATGTGACGGCCGAAGAAATAATATAACGTGGATGCTATGTATGTTCATAGACTAAAAATAATATGACATTTTTTTCACACTAAAATAATATGACATTTAGTAGAAGATATTGTAGCACTTACTAGAAGGTGGGGGTGATATGACACTTAGTGGGGTATGACACGTGTACAGTTTACATGTGAAAATTGAAATATTAGGGTAATAAATGCATTTAGGGGAAGATGTTGTAACACTTACTAGATTGATTGAAAAATATGCATGCGGCCCGTCCATGTGTCAACCAGCCTAAGAAAACCGCCATTATTTTCTAGAAAAACAGGAGTAGAAACGAATTGGTGTAGTAAATTGACCTTCTCTGCATAAAGATGAGGGCGAATAGCCCGACCGATCCTTTTCCAGACGTCACGGCAGTTCCAGGCAGCCGGCGTCACCTCGTACGACGAACGAGGAAGAGGAACACAACACAGCGCCGTGTGACGACAAAGCCTAAGGGCATCTTAGGACAGCAGCATGTCACAAGAATTCCGTGTCCCGGAGGAAACGGATGGAAACAGTATCTCGGGACCGACCGGGCTTGTTGACTCGTTGTCCCGTGCAGTCTGCCGGAGGACGAATGTGGGACAAGGCTCCAAACGCGCGGGCTTCCTTGCGGGCGCACGGCAGTCGGCAGGCCACCCTGCGCGTGATCGGCGTGATCGGTGCCGGTGTCACGCGTGGTTGTATTATGTGTCTGATCAGTGATCATTCTGGCCACTTTGGGCTACCAGAAGACCCGGGCCTGACACTCTGACAGGGACAAGTGTGGACTCCTGCCGATCCACACTCCACACTCGAGAGGAAAAAGGAGGGACAAATCCAAGCAACAAGTCGGCAACAAAATGCACCTAGCCCTTGTTTAGTTCCCCCAATTCTCCCCAAATTTCACTATGCAAAAAGAAGATTCTCTGTCATATCAAAATGTCGGCAAATGCATGGAGTACTAAATGTTGATGAAATCAAAAACTAATTGCACAGTTTTGTTGTACTTTGCGAGATGAATATTTTAAGCCTAGTTAGTCAAAATTTAGATAATTTTTACCAAATACAAACGAAATGCTACATAAATTCTGATACAGTGTTTTTCTCCCCAATTCACCAAACTAAACGAGGCCCTACTAGGACCTTAGCAGTGGGTTGGCGTGGAACTGAACAAGGCCGAGTTAGCTCGTTAGGCACGCCATTCCAAACTCAAAATTAAAAGGTCCATGCAGTAGGTGGGAATAAATTAAACACACTGGTTCATACTACGTACTACTCCCTCCATAACAAATTATAAGGCATTCCAAGAATCTTAGAGAGTCAAAGGATCTCAAGTTTAACCAAATTTATATGATAAGATAATAATATTTATGACACCAATTAAGTATCATTAGATTCTTCATTAATTATATTTTCATAGTATACTTATTTGATGTTATATTTTTTTGTAATTTTCTCTATAATTTTAGTTAAACTGAAGATGTTTTGACTCTCCGAGATTCTTGAAATCACTTGTAATTTGGAACGGAGGGAGAACGGAGGGAGTATGTTTTTTCCTCGGATGCTATGCTGCAACCTGCAACTGACATGTGTTTTTGTTTCGTGGCGGCGACGACACGGCAGGGCTGCTGAACCTGCCGCCCGACTCCAAGGACGCGCAGGTGTTCGAGCAGTTCGCGAAGCAGGCGGCGGCACAGGGCAGCGCACCCAGTAAGTTCCACTCCGTTTTCTTCATCTCCTTGCATGATTTTAGATGGTTGTCGGCAAAACGGAGCTGCTGCACTGATACTGGATTACAGTGACTCATCTGACGGCGTTTAATATAAGCCTGAGTCGACGGGACAACTGTTGAATGTCCTGCTCCTGCAGGAGCACAACTGCTGAACTGCATACGTGCATCCTCTGAACTCAACAGAGTGCGCCGGTAGACCAGAGCAGTGCAACCCAAAAAAGAAAAAAAAAAGAGAGGCCGTCGACTCGTGGCGAGCATCTTTTGGACCTCACTTTGCACTTGTTTTCGACTGCAATTGCAACCATCATCATCAGTGGCTTTATTTTGACGCTGTCTACCGCACGCCTAAACTACCGTGGTGCCCTCCAGGTGGCGGCGGCAGCGCGGCGCAGAAGAACGGAGCGGCGGCCGGTCCCGGCAAGCGGTGGTTGGGAGTGGGAAGCAGGGTCGGTGATGGCGGCGCACGCGCGGTGGCGCTCGCACTCTTCGCCCCGCTCGCCGTGCCTTTCCTGATTCTGCTCGGATAGATTACGCGGCCGGCCGGCTGAAATCCCGGCGGTTTAGTTGCCGACTTGTGGTGTCCTCGGGGTGCGTGCGTGCGTGCATGGTGCTGTATTTTTCATACTATGGGAAAAGAAGACATTTAACTTTGAATTCGAATGAAAAAAGAGTGTGCCTTTGTACAATTTTCTTTTGTCGTGTATCCTTCGAGAGCAACTCCAATAGCGAGTCATTCAATGAATATTCTCTTTATATATCTCTCTTATATTTTCAATGGACACTCTAATCTTTATTCTCTATACTACGGTCTATTGCGTTTAGAGAGCCTGTAGCACCACCGTGGAACGGAAGTTGGCTGCAGGAAGGGGATAAGTGGCGACATGGACTAGAAGGCTAAGAGCGATGTTTGGATGGGGATGAGGATGAGGACAGGGATAGAAGATATTCAATTCTAGCCATCCGTTCTGACACCTCATTTAAATCCTACCTATTCATTTATTTCTCTATCCCTATCTCACCTCCCATATCCTAATATCTAAACGTCACCTCAAAGGGAACGAGCATTTGGGCTAGCAGGAAAGTGCAGATAGCTATTGGGCTTCAACCACGAGAGAGTGACAAAAAAAAATACAAATTCGGCTTCACGCAACACAAGCCCAACAACAACTTCTGGCTCTAACCTAATTTCCTTCCATTATTCCCTAGTCAATCTACTCTATTTTCTTATCTGAAATCTGCCGTGGTGCGCATCACATAAGCGGTTCGCGTTTGCGCGCACCGTGCAGCGTGAGATGATGGCATGTGCAAGCTTGGGCTTGCGGCCCATGTGATGGGGCAGGGCCGTGTGGAGCATGTGCAGCTACCGAGTGTCGAGCTCGGCGCATCCGGCCGGCTGTCGAATCGTTCAGGCCTTCGGGGGCGAGGAGTGCATCAAACAGGCCGTAAGCCTGGATGAAGTGGTCGAAACAGCTAGCAGTATTGCGGCAGGCCAGAAAGCAAATAATAATAAGGCATGCCAATGTAATAATTTAGAATAGTTGTCTGAATCAATATTTCATCCTCTTAGCAATTTACTATATGCTACTTTTATTAAACCAAATTCTTCTCTAATGCTAGGAATTATGTTGAAGTCATGCATTATTATTATTTTTTACGCTAAAAACTGTGAGGGAGATCCCCACAGTGTGACTTTGCATTAAAATTTTAACAGAGAGTCTAAAGGGGTACAGACCAAGTCATGCATTATTACCCGTTGACGCTAAACTATTGTATTGTGTGTATAGATTGATCCCATAAGGTCTTTGTTTGGATGTTGTTAGATTCATCTCAATCCACATGTGTTCGAGTGGATTAGGCTGGAATTGAATTCAAGTTCCACTCAAATCCATCCCAATGCATGTGGATTTATGTGAATCTAACTACATCAAAACAAGGCCTAAAGTGCATTATCTGTTGATTTGGTATACTCAATGTATTTGTCTTTCATTAGTTCCTCCTGACGTATTTTGTATCATTCCACTTCGTTTTCCTTTTTCTTGTTGGGGCAATGAACTTATAGCGGTAGTCGGTATAGCCCCCTCTACTATATATTTTTTCTGGATACATTGTAATCCTGTAAGTTCTGCATATGGATAAACCTACACGTAGTGGGTCAGAGCCGGCAATTTAGACTCCTACACCTACACGTGATATCTCACCAATGTATTGTATTAAGCATACCTTGATGTCTGGATTTTTTAATTTGTTGTGATCGACTAGGAAACTAATATGTATAACCCGATTAGGTTGGAGCTCTATATTAACCATACACCTCTGGATTATATATAAAGAAGGGTACAGACCCTGATATTACCTAATAGACATCTCTAGTGCTCCTCAGTACACGGGCACAAGCAGTACAAACACCGTCATACACGGGATGTAGGACACCCTCTGCCTATAAACTACTCCCTCTGTCCCCAAAAGAATGAAATTCTAGAACAGTATTATTTTTTAGTATACCAAGTTTGACCAATTATAAATAAAAAAGGATAAATATTTATAATATCAAATAAATATCATTAGATTAATTATAAAATGTATTTTCATAATAAATTAATTTTAAGTCATGAATATGAATACTATTTACTAGAAACTTGATTAAATGTGAAACACTTTAACTAGCACGCATACCATAGTTTCATCCTTTCCAGGACAGAGGTAGTACTATAAATCTATGCCTTTGAGGCTGTGTGCACCGGGTCCTGGATCCCTTCCGTTACCCCATCCTGCAGTTGCGTTTACCGTAAAAATGTCCGGCAGCGCTGTCCTGTATCGCTTCCGGGAGCCGGCTTCCTCCGCTAAATCTAGCGGGATGCCGTTCCTCCGCTATGCAGAGGATGCAGGCTCCACCATGCGCACGCGTGAGAGGATAGGAGAGAGAGGTGGGAGCTTCAGCGGTGGGCCCCACGTTTTCAAGTTAAAAAAATGTTATAACTCACAAACCAAAAAACTAAATTAAATTTTGATTGCACTATTAAATTCGTTTTAATAAATTTTTCAAAATAAGATCTCACATGGATATATTTAGATAAAATGATAAGTAGGTCCCACAGTGGATAGAGGATGATATAGAGGATGAATGAGTGCGGAAAAATTGAGTATAGAGGAGAGAATCTTGATGACCAGTATGTATAAAGGATGATATAGAGGATGGATGAGTGCGGATAGTCTGAGCGTGCTCTAGATCTTCTAAGCGCAATACATCCCATAATTGTTGCCTATGGTAACCCGAGATATAGTTTTGTTGCTCGAAGAAACTAGGGGTGAATTTGACCTATATGGCACCATTGAGCGCACTTCATTTTTAGTACTCCAAATAATTACCGCTCTCTCCATTCTAAATTTTAAGTCGTTCTGCACAATTTATATTGAAATGGAGGGAGTAATATTCACGGACTAAACTTTAGTCCCTGTCATATTGGATGTTTGGACACTAATTTAGAATATTATATATAGACTAATTACAAAACTAATTGCACAGATTAAGACTAATTTGCGAGGTGAATTTATTAAGCCTAATTAGTCCATGATTTAACAATGTGGTGCTACAGTAAACATGTGCTAATGATAGATTACTTAATAGATTTGTCTTGCTCATTAGCCACGACTTCTGCAATTAGTTTTATAATTAACGCATGTTTAGTCCTCCTAATTAGCATTCGAATATCCGATGTGATAAGGACTAAACTTTAGTCCCTAGATCCAAACACCCCCGAGGTACTAGCTATCAGAGCATGGAAGAGACGAAGAAACCCTAGAAGACCAACAAATGAAACACAAAAAACTATTAATATGTTGGGAATGACATATAACACATATTTTCTCTGTTTGCAAAAAAGTATTATCCTAGTTGTATCTTCATTCAATAAAATCGATCAAATTTATAAAAAATATCATCAATATTCATGACACTAAATAGGTACTAGAAACAACACGCGGCGTTGCCGCGCGACCTCATGGGATGGAACCAGTTGTGTAGGAGTTTAGATCAATTGCTGATTAATCTTTTAGCGGGCAGGGTGTCTAGCCTTTTTAAGCTAGTTTGGTTACGCGTTTATGTTGCTACGAACCCCTTTTTTTGAAGCAATAATATATAATTTGGAGATTTGGCTAGCGTAGGTTTTAACGATTATTTATAGGCGTAATAGAATAGGCAGTAGGTGTCATGGAGTTTTTTTATGACAAAGAAGAGGTGAAAAATATTTAGATACGTTGTAGATTGGTTCTAGTTTATTTATGAATTTTCTGGAAATTTTGTGCAAAGAAAAGTTTCTACTTTGACAAAAGGTGAACGATAGGAATTTAGATTTTTTTGTTGGAAGATAAAGAAGAGGAATTTTTTTATAAAGAAAAATGGTCTACTTTGGGAAAAGGTGAATGGTAGGATTTTTTTGACAACAAAGAAGAGGCAAAAAAATTAGGTATGTTTTAGATTGGTTCTAGTTTATTTACGATTTTTTTTGGAAATTTTTGTAGGAAGGAGAAGGGTCTAATTTGATCTTCTGGGCATGTTTCTCGTGTGCGTGTAGCAAAGATGTGTGAACAGTAATCAGCAGTGCATGAATAGTGACTTTCTGGGTACGCTTCTCATGTACGCGTAGCAAAGATTTGTGAACAGTGATGAACAGTGCTCATGAAAAAGTGATTTTTTCGCGTGATTCGAGCCGTCCCATCGAGATCCGACGGCCAAAGATTTGAAGGCGACGTGGCACGCTGTGGTGCTGAAGCTTGGCTCCGGTTTAAAGTTATAGAGATACATAAAAATATAAAAAACTATGAATCTAATGACATTTTTTAATATATATAAAGTATTGTCATTTTTATATAAACTAGTCAACATCCACGTGCGGCACGCACGTGCGTAGAAGATATCGTGTTAATTTTCTATTTTTAGCTTAAATTGTCATTATTTTATTGTCCTTTTTTTGTATTTTTTTAATCTAACATTTTTTTGATAATTCAGATGACATTTGGATAGTTAGTCGGTAAGGGATATGGAAATGTGATGTGTTGCAAGCAGTTTTCGGGTGGGGTGACCCCTGACTGGTCAGCCAAAATGGGCCTTGGCCGTACGGAACCAAAACTATTGATGAATGAGCCCAACATTTTCGGAGGCGGGTCAGTTATAAGGCCCACCTCAGTTAATAGATTTTAAGAGTAGCCGTCTCCATAAATCGATTTTACGAGACAGATTCTTGTAATCGTCTCGGTTAATGAAAAATGACCGCCATGAACTGAGGCGGTTGAAATTTTTGCCCGTCTTGGAGGGTGTTTTCAAAAGGTCGCGATAGATCTTTTTTTGTAGTAGTGTGGTCAGATGGTTCACGACGGCTGGGAGTATGTAGCGAGAAGTGCCGCCATAGATCGGCCTTATTCAGGTGACCATATGATGACGCTTGACCAAACAGAGATCCTGATAGCTGCCTATTGTGGTGTAGATGGATAGCACTGCCGCCGACCGGACGCCACAGCGCTGTGGTAAGAAAAAAAATCATGTGAGTTCAATTGAGAAAGTATCACGTAGATTGGGATTAAAATATCAAGAACAGAATAAAGAAAATTACTTATGGCCTGTTTGGTTACCTTTTGTTAAAGTTTAACTCCCATCATATCAATGTTCTCTCAAATGCATGGAGTACTAAATGTAGACTAATTGCATGCATGTCGACACAGGTTAGGAGTAATTTACGAGACGAATCTATTAAGCCTAATTAGTCCAAAATTGAAAACTTTTTGTCAAATAAGACGAAAGTGCTATAGTGTTCGTAAAACTTTAACACCTTATTACCCTACTGCTTACAGTAGTAGATAGGAGAGGCTAGGTGTTAGTCGATCTTGTAGAACTTGGATGGCTTGAGCCCTGCCGTGAAGTTGAAGTACTTGAGCGCCTCCGCCCACCTCGGGTTGCTCTTGAGCCTGTGCACGCCGATGGTGCTTGGCGTGAACTCGTGCTCGCACTGGTCCGTGGGCACCGGGTTGAGGTAGTCGTGGATGGCCGGCTTGGCGTTGAAGCGGTTCTTCCCCTTGTTCCCGATCCTGAGCCAGAGCCCCGTGAGCATGTCCTCCGTGCTCACGCTGTGGTTGCGCGCCACGTCGGAGGTGGCGATCCACTGCACGAGGTCCCACGACAGCGCGTAGGCCATGCCGGCCATGTACTCCCGGAACGGGTCCATGCTGTCGTCCCGGGGCATCCCGTCCAGCGACGCCCACCAGCTGCGGCAGCCGGAGGAAGATGTCGTCGTCGGCCTTCATCACGTAGTCGTACGGCTCCAGCGAATTGAAAACCGCCGCCGCCACCGAATACCCTGAACACTGTAACTTTCTTATACCAGTATAATGCCCGTGCTAACGCCACGGTTTTTTTTGAAGGGAATGCTGTAAAAAACAACCAATTTGTTTTGGAGAGTATATCTTTTACACAAGTGTATTTGAGTCTATATGCAATTTGGGAAACAATATTGCATATAAGAAGACATTTTTACATTGTCCCAAACTCCTTAATCGAATATTGGATATCTTCAGGGATATTGTCGTAACGTTCGTTTGCAAAACTCGTCAAAATGTCAGCCAAGAATTGCATCCTCAATGATTGTGATACCTGTACATGCATGACAGATAATATTACGTTATTATTTAATTATTTGTGGAGTGTATCTCTACTAAAATGACGCTGTTGTGTTGGTCGTCAACTGAATCATAAAGTGTTTCTGAATTTGGGGCTTCCAGAGATGACGGAGCATACACACACGTGCACGGTCATGCACACAATGCACGCATGGATAAAATTTTATGGTAATTAAAATTTCTCAAATATAAAGATATAAAATAAAAATAAATTAATTAGATCACGCATGCATCAATCAAATCTAGTAAAATAAATCAATGAATAAAAATGTGCCTCGTTGGTTTTCTGCGTGTAGAAATTCTATTAATTTTACAAATAAAAAACCCTGTGTTGAATATATAAACTAATATAAGTCCAGGCTGCCTATCCATGAACCATCATAAGAGTGCAGCTAATTTGGTACAGTCAGGCAGCTATACATCGATGTGATCAAATCACTAACTACATTGCACGTTCTAGTATTGCTTTTGAGTCATGTTGTCGGACCGGCTACAGGAACCAGGTTTTCCTTCCGATTCCTCACGGAAAGCCTGAAAGTTTTTAACGCAAACATCATATCAGAGACAGGTAACATAAATACCATGTTAGACAACGAGCAGATATGTCTTTGAATGCAAAAAAAAAAAACAAAATGGCTTCAGTATACACACCTTTAATCACCAGTTTAGGACATCTCTGTAAACTATATTCTTTGTGCTTTTCCCTGTAGGATCCAAGTCCACTTTCGATTTTGCCAAAACTCTTGTTGCTGATCTTGACACCCCTCTTGATAAAGCAACATAAAGTTGTCCATGTGAGAACACGGGTTCTGGAAGATAGATCCCAACGTTCTTTTCTATTAATCTCCTCCCTTTGTTGATATTTTGCATCGCAACCTTCCTCTGTGCTCGGTATTCACATTGTTTCTTATTAATCTCCTCCCTTTGTTGATCGGTCATCTCAGCTCTTCGTTTCCGTTGTCGTGCGTTCCTTTCTTCCCTCCTAGCATCAGCACTGTCTGCGGGTCTCGTTTCTGGGGACAGAGGCACATGTTTCTGTAAATTTTAAAAATAGTTTGTATATAGAGATTAAAAGAACGTTACTATTACACAATAAACTCGAAGTATACCTAGGTCATCCTCGCTGTTGACCACAGATAGTCTGTTACCTCTTATGGTCGATGTTTGAATGCCAACATGTGTATGATTCACATCTGCATCTGTTTGCATATTGTCGGTGGCAAATATAGTTGGTGTGTTTCCGTCATTTGGGTTGGCATTTTCGTCATTTTCTATGATTGGGTTGCACACAATGGCTGAGCATGTTTAGGGATGAATCATTAGTTAGAGTTAATGATGTAAATAGAAGTAACAAAGAGATCAAGTACCTGTAGGTGTGGAAGTTAACGGCATTGTTTGAGTCAAAACAGCAGAAGTGCTACTATTTTGGGTTGCGGCCTTCTTCCGTTCTCGGTACTCACGTTGTCTTCTATTAATCTCGTCCCTTTGTTCGATGGACATTTCAGCTCGATGTTTTCGCTGCTGCATGTTCCTTTCCTCCCTCCTCCGCGAGGCTTCATCTAAAGTAGGCGTTTGGAGGACATATATAGAAAATCAGTACGGAATCGTCATAAGTGCTATAGAAAATATTGTAAGCATACCTATGACGTTAGTGATATTGCTTAGGGCTTCGCGTGTATCTCTCGGAGTAGACATATTGCTTTGCACTATGCGTGTATCCCTTGGCGTAGACATTGTCACGTACCTGCGCTGACAAATATTATTATTTTTATTAAAATCTCTAGCACGAAGGGATTCCCATCAGAATAGCACGAAGGGATGATAGGAGTATCATATATTATTTTATTTTACTACTTTGCCAGATAAGTTTGTGGATTTGTAAAAAACTGAAATAAAGCAGTTGGATTACAATGTGCTGAACCCACGAGATGTGTGACTTGATGAAGCAACTATATCCTGAAGTCTTCATCACGTACCTGTGCTGACAAATATTATTATTTTCATTAAAATCTCTAGCACGGAAGGGATTCCCATCAGAATAGCACGAAGGGATGGTGTCCCTGCAGCGCAATAATTATGTCATATCATATTCTTTCAAGCTGAATATTGAGATTCCAAGCACAAATTACTAAGTTCACATTAATGATAAACATATAGCAGTCTCTATGTGCTTCAATTTTTAGGATTATGCATATTGGTTATCAATTTTGATAATGGGATTTCAGGGAAACGCACTATGTAGGTGACGGTGATGCCTCTGCTGATGGAGGCTGGAGCCATTGTCGGTTTTACTCAAAGACAACCATCACTGCTTGGCATGTGTGTTACTATTCCTGTGCTTAAAATAAAGATGCTTTGAAAGTGCTGAATGAACTATTTTTAGTATTCTTTTTAGCATGAATGACATTGTGGTGATGTCATGAAGCTAATAAGGACCATAATTAGCTCTGCCTGCTCTTGTGCCTACTGGCTGAGATGGAGAAGAAGAAGCAGGACGGAGTGGCGGCAGGACAGCACAACAGGCGGAGCAGCAGTTCAGCTACGACCTGCATCTGGTGATCGACGAGTGCAAGACGTTCTTCTTCGCGGGGCACGACACGTCGGCGGCGCTGGTGCTCACCTGGACAGACCGGCGGCGGGACAGCACAGCAGGCGGAGTAGCAGTTCAGCTATGACCTGCAGCTGGTGATCGACGAGTGCAAGACGTTTTTCTTCGCGGGGCACAAGCACAACACGTCAGCGCTGCTGCTCACCTGGGCGCTTATGCCGATCGCCGGGCGAGGTGAGTTCGCCCGAAAACGACGAACCAGCGCTGTCGTTCATGAAAATCGACGCGGAAAAAAAACACCGGGAGGAAGAGGGCGTTACCGCGAACTCGATGAGACTGATCTGGGACGTCGCGGCCTCGCGGGGTTCACCGAGAAGACAGCTCCAGGGGAAGGGCACCCACGGCGCCGGCGTCCTCCTGCGAATCTCGTCGGCGCGGAGGATGTGGAGGAGATCGACGTCGGCAGTAGCGGGGTGGAGGTCGTGGGTGATCGGCGGCGCTTCGTCCTCCCCTCGGCAGTTTCCTCCTCAGCACCGACAGCGGCGCTCGTGAAGGTCGTGGGCGATCGGCGTGGCTTCGTCCTCAGCACCGACCGCGAAGGTTTCGTTCTTTCCCTTTTTTCAGCGATCGGTGATTGAAGGCTGGGAGCGACCCCGGGCGGAGGAGATCACAGGCGCGAGCGTTGAAGCCACGGTGCTCACGGAGGCAGGGATGTGGCGGAGCACCGGCGGCTTCGGGTGGTTTCGTTCTTCCTTTTTTTGGCGATCGGTGATTGAAGCCTGCGCGGAGGAGATCGCGGGCGCGAGAGGGTGCGTTGAAGCCTGCGTTGAAGCCTCGGAGCGATCGTGGACGTAGGATTGGGTTGAAGCCAGAAGAAATTATCTTGTAGCCCTTGATTTTGACGGAGATAATTTATTGTGTATATTCTACTGGGTGCACAATGGTCGGAGGCTCTCAGCGGGGGACGTTTTACTGGGTGGACGAAGCATAATTTAAGTGTTCCATTATAGTAGAGATAATGTAGGTTGGATTAGCATATGAAGTTGAGGCAGGGATCAAGGGTAGGTACGTCGGGCGGGTAGGCACGACGATGGTGAGAAAAAAATCCAACGCAAAGCGTTGACAAGAGGTAAACACGCGTAAACAATTAAAAGTTTTCCGGCCGGACCCGTTTGCCATATTACAATGGGAGACTACGGGTGTGTTCACTTCGCGAAAAGTAGGTGAAAAGTTACTGTACCATCTTTCGTTGTTATTTGGCAAAATTTGTTTAATCATAGACTAACTAGGCTCAAAAGATTAGTCCCGACATTTACAGACAAACTATGCAATGAGTTATCTTTTTTTACCTATATTTAATGTTTCATGCATGCGTCGAAAGATTTGATGTGATAGGTGAAAGAGGAAATATTTTGGGTTGGGATGGGAAGTGAACAATGCCTACATGCGTTGGATCTAAGATCTAAGGGACAAGATTTAAGGTGGGTAAGAATATCAGGATGAAAGGTTATTTTCAATTCCTTCGCTCTTTTATAGTATAGATAAATTTACTTTATTGATTTAAAATAGTTTGACTCGGCGTACGGCCGAACAGAAACAAACCTGATGGCCCATTTCCAAGGTCATTGTCATGTACTGTAGAGTAAACTAAAAAGTCTGGGCGGAAACTTAAACTTTAGACGCACGCGTAATCCCACGCACAAATCATCATCGCCTATGGTTTTCGACACGAAAATACAAAAAATAATCGTATTCTTCTGCGAACCAAACCAAGCACCAAACCCAACCAGCCAGCCTACGCCCCAAATCATTCGTCTCCTTCCTCCCTTGCATTTCTTCGTTTGGTCGATTGATTGGCGAGCAACAACTCCCACCACCCGCAACCGCAGCAATCTCCCCCTCGCCAACTCCGTCTCGAGGAACCCAACCATTCGCCATTGCCGAGGAGGAGTTGGAGGAGGCCCGGTCGTCGCGTGAGGAGGCGGTCTGGATCTCGGATGGCGTCGGCCAAGTCGTCGCGGTCGCGGCCCGCGGGCCACTCGGGGGTGTTCCCGGTGGGCAGCGCCGCCGCGGTGGGGAGCGGGGGCGGCGGGGGAGGCGGCGGCGGCGACGGCGGGGTGCAGCTCGCCGACAAGCTCAAGATCTTCAAGACCGACAACTTCGATCCCGACGCCTACGTGCAGTCCAAGTGCCAGACTATGAACGAGAAGGTGAGCCTCCCTGCCTGCCTGCCATCTCTGATCTGGCCGCGTTGCGAGGTCCAGCTCGCCGTCTCCATCCTGCTGCGTGTGGGTTGGACCGCGGGGGTGGCGGAGAAGGTCTCATTTCGTTTTTCATGGCGGGGTCTCTATTGGACTAGACGAATGTGATCTGTGGGGGCAGTGGTTGGTGTTAGCATTCAGGCGAATTGCGCAACAGGGGATGATTCTGTTCTCTGGACGATTGGTCATTCAGGAAATGCACTTTGACATTTTGTAGGAGGGTGCTTGATGGACATCTCAATGTGTGTGTTCTTAGCGCAATCGGTACTTTGCAGTGAAATTTTTTTTGATCTGGCATAACTTGTGGGGGTGGTATCAGAATTTGGATGCTTCACTCATCTAGATGAAGAATTATTATACTGGTGTCAAATATATTTTTTTTCTTATCGTGTTATGTGTTCAGATTATAAAACTGAGCATGTCCCAAACAAGAGGAGTATTGTTTTATGATTTTATATGCACATTTGAGTACAACCCAGGGATTTTGAAGTACGCAGAGTTTATGCTTGTTGGATATGCTGCCACTCTTCAGGTTGCATCATGATATGGTTATGTGTCGGGTTTTACTTAGGAATGAAATGTGGTTATGTTTATGCTGCCATTTAGAAATGAAATGCGGTTATATTCAATTTTCTGGTGGACATGGGGAATTCATGCCATTGTTTTTTGGAAATAGTGCATTTTGAGTTTGGTATGGCTATTGGCTATTGCTACAGAAGTTTTGAGTCCAGACCTAATTATGATGGTAAGAGAAATTAGAGGGACCACGATCATGCTGATACATCTCTGTGTTCTAAATACATTGCTTTTTGGTAATAGAAAAAATGGTGTTTTGTTCTTTTGGCATCATCTGCAGCTTGAAAAGCTACTCAATTTAAAGAATTTGCCCTTGCATGCTATATTAATTGAGTTAGGGTTTTTATTTTTGTGGTAGCTTTTGAGTAAACCATTGAGAATGCAACAAATTTTGTATCATGTGTTTTCTCTATTCCTCACTAAGGGTGTTACTTCAATGTTTGCTTTTTGTGGCAACTAGGATAACTTCCCTCCAGCCGAACAAGATCCATGCAAGTTTAGAAGTTTTTAACTTTTGGATCTACTGCCATCCCTTTGTAGGAGTCTGAGTATTGTACATCTCTTGTTTGAATTGTATGAAAGGCTGCTGATCTTTTTTGGTTTTGGCATGTCAGCAAAATTCCTTTTTTTTCTGGTTTAGTATAACCACTGTGTAATATTTCTAATTTGTTCTTGCTAAAAAATAAAATCTCTTCGTTTGACTTTCATGTTTGGACAGTACATTTGGTTCATGAGAATAATTTGGACTGAGTTTTTTGCTCACTTTCCATAGCTTTTAAATTTATCATTTTTCAATATCTGGGATGCAGGTATGTAGTAATGCATTTCCACGGATTCTTTATGAATTCTTTATAATGCACTAGCTAATGCTATTTTCTGAGGCATGATGACATTGGCATTGGTCTTTTTACTCTCTTGGCATTTCACAATTATGTTTCTTAAGACATCTGCCCTACTCTCCTAGTCATCTGCTTATTGTTGTTTCGTATGCTGCTGACATTGTTGAAGTGTTGAATTCCACCTGAGCGATCAGTATATTGTTAGAGCGTGCACCAGACATAACTGACAAGGAAAACCAAATTCATTGCAGGAAATAAGACATTTGTGTTCTTATCTCCAAGACCTAAAGAAGGCTTCAGCTGAAGAGATGCGCAGAAGTGTTTATGCAAATTATGCTGCATTTATCAGGTCTGGCATTCACCTCTTCTGCAAAATTTCCTTAAATGTGCTGTGCTATTTAGGGATGGCAACGGGTTGGGTTAGATATGGGTGCATTAAAGAGCCCTCCACCACAATTCTTGGGACATAAAACCAAGCACGCACCTGCAACACCCAAACCCATGGCTAATAAGCACTTGAGATCCAGTTGTCACCCGATGGCTCTCGCCGCAGCAAGAGAAACTCCCCTCAAAGGGGTGACACAAATGCAATAAATTCAAGCAATCCATTCAGCCAAGCAACGAATACATACAAGAAACTAGGGCATCCATCAAACAGACAGAATTGATTAATCATGGATCTGACTGGTTGCTATGACTGCCCTCACTGTCCTCAGCACCTCATGCGGTTGCCATCGATGCCGTAGCAATGGCTGTGAATGAGCCTGTGGCCATGGTGGCTATGGAGTGGCCAGAATAGGGAGGTCAGGAGGGGGCAGGGCACAGTGGATGGTGAGGTCGATAGGGGGCCATCACCTGCAGTGGACTGGGAGGATGGGAGTGGACCTCAACCATGTTGCTGAAGGGAGGTGAGCAGCGACATTGCTGGTGAACAGTGCCATGCACTGTTCATGGTGATTTTGGTGTTGTGGCACGGCAATGAGGGAAGGGGCTGAGATGGTTAAGGTGGCAGAGGAGGGCATGCCTGAGAGCCGTAGTGTTTGAATTGGGCTAGGCCATATATGTGGTACTCGACTACTCGTGGCCTGGTTGTGTAGTCTATCCTTGTATTCAGTTACACGTTGGGCACCCATGGGTAAAGTCGCAGACCCACTCCTGACCTGCTTCATTTCGGATAGCCGACCTGCCATACCCATCGGTGGGATTTTGCACCCCGACTCACAACCATTGAGTACAAAACTTGAGCTTACCCACACCCACATCCAACTGTCAATCTATGACATCTGGTCCAGTTTGAATTTGACCTATAGTGGTCCATGTTGTGTATTAATGTGAGATTGTGGGGGTTTAGTCCCACCTTGGTTGTTGAAGGTGAGTAATCCTTACCACATCCCTGGGTTAACCCTTTTATGTGAAGCGAGGATGAAACCATAAGTGGGTTAGTGGGAGTGTGTGGTACCTATAATGCAGAGTGGATCTGAGCCAGCCGTTTGGACCCTGGGGCATTACACCATCCCCAGTGCTGTTGTCACCTTTGTTTGACATATCGACACTCCCTTTAAACATGATGATTTATGTACCCTCCATAGACCATCCCATGCATTGTGTAGTATCTTTTCATTATCATTTATTTTTCTTTCTTTCGCATAACAGCTCTTAACCGTCATCAAGCTGAATGCTGCCTACAGAAACAGCTATTAATTTTTTAGTAATTGAGTGCTATTCAAATCTTTTTCTTTATGAGTTGAATTATTTAATCCATTAAACCAATGCTTATGAAAAAGGTATTTGCCTACTTTATTGTTGTGTTGATAATATCTTTGTCCTCTCATTCATATGTATATCTGGTTTTGTTTCTCTCAAATGCTTTGACAATTCCAAAGATTATTTCCTTATCTAGTATTAGCATACCTGTTTTTATTGATTGAGGGTTGTATCAATGTTATCCTTTTGTATTCGCCCTGAACTTTTCTTCTTTAGTGTCTAGTTTGTGACATGTGAAATAAAAGTTTGCTTTGTACCATTGTGGGACATCCTTTGCTCAAATAATTACCTTGTATGGATTTTCTTGTCATCAGAACATCTAAGGAGATATCAGACCTTGAAGGGGAGCTACTGTCAATTAGAAATCTGCTTAATACACAGGCAGCTTTAATTCACGGTCTATCTGAAGGAGTTCAGATAGATTCATTGACTGCAGGCCCTGAAGGTTCTGCAGAAGATGACATATCCAATGTTGAAGATCAGGAGCCTTCAGAAATACAGAAATGGTCTGCAGATTTCCCTGACATGCTTGACGTTTTGCTAGCTGAACGAAGAGTGGATGAAGCACTGGATGCACTGGATGAAGCAGAACGGGTTGCTGTTGATGCAAAACGAAAACAGACTCTAACTGCAGCTGAAGTTTCGGCTTTGAAAAGATCCGTCTCTGATAATCGTCAGAGGCTGGCAGATCAGCTTGCTGAAGCTGCTTGTCAGTCTTCCACTCGTGGTATTGAGCTTCGAGCTGCGGCTTCTGCCCTCAAAAGACTTGGTGATGGCCCCCGAGCTCACAGCCTCTTACTCAGTGCACATAATCAAAGGCTTCAATGCAATATGCAAACTATACATCCATCTAGCACTTCATATGGTGGAGCATACACTGCAGCACTTGCTCAACAAGTTTTTTCAGTCATAGCTCAGGCACTCAGTGACTCTGTGGATGTCTTTGGCGACGAGTCATGTTACGCGTCTGAACTGGTAACATGGGCTACCAAGCAGGTTATGTCCTTTGCGCTCCTGGTAAAGAGGCATGTGTTGTCCTCTTGTGCAGCTGCTGGAGGCTTGAGGGCAGCTGCAGAATGTGTTCAGATATCACTTGGCCATTGTTCTTTGCTGGAAGCTCGTGGTCTGTCTGTTTCATCTGTTCTCCTCAAACAATTCAAGCCCAGTCTTGAGCAAGCATTAGATGCTAACTTGAGGAGAATCGAGGAGAGTACTGCTGCACTAGCCGCAGCTGATAACTGGATACTCACATATCCCACAACTGGTATTCGTCCATTAACTAGATCGTCTGCTGCTAATTTGGCACTTCAGCCAAAGCTCTCTAGCAGCGCACACCGTTTCAATTCAATGGTTCAGGTAATGCTTACCTCTTATCGTTAAATTACAAGAACGAATCTATCTTTTTGTTGTGTCCAGACAGATGATAATAATCTTTTTTTAAAATCTTGTACCAACAAAGATACTGTTTGGTTCTCTAAAATGTAACACAACCACATTACAGAGAGTATGCATTACTGTTACACTTTTTTGCTTCCTACTGTATGTAGTCAATAGTGCCTGAATCCATTTCCAATTCTAAACACAGATCGCAATCAAGCATCCTAGCTCCGATTACAGTGTTATATGGCATGGCATAGCGATGTGTCTATGAGTCTATGACCAAATATTTCTTTTGCCACTACCTCAGGCGTCCTTTTCAACTCCATCTTTGTTTCCTGTTCTTACTTGCATTGTCTGTTGAACTTATGTTCTCATCAAAGATGCCAGATTCACCAAATGTTGCATTAATTTCTCAGAAAATCCTCAGATGGTCTTTTTCTCCTGTCCTTTTTATGTATTTCAGACTAGTTATAGTGTGTTGAACTGATACAGTAGGTGTGCAATCACTAGAATGATTGATGATGCCAGCAGAGTTGTCTTGAATCACTAGTTGAATCACGAAAGTTTTGCTTAAACTTGAAACAGAATTTTCCTTGTCCTCACTTTTGCATTCAAGAAATATTTGGCTAGACACTACTTCCATTGCAGTCAGCTTCTTCTGAAGTGATGAATAGCTTGTATCTTGGCTCTATATTAAGCCTGTCTTGTTGAATTTCAGGATTTCTTTGAGGACGTTGCACCACTACTTAGCTTGCAATTAGGTGGTTCAACAATGGACGGGATCACACAAATTTTCAATTCATATGTAAATTTGCTTACAAGTGCTTTACCTGGTTCCGTGGATGATGAAGCTAACTTAGATGGTTTAGGTCATAAGATTGTTAGAATGGCAGAGACTGAAGAGCAGCAGTTAGCTTTATTAGCTAATGCATCTCTACTAGCTGAGGAGTTGCTACCTAGAGCAGCTATGAAGTTATCATCAATAAACCAGTCTATGGATGATTTGCGTAAAAGAGGAACAGATAAACAAAATCGTGTGCCTCAGCAACGTGAATGGAAAAGAAAACTACAAAGAATGGTGGACAGGTTGAGAGATAGTTTTTGCAGGCAGCATGCTCTTGAACTTATATTTACAGATGAGGGTGATACTCATCTCAGCGCAGAAATGTATATCAGCATGGACAATACTGTTGAAGAACCAGAGTGGGTTCCATCTCCAATTTTCCAGGTACTTGCTGGAATCACTCGTTTGGGTCTTTCTCATGTAAATACCTGGGGTTTTGGATAATTTCAGATTATTAACATATGCTTTTGTCCTTCTAATTCCCCTTCCAAACTAACATCTCAGTCTATAAGATACCAACTTCGAGACCATTGTACATCTTTTCATTCTGTTGCTTGGAAACCTTTATGTATTATTATAACCAGTCATTTTATCATGATCATATACCTAAAAGAGGACATTAGGGACTAAATTAATTGAGCATATGGACAAAAGTGAATGCTTTTGGGAACCATGGTGTTTAAGTCACTAGGATGGATGGGTTTCATGTAGAATTCTGAAAGAGAAGCTTATATTACCCACCTTAATTTTGACGATTCTTCTAGTTGAACCCTGGAATATATTTAAAAAAAAATTATATTAGCACAATTTTGATAGCCCAATGTTGCACTATCAAAATTTGAGTAGCATAGTCACACAAAAAAAAAAAGGATAGGTAAAAAGGGGTCATATGGACTTGCCACTTTGATAAATAGGCCTTCTCTGTTGCTTATATGCTTCATATTAGATATAATTTGTTAAGATAGCAGGTTTCATGCCGAAGATTCTTTTGTCAAAACGAGTTGTTTTTGTTTGCATGGGGCAAGCGTGTCATAGATAATACTATAGTCTTTGGATAAATGTCATCTGCTGTTTATTGCAGGAACTGTATGCAAAGTTAAACAGGATGGCAAGCATTGCTGCAGAAATGTTTGTTGGTAGAGAAAGATTTGCTACTTTGCTAATGATGCGCCTCACTGAGACAGTCATACTGTGGCTCTCAGAGGACCAGGCCTTCTGGGAAGAGATTGAACAGGGAGCAAAACCTTTAGGCCCCCTAGGTCTGCAACAGGTAAGCTCCTTTACTCTTTATTTTCTTTACATTGCCAACTGTTATTTTTCAAATTTTCCATTGTTTGCAGTTCTACCTGGACATGCAATTTGTCATCATATTTGGGCAAGGTCGTTTTCTCTCTAGACATGTACATCAAGTCATTTTGGACGTCATTGATAGAGCAATGGCTGCATTTTCTGCTACTGGAATGAACCCTGATAGGTACAATGCTTCTCACTTTTGCCCTTCTCTTGGTTCAGAATTAAATGCTGATTCTTTTATTTCCATACTTAAAAAATTGCTAATTTTCATTATGTAAATTTGTTGCATTTTACCTTGTATAATTTGGATTACACCGATGTTCCTCTCTCTAGAAAACAAGAGGATGAAGAATAAGTTATAACTTGGGTTATATGTCCCTGTAGGCTGTAGCCTGCTGCCCTCTGTAGCCTACAGTAATTGCAACTGGCAGCTGGTAGTAACCTAAACAAATTGCCCTGCTAGGATGGTTTTGACTATTTTGAGAAAAATGGGTATAAGAGAAGACCTCAATAAATTATTCAAATAGCTTTCAGAAAATAAAATAGAATGTACGAAGCAATCTCTTAAACTTCAGCTAACTGATACCAAACATCTACCTTTCGAATTCATTGTTAACTGCTGCATGGTTTTTAAGGTGGTAAGGCAAGGCGTGGCAACATACTGCCTCATAATGCCCAGGGGCCTTCATAAGGCGAGGTTAGGCGATGCCTTACCATCCTAAGAAATAGGAAAATAACAGCAGGGAGGAAAGAAAAAGGAAAAAGAAAAACCAGAAAAGGGCAAATGAAAAGAGTGATTGGCTGAGCTTGCCCACGAGGTCCCTTCCGTACATATCCCTTCTCAGGTCACAGAGACAGGGATGCACGCTCCCATGTCCATGCACGCCGCCTGGGCCTGGCTCTCTGCTTCTCTCTCATGTAGGTACAGCGCCACCGCATCTCCCTCATGCTGCTCTCACTCGCGCGCGGGCAGCCTGCCCTCTGCTGATCTGCGGCTCCGCTCCTTCCCTCTCTCTTGCTGCTGCTCCCTCAGATCGACCTCTGTTGTGTCCCCCGTCTGGATCAGCCGCCGCCGCTGCAGATGATCCAGGCGGTGCTGCGCACTGGCTGCCGGCACCTGATTTGGTGGGGATGAGAGAGGAGGCGGCTCAATGGTCTTGCTGGTTGGTTCCATATATCGTTTTCCTCTCGTTCACCTCCAGTCTCTTTAGAGATCTCACTACTTTTGGCTGGGCGGCGGGACACCTTGCTCCCTGCGAGCGCCTCATCGTCTAGGCATCTGATGCCTTAGAAACACTGAGCTGCTGTACTTGAACACTAACAAGGCATCCTACTTACCCTTACTTCAGTCATACTTCTGAAAAGTCTTGCATGGATTCCCTCACATGTTTCTTGATACATGAGGCTGTGCCGCTGAGGTAGTTTCTAACACAGCTACAGCTGGTTCTCTTGCCCATGAGGCCATGAGGCAGTTTCTCACAGATTTTTGCTTCTACTATCAACAAACCAACATTCTTGCTTTTTTGCAGTGTCCTTCCGGGCGACGATTGGTTCATGGATGTCTCCCAAGAAGTTGTCAGCATGATCAGTGGAAGGGGTAGAGCTGCCAATGGTGACAGGGAAGTAAACAGCCCAACGGCCTCAGTTTCAGCACACTCCATGTCATCGTTCAAATCCCACGGCAGCTCCTAGTTTGCAAGTTGGTGTTTTTTGTAGGCAGATCATTGTATAATAATCAATAGTATATTCTTGCAACCTATTCCTCTACTCATTTGTTTTTTTCTTCTTTTCTTTTTCAGATTTTTGTGCTAGTATTAGTATAGAGGGATAATTGTTTGACCTAGGGAAAGAAATCTTGAGTCATTTTGTTTTAGAGAACTGAGGCCTTCTTGTGTTGCATGGCCATATTGCACGAGGTCTGCACCGATCTGTATCATTCTTTCATCAGTTTTTACTTGCCAGTTGGTACATCACATTTCATGGATACAGGATTCTGCGCTTGATGTTGTTTGAAAAGTTTTTTTTTTGATTCTGTGTACAGTACACCCATCCTGCCCTAACATTAGAGGATAGACAATTCTTTTCGATCTTTATAAACATTGTCAGTACATCATATGGCTTCTTATGGTCACTGAACTAGTTTGGCGCCTATTCGTCCACGTTTCATGAAAAATTCGATCATGACACGATTGATAGAAAGATATTTAGAGTTTCTCCTATATTGTATCTTTTCCATACCAGCTCACTGGAGGGAACTGAAATACTGAATTCTCAAATCTTTTCTAGGTGTCGTATAAATTTTGTTGTATATGAATTGTGAAGTCGCTTATGCCCTACATTACTTATCATGTTTTTTTTTTCTAAATTTGTTAAACCGAATCTTTTGAAAAGAAAAATGGAAGGAAAAGACAAAGTTGCGTCGTGGTGCCCTCACTGGTAATATAATGAGGGCTAGGGTGTGTGGGTACTAGCCCAACAAGAAAAGGTCGGCACACAGAGATGAGCTCTCACCACCATGGCTCCCCACCTCGCTCGCCACATGCTACGTACCGAGCTCCCCACCGGAATGGCAGGAAATGTTCCCAAATTTCAGGGTGGTGAATGGGGATCCCACAGGCACTCTGATCACCGATCCCTTCTGATTGACACAGGGGTGGAACCCGTGCAGGCAAGCAGAGGTGACGGAGGCTTTCGCTTTGGGGCAGCATGGGTGGGGGAGGAGCCGTGTAGAGCAGTGGTGAAGGATGCCTGGGAACGATCGGCGATTGATGGCCAGCGGCCAGTGCACATGACTTGGCAGATTGGGGTCCCAATGTGCTAGGCGGGTTAGAAAAGAGGATCAAGCTGTTGAGAAGGGAGCTTGAGTTATGTCGAAGAGGGGCCCTGAGATGTGAGCGGGTGGCGAGAGAAGGTGTTTTGAGATATCGGCTGGATAAAGCGGACGAACAGAAGGATTTGTACTGGAAACAAAGCGCGCGTATAAAATGGATGAATTTTGGAGATCGAAACACAGGTTTTTTTCACGCCTCGTGTTCGGAGAGGAGAAGGTGCAATAGAATAGGAATCCTACAGAAGGAGGATGGGGGTTGGGTGGAAGATGAAGTAGAGAAGAGGGCTTTTATTACTAACCATTTTTCACAACTTTTCAGGTCGTCCGGCAACCAAAATTCACAAAGGTTGCTGGACTGTGTTGAAAGTAAAGTGTTCCAACGAAGAATGAAAGCCTGCTGCATGAGTTTACTAGAGAGGAAGTTGTGGCAGCCCTCAAATATATTGGCAATTTGAAGGCCCCCGGGCCTGATGGTTGGGACATTGTCGGAGAAGAGGTAATCACAGAGGTTCTCAAGGTGTTGGGAGGAGGACAAATGCCAGAAAGATGGAAACCGGTTCACATGAAGGACTTAAGGCCGATAAGTTTGTGTAATGTTATTTACAAGCTTGTGTCTAAAGTCTTAGCAAACCAGTTGAAAAGAATTTTGCCAGACATTTCACAATCACAAAGTGCTTTTGTCCCGGGCCGCTTGATAATGGATAATATCCTAATCGCATGTGAAGCTACTCATTTTCTGAGGAGAAGGAAGAAGGGGAAGGAGGTAAGATGTTTTGCTGCAATTAAATTGGATATGAGCAAGGCTTATGATAGGGTGGAGTGGAGTTTTTTGAGGGATATGATGCTGAAACTAGGCTTTGCGGAGGGCTGGGTACAGTTGGTGATGAATTGTGTGATAACAGTAAAGTACCGGATACACGTGAATAGGTGCCTAACAGATGAATTTGTACCTGAAAGAGGATTAAGACAGGGAGACCCGATCTCACCCTATCTTTGCCTTTTATGCACCGAAGGGTTTTGATCTCTGTTACAGCAAGCTGAAGTGGAGGGAAGAATCCAAGGGGTTCGGGTCAGCAGGGGTGCACCGGCTGTATCACATTTACTATTCGCGGATGACGCTTTAATCATGTGTAGAGCTACTGAGGAGGAGGCGGTGCAGCTGAGGAATTTGCTGAAGATATATGAGGAGTGCTCTGGCCAAGTTATAAACTCTGAAAAATCTGCAGTGATGTTCAGTCCTAATACTGGGGAACACCAAAAAAGTAGGATGAGAGAAATCCTGAATATCCGGGCAGAGACACGAAATGAGAAGTATTTGGGGCTTCCAGTTTCAGTTGGCAGATCTCGGACTAATGTCTTTGCTTACCTCAAGGAAAGAGTGTGGCAACGGATTCAGGGCTGGAAGGAAAAACTGTTGTCGATGGCTGGAAAAGAAGTAATGATTAGCTGTCCCGGTTTTTGCTATGGGCTGCTTTGACATCACGAAAGGATATGCGCAACCAAATTAGTGCCATGATAGCCAAATACTGGTGGAACAACCAAGATAAGGATAATGGGCAATGCTACGGTACAAATTTTACTTCATAGGAGGTAATACCTGAAACGAATCTCAGCCATTGATTTTCTAGATTTTTTGAATTAATAAATTAATTAATCTAAGAAAAGAAAAAGGAAACATTGTTAAACCACCTCATCACGGGAGACGAGCAAGGGCACACGGTCCCTTCCTTTTCTGTGGACATCGTTCCCTTCGCGGCTTCGCCCCTTTGCATTACATATTCAGTTATAAAATAAGATATATGTTTGAAAGAAATCAATAACCAATATATATATTATTTGATCCGTGAACTTTAGCAATCTAAAAAATATGTTACAAAATACAAACTCGATTAAAACTATATTACATATATAATCGAGTAGCTTTCTAATAAACTGTATAGCTGTTACGTATGTTGACGAAAAGTGACTATGTAAAGTTTCGTATGCACGTAAAATTTCTTGTACTTTGGACATGTACGTTGGGCACTAATGCACATAAATTTCACATATGTTGAGTTCAGATACTCAGACGTTCATTGCCTCATTAGACACTATGCAAGATTGTGCATGATGAGGAGATCGGCATATCTGTCAAATCGCACATGCATCAATCAAAGCTAGACAAGATTTTTTATATCTAAAATCTTCCTTATTTAGTTTTTTTTACAAAATGAAAACTTCAATAAATATATTATAGATGATCGTGACCGTCCGATCGAAACGAATGAATGGCTCACAGTCATTTAGGTATACCGCAGCAAAGCCCAAAGATAATAATATGCACTGGGTTAATTGGGAAAGATTAGTCATGTCAAAGAAGGAGGGGGGTTTAGGTTTTTGAGACCTGCACTCTTTTAACATGGCTATGCTTGCTAAGCAAGGATGGAGGCTACTTCAAAAACCAGACTCTCTCTGTGCAAGAACTTTGAAGGCAAAGTATTTTCCTAACTCTGATTTCCTAGGAGCTAAAGCTAAAGCCGGATGTTCATATACTTGGCGCAGCATTATGCAAGGCTTGGAGGTACTCAGAGAGGGGGTGATACGGAGAATAGGAAGTGGACAGAATGTGGACATGTGGAAGGACCCTTGGTTACCAAGAGAAGTGTCGAGGAGACCGATCACTCCGCGAGGAAGAAATATTTTGCAGAAGGTTGCGGAATTGATAGACCCAAGGACCGAGCAGTGGGATGACCAGCTGCTGCATCAAACCTTCTGGGAAGATGATATAAAGCTGATCAAATCGCTGCCTGTGCATACAGATATGAATGACATTGTGGGATGACATTATGATAAAAAAGGTGCGTTTTCAGTCAAATCGGCTTAAAAACTGCACCGAGAGACTGAGAGGAGAAAGCAGGAAAGGGCTGGGCCGGGTGCAGCAGAAATAGTGGTGGTCGAGATGATTTCTGGCAGAAGCTCTGGAGTATCGATCGCCCACCAAAAATTAAGCACTTCCTCTGGCGGCTTAGTCATAACACGCTTGCTGTGAGGAGGGTCCTAAAACGGGGTGGGATGCGAATAGATACTTCTTGCTGTATGTGCAGAAGGATGGACGAAGATGGTGGCCATCTCTTCCTCAAATGCAAGGAAGTCAAGGGAATATGAAGGGCAGTGAATTAAACTCGGAGGAGATGCGGCAGAATTTAGCTGAAGCTAGTTCAGCAAAACACATGATGGAGAAGATTCTGAACCTTGATCAGAAAACACAGTTAACGATTGTGATGCTGCTGTGGCTCTGGTGGAATGAGAGGAATAAATGGAGGGAGGAAGGGCGTCGGAAAACCACGGGAGAGATCGCCTACCTGACGGCTTACCTGACGGACAGGTTTCAGAACCCTGTCTGTTGCCGGATTTTCGTCAGAAACAGCACTGGTCAAAACCGCAGTGTGGGACTTTCAAAGTGAACTCGGATGGAGCATTTGACCGAGAGACTGGATCTGGCAGTTGGGGATTTATTACGTGATGAAGGCGAACACGCCCCCGACCTTAATCTAGATCACCGATCTCCGGTGAACTAGATCAGCACCGCCGGCGACCACTCCGGTCACGGCGTCCACGCCACGCCTCCGACGTCCAGTCGGCGGCGGCCAACGCATATCGACGGTTAGCCGTTCCGGCGCCGTCGACCAACAAATTCCCGCTAGGGGTTTAGCGCCGCTAGGAACCCTAGGTCGGGACCTGTTTGTACGCGGGGCTTTTGAGCACGCAGTACACGTGTTTCCCTCCTGCGATCTGTGACGATGGCCACGATTGGAGGTGAAGGCCCGGTGAATCCGGATGAGAATGTTGCTGAGTTGCTGAGGAAGCTGAATCTCACGGCGGAAGAAGGGGATGTGGCGGCGTTCAGCGACGATGAGGAAGACGGTGGGATCGCGGTTGTGGAGTGGGCTCTGGTTGGCAAAGTTTTGTCGCCGGTGACAGTGCATGCCAACACGATCTACCGTGCTATGAAGCCGGCGTGGGGTAACCCACACGGACTGAAGATCCGATCCTTTGGGGAGAAGGAACAGAACCTGTTCGTGGCAGAATTCCAGAGCCAGCAGGATATGGAGTGGGCTCTGGGGAACTCGCCATGGATGGTTGGAAAGCATGCTTTGATCCTGCAACATTACGATGAACACCTCAGGCCGACAGAAATCAGTTTCGACCAGATGGACATCTGGGTCCGTATCCTGAATCTTCCGTTGGGGTGGATGAATCAACACCGAGGTGAAAGGGCTATGAACCTGATAGGCAAGGTTAAAAAGATGGATGTAGACAGAGATGGGAAAGCCAGTGGCCCCTATCTCCGTGCTCGGGTTGCCATCGATGTGGTGAAGCCATTGCGAAGAGGAGTGCTTCTGAAAACAAGGAAGGAGGGCAATCCTGAATGGTTCGAGATTCAGTATGAAAAACTCCCTTTCTATTGTCTCTCGTGTGGTATTATGGGACACTCAGAATTGGAGTGTGACAAACCAGTGATCCGTAATGATGGGGGTAAGTTACCCTATGATATCAAGCTGAGAGCTCCGGAGATAAAAAAGAAGAAAATTCATAGCTTTATGGAGGCAGCTGCGGAATCATATGGAAGTGGCTTGTCGGCTGGGTCTAAGCAGTCACGTGGCTCAGCTTCGAGATCGGGTGACTTTCGGTCTCAGGATTCAAAGAAGGGTGCTGGTCGTGATGAGGAAGAGGAGGTAGTCTCGCCTCTTAAAACAGCTGTCCCTGAGTCAAGTGGAAGGGGTGTGGCGGCAACGCACGCCAAATGCCAGTTGTTCCAAGCTAAGGAAGGCGATGATCAAGTGAAGGTGCGGAAGAGGAAGTCGAAGGGGTTGGAGCCCTCACTCACGCCGGACCTGAACCTTCCGATTATTGACACATCAGCCTTAGTTCCTGCGGGACGTGTACTGTCAAGAGTTCAACAGCTAGCAAAGAATTCGGATGGAGCGGTTTTGTCTGCTCTAGAGGAGCTTCCGAAGAAGCAGAAACGCTCCTCAAAAACCAATGATGCTGGATCGGCGGCGGCTGCGAGTAGCAGTCCCCGCCGGGCGCAATGAAAATACTAAGTCTGAACTGCCGGGGCTTGGGGCGGCCCGAGGCAGTTCAAGAGGTCTGCAGCCTCATTCAGATGCATCACCCTTTGGTGGTGTTTCTGTCGGAGACGAGAGTATTCAGCAATAACGTGGAAGGCTTGAGAAGGAATTTTGGCTTTCCAAATGGTGTTGGTGTCGGCAGTTTTGGTCGTGGAGGAGGACTGGCACTCCTCTGGACGAATGATATTTGTGTGAGGTTGCAGTCATATGATAAACTTCATATAGATATCATGGTGGTTGACCCAGCTTCAGGTGCTGATTTGTGGCGCTTCACTGGCTTCTATGGCGAGGCACGGAGGGAGCTTAGACACCGAAGCTGGGAACTGATGCACTATTTAAATGCTCAGAGCAGTGGCCCGTGGATATGTGCAGGCGATTTCAACGAATGCCTAGATGCAAGGGAGCAGTTTGGAGGGGTCACGAGGTCTGAGCATCAGATGGACGGGTTCCGTGATGCTGTGAATGCTTGTGGCTTCACGGACCTAGGATTCTTAGGGTTGCCCTACACCTGGGACAACCGACAGGAAGGGGATCACAACATCAAGGTTAGGCTTGACCGCGCTTTGGCCAACCCGGAGTTCACTGACAGGTTCATGGATATCAAGGTTTGGCATGTGCAGACAACAAAATCGGACCATTGTTGTTTGGTGATCGATTGTTGCCGGAGTAGGAGGAGGGGTCGACGGAGACGAAACTTCAAATACGAGAATATGTGGCGCAGAGACCCCTCATACTTGCGGCTAGTGGAGGACTCCTGGGGGGATGCAAACGCAGTTCAGGACCTTGCCCAGCTACAGTCGAGGCTAGGTAAAATGCAGGAGTCATTCCAGGAGTGGGAGTATTCTGTGTTTGGTTCGGTCCGGAAGGAGTTAGCACGGCTCCGTCGAGAACTAGAGACGGTGAGGCGGCAATCTCTGTTCTCTGGACCATCACAGACCGAGCGACAGATTATGTCTAGAATCTCCGAACTGCTAGCTAGGGAGGAGACGATGGAAAAACAACGGTCGCGGATTACTTGGCTTAAAGAAGGTGATCGAAACACCAAACTCTTTCAGGCGAAAGCGAAAGAGCGAGCCAAGGTGAATCAAATCACTGGCCTACGATCTCCAGATGGCGTGATGATCACAGAACAAGAACAGTTGGAGACAATGGCCTCTGATTTTTATGGTGATCTGTTCACGGCGCAGGTGGAGTCGGCCCCTGAGGAAATTTTAGACCATGTGCCGGAACGGGTAACAGAAATGATGAATGAATCGTTGTTAGCGCCCTATACAGCCCAGGAGGTTGAGAGGGCGCTGTTCATGATGGGCGCTAATAAGGCACCGGGCCCTGATGGATTTACAGCTGGCTTTTACCAGACTCATTGGGGTACAGTTGGCCGAAGTGTTACTAATGCGGTGCTGAATTTTCTGAATGGTGGACAACTACCAGATGGCGTCAACCAAACAACTATAGTGCTCATCCCCAAGATTAAACATCCTCAGGATCTAAAGAATTTTAGACCAATTTCGTTATGCAATGTTATTTATAAGATTTGCTCTAAAGTGCTTGCTAATAGACTCCGGGTGTTTTTGGATGAGATTATATCTGCAGAACAGAGCGCGTTTGTTCCGGGTCGGCTGATCACGGACAACGTCCTAGTTGCGTATGAATGTACGCACTATCTAAAGAGGAAGAAAGGAAAGACCGGGGCGTGTGCAATTAAATTGGATATGGCAAAAGCGTATGACCGGGTTGATTGGAACTACTTACGGGGGATTATGCTTCGGTTGGGCTTTGCAGATGCTTTTGTCAATTCCGTTATGAGATGTGTGACCTCGGTGAGCTTCTCTGTACGGGTGAATGGCAACCTCTCAGAACCCTTCCGACCAACTAGGGGGATCCGCCAGGGTGATCCAATTTCCCCTTATTTATTCCTTCTCTGCTCAGAGGGTTTATCTTGCCTTTTGAAATCAGTTGGACCTATTTATTTATCAAGAGGTGTTCGGGTGGGAGTGCACGCTCCCTGGATTTCACACCTCCTTTTTGCAGACGACTGTATTGTCTTTTCAGAAGCGTCACAACGAGGGGCTGAGCGGCTTCGAGATATCCTGGTGACTTATAGCAAAGGATCGGGACAGCTTGTGAACAGGGATAAATCGGCTGTTTTCTTTAGTTCTAATTGTGATGCTAATGCTAAGCAAGAGGTACGCACTGTGTTACAGATTGAAACTGAAGCTTTGGCGGAGAAATACCTGGGCCTTCCAACTGCTTTGGGGCGGTCATCAAAGGAGGCTTTTGAGTATATGCCAAACAAGATCAGAGGACTGGTAGGGGCGTGGAGTGGGCGTGAAGCTAGCTGTGCTGGAAGGGAGGTCTTGCTGAAATCAGTTGCACAAGCAGTACCAACCTATCCAATGAGCTGCTTTCTCATTCCAAAGGATACTTGCCGGAAAATGAAGACGGTCATCTCGAACTACTGGTGGGGTAGTTCGTCTGATAACCGGCATATGCATTGGCAGCGGTGGGAGCTCTTGACAAGGCCAAAGTTGCAGGGTGGCATTGGCTTTCGTGATCTTAGGATGTTTAACCTGGCCATGCTAGGGAAACAAGGTTGGAGACTGATTGAAAACCCAGATTCCCTGTGTGCGAGGGTCCTCAAGGGACGATATTTCCACGACACTGATTTTTTGACGGCCTCCCGGAAGAAGCATGCCAGCCATACTTGGCGTGCAATCCTAGAAGGGAGGGAGATTTTGAAGAAGGGACTAATACGGAGAATCGGTGATGGTAGCACTACGGATATCTGGCGAGACCGCTGGCTGCCGAACCACTTTGCTGGGCGGCCACTCTCAGAACCTGTTGATCCACAAGTTCAGGCTGTCGCTGAACTACTGACACCGAGCGGAGCTTGGAATGAGGATCTGATCAAACAAGTTTTCAGTGATGTTGATGTTCATGCTATTTTGAGAACGCCAATCAGGGGTGTAGGAGCGGATACCTGGGCCTGGGAACCGGAACGTCATGGTATGTACACGGTTCGCTCGGCGTATCGAAGATTATTTGATGAACAACACCAACGGAGATCAGATGGAAGCGCGTCCTCATCAAGTGATAAGACCTGGAAGCGAATTTGGGGTCTCTGTGTGCCTCCAAAAATTCGGGTTTTCTGGTGGCGTGTAGTGAATGAGTTCTTACCTGCCAAACAAGTTTTACATCGGAGACATATTGAGCGCACTCCGAATTGTGAGGTATGTGGAGCTGATGAAGAATCAATTAAACATATTCTGATGGACTGCACAGTTGCTAAAGTGTTCTGGGCTGAAGTGAGGAGATTGAATGCAGTTAAGCTGCCAAAATTTCATCCAGTTACTTGGGTACATGATTTGATTGATCCGGCTCTGTGCAATCCAAGGGATGCAGCCGTGATTTTGTGTGGCATGTGGTCGCTATGGATGGCTAGAAACAAACGCAGACATGGTGAAGCAGCTACTCCTGTACATGCAGCGGTGAAGTGGGTGATCGATACGGCTTTCGACCTGTGGAATCTGAGTCATCCCCCAGGAACTCAGAGAGATGCACGGCAAGAACGTCGGCGCTGGCGAAAACCAGGTCCTGGTTTGATTAAATGCAATGTAGATGCATCCTTCTCTGAACAAAATAGTACAGGAGCAACTGGGGCAGTACTTCGGGATCATGAAGGAAGGATTTGTGGGGGGTCGGCTAAGTGGTATAACCACTGTCTGAATGCTCTAGCCACAGAAGCAATGGCATGTCGGAATGGTATGCAGCTTGCCATAGATCGTGGTGTGACAAGGCTCCTCATGGAGACGGATTGCCAGGTCTTGGTGCAGCTGTGGAACAAGCGTGCAATGCAGAGGTCCGAGGTTGATCCTCACTTGTTCCAGATGGATGAACTCAGCCGGGGCTTTGAATCCTTTGATTTATGTTTTATTTATAGAGATTGTAATAGATTAGCTCATGAGTGTGCTAGATTGGTTTCTCGTGAAAACCCAGTGGATGAGTGGCTTGTAACTCCACCGGGATTGCGAGATATCGCCCATGATGACTGTAACCCTGCTCATGAGTAATATAAAGCTCCGGTGATGCTCAAAAAAAAAAAAAAAAACCAAATTAGTGCCATGATAGCCAAATACTGGTGGAACAACCAAGATAAGGATAATGGGCAATGCTACGGTACAAATTTTACTTCATAGGAGGTAATACCTGAAACGAATCTCAGCCATTGATTTTCTAGATTTTTTGAATTAATAAATTAATTAATCTAAGAAAAGAAAAAGGAAACATTGTTAAACCACCTCATCACGGGAGACGAGCAAGGGCACACGGTCCCTTCCTTTTCTGTGGACATCGTTCCCTTCGCGGCTTCGCCCCTTTGCATTACATATTCAGTTATAAAATAAGATATATGTTTGAAAGAAATCAATAACCAATATATATATTATTTGATCCGTGAACTTTAGCAATCTAAAAAATATGTTACAAAATACAAACTCGATTAAAACTATATTACATATATAATCGAGTAGCTTTCTAATAAACTGTATAGCTGTTACGTATGTTGACGAAAAGTGACTATGTAAAGTTTCGTATGCACGTAAAATTTCTTGTACTTTGGACATGTACGTTGGGCACTAATGCACATAAATTTCACATATGTTGAGTTCAGATACTCAGACGTTCATTGCCTCATTAGACACTATGCAAGATTGTGCATGATGAGGAGATCGGCATATCTGTCAAATCGCACATGCATCAATCAAAGCTAGACAAGATTTTTTATATCTAAAATCTTCCTTATTTAGTTTTTTTTACAAAATGAAAACTTCAATAAATATATTATAGATGATCGTGACCGTCCGATCGAAACGAATGAATGGCTCACAGTCATTTAGGTATACCGCAGCAAAGCCCAAAGATAATAATATGCACTGGGTTAATTGGGAAAGATTAGTCATGTCAAAGAAGGAGGGGGGTTTAGGTTTTTGAGACCTGCACTCTTTTAACATGGCTATGCTTGCTAAGCAAGGATGGAGGCTACTTCAAAAACCAGACTCTCTCTGTGCAAGAACTTTGAAGGCAAAGTATTTTCCTAACTCTGATTTCCTAGGAGCTAAAGCTAAAGCCGGATGTTCATATACTTGGCGCAGCATTATGCAAGGCTTGGAGGTACTCAGAGAGGGGGTGATACGGAGAATAGGAAGTGGACAGAATGTGGACATGTGGAAGGACCCTTGGTTACCAAGAGAAGTGTCGAGGAGACCGATCACTCCGCGAGGAAGAAATATTTTGCAGAAGGTTGCGGAATTGATAGACCCAAGGACCGAGCAGTGGGATGACCAGCTGCTGCATCAAACCTTCTGGGAAGATGATATAAAGCTGATCAAATCGCTGCCTGTGCATACAGATATGAATGACATTGTGGGATGACATTATGATAAAAAAGGTGCGTTTTCAGTCAAATCGGCTTAAAAACTGCACCGAGAGACTGAGAGGAGAAAGCAGGAAAGGGCTGGGCCGGGTGCAGCAGAAATAGTGGTGGTCGAGATGATTTCTGGCAGAAGCTCTGGAGTATCGATCGCCCACCAAAAATTAAGCACTTCCTCTGGCGGCTTAGTCATAACACGCTTGCTGTGAGGAGGGTCCTAAAACGGGGTGGGATGCGAATAGATACTTCTTGCTGTATGTGCAGAAGGATGGACGAAGATGGTGGCCATCTCTTCCTCAAATGCAAGGAAGTCAAGGGAATATGAAGGGCAGTGAATTAAACTCGGAGGAGATGCGGCAGAATTTAGCTGAAGCTAGTTCAGCAAAACACATGATGGAGAAGATTCTGAACCTTGATCAGAAAACACAGTTAACGATTGTGATGCTGCTGTGGCTCTGGTGGAATGAGAGGAATAAATGGAGGGAGGAAGGGCGTCGGAAAACCACGGGAGAGATCGCCTACCTGACGGCTTACCTGACGGACAGGTTTCAGAACCCTGTCTGTTGCCGGATTTTCGTCAGAAACAGCACTGGTCAAAACCGCAGTGTGGGACTTTCAAAGTGAACTCGGATGGAGCATTTGACCGAGAGACTGGATCTGGCAGTTGGGGATTTATTACGTGATGACCAGGGGATGACGGTAAAGGCCGGTGCTGGAGGTGAAGCTTTCCTACAGAGTGCTTTTCATGCTGAATTACTGGGATGCATAGCAGGCCTGAAGGAGGCAGCAAGGATGGGACTGTCCATTGTATGTCTGGAAACCGATGCAAGCATGGTGAAATCAGTGATTGAAGGCGACGAATACCACCTGTCGGCACTGCGAGGAATTATTACTGAACTCAAACTCGTCCTGCTTTCGGAGTTTAGGTCCTGGAAGACGTGCTCTGTCCTCGAGTCTGTAATAAAGCTGCCGATACATTAGCAGCGTATGGGAGTAGAGAGTCTCGTGGTTCCCAATTTGTGTGGGATGATGTGCCTCATTTCTTAGAGGCTTTGTTGATCAGCGATTCTGCTGAATCAGATGAGTAATGAATTCCGTATTTGCTTCCAAAAAAAAAAGGTTCAAGGCACGGCCCCACCCCCACCTGCGCTTCCCCAAGGACCACGTCTCCTTCGGCGCCTCGTGCTTGCGATAGCTAAAGTGCGCCGGGGACCCCGGCACTCGAGACACTGGGAGCGGAGGAGCAAGAAGGGCCGAGGACACGCCTCATCGCGAATCACATCCCGTGAGACTACACGGCCAATGACACGTGGCGCTTCAAGAAGTATAGCTCCTTCATCAGCGTCAAGGAGCATAAAGCATGACTGCAGTCTGCAGTTTTTTGCTGGTTTAGAACCGCACTCTACCTAACCCGTATATCACAGAGCACACTATCATTGTCGGATTATGGCTTAACCGATAGTGATAGGTGGACTATCACTCTCGGTTCTCGTGGCCACAATCACCGGTATCAATGCCAGTTGTAGCCATGAACCGGCAGCTAGTTTGTGCCTTGTACCGCTAGTGACAGGATGTTTTGTAAAAAGAAATCATAGCTTTTTCATTTGATGTCATGTCAAGATAAAGTTTATATCAAAATTGTATAGTTCAAAGAGATTTAAAACTTTGTAGTTGACAACTTTTAATTTGAGATGGTTTACACGTCAAAAATTTTAATAGAAGTTCTTGAATTGGATTTGAGATGGTTAATAACGTCGAACGAAGACAAAGTCAATAACAAAGTTGTAGTACTCGACAACATCGACAACTTTTATGTTAACAACTTCTTCATTTGAGACTGTTTAGAGTGTAATAAAGTATACAACATAAGATTATAAATTGTTTAGTTAAAGGAATAACATCAGTTGTGTAGTCACATGTGGGGCGTAACTCTGCTCGTATAGACGCTGGAGAGAACGTGACTGTTAAGGTCTTGAGATGAAACCCTGGAAACACATACTTTCTATTTTTTTATCACTTATCGCCGTCGGGTCTAAAGCTGGATATTGGGTTAGTTTCTCTAGGCTAGGTGCAACTTCAACTAGAGTAACTTCAGCTCCTTGTAAGGGGTTGGAGCTGAAAAATATGATTTCTCCTGGCTCCTCATCATAAATCTAATATAAATTATTTTAAAATTGCTACTGAAGCTGTTTTTGCCAAATATTTGATAAAACAGATTCAGGTCTATTGGAGAGCGAGACCCCTACTTTCTATTTTTTTTATCACTTATCACTGTCGGGTCTAAACCTGGATATTGCGTTAGTTTCTCTAGGCTAGGTGCAACTCCAGCCAGAGTAACTTCAGCTCATTGTAAGGGGTTGGAGCTGAAAAAGATGACTTCTCCTGGCTCCTCATCACAAATCTAATACAAATTATTTAAAAACTGCTCCTGAAGCCGTTTTTGCCAAATGTTTGATAAAACGGATTTAGGTCTGCAAGAGAGCCAGAGCTGAAGTTGTTCTATAAAATGTTTGGAAAAAAGACTCTAGTGACAGTTTTGTAGTAGTTTGTATTAGGTTTGTGAGGAGGAGCCAGGAGAAACCATATTTCAGTGAGGATGTTGGTCGTTCCCCTCCAAATTCATGTGTTTTTTGCCGCCGACGAGAGGATGTTGGTTGGGCCAAAATTGCTAGGCAGCTAAGCTATACTATCTAAGCGAGGTGGAACGACCAACGTCCTCTCGTCGGCGGCGAGCTCAACAGAGGACGAAGGGGCCATATCTGATGGACATAAGGGGTTTAAGCTTCGGTGACCGACAAGAACTTCTGTGGCGCCTCGAAAGAGAGAAGGTTCCATCGTATGGCATGATAAAATTCGGAAAAGATGATGATAGGATTGAAAAGGTTAGCATCCATGTTGGGAACTAGATCCTAAAGTTATATTTTATAATGTTCACTGTAGAAATGTAAGTTATATTTTATAATGTTCACTATAGAAATGTAAATATTTTTAGAATGGAAACATGAATGTTTTCATATCAATGTTTCCAGAACGAGGAAACGTAGCCATGTTGTCTCGACTGCTATGGGAAAGAACCACGCTAGCATAGGATCACATTAACAGCAACACTAGTGCCCGGACGTCTGAACGGACCACCCGCGTCCGGACGCCCACGTGCCTGCTGCATGCACAGGTGGGGCCCACCCGTGCCACTCCCCACGCTTCCCTGCTTCCTGCACCCCTCCACGCTTGCTACGCCGCTCCCCTCCATGCACAGCGCCCCAACACCTCCAACAGACAGCTGCAGCAAATGGCTCACATTGCAACATGCACAACACATCCGATCTACTTTTAAAACATCCAAATGAAACAATTGCAATATACGTACGAAGAAGCTGAAACATTCGAAACATGCGCCTAAAACACATGCAAAAACACATGAAAACACTTGAAAAACAATTGTAAACATATGCAACATCCAGATAAAACACTTGCAACATATGTGTGAAACGTATGCAACATATAGATAAACATATTTGAAACATATGTTTGAAAAAACAGATGAAACATTGGGAACAAACACTTGCAACGTACATGTACAATTATTGCAACATATGCAACATCACGATCTACTTTTGCAACATCCACATGAAACACTTGAAACATACCTATGAAACACTTGAAATATGCGCTTGCAACATGGGGGAGCCCGGGGCCAGGCGATTCCAATCGTCGGGGTCGAAGCCGGCGCCGTGCGAGCACCACCACCACCATCGTCGCTAGCAGCACCAAGCTTGGCTCGTTCGGGTGGGCGGCGCGGGAGCGAGCGACGTGGGATGGGTGAGCGCGACGGGTGGGAGCGAGCGGTGCAGGATGGGGGCGCGGCAACAGTGAGGCGGAGTGGGCGCGTGGCGTCTAGACGGGAAGGCCGCGGCTGGAGAAGGGCACAACATTGGAAAAGGCCAGCGGCGGGCGGGCGGCGCGGTGGATGCACCTAGGGCGGGCGCATGCGTGCGGCAGTGGGGAAAATAAATGTCGCTATGTTTTTTATTTTTTTGGAGAACCACGTCATACTGAAGATGGAGCGAAGGAGGCCTCGATCGTTGGGTAGGCCCTGGAACGAGCTGTCCGGACGGAACACACCCATACGGTGCCAGCATTATCGTCACACATTAAAGGGCAAAAATCAAATGGCGGCGTTAACACACATTTCAGTCTTTCACACTATTGGGCATACAAGTTTTAACTTTTTTAGCCGGCAGGCCAGCCTACGCAAAATTGAAGCCCGGGCCGGGTGCAATTGATATTTCTATGACCTGGACCACAGCAAAAGAGGAAAAAAAATCTTACACGTACAATCTCATATATGCACAGACGATGCCCCCAAACAGCACGCATGCATGCGTCGCCGTGCGCCAGCCATCCCACGCCCGGACCGCGCGAGCGCAGGTAGATTAGATACGCACGCGTACGCAGTACGCACCCTACTGCTGCGCGTGCGACGCCGGGGGATGCCCCATGCAGGCGCAGAACGCGGCCGAGATCCGCCGCCGCCGCCTCGCGGGCCTCTCCTGGCGCTCGCCGCCGTCTTCTCTGACGACGACGCTGGCCGCCGCCGGGGACGCGGAGGCGGCCACCTCTGGGCTCTCCACTATGACACCTGCCGATTTGGCGCCGCCGCCGCCGCCGTGGCGCATCAGCGAGCGGGACACGACGCGGGGCGAGGGGTCCCCCGCGAGGACGCTGTCGTCGTGATGCAGCGGCGCCGCCTTGGGCGTCGTCGTCGACAGCCCCTTGAGGTCCAGGCCCCTCAGCGGGTCGTCCCAGATGCGCCCCGACGAGCCCTGACGGCGGAACGACACCGACGACCTCTGTAGCCTCGACATTGACAACGGCCGGTCTCTGTGTCACGAAAGGCCGATGGGTGCGTGGACTCCAGCTCAAAGACTCGGCGGCTTCTTCTTATAATATAGCGCCGCCGGCGGTGATGCGCTGGTGGTACGCATGGACGTCCGTACGTCGTTGTTCTGGTTGGTTAGCCTAACATAGGAGGCAGTTTGGCGCGAAAACATAGGGTGGTTGCTGGGGAAGGGGGTTGAACGGCGCGCGTCTACGAGTCCAACGCCAATCACATGGTCTTCAAAGATTTTTTTCTTTATTACCGAGAGTGTCTTACAGTAAGTCAGCAACTCTTTGGGTTGAAAATGATGGGAAATATACCAAATCACTTTCAGTTTCATATTTTTTTTCTTTAAAATTGAAATTGATACAATATTTATCGAAATGAAACTATTCAATCAAAAATGCATCGATAACAATAAAAAGTCACCAAAAAGAGATTATATCTAAAAACGGTAAAAACGCTAATCTCTGCCACATGACATGAGCCTCAACTCATTTCGGCGAGAACCAGCTTCATAGCTACTTGACGACGAAATAGATTTTAGAATTTATTGGCATTCTCTGGAAAGGCACATAACCCATTTCACGTGAGACGTGACAAACAGCACACAGAGAGGCAAGAGTGAAACACATGAACACAATTTTGCTCTTCTATGCATTCAATAGCGATGAATATAGGAGTAGGGATGCGAGTTAAGTTGAATCCAGCCAATAACCCATCAATACCCAATTCAACAACAATAGTGTAGAGATTAGTGTCATGATCTTCGTCGGGATTAGTGTTTGTTCATCAGCATCGATCCATACAACTACTCGTTTCCTCTTTATTTTTTTTTCTTATCTCACTCACTAGATACATGCTTTCTAGACGACATGTACAACACAGACGCTCACAATACACACACCCTCACAACCCCTATGATTACTTTCGAAGATTAGGCAGACGAATCCTCAAGACGAGATTGACAAAGTCACCATAGACGTCTCGTATCGATGGAACGTCGTCTATCACTAAAAACACAACCGTTAAATCCTGCAATAATCGCTCCCATAGGGAGTGGAACCCATGATCTTAGGTGCTACTGACGTTCTTGTAACCGCTAGGCTGCTGGCCTTTCGCAATTAAAAAGTTTCCTGCATTGTCTATCTTTTTTTTGTGAAACAGCATCCCTCCTTTTTTTGATCACCAATTATATTACAAACTCCAAATGGAGGAGAGATGAGCCACACATTATGCCTACCAACAAAATCTAAACTAACAGAACTCTTAGCTAACTGATGCGTATCAAAATTCGATTGCCGCCCTTTATACACAAAATCAACTCTGGCAAAGCTTTCCGTTCTTCTCTTGATCTCCAAGATAATAGGATCATAGCTCCCATACTCCTTGCCGCGTTAGCGCAGTCCATCTCCACTCTTGCAGTTTGAAGGCCTAGGTCATCCGAGAGCGAGGCCTTCGCAACATGCAAGTGCTTCAGCCACCTCCTGCGTTGTCTATCTGACCGTATCTCCACTGTGTCCAACTCGTTTCGATCCGTATACTCATCGAGAGATGAAAGCAGGCCCTTGACGATCGGCCCACAGCTGGCCCATCAGTTTCGTTCCGATCCGGCCGTACGTTTCGATATATGATAACACGTGCACCTTCGTCCGATCGGTTACCCATATATAAACGTGTGGTGAGCGAGCCGCGCCGTCGTCGCCTCGCACGCACGAACCCAAATATCGCATCTAGGAGCAGATGGCAACGCAAGTCGCGGCGTTGCCGGACGACGCCCTCGCCGACGTCTTCCGTGGCCTGCCGCTGCGGAGCCTGGCCGTGGTCAGGTGCGTCTGCAAGCAGTACACCACCACTACTACAGAAATTAACTGGAGGGGCGGCTCAAAAGCCTCTGTAAGGACGGCTGCGTCAGCCGCCCTTCCCAGGGTGTTCCTACAGAGGGTGTCTCTGTAGGAGCGGTTTTCTGACCGCCCCTGCAGTGACCTCTGTAGGGGCGGCTGGTGTTTTCAGCCGCCCCTGCAGTGCCCTCTGTAAGGGCGGCTGGTGTTTTCAGCCGCCCCTGTAGTGGACTTCTGTAAGGGCGGCTGTATCACCAGCCGCCCCTGCTGTGTGTATTTGTAAGGGCGGTTCAATCAAGAACCGCCCCTACAGTGGATTTTCCAGCAAAAAAAATAAATAATTCAAATTCAAATCTGACCATATATATATATATATAAAATTCAAATTCGAATCTGACCACCACAAATATACATATATACATCCACAAAAATTCAATGCGTAACCATTGCTGCATTCAATTCATAGAGCAAAAAGAAGTACCACTAAAATTCTGCAGAATCATCCACCAACAGCACGCAAATTATTTGTACGCAGCCCCAGAGGCTTGCCGCATATATACAGCTACAACCCCGCATTTCAACAACAGAGCGTTAAACACTACCGCTTGCTGCATATATAGCTACAGCCCCGCATTTCAACAACTGGACGTTAAACGCTACCAGGTCATAAGTTAAGAGTGAAAAAAAGTTCTGCAATCCAAAGTATGTACAGGAAAGCAGTCACAACATGGTTATGAGGGCGCTGATTCTGCCCCATCATGGAGAGCGCAGCACACGGTGGCCTTGTGATGACCCTGGTACACCCTGTGGCCTCTCCAGTTGACATCGTCCATAGCCTCGCTGTGGTGTCTGAAGAAGCTGCAAGAGAGAACAGACCGGTTAACTGTGCAACTGATAAATCATCGGGGAAGGCAGAGGGCAACACGGTGTAGTTCATACCTGTTAGGATCGCAAAATTCTGGTGAAAGCAGGCACTTCAGAATGTAGCCATCATGGGCTTGCAGTTTGTGCAGAGGTTCAAAGCAGGTAATTGTCTACATAACATAATTTGAAAAATTCAGAAATCACAAACTCTATATTTATACGGTTATTTGCAGAACAGACTGACCTGAGTACCCTTAAGTAGGCGCCAAACGTAACATGTCCCATGGTTATTTGCAGCAACCACCATACTCCCATCCCACATGACTGTCAGAGATCTTACAGCAGTATCAACCTCCGGTACCTAAATAATTGGAACCAACAGATCAATTGTTTTCTTGCATTACCCTTTCCACAGAAGTACCATAATACTGGAATATGAGTATGTGACTCACCAACTCACAGCTGCATGAGTTAGCGGCCAAATCCCACACACGTATGTTTCCATTCTGATCACCAGATATTAGCTCTTTCTGAAAAAAAACAATGTTTTGAAATTTGGTGGAAAGAAACAAAATTAAGTAACAGAGGAGAATAGCCAAAACAAAAACTATCTGACTCAACCATCCAAGTTAAGAATACTCACTATTTAATCAGTACAAGAAAATAAAGTTCCACAGGAAATTTGAGAAACAAAGAGTGAGACATAGGCCAAGCCATCTCTGCAGTTTGAGACGAAGGCTAGCCATATGAAAGTTCAGTTCACTCTCTCGAGTTGATTTCAACTAGGGTATCACAATAAATGAAACCTATAAATTCACAGCTACATGCAGTCAAATTGTGTTTTGTCAGCATTTTTGCATTACAGATTTGTGAGTCGGTTCATTTCAAAATGTTCATATCTTTGCCCTTTTAAGTTTCCCTAAAGTTTAATCCAGTTAAAGTAAACCCGACGCAGTTAATTGTAGCAAATAAAAGTCCAAGCAATGGCATTCCATGTATTTATAATTATACTACTGTCATTTTTTTATTGGACCACTCATCTAAGGTTATCAGTACACGGCAAATTGCTCTCCAGAAACTGAATCTATGCAATCAACGGATGCTACTGTCATCCATCTACGTGTGAACACAAATCATTGAATGCTACTGCCTATGCCATATTGCTGAAAAACATATTCAGAAGATAGAGGAGATGAACTACAGACTGTTTTTTTATTGGACCACGCAAACTGTTTTTTATGGCAAGTAGTAGCAGAACTACAGACATCTTGGTTGGGCAAATCCATCTTGCAGACGTAGTAGGAATAGCAAGGGAAAATAGAGGAGATGAGGGTGACCTGGAAGACGAAGCAGGCAGATCTGAGGTTGGGGTCGGAGGATTAGAAGGTGGAGGCCTCCCTGCGAGCGCCTCCGGCCTCCCTGCTCGGCTGCTCGCGGCAGCCCACCGCTGCGCTCTGTTCTCTTTGCTCGCTCGCGACGAGTAATTCCTCGTGTCCCTCGCTCGGCAGCTGCTCCGGGCCCCCGTCGCACAGCGGGCTCCCTCTCTTTCTCACCGGCGTGCAGACGCCTGGGCACGGACGTGCGCGGGGCCGCAGGCACGAGCGCTCGCGTTCGCGCTTAGCTGTTGCTGCCAGGTCTTCGCCGTGCCGCGGGCTCCCTCTCTCTCACCTGCTGGCCGGCCCTCCCGACGCGCGAGGGGGCTCACCAGGCGCCGCCACCGCCGTCGCTACGTGTGGAACGGGAGAAGTGGAGGAGTCGGAGGAGGGATGAAGAAAGAAGCTAGGGTTCAGGAAGCTAGGACGACCCAGGTTTTGACCAGCTAAGGGTGTGATGTGAGCCGTCCGATCTAATCAGACGGTCAAGAGAGCTACACGGACGAGTGGGCCAAACAGGCCCAGGCAGGGGGAGATGGAGGGCTGAGCTAAATAAGGCCCGGTCAAGAGAGCTACGTGTGGAACGATAAGTTCGAACCAAAATTTGAGACCCAAATTTATTTCAACATAAAAAGTGATGAAGACCAAAGTTGTTCAACTCATGAATATCTACAACTTTTATTTTGGTTATTTCTTCATTTGACAAATTCTCAGCACACATTGTTTACTAATCTTACACATGTCTCATATAGTTTATAAAACCTTATGAGAGATGTGTCACATTTGTGAACAATGTCATTACCACTTTGTCATATAAAGAAATGACCAATACAAAAGTTGTAGATCTTGATGAGTTATTCAACTTTGGTATTTATCACTTTTTCAGCTGAAATCATTTGGGGTACCAAAATCTTGTCTGAAGTTGCATTTTTTTTAAATTCAAAATTTAAATTGCTCAAACTTTTCATATGTATATATTCACAAAAACCAACAAAATAAATTGATAGAGAATGATTTTAGAAAATTTTAGGAAAAAATCATCAGATTTGGAGTTAGTATGAGAAAGAAAAACTAGTTACAAAGTTGACCCACAGATTAAAAAGAGAAATCACACTGTTCACTATGATCATGTAAGGGCTGCTATTTATTCGTGTGCCATCAGTAGGGGCGGCTGGTGATTCAGCCGCCCCTACAGTCTGGCACTGCAGGGGCGGCTGGTGATTGAGCCGCCCCTACAGTGGAAACTGCAGGGGCGGCTGGTAATTGAGCCGCCCCTACAGATCAGCCTCAACTGTAGGGGCGGCTCAGGTTACCAGCCGCCCCTACAGTGCCAACTATAGGGGCGGCTGGGCTGCTGGGCCCCGAGAACACCCACTGTAGGGGCGCCCTCAACCTCAGCCGCCCCTGCAGTAAAAATGTCCTCGTTCCTGCAGTAAGAATCTGGCGTAGTGCACAGCCCCAGAATAGCGACGCTCTGTCGGTCGGTATATGTCGATATAGCGACGCTTCGTCGGTCGGTATAGATCTATGCCGACACTTACTTGCTGCCGCTGAAAGTGGCGTCGCTATAGCCTATGCCGACCGACATGTGTTTAGCGACCGACTGTCTGACGCCTTAGGGGCTATATATACCGACACATAGTTTGAGGCTATAAAGACTTTTAGCAACCAACAATCCAACGCGAAGCATTCACAAGACAAAATAGACACTGCTAATCAGCAGCACGTAATGAATTCCAAATTATCTATTGTCGATGCACAAACATTCAATACAATATATACATTAACCATACAAGGACACAGATTAATATGAGCATAATACATTGATATTGATTCATTCATATATGAGCTAGCCCAATGTATGGCTGGTCAGGTCCAACATCATACAAGTACAAAGTACATTAGAAGCTTGCAGACATGAAGTTTGTGCATGAACAAGCCATCAACATCCCTAGATCACTGCTCAAATTTGACTAACAGCAATCTCATAGTCATATCTCTAATAAGTTCAAAACAAAACAAAACAAAACATAGCTTCCACGAGCACTCTGAACTTGTCAGCACCATCACGCCACTTCACAGAATGACCTGAAATGCAATATAAATCCAATTAACTACTTTTAGCAAACTTGGAGAAATGCTGCCAGTAATATTACACATTATTTGACCTCCAAAAATCCAGCAGAGTGCAAGGACAAGCTTATCTCTAATGCTTATCTCTAACACATACATTAAATGCATTGAAATGGTACCCCTCGGAAACCTGAGACTTACTTCGTCGACGCCCGCGCGCTTCTCCTCCCGCATCTACACCTCCTGCCGCGCACCGTGCGAGGAGTCTTCATAAACTACCTAGACCACAACCACCCTCACCACTTCGTCCGTCCCTGCTCGTCGTCGACGAGAGTAGACGGCACGCTCAGCTTCTTGCCGGCCAACGACGGCCGCAGGTGGGTCTCGGTCCTGGACCACTGCAACGGCCTCCTCCTCTGCGGCGAGAGCGAGACAGAGGTCAACGAGCTCTGCGTGTGCAACCCGGCGACGTGCCGGTGGACGGTACTCCCCTGCTGGTGGGAGGACGCCGACGACAAACGACGCCGGTGCCTACATCGCGTTTGATCCGGCCGAGTCGACGCAGTACGAAGTCATCTTGGTTCCCGCCGTGCCAAAGGCGCCATCGCCCGAGGACCGCTGGTCGGCGGCGGAGGTGCAGCGGCGTGCGCAACTGTGGGAGAAGGAGAAAGACGCGCCCTTCTGCTTGGATTGGTTCTTCTCGTTGCCAGAAGATGGCATGGCAGTTGGCCAATGGGAGTTTCAGCAGCTGCCGTCTGACCTGCTGCAGTACGATATCAGTGACCCATGTCGCTACATGGAATGGCCACCAGCGCCATGGACGCTGCGTGTGTTTTCGTCAAGCTCTGGTCAATGGGAGGACAAGGCCTTTGTCCGGGAAGGAATGCCGGCAGGGACGGTTGAGAAGATGCGATTGGATTTTGAGTTACATTACAGGCCGTGCTGGCGATATGCCGTCTATCATCATGGATCGCTCTATGTGCACTGCCGTGGGTCTTTTGTCGCAAGGTATGCATTGATTTTTCTTTTTCTTTTTTCTCAGAAGACATGACTGCTAATAAACTAGTTAGTTTAATTAGTTCTGACAATATTCATGTACCATAATTGTGTTTGTTTTAGAAATATTAATGTTTTCTTTTGCTTCTCCCGTTCCGAATTATAGATCATTTTGCTTTTTCACATGCCTATGTACAGTTTTAGAGGCAACATACAGTTTTATCAAATCAAAATAATCATGTTTACATGCATTACTATAATTAAACACTTTAATTATTTGGCTATTGCTTAGTCGTACGTGGACTTAATATCTATATATCAAACAAATATACATAGCATAGTAACACCGCAATTTTACCTTTCTATACAGGCTTTCATTTTCAAAGAGTAAGTACCAAATAATTGGAACGCCAACGAATGTTGATGAGCACACAAAACCATATTTGGGGAAATTGCAAAATGGTGTATGCTTTGGAATAGTCTATGATCATCAATTAAAGATTTGGATCCTCAGTGAATCATGTCGTCAGATGGAGTGGGTTCTGAAGTATGAAGCTGTGGTTGGGCACTATGCTTAATACTTAGCATCAATCACTTCTGATTACAGTGGTAGACGACACGATGGATCTTGGACTATAGAAGAAAATATTGAAATTCAGGATACTGACTATGATGTTGAATCTCTATCAGAAGAAGAAGAAAATAATGAAATCCAAGACACTGACCATGATGTTGAATCTCTATCAGAAGAAGAAAATATTGAAATCCATGATACTGACCATGATGTTGAATCTCTAACAGAAGAAGAAAATATTAAAATCCAGGATACTGACCATAATGTGGATTCTCTATCAGAAGAGGAAAATATTGAAATCCAGGATACTGACCATGATGTTGATTCTCTATCAGAAGAGGAAAATATTGAAATCCAGGATACTGACCATGATGTTGAATCACTGTCAGAAGAAGGCCATGAGTGGGACTCTGACAATGATGATACTTTTGTTATTAACACTGGAGAATACTTCGACAATTACGAGCAGCTTAACATTATTGGATTCCATCCCTACAAGGAAGTTGTCTTTATGGTTCGACGGTTTCGCGTTGTTGCCTACCATTTGAATAGCACCAAAATTCAGTATCTAGGCAACTCGTGCCCAAAATATTGCTATCATAGCTTTTGGAACCGTATATATGAGTCATTCCTTTACACTCCTTGCATGATTGGAGATCTGCTTCATGGAGACCAAAATGGTGGTCAGAGCTCATCTGAAGATTATAATAGCTGTTTTAGTACAAGGCAAAAATTGAACAAACAAGCAATTATAACAGTGTGCTTATGCTTTACTTTACTTCTTACTGGGTCAATTATCTTACTATGAATCCATATGTATTGTATGCCTATCAGTATTTAATTGATCCGGAGTTCTTTTGCTTATTTGCTATTCTTCCAGCACTATTTTTCATTTCAAATGTTTGCTACATCAGAATCTCCAAACTGTGTAGTCTTGCCTTGTATGGTTGCTATTTTAGAATAGGAAAAGGGAATTTGGTGTTCCTTCCCCTATTCTAGATTGCAATGATGATTTTTACTCTAACTTTTTAAACATTGCGATTTTGCCCTCGTGATTTAGAAACAAAGCTCCCATCTACCCCTGTTTGTGACACCGTTAGATTTCAGCTAACTAAATGGCCAAACAGGAAAAAAAATAAAACATGCCAATGCAAAAAGACCAGAATGCCCTCCCCATTCCTTTTCCTAGCTTTCTCACCCGTCCGTCCTCTCGGTTCTTGAACACAGGGAGGCTAGGGTTTCGTTCATCCCTAAGCAGGCGGGCTACCTCCGGCGGTGGACAGCAGGCACGGCACTCCGGCGACGCTAGTGAGGTGCACGGCCAGCCCCTGGCGGGCGCGGGGGAGGCGTGTGGCAAGCCCTTGGCGGCACGCGTGGAGGCACCTGAGCCCAACAAGGGACACGCCGTGGCGCTGTGGACCTCTGTCTACGTGAGGACGGGGACCTCCTGGCCCGACGATTCGCCCGCCGCGCGACTTCTTTTGAGGTCTCTGTTCCCCTACACCTTCAGTGGCGTGGGCGTGGTCCCGAGCCTAGGCCGTGTGGTGCTACTTGGGGGCATGCTGAGTTCCATTCAGCTGGGAACTAGGGGCGTGCCATGGATCTGGGATTTGGTCCGAATGGGCCGAATTTCGGTGATTCGGTAGGGCCCGAGAGAAATATAACCCGGCCGCTCCTCCCCACCTCCGGTCGCGTCCCTACTGCTCCTCCCCACCTCCGGCTGCGCCGTTCCATGCCCAAAGGTGCTCCCTCTGTCAGTGATTTTGCCTTGAACCGTGATAAAATTCATCTGGTAATGCGTGATAATCTGCCATGTCCTAGGTAGGTTCCATGGAGGCTTGACGCAATCAAGTGAATGGTGGGTAGGTGCGCAGCGGCATGGGTGGCAGTGAAGCGTTTTTAATCGATTTGTTTGCTATTCTGTTATTAATAAAAAATCAGACTAAATTTGTCAAAATTCGGTCTAATTTCGGTCAAATATGAAATGTTTGACTGGTCAACTTAGCTAAAAACCAGTCTGAAATTTCTCGAAATTACGAAATTCGCCCATTTCGGTGACCATCAATTTTTTTTGCGTTTTGAATCCCAAAACCTTGGGGCATGCTAATTTAGCAAATTAATCAGAGATATAGAATACTTTATGCATTTATTGTGGGTTGCTGATGGAATTACCTCCTTACACGACCTCGTGATTCGGCTCCAGATTCACCGGAAGCTTTGGCTGCTGGCTGCGGCAACGCCGAATGTTTGTGCGCCAACACAGTGAGCTTCAATGAGGTCGTTCATACCCTCATATCGGAGTCTGATGACCAAAGAGCGATGATTTGGGTCTGGGACGCCAGCGAAGTCAAATTGAGTTTCATTCAGGACATGGCGGCAATGTGTTCCTGGCATGGTTCATGCCTGCGTAGACTCGTACCATTGTCACTTGTCCTGCCGACGGCGAGGTCTAGCCGGTCGAGACCTAGGAGGATTGCTACTAGGTTTCAATACTTTATGAGCTAAAATGCTAACGATTTTATATGCCTATTAGTATTTAATCGATCCAAATTTTTTCCATAGCATTGTTTCTTATTTCAAATGATCGCCACATCTGAATCCATGTGTTTTGGAGTAGATTAAGTTTGACCCTAGTTCCCTCCAACACACATGGATTAAGGTGGCCAAACGAAACCTAATTTAATCACCACGAAATATATCTTGGTAGTATATTTATTTGAACATGGAGGCACCTGCGGTCTACACCCCACCCCCGAGCCCCACCATCATCTGTCTTGATGCCGCCTGTGCTCTCTGAAACTCATCCTCATGAATAGAAATAGCATTTCTCCGTTACCCTCCAGGACGGCACAGCAACAGATGAAAAGTCAATTTCCTCCGTAGACTTTGTGATGGCACGTTTGGATTCACTATCTGACAGTGGTTAGCTGGATAATAACTCGTATATAATATTAGCTAGCTAATTATTATTATTATCTACCTATTAGCTGATTCATTATCTGCACATGTACGCGCCGGCAGCAAGCAAAGCACAGCAGCTGTCTTTGTCCCCTCCGTGGTGCTCCTGCATCTTGTCCCAAGTGCCAAGGCTCGCTCAGCACTGCACGCCGGCAGGAGCAGCGACGAGACGAGCCAAGAGCCGGAGGCAGAGCAGCGGCGGCAGCCCACCAGCAGCACAGGCACTCCAAGCGCCGCCTCCTCGCCCTCTCCCCATCCCCGCCGGTCGATCTCCTCGTCCGCGAACTAGCGCGCGGCCGGTAGCGCCGAGGTGAGCCACAGCAGAGCGTGGTGAGCAGCGACAACGGGTCCGCGAGCGGGGGCGGGCGCCGGGGACGCGCTGCTGAGCGTGGAGGAGATGTTCGTCACGGGGGAGGAGGTGGTGGTGCTGTGGACGGTGGAGCGCCGTTGCCCCGGCCCGTCTGGGTGAAACGTTGCAGCGAGCCATGCCGTCATCACCTCACGCACGAATCGGCCATCTAGGAGCAGTAGGTAGGGCTAGGAGGAGTAGATCATGGAAACGGAAGTCGGGGCACTGCCGGACGGCGCCCTCGCCGACGTCTTCCGTGGCCTGCCGCTGCGGAGCCTGGCCGTGGTCCGGTGCGTCTGCAAGGCGTGTCGCGACGTCGTCGACGCCCGCGCGCTTCTCCTCCCGCATCTACACCTCCATGGACGCTGCGCCTGTTTTCATCAAGGACTGGTCAATGGGAGGAGAGGGCTTTTGTCCGGGAAGGAATGCCGGCATGCACAGTCGAGAAAATACGATTGGATCTAGAGTCACCTTATTACAAGCGATACGCCGTCTACCATCATGGATCGCTCTATGTGCACTGTCGTGGTTCTTTTGTTGCAAGGTATGCATTGACGATCTTTCGTTTTTCTCAGACATGATTTCCAAGCTAGTTAGTTTAATTAATATCGGCAATATTCATGTACCATATATAATTGTGTTTGTTTTCGGAAATAGTAATAGTTTTTTTTATTTCTTCCTTTCCATATTATAGGTTGTTTTTGTCTTTTAACATGTCTTTTGCTATGTCTATAGATATACGATCGGAGGAAGTAGAACTATTGCAAATATAGTTTAGAAATTTTATAGTAATATATCTGGACCATAATTGGTATTTATTTTTTATTTGCTCTTTATTTGTGTATTATTTAATTTGTTGTTGGTACAATAGGAAGTTCGTTATATCTTGAAAAAACTTAGATGGATCAATAAACGATCAATATAGAAGATATTTTCTATAATTCAGTAATTGATTGATGCACCATTGCGTTGTTATGTCTTTTCTCAATTCCTAAATTTAAACATAAAATTTTTCCCTTTTTATTATATGTAAATTAGACCATGCACATGGCCTTTTTCATCTTTCATAGGTTTCCATCATAGTCATAAATTTAGAGGCAATATACAGTTATACCAAAATTACTTATGTTCACATGAATTACTATATAATTAAATGTTTCAATTATTTGGCTACTACTTAGTCGACCATAGACGATGACAAAAGGCCCTATTTAGTTACTAGACTAAAGTTTAGTCACCTAACTAAAGCTTTGTCATCTTTTAGACTACTTTAGTCACCTTTTAGTCAACCTGTTTGGCATTTTAGGGACTAAAAGTGACTAAAGTTTAGTCCCTAAAGTTTAGTCACCCAAAGCAAACAGACCCACTATACGTCAAACAAATATACATAGCAAAGTAACATGCAATTTTACCTTTCTATGCAGGTTATTATTGTCAAAGAGTAAGTATCAAATAATTGAAACGCGTGTTAATGAGTACACAAGCATATTTTGGGAAATTGTGGAGTGCTGTATGCTTTGGAATAGTCCATGATAATCAATTAAAGATTTGGATTCTCAATGAATCATGTGGCCAGATGGAGTGGGCTCTCAAGTATGAAACTGTCGTTGGGCACTATGCTGAATATTTAGCATCAATCGATGATGATTACAGTGGAAGAAATCGGGATGGATCTTGGATTGTAGAAGAAAATATTGAAATCCAGGATACTGACCATGATGTTGAACCTCAATCAGAAGAGGGCTATGAGTGGACTCTGACAATGATGATACTTTTACTATTAACACTGAAAGCCAAGAATACTTCAACGATTTTGAGCAGCTTAACATTATTGGATTCCACCCCTATAAGGAAGTTGTCTTTATGGTTAAACAGTTTCAAGTAGTTGCCTACCATTTGAAGAGCACCAAAATTTAGTATCTAGGCAACTCGCGTCCAAAATGTTGCAATCATAACTTTTGGAACTGTATATATCGGTCATTCCGACTAGCAGAGAACAGACCTTTCATCCGAGGCCAAAATGGGCTCTAGTCCCGACATTTTTTGCGCCCGGGACTAGAGAGACCTTTAGTCCCGGTTGGTTCCAACCGGGACTAAAGGTCTCTGCCCAACGGCTACTTCGCTTGGCACAGTGGCAGGGGACCTTTATTCCCGGTTGGAGACACCAACCGGGACTAAAGGTGTACCTTTACTTCCGGTTGGAGCCACCAACCGGGAGTAAAGGTCTACTCCCGGGCCGTGCCTCTGACCGAGGTTGGAAAGGGACATTTAGTCGCGCTTGGAGCCACCAACCGGGACTAAAGGTCCCCCTCTATAAATCCCGGCAGTCTCCTTCCTCCCCGAGCCCAAGCTAGACCAAATTTGAAGCTCAGTGTTCTTGCTTCTTTGCTTCTTGCTTCTCCCATTGTTGCTCCATTCATTCTTCGATTCATCCATCAATTTCTTCGATTCCTCCGTCGATTCTTCAGTTGTAAAGGTTACCAATCTCATACTCTAATTTTTCATCATTGGCTTATCTCATATTATTCACTATATATATATATAGTTTTATGGTGTTTTTTTTATTTGTAAACAATTTAAGCTCAAAATAACTTATAGTTTGCATATTTGGATGAAGAAAGGTTAAAGTAGGTATTTAAAATTAGTATTCACTTTTCATTTCTAGCATGCATAGCACACTTCATTGTTTATAGATATAGAGAATTTTATAGTTTCTTAATTTTATTTGTTTATAAAATGAGAAATTTATAGTGCATTAAAAAATAAGTATAGAGAGTAGATGGCAAGTGCTTCCGGGTCCTCGCCCTCTCATGGGTTTCCAGAGCGACTTAGGCTAGGCCTCCCTCTCATTCCATGCGGCAAGTGTCGTGATGAGACGAAGATTGTGATGGAGTACCGAGTGAAGAAGGAGGGTCCCAACAAGGGTCGTATCTTCTACAAGTGTCCGGATCGCAATGTGAGTTATTTTATCATATTTTATGATTATGGTTAGTTTATACCTATTTTTATAATGGTTGTGATTAAAGTTCTAATATTTTGTTTTATTTTCAGTGGGATGGCAGTGGACTATGTTCAGGCTTCTACTGGGAGGAAGAGTATGTTGAACTCGTGCAAAAATATCTTGCACAACAGGCAGATACGACGGCTAATGAGGCAGTGATCCAGCCGAAGAAGCTCAAAGATGTTGCACAATCGGGGGATCTATCTGTTTTAGTTGGGATTGGTCACGAAATCCTTGTGCTCCTAAAGTGCATTTTAGTTTTGGTTCTTTTAGTGGTAGTTGGGATTGTCTTCGTTGTAGCGATGCTTTCATAAATTTGTACCTTTTATGGTGGCACGCATGTTGTATAAATAATTAATTATGATCTAGATTTTAATATGGTATTTATGTCATGTAATGCAGATGAGCCGGCATTGGATGTACAATGCTGATCGCCGCTCCTCAATGCAATTTCTCAGAAGGCAATTGATCCGACGGATCTAGCTAAACTACAGAATGATGTGGTTCAATGTCTCGTCAGCTTTGAGTTGGTGTTCCCTCCTTCCTTCTTTGATATCATGACACACCTCCTAGTTCACCTGGTCAAGGAGATTTTCATTCTCGGTCCTGTGTTCCTACACAACATGTTACCCTTAGAGAGATTCGTGGGAGTTCTGAAGAAATATGTTCACAACCGTGCTCGCCCAGAAGGAAGCATCGCCAAGGGCTATGGAACAAAAGAGGTCATTGAGTTCTGTATTGACTTTATTCCCGACCTTGACTCGATTGGTGTTCCTGAATCGAGACATGAGGGGAAACTAAGCGGAAAAGGGACACTAGGGAGGAAACACATATATTGGTACGGAGGATGATTATTTCAATAAAGCGCACTACACAGTTCTACAGAACTCCTCTTTGATAGATCCGTATATTGAGACACACAAGGATCTCTTACAATCCGAGTTTCTAGGGAAGACTGAAGCTTGGATTACGCGTAAGCACATGAAAACTTTCGGCGGTTGATTGCGAAAAAATGTCAAGGTGATGAGAGCATCCATGAGCAACTGTATTTATTGGCTATGCAACCATCATGGCATATCGTCACATACAAAGGGTACGAGATAAATGGGAACACATTCTACACAGTAGCCCAAGATAAAAGGAGTACCAATCAAAATAGTGGTGTCCGCATAGATGCCACAGACCCGAATAGGAATAAGCAGACATATTATGGCCGTATAGATGAAATATGGGAACTAGAATATGCACCTACTTTGAAGATCCCATTGTTCAACTGCCAATGGGTGAAGGTGACCGGAGGCGGGGTAACAGTAGACAACGAGTATGGACTGACAACAGTAGACCTTAGTAATATTGGGTACAAAGACGAACCATTCGTCCTTGCCAAGGATGTGAATCAGGTGTTCTATGTCAACAATATGTCTACTAAACCAAAAAGAGGAAAAAACGATAATGACTCAATCAAAGAGCCAAAGCGCCACATAGTTTTTTCAGGGAAAAGACTCATCATGGGAATTAAGGACAAGTCGGACATGTTAGATGATTATGAAAAGGATGACCGAATTCCGCCCTTCAAAGTGAACAAAGACCCTAGCATCTTGGTAAATGATGAGGACACTCCTTGGTTACGACGCGATCATAACCAAGGGACATACGTAAAGAAGCTGTGCCCACTTGATGATATAGTGATTTAATGTAGTGTGTGTTTGAGATATTATGTAATAATTATGAATTCAGATGTTTATTATGTCGTGTTTCAAATTAAATCAATGTTTGATTTGGTTGGATTTCTCTCTCGAAAAGTTAAATTAGGAAATATTAACGTTAAAATGATGTCAAAACAAATTCCCTATCCAAAACCTATAGTTTTAATAATTTTAATTAAACACTACATTTTTGCATTAACAAAATAATAAATATGTGAATTTTCACAATGGTTGGGGAGGCATCAGGAAACGTTGGCTGTGTCTATGATTGGTGGGCCCATAAGAGGGAAGTCGTTGATAGGCGTCAATGAGGGAGGAGTCCGAAAGCGTTGGCTGTGTCTATGTTCGGTGGGCCCATATGCGCGGTAACGCCTCCTAATCCCTCTAAAGTTGAGAGGATTATGACTTCAAATAAAAGAGAGGCAATTCCTTTTTTGTAGTTATTTTTTAATGAAGGGTAAAACGGTAAATCCATAATTGTAAAAATAATGTTTGGAGTAGTATAGTTGGGATGTATGATTTAAGTACTATAGTTAGTTAGATGAATATGTTCTTGTTAATTAAAAAAAATTATAGGGTTACGCCGCCGCCGTTCACGAGTCCGTGCTGACCAGTCACCGCCATTGGGAGGGGACCGCACGGGGCTGGCCGCCCCTGCCTTGCTCCGGCCGCAGGGCTGGATTCCCCGGCCTTGCTCCAGCCGCACGGCCGCACCCGCAAAGACGGCGAAGTCACGTCCGCTCACCGCGCTCTCCACCCGTGACTGCATCGGCCGTCGATGCGCCCCCACGGCCTCCAGTCCCGCTCGCGCCTCCGCCCTCCGCCGAAGTTAGTCCCTCGCCGGATCACCACCTCTCCCGCTACGGCGCCTGCGCAGCTGCGCCAAGCCGCCGGCCTGGCCAGGCTGCCGGCGCCAGGCGGCCAGTCCGTCGTGGTGGAGTTTGTTGCTCCGGTGACACCAAAGGCTGTGGAAGGGAGGAGATTGTGCGCGTGGGCGACTCCAGCCACTGGTGAGCTTCTTCTGTTCTGGAACTTGTTCTTTGTCAAATCTTAGTTTGCTGTAAGAATTATTCTTCTTTCTTTTCGTAAGATGAAGAATGCAATTCTTGTTTCTTGATATTTTGGTTACTAAGTACTTACTATGGTTTAGAGTGTGTAATTTATGGCTGCTTGTAATTTGATGATGCCTTGCGCAGCTTGAGACTGAACTGAACCATTGTGTTTCTGAGGAGTTAGTTGCCCTGAATGATTTACGAATTTTGTGTGCAAATCAGCACTAACATTTGCTCCATTCCATGGTTCATCTCGTGCTGGATGGATACTGCATAGCAAAATGTGAAATTACTATCTTTAACTCATTCAAGGAGCCACATTTGGTTTTGTAATATACTGGTTCTTCTCGTACCTCACAGTAATTTTCTTAGACTACGGATGACCCACTAGTTAGCCTGTTACTTAAGGCTGGTGTATGTCGATCAGTGTTTTATCAAGTGGGGAAGACTTAAACTGAGGCCAGAAGGAAAACACTAACTGAAACAGCCATAAAACAGATCCTCATAATATTTAAATTGTAACTAAACCTTTGATCTTTGGATGCTTTAGAGAAGAACCTATTTTTCCTTTAGGAAGCGGTCACCATGGTTACTTCATTGGAATTTCTGTAGTAAAAGTACTAGCAAACCAGTTTGTGAGATGATAAAGATGCCTGATGGATCTACTTTTTCTTAGTTGCTTATCATTATGAGGTCACCAAGCAGCAGGCAACTCAAAGTACAGATTGAAGTTGTTTTTGAATATAGCTGCTTCCTTCATCCTATATTATTAGTAAGCCTATGTAGGCTTTTGAATGATGTTGAACAGAGTCTTCCATAAATTGTTCCATAAGATTTTGCTGACTTCTGATGTGGAACATGTCTTCACAGTTTTATTTGGTTAACGAGATTAGTTGCAGTTTCACATGAGTAACCAAATTAAGCTGTTATCAATGACTTAAAATTTAACTTTTATCATGTTAGTTAAAGTCTTAGATTCTGAGCATGGTAACCGAGGAAGTTAATGCATTTCAGAATGAACTGCCTAGGATTGCCCCCATGAACTTACTGTGTGCATACCTTGTTTGTTTTATGGTTCTATTTTTGGGTGCCTCCTTGTGTCGCATGCTGAAAAGACAAGCATTTGTGCTCAGGTTACTTCCTGTAAGTCAAAAGCTTAGTCCATATAATGGAACTGTCTTAACTTATGTACAGTGAACTTACCTATACTGCATTATCAGTATAAGTGCTACTTTATGTCGAGTCTGGATGCTGATTTCTATGCAGCTAATTCCATAAAGAAACTGATTTCTATGCAGCTAATAAACCTATCTTATGTCGAGTCTGGATGCTGCAAGCCACCAACGGGTTGCAACTTCACCTACCAAAGCGAGACTGTCTGGATCAAGCGTGCTGGCTTCAAGCCTAACAACTGATGACCCCGACTGGACCACATGGTCGAACGACCAGACCGTGCTCTGCTACGACTGCATGGCCTGCAAGGCAGGCGTGCTCGCCAACCTGAAGAACGACTGGAATAAGATCGCCACCGTCAACATCATCTTCCTGATCTTCCTCGTCGTCGTCTATTCCGTCGGGTGCTGCGCGTTTAGGAACAATCGGCAGGACAACTCGTACCCGACCTGGAAATGAGGTGTGCGTGGCAATGTATAGGTTTTTAGGCTATGACGCCATGTGACTGTGTTTGGGTGAGTTCGGTTCGCTCCTGTGTGTCTAGCAAGCTACCGTATGTATTAATGTGTCCGGGTCATGTCACTAGTTGATTCTGTTTTGCCTGCGAACGCATGATGATACCGTCCGAACTCCTAAGGCTGTTATCGAGATATGTCAAAAAAAAAAGGCGTGTTCTGTGGCTGCTTATATTGAATTGTAACGCTTGTGTTCGGATATGCACTGCTGAAAACTTCGTGGATTCGTTCAGGGAAATCATTGCCGACTTTGCTGAAATTTCATCGAAAAAGGTACCTTTAAACTGCAGGGACTATTCTTGTCGAAAGAACTAGGATGCTACTCGCTTGCAGATACATAAAACTTTGTACTCCTACTTCTGATGAGATTGGAGCACGCTTGACAAACTTGAACAAAGATGGGGAATATTTTCATCTATTCCGTAGCTATGTAGCATACACCGGACTTTAGGTTGACCTTTGCCGCTGGGTACCAGTATTCAGATTGAGGCATCCACATGTGCCATATCCTCAGCACGAACTCCCAGTTCATCCCGTGGAGTACCGTGCTAGAGTCAATCGAAGAGCGAGCTGGATGCAGAAAGTTTGAAAGCAAGACATTCACTATTTCGGTTCACATATAAACACATAATGTATTGAGGAAAGAAAATTTGTAAATGCTTGATTGAATTCTCATGTTCATTTCAGGTTCTTAAACCAGCCAAATTAAATAACCACTACAGCTACTGAAACTGAAACTGCATCCATATCTAAGGCTTCTTAGCCTTGGCATTGTTGGCAGCGACCTCCTTTTTGAGGTCCTCGATCTGCTTAGACATGGCTTCCTGATTCTCTTGGAGGAAGTTGATCCGGCTAGCCATGGCTTCATTCCTCTGTTCGAGCTTCTTGATCTGCGCTTCGTGAACGTATAGGTCCGGCGATAACTGTGGCATCTGGTTGTAAGCATGGCTTTGAATGCAATGCTTGAAAGTCCAGATACGCTTCATTACTGCGCAGCCACGAAAGGCAGTGGTCAAAGTGCTGTACCAGATCTAACAGTGTCATTTTATGATCTAGATTTACTTGAAGCCTAGAGTTTAGGCTTTCACTCCGCTGGTTGCTCCTCAGGCCTAAATAGCACTTATTATCAGTATGGTACGCAGCACACCAGATTTTCCTCCTCTCATACATCTTATACAGCCACGGATCCTTATCTGTAACATTATGCTTATCCAAGAATTTCAACCATTTCTTAAACACAGTTTCAGCAATGCAGTACTATGTATATTTTTGCATACTAAGATCGGTGCTTAATTTTTATTCTATACTTTTTCCCATACCTATTTCTAGGATGTATATTTGAACATAAACTTATCTTTCAATATATTGTCAATAGGAATTTATGACTTGTCACTGAACTCATATATTTAACATGATTTTTGGTCAATTTACAGAGTCTAAACACATTTTAATATACAATACAAACACCTAAGCAAACCACAGATCATTCCATGCTCATGTATTCATGTGTATTCACACAAACCACTAGTACAACTTGATGGTTTGAATATTTAAGGCATCCATAAGTCTGAGGCAGTAACTAGTGATGGAAGATGAAATCATACAAGATATCAAATCAAAAGACAAATTAAGGATTACACAGCTGCAAATATCATGTGATGATTTAGTAAAAATGAAAACCAAAACCATACAGGGGTCAGGGTACCTCGTGGCCGGCAGCCAGGGTGCGCGGAACCCGGCAAACTCAGAGGAACGCGGTGACAGAGGTGACCACCGCCGCCCACACGCTGGGGGCGGGTGCGGCGACGGAGCAGGGCCGCCGGCGACGATGGCGACCACCACGGCCTTGCGCTGGGGGCGGGGGCAGGGGCGGGGCAGGGCCACCGGCGATGGAGGCGACCACCACAGCCCTCGCACTGGGGGTGGGGCGGCGATGGGGCAGGGCCGCTGGCTACGGAGGCGACCACCACGAGCCTCGAGCTGGGGGCGGGGGCGGCGACATGGACGGGCCGCCGGCGCGACGCCGTGCGAGGGCAGCTAGGGCGAGGTGCGTGCGGGATTTGGGAGTGCGACGGCGATAGGCACGGGCGAGGGCAGGCCAGCGACGACGGCGCCGCGCAAGGGTGAGGGCGGCGATGGTAGGGCTAGCGCAAGAGGGAAGGCTCGCGCGTGTAGGAGCTCGGTGCGTGACGGGCCGGGAGGTGGGCCGGCGGCTTAGCACGAAGCATCTTGTGAAATTACCATAATGCCCTTGGGTGAATAAAATCAATTAAAATGACTAATCTGCGGAGGCGTTAGGAGGCATTGAGAAGCGTTAGGAAGCATTTCCAACCATTGTAAAAGGCCTCAATAAATATTAGTTACATTATGTTTCATAATTATAACAAAACATAAAAAATTAGATTATAGATTTTACCTATGTGCAATAAATAAAAAACAAATCCATATTTCCAAACAAATAATTTTCTGCCTTTTATTTAATTTACTATGCATTTAACAAGATTTTAGCATTTGTATTAAAATAAATATTAAAAAAAGAAACTTTCCTTCATACTGGCGGGAAGCAAAAATGCAGCCCACCTTTACTCCCAGGTTGGAATCACCACCTGGGAGTAAAGGCGAGCTGCATTTTAGAGGCCCGCCAAAAAAACCTTTACTCCCGGTCAGTAACACGCACCGGGAGTAAAGGTGCCTTGTGTATATGCGCCAGTGCCTGCGCAGATCCCCGGCCCCTTCTTCTTCCTCGCGCCACCGCCGCCGTTGCCTCTTCCCCAGCCGCTGCCCTAGCCGCACCTACGCCGCGCCCCTCGCCTCACGTGCGGCCACCGACGCTTGTCGCCCGCGCGCGCCCTCGACGCCAATCCGGCCACGCAAGAGCCAGCCCCGCGTGCAATAACCGCCGCCTCGCGCGCCTCGCGCGGCCGCCGACGCTACGCCCCTCTCCTCACGCGTGGCCCTTGACGCTGCGCCGCCGACGCCGGTCCCCCCCGCACTCTGATCCGCCCACGCCAGAGGCACCCGGCCTCGCGCGCGTGGCCGCCGACCTCACCGACGACGACCCCACCGGCGACACTGCGCCACGCCACCCGCTCCTCCACCGACGATGACCCCACTGGTGATCGAAGTCCTCGCGCGCCTCCACCGACCCCACTACCTCCACCAGCACACCGGTGCTCCACCGGGCGCGCCTCGCCAAAGTCCTAGCGCGCGCGCCTTGCCCCGGCCCTCTCGCCCGGCGCCCGGCGCCTCGCACGAACAACACCGCCGCCACCGTCGTTCGTCCTCTGCACGTCATCGTTCGCCCACTGTATGTCAATCATCGTTCGTCCTCGATCGCGCCCTCATTCGCCCCATGTTTTTTGGGGATTCTGTTTGTCATTCGTCCTAGATCGTCGTACGTCGTCGTTCATCGTCGTTGTTTGTCGTCGTCGTTCGTATACTGCGGAGCATCGCCGCCCTCGTGTGTTTGTATATCGCGGAGCATCGCCGCCCTCGTGTGTTAACCCTAAACCCTAATCAACATATAATTAGCTCGTGTGTTTGTATACCGCTAGATGGCCGACCCGAGAAACATGGATGAGGAGGAGTTGATGATGCATTTGATCAACACCGGCACTCAAGTTGCCAGTGATGATGGTGCTAAAAATAACGTGCAAGAGGATGCAGATGACGGGAGTCAGTACTTAGCTCTTGAACAAAATGAGCAAGAAGATATTGGCTAAGTATATATTTTTTATTATTAGCTATATATATTATCATATGTCTTATGTGTGCTCATGACATTAAAAATAATGTTTATGTTTTGTAGCCCTCTGGATCGACATCAACAACTACAACGAAGAGTAAAAATGTTCGAGGTCCCAAAAAGCCATTGGAGGGCCGCTTCATCATCTTGGAGTTCAATGTGGATATAGGCGAACCAGGGGGCCAAATAAAACGAAATTCGTGCACCACTATGGTTACCTTGTAAGGGACCGGCTCCCGATCAGTACCCGTGAATGGAAGAAGAAGACCAATGCTCCTCATATCAGTTTTGTCTCCGATCATGACAAGACGTTAATTTGGAATGATGTCTTAGAACATTTCACGCTCCAAACAGATGATTATGATGATATAATAGATGGTGATGAATTGAAAGAGCGAGTTAGGGATTGGGCAATGAAGAAGATGACCACCCAGTTTCAGACTTGGAAGAAACACCTATACATGACGTATGTCAAGAAGAACGTAGCATCAGATTTCACTATCCCATGCCTGATCTCAAAGCAGAGGTCCTATTGGGATGATTTTGTATAGTACAAGATGTCGGAAGAGGGTGTGAGTCGGGTGATAAAAGAACCAACGTAATGCCCAACATAAGACATACCACCATAACTTGGGATCAGGTGGCTACCCGACTGCCATTAAGAAGTGGAACAAAATGGAAGCAGACATTCTTGCCAAGGGTATCACACCAGAATCACTCGAGTGGGGAGAGCATGCAAAGAATTAGTTTTTTGCTCATGGGGGAACACTGGACCAAGAGACAGGGAAGTGCGTTTATGGCGCAAGACTGCAAGAAGCAGCAGAAAGATTGTTTTATGCTCAGAGAGCTACTGTTAGTGGTGCGTTCAGGCCCAACAGAGAGAAGGATGAACTGACATACGCCATCGGGACTACTAAACACGGTGGCCGAACTAGAGGCAAAGGAAGTGTATCGTGGGAGCATGGATTCCCTTAGGACAGACTTTCCTGTAGAAGCCACCAGAGAAAGAAGGAAGAAGAGGCACAACGGCTCCAGAGGTTGGAGGAAGCGGTGCGTGAATCACAGGAGCGGGAAAAAAATCCTTGAAGCGAGAATGCATGAGGAAATCAGAAGGCAAGTGCAAATAGCAGTGAGTGCAAGCAAGCAGGCATCAAAGCCAGGAATCGACATTAGCCCCCCTGCTCAGATGAAAAGCAGCTGCGCTTCCACAAAGATACCAAATCAAGGGAACACAGGACTGCGCTTCCCTGTGGATGACATCACTGAACCTTGTACATCGTGTGAGCTACACATTCCGAAGGAGAATTCCACAATCAAGGTGGCTATCGGTCTTGTTAATCCTATCGACCGAACCAAGACACCAAGGATTCATGGGAATATAATCCAAGAAGGATATGCTACCGTTTCGGTAGATAAAGCTGAAAAGGTTTTAGTGATTTGCCTCTTGACATTCCTGGAGGTGACGGCGAGTAGACTCTAGGAGAAGCAGAGAAGACATTCATTCTATGGCGCAAGCGCTACATCATCATTCCCGGGATGTCGCCTCCACCTCCTCCTGAACTACCTCACCATAGGTGCGGATGAAAACACGAACTCATTAATTTATATTGGCTTAAATAATTAACAATTTGCTCATAATAATATGTCATTCCTTTTTTGTAGCAGATCCTCCCCCAACCTAAGTCCAATTGTTCAATCGCCATATCATCATAGTGCTCTGTATGATGACAATGTGTTGGAAGGCGAGGCTGCATCCACACCATCTCCAAGGAGGTCTCCAACACCGCTGCCACCGCCTCCAAGGAGGTCTCCAACGCCTCCCCCACCCCCACCTACCAAGAAGCCAAGTACTAGCAAGAGGCCCGCCCCGCAAACGAAGAACCAGCCCCCGCTAGCAAAGAAAGCCACCGTGAAACCAAGGGCTATTCCCAAAATAATATCTAAAGAGAAGGAAGAAGTAACTATGCATATAAAAAAGATATGTCTAGATTCTATGAAAAACTAAAAAAGGATCAAGAAGCAAGGAGAAACCCGGAGAAACCGTACTTCTTCGTAGCTCCAGGTATTCTAAGAAAAAGGTGGCTTCTTACCGGCAACAGCAGCGGGAATCTCGTAAGCCGTCCAAAGCAACGTTAACAGACTATGACCGCACTCTCACCAAGTCAATTGAGATGGCACAGAAAAAAAAAGCGGGCAGGGAAAGGAGTTGCACAACTCGGACAACAATCGCACCAATCTGTCCCCCCGCTAGTTGTTGGTAATGAATACGGTTTGAATTTAGGATTGATGCATCCCTCCGGATGTCGATTTGGATCACCTTGGTGAATTTATTGAAGAGACTGGTCTCGACCTTTACCAGATGTTTGGTCATATAAACATTGAGAGTGCGCAGGAAGTTAATCTTTGGAAGAAAAAAATTTATACTAGGCCAGATTTTATACAACCCTGAAGCCTTAGGTGATCTGGGGACGCAAATGTACCTGCTAAACAAGTGGTACATGCAGGCGTCTGCTAAAGGAGACGAATATCTTGGTGTCAAAATTAGAGACGAACATTGGTTTCGTGGCGATGACGTTATGTATTTCAGTACGCAGAATTTCATCAACTATGCCACCTAACCTCTCTGGACAAAGCTATCATTAGCTGCTATTGTCTGTAAGTAATAATTTCGAAGATCTATTATTACAAGTATATGCATATAAATTATCCTAACAAATGTGTGTGTGTGTATATATATATATATATATATATATATATATATATATATATATATATATATATATATATATATATATATATATGTGTGTGTGTGTGTGTGTGTGTGCAAATTTACAATGACAGAGCGCAAAAAAGAAAGGTTGCAATGAAGTTGGCTTTGTTGATCCCAATATTGTATTCAAAGACCCAGTTACTCCAAGCCTAATTGGAAGCCTGAGTCATAGAACAACCTCATGAAGTTCTTAGTGAACCAACGCCACAAGCAGGATATACTCTTCCCCTACAACTTCAAGTGAGTGTTAATAATGTCGATCATCGATCCTTAATGGCTCATATGTTGATTCTAGTTAATTAATGAGTGTTATGCGTTATATGCCTATAAACACATGCAACAATCACTGGATATTGATGGACATCGATCTGGTCAGAAGTCAATTGATAATCTATGACTCGATGAGAAAACCACAACAAGACTACCAAGATATGATAGATATTATCCAGAGGTAATTTCGGTATCTCTCTAGCAACTATACATACACACACAAGATGATTAACTATATCTGACGACGTGCAAAATTTTTATTTTATTGGACAGTGTTTGTAAAACCTTTATTGAGAATCAACACATGGGAAAATGCAAAGCTTCACTGCACGTAATTCCTTTGAAAGTAAGTCCCCTGCATCGCATCATCGATCTTTGTTAATTAAACATATAGCTTTCACCGAATCACCAGATTGGATGATGAATCTTTTTCTTGTAAAGTGGTGTCTGAGCCAGGAATTGGGGAACAACTTTTGTGGTTACTACATCTACGAGTTTATCAAGGAATGCGCACAAAGAACTGACAAATAGAGACTCAAAGTATGTTAAGCTACACTATATATTCATTTAATTATTATTACTTGTGCTTACTATATGTCTTTATACATATATACATATATTAATTCATTTTTCTTTAATTCAAACCTGTAGGCTAAATGGTTGGCTGCAAAGGTCATACGACAAGACCAGCTCAAAGCAATTCAGGAGTCCATAGTCGGATTTCTTAATGACCAGGTCATCGACTCCAAAGGCGAGTTCCACTATGACCTCACATAGCCATGGAAGCCGACGTAGAGGCCGGATGAGAGAGGGAATTTGTTATATCACAATGACTGTAATTAAAACTTTTGTAATATACGCACATGAAATAATATGATGTAAAATACACATATATATGTGTGCATGCATGCATGCAAATATATATAGTTTTATACTTGTTATTAATTTAATCCGTCCAATAATGCTTGAATATGAATTCGAAAACCTAGTTTCAATCCAAAATCAATCAAATAATGAAAAGAAAACGAAAAAAATACCAACCGGGACTAAATGTTGCTGGATCGCACCTTTAGTCCCGGTGGCTGACCCGGGACTAAAGGACCCTCCTTTAGTCCCGGATGCTTGCTCCCGTGTGGGGAACCGGGACTAGAGGGGGTTCCCCACCGGGAGCAAAGGTCGTTCCTACACTAGTGTCCTTTACACTCCATGCATGATTGGAGATTTGCTTCGTGGAGACCAAACTGGTGATCAGGGCTTATCTAAAGATAAATAGCAGTTTTAGTACAAGCCAAACATTTGAACAAACGAGCAATTATAATGGTGTGCTGATGCTTTACTTTCTTCTTGTTGGGTCAATTATCTTCCTACGAAACCTACATATGCACCATATTGTATGCCTACTTGTATTTAATTGATCTAGAGTTTCTTTTACGTATTTGGCTATTCTTCCATCGTTATTCTTTATTTCAAATGTTTGCTCCAAACTGTGCAGTCTTGCCTTGTAAGTATCTTTTTATTGAATAACCTTGCCTTGTATGGCTGTTTAGGAGGGAAAAAAAAGCTGATTGTGAAATACAGTATTCACTATCATGATCACGTGGAAGTTGCACTTTCGCAACCATTCATGTACCGAGGCTGGGACCATGTAAGGGTTAAAAGTTCCAAAATCAACATCTATAGATGTCAAAAAATAGAAAAGAATCTAAACCACAAGGGTACTCCGAACAACCCATGTTCCATTGATATAATTTCTTTGTTCCAAATAGAGCCTTAGGTGTTGTTTGGTTGATGGGATGATTTGGGATAGGGTGGGATGATCCCTCTTTTTGAATTGTTTGGTTCAGAGTCAAGGAGGAGTGAGATGGTGGATTTAGGATGACTCTGCCCCTAGAAATTGAGCGGTCAGAGTCACGCGAAGTGGGACGGCCATTGCCGCGAGTGCACGTGCTGAGGAGTAAGAAGAGATGGGTGCGAGGGGAGGAAGAAGAGGAGGCACGCGTGGCCAACCGGCAAGCTTCCCGGCGCGTGGCTGAGATCCAACCCTGCCAGCGCGTGGGTGAGCTCCAGCCCTACGGCCGAGCTACTGCCGGTGAGATCCAGCCGAGCTGCTCGCAAGGAAGAAGAGCATGCAGGCCTGAGGGCGGGAGTGCACTGGCCTAGGGTCGCGAGTGGGTGGCCAGGCATGAGCGGCTGGGCAGGTGGCAGCTGCGTGTGGGCTCGACTTCCACGAACGACGGTGTGCGTTCCCAACGACCAACGGCAGCGAGCGCAGGGATGAGGCCCTGGCGCCCGGCCGCGGGGTCGTGAGCGACAGAAGAACGAACGAGCGGTCCACGACGAAACGGATAAGAAAGGATAAGGAAGAAGAAAAAAGAAAAAGAAAAAGAAAAAGAAAAAGAAAAAAGAAAAGGGAAATGGAAAAAAGAAAAAAAATCTGATGAATGGTGGGCCCTACATGTCAATGGCTCATCCCATCCTAGAACCAAACAGAAAACAAAGTTATCCCGTCCCTTCTCAACAAAACAACAGATAGAATTGTCCCATCCTTGGCAACTGAGACGGAACCATCCCATCACTATGACTCTCAACCAAACACGACCTTGGTCGAGGGAGGCGGGATGAGAAATAAATGATTGAACTAGCGTCTTTACTTAGGTTGATTAGTCTTTCACTTCTATTGTTCAATCATCTATAAACTCGGTATCCTTTAGTCGACATTGGGCGTGCCGAGCTTTAGGGGTCAACTGCACCTTGCAGCCTTAGAAAAGGGTATAGGGGAGGTAGGGCGACAAGACGGAGGAGACAACACGGGGATAGAGCGGCAAGGGGGGACGGGAGATGGTGGTTAGGCCAGTGAAGGACATGGGGAATCATGGAGATAGCCCAACAACATCAGGTTAGCATGGTAAGAGGCAGCAGAGGCGGCAAGGAAGCCATAATAGGAAGTGGTTTTCGCTAAGAGGAAGATTGAAGAACTGTAGCAGCTGAGCTGGAAACTGTTGGATTGACATCCTATGAGTATGACTATTGTTCTTCACCTAAAAATGAAGGAAAAAACAGGTTTTTGTAGCGTAGCAATTCCCTGTCTTTCTCATTTTTATTGATGGATGAATACATCACCATCCTCATAATCTTGACGATCGACCCACGGTTGGCCGACCCATCACTCCATCAGTTCTCGTCCCTGATGTGGATACGTAAAGTTATATATAAACAGCGCCACTGCACGTCTGGGTGAAACCCTTGTAGCGAGCCGCGCCGTCAGCCGCCACCTCACACACGAACCCATCTCCATCTACATCTAGGAGTAGGTAGGGCTAGGAGTAGATCATGTTAGAATAGATCTCAACCAAATTGGCCCAACGGCCAACTCAGACCCTTTGTCCACGCCCTGATCGGGGGCATCCAATCCAACGAGGTTGGTGGGCCCCCGTCGCACAGTGCCATATAAGAGGGAGTGGGGGCCACAGGCTCAAGGCACGAGGTTCACTGCCACTGCCGCCACCCCACCGTCCTAACCCTGTCCGATCCCGAGGGTGGCACTGCCAGCGGTGGGAAGCGCCACTGCCACGCCGCTGGACCACCACGCCGTACACCGACGCCATGGCGACTTCTTGCACCTCTGCCAAGACCGAAAGGTATGGGCCTCTACTCTCCTCTCTCTCGTTCTCCTTTCTCCATTGAGATCCACCTCTTGTTTACACCGAAAGAAAAAGAACACCACTCACTGATCTGCACCTAGACGATCCAATAGAAACTAACAATGGTACCAGAGCCTCACTAGAGTATAGATCTGAGTCGTGGGGTTGAAAATCAAGTGAAAACAGAAAGAAAAGATGCCCGATCAAATCGGACCGAGAAAGAGACGAAACCCTAACCCTAACTGACAAAGATGAAAAGGGTGGAAAAGGGGAAGAACCTACCTGGTCTTCCACGCCACCGTCGACACCGCCGCGCGCGGGAAGGACCCGCTGCCGCGCAGGAAGAGAATCAAAAGAACAGAAAGGGAAGAACGAATTTTGATTCGAAAACCCTAAAAGTAACCAAAGAGAATAGAAGGACAGAGAGGAAAGGACCTACCTGGGTTTTTCCTTGCCATCGACCGTCGTCGCGTGGGTCAGAAAGAACCGCCGCTCGTTGGCGTGGCCACCGTTACCAGGCGGGTCGAGGGCTCCGGGCCGCCGTTGTTGCGCGTTCGGGTTTAGGGCGCCACAGCGAGGCCGCTCGACGGCGGCGCGCTCTCCCACCGGGGAACGCGCTCGTCGACGAGGGGGCCCGCGGCAGCGCCGCCACCTTTTCCCCTCTGGCCAAGGGTGCCGTTTCTCTGTTGCTGCTATGAGGCGCTGAGAGAAAGGAGGGAAAGGGGAAAGCAGGTAAAAGAAGAAGAGGAACGAGGCAGCCGGATCTGCTCCGGCGATCACTCCTCTCTCTGGCGCCGCCGGCTACCATGGCCGGCCGCCATAGATCGCTGCTGCTGCTTGTGCGGCGCCGAGCAAGAAAGAGAAAGGAAAGAAGTGAGGACCTAGGGTTTTCAGGGAGCCGCCCGGCGCGGTTTTGATCCGAGCGAGATGCGCGGGCAGCCGTCCGATCGCCTTGGATGGCTGGGATCGCGTCGGGGTGACCGGGCCAACTTTAGGCCCAGGCGGGAAGCCAAAATCCCAGCCCAGGCCCAGGTTATGGCCTGGGCGCGGGGTCGGGCAGCCCGCGCGGCGCTCACAGTCTGGGCCTTGGGCCAAATTTTGCTCCCGGGCCATAGTGTTAGTTAAAAAAAAGGGTCAGCTGCTGGGCCGCTGGGAACCGCGTGGGGGCGGCTTGTTGCTGGGCCGCGCTTTGTGGCGCTAGCGGCTGGGCCGAAATGGCAAGATACAGAATGATAACAGTATTTTTACCTTCATTTTATTTTTCCAGAAATTGTTTTAATGCATATTTGATGCATTTCAATTGTTCAGAGAATAGTACAATACTTTAATATTTCTGGAAAAAATAATTATGAGAATGTTATGTTTTCCGCTGCAAAGTTAAAGGTTTATTGTCTTCTCACTAAATCCGAACCAACAGGAGGATTTAATTTGAAGAGCAATTATAGCAATTCAATGAATGATGAAAAGTTTATCCTCCAGTTAAAGTTGGAACCAACAGAAAAATTTTAATTGGAGGAATAGTCCATTAATGGTTAAGATAAATTATAATATTATTATTTTCTGACCAACGTTGATGATAACAATATTATAAGTTTATTTAAGAGTTTAAGTTTAAAGAAAATTATGATGTTGTTATTTTCTGACCAACGTTGATGATAACAATATTATAATTCTACAAGTTTTATGTTTAAAGTTTAAATCTCTGATAAATTTTGCATCAAAGTGACCAATTTTCAGAGAATGGATAAGAAACAAGACATGCTCCAGATCGAGCAAAATGTAATGTATTTTCATATTTCCGCTGCAATAGTGATGATGATCTTCAAAATTAAATTCGAACCATATGTTAATTTTATTTCTGTCCAACGGTGATGTGGAATTAATGTAGAAGAATATTGTTTTATTCTATTTCTGCCCAACGGTGATATAGAATAGAACATAAAGTTTTAAAAGTTTAATGAGCATTATTGTTGATTATTGATTAATGTTTTGAGACAAAGAACTTCATGCCTTTATTCTTGAAGGGTGAAAAGGAAATGAGCTGGGTACTTGTGACTCAGAAGATGAAAAATGCAATTTTCTTCAGAAAGAAGACCATTATGTAAGGGACTACGGTCTCTTTAAAGAATGGCTTCAAAAGAAAAAAGAATTCTAGGATATTGATCCAAGAAAAGAAACAGAACAATAAGAGCTTAGTTTAGGAGATATCTTTTATGTACTCTTTATAATAATAATAATAATTAGTTTTTAGTTTTTATCATCATGATATGAAATGTAATAAGTGACATGCATGTTTAATTTGACCAACGTCGGATTAAGCATGTGCGTTAAAGAGCATTTGGATTTATTTCCAAATTTGATGATTGAATATGAGCCAATATTGACATTTATGTCCCTTCAAGAAAATTATCTCGCATGGCGGGAAAAAGTGTGATAGTACCCGCATGACGGGAAAAGTTTGAGAAAATACCCGCATGGCGGGGTGAAGATGGCATAGTACTTGTATTAATTAATCCTGCATGGCGGGAGAAGTTTGACATAGTACTTATCCTGCACGGCAGGAGAGAGTTGTGATGACTCATATGCTTGACAGTGCTCTTCTATTGTGTCATAGTAATTAAGCATTCAATGAGTTTAAAGAAAACATAAAGTTACAGACGAACCTCGAGATAAGAATGACATGCAAGTGTGACTTGCGAAAGTATTAAGGATAAAAGACTCTGTTGAGTTTTTGAAGTGAAATGAGGAAAAAGTACTCCCATACGAATTAAGAAATAATTTCATTTGCATGATGTAATCATGTGGGTGAAGTAAGTAATCAAAGTTTCCTCATTCACAAGAGTTCTGAATAGTTTTCGAAATTGTGGTAGAAAAGTTCATACCACATTTCAAGGGGGAGAAATATGAGATCAATTAAGAAAGATAATTAAGAAAGATACTTCCCCATACTTCAGATAATGCGATGCATACTATGCATTGAAGGCAAATGTGATCTATAAAAGATGAATGTGATCGTCGGGGGAGTAAGACGGTCATAATAATGATACCCCTAAAGTAAAGAAATAGCTAAATTCATGGACCTTTTACAGTTCTAATATAAAGATAGCATAGTCGGTCAGTATTCATACTGGACGCATTCAGAGTTATTAAGACGATGCTAAACGCGCCATATGAGTTTTAGCAGATTAAACCCAAAATAAGAAAGTTTAAAGATGGGACAATCTGGGGAGCATGGTATAAAGAGACCTAACTCCGTAAGGAGGATGAATAATATAAACAAGGTTCTTGTTACACAAGATCTTGTAGAATCAATTGTCTTTTGGCAATAAAGATCAAGAAATGCTAGCAGCTGAGGCCCCAGAAAGTCTCAAAGAATAAGAAAATCAGATATTTTTCTGATGACTATAAAGTGAAATTCAAATGGAGGGTAATCCCACCTAATTTGAAGAAGCCATGAGAGACGTTCACTCGTCTAAATGGCAAGAAGCAAGGAAAGATGAAATGGAATCGATAATGCCAATAATATTTTGGATCTAGAATAAATTCCTAAGGAGACAAAACAGTAGGTTGTGATGGGTCTACAAGACAAAATGTGACTCTAAAGGGAATATGTAAAGATGTGGAGCGCGACTTGAATCAAAAGTTTTTGCGTGAAGCGAATGAATAGATTACAATGAGTGCTAGTAGCACATCATGATCTGAGTTACATCAGATGAAAGTAAAGATGGCATTTTTCAATGGGATTTGTATGAAAATGATTACGTGGCACAATCTAGAGGTTTTGTCATGGAAAGAAAAGAACGTAAGGGATGCCACCTGTAAAAATCTCTTATGGACTAGAGCAAATCTCTAGACAATGGCATTTAAAGTTGAAGAGTCAATTAGAAATTTTGGGTTAAAGAAAATAATAGGACAATTGCGTTTGTACAAAGTTATAGAATGAGAAATTCATTTCCTAATCCTGTATATGTGGATGACATCTTACTTGTTAGTAGTGATGTCAATCTACTGCATGAGAAGAAGAAGCTCTTGTCCTCAAGGTTCAATAAGAAAGTTCTCGGTGAAATGTCTCTCGTTATAAGGATTGAAACTCACCGAGATAGAAGAAAAGGGGTATTAGAACTATTGCATAGGCATGCTAAGAAAAGTTTCTAAAGAAATAATGTACCTATGCGGATAAACCTACACCTGTTCTCATGGTCAAGGGTAATAGTTTTGAGAACTTTAGTGTCCCAAAAAGCAATGTGAGATTGTTATAGATGGACATCCTATATGCTTCAGCTGTTGGAAGCTTAATGAGTATAAAGATAAGATATTACCCTGACATAGTTCAAATATCCGGGTTATTTTGGTAAAAGTCCAGTCCAGATATAGATCACTGGAATTGAGTTAAGAATGTCGGCCTCATGCTAAGAAAGAAAGAACAAGTACTCTCAAGTAGTTGTGGGTACAAATGTTAAATTTTGGCGAGATGTTTAGTGAAACCCACATAGTAGCTAACACTCGCAGTTGGAGTTTTATTGTGGAAAAGCTCCAAAGAAACAGTTTTAGTATCATCAGTGATGCAAAGTTATCATATAGCATGATATGAGGCTGAGGGACAGGCAAAATGGTTAAAGAACTTTACCCGAAATTGATAATAGTTGTCAATAGCAATAACCATTTAATTAGTTTACTCCTATAACAACGAGTCAAGTGTGCTGCCAAACACATTGACATTAAAGTTATACGTTGTAAAGGAGAAAGTCTGGAATCATACTAAAAGTATCGAACGTAAAAGTAACGAGCAAATGCTTGCGGATCCGCTTACTAAAGGCTTACCACCCAGTGTGTTCAGAGAACACACAGTCGACATGGGTTTATGGTATAGCCTATGATTTTCGGATAATAAAGGGCCCAAAGTTAAAGAGTCTGTTTTAGATCAGAGATGTGTATTATAGCTGTTAAATCTATCGGCGACTGACCGTGACGATGAGGCATGCTCTATACACTGATTTGTGATGGAACAAATAAAAGTGAAAGTAATTAAAATCAAAGTTTAAAGTTAAATGATAAGTTGAGATCAAAGGGGAGAATGTTAGAATAGATCTCAACCGAATTGGCCCAACGGCCAACTCGGACTCTTTGACAACGCCCTGATCGGGGGCATCCAATCCAACGAGATTGGTGGGCCCCCGTCGCACAGTGCCATATAAGAGGGAGTGGGGGCCACGGGCTCAAGGCACGAGGTTCACTGCCACTGCCGCCACCCCACCGTCCTAACCCTGTCCGATCCCGAGGGTGGCACTGCCAGCGGCGGGAAGCGCCACTGCCACGCCGCCGGACCACCACGCCGTACACCGACGCCATGGCGACTTCTTGCACCTCTGCCAAGACCGAAAGGTATGGGCCTCTACTCTCCTCTCTCTCGTTCTCCTTTCTCCATTGAGATCCACCTCTTGTTTACACCGAAAGAAAAGAACACCACTCATTGATCTGCACCTAGACGATCCAATAGAAACTAACAGATCATGGCAACGGAAGTCGGGGCACTGCCGGACGACGCCCTCGCCGACGTCTTCCGTGGCCTGCCGTTGCGGAGCCTGGCCGTGGTCCGGTGCGTCTGCAAGGCGTGGCGCGACGTCGTCGATGCCCACGCGCTTCTCCTCCCACATCTACACCTCCTACCGCGCACCGCGCGAGGAGTCTTCATAAACTACCTAGACCACGACCACCCTCACCACTTCGTCCGGCCCTGCTCGCCGTCCACGATCCCCAGAGTAGACGGCACGCTCAGCTTCTTGCCCAACGACGACGGCCGCAGGTGGGTCTCGGTCCTGGACCACTGCAACGGCCTCCTCCTCCTCTGCGGCAAGACAGGGCTCAGCGAGCTCTGCGTGTGCAACCCGGCGACGCGCCGGTGGACGGTGCTTCCCCGCTGGTGGGAGGACGCGGCCGCCAAACGACGCCAACCGTACGCCGGTGCGTACATCGCGTTTGATCCGGCCGAGTCGCCGCAGTACGAAGTCATCTTGGTTCCCGCCGTGCCAAAGGCACCATCTCCGCCCATGGACAACCGTTGCTGGACGGCAGAGGAGGTGCAGCGGCGTGCGCAGCTGTGGGAGAAGGAGAAAGACGCGCCCTTCTGCTTGGACTGGTTCTTCTCGTTGCCAGACGACGGCACGGCAGTTGGCCAATGGGTGCAGCACGATATCAACGACCCATGTCGCTACATGGAATGGCGCGGCTACATGGAATGGCCACCGGCGCCATGGACGCTACGCGTGTTCTCATCAAGCACTGGTCAATGGGAAGACAGGGCTTTTGTCCGGGAAGGCTTGCCGGCAGGGACGGTTGGGAAGATGCGATTGGATCAAGAGTTACCTTATAGGCAGCGTTGGCGATATGGCGTATACCATCATGGATCGCTCTGTGTGCACTGCCAGGGTTCTTTTGTCACAAGGTACGCATTATATTGTTTTTTTCTCAGATATGACTGCCAAGCTAGTTAGTTTAGTTAGGGGGCGTTTGGTTTGAGGAGTTAAAATTTAACAAATACTGTAGCATTTTCGTCTTATTTGATAAAAAGTTTCTGATCTTGGACTAATTAGGCTTAATAGATTCGTCTCGTAAATTACTCCTAATCTGTGCCGACATGCATGCAATTAGTCTACATTTAGTACTCCATGCATTTGAGGGAATATTGATGTGATGTGAGTTAAACTTTAACAAGTTCAAACCAAACAGGCCCTTAGTATCGACAAGAAGTGTCATAGTTGTGCTTGTTTTTTGGAAATATGTTTTCTTTTGCTTCTCTCGTTCCAAATTATATGTCATTTTGTCTTTTTACATGTCTTTTGCTATGTGCTAGATATACGCTTGGAGGGAGTACAACCGTTGCAAATCTAGTACAGAAATTTTATAGTAATATATCTAGACCATAAGTGGTTTTACTGTTTTTGTTCTTTATTTGCATATTATTTAATTTGTTGTTGGCACTGTATATCTCGAAAAAATTAGATGGATCAATAAATGATAAATATAGAAGATATTTTCTATAATTGAGTAATTGATTGATGCACCATTCAATGTTTTGTTATATCTTTTTTAATTCCTTTATTAAAAAATATGAAATTTCCCTTTTTGATTATATGTAAAATTGGACCATGCACATTCATCTTTCATATGTTTCCTCCGTCGTCATAAATTTAGAGGCAATATATAGTTTCACCAAAAATACTGTTTGCATGCATTACTATAATTAAACATTTAAATTATGTGGCTACTACTTAGTCGTACTTAATATAGCATAGTAACATCGGAATTTTACCTTTCTATACAGGCTTTCATTGTCAAAGAATAAGTATCAAATAATTGAAACACCAGCGAATGTTAACAAGTGCTCCAAACCATATTTAGGGATATTGCAGAATGGTGTATGCTTTGGAATAGAACATGACCATCAATTAAAGATTTGGATTTTCAATGAATCATGTGGATGGAGTGGGTTCTCAAGTATGAAATTGTGGTTGGGCACTATTTACCATCAATCGCTTATGATTCAAGTGGTAATAGACAACATGATGGATCTTGGACTGTAGAAGCAACCCATAATACTGACCATGATGTTGAATCTCTATTAGAAGAAGAAAATTTTGAAATCCAGGATATTGACTATGATGATGAATCTCTGTCAGAAAAAGAAAATATTGTAATACATGATACTGACTATGATGATGAATCTCTATCAGAAGAAGAAAATATTGAAATCCAGGATACTGATGATGAATCTCTATCAGAAGAAGAAAATATTGAAATCCAGGATACTGATGATGAATCTCTATCAGAAGAAGAAAATATTGAAATACAGGATACTGACCATGATGTTGAATCTACCAGCACAAGAAAATATTGAAATCCAGGATACTAACCATGATGTTGAATCTCTATCAAAAGATGGCTATGAGTGGGACTCTGACAATGATGATACTTTTACTATTAACACGGAAAACCAAGAATACTTCGTCCATGACCAGGATCTTAACATTATTGGATTCCATCCCTATAAAAAAGTTGTCTTTATGGTTCAGGAGTTTCAAGTTGTTGCCTACCATTTGAATAGCACCAAAAATCAGTATCTAGGCAACTCGCTCCCAAAATATTGCCATCATATCTTTTGGAACCATATATTCGGGTCATTCCTTTACGCTCCATGCATGATTGGTGATCTGCTTCATGGAGACCAAACTGGTGGTCCGAGCTCGTCTCAAGATTAATAGTAGTTTTAGTAAAGTCAGACATTTGAACAAACGAGCAATTATAATGGTGTGCTGATGATGCATTACTTCTTATTTATTGGGTTAACTATGTTCACTATGAATCATATATATACGCACCGCGTTGTATGCCTATTAGTATTTAATTAATCGAGAGGTTCTTTTGCTTGTTTGTCTATTCTCTTCCAGCATTATTTTTCTTTTTCAAATCTTTGCTATACATCAGAATCTCCAAACTGTCACTGCTACAGATTCAAACATCACTGCCGGCCCATCACTGCCGGATTGTATTGGGCCGGCAGTGATAAATCTTCACTACCGGTTCAAACTCTGACAGACATTCAAATGATTGGGGTAGGGGTCAAACCAGCAGTGAAGCTCATTATCACTGCCGGTTCGTGGCTGGAATCGGTAGTGAATCTTCACTGCCGGTTCGTGGCTAGAATCGGCAGTGATAATGAGCTTCACTGACGGTTCGTGGCTGGAACCGGCAGTGATAATAAGGTTCACTGCCGGTTTTTGAACCACCAGTGATTATGAACTTCACTGCTGGTTCCAACCACGAACCGGCAGTGATAATTAGATTCACTGCCGGTTCGTGGTTTAAACCTCCTGTGATATGTCCACGGTATATATAGCTCGACCTCCCTCCCTCCTCTGTCCGAACGGAATAGAACACTGCTCGTGAACCCTAACTCCCGGCTCCCCCTCCCTCACGGGATCTCTCATCTCCGCCCCACTGCAGCAGCACTCTCTCTTCCCATCAGCAGCCGCACTCCCTGAGCTCCCTCTCCTCTCCCTCCCTCGATGGCCATGGCGGCGGGGTGGCCTCGCACGCGCACCCAGAGGTGGGGGGCCACGCGCCATGGTAGCAAGCGCTGCCCTCCCTGGCGGTGCCGGGGCGGCCTCACGCGCGCACACAGGAGAAGGGCGGCGGTGCAGTAGCTCCTTTCTGTGGCCGTCACCGAGGCCGAGCAGGGCCCTTAGGCCAAAATCGAGCCCAGCGACGTCTTATGTAAGCAATAAGGGTCTTAGCTGATCTTAAGGGTGGGGATTTGGATTAAAATTTAGGGATTTCTTATGCCAGGGTCAGCGCCACGCCCGGGGCAGATGTCCGAGCTCATCATTGGGAAGGAGAAGCTCACTCTATTCAACACGGGTAAACACCTGTTCCCCTAGATCCAATCCTCGTGAGTTTTATTTTGTCTCCGTTACCATTTGCTTTATGAGCACCAACGGAACTTGCATTAAGTTACTAATTAGTCTGAAAGCAAGAACTTAGCTGACTACTACATACCATTTCTGCCTTCAAAACAAGCTGAAGTACCATGGTTAGTAGCGGCAAATCCTGTGAACTATTGTCGGCCATGTGAACTATCTTGTGTGGAAGCTTTATCAGCAGCCCTCATAATATGGTAATTCTTTTAAGCATTGTCTAACAATATTGTTTGGAATATGTAGGTCATATAATCGTGTAGCTTGATTTATAATTAGTTACTGTCAGGCATCAGCTTATGTTATATACATATTTGCAGTGGGGAGGAAGATACATCACATTTGCTGCTTGGGAAATTCAAGTGGGGTCACACATTCTTGTCTCTAAACAGGTCAGTTCAGTAGAATTTTTTGTGTTTCATACCTATACTGACAAATCTTATTAAGCGATGATACACCAATCAACTAGTTTATTGTGATGAAATTGTTTTTCTAGTTCCAAATGATGAGTTCTTACCAAACTCATTATCCAGCAATGCTAAGGATAGTGATATTATTGAGTACTGAAACTTGTGTGCTAGAAATAAAGAGATGCTTAGAACTATATATGTTGCAGATATTGTTCTGGATGCGTGGGTTATATAAGGCGCTAGCGCGCTCCAACGCCAGTGCACGACACTTGCGCGCTCGACGATGTCCGCCAGTGCACGCCGCCACCGCTCGACGCGAGTATATGTTCTCGACCCTTATTTTAGTGTTTCTTTTCTTGATATGTCATTCAATAACATGGACTTTGTGATTACAGCAACCATTTCATCCTCGTAGATATCTATCTTCAAGATTCACATATCGAGGTGTGGGACTCAAAGAAAAAGCCACTTTCTCTTATTGACTCCCTAGTCAAAGTGCTGAATAAGTAAGTGAACCCAATATCACAACACTTTCTAATCACATAGGATATTGTAATGTCCTCGGCCTTCACACTTCATTTACAATGTCACATAGAATGAAGGCATTACCTGATTGGAAAAATCTCGATAGCAAGATGCAAAAGCAATGGAGTGCCCCATTCAGTGTAAAGTATATGGAGGATCTCAAGACCCTAGATCAACCGATGGGGAACAACGAATGCGGGTTCTATGTGATGTGGGCAATGCTAAAATACTTTGGCGCAAAAACAGATAATGGAGATGATATGGTACGTAGGCATCCCATTTCTATTGTTTTGTCTTACGTTTGTGCATCTCAATATCATCTTGCTTCAATTACAGCGCAAAGTAAACAATCACAACCAGTTGCTAGATTTTAAGATGAGAGGAATTCAAGAGGAGATAGCAAGGTTTGTGATGGACGAGATATTGACCAAGAAAGGATCATTCTCCATTGCGAGGACTAAGAAGTACAAGGCCCAGTACGGAAGAGACCACATTGATAGGCTATTGTAATGCGACTCTTAATTCGATACTTAAAGTTTTTTTTTGAACTTTTGTAATATAAATGTTGATGGGTTTGTATTGTCGCTAATCCACAACCACCTCCACATCGATATCAAATTGATCGATAGCAACCACCTCCACCTCCCCGACCTCCCACCCCACCACCTCCCCTCGAAATGAAAATAAAACAATTATTAAAATACAAATTGTGAAAAGTATATCACTACCGGTTCAAAGAAAACCGGCAGTACACAACCGGTTGGTTAAAACAACCGGCAGTGATGGCTCAAGTATCACTGTCGGTTTGTAACACAAACCGGTAGTGATTGCTCAAGTATCACTGTCGGTTTGTAACACGAACCGGCAGTGATACACGAGCTATCACTGCCGGTTTGGCATAACCGGCAGTGATGTGATCAGCTTATCACTGCCGAGTTGGTTATGGCGGTTCAAAATCCGCCAGTGAAGGGGGGTTTTGAACCGCCAGTGATGTCCTTCTCTGGTGTAGTGTGTACGTGTAGTCTTGCCTTGTATGGTTTATTTCAGAATAGTAGGAAAAGAAAGCTGACTGTGAAATACAGTATTATGTACCGAGGCTAGGACCATGAGGGTTAAAAGTTCTCAACATCTAGATGTCAAAAATAGAAGAAAAAAAGAAGAAAATCTAAACCGCTAGGGCACTCCCAACTACCCACCGCAGGCCTTGTTTGGATGCGCATGTATTCATCTTAATCCACATGTGTTGAAGTGGAATTAAACTAAATTCCATTCCGTTCCACTCCAACATGTGTGGATTGGAGTGAATACATATGCATCCAAACAGGGCGCATGTGGTCATAAGCATAGAACACACAATAACCCCCTGACACAAGCACATTGCTGTTTTCATTCTTTTTTTACCTCTCGCGTTGAACTATTGTTTTACATCAAAAGGTCATTTGAATTGCAAGCAACTTATATCTCTTATTATTATGTATTTGTGGCAGCATGCACCTGGCTTTGTTTTAAATAAATGTAGTGTACGTGGTGAGTAATAGAGATGCATGAATATGGGATTTTGGTGTTACTTTTTGTGCAATGGTAATGATAGTTTACTTATCAACATATATATATATATATATATATATATATATATATATATATATATATATATATATATATATATATATATATATATATATATATATATATATATATGGACCTTTTGGTTCATTTTTCACTAAATAATATAATAGTTTCTAAACCTTGAGGACGAACCAGGGGTTTCTTTTTTGTTTGCTAGTTACATTACTCACTTGATTTCAAACTATGGTTCATTTTAGCTTTGCCGCAAGTCATACCTCTCTAACTTTGACCAAGTTTATATAAATAGGCTTCAACATATACAATATTAAAATAGGTTCATTGAATTATCCATGAAAAATGCTTCAACATATATGCTTCATGCATTGGGATCGTTACTATTAGGACTTCAGAGATACTTAGGGCCTGTTTGGTTGCAATGGGTTAAAGTTTAACTCCCATCACATCAATGTTCCCTCAAATGTATGGAGTACTAAATGTAGACTAATTGTATACATGTCGACACAGATTAGGAGTAATTTACGAGATGAATCTATTAAGCCTAATTAGTCCAAGATTGGAAACTTTTTGTCAAATAAGACGAAAGTGCTACAGTGTTTGTTAAACTTTACCACCTCAAACCAAACACCCCCTTAGCTTCTAGCATCTCCATGAACATTGCTCTTCCATTATGACTATATTTTATTTCCTTTCAATTCCTTTATTCTACCCACAGCTCAAGTACATGAGACCTTCTTAATTTTCAGCATATTAAATTAATCTCAACCACAATAGTTTATAGACCAATATAATTATATAAAGGTGTATACCTTTTTTTATTCTTACAACACATAATGGCAATGGCAGGTAATAATTTGTCAACATGTATATGGTCATCTCTGTTTTACGTCTCCCATTAACGTGGTAATTTTTAGGTGCTACGAGCAACTCCAAAAGACTACCTAGATAAATATTTTCTTGCCCATATTTAAAATTGCCACATCTATCATGTTTCATAGAAAATTGGGCAAGGCTAACGCCCAGACGTCCGGACCTAGGCCCGCGTCCGGACTATGCTCCGACGACACCTGCACCCGCGTCACATCGGATGCCCCCCACGCTCACATCAGCTCCCGGCTAGCGAATCGCGTTCGGCCGCCAGTGACCCATCCCGCCCCAGCGACCGCGTCCAACCACCCGCGACTCAATACCATCCCGACTGTGCCCCAGTGTCAAGCCCGCCGCACTCCTTCCCCCGCCACGCCGCACTCCCTCCCCCTCCCCCGTGCCATGCTCCTCCCCGTGCAGTATACTATTGAAACATACCTGTATAGTCATTGCAACATTCAAATGGAACACATGAAACATGGATCTGAAATAGCTAAAACATTTGGAACATACATTTGCAACATACGTCTGAAACAGATAAAACATACATTTGAACATATGTGCGTAGCTATTGCAACATCAAAATGAAACACATGAAATATACGTACAGATAAAACGTGAAACATACGGTTGCAAAAGGCTCGTCGACACGGAGCTCGACGTCAGCACGGGACTCGGCGGTGGCCGCAGCAGGCGTATGGGCGAGCAGCCGTGGCGGGCGGCGCGAGGAGCGGGGTGGAGGTGCGAGGCGCCGGGGCAGGCGGGTCTGTCCTGTCCGAAAGGACGGACCCCCTGAGCCTATCATTATCCTAGAAAATTGGATCGCTGCTAGACGGGCTTGCACCGTCGCACAGGCCACAGAGGGTCATCCAATTGGTGGCATGTGCTATACGGCATCCCAAGACATCCAACGTGTGCGGCCCCGGCCGGATCGTAGCCAAGGCGGACATGTACGGTAGCGGTAGGCCAGCAAGCAGCCGGCCGGCCCGTCACGCATCCGCTAGGTGCAGCCGTGCAGCAGCGGCTGGCACCTGGCCCTGGCCGCACGGTGCAGAAGCCGACCACGGCCAACATCTGAGGTCATCCAGCCGGTCAAAATTATCTGCACGTGTCCATAATCCATCGGTCAGGCTGCAAGAGTATATAGTGTTTCAACTAAAAAACAGAGACAATCCCATAACGCAGAACTAGAGAGTTTCAACTGAAAAAAAAACTGAACAAGAGAGTCTAACTGACAAACGTAGACAATCCCACAAATGCAATGCTGACTTAAACTGAACCTTTATTGATTCAAACATTTGATCATAGACCAGTAACCAGTTCCGATAAAGTGAAGTACGATGCTGAAATGATGTATAGCAACAAGAAAGTTCTGATAAAGTGAAGTACCATGCTGAAATCATGGATAGCAACTTTCTTGTTGCAGGGTATCTAGCATTGATACTAAATTAGGTTAACACTTGAACAAGTTTCAGAAAACTCTGACCTCAACTCTACCATATGCATAGTTCTGGAAATGGATGGTCACATGGAAGGAGATGAATTACCACTGATTGTACATGCATAAATGCCTTTGTGTTAAGTTCTTTGAATATACTGTTCACAGAAAAAATTACTAAACTTGAATAGGCCCTTAGAGTTGATATACCGATTCTAATGATATATATTTCCTTGTCTTTGTTCCGAATAGGCCCTTAGAGTTGAGAGAGGAGGATGGAAAATAATTGATGGATAGATGGATGTGAGAACCAGGTGAACTAGCATCTCTGCTTAGGGTGATTATTTGTCTTTCACTTCTATTGTTCAGTCGGCTCAAAACTCGGTGTCCTTTAGGCGACGTTGATCGATTCATTCCAATGTTAGAGGTCTAGCTACACCCTGCGGCGCGGCCTTAGAAAGGGACACGGGGGAGGTAGGTCGGCCAGGCGAAGGAGGCGGCTGTGAGGGCGTAGCGGCAGGGCTACAGCAGGCCGCGAATGGCGGGAGATGGCCGTTGGGTCAGGGAAGGACAGGGAGTCGTGATGATGGCCTGATTACGCCGGGTTAACACGACAAAGAGCAGCGGAGGCAGGCTTGGCGGTGGAGACACCACCAAGGATGGGAGTCGGCTGACGATCGGCGGAGGAGCCAAAATGGAGAGTGGTTTTCACCGTCGAGAAGAAGAAAGGGAAGTTGAAGAAGAACGGTAGGAGCTGAGCAGGGACAGTTGAATTGACGTCCGATGGCTACTGTTCACCACCTGAAAATTTTAGGAAAACAGAGTGTAGCAATCCCTTTGGTCTTTCTCATTATTATTGTTGGACCATTGGTTGGCACTTGGCGTCCTAATAATCACCTCGGCGCTGCAGCAAGTGCTGGACCAGCTCATCCATGTAGCGCTCCTGCGTCACCGTGTCCCAAAGAACCTCCTGCAATCCCTTGGCGTTGCGCGAGAACTCCTCCCCTTCCTCCTCCACCATCACCCGCTGCACGGTCCTCGCAACGTCCTCGCCGCGGAACTCGCTGCCGCAGTCGTCCCAGGGCACCTCCAGGCCGACCCGCCGCTCCGTCATCAGCCGCGCGGTGAGGCCCTGGTCGGCGAACAGGGGCAGCATCACCAGCGGGTGGCCGAACAGGAAGCTCTCCATGAGGGAGCTCCACCCGGCGTGGGTCATGAAGGCGCCCACCGCGGCGTGCGCGAGCACGCGCACCTGCGGCACCCACCCGACGCGCACCACCCCGCGGCAGCCCACGCGGCCCTCGAACCCGTCCGGGAGCTGCGGCCGCTCGACGCCGACCGGCTTCCGGAGCGCCCAGAGGAAGCGCACGCCCGCCAGCTCCAGCCCGAGCGCGAGCGCGCGGACGTGTGCCGGCGTCAGCGGCGCCTCGCTGCCGAACGCCACGTAGAGCACGGACCGCGCGGGCTGGGCGTCGAGCCAGCGCATGAGCCCCGCGCTCTCCTCGTCGTCGTGCTCGCCCTCGCCGTCAGCAGCCGCGGCGCGAACGGCCGCATCGTACGGCGCGAGGAGGCCGGACGGGATGACGGGCTTGCCGTAGAGGTCGCCCAGGAGGGTGCAGAGCGGGCCGTCGACCTCGTGGCTGCAGCGGCACACGATGAGCGGGCAGCGCTGCGTCGTCTCCCAGATGCGGCCGACGTCGGAGATGCCGGACGCGTTGGGCTGCCACGCCCCTGCGACCCACTCGGCCTCGTGGCCGCGGAACGCGAGACAGGACGGAGAAGGGATCCACGGCGGCGGAACGGTGAAGTCCTCCGCCGCGGATCGCGGGTGCGCGTCGTTGAGCTCCTTTGGGCCCACGAACGCGACGCAGGCCGCAGGGAGGATCATGAACACCGCGCACGGCACCTGCACTTGCCACGGAGACGGTCAGACGGCCACAAAGACGACGAGGTGCGGTGGCGGTGAGAGACTGAGAGGTACGTGCCTTGTGTTCGTCGGCGATGGGCGGAAGCCAGTGCTGCGCAAAGTCGATGATGATCCAGTCGGGCTTCTTGGAGTGCCCTTCTCTGGCCTCCCCGCCGGCGCAGCAAGCGTCGGCGAGGAAGGCGGCGAAAGGGGCGGCAAGGCCGTCGAAGGCGATCTTAAGGAGCTCGACCTTCTCCGGCGAGACGTCGGCCGTTGACTCGGCGCCGTCCGGGAGGCCGTCCACGAGCGGCAGGGGCAGTGAGACGAGCTGGATGCGCGGCCTAACGTCGGGGGCGACAAGCCTCAGCTTGGCGAGGTTCCTCGGGGCACTGACGAAGGTGACGAAGTGGCCGCGCTTGGCGAGCTGCTCGGAGAGCTCGAGGAAGGGGATGATGTGGCCGAAGGCGAGCCATGGGAACACCACGATGTGCAGAGGAGAAGACTCCTGCTTGTTGGATTCTGCCATGAATGGAGCTTGATCGATGTGTGAATGCGAACACCAATCTGGAGCCGGATTCGACGAGATGCAAAAAGAAGCGAGTACCCAAGTGCAAGTGCAACGGATATGACTGCCTCGTCAGAATCAAATATAGTAGAGCATTGGAAATCTGAAAGGTTCCACCGTATCGCGTGAACTATATAGTATTTACTTGGTTCAGGCCGCGTGAACTGTCAGTTTCACTATTTGGGTATCAATGTATATTTTCCTGACTATACATCAGTACGTTGATCGTCAAGTGGCCATGAGATTTGAGAAGCAGTTGCTCAACTATGATACCAATAAAATAAAATCGCCTTTTTTACCATTTATTTATTGAGTGTCCGTGTCAGTGCTAAGGTTCAAACAATATAAAACTTCCAAATTAGTGTTAATGCAGCATCAACCATCAGGGTTTGGCGTCGGTGTACATAAAACCATCTTGTTCCATGTTCTCTCTCTCTCTCCAGTTAGCACCTTTATCAATGTCAATGTGATCATGTTTTTTAGTGCCCACATAAAAGATTTGCCACGAGTTTTGGGCCCTATGTGAACCACTCTTAAGTTCATGGAAATGAAAACTCGAACTAATAGTTTAAGGAACTAGATCGCGTCTCTAGATGAATGTAGGAGCAGCTAAAGTAACTCGCATGCATTTGTCAAACATTTTTTTTTTCTAAATGTCAAACGGTTAAAGTTTTCATTATAAATTGAAGTTTGATGAATGCGACATGCTTGGTAAGTTTCTCTTTTAAGCAAACAATGCTTCCATATATATACTACAAAGAAGTAATAATACCCTCTCGCGGGCTAAGGAGCCATGCGCCCCAAACTTTTAGCTATAAGGTGAGCATCGCTGGACCTGGCCTGTACATGGTCCAGTTACAGTGGGTTTTAGTTCGAACCCAATCAAAATCGTAGAAGAGTGAACTTGACGGTTTGGAACAGGTGGGTTCCACGATTCTCAACGGTTTAGACGGAGCTTTTGCAGTCTCTCGTTGGCCATTTTCTTGCGTCGTCCTTGGTCAGACTAAGCACATGCTTACCGCCACCAATAGGCTCGCCATGCATGCCTGCTTTGCGGTATCCAGCGTTGGTGATGGTGACTGGCGAGCACAACGACAACATCTACAGCGGCGATAGTGGCAGGCTCCATGAGTTCAAGAGAAGAAGCGCCTTTGAGGCAGATAGTGAGCTACAGCGGTGTTGGCGAAGCAGATGACCATGAGCTACAGCGGTAGCCGCGTTCACGAAGGAGATGGCCATGAGCTACAGTGGCGCTGAGGCTGGCGGCTAAGACTAGCCGCAGTGGGTACTCTAAAGAGATACTCTAAAGCTTTAGAGTATAAATATAGAGTAAAAACTGCTGTACTGAGTACTCTAAAACGATACTTTATCCTTTCTCTCACTCTATATTTAGAGTAGTACACTGCTTACTCTATAGTAGGCAGTGGCGGACCCCACTAGCTAAAAAAGGAAAAAAAATGCTATAACTCACAAACCAAAAATCCAAATTAAATTTCGATTGCACCATTAAATTCGTCTCAATAAATCCTTCAAAACTAGATCACACATGGATATATTTAGATAAAGTGACAAGTGGGTCCCACAGTGGATAGAGTGGATAGAGGATAATATAGAGGATGGATGTTGCGGGAGAATTGAGTATAGAGGAGAGAATTTTGCTGACTAGGACGTATAGAGGATGAATATAGAGGTCCATGAGTGTGGATAGCCTAACGGTAGCGGTGCGGTGACCCTTGTTTTGATCTCCTGTAGATAACTTGTCGGTACTCATCTTGTCTAGTCACCTTAATTAAAGCTTCTGACCACGTTGGCATAGTCAATCGCCTGACATTTTGCGCCAGTCTCCCAGTCCGACCAGTCGGACCGGAGCAACGTGCCGACCAGGAGATGCGCGCGCAGCCCATACGAGCGAGTGTGGCATGCGGATGCGGCCCATACAAGCGTCGTGACGTTCCCACCAGGTATGGCGGCCCACACGAGCGATCGTAGCGGCCCACCCGAGCGCCGCAGCGTTTCTGGCTCATTTTTCGGCTGGTGCTAGGGTTCGACTAGGTGGAACGTAGAGCGCTGACCACCTCGTAATTTTTTCGTCGCACGTGCGCAGGATGGAAGTGGGCCGACTTTAGTTCGCGTCTAGCACGGTTTTCGGCCTGGTGGCCCACGCTTGCAGCTTTCCCGCGCTCCGCGCTCGCGCCGCTTTTTCTTTTCTTTTTTTTTTTGAGAAAAACCGGGATTGAATTTCATATAAAAGTTTTGGTGGTTACAGCCCAAATCTTACAAGCACACCTTTGAAAGAGAAAAAGATTACAACTCGGTACTTGTAAGCTACTCCCGGTTGGCCTCGCCGCCAGCGGCCAGAGCTGACTGCCCGAAGCCGTCCTCCTCTCCGGCGAAGGAACACAGTTTCTCGATGCCGTCTTGTGTAGCACGTCGAAGACGTGCTTTAGAACCGCTGAACGACCCGGCTGGAAAAGATGGTCGTCGGCCATCGCATCACCGGATACCGAGGAAACTGACACCACAAGGAGCAGAAACCCCAGCACACCGGACGACGAAGAACCCCGAAGGGTAGCTGAACCACCAAAGAAGGTGGTATACCAAAACCAACCCGGTTTCTCATCGAGTTGGGAACTTAAAACACCAGGACCCCTCCAAACATCCGGCAGCATACTGTAGTTTGCAAGACCAGTCTCACCGGTGATGCCATGGGCTCCGATAGTAGAAAGAAACATCAAGAGGATTCGGTCACCAACGCATAAGGTAACAACAATGACATGCCCGTCGGGACCGAATCCTCCGCACAAAAAACCATCGCCAAGCACCATGCACATCCCAGCAACAACCAAATCCCACTCACCACAGAAGCTCGCCGGAAAAGATGAGGGGAAGGCAAAAGACAAGACTGACCGGATCCAGAACGGAATCGCAGATCCGGCGAGCTCGTACTCCTCACTGGTACGGTCGGCAGCAGCGAAGTTGGAGAAGCCAACGTAGATGTTGAAGACGACCTTCGCACATCCACGCCGTCGCCCGCTGGAGTCGCCGCCCAGGAAGACGAACCCACGCCGCTCCACCGGCATGGGAAACCCTAACCCTAACTTATTCCTAAAAAGAAGAGGTATGTACAAATCCTCCGTCGATTCGACCAGCCCCCCTCCTCCTCCGACGCCGGCGAGGGCGATGGAGGCGAGGACGACGGCGAATCGACGGGGGAACGCGAAATCGCCCCCGGTCGCCGCTTTTTCTAGAAGAAGAAAATAATCATGCGTAGTTATTACACGTTGGGCCGAGTGGATGTAGACCGAATACAGAGAGCACAGAATACAAGCATGCATGTGAAACAATTTTGCTGACATCATCCATGTGCATAGCGTTAAAAAGCTAAATAAAGTTATATTTCATAAACCGAGTTTCAAAATTAAATTTCGATTGCACCACTGTGTTTCTTAGCATAAATCCTTTAAATCTCGATCCAGCTTAGCCATATTTCGAAAAAATGTTCTATGCACATCACATATACATTCTGAACATCATAATCATAAAATATATGAAAAAACATCACATGTATACTACTGAACATCACAAAATATATCTTGAAGCATTCAAAATATATAAAGAATATCACATTTATGCTATTCGAACATTACAAAATATAGCATAGAACATCACAGGTATACTACTGGAACATCACATATATTATGAAATGGAAAAAAACAAAAAAGTAAAAAAAATAAAATTAGTGAAGTAATTAATTAGAGTCAAATAACAAAGACCAAAAATGCAAATAAAAACATGAATACAAATGCTAAATATGTAGAAAAAAATAAATGAATAACTTAAATAAGGAAAAGAAAAAAGAAAATTGACGAAAATCACATGTATATCCTAGAACATCACGTGTGTACTGAACAACACAAATACATCATAAAACATCATATTTATACTAGGCGAATATTATAAAATATAGCATAGAACATCACATGTACACTACTTAAACATCACATATATCATGAAATGTAAAAAATAAAAAGCAGTAAAGTAACTAATCAGAGTCAAATAACAAAGAACAAAAAATGCAAATAAAAATATGAATAAGAAATGCTAAATAAATAGAAAAAGTAAATGAATAACTTAACTAAGGAAAGGAAAAAGAAAGTTGAAACATGTATCCCATCTAACATATGAAATAAAAAATTCAAAAATAAAAAGGTAAGACCTGAAAATGATTAAAATAAAAACTATAGTTAAATGAAAATAGAAAATGAAAACAATCTAAATAAAACAGAACAAAAAACTTGAAAATAAAAAATGAAATTAATTAATTAGAGTAAAAAATGAAAAAAAAAGATAAATAAAATGAAAAGAAGAATAAAAGATCACATAAAAGAAAAAAAAGGAAAAGGAAAAAGAAAATAAAAAGGAATTAACGAAAGGAAAAAGAAACACAAAAAATATAAAACAGAATAAATAAATTTAGGAAAAAATAAAGAAATAAAAATAAGAATAAAAAACCATAGAAAAAGAAACATAATAATAAGAAAGGAATAAAATAAGAAACGTGTACGTACTTGAAGCAATGCGCCGTCGTCCGTACAATTAATGGTGCGATGAAGGAATGCTTTGGCGCGAAAGGTGAGTGTGGTGTAGGTGAGACCGACGTATTTCTTGCGAAATCGCGCATGGGCCAAAATCACACATTGGCCAAAATCAAGTGGTAGTAGACAACATGATGGATATTGGACTATAGAAGAAAATATTGAAGTCCATGATACTGATCATGATATTGAATCTCTATCAGAAGAAGAAAATATTGATATTGACCATGATGATGAATCTCTATCAGAAGAAGAAAATATTGAAATCCAGGATACTTACCATGATGTTAAATCTCTATCAGGAGGGCTATGAGTGGGACTTTGACAATGACGATGACGACTAGTATCTTAACATTACTAGATGATACCCCGCGCCAATGGCGGATCTCCATTTAGTAATTCGGTAAGAATTTTGCAACGTGATTTGGTATATATACACTGAATAACAAAATTAATCTTAAATTTAAAGATTAAGCTAAAACATCCACAAATTACAATATTAATAGTTCAAACACCGTAGTGATAGTTTTGAAATATAGGTATAAAAGAGAGTAAGAGACTTACAATACTATTTATATGATTTCTTGAACCAAAGTTTTCTAAAGAATATGAATGTCTCGATTATACCATCCTCTAGAAAAAGAGATGCAATGTCCTCACGTCTCTTTATAACTACATATAGGGGGTGTTTGGGACTACTCTGCACCCGTTTTTGCAGCTCCGCTCCAGCTCCGCGTTGCCAAACACCTCCAGCTCTCAGAACTCTGCTCAAGAAAAAGGTAGAGCTGAAGACCACCTCAACGTTTTTGCTAGAGCACCTCAAGAAGTACTCTAATTTTTAGAGTTTTCTACTTTCACATGGAGTTAAGGAGTAATTACCCACCCTGCCATTTGATAATCACCAGCTCACTCTACTATCTGTTCGACTCTCCTCCGCCGTACATGCGATGGCTATGCTCGCGACTCTGCTTCCTCTCCCGTGCGTGAAAAGGTGAGGCCGGCTGGGCTGCTCGGCCTTTGGGTGGCCAAGTACGGTCAACATTCTTATACCCTTTTTAATTATTCAATTCTTTATTGTTTCCAACAAGAAAATAAAAGGAAAAACCACCTTAAATGAACAACAGTAAACGCTAACGCATGTACTGAGTATAATTGAATAAGTAAATGTAAATCAGGGTATAATAGACCATCTATAGAGAAACAATTCATTCCTAGAGCTGGAGCTAGCCTGTGTACCAAATAGTACCACCTGCTTCACAAACTTTACGGTAGAGCTGCTCCATGGTGGAGTTGATGGAGCGGAGCTGTAAAAACGAGAGCGGAGCAGTCCCAAACTACCCCATAAATTGTTAAAAAAATACAGTGCCAATAAATAAACAAATTGCACTTGCTTAAATCTAAGTTCTCACATGGATGAGCCTTGATTGGACTAGTGCTTGCTCGGTTGAATCTGTACAGTCGGTCCTATCATCATGTCATGTGGCCGCAGGACACGTCAGTGCGTCACCGCACTTGGGCTGGAAAGGCCTACGGGCTTCGGAATTGCTAGCGCTGAGTCGCAGTCTCGCAGAACGTCCGTTCTTATATTTTCAAATCCCGTTCTTTTTTGTTCTTTTACAAAAAAAATGCATATAGTATCTGTACCATAGTTGCTAGGTCTGCAGGGTATGCCAGGGCATATCTGGCATACCCTGTAGATCCGCTCCTGCCCCGCGCGTTGCTGTGGAGAATTTCCAATGATGCATATAATGAGAAATCATGAAATGAGAAAGGTTTTTTCCTGGATAAGGATGACATTTTTCACTCATGTAGATACATGCACGACTGAATCATCACAAAAAATTAATAATGTGAATTCTCAATTAGAACTAAATGTGATCAATCACATGTCTACTGATTCTAGGTTTAATCAACAGTATAAGAAGTAGCGTAGCTCTGATCAACTTGGAGGCATTGTAGACGGCGCCCTTGTGAAAAAATAAATATTATAGAGGTTCCTTCCAATGCTTTGTCTTAGCATGAAAAAGATCACATCTCAACATGTATGATCTGTGAGACCAAGAGCTTAAGAAATACATGAGCATGTTAGTGTTGCTTACCTAGAAAAAGGAAGCGATCATGAATGTAAACTTGATGCTAATCTGAGCGGGATATATGGATAGATGGCAAGTACAAATAGCACAGGCAAAGAGAGAGGTGAAGAACCAAACATAGGTGGGAAGACCATAGTGCTTTGATTCTTGACGGTGTAGACTGATACGGCGCTGCATGACGAACAACCCCACGACCTGAGTAACCTAGGCCGGCTAATCCATATAAATAGATAAATAATAGTCTAGGTTGGGCCGGGTATAGTTGGAGCCGTTCGGCTGTGCTGATAAGCCGGCTGAAAAATACTGTTGACTGATTTGTTGTGAGAGAAAAATACTGTTCCGGCTGAAAACAAGCTGAAAAAGACGGATTATAAGCCGAATGAACACGGCCGTTGTTTCAAATGGGAGGAGAACAAATACTGTTCGCATTATTGCATTGATTCACGGGAAATAATCTGAGAGCAGCAGTTTCAGATCCAGGAGAATTTGGAGACAGTTTCCTTTCTTATATTTATTCATTCACTGCTGGTTACTGGAAGACAGAGTGGAGACAGTCTCCATTCATGTATATTTATTCATTCACCGGCGGGAAGATAAAGCGGTGGGTGCGGCTTTGGAGGGAGGTGGTGGATGCATTTGCGTAGACAAAACGGAACGGAAATATCCCGAACCGACCGCTTTCGTTTTCTACATTATGGTTCCGTTTTTAAACATAAAAAATTGTCAGTTTCAATTAGTTTCACAACCATTTTCAACCATTTTTTGTATTCTTTAATTGCTAAAATGTAGAAATGTACCGAACAAACCGCTTTCGTTTTCTATTTCGTAAGTCCGTTTTCAACCGTTTCCGACCGTTTTCATCCTTACATGTGTACATGCACAGGCTCCTAGTGTACTGAATAAGTGATGACGTGGTTGCATGAGAGGCTAAGAAAATCATGTAGTGGGGTTCTCCTGTTTAGGTATATATATAGAAGATAGAAGATTGGATTCCATCCCTATAAGGCAATTGTCTTTATGGTTCGACGGTTTCAAGTTGTTTCCTACCATTTGAATAGCAACAAAATTCAGTATCAAGGCAGCTCACGCCCAAAATCTTGCAATCATAACTTTTGGGACCATATTATGAGTCATTCCTTTACAGACCATGCATGATTGGAGATCTGCTGCACGGAGACCAAACTGGTGGTCAGAGCTCATATGAAGATTAATATAGTAGTTTTAGTACAAGGCGAACAATTGAACAAACGATTAATTATAACGGTGGGTTGATGCTTTACTTCTTATTAGGTCAATCGTCAATTATCTTCACTATGAAGCCTATGTGCACCATATTGTATGCCTTTAATAATTGGTCGAGAGATTCTTTTTGCTTATTTGGCTATTCTTCCAGCATTATTTTACATTTCACATGTTTGCTAGTACACCAGAACCTCTCGCATTGAACTATTGTTTTACATCAAAAGGTCATTTCAATTGCAAGCAACTTTTAACTCTTACTATTAAATGTATTTAGGGTGGCATGCATGTTTGTTTGGATGCCGGTTAGGGGTTTTCCCTTTTAAATATCTAGGTATCCCTATGAATCATGTTAAGTTATTCAATAAGGATTGGTCTTGTATCAAGGAAAGGTTCCAGAAAAAGCTCAGTAGCCCGAAGGGTAAATTACTTTCGGTTGGTGTGCGACTCATATTTGTTAATTCAGTGCTAACTAGTTTATGAATTCCCTAGAGGAGTCCTTCAAAATTTTGATTAGTATTGCTCCCGCTTTTTCTGGCAATGTGATGAACAAAATAAGAAATACCATCTGGCTAAGTGGAATGTCCTTTGTACACCAAAGGATTATGGTGGGCTAGGAATACTCAATCTGGATTTACAAAATAGGTGTCTCTTAAATAAGTGGTTGTTTAGGTTGATCAATGAGGATGGGATTTGGCACAACCTTCTAAGAAGGAAATATCTGACCAATAAAAGCCTTACTCATCAGGTCCAGCATAGGCTAAGGGATTCTCATTTTTAGGATGGTCTTATGAAAGCTAAATAAGATTTTTTAGCTGGTGGCACTTTAAGTTACAGAATAGGGAGCAGGTGAGGTTTTCGGGAGGATGTGTGGCTAGGAGACAAACCTTTTAGAGAGGCTTATCCCAATTTATATAGAAATTGTATTGCAGACTAGTTTCCTTTGCGTGTTGTGCTCACTAGCTAGGTTGATGTTGTATTTTGTTTCTTTTCTTGTGTTTTGGAAGCCTTATGGCTACTTTTGTATTCTCAACTCTCAGCTGTGTACCATTGGTGGATGGTAGAGGCTGAAACTTTGTTCCCTTATCTTAAAAACATATAAAAAGTCAATTTCCTCCGTTGACTTTGTGATTAAAGAAGAATAGCCAACTCGTTCAATCCGTACTCAAGTCAGGAGATGAAAGCAGGGATGCAGATAACACGCGACCGGCTCCACTCCCCTGCCAGCAGCCATCGGTGCGAGGGGAATCGGCCTGCGAAGTGCGAAGATGTAGAGGGAACATCACCCAAAAAGCAAAGCGTCAGTGTGGAGACCAGCCGAATCACCGGACGAGAAGAAAAAATAAATCGCAAACACGAATGGAACAACGACGGTGACGAGTAGGAACAGGGGACAAGCATGTCGTGAAGCTAGGACGGCGCCGCTGGCGGGAGCGGTGACCGGCGCGGCGAAGTGGAGCTCCCCGTGGTCGCACGCGCGGGGCTAGGGTTTGGCTGCGCATTCGCTTCTCCTCCCTATTCGCACCTGCCGCCACCGCCGTTCGCCAGTTCTACTTCCGACAGCGACGGATTCGGTACCCGACTGCGTTACCGAAACAAATAGGAATGGAACGACGATTTGGGATCTGGGTGTGTTGGGAGAGGGATTTCGAGGGAGGCGAAGCCGTCGTGGAGGGGCATCGCGCGCAGAGGGGCAGCGTGACTTGGTCGCTAAACTAAATAGAGAATGCGAAAGCAGGCCTTGTGTTAAGAAAAATATTCCAACCTTGACAATCGGCCCACGGTTGGCCCATCAGTTTTCATTCCGATCCGGCCAGATCGATATAACATGTGCACCTTCGTCCGATCGACTACCCATATATGAACTCGCGCCGCTGCCTGTCTGGTGAGCAAGCCGCGCCGTCGTCGCGCCCTACCTCGCACGCACGAACCCTATCCCTATCCCATCTAGTCTAGGAGCAGATGGCAACGGAAGTCGGGGCCCTGCCAGATGACGCCCTCGCCGACGGCCGACGTGTCTTCCGTGGCTTGCCGCTACGGAGCCTGGCTGTGGTCCGGTGCGTCTGCAAGGCATGGCGGGACGTCGTCGATGCCCGCACGCTTCTCCTCCCGCATCTACACCTCCTGCCGAGCACCGTGCGAGGAGTCTTCATAAACTACACTACTACAGATTCAGTCATCAGTGTCGGCCACATCACTGCCGAAATTAGAACAACCGGCAGTGATGACCTTTCACTACCGGTTCTAGGCTCTGACAACCAGAAAATAATTGAAGGGTGCGAGAACCGGCAGTGATGACAACTATCACTGCCGGTTTGTGCCTCCCGCCGGCAGTGATGACAACTCCACTTATCACTGCCGGTTCAAGCCAAGAACCGACAGTGATTTGATTCTATCACTATCGGTTCTAGGATAGAACCGACAGTGATGAGCCTGACAGCACAAAAAGGTTGTAACCGTCATCTTCTTCCTCCACTCTTTTATCCCGAGAACAGAGGCGCGCGTTTGGGCCACTCCCTCCAATGTTGTGGTCGCCCAAATCCATGAAGCTACCACTTGGATTTGGAAGAATGACTTGATCTTTTTGCTTTAAGGTTAGTAACCAGCCTCCATTCCTTCGATTTTGTTGCTTAATTAGCTTTGTTTTGATGGCTATAATGCTTGATTCTCATTCTTATTTCTCCATTCTTCTACAGAGCACTTTTCTAATTCATGACTATAATGCATTGTTAGTATGTGATGTTATAATTGGTTCTTAGGAGTAGAGTAGATTCTTTTACAATGTTGATGAGCAAATTAACCCATGTGTCACCAAACAATGCATTGTTTGGAGCAGTAGTGGCGGATCTACAGGGGGCTGGGTGGGCTCCAGCCCCCCTAATGACTTGATTTACTACTAGAAACACTGTAGCAAAAATCTCAAATCACCATTAAATCTTTATGCAAATCAACATCTCCATTGTTTTTTAGCCCCCCCTTCATTATCATCCTGCATCCGCCACTAGTTTGGAGCTACATTGTTGTTCATGATCATGTCTCCAATTTTAGTATTTTTTTAAATTAATGTCTCTATTTTTATGTGGCATGGAGTAGAATAATTGTTCTACAATATTGTACAATAATTATTTTTTATGGGGCTGTGATTTTTAATTTATATGGGCATTGTTTGGAGCTACATTGTTATTCATGATCATGTCTCCAAATTTAGTCTTTTTTTAAATTAGTGTCTCCATTTGTATGTTGCATGGAGTAGAATAATTGTTCTTCAATATTGTGCAATAATTGTTTCTTATTAAAACTTTCCTATGTTTCCTCTGCCCGGCCCATTTTACCTGTGCAGACATGGATCGAGGGTGGATATACGATCTGTCATGTACAGACCAACGGTACTTGACGGGCATCGACGATTTCATCAAGCTCGCTAGAGCCAATGCTGGGGACTCACAACCTGTATTCTGTCCATGCAAAGATTGCAAGAATACGAGAAAATGGGGCGACGTGGAGCATATACGATTGCACTTGATTACCATGGGGTTCATGAGAGACTACACGATTTGGACTTTGCATGGGGAGGTTGGTCAAAATGTTGCACAAGAAAACAATGATGATGTGCCCATGTCTAGCGTATCCCTAAACGCATTTCTGCCTATTGATGATTACCAATGCTACACAGTACCTGTGCCTACCAACGATAATGTGTTTAGGAATACATTAGTTGACAACACAGAGGAAAATGATGGCATTTCACAGTTTCTACATGATGTGCATGGCGGATTCCTTAGTGCTACACAGTTGAAAAAACTGGAGATCATGAGAAAGGATGCAAAAACACCATTGTATCCGACCTGCCCAATAAGCAAACTGGAAGCCAACATCATGCTATTAGAGTTCAAATCAACGAATGGATTGAGTGATAAAGGCTTCGATAGCTTGTTAGGTATACTACATAAACTGCTCCCGAAGGGTAGCGAGTTACCAGAAAAGACTTACCTGGCCAAGCAAATGATTTGTCCAATCGGCCTCGAGGTTGAGAAAATACACGCGTGTTTCTACGATTGCATATTGTACCGTGGAGAAAAATACAAAGACTTGGATGCGTGTCCCAAGTGTAAAGCTCCCCGATACAAGCAAGGGCCGTCAAATCAGGGAAGCAAGACCAGAGGAGGGCCCATAAAGGTCGTATGGTATTTTCCTATAGCTCCACGAGTGCATAGGTTGTTTGCAAATGCAAAGTCAGCCAAACTGTTGCGTTGGCACGGCGAAGAGCGTAAGAAAGATACAATGTTGAGGCACCCCGCCGACGGGTCGGACTGGAGGACTATCAACACTATGTTCTATAAGAACATCGGTGGAGAGGTAAGGCATCTTTGGATAGGTTTGAGCACAGATGGGATGAATCCGTTTGACCAGGTTAGAAGCAATCATAGCACTTGGCCAGTGACGCTATGTATATACAACCTTCCACCCTGGCTTTGTATGAAATGGTCATACATCCAGATGCCACTACTAATCCAAGGGCCAAAACAACCTGGTAATGATATCGATGTGCTTCTACAACCAGTGATCGATGAACTACTACAGATGTGGGAGACGGGTGTGAAGGATGTTTGGGATGAGTACAAAAAGAACATGTCACGATAAAGGTTATACTTATCGCTACAATCACTGACCTGCCAGGGCGAGGTTGCTTGTCTGGAGAGAAAACAAAAGGATACACTGGGTGTGTCGAGTGCTTGGACGAGACTGATGATATACATCTACCAGAAAACAAGAAGATGGTCTATATGGGACACCGTAGGTTCCTACGAAGGGATCACCCTTACCGCAGGAATAGAAAAGATTTTAATGGGACTACTGAGAAACGTGGACCTCCAAAGTATCGAGACGGGAAACAGATACTTAAACAAGTAAGCAAACTCACAGATGTTGTCCTTGGGAAGGGGGAAGGTGCAGTACCAGCGCCAGCCGGTAGTATCTGGAAGAAAAAATTAATCTTTTGGGAACTACCTTATTGGCCACTTTTGAGTGTACGTCACTGTCTTGATCCAATGCACATAACTAAAAACGTGTGCGGTAACACACTTAACATGTTGATGAACACCAGGGGAACAACAAAGGATTCTCTCGCGACACGCTTGGACATGCAACACCTGGGCCTCAGGAAGGAGTTGCACCCAATAACTCTTGAGGATGGCCACTTGAAACTTCCGGTGGCATCATGGACACTGAAAAAGGAAGAAAAGGTCATGCTTATTTCTTTCTTCAATGATCTCAAAGTGCCAACTGGCTACTGTGCGAACCCGAAGAGGCTAGTTAACATGAGAGAACTTAAGTTTAACTATGGTTGTATGAAGGCCCATGACTGTCATGTCATTATGACTCAGCTGCTCCCAGTTGCCCTGCGAGGTATCCTCCCTGACAAGGTCCGTGCCCCAATCATAAAGTTGTGTTCGTTCTTCAACGCGATCTCTGAAAAGGTCATTGAAGGGGCCAAGCTAGACCAGCTGAAGCAGGAGATAACCGAGATTCTATGCAGGCTTGAGATGCATTTCCCACCGACTTACTTCGACATATCAGTGCATCTACTTGTTCATCTTATGGACCAAATTAAAGCCCTTGGCCCAATGTACCTACACCAGATGTTTCCTTTCGAGAGGTTGATGAAAGTTTTCAGGCGGTATGTTAGGAATAGATTCAGACCAGAAGGGAGCATGGTAGAAGGATGGACAACGGAGGAGGCCATTGAGTTCTGCACATATTATATGGACATCAATCGGGTCGGAGTTCTAGTATCTCGTCACGATGGAAGACTAGGGGGCAAATGAACGATAGGTGAGAAAGCTGTCAAAATAGTCGAAGTGGTTTCCTTCAGACAGGCACACTTCGCTGTTCTCTAGCAGGCCGACGGTGTGATGGCATACATTAATGAGCACAAGCAGTTACTGCAAAGTAAGCACATCGGTAGGTCACAGGCTTGGCTTGAGAAAAAACATAAGGAGGAATTTGGTGACTGGTTTCGACGCCGCAGGCTAGGAATGGTGACGGGATGTCAGCTAGATCTCTTAGCTCCCGGACCTTCGACTACGGTGATGATGTACCAAGGTTATGATATAAATGGTTTTACATTTTACACAAAAAAACAGGATGGAAAGAGCACCAACCAAAATAGTGCTGTTCGTTTCGATGCCCACGATGAATACGGCACGGTGGAGGCAACATACTATGGTTTCATAGATGAGATATGGGAGCTAGACTATGGACGACAGTTGAAGGTCGCTCTTTTCCGTTGCCAGTGGGTCCGGCTAGATGAAATCAACACCGACAATGATGGGTTCACTACCGTTGATCTATCCAAGACCGCATACAGAGATGACCCCTTCGTCCTTGCAAAGGATGTTTTGCAAATCTTCTATGCAAGGGATAACAATACAAAGGGAAGACTACAAGTAGTCATGCAAGGCAAAAGGAAGATTGTCGGTGTTGAAGGAGTGACAGACGAAGAAGAGTACAAAGGTTATCAAGAATTGGCTCCTTTTGGGGCAGACATTACCCTACCTATCCTTGAAGAGGGTGACGAACCTGCTTACCTCCGGAGTGATCACGATGAGGCCATCATAGTTAGAATATCATCAACTATGTAATCCTTAATGAAATGTTGTTTTAGTAATTTGCATCGAATTTGAGATCGTATGGAGTTGTAGAGATTGATGAGTTCTACCACTATTATTTTGGAACTTTGTTGATATAACGGATGCCATGTTTCCAACAAAGTGACATAACTTTGTGTGAGACAGAGCACTTTATGAGCCATGCCTAATAAAACTTTCTCAAATTGAGAAATGAATAAAATAAAAGTTGTAGACATTCATGAGTTCCACAACTTTGTTGTTTACAACTTTTCCATTTGAGATCAATTGGGGACCCAAAATGTTTAAAAATAATCAATATCACTGCCGGTTCTAATAACCAACCGGCAGTGATATGGAACATCACTGCCGGTTGGTTATTAGAACCGGCAGTGATATGGGACATCACTGACGGTTCTAATAACCACCCAGTAGTGATGCGTGGGTTATATAAGGCGCTGGCGCGCTCCAAAGCCAGTACACGACTCTTTACGCGCTCGACGCTGTTCGCCAGTGCACGCCGCCGCCGCCCGACGCGCACTGCACGACGCCGCAGCCCGACACCGCCCTTCACGACGCCGTCCCCTACCGCTTCCTCAACGCCGCCGTCCCCTACAGCTACGCCGACGCCGCCAGGAGCTCCTCCACGTCGCTGTTGAGCGCGCCACCCCTGCTTACTCGGTGAGTGCCCATAAGGTGTTCGATAGAATGCCTCAGTCCTTCTCTGCCCTGTTTTCTCTGCCCTGCAGTTCAGCAATACATAGCACATGGAAATAATTACCTTAGTTGTTGTGGCTTATCTTACCTGGCTTAGATGATTTCAATTTTCATAGTCACTTTACTTAACATTTGCATTCATCTCTGCTATTATTCGATTGTCAAGCTGTTTAAGCTGTTCAAAACTGTAAATGGCCAGTAGTCTTGAGTCTTGGACAGTACACCTTTACTCAGTCTTGGACATGCACTAAATGGCCATTGAATGAGGAGAAAGCTGTTCAAGCTGCTGCAGATCTTATTGGGGAGCTCTTTGTTTTCTCGGTATTCACTAAGTCAAAGCTAAATGTGTTCCAAACCTCCTACATATGTTCCTTGTCCTCACTTTTTGTATGATTCTGTAAGTGTGATGCAAACCTATTATTTATGTATGAGCAATGAGCCAATGAACATATGATATGCTCATCAGAAACTGGAAACATTATCGAGACAAACAGGAGTGATCCAGACTCTTTTTCTAGACTTCATTTTACTAAATGTATTGTTTATATAGTTTGGTGATATTTTTTTTATTTCAGTCATTTGCTAAACTTAGGCAAAAATTATGTAGTAGGTTGCTGGGGTTGCTGTAATTTGGTGGGGGATGCCTTCTCTAGAATGTTAGACAAGTCGGCTAAGTGTGGTCTTATTCAAGGTATTGGGGTCACCAGTTGCTAGGCAACATAGTTTATGGGCAATTCAGCCACCCTCAAGCAAGCTTGTTAGGTTCGTGATGCCTTTGAATAACCACCTCAATGTTTGTGATGCCTTTGATTGCATGTCCAGAAACATGACTCGTCATCGCCAATTCACCACCCGTCGCCGAACTACTGATACCCCACAAGCAGAGAGCACTGCGACAGGAGCGCCGCAGGATCCAACTAATGGTGGTGGTAACAATCAGGACGATTAGAGCCCTAGCCATTATCTGCAGCTAGACCAAGGAGACGAGGTAATAACTTAGGTCATACCTAATAACGCGATAGTAAGAAATCACGCTAGATAAGTTTGATGGGGACTTATTTATGAATTTTGAAGCAGGTTCCGCCGCAAGAGCCAAGTGGTGAGGGTACCAGCAGGACTAAGCGTGGTGCAACAAAGCTTCCTCAAACAAGTAAACATTGGCACATCTCTGAGTTCGACCAAGTAGGGGAGCCGGTGGAGCCTCTTACAGCATTAGGCCCATACAAGAGTGTCATCGGGGCACTTGTAAGAGACTTTATCCCGATCAAATACAGGAAATGGACTGGTCGTGAGGATGACCCATGGAGGGTTCCAGAAAGTGAGAAGGAGCTAGTTTGGAACAAATTGAAAGGGTGTTTCACTTTTCCTAATGACTATGACGAGGCGACAGTCAAGAAGAAGGCCAAGGAAATCATGGGTCGCTCGTTCAAGACTTTCAAGGGAACCTTGTACAAGTTAATCAAGGAGGACAGAGAACCGAATTTTGAGGGAGGTCAATACAACAAGCAGAGAGACTTCTGGGAGGAGTTCAAGGCTTACAAGCTATCCGAAGAGGCCAAGGCATCAAGCGAAAGAAATAGAGCAAACTCGCTTAAGGCAAAGGATCCTCATCGCCTAGGATCACGTGGCTATGTAAGGAAGATTCCGGAATGGAAAATGGAAGTCCAGAAACTAGAGCAGCGCGGCGTTAGGCCTCAGACAAGCGATTGGCAGCCCAGATCAGTAAACTACCTACTCGCAAGGGGGACACAATACAATAGTGACGGGAGCCTTAATGCCAGTAGTGAACCCGTCAGCAATCTCCTCCAGAGGATTTCAACCTTAACTGAGGAAGTGAATAGAGGTAACCGCAAGTCCGATAGAGAAAATGACGTGCTCACACAAGCACTTGGAAACAAGGAGCACCCCGGTCGCACTAGAGGAGCCGGAAATGTTCCTTGGGTGAAAGCATTCGAAGGTGAATCTTCATCCTATAGGAGCCGGGCGAGGGCTAGAACGCAAAGAGAAGAAGAGCTCCAAAGGTTTCAAAAGGAAATCGAAGATATCATGGAAGCACGGATAGCTGCTCAAGTTGATGCACGAGTTATGTCAGCTATGCAATCCATGTGTTCGACACAACCGCAGCCTATCCTGACTTTGAATAGCCCAGTGCCCAAGGGTCGCAGTAGCTGCGGCTCGACCCCTATGCTTGACGAAGAAGAGGTCAATGCTCCTCATCCGGTGGACAACATCACTGGACCTATTAATGTCAGGTTGTACATCCGTCAGCAGTGGACAAAAGACATGGTGGCGGTCGAACAAGCATTTCCAAGAGGAGACGACATCATTCATGGCAAGCCAATGCCACCCGGGTATGCCAGGGTCAGCATTGATAAGATCTTGGATAAGAAGTACAATAAGATACACATTGATTTCCCAGTGGAGGAAGATAGGCCGCGTCTTGTTCACAACTTGGGCACTCATGTGGCTTGACACAAACGCTTCATCAAGCTGGATGAGCAGCCATCTTCGGATGATGATGATGACAGTGAATCATCGGCATCGCCGCCGCCAAGAGGTTTCTCTCCTCTGCTAGATCCTCATTCTCCCTCTCCTGCCTCAAAAGAGAAGACACCTCCTCCACCGCCAAAGGAGAAAACACCTCCTCCACCACCAAAGGAGAAAACACCTCCTCTACCTCCTCCACCTCCTCCACAGCCAAAGGAGAAGACACCTCCTCCTCCTTCTCCGCGAAAATCCAAAGTGCGATCAGGTTCGACCTCGCAACACAAGAGGTCATCAGTTTCGGTTGGTAATGCTCCCCAGACAAGTAAAAAGAAGGTGGATGCTAGCATTACGAGTAAGATGAAGGACCCGACTGTGGAGCCTCCAAGCAAGAAAGCCGTCGTTGCCTTCTTTAATCGAATAGCCAGTCTACCTAAGTGGAGACAACAGACCGAATTTGAAAGGAAACACAACAAAGAGAGTAATCAAATCAGAGCTAGAGAAATACACACCAAAGAATTGCTAGAGATACAGAACTTGGCCAATAACATGGGCATATCCATGGAGAGGGCCACGGAGTTGTATTACGGAACGAGAGATTTTGAAAAAGCCACGGTCGCATACAAGTATTCAAGAGGCAAACCTTTGGTCGCCACCAAACAAGAGTATAGAGATTTGCCAACATACATGCGACAGTTGCATGATTATTACTCCCTGGATACTGCCAACGGAGACTGTATCGGTTTTGAAGTTTGCATCCCTCCCGGAATGGTTTTTAATCATCCTGAAGAAACGGTGCATATTATTTATTATGAACACCTCTTTTAGCTCTTCCAACGGCGCTCGCTCGATACGCGGATTTTGATGATATGGTCTATGTAAGTACCCTACCCTCACAACGTTATAATAAACTACGTGATTTGCATTTGAATATATCATATGTTTATTATGCAGGTGTATGGCAAAATGGTGCCTAAAGAAGCAATTGAGCAATATAGACTTCTTGGATCCCATATTTGTAAATGAGACAACATGCACCGCCTCTGGTGAAGATGACTATGTACCAACAAGTTTGAAGATTGAGTTTGAAAGGATGTTCAGAAACAACAAAACAAACGTACTCCTACCCTACAACTGCGAGTATGTGTTCTCGACCCTTATTTTAGTGTTTCTTTTCTTGATATGTCATTCAATAACATGGACTTTGTGATTGCAGCAACCATTTCATCCTCGTAGATATCTATCTTCAAGATTCACATATCGAGGTGTGGGACTCAAAGAAAAAGTCACTTTCTCTTATCGACCCCCTAGTCAAAGTGATGAATAAGTAAGTGAACCCAATATCACAACACTTTCTAATCACATAGGATATTGTAATGTCCTCGGTCTTCACACTTCATTTACAATGTAACATAGAATGAATGCATTACCGAATTGGAAAAATCTCGATAGCAAGATGCAAAACCAATGGAGTGCCCCATTCAGTGTAAAGTATATGGAGGATCTCAAGACCCTAGATCAACCGATGGGGAACAACGAATGTGGGTTCTATGTGATGTGGGCAATGCTAAAATACTTTGGCGCAAAAACAAATAAGGGAGATGACATGGTACGTAGGCATCCCATTTCTATTGTTTTGTCTTACGTTTGTGCATCTCAATATCATCTTGCTTCAATTACAGCGCAAAGCAAACAATCACAACCAGTTGCTAGATTTTGAGATGAGAGGAATTCAAGAGGAGATAGCAAGGTTTGTGATGTACGAGATATTGACCAAGACATGATCATTCTCCATTGCGAGGACTAAAAAGTACAAGGCGCAGTACGGAAGAGACCACATTGATAGGCTATTGTAATACGACTCTTAATTCGATACTTAAAGTTTTTTTTGAAACTTTTGTAATATAAATGTTGATGGGTTTGTATTGTCGCTGATCAACAACCACCTTCACATCGATATCAAATTGATCGATAGCAACCACCTCCACCTCCCCGACCTCCCACCCCACCACCTCCCCTCGAAATGAAAATAAAACAATTATTAAAATACAAATTGTGAAAAGTATATCACTACCGGTTCAAAGAAAACCGGCAGTGATAATATAATATACACAACCGGTTGGTTAAAACAACCGGCAGTGATGGCTCAAGTATCACTGCCGGTTTGTAACACGAACCGGCAGTGATACATGAGCTATCACTGCCGGTTTAGCATAACCGGCAGTGATGTGATCAGTTCATCACTGCCGAGTTGGTTATGGCGGTTCAAAATCCGCCAGTGAAGGGGGGTTTTGAACCGCCAGTGATGTCCTTCTCTGCTGTAGTGCTACCTAGACCACGACCACCCTCACCACTTCGCCCAACGACCACCGCAGGTCGGTCTCGGTCCTGGACCACTGCAACGGCCTCCTCCTCTGCAAAACTAAGTGGAGCAGCGAGCTCTGCGTGTGCAACCCGGCGACGTGTCGGTGGACGGTGCTTCCCCGGGGCGCAGATGGCCACCATTACGCTAGTGCATGCGTACGTCGCGTTTGATCCGGCCGAGTCGCCGCATTACGAAGTCATCTTGGTTCCCGCCGTGCCGGAGGCGCCGTCGCTGCCCGAGGACCACCGCTGGCCGGCGGAGGAGGTCAGCGGCCTGCGCTACTATGGGAGAAGGAGAAAGACGCGCCCTTCTGCTTGGACTGGTTCTTCTCGTTGCCAGAAGACGGCACGGCAATTGGCCAACGGGAATTTGACCAGCTGCAGCAAGATATCAACGACCCATGTCGCTACATGGAATGGCCACCAGCGCCATGGAAGCTATGCGTGTTTTCATCAAGCACTGGTCAATGGGAGGACAGGATTTTTGTCCGGGAAGGAATGCCGGCAGGGACGGTTGAGAAGATGCGATCGGATCTAGAGTTCCCTTATAGGCACTGGCGATACGCCGTCTACAATCATGGATCACTCTTTGTGCACTGCCGTCGTGGTTCTTTTGTCACAAGGTATGCATTATTTTTTTTCTCAGACATGACTGCCAAGCTAGTTTAATTAGTACCGACAATATTCATGTACCATTATTGTGTTTGTTTTCGAAATATTAATGTTTTCTTTTGCTTCCATTCCAAATTATAGGCCGTTTACATGACTTTTGTTACGTATCTAGATATATGCATGCTGGGAGTGCAACTGTTGCAAATATAGTTCAAAAATTTTATAGTAATATATCTAGACCATAAGTGGTATTTATTCTTTTTGTTTGTTCTTTATTTTGGTACAATAGGAAGTTTGGTATATCTTGACAAAAATTAGATGGATCAATAAATGATAAATATAGAAGTTATTTTCTATAATTAACTAATTGACCGATGCACCATTCCACGTTTGTTATTTATTTTTGGAATTCCTAAATTAAAAAAGATAAATTTCCCCTTTTTGATTATATGTAAATTAGACCATGCACATGCCCTTTTTCCACGTTTGTTCACATGCATTACTATAATTAAATATTTTAATTATTTGGCTACTGCTTAGGCATACATAGACATAATATCTATACATCAAACAAATATATATAGCATAGTAACATCGCAATTTTACCTTCCTATGCAGGCTCTCATTGTCAAAAAGTAAGTATCAAATAATTGAAATGCCAACGAATGTTAATGAGTACAGAAAACCATATTTGGGGAAATTGCAAAATAGTGTATGTTTCGGAATAGTCCATGATCATCAATTAAAGATCTGGATCCTCAATGAATCATGTGGTCAGATGGAGTGGGCTCTGAAGTATGAAATTGCGGTTGGGCACTATGCTGAATATTTAGCATCAATCGCTTATGATTCAAGTGGTAGACAACACGATGGATCTTGGACTATATAGAAAAAGATATTGAAATCCAAGATACTGACAATGATGTTGAATCCCTATCAGAAGAAGAAAATATTGGAAGCCAGGATACTGACAATGATGTTGAATCCCTATCAGAAGAAGAAAATATTCAATGATGTTGAATTCCTATCAGAAGAAGAAAATATTGGAAGCCAGATACTGACCATGATGCTGAATCTCTATTAGAAGAAGAAAATATTGGAAGCCAAGATACTAACCATGATGCTGAATCTCTATCGGAAGAAGGCTATGAGTGGAACTGACAATGATGATACTTTTACTACTAACACTGAAATTAACACTGGACGCCAAGAATACTTCGACTATGACCAACATCTTAACATTATTGGATTCCATTCCATCCCTAATAAGGAAGTTGTCTTTATGGTTCGACGGTTTCAGGTTGTTGCCTACCATTTGAATAGTACCAAAATTCAGTATCTAGGAAACTCACGCCCAAAATATTGCTATCATAGCTTTTGGAACCATATACGTGCGTATTCCTTTCCATGCATGATTGGAGATCTGCTTCATGGAGACCAAATTGGTGGTCAAAGCTCATCTGAAGATTAATAGTTTTAGTACAAGGCGGACAATTGAACATACGAGCAATTATAACCGGTGGCGGAGCTAGAAATTTTATAGAGCCTGGGCGAGACATAACACCATGCTCAGAGTCTGTTTGTATCCATTAGTATAAATAATTAGCTAGCTTAGAGGTAATAGCCACTAATTTTTAGTTACCTAATTTTTAATAGGGAACTGTTTGGACCAACCTACTAATATATGGTTGGATATTGAATTGATGGTCAATATGAACTATTAGCACATATTAGCAACTTCAAACCTACTAATGGAACTAGTAGTTAGTAGCACTCTAGTTATTAATTAGCAAGTTTATTAGCAGGTTGATCCGTTTGATCTACTAGTACTAATTTAGCTGCTAATTTTTAATGCTAATGGTGGATTCAAACATATCCTAATAGTAACGACATTCCCGACCTAGAAACCACATGGTATTTATGTTCATTAATTAGGATGTCACTAAGTAAAATGATGATATGGCCCTGCCATTAATTAAAGAAGAGAAAAAATGAAATGATTTCTTAACAAAAAAACTATGTCTATACGGGAACCAAAACATGAAGATAAGTGATCAGTAGATGAGGGAGAGAAAAGACATATGATTAGACAAAATATTATTACGTAGAAACTATTCATTAGGAATATAGTTTCTATGTGCAGTGTCTACATAAATTAATAGACAGAGAAACTATTTGTGGTTTCTAGCATTACCAGTGCTTTAACAAAGCTACGCAAAATAGAGCACATAATTATATGATATATACAAGCAAAATTAGACAACCAAATAGTTTTAAATTTTAAACTAATATAATCATTAAGTCCTAGGCGTGGCCTGTTCCTATCTCATCTACGTACGTAGCTTTTTCTCTTGGCAAGGGTCTGTACGTAGCTTTTTCTCTGTGAGAAGAGTCTGTACGTAGCTATGAGTTCAGCAGCAACGAGCAGAGGAGCCCGGGCACCGGCCAGGGTGACCGGGCCTTGGCTCCGCCAGTCCCTTTGGTCTTTCTCATTATTATTGTTGGAACATTGGTTGGCACTTGGCGTCCTAATAATCACCTCGGCGCTGCAGCAAGTGCTGGACCAGCTCATCCATGTAGCGCTCCTGCGTCACCGTGTCCCAAAGAACCTCCTGCAATCCCTTGGCGTTGCGTGAGAACTCCTTGCCTTCCTCCTCCACCATCACCCGCCGCACGGTCCTTGCGACGTCCTCGCTGCCGCAGTCGTCCCACCGCACCTCCAGGCCTACACGCCGCTCCGTCCTCCACCCGGCGTGCGTCATGAAGGCGCCCACGCGCACCTGCGGCACCCACCCGACGCGCACCACCCCGCGGCAGCCCACGCGGCCCTCGAACCCGTCCGGGAGCTGCGGCCGCTCGACGCCGACCGGCTTCCGGAGTGCCCAGAGGAAGCGCACGCACGCCAGCTCCAGCCCGAGCGCGAGCGCGCGGACGTGTGCCGGCGTCAGCGGCGCCTCGCTGCCGAACGCCACGTAGAGCACGGACCGCGCGGGCTGGGCGTCGAGCCAGCGCATGAGCCCCGTGCTCTCCTCGTCGTCGTGCTCGCCCTCGCCGTCAGCAGCCGCGGCGCGAACGGCCGCGTCGTACGGCGCGAGGAGGCCGGACGGGAGGACGGGCTTGCCGTAGAGGTCGCCCAGGAGGGTGCAGAGCGGGCCGTCGACCTCGTGGCTGCAGCGGCACACCATGAGCGGGCAGCACTGCGTCGTCTCCTAGATGCGGCCAACGTCGGAGATGCCGGACGCGTTGGGCTGCCACCCCCTGCGGACCACTCAGCCTCGTGGCCGCGGAATGTGAGACAGGACGGAGAAGGGATCCACGGTGGCGCGTCGTTGAGCTCCTTTGGGCCCACGAACGCGACGCACGCCACAGGGAAGATCACGAACACCACGCACGGCACCTGCACTCGGCACGGGGACGGTCGGTCAGACACTCAGATTAAATACGAGAAGGTGCAGTGCCTCCCCGCCAGCGCAAGCCTCGGCGAGGAAGGAGGCGAAGGGGGCGGCAAGGCCGTCGAAGGCGATCTTAAGGAGCTCAACCTTTTCCGGCGGGACGTCGGCCGTTGACTCGGCGCCGTCCGGGAGGCCGTCCACGAGCGGCAGGGGCAGTGGCACGAGCCGGATGAGCGGCCTAACGTCGGCGGCGACAGGCCTCAGCTTGGCGAGGTTCCTCCTCGGGGCACTGACGAAGGTGACGAAGTGGCCGCGCTTGGCGAGCTGCTCGGAGAGCTCGAGGAAGGGGATGATGTGGCCGAAGGCGAGCCATGGGAACACCACGATGTGCAGAGGAGAAGACTCCTGCTTGTTGGATTCTGCCATGAATGGTAATCTTCTTCTTGGAGCTTGATTGATGTGTGAATGCGAACACTGATCTTGGTGTCGACAAAGATGTAATCTATCTCTCTTATATACAAGTCTATGTCAAACACGTAAACTATCCACATCATACATCACTAATTACTGCATCATCTCCCAAAGTTATGTCATATATATATATATATATATATATATATATATATATATATATATATATATATATATATATATATATATATATATATATATATATATATATATATATATATATATATATATAAAATAAAGTTAATCCCCACTACAAGTAGTCTATCTCAACATGCAAGCCATCCACATCATACCCCACTAATTATTTACACCATCTCCTACTAATAATTATGTCATGTATCTATATCATATCTATAGCTATATCTATATCTATCTTACTATTGAGAGCCCAGGGCTCTAAATAGCTAATGGAGAGCCCCAGTCAGCTCACCCGTTCAGGTCAGCGTGGGTGGGGGACCACTACGGACCCAACTATTCGGATGTATAAAAATCTAAGTAAGCTACGCAGAAAAGTTTTAGTCGCGATGTTGCATAGAAATTAGTCGTTGGATGAATTAAAATCAATTTATTACCGCATAAAAATATTTTCACGAGTTGGACGTTCCACCTAACTGCACCTGACACGCAACTACAGAAGCTGACACATGCATGCATGCATCCATTCTAATCTCTTCCATTTTTCACGATAATTCCTCAACGAAGCTTCCGATTCTAAAACGGTTTTCACCATTGAACTCATGATATTTTTATGCACGATTCAAGATCAATTGTGAATATATTTTTAAAAAAATAAAATTTAAAATTTGAATCATGACACGTGATGGCTGATTAGATACATAGAATCACTTGTCAAGATGCATATAAACGTACAAAAACACCTCCCTCTAAGCATACAATCTTGTAAGCGTGAGTCTAAAAACATGGAGATGGTCTCGTCTTGTCCAAAAATTTGAAATTTGAATCATGGCACTTGAATGCCGATTGGATGCATAGAATCACTGTTTAAGATGCGTGCAAAATTTTTTAGCCGACCTTATATAGAAATTAGTGGTTGGATGAATGAAAGTCACTTTTGTTACCGCGTAAAACATCTACATGAGATGGACTTTCCACCTAACACAACCGTGATTGCCTCTACCAACATCATGTTTCATGAATCGTACATCACATGCAAAGATCTTTAACATCAGAGTTCCGTCCGTGCATACAACTCTATGAATGCAAGTATAGAAAACCATCTATCTTTTACTAAAAAATTTGAAGAGTAAAATGCACCACGGGTCCATTAACTTTTCGCTCTGTGTCACTTAGGTCTAACACCTTTCAAAATGCAGATTTGGGTCTTTAAACTTATTATGATGTGCACCAGAGGTCCATACTCCTTCGTTTATGTTTTTATTTTACACAAACCTCCCTCTATTTATTTTTATTTCACATGCATATCCCTCCCACCGTCAAGGTATCCTCCGGCGTGCTCATTGGCTCACCGGTCATGCCCTAGCACCCTATGACCTAGCTCGCCGCCAGCTCGCCCCCACGCGCATCGGCCTTGTAGGTTGCTCCGCCCGGCAGCTCGCTCAAGCTCGCCGCCGCGTGCACCGCCTTGCCACGCCGCATGCGCCCGCGCTGGTGCCCTGCGTCTCACCTCCCCGCGTCGTCTCAACATTCGCGCGCCCCTGTCCAGCGGATTGACCGAGAGCGGTAGCACAGTACCGGGAAAACTTGGTTCGGAGCGCCGACATGTGGTTGCCATGCATGCACGCTGCCGGCCGTAGCGGGATTAGCCTGTGACGTGCCGGCCGTAGCGGGATTAGCCTGTGATGTGCCGGCCGTGGAAAGCGTCGTGTGGACGTGGGGACAGAAAAGCTGCAGGTTTGTTGCAGCACCATGGTCGTGTGAACTCGGAGAGATCGAGTAAGACCACCTCTCGTTTGATCTTGAGACTCCTGCTAGTTGTTCATTCAGTTCACTCATACGTGCCATAACCTTTGCATGGCATCGCATTCACCAATTGACTGACTCGGTGTGCAGGCTATCGATGCAGTGCGTCAGCTGCAGTGCCGGGCAGCGAGGTAGCGTCGGCCACGGTCGCCGTGCATGGTCAAGGCCGTCGACGGTGGCGGCGGCACAGCGGACCGCGCAAGGCGAACATGAAGCGCGCGACGCGACAGGGATTCAGGGAGGAGAAGGCGAGGCTACGCAACCCGTACGTGCCTCACAGCGAGCTGTGCGCGCAATGCCGGAGAGGGGAGGGTCCGATAACGGTGATGGGCGGTGCTGACGACGTGTCTGCTGCGAGGAACGCCAAGCCGGTGACTATGCGCATCTTGTTTCTCATGGTTCACGCCGCCGGCGGCTAACATGGAGCAGCAGGAGGGCCCGGTTGTCGTCTACGGGTGCGGCGGCGGCGTGCGCGGCGGTGAGGTCCTGCGCCGCGGCGGCGGAGGCCTCGGGCGCGCTGAAGCCCATGCCGGCGACCACGGCTTGGCTGCGCATGCGGTTCAGCGCCGGCGGCCGGCTACAGGATCTTGTAGAGCACCCACCCGATGGCGGACGCCCCCACGAAGAGCAGCAGCTGGCCGCGGTTGTCGCTCTCCCGGCATCCGCCGCCACGTCCGCCACGCAGTGCGCCGCCAGCGCCGCGTCCGACGACGCCAGCTCCGAGAAGAAGGCGCCCGCGAGCGCCGCGGCCGTCGCCAGCGTGGTCGATGACGACGAAGACATGGACACCGCGGTCTTCTTGGCCTGCGCCGGGACGCGCAGCGAGACGCTGCTGGCGGCAGCGCTGCTGTTGGTGGACGTCGCCGACCGCGCCACGATCTTGGCGGCTCCAGGCTTCAGCAAGGCCATCGTGGCTATGGTCCCCATGGCAGGCAGGCAGGGGGAGTGCTTGCGAGAGCAGAGATGGCGGTGGCACCTGCTGGCGGCGGATGTGAGGTGTGGGTGCGCTGTGCACAGTGCAGTGGCGAGCTAGTCCCTGGACAGGTGCCCCTGCCAGGACACGGAGGGGTATGCACGTGAAAGAAAAAGAAATAGAGGGAGCTTTGTGTAAAATGAAAACATAAATGAAGGAGTATGGACTTCTAGTGCACATCATAAAAAGTTTAAGGACCAAAATCTGCACTTCCAAAAGTGTTGGACCTAAGTGACACAGGGCGAAAAGTTAATGGACCTGTGGTGCATTTTACTCGAATTTGAAATTTGAATTCTATTGGCATAGAGGTTCTGTGATTCTTGTGGAGCGGTCTGGCGCATAGAATCTTGAAGACGCAGGCATAGGAACCATTGTAATGCTACGAAATTTGAAACTTGAAACCTCTCCACAAGATATGATGCTAACGTTGCATAGAATTTAATGTTTAGATGAATAAAAGTTAATTTTGTTAACACATAGAAACCTCTTCACGAGATAGACATTTCACCTGGCACAATTGTACAGACAACTGCTCTAACAATATATAGAATTATGTACCAATAATGTATAAAATTGTATACCAACAATAATGTATAGAATTATGTTGGAAGCATACAGATAATTGTCCTAACAATGTATGTCGAAGTGTTCGAACAATACATAGAAGAGTGCTCCAACCATGTATATAACTGTATATAGGTGCACACATAAATGCTCAAGAATGTATACAAATTTGTTGTAACATCAACTACATCAACTTTTTACATTAACTCATCTACTATATCAAAGATCACACTATGCCACCACCACAAAAGCCAAGTCATGGACGTTGCGAGCCATGTCCTTATGACTGAGCCACTATTGACCTCTCACACAAAATGGAGGAATCCATTTCAACCATCCTACGTCACAACAAAGGCATAGAAACGTATTTTAGCAGGCACAAAAACCTTATAGTGGTAAGGCATAGAAACATGTTTTATTTATTAGATGCAGAAAACATTACGGTGGCCAGAAAGACATAGAAATGTGTTTTATCATGCGCAAAAACCTATTTGTGAAACTAATGTTAGTTACAATAATGCACAATCACAACAACATAACATATAAATCTAACTTATCAAGCATAGAAAGCTCATTAGAGGAAAATAAGTTGAAATGTACATAGAAAATCCAAATTCCATGTAAATAAATTGCATAGAATCCTTGCTTTCTTACATAGAAAGCATTTTACCTTTGAATCCTATGAGCATTGTGCATATGAGCATATAATTCACAACATGTGCAAAATGCACATAAGCATAGATATCGATGACTTCTTCTCGAAAATTTGAATTCAACTAGTGTTAAAACCTATGCAAAGTAAGCATAGAATCCTATGCAAATTAAGCATGAATAAAACCTATGTAAACTAAGCATAGAATCCTATGCAACCTAAGCATGAATAAAGCCTATGCAAACTAAGCATAGAATCCTAGGCAAACTAAGCATGAATAATTTGAACAATCAAGAGCTGCAAGCACACAAATTGATATGTGTCATGTTCCAAATCTGCAAAAAAAGCAATCAAATTTCATAGTCAAAGACTGGATCTAAATGTGTAAAAACCTAACTCATGAAGCATAGAATACATGGGGAGCGTGGGGAGCTACTGCAGCAGATGTAGGATCCTCCTCACCTCTGGTCAGCTGCAGGTGGGTGACGTTGCTGATGTGGATCCTCCTCTCCGGTGCCTCCCTATTGGCCCACGCACGGCCAAGCGCGTGCTGCCAGCCGCTGCCCACGCCTCGGCTGATAGGGCAGGGATGGGCGCCGCTGCGGGGCGTGGTGGGGAGGGGCATCGGGATGCCGAAGGTAGGGAGGGGGCGTTGGAGGTGCCGCTGTGTGTTGTGGTGGGGACGGGGTGCCGGGATCCCGAAGTCGTTGGTGGGGAGGAGAAAGGGGATGTGTCGCCCTCGCTGCTCGTTGCGTGGAGATGGGAGATGGGACACCGCCGGGGGAGGAAGGAGCCACCGGGATTTGATGGAGCTCAGCCTCATGCCTGCCTCCATCCGCCGCCCCCGCTCCCCCGTGTGCCAGTGGCCCGCGCGCATGCGACCACGCCACCACAGTCACCATCGGGCTGTCGCTGCTGGGAAACGAGACGCCGACATGGCTGGTTTAGGATGTGGCGCTAGTCGTTGGAGGGGCAGGGCTGCACCGTTGCCAGTGGGGGAGGGGCGGGCCACGCCGCCACTGGTCGGGAAGGGGTCACGCCGCGTCACCACTGCTCGGGGAGGGACGAGCTGTGCCACCACTGGTCAGGGAGGGGTGGGACAGCGCCATCATGGTTAGGTGAGGGCACTGTCGAGGGCACTGTCATTGTCCGCTGCACACCGTCGTGACCGTTCATTGTAGCCATCCCGCACACGACTGCGAGCTCTAGGTCACCGTCGCCGTTGCAGTCCCCGCGCGTGATGGCCTCGTCCCACAACCGCCATCGGAGCTCCAGGCGTGGTGGGCAGCGTTCCAGTAGGGCACAGTGGGCAGCAGGGCGGTGAGGATTAGGGTTTTAAGTGGAATATATATGGCCTGGAAAGATGGGCCTAGTGGGCTGGTGGGTGGGATGGACTGGGTTGCTGGTCCAGTGGAACCAGGTAGCTACACTTTAGGCTAGGGCTTCTAATATATTATTGGAAGCCCTATTCTTGGTGTTTTGTAAACTAGACTAGTAAATGTTTATGATTATCGCGCTGCTCTAGGAAAACGATGGTAGCATCCAATAGACACGAGGATTTATACTGGTTTAGGCCAGAGTCCTACATCCAGTCTTAGAGAAGACCGAGTGCGTGTTCCTCACTTGAATGCTCTGAAGTTCTTACAATGGGGGTGCAAGAATGGTGAAAGAGGTTGTAGAACCTATGCTAGATGAGGGACAGCCTGGAGAGAAGCTCCAGGAGCCCTACTACTAAGGTGGATGGAGTGGTAGAGGATGAAGAATGAGAATATGTTTGTAAAATGTGAGCCCTGGCTACCCTTATATAGAGTTGGGGCCAGGGCTTGTTATAAAGAGGAGGTTCCCCGACCGAGGGGTTGAGAGCCCGAGGGAGGTCCTAACTAACTTGGCTTGCAAGCTACGCCATCTTCTGGTGTTCGTTAGGGTGTGGCTTTCATCATAGTCTTGTGGCCACGTTGTGGCAGGGGCTGACGTGGTGCTACTATGCTTGCCGTGGCAGCACTGTAGCCATGATGATGGTTCGTTAGTTGTCCTGTGTAACATGGCATCTGTCATGGTCTTCGCTGTCGTCTCCATGTTTCCCAGGGCGTCGTACCCATAGCAGGTAGCCACCTTGGGTCATCATTCACCTAGTCGCCTCATGGGGCTGAGGGCCACAACCCTTGTCATGGATCCCATCCCGTAGTGGGTGGTGTAACACCCGGGGTGTTATCTTGCCTTCTAATACATTTGCTTAACATGAGCATAGCATTATCATGAGCCTCTTCATCTTGTTTGTTAAGTTAAGCTAATGAAACATTGCTTTTGAACTAATGCAACATTCTAATTGAACTAGTGCAACACCTTTGTTTCATTAGTGAAATGTGATTGTTGTTTTATGTTTCATTGCCTTGTAATAGTAGGATCATGTGTACTAATGCAAGTGATGGCCATGAGTGTTTGTAAACACCTTAGGAGTACTTAATTAGTCTTTTGGAACATTTCTCAAGTTGGGTGGTTATGCTAATTAAGCACCCAAGTGCTGTTTTCCAAGGTGATTAGTGGAGTGATCCAAACTGATCCTTCTGAATCTCCAACTTAGGGTTTGAATCTGTGCAAGTCAACTATAACAAACTTGTGGAAAATTTTATAAGCTCCAACTTTGTCAATTGGCTCATCTCATGATTCAGCCTCTAAGTCCCTCAAAAGTCCAATTTTCTATTCTGCTGGAATTCCAATGTTTCCTCAAAATAGCTGTTCTTGCTCATTATCTCCCAAACTACGCTGATCTAGTCTTAGCTCATATTAACAAAGTTGTAGATAATTTATTAAGCTCCAACTTTGTCAATTGGCTCACCTCGAGATTCGGGTTGGATTCTGAGTTACAGAGCCAAGAAGTAGCTGCTGTTCTTGAAGAGCAGAAAATATTTTTCAAGTCTGAATTCAGTTTTGGGTACCCATTTTTGGAGCCTGGTGTCTTCCTAATCAGGCTAATCTAGTCAAAGGTTCTTTAATAAAAGTTATAGTACATATCATGAGGAACAAACTTTATTATATGGGACAGAGCTAGTTCAGTTTCTAGATTGGTCAAATCGAGCTCACAAAATCGAATCCAGTGCTGTTTTCAGGATTCGAAAATCAGCTAAGTCTGGGATGACTGAATTTCTGGATTATGTTTCCATGTACCTATCTTTAGAGAATTGTAGTTTGCAAACCATTTGGAATCTGGCCAAAATCCTTTAGTCAAAGTTGGAGTGCTATTATAGTTGTACGTATTGGTGAAATCGGTTAATCAAATCATCAAACGGTTTATGAGTTATAAGGTGGAGAAGACGGCAGTTTCAGTCGATTGAAACTAAGCTGCAGAGTTTAGTTTTGATGTACCCTCCTTCGGAGCTCAATATCTTCTAATCCATGCCGATTGATCCCTTGTTGGTTAAAGTAATATTGCTCACCTCATAAAGCTCTATAACTTTGTCTCTTGCGCCAAAACCAATGGACAAACTGATTGGGAGACAGAGGATGAGAAAGATTGAGTTTCAGTCATATGTTTGCAGTAGTATTGATGGTTTCCAATTTCTGAAATTTGGAAACGTTGATCGGGCTGGACCGTCATGGCCGACCGGCCAAAGTCGAGCAACGCCGCGTGGCCTCTACGATGCCTGCTGCTAGACACCTCGCATCCACGCGTCGTTGCACCGTAGTGAAGAAGCCGAGCCCCTCCTTCGGTCTCACCCTCCCTCTCTGCTCGGTCTCTCTTGGCTCGTCCCCATGGAGCGTCACCGAGCGGAGCTCGCAGCCCTGTCCGCTCTACCCTGTCGCCCCTCCCTCCACCTCTCCACAACCCCAGTAGTCGCCGCTCTCCTACTCCCTCCTGCCGCTGCTGCTGGCTGCAGCCGTTGGCCGCCCACAACGAAGTCTCGTGGCCGCCCCACGGGGGTTCACGCGCGAGCCGCGCAGGTTGCCGCGGTGGGGCCGTCATGCGCCACTGCCGGCCAGGCAAGGGCCGGGAGTCGCCCCAGCTGGCTGCTGCTGGTTAAGGCCGAGCCTGGCTGGTCTCCTTTGCTGCCACCGACCTCCCCAAGTCCGTACCGACGTCGACCTCTTGTGCTCTGCTCGATCTAGAGAGGAAGAAGGGCATTGATCTGAGGCAGAAACTCTTTGTGTGTTCACTTTGCAAAAATATCAAGAGACAAAGGTTTACATTTATGGGCTTGGTTGATTTGTTAAAGATTCAGGGTTCCAGATGCGAAGTGGTTTCCCTTTTTCTTTTTCGGAATAATTATCTCTTTTAAATGGTTGAACTTTGGAAATACATATTAAATCGTAGATAAATCATAAAAAGGCAAATGAGGACTTTTTGGAATCCCTGTAAAATGTTCTATGCAGTAGATCTATAATATGTCATGTTTTACACTAAAGTTTTAGCAGTAAAAAATAGATTTATGCATCTAAGTTTTCAATACTAGTTGCATTTGTCTTTTTCATAACTGCAGTTGCGTGGCTCCAAATGAAGTGAAATTTTTGTGGTATGCTACTCATGTAATGGTTGATGTGTGATAAAAATTTTATGAATTTTAGTTGCTGTATGGGTGAGTTATTAGTCAGCGACGAAGCCAGGAATCGACGAAGCCAGGGCTGGCTTCCTCTTCTTCTTCCTCCAGCCCCTCCTTGCCTTCTTCTTCCTCCTCATGGTGGTAGCCTGGGCTAAGCCCGGGCTCCATGTAAATCATGGCCGTAGGGGGGGGCTGGAGCACGGGTAGCCCCCCCGCTGGCTTCGTCGCTGTTATTAGTGTATCTTGCTCTCACATTATTTATTGCAATAGCCATTTGTCTTTTTCATAGAGGTTGATATACATGTCGAAATGGTTTGAAATTTGGACAGTAGACTATTGGAATCATTTGTAGGACACTGTAATTTTGGTATGATTTATTGTGCAATTTTTGATATGTGTTCATAATTCCACCTAATTATCTAGATAAATTAAGAAACGTATTAAAATAATTTATTTAGCAATGGACACTATGTTTTCTGGTGTCCATTAGTTATGTGTGACATGTTAGTAAAGTTTATTTTGTCCAATTATATGTTTACAACATAAGTTAATAATTATTTCTTGCAAATGAGGTTTCTGGACATATCTGGGAACTTAGCAAAGTTCTTCATGATAATATGCTTTGTTGTAAAACTTGTTTATGTAAAATTTGTAGATAATTTATGTATCTAGCTGCTGTTAAAATTTGATGGCATTTAGCTATATGGTTTAGGAGTTACAGCTGTTTAAAATTAGGTTACAGAATTGCTTGCTCTCTGTTTGTCAGAAATAGATTCTGAAACTTTGTAATTTTGACTTACTTAACTTATGAATCATGCTGTGATGATATTATATGAAATGTAGATAATTTTATAAGATTTCCATAATGTCTTCTTGCCAGTCATTTGGATTTGTAGAACTCCAGATATAATTAATTTACTCAGCTACTGCATGTATGTCCAAAATTACTAAAAATATATGAATGCTTGGTTACTTTGCTTGCATGTTGCTAAGTATGATTCATGTCCTTGGTGATGAAGTTAGTATACCTGAGACTTTGTAAATCTTGTGTCATGTTTAGTATTGCTTTCTTTGCTATCTTAGCATGTTAGTTTGTGTGATGTTCATTAAGCAAAGTGATGTGCTTAAGTATCTTTAGTATAACCTTGTACTTACCTTGATTAGTGTGTGATGCATCATCAATTGCATTTTCGTGTATTCATAAACTTGCATCTTGCATCTCATCTAGATACGCTAGATGCACCATGTGAAGGACGAGGTGTGGAGCCGAACCCGAAGATGGTGTTCAGTGGATTCATCCCGAAGATGGAAGAAACCCCAAGTGCATACGTGGAGTGGAGATGTTCCGCAAGACGGTGCAAGCTAACTTGACTGATTTGAGTCGGATCCCAGACAAGCCCCGGAGCATTATAAGCCTCCTAATTTCTAAAAATACAATTGAGTATATATATTATATGTATTGTTGCATTAAGTGATAGGTGTTGAATGAAAACACTTGCTGCATATATATCCTGTCCTTGTCCAGAAAATATACCTTGAATCCTATTTAGGTTCAGTTTCAAGTAATTGCTTAGCTCTACTTTAACCGGTAGAAGTCAGGTGATTCCCTATCACCTGCGAGCTTTAAGGATATATATGGCACGGTTGGATATATTTGTTATCGTGGAAAAGAACCATGTGTTAATGAAATGAAATAAGACAGGACAGGATGACGATAGTGAAGCAACAAGGCATGAAGGTCTTGGGTGTGTATCTATCCCCGTCTGTGTCGATTAAAGACCGATTCTTGGAGCCTTTCCTGTTCATGTTGAACGCATGCCTCTCTCTTAGTTGGCCGGGTCTAGAGACCAACCATGAAGCCGAGTAGCTCAACTCAGGCCGAGAGTCGACAAGTATAAAGTGCGCCTTGGAAGGGAGCCGTAGGCGTGAGTCCAAGGGCAGGTGAGTTAAAAGTCCTGATCATCCTAGCAGAAGGGTAATCCCTGAGATTGCTGGCGCTAACCGAACCCGCGAAGTTGGTTCCTAAGTTGTACCAAAGGTGACCTAATGCTCCTCGATGGAGAAAGTCATGGGTGAGAGTTAGAAATACCCCATCAGCTAAGTTGTAATTTGATTCGAGTCGTCGTCTCTCACCGGTCAGTGAGAACTTGATGGGATTATCTCTAACATAGATATCACTAAATAACTTGATGGTTCAGGAATGATGATATGATGACGACAGCCTGATTATACCTGCTATGGTTAATATTGTTTGCTCCTAATAAAGTGAGTGCTCTAGTATAGGTGCTAATCTAGATGACAGGTTCATGATGATTAACTTGATGCTTAAGCATTAATGATTATTTATCTGTACTAAGCTTTTATGCAAAATGTTGTCAAACTAGCCCCACTTATATCAGCCTTGCATGATCCTTGGTGTCACTTTATTTCTGATTTATAATGGGTAAGTCTAGCTGAGTACATTCTCATACTCAGGATTTATTCCCACTTGTTGCAGGTTGTGATGTATCATGACTACTGCAAGAATTGGATGGCTCCTGCCGTAGTGGTGGAGTGTGATCATGGGCATGATCCTTCTGAGTTATCTTGTCTCTAATGCTTTTGATGGAAGTTGACCTTGGTACTGGCATGTATTTGAAATCAGAGAAATGTTAGTTTTAAATTACTTTGCTTCCGTGACTTTTCAACTTAAGTTGTAATAACTATGTTGAACTCTGATGTATATTGACTTACTTATGAAATGGATGTAACATGTGACTTGTTATGTTGAATCATTACGATCTTAGCTTGTATGTTGGTTGGTTTAAAATTCCTTGTGATTTCGTTGGACTACCGAAGTTATATGAGATCAAGTGTGAGAATTTGATCACTTCGCTGATTGTTTTTGTACTTATGCCCTTATAATTTGGACAGTTCCATGACAGGTGGGATTGTATGTGTGTCCTATCAGTCCGTATCTGGACAGTGGGTTTCATACCCATTGCCACCACTATGCGGTGTTGTCATGTTGGAGCGTCGTGGCATAGGGATGACATCTGATTGGACCGAGGTGACTGCTGTTACGTCGTTCCTTGTGAGGTCAGTGTGGCGTGCCTACTCTCGACCTCTCCCTGTCCTGCCCAGAGGTCGTGACGGGGGAGAGGTCGCGTGTCTTCCGTGTGGCTAAGGCAGGAGAAGAGGTCGTGGCCGACCCCGACCTGGGTGTTGGTCTGGCGTGTTTGTCCTAGCTGGGCCTTAGTGGTTTGGGCCATTATTAATTCAAGTTGCGGGTCACGTGGCCTGCTAACTAATCGGTGCCTTGAGACACCCCGGGGTCATAACCCTGACATAGTTGCTGCGTAGTGGACCGTGTGGCCCGCTAGCTATGCAGTGTCTTGAGACACTCTGGGGTTATAACCCCGACACTTATGCTCTTAATAGTATACCCATATATCTATATCTATATCTATATCTATATCTATATCTATATCTATATCTATATCTATATCTATATATCTCTCTTATAAAGTTAATCTCCACTACAAGTCTATCTCAACATGCAAGCCATCCACATTATACGCCACTAATTATCCACATCATCTCCTACTAATAGTTATATCATTCAACTAACTTTCAACCTCTAATCTCAAGTTATCCACATATATATCATCCCCACTCACTTTCATTTGAAAATTCTTCATAATAGCTGTAGCAACACGCGGATATCTTCTAGTTTAGAAGAAGCGAGTACCCAAGTGCAGGTGCAAACGTATATGACTGGCTTGTCAGAATCAAATATACTACCTCTGTCCCCAAAAGAATGTAACTACGGGTTGCATGTCGGCTAAAACGGTTCATGTTTGACTAAGTTTGTAGTGAATAATATCATATTTATATTTCATGGTTATTCTTATAGTACTTACTTGATATCATAAATGTGAATAGTTTTTTATCTATAATTGGTTAAATTTATAAGATATAGTAAAACATGAAACTATGCTAAATTTGGATTCTTTCTGGAACGGAGAGAGTAGCATTCAAAATTTGAAAGGTTCCATCGTATCGCGTGAACTATATAGTATTTACTTGGTTCCGGCCACGTGAACTGTCCGGGCTCACTATTTTAGTAGCATGTGAATATCAATGTATATCTTCTTGATTCTACATCAGTACTTTTATCAGCCATGAGATTTGAGAAGCAGGTGCTCAACTATGAAACCAATAAAATGGCCCCTTTTTACCATTTATTTATTGAGCGTCCGATGTCAGTGCTAACTGCTAAGGTTCAAGCAATATAAACTGAATGAAATACACCACCAATCTTAAGGTCGTCCACAGATATAATATAGATCCTCAAACTATTAATTTGTGGTTCTCATGTTCCTAATTTAACTCGACAATTAGTTTCTTAAACTAAACTTTATCTATATATCTATATTTGTTGTAAAAAAATCTATATTTGTATCTAATCAATATCTATATCGATATCTATATCTATATCTATATCTATATATATATCTATATCTACTAGCAAAAATGCACGTGTGTTGTAATGGGCTATAATTTACTGTCCTGCCGATGACGAGAGTGGTACCATGGGCTTGTTCGGCTGGTCATGTTTCGGCTGGTTTCGGCTTGTTTCAGCTTATTCTTTCTCACATAACACTGTTCAACCAGCCGAAATCTGCTGAAATTCTACGAGCCGAACTGGACCCATGTCAAAGCTATGTGTGGGCACAGCGTCCACTGCAAGGTGGCTTAAACTGGCGGCACGACAACCATGGCATCAGGCGCATGTGATGTCACCAGCCACGGCTTGGCAGCTTGTGTCAGTGGCGTGGCAGCCATCATGCAAACCTAGGCTGGCATGCACTACACAACATCAAGGTGGGCAACCAGTACCCGTGCGGACACGGCTCCTACAATGGCATAGACGTGGGCTGGTGGCCGCAAACGAGAAGATGCGCAACTTTGATGGTGCCCTTAGCAATTAAGAAGAGTGGTGCACATATAGAAGACACGATTGTGCTATTGATGCTAGCAATGACGCAGTGGTGGGTAGAGATCAGCTTGACAACAAGTAGTTAGATCTCATGAGGCGGGTTTGTTGGTTGCTCTACTATCGGTCTACCTAACACCATAGGTAGGCTCTCATAATTTTCTTACACTTAATGTATCGTGTGTATTGTCTTGTCATTGCTATTTTTCTACACCCTCTCGAGAGCAAGTATTCCAAACGGATGAATTATTAAAAAAAACACACAACAAACCAAAGAAAGTTCATAAGTGATGGAAACATGAGAAAAATAGCAAAAAAACCACAGAAAGAAAACATGGGGACCAAACCAGAAAAAGAAAAATAAAAAATGGACGGACGCAAAAAAAACGACAGAAACCGTGAAACATTGCTGAAACACAAACATGAATGGAAAAAAGCGGACTGGGACAAAAAAAGAATTAAAAATAGAAACTAAGATAAAATGCAAGATAAGATGAGATACGTATATGCATACAAATTTCTACTTTTATCTTTTTCTATTGGAATTAGAATTTGTATTTAGGTTATATGGGATCAGAGAATCTATTTGAATTATAATTAGGATTCCTAGCTATCTAGAATTGTAGGGATTTTTCCTGCTGAGCCAGGTACAATCTATATACGATTTTCCTGCTGTACCGTCCGGGTTTGGTTTGCGTTTCTTTCCAATTTTCTATCTGTTTCTGCTGTTTTTTTTCATCCACTTTTCTGTTGCATGGTTAAACAAAATAAATTAGCAGCATAGACAGACAGACATGCAATCGATGATTTACAGAGGTGGAGCCGCCTTTGCAGAGGCACCTTAGGCGTCTCTACAGATTCAGTTTGTAGTTAAATCCAAATAGGTTTGTCCTACAATCATTTTACTCTTAACTAGCAAATATCTATAAGAACTATTATCTTACACACATACAGCACCAACATTGGACACTCAATAAATAATAATAAATGGTAAAAAATGACATTTGATTGGTTTCATAGTTGAGCACCTGCTTCTCAAATCTTATGGCCACTTAGCATGCATTTGGTTGGATGGATATCCCTGGATGGAATATGGCCATTTGTGGACAGGTGTTGTTTGCTTCATGGATGAACTGAATATGGATATCCCTGACAGGGAAATATTCTTGCCACCAAAAATTGCCAGGCGAGCTCATCCATACCTTCTAATCTTTGTCAAGAGTAACTAAATTAAGGACTATCTATGTTATATTATTAATTAGTAATTATATGATGACAACATTAACTTTGATAAGTGCTAATATAGTGATTAGTGTACGGTACCAATTTGGGTAACAATAACGCTAATTAACATATTTCATGTTTGATTAGTGATTATCATGACAAATTTAGTGTTAGTGCATATTTATTAGTGTATACTCCATCTGTTTCAAAATATAAGACATTTTAGCTTTTTAAATACGTAGCTTTTGCTATACACTTGGATATACACTATATCTAGCATAGTAAAATCAACGTATCCAGAAAAACAAAACGTCTTATAATTTAGAACCGAAAGAGTAATTAGTTGTTTTTATTTTTAAATAATAGATATAATTAGTTAACTATTCTCATCCCATCGACCTTCATCCATTGAACCAAACATAAAAATGACTCTTCCATCCAACTAAATAGGAAGTATGGCTAAGACCATTCCTAAATCTATAGATGGCCATATCTCATCTAACTTTCGCCCTCAAATCAAACGAACCTTTAATGATCAACATGCTGATGTAGAGTCAAGAATATATACTTTGATATTCACATGCTAATAAACTAGGGAAACGAGCAGTTCACGCGGGAACCGAGTAAAATATATGAAGCTGTTTGGTTGGTTCTTTTCATTTTTGGTATAACCACAGAGTTATCAGATGGCGTTACTTTTTGTTTGGTTGATGTCCGATGCAACCAAATGCTACGGGAATAGATTCGAGTTTGCGTCAACATTGCTGGTGGAACCAAACATCACGTTCACGCAAATACGATGGAACCTTTCAGATTTTCGATGCTATATTTTTTCTGACAAGCCAGTCATATCCGCTTGCACTTGCACTTGGGTACTCGCTTCTTCTTTACACTCCTACACATCTAGATCAGTGTTCACAATTCACACATCGATCAAGCTCCAAGATACCATTCATGGCAGAATCCAGGCAGGAGTCCTCTCCTATGCACATCGTGGTGTTCCCATGGCTCGCCTTCGGCCACATCATCCCCTTCCTCGAGCTCTCTGAGCAGCTCGCCAAGCGCGGCCACTTCGTCACCTTCGTCAGTGCCCCGAGGAACCTCGCCAAGCTGAGGCCTGTCGTCGCCGATGTTAGGCCGCGCATCCGGCTCGTCCCACTGCCCCTGCCGCTCGTGGACGGCCTCCCGGACGGCTCCGAGTCAACGGCCGACGTCCCGCCGGAGAAGGTCGTGCTCCTTAAGGTCGCCTTCGACGGCCTTGCCGCCCCCTTCGCCGCCTTCCTTGCCGATGCTTGCTGCGCCGGCGGGGACGCCAGAGAAGGGCACTCCAAGAAGCCCAACTGGATCGTCCTCGACTTCGCGCACCACTGGCTTCCGCCCATCGCCGATGAGCACAAGGCACGTACCTCTCACCGCAGTCATCTCCTCGTGTTTCGTATCACTACGTGGCTGTCTGACTGTGTTGCACCGATACGGGATTCGGATACGCTCATACCGATACGGCGATACCGCGATACTTCATTTTTCAAAATCAAGGATACGCCGATACGGCAAGTATATATATTATAAATAATAAATATTACTAATATGTATATGTATCATTAATAGTAATAGAAAACAACAAAAAAAAACTAACAAAGTTGGTCATACAAACTAATATTCAATGGTGTGCATTCCAGTAGCCTAGTACTCAAGTAGACCCGACACACCTCTAATAAATTCTATATTCATGTGCTACTTGAGTTCTAGCTACTGCAGTCGTCAGCTGTTGTACACTTCTTTCCTAACTTGCTATCTTCTTCGATTTTCCTCGATAGGTTGGATGATATGTATTGGGTTCTGGGTTCGGAAGTATCGGTGGTGTATCATGTATCGATGAAGTATCGAGATTAATTTTATTTATTTATTTATCTTAATTTTCCGATACTTCTCCGATACGAGTATCGGTGGAGTATCGGGTATCAGAGTATCAGATACGTATCCGATAGCACTTTGGTGAAGTATCGGTGCAACATAGCTGTCTGACCGTCCCCCTGCCAAGTGCAGGTGCCGTGCGCGGCGTTCCTGACCTTCCCTGCGGCCAGCACCGTGTTCTTGGGCCCAAAGGAGCTCAACGACGCACACCCGCGATCCGCGGCGGAGGACTTCACCGTTCCGCCGCCGTGGATCCCTCCTCCGTCCTGTCTTGCGTTCCGTGGCCATGAGGCCGAGTGGATCGCAGGGGCGTGGCAGCCCAACGCGTCCGGCATCTCCGACGTGAGCCGCTTCTGGGAGACGACGCAGCGCTGCACGCTCATGGTGTGCCGCTGCAGCCACGAGGTCGACGGCCCGCTCTGCACCCTCCTCGGCGACCTCTACGGCAAGCCCGTCCTCCCCTCCGGCCTCCTCGCGCCGTATGACGCGGCCGCAGCCCCCGATGGGTGGGCACGACGACGAGGAGAGCGCGGGGCTCATGCGCTGGCTCGACGCCCAGCCCGAGCAGTCCGTCCTCTACGTGGCGTTCGGGAGCGAGGCGCTGCTGACGCCGGCGCACGTCCGCGCGCTCGCGCTCGGGCTGGAGCTGGCGGGCGTGCGCTTCCTCTGGGCGCTCCGGAAGCCAGTCGGCGGCGAGCGGCCACAGCTCCCGGACGGATTCGAGGGCCGCGTGGGCGGCCGCGGGGTGGTGCGCGTCGGGTGGGTGCCGCAGGTGCGCGTGCTCGCGCACGCCGCGGTGGGCGCCTTCATGACGCACGCCGGGTGGAACTCCCTCATGGAGAGCTTCCTGTTCGGCCATCCGCTGGTGATGCTGCCCCTGTTCGCCGACCAGGGCCTCACCGCGCGGCTGATGACGGAGCGGCGGGTCGGCCTGGAGGTGCCATGGGACGACCGCGGCAGCGCGTTCCGCAGTGAGGACGTTGCGAGGACCGTGCGGCGCGTGATGGTGGAGGAGGAAGGGACGGAGTTCTCGTGCAACGCTGAGGGATTGCAGGAGGTTCTCCGGGACATGGCGAGGCAGGAGCGCTACATCGATGAGCTGGTCCAGCACTTGCTGCAGCGCCGAGGAGATTATTAGGATGCCAAGTGCCAACCAGTGGTCCAACGTTAATGATACCAGCCAATAATAAAAATGAGAAAAACCAAAGGAATCGCTACACTCTGGGGCGTTTGGTATGGATTCATGCCCAGCTACTGGAGCCATTTTTTAGCTCCCGGTACCAAACACCTCATTTGGCATCAACTCTGCGCATGGAGCCCCATGTTTTGCGCTCTCACAGGCACCGTGCGGCTGGTGGAGCTAAAAAAGGGTGCTTCTCCTAGCTCCAAGCTCACGCCAGAGGGCCCAAGCACGTGGAGGCCGGATTTGTCTAGAAATGGATTTATAGAGGTGATTGACAATTTTCCAAATCAATAAGTTTTCCAAATCAAGTCAGATGAGGACAAACTTTACAAAATTTGTTTTAGTACTCGAAGAGATCTACAACTTTGTAATTGATAACTTGTTCATTTGAAATAATTTAAGGCCCAAAAACTTTGTTTTAAGTTTTCATAATTTGAGATTCAATTTTTTTTAAATTTTCAAGTGGCCTCGGATGGAGGAACTACCTAAACTAAAGTTGTATTACTCGAAGGGATTTATAGTTTTATAGTTGATTACTTTTTCATTTAAAATCATTTAGTGGCAGAAAAATTTGTTTAAAGTTTTTAGATTTTTAAATTCATTTTTAAAAAATTTTAAAGTACCACGGATGAAGAAACAACCTAAATAAAAATTCTAGTTCTAGAAGAGATATGAAACTTTATAGTTAATAACTTTTCATTTAAAATCATAAAGTGAATATAAAAGGAATATATCAGCCACATATAGTCACAACTCAAAGTGACTTAAGGCATATTAGGAAGAAAGCAACGCGCGAGGTCTTGTGATCATGGGTTCAATCCCCATAGCTGTACTTGTTTATTTTTTCGCACGACTTATGATGCGTGGTTGTAAAGGTTGGGTGGTGGGCCTTTCTTGATTAAAAAAATTGCTTTTTTTTGCCAAAATTCCGTAAGGGTTGGCTGGTGGGCCTTTTCTTGATTATTTTTTTTTTAAATTTTTTGCCTGATTTATAAATTCCGTAAATGCGGTTGGATTTCAGTTCTCCTTCAAAAATTGAATTCTAGAGGCGGTTGGATATTCTAATTCTTGAGGGCTCTACTTGTTCCCCATCTTCCTGTCGGAGGACGGGTGGAAGCAACAACAATAGTCCTTGCCGTAGATGGAAAATGCGGGGATACCTGGGCTGCTGCGGCAAGTCCTTCCTCCCAGTTTTGTTACCGCTGCATTGCCCCCCTTGTCCGGCATGTACTCCGGGGAGTTCCCAAATACCTAGATGCAATTTTGATATTTATTAATAGTCAAGCCAATTCCAAATGTACATGTGAGTTGAGAAGCAATTTGTGAAATTTATAGCAATTTATGAATCAAAGCATTCCTGTCAATATGTTTTGTAAACGTGTCAGTTTTGGTGAGCTCTAAAAATTCTGAGTGAATAAAAGAAGACAAGTTTTGTGGCTAATGCTGGATCAAAGCATGTCGTTTTAATCTTTGATAAGGAATGACCATTCACATTTTTGTTTGTTCATGTCACTGTACGCTACACTAGATTGAAGAATATTATCATCTGACTCCAAAATTAGGTTCAGTAAAGTGAAGCTAGTGATTCTGCATATTACAAATTTATTTACTTAACTAGACATAACTTGCTGAAAGAATATTGTTCAAACGCTAAACTGCACATTGAACAACACATTGGACTATGAAACTGCAAAATTGCAGAAACTGGAGAACCGAATTGTAAAATTTTCAGCCTCTCTCTTTGATTACATAGCATACTATCAAATTAATACTTTTCTAGAGTTTGTGTAGTTCAATGATTCTAGTTTAGTAAATTTTTATGTGAACAGTATACTCAAAGAACTTAACAGGGAGGTATTTAGGCATACACAGCAGGTGGTAATTTATCTCTTCTATGTGATCATCCAATTCCATAACTATGCATGTAGTAGAGTTGCTGAAACTTGTTGTGTCAACCTAATTTGCCATCAATACTAGATAACCTGCAACAAGAAAGTTGCTATTCATGATTTCAGCATCGTACCAATTTTATTCCAAGCCGTGTTTTCAACAAGGAAGCCGTCTTCACTACAAATTTTGATCCTACAATGATTTGATTTGGCATTCATAACTCATTATGACATGATTAGTTCCTCGATGTTAATCAAAGACTTGTTTCTCCACCATAGCCTTGGTTCCTTGCGTTAAGCCATCCCTTGTCCTTGACCCTTGCTTAGTAGGGCGGAGCTAGCTAGGTGGACATGTGGTCCATGGACCACCCTAAATTTAGTTCAAGGTTAAGCTATAGTAGATGATCTCTCCAAAATCATGAAAAATTGTATATGAACTACTCTATAATTTGGGTTTACATCTAAAATGGATCACCCTTGCTCTAGATCTTAGCTACGCCCTCAACCCTTCACCCTATCTCTGACATCAAGTGTTACTTCGCATCAACACATTCATTTGAAATCCATTTCTTTAGTATCATAATCCTTGCTAGATTGTTTACTTCTATTTCAATGTTGTGATCAACAAAACTTACATATTGTGTTTCCTTGAAATACTAATTTGTTACTCAACTTTATTCTTTCTTGATTAAGAATACCATTCATGGCCAAACAAAGCAATTACCTTGGATTCACCATTGCTCTTGACCACATGTCTTGCTATATATAATCAATCTTGATTAATACTGTTGGGGATAAATATCAGGGTCCCTAAGGGCGAAGGGTTAATAAGTGTCAACATTAACCCAACCGACGATTAAGGATCATGAAACGACCTTATCCAACCCCTCGAGGGGAGATTCGCCTCGCCCGACCCTAGCGGCGTGCTCTCCGCCTCGCCCGACCCCAAGGGAGTAGGTCCTAGCACAGCCAACCCCGGGGGCTCGCCTGACCCTAGGGGCGCACTCTTCGTCTTGCTCGACCCCAAAGGGGTCGACCTCGTGCCGTCCATCGCCGCAAGGGGGACTTCCGCCTCGCCCGACGGAATTTATGCAAACAAACCCTTGGGAGAGGGACACGCGCATACCAGGGGGGCATACCACTCCTAACCACTCTGGACGTGACCCGCACGCCTCGGTATGACCTGGGACAGTAACAGGCCATGCCGAGGTACCCACCGCAGCCCATAACGTGGAATAGGAAGGCGTTATGCTGCCTAATCCCCGTACGGCCCGCATCACTATCAGCTACCGGACTCCTCTAACTCCTGTCCTAGGATGGGGCACCTCGTCTGAATTGACTGGGAACACACATCACTCTAGTGACGAACAGGACCCAGGGATGACGCACGTCTCTATCCTCCGCACGACCGATAGGGCCCATAGGGAGAATAGGAGAAACGACACCGTGGACCTCTTCATCTTTTTGTGTTTCTCTTTCTTCTTGGCCTCCTTTGTTTTCTTCTCTCCCTTCGCTATAACTTGCCATCCCTTTCAACTATAAAAGGGAGGACAAGACGTCCTATGTGGGGCATCACAAGACAAACAGCCAAAGCCGACACGCACGTAACTCACAGAGACCTGGGAGCTCTTCCCTCTCTTGCCAGTTTGTACACCCCTACTACAAACTCAGTGCAAGTAACACGAGCAGCAGCTCACGGCTGGACGTAGGAACATTCCACCCGAATCAGTATACATCCTCGTGTCCTCTTCGCACACCATCCGAGCCCAGACGTGCATACAAATTCACAAGTTGGTGTCAATCTCAAACATCGATAGTTGGCGCACTAGGTAAGGGCCTTTGCGTGTCTCGAAGTCATCACCAGGCTTCGGATGGCCAGTCACGGCATCAGCTAGGTCCCCGAGGCGCACGTGCGCTTCGGGAGCCTAGATTTCATCATCACCACAGAGGGGGAGCTGGTGAGGGCCTTCGCCCCCCAGCCTCCTCCTGCCACCAGCCTCGACGCGATCGTCGAGGCTCTCCAGGACCTACGGTTGAGCACTCCGGGGGTCCGCACTCCAGAGCACCACCAGATCCTCGACTTTGATTTCGAGAGATTGGAGCGCTAGTTCGCTGTCTATCTGGGACCTAACCCATCCCAGGAAGACCTATGCACCCTTACCGTCTCCTGCGCCAATGTCATGACACAACTCGCTGGCGGGGAGCCGATCTCCCTAGATATCCTCACCTAGAATGCCTTGGCAGCATACCCGTTCGGCTTATGCAACGCCGCAGAGACTATCATCAGTCTCGCGGCACAACGCTTTTGTCCCCTTCCCACGGACAGTGAGTTCATCAGGATGACGGACTACATCTTGGACTTGATCCACGATCTCCTAGAGTCAGGCTTGGAGACGTTTTCTGATTCTAGCTCTAGCGAAGGAAACCATCATCCCTTGCAGGAATGTTTCATGGCAGAGACCTCCGACGGTCATGCCTCGAGCGCTAGCAACTCTGGCAAAACCCCACGAGAGGTCCCCGTGCGTGCGACAGCGGGGCGCAAGGGTCCCGCCTCCGGCGGCGGACGCCTCAGCCTTGCCCCAGCTAGGACGACCACTGCTGGAGCAACTGCAGGCACGCAGCGTGAGCTCGAGGAAGCATGCCACGGGCTAGAGCAAGAACGCGCTCAGCTCGAGCACGAGATCGCGCAACGCCACGCTGAGGCTAGGCACGCACGAGGTTGGGCCCGCGACGTTCACAGGCGGATTGTGGAAGACGGCGATGGCCTTCCATAATTCGCCTGAGCTAGCCAGAACATTGCAGCTATGGCGCCCTGCTCCAAAGGCTTCCCAAGCCGGCGACTCCTGAGGAGCGCAAGACCCAGCGGGAGATCCATGAGTTACTCGACTGTGCGGTAGAGAAGCAGGCGGAGAGCTCGCTCTCACGACGGCGTGAGCCAGATGCCAGCCAACGTGTGTCCATCGAGTGTGATGATATAGACACGTTTGTCCACCAGGTGCCACGTGGCGCGAGGGCTGCCAACCTGCCTCTGATACGGGAGCGTGTTGGCCCCATCCACGATGCTCGCATCGTTCTAGATGCCTGCAGACGCGGAAGAGATGACGGGGGGCGGGAAGCCGACCACTAGTACCACCCTCGTCGTGGTGGACGCTACGATACTAATGAGGACCGAAGTCTGAGCCCCTCACCACTTGGACCTCAAGCTTTTGCCGGACACATCCTCTGTGCACCGTTCCCTCAACGGTACCGCGCATCGATAAACGTCCTCAAGTACTCTAGGGAATCAAACCCTGGCCTTTGTCTTGAGGACTACCGGCTTGCCTGCCAGGCCGGCGGCGCGAATAATGACTATTTCATTATCTAAAATCTCCCCTTGTTCCTAGCCGACTCGGCCCGAACATGGTTGGAGCACCTCTCGGCCAACTCCATTAGGGATTGGGCGGGCCTGAAGGAGATCTTCGTGGGGAATTTTTAGGGCACATACACACGCCCCGGGAACCCCTGGGACCTCAAAAATTGTCGGTAGAAGCTAGATGAGTCCCTCTGTGACTACATCCAGCGTTTCTCCAAGCAGTGTAATGAGTTGCCCAACATCGCTGATGCCGATGTCATCAACGCGTTGAAAGGTCTTGATGGCTAGAGGGGGGGTGAATAGCCTTTTAAAAATTTCTACAAAGACAAGCTAAATAAGTTTATCAATATAACAAGTAGCGAGATGCGAGTTTTGCTTAGCCTACGGGGTGTTTGCAAGCTACATAACTAATTCACAATTCTAGTATATTTGCACTCAACCGCACAAGTCAAACCGAGAAGGTAACTACGACTACAACTAGCAAGCTACACAAAGGAACTACTCTAGCAAAGCTAACTAGCTAGCAAAGATAACTAAGAAGGTAATGCGGAGTTGGGTTAGGAGAGTTTCACCGAGGGGCAAAGTATTGAGCCAACCAATATGATCAACAATGAATACTAAGACAACCGAACACCGAGATCAATCAATCACAATATGAAAGTGATGACACGAAGATTTATCCCGAGGTACACGTGCTTGCCGGCACTCTAGTCCCCGCTGTGTCCCTCTTCGCCACGTGGTTCGGTGGCTAATCGATCTCACACCGAGCCTCTCAAAAGGCGCCACAAAAACCTACCAAATGGCAAAAGGTTGCAATGACATGAGCAATTTACTAATGTTGCCTTTGGCGCTTCGCCGAGGTAGGCACAAACCTCTTACAATCACCGGAGGTGGCCAAGAACAATCACCAACTCTTGCCAATGCCTCCAAGCTGCTCCAAGCCGTCTAGGTGGCGGCAACCACCAAGAGAAACAAGAATCCCGCAGCAAATCAACCACCAAGTGCCAACTAGATGCAATCTCACAATGCAAATTCACTTGGATCACTCAATCTCACTTCGAATATGCAAAGAAGCAAGAGAGATGAGTGAGAGGGGAGTTGCTTAGCTCAAAGTGCTCACAAGTATGTCAAATGTTCAAGAGATAGAGCCTTGAGCCGGCCAATGAGTATTTATAGACGTACCCCTTCGAATAGAGTCGTTAGAATCTTAAAACAGCTGAAGTCGCGCTGACCGGATGCGCTGGTCCAACTGACCGGACATGCCGGTCGCATAATGGCTAGCTGCGAAGCAACGACCGGACGCGCTTGACACGCAGACCGAACGCGCTACGATCGACCAGACGCGCTGGTCCCGTGACTGACCAGACGCGCTGGTAAAGCCTGAGCAGCGCACAACGAAACAGTGACCGAACGCGTTGTAGAACTGATCGGACGCCACAGTGCCAGCTTCCGGTTGGAGTCTAGTAAGCTCCCTGAACGATCGGACGCGTCCGATCGACTGTGACCGGACGCGCTGCGCGTCCGATCATCAAACTAAAACACGCGCAGACGTTGAACGCTGACCGGACGCGTCCGGTCAAACAGAGACCACGTCCGGTCCAGCGTCCGGTCACCTCTGTGACCTCTGTTCGCCTCTGTTTCTTTTCCGACTTCCGGCGTAGTGGAAAATAGTCGTTTCAACTCCTCGAAAACGCCTGAATCCTACCGAGCTTTCTCGGCGGGAGGGAGAGAGAGAGGACCCTAAACCCTCTCTACCGCTCAAACTCAACTGCCTTCACAAACGTGCTAACACCACCAAGTGATCTCGTCAAGTGTGAGTGTGTTAGCATTTTCACAATCATTTTTCGAGGCGTTATTAGTTCTATCCAAATGCATATGATTATGAAATGCACACCTAGAGGCACTTAGGAGTTCAATAGCCGCGTCATTCCCCTCTTTATAGTACAGCTATCTATCCTATAATGTAATCACACCCACTAGGTGTCTTGGTTACTAAAACACAACCCTTAAGCATATACCTTTGCCTTGATCACGTAGGGTTGCGTCCAAATCCAAGTGTTGCCATCATGATCACCATGTCCATCTTGCCACCAAGCTTGGAATGTACTAATCCTCATATGCTACATACAACTTAGGCATAGGATTAGTACTTAGGCATTGTCACTAATTACCAACACCAAACATAGGACTTTCAATGTCCCCCTTGTTGGTAATTGGTGACAAACCTTTCACAAAGATATTATGATAAAATTTTGATTGAACCCATGTCACATTGTCCAAGTATATTACCATGTGTAAGAATTATGGACATGTGATCATGAATTCAAATTGATAGCAATGGCTCCCCCTACATGTATGCTATATGTTTGGATTTTGGAAGCATACATGTTAGATAGGAAAGATTAGGAGCATTGACTACCAATAGGTGCTAAGTGTTTAAGATTATAGACCTTTGAAGCGTGATACCATCGGAGTAGCGATAAACACCATCTTAGCACCTTGTGTAGTTAGATTCCACTTGGAAAAGCATAAACATAACTAGAAACCTCATGAGATCAACATTATAAGCAAGGTTCTAGTACCACTTTGAAAAACATGAAGCAAGAAAATTCTAACTACTTCCTATTCATGCTAGTACCTCAATGCATCATTCAAATTATACTAGCAAGTCACCACACAAGCAATGTATCGGAGAAAAAGAAATGCATAACTATGCATCATACATATGAAGTGCACATAGAAATGCAACAATCATGCTTAAGAGCTTGCTCCCCCTACTTGTGTGCTCAAAATTTTAGTTGATCCCCTTCTTTTATCAATTCTCCCCTTTAGGTTTTCTCACTCTTGAACAATATTTTTCTCCCCCTTTGAGTTCTTTGAGTTCTATCTTTGTGAACAACATTTTCTCCCCCTTTGGCACCAATGACCACAGGGGACCAATTTTAGATAGATTATCATATTGAATTATGGGGTGAGGATCAAGTTTGTGATTCAACCTAGATTGCTTACATAAATAAAATGCTTCGGTTTGATCCAAGGGCAAGCTTCTTCATACCTCACTAGAAGGGTTATCATGCACCATGTTGAAGCAAATATTTAGACAAGTTTTCTAGATTAAACACTTAGGATCACAAGCTACTTAAACAAGTTATATGCTACCACTAGATCATACAAGTCATGAAAACAATAGTGGCACCATATAAACTTCAAATTCATTTGATTTTTATGAATGAGCCTAGAACATGTAAATTATGACTAGATGTACTAAACAAGTCCTTAACATAGAATGTATGACATGTCAACCAATTATACCTTGGGGCTCGAAGGAGAGGCATGTCATATATGGGGTGCATAAACTCATGTTGGAGAAGTCAAGTATGTTCAACTCATTCTTTAGCTTGTGAAATCTCTTCTCATCAAGTGGTTTGGTGAATAGATCGGCTAGTTGATCTTCGGTGCCCACACTCTCAATAGCAATGTCACCCTTTTGTTGATGATCTCTAATAAAGTGATGGCAAATATCAATATGCTTTGTTCTTTGATGTTGAACTGGATTGTTGGTTAGCTTCACGACACTTTCATTGTCACATAGCAATGGCACATTCTTAAAATTGATTCCAAAATCCTTCAATATTGCCTTCATCCACAAGATTTGTGCACAACAACTACCCGTGGCGATGTATTCGGCTTCGACGGTAGATAGTGCAATACTATTTTGCTTCTTGGATGACCATGAGACAAGTGATCTTTCCAACAATTGACAAGTCCCGGAAGTGCTCTTTCTCTCCACTTTGTCACCGGCATAGTTGGAATCCGAATATCCAACTAGCTCAAAGCTTGCACCTTTGGGATACCATAATCCAACATCTTGTGTATGCTTTAAGTACCTCAATATTCTCTTTATTGCCTTCAAATGACTTTCTCTTGGTGAGGCTTGAAATCTTGCAAACATGCATACACTAAACATTACATCGGGCCTTGATGCCGTCACATAGAGTAGGCTACCAATCATTGATCTAAATAGCTTTTGATCCACCATGTTGCCATTCTTGTCACTATCCAAGCTTCCACTAGTGCTCATTAGAGTAGTGATTCCTTTTGCATCTTCCATACCAAACTTCTTTAGCATATCCTTTATGTATTTGGTTTGGCTTACAAATGTTCCTTCCTTCATTTGTTTGATTTGAAGTCCAAGAAAGAAACTAAGTTCTCTAATCATTGACATTTCAAATTCTTTTACCATCATTTTTCCAAACTCATCACAATAATCTTGGTTGGTTGAACTGAATATGATATCATCAACATATATTTGCAACACAAATAAGTCTTTCTCAATCTTCTTGGTGAAGAGAGTAGTATCCACTTTGCCCATGACAAATTCTTTGGATAGCAAGAAGTCCCTCAATCTTTCATACCATGCTCTAGGTGCTTGCTTCAATCCATACAAAGCCTTCCTTAACTTGTATACATGATTGGGTTTCTTGTCATCTTCAAAACCGGGAGGTTGCTTCACATACACCTCCTCTTGGATGTACCCATTGAGAAATGCACTCTTCACCTCCATTTAATATAGCTTGATATTGTGAGCACAAGCATAGGCAAGTAAGATCCTAATTGCTTCCAATCTTGCAACCGGGGCATAAGTTTCACCAAAGTCAAGACCCTCTATTTGTGTGTAACCTTGAGCTACTAGTATTGCTTTGTTCCTTACTACTATTCCATCTTGATCTTGATTATTATGAAAGACCCATCTTGTTCCAATGACATTGTGATCCTTAGGCCTCTCAACTAATTCCCATACTTCATTTCTCTTGAAGTTGTTAAGCTCTTCATGCATTGCATTTACCCAATCTGGATCTCTCAATGCTCTATCAATGTCCTTGGGTTCTTCCATTGACACAAAAGAAGAGTGAGCACAAAATGATACCAATCTTGATCTAGTTTGAACTCCCCTTTGTATGTCACCAATGATGGAATCCAATGGATGGTCTCTTGCAATGTTAGTTGGTTGAAGCACTTGGACTTGATTGCTTGGATGTTGATGTTGATCATGAGTTGGAGATGATGAACTAGCCACTTGTTGATCTTGTTGCACTTGAGATGATGTACTAGCTTGATTTTGCATTAGAGAACCACAAGCTTGTGTAATTGGACTTTGGAGCACTTGATCTTTGTTGTCATCCACATCAATCACTTGCTTTGGCCTAATATCACCAATATCCATTTCTTTCATAGCATTAGTCAATTGAGTTCCTCTCACATCATCCAAGTTATCTTCCTCATCTTGAGAACCATTTGTTTCATCAAACTCGACATCATGCACTTCTTCAAGTAAACCACTAGCCAAATTCCAAACTCTATAAGCTTTGCTAGTAGTTGAGTAACCAAGTAGGAAGCCTTCATCACATTTCTTCTCAAACTTGCTCAATCTAGTGCCCTTCTTCAAGATGTAGCATTTGCAACCAAATACCCGAAAGTATGCAATATTGGGCTTTCTTCCATTTAAAATCTCATATGGTGTCTTCTCTAAGAACTTGTGGCAATAGAGGCGGTTGCTATAGAAGCAAGCCATGTTGATTGCTTCGGCCCAAAATGAATGACTCACATTATACGCATTCAACATTGATCTTGCCATATCAATTAAGGTTATATTCTTCCTCTCAACTAGGCCATTTGATTGAGGTGTATACTTGGTTGAGAATTGATGTTTGATTCCAAGCTCATCACATAACTCATCAACTCTTGTGTTTCTAAACTCACTTCCATTGTCACTTCTCACTTTCTTGATTGTGGTTTCAAACTCATTTTGCACTCTCTTGATGAACTTCTTGAATATGTCAAATACATCACTCTTGTCCATAAAAAAGAATACCCATGTGTATCTAGTGAAATTATCCACAATCACAAAGTCATACTTGTTGCCACCAATGCTTGTGTATGTAGTTGGCCCAAATAGATCCATGTGCAACAACTCAAATGCCTTGGAAGTACTCATAATGCTCTTCAATGGATGAGTGTTGCCCACTTGCTTTCCGACTTGACATGCACTACATAGCTTATCCTTCTCAAATGTGACATCCTTCAAGCCTCTAACTAAGTTATGCTTCACTAACTTGTTCAATTGCTTCATGCCAACATGACCAAGTCTTCTATGCCATAACCAACCCATACTTGATTTGGTGAGCAAGCATGTTAAAAGTTGAGTGTCACTAGCATTGAAATCAACCAAGTATAGATTCTCATATCTAAAACCCTTGAAGATCAAATTAGAGCCATCAACACTAACTATCTCCACATCATCAACACCAAATATGCACTTGAAACCAAGATCACACAATTGAGCAACCGAGAGAAGATTAAAATTCAACTTTTCAACTAAGAGCACATTGGAAATGCTATGATCATTTGAGATTGCAATCCTTCCAAGAGCCTTCACATCACCCTTGCTATTGTCACCAAATGTGATACTATCAATGCCACTATTATTTGATTTGAGAGAGTTGAACATTCTTGAATCACCGGTCATATGTTGAGAGCACCCACTATCAAGCACCCAATGCCTTCCTCTGGCCTTGTAATTGACCTACAAAACAAATTAATGTTTCTTAGGTACCCATACTTGCTTGGGTCCTTGGAGGTTAGTCACTAAGCTCTTTGGTACCCAAATAGCCTTCTTCTTTGGACCTATAATTGGTGTACCAACAAACTTAGCATGCACACATTTCTCACCCTTGGTAAGCACATAACAAGAATCAAAAGGAATGTAATCCATTTTAGCATGAAACTTGTTGTTGTTCTTGTTCATTTTATTACAATTAATCTCTAGATGCCCAACTTGCTTGTATCTATTGCAATAACGACCATTGCTTTTCATAAAGCAAGGCTTTGGAGTAGCAAATGTCGTCTTGCCCTTCTTGGGAGTATAGCCCAAACCCTCTTTGTTAAGAGAGAACCGTTGGCTATCCAAGCATTTTAGCAAGCGGACATCCCCACCATAGGCATTGCCTAATGCGCGGGTGAGATCATCCACCTCTCTCTTGAGAGTCTCATTCTCAACCATAAGTGATGAATCACTAGTAGTAGAGATAGAGTTGGTTGTGGTGGATGATGATGAGCTACATGAAGCATTAGTAGGACTAATAAATAAAGAATCATCAATAATATCACATGTTAGTCCAATATCACAAGTGACAATCACTTGCTCCTCCTTAGCTTCCTTCATGAGCTTCTCCAACTTGAGGTCCTTTTCCTTGATGAGCTCAAGTAGAGTGGAGTGGGCTTCTTTAAGCCTAGTGTGAGCAACTTCAAGGTCCTCGTGGTCTTCCTTTAGACACTCACGAGAGGCCTCTAGCTCATCAAAGGATTTCCTAAGAGCTTTGAGCTCTTGTTCAATTTCTTTGCACTCCTTACTCTTTTTGAGAGCAACAAGCTCCTCCATCAAGGCATCATTTTCATTGCTCTTGGCAATGAGCTCTTGCTCCAAGATCTTGCACTTCTTGGTTGTCCTCTTGTAGCCCTTGCTCATTTGATCTATTATGCCTAATAGATCATCCTTGGAGTAGTCCTCATCCTCTTCATCATCACTCCTACAACCATCACTAGCATAAGAATCATCATCACTATCATCATATTTTACCTTAGTAGGCTTGGCCATAAGGCATGTCGATGTAGTGTCGAAGATGGATGGCTTGTTGGAGAGAGCGATGCTTGCAATGGCTCGCCGAGTGGTCCTCTCATCATCACTAGAGCTATCATCATCATTATCAGAGTTATCACTATCTCAAGTGACCACATAGCCACCACCTTTCTTCTTGTTGTTGATAGTGAAGCTCTTCTTCTCTTTCTTCTCCTTCTTGTCCTTGTTCTTTTTCAACTTTAACTCCCTATCATGATATCTTTTGTCTTTATTGGGGCACTTTGCCACTACATGATCGGGGCTATTGCAATTGTAGCAAAGCATCTCCTTTGCCTTCATGAAGTTCCTTCTCTTTCTTGCGTCATAGCCTCTCTTCTTCATGAACCGACCCATCTTTTGCACTAGAAGGGCCATGGTCTCATCATCAAATGGATCATCATCATCATCATCAACCTTGCTCTTGCCCTTGGAAGAAGAAGCCTTGAATGCGGTGGTCTTCTCTTGCTTGACCTTGATCTCCTTCTTCCCATCTTCATCTTCATCATCATCATATTGAGCATCGGTCATGACATCTCCAAGCACTTGGTTTGGAGTCACCTTGTCCAAACCCTCTCTTTGGATCATCTTCCTCAAGATAGCAAACTTCTTAGGTAAGTTCATCAAGAACTTATGTGAGAAGTCCTTATCCTTGACATCTTCTCCTAGGCTCTTGAGATCATTGACAATAACTTATAGCCTATAGAACATCTTCGGTATGGACTCATCATCCTTCATCTTAAAGCTTGCAAACTTATCCTTGAGCATATAGAGCTTGGCACTCTTTACCGTTGAAGTGCCCTCATATGTTTCCTCTAATCTTATCCACACTTCACTTGTCATCTCAAGATCCTTGATTTGCTCAAAGATCTTTGCATCAATCCCATTGTAGAGAGTATTGAGAGCCATAGTGTTGCATTGGTTGTTGATACGGTCATTGTTGGTGAGGTTGTCGGGATCAATGATAGCACAATCATGGTGTGTCACCTCCCAAACGTTCTCATGAATAGATCCAAGATATTACTTTATCTTTCTTTTCCAATGATCAAAAGATGTGACACCATCAAAGAATGGAGGCTTGCCCCTGACATGGTTGAACACAACTTAAGTCATCTTACACCGAGGTTATTAAGCCTTGCAAACGATGACCACGGCTCCGATACCACTTGAAAGGTCTTGATGGCTAGAGGGGGGTGAATAGCCTTTTAAAAATTTCTATAAAGACAAGCTAAATAAGTTTATCAATATAACAAGTAGCAAGATGCGAGTTTTGCTTAGCCTATGGGGTGTTTGCAAGCCACCTAACTAATTCACAATTCTAGTATATTTGCACTCAACTGCACAAGTCAAACCGAGAAGGTAACTACGACTACAACTAGCAAGCTACACAAAGGAACTACTCTAGCAAAGCTAACTAGCTAGCAAAGATAACTAAGAAGGTAATGCGGAGTTAGGTTAGGAGAGTTTCACCGAGGGGCAAAGTATTGAGCCAACCAATATGATCAACAATGAATACTAAGACAACCGAACACCGAGATCAATCAATCACAATATGAAAGTGATGACACGAAGATTTATCCTGAGGTTCACGTGCTTGCCGGCATGCTAGTCCCCATTGTGTCCCTCTTCACCACGGGTTCGGTGGCTAATCGGTCTCACACCGAGCCTCTCAAAAGGCGCCACAAGAACCTACCAAATGGCAAAAGGTTGCAATGACATGAGCAATTTACTAACGTTGCCTTTGGCGCTTCACCGAGGTAGGCACAAACCTCTCACAATCACCGGAGGTGGTCAAGAACAATCACCAACTCTTGCCAACACCTCTAAGCTGCTCCAAGCCATCTAGGTGGTGGCAACCACCAAGAGAAACAAGAATCCCGCAGCAAATCAACCACCAAGTGCCAACTAGATGCAATCTCACAATGCAAATTCACTTAGATCACTCAATCTCACTTCGAATATGCAAAGAAGCAAGAGAGATGAGTGAGAGGGGAGTTGCTTAGCTCAGAGTGCTCACAAGTATGTCAAATGTTCAAGAGATAGAGCCTTGAGCTGGCCAACGAGTATTTATAGACGTACCCCTTCGAATAGAACCGTTAGAATCTTGAAACAGCCGAAGTCGCGCTAACCGGACGCGCTGGTCCAACTGACCGGACGCGCCGGTCACACAACGGCTAGCTACGAAGCAACGACCGAACGCGCTTGACGCACAGACCGGACGCGTTGCGATCGACCGGACGCGCTGGTCCTATGACTGACCAGACGCGCTGGTCAAGCCTAAGCAGCGCACAACGAAATAGTGACCAGACACGCTGTAGAACTGACCGGACGCCACAGTGCCAGCGTCCGGTTGGAGTCCAGTAAGCTCCCTGAATGACCGAACGTGTCCGATCGACTGTGACCGGACGCGCTGCGCATCCGATCATCAAACTAAAACATGTGCAGACACTGAACACTGACCGGACGCGTCCGGTCAAAGAGAGACCGCGTCCGGTCCAGCGTCTGGTCACCTCTGTGACCTCCGTTCGCCTCCGTTTCTTTTCCGACTTTCGACGTAGTGGAAAATAGTCGTTTCAACTCCTCGAAAACGCCTAAATCCCGCGATCTTGCTCGGCGGGAGGGATAGAGGACCCCAAACCCTCTCTACCGCTCAAACTCAACTGCCTTCACAAACGTGCTAACACCACCAAGTGATCTCGTCAAGTGTGAGTGTGTTAGCATTTTCATAATCATTTTTTGAGGCGTTATTAGTTCTATCCAAATGCATATGATTATGAAATGCACACCTAGAGGCACTTAGGAGTTCAATAGCCGTGTCATTCCCCTCTTTATAGTACGGCTATCTATCCTATAATGTAACCACACCCACTAGGTGTCTTGATTACTAAAACACAACCCTTAAGCATATACCTTTGCCTTGATCAGTAGGGTTGCATCCAAATCCAAGTGTGGCCATCATGATCACCATGTCCATCTTGCCACCAAGCTTGGAATGTACTAATCCTCATATGCTACATACAACTTAGGCATAGGATTAGTACTTAGGCATTGTCACTAATTACCAACACCAAACATAGGACTTTCACGCATTCCTGTCCGGGACTACCAACGAGACCCTGGTTCACAAGCTGGGGTAGAAAAGTCTATGGACCACCTAGAAGCTCCTCGACATCACCACCAGCCATGCTTCCGGCGAGGACGTGGTGGGGGCGATTTTTGATCCCTCCAAAGGCAAGGCAAAGTGAAACGAGGATGCCAACAAGGGCGCCTCCAACTGCTCCGGCAAGAAGAAGAAGAAGAAGAAGAAGAAGAAGAAGAAGAACAAGCAGCGACATGAGGGCTTGCTCGTGGCCGCTGCTGAACAAAAGGGCAAATGGACGCCCGCCAAAGGCACCCTAGACCACTTTGAGAAGATGCTCGAACGGCCATGCCTGAATCATGCCTACCCTATCAAACACGCATACAAGGACTACGGGCTCATGAAGAAGTTCTTGGCCGGCGGCTCCAAGAAAGGGGAGTAGAAGAAGCCTGACCCCAGGCAAGATGATGCTGAGGGGGAAGACGGCGCCTTTCCACATGAAACCGGCTACCTCATGATTTTTGGCGGGCCGGAGTCCTACGCCTACAAGCGCCGCCAGAAGCTCGAACGTTGGGATGTTTACGAAGCTGAACCAGCCATGCCCACCTTCCTCAAGTGGTCTGGGTCGACCATCACCTTCGATCGATCTGACCACTCATGGTCGACCCCATCGTCGACACGAAGCGCCTCACCAAAGTGCTAATGGACGGAGGCAGTGGCCTCAACATCATGTACGCCGAGACCCTTGACGCCATGGGCATTAGCTGATCGCGCATCCGGTCGACCAAGACGCCCTTCCATGGCGTCGTGCTAGGAAAGCAGGCCACACCCCTCGGATAGATCGATCTTCCCATCACTTTTGGGACCCCGTCCAACTATTGGACGGAGACCCTCACCTTTGAGGTGGTCGAGTTCCATGGGGCCTACCACACCATCCTAGGACGCCCATGTTTCGCAAAGTTCATGGCTGTCCCCAACTACACCTATCTAAAGCTAAAGATGTCGGGCCCAAATGGCATCATCACGGTTGACACCTTCGTCCAGCGCGCCTACGAGTGCGATGTGGAATGCTATGAGCTCACCTCAGCAGTCATCGCCTCCGAGGGTCTCCTAGTCGTCCATTAGGTGCTCGACGAAGAGGCACCTGACACCAAGAGATTGTCCGGGTCATTCGAGCTAGTTGAGGACATCAAGGAGGTCATCATCGATCCTAGCAGCTCTGATGGCAAGACGGTGCGCATCGGCACCGCCCTCTCCCCCAAATAGGAATGTGCGCTCATCGACTTCCTTTGCGTGAACAAGGACATTTTCATGTGGAAACCCTCAGACATGTCGGGCATACTGAGAGAAGTCACCGAGCATGCCCTGTGGATCAAGCTAGGCTCCAAACCGATGAAGCAACGCCTGTGCGGCTTTGACGAGGAGAATCGTAGGGCAATCAACGAGGAGATTGCTAAGCTTTTGGCAGCCGGGTTTATCAAGCAAGTTTATCACCTCGAGTGGTTAGCTAATCCTGCTTTTGTAAAGAAAAAGAATGGGAAATGGAGGATGTGTGTTGACTATACGAGCCTTAACAAGGTGTGTCCTAAGGATCCATTTCCTTTACTACGCATAGATCAAGTAGTTCACTCAACCTCGGGGTGCGAAACCCTCTGCTTCCTTGACGCTTATTCTGGCTACCATCAGATTATGATGAAAGAGTCCGACCAACTCGCGACCTCGTTCATGACCCCATTCGGCTCATACTGCTATGTTACAATGTCATTTGGGTTTAAAAACACGAGGGGTCAGACCTCACTCGTGGGCTGATAGGGGAATACTCACACTCAGAGCTTTCTTTTGCATCCGACCCCTTTTTTCTGCAACAAGATCCAAAAGTGGAGGGTCGGGAAGAATAAAATACCGAGTAAAACGGGTCGGACTACGGGAAGCCTACGCCCCCATGGCTACGGTAACTTTGCTCACCCACATAATCAGGATTTTTTGCCCCCACAGGGAAGCTTCATGATTTTAACAGCAACAAGGGGGTCAAGACGCGTCAACTTCCATATAAAAATGCTAATGGCTTTAATCCAACTAAAGCAAAATGTTTCAACAATAAAAGTTTGACCGAACAAACTACGACAAAAGTAAAGCGATCGTTCTCTTTACAAGTTTTTGGGCACCACGACCTGATTTCATCAATCATAACCTAACCAACTAACCCTCTAGGGGAGAACTGTGTCTTCCATGCTGTTTGCCAGGGCTCATAAAAGGGGCTCCACCTCTGTCTCTAGCATCGCCAGCTTGTCTTCACTCCATGCCGGAGCATAGCCAAGGCTCAGCAAGTCTAGGGCGACGTCGTCCTCATAATGGGAGCGGGCGACCGCGAAGGAGCGTTCCTCTCAAGCACGCACGCCTGGTCCATGATCTGGGCGGTGTGAGCCGCCGCGTGCTTGACCCCTCGAGCTGTGTCACCTGGAGGTTGTAACAGACCAAGCTCACAACACCGGACAAGCTACCATGCTCAATGTGCTCCTTGTCAAAGTTCTCCTTCGCCTCAGTGAACTCTTTCTCCACCTCGGAAAGCCTGTCATGGAGATCTATCGAAAACAGGCCACAACTCCATCAAAAAAGAAGGCACTTCAGCTCCGAAAAGAAATAACAACATAAGAGGACGGAAGGCTTACCGTTGATGCTCGACTTCAGTAGGTCCCCCTCCTTGCACTATCGATCCAGCTCTTTCTCTAGAGTCTGGATTCGAGCCCTGCCCTGGCTAACTTCTACGGCGAGCCCAGCAGACACTTTTTTGGCTTACCCCTTTAGCCTCTTCTCCTCTACAATTTGGCTCAGGAGGTTGCCAGACTGTCACTGGGCATCATCACGTTCCCCTCGGGCCACGTCACATTCCGCGTGGAGTGATGACATGGCCCGTTGTAGCTCGTCTCGCTCTTGCTTAATCCGCGCAACATCCTCTTTGTCCTGGCTGAAAGCCCTAGTTTGGTTTTAGATTGTAACACCCCTGGGTGTTAAGCATGCATTCATATCCCAAATCATGAGCATTGCTAATTCATACATGTTCATCATCGCATGCAATTTAAATTGGCATTAATTAAAATTGTGAAAACACATGTTTGAACCCTGAATTAGTAAAAGTTCTAGCTAAGAGTGGTAAAAATTTGTTGTGCTATAACTCTAAATGACTTAGAATTAATTAACATGATTTTTGGAGCAACTTTTGTATTCAAAATCTTCCCAAATTTTGCTTCTAAAAATATTCTAGAAAAATGAGTTTTCATTTAAAAATTTGACTTTAAATCACTAATTCAAAATCTATTTAGGATTTTGAAAAGTGCCCTAAATGAAAGTTGTAGAGAATTAAATTTTGAACAACTTTTGTTTTGGGGGCAACTTGTGAAATGTCTTTTTCACCTTCAAAAATTTGAATTTGAATCAAATTATAAAATATAAAATTCATTTATAAAAGGAAAATGAATTTTTAGCCTAATGGGCCGCCGCCCCACTTCTGGCCCAACGGTCGAAGCCAGCCCGCGTCGACGTCCGCGTTCTCCTTCGCCCGCGCGTGACCACGGCCCGGCCCACGCCGCGTGGCCTCCTCCTCCCCCTCCCGCGCGCGCGTCTCGCTGGCGACCGCGGCAGGCCGCCTCCGCCGCGTGTCGGCCGCATGCCAGCGACGCCCAGCGCATGGCCGTTGTGGCCCCCGTCTCCCGCGCTTACCCCCGCTAGAGCCGCCTCCTCCCACTCCACTCGTCTCATTCCCTCTCGCTCGCCTCGCCAGCGTGAACCGCAGCAGCAGCGCCGTCACACCATCACCGGCGCCACTCACCTCCGCGCCGCCGTTCCCGCTCGACGGCCGCGCCTCCCTCCGATTCCACTCGCCACCCTCTCCGCCACCCCTTTCTCGGTGTTGGACGCGCCCTAGTGTCTCAAGTCGAGCCACGGTGAGGCCCTAATGGGCATTTCCTCCTCCGCTGCCGCCATGGCCACCGTTGGACGGCGTGCGTGGCCGGAGCTCTTCCACCCCCTTCCTCCTTTTTCCGTGCGTGCATTGCGTTTGCCTAGCTCTCGCGACGCTCGTGCACCCTCTCTCGCGCCTCACCACGGCCGGTGTTGGCCGCCCGACAGTGAGCAGCGCCACCGGGCCGCCATTTTCGCCGGCGAGCTTCCTCCGGAGCTCCCGCGCTGCTCGGGGTTGCCGCGCTGGGTGTGCCTCGGTGCGGGGAGCGTGGTGGTGTGCTCCCTGTCACCGGAGATCTCACCGGCAGCAAGCTTGCCGCTGATCAGCGTCGCCCCTGCTCCTGGGTGGCTTACGGGTGGGGTCCCGATTGACCCGTGGGCCCCGGCTGTCTGTCTCTCTGTGTGATTCGGGGGTGATCCCGTGGGGTGCACTTAGCATTTTCAGTGAAAATTTTTAAAAAGGGATTTGAAAATGATTTTTTCAGAAAAGATGAAAATGGTTTAGAAATCTATAACTTGCTCATTTTAGCTCCAAAAATTGTGAAACAAATTTTGTAGTGTTTCTTATGAGTAGATCTACAGTTTAAAATATTGCATGTTCTGTAGAAAAATCTTGATGTGTAGTACAAGTGTTTAATATTGTTAATAATTGTTATTTTTGCTAGAGAGAAAAAAATGAATAAAACACACATGTAATAATTTTTACATGGCTCATTTTTAGGCACTAGCTTATTATTTTTGTGTAGGAAATTTTAGTAATCCAAATGCAATGGAATTTTTGTGGTATGCTAGATTAGATGATAGAAAGCTACTGTAATTTTCTTAGATTTTTCTGTGCTACAAAAATAGGTGTTGCTGTTCAAACCTAGTTGTAATTAAGGTTTAATTAACCATGTTAATGCATAATTAGTTAATAAGTTTACTTTGGTGTATCTTTGAAGCATTTAATAAGATGTGCTGACTTAGCATAGTAGTAGTAGAAGAGAATGCAGTAGATGACATGTGCTTGTAGTATATGTTCTTGGATGATGTTGACTACCTTGTAGAAGAATTGTATTCCTACTTGATGAAATAAAGTAAACTTAATTATCTACATTTCATTCATCATAATCATTACATGTCATGTCTTCAGTGCACTTAGGCATGAGCACTTATACATTTGCATCATACAGGATCACAGGAAGTAACTCAGGTAACAGTTCCCGAGGAGCCGGAAGAGCAGCCCGAGGAGCAGGAAGTGCCCAAAGCCGATAAAGAGGTCGGTGAGGATCTTCCAGAGTGCCCAGACCACCGTCCGAGCTCTTTCGAGAGAGGCAAGCCCCGGAGCATTTTTCTCCCCCGGTTTGCAAATATTTTATTAATGCTTTACTTTAACTGATGCATTATGTTTAGGAGTTGTTTGAAATCGTTGCTGTATTATACCTTGCTTACTCTGTTCTACCCTATCCTTGTCACCTTGTTATTCGCAGTCAAGTAATTGCTTAGCTTGCTTAGACCGGTAGAAGTCGGGTGATTTCCTGTCACCTGCGAGCTATAGGTGGTTACCTAGATCTGCTTGAGAAAGTATGTCATCTGAGAATAGCTAAGTGTTAATGTGAAATTGAGACCGGGCAGAAACTTACAGGGTTTTGAACTGTAGTGTTTTCCGTCTGTGTCGATTAAGGACCGACCGTTGTTGGGCCTCGAGTCATGTTGAACGCATGCCTTACATTTAGCTGGCCGAATAATGTATCTTTCGACCGCGAAGCTGGGAGATTATTCGGGCCGAGTGGATTGCCCGCAACGCACTGTACCAGAGCAGTAGTGGCAAGATACGAGGGCGTGATGATAAGGCCAAAGAGCAGTCGGACGACCCTCGGGTACATGTGGTTCCTGGCAAGCTCGCGACTTTACCTGAATGGTTGACTCGGTGACCAACACCTCACTTTAGCGGGTGAGTGAGGTTTGTGTGAGGAATAAATTACCAGCTAGTTAATAATCGATTCAAATCGCCATCGTTCACTGGATAGTGAGCACTTGACTTGAGTAACTTCATCGTAGTAATTCTGATGGAACACTTGGACAGTTATATGGTATATGACATGATTTAAGTCGTTAATGATCATTGGTTATCCTTACTTGTTTAATTACATGTTACTCTAGTATAGGTGCAAATGTAGTTGACAGGTTAATAAAGATTTAACTTGATGCACAGCCTTTGGAAAGATTATTTAAACGATAAAAATGTCTTTTTACAAATGAGTCAGCTACCCCACTAGAAAGCCTATCATGATCCTTGGTGTCTTTTATTTTTGGTTCTGTCGGGTAAGTCTAGCTGAGTACCTTCTCGTACTCAGGGCTTTATTCCCACTTGTTGCAGATGGGCAGATGTATTACGGCTACTGTATCAACTGCTTTTATCCTGCGATGGGAGAAGCTTAGGACCATGGGCAATGGTCATTCACTACATCTCGTCTGATGCTTTTGTTGGAAGATGATCCTGAGCTGGCACTGTATTTTGAACTCTGTGTGAGTGTGTGTTTTGAACTAAATGCTTCCGCTATTTTTATCTAAAACTGGTTTGTAATAACTATGTTTAAACTCCGATGTATTTGCAACGCGAACATTTATGTAACTTGTGATGGTGATCGCTGAACTTATTATGATCTTGGCTGGTATGTAAGTTGGTTTGAAATCCGTCGTGATTTCACGGACTACCGGGTTATACGGGCTTAAGTTTGCTAAATCGTCTGCTCGGTGGATGATTTTCTTACTTAATCTCGTATAATTGGTCGGTTCTGTTATAGCTAGCATCGGAGCATGGTTTAGCGTGGTTACTGTTTACAAGTGTATTTAAAACAAAAATATGTTTGAAAAACATGATTTACAAACTAAAAGTGTGCCAGTGGTCATATCCTTTATGCCCAGTAAGGACTCTAGGTGGCTTATTTATGTACTGACTTGGGGGGTTCTTGCACCATATTTCTCTTTCGTTGCTCATACGGTATGCTATTGTATGAGTGTCACTTAATTGAGTGGTAATGTATGGATCAGTTGCCTCTACGCCTCGGTAAGTGTGAAATGTGAGAGCATGATCAGATACACCGCTGATCTAGGGAGAGTGCTTATATGATACTGGAGTACTTACATGTTTTACGTATGTTTTTACAAAAGTGTCGCATGTGTGGTTGTTCCGTCTGTTGAGGCGATGCCATCAATAGGATGATGTTTTGGGTAGTTACTACCGTTGTACGCGTATCTGGGGATTCGTGCAGAGCGTGTAGATAGATTTATAGCTTTCATGCATTCATGGGGAATTGGGCTAAAATGAATCTTCTGCAGGTACATAACAACGTTTCTCGTGTAGAACGTATTAGTTATGTATATGAGAGATCGCCTGTATGCCACCGAATTAATCGCTAGATATCATTTATTTCTTAAGTTTGTGAGAACGTATGAAACATACATGCATCATGTTGCTTGTGCATTTCATTCATGTCATGCATTCCTCCCCTTATAAATTGATTGTCCCCTTTTGATAAAAATTGTACCAACTTAAAATATGTTCTCACCGGGTGATCAAAACTTTTGGTATAGATGGCCCGCACGAAGCAGACTGCCCGTAAGTCCACAGGCGGAAGAGCACCCTGACACCAGTTGGCCCCGCGGGAGCGCCGCAGCACGGACACCTTTCTAAGCGAGTTTGGTATGCCAACTTTGCTATGGAGAGTACTCCATGATGTGGGGTACCCAGAGGGTCAGGAGCCGGTGTACTCTTGGAATGAGAACCAGTTAGCTGAGGATGGACTTGCAATAGTGGAGATCACCGTCCCTGCTCTTAGTGATGCTCCAGAGTGGGATGGTTGGCACTTGGAGTTTGAGGGACGCACTCCGGTTGAGGGTGCAGAGGGAGCAGCTTTTCGTGTCATCAGGGACATCATGAGCAGATTTCCCAACGAGCTAGCAGCAGCCTTGGCTGGTACTTTTTCGAGAGATGATCCTCATGATGCCATTTAGGTGCAGCCGCAAGGAAGTGCTTTAGTCAGAGGCCCAAACGAAGGACAGGCTAGCGACAACCACGCTATGAGTGCGATGTATGCAGCTATCAAAGCATACCAGGGTCTTGAGTGCACCTATTGGACGTTAACTGGTTTGCGTGGTGATGATCGGCTCAAAGTAAGAAAACAGAAGAAGAAGCAGGCACACGCTATAGATAGTTTGTAGGAGCAGTTGGCTGACATGAGCTTGCAGCGAGACCAGGCTCTAGAGAGAGGTGATAGTGCTCTACAGCGGGTGCATATGTTGACTTAGGCCAACAATAATCCAGACCGCATGATTGGACAGTTGATTCAGGAGAGGAATAAAGCCTGGAATGAGAGGAACCTCCTGAGGCAGAGGGTCGAGGATCTAGAGGATTACAATGTCAACCTGCATGAGGAGTTTCATGCGCTCTACAATGGGATTGGCCCATATGCTCCTCCCGAAGCCACCGGTATGGACGTCGATGACGACGAGGACGAGCATGCAGCCACACCTGTCGACGACGACGATGTTGCTACTGAGGGTAGCGATGGTGACATCTCTGACCCCGACGATGGCCCCGAGGAGTAGGCTAGTTGCTTTGCGTTAGCTACTAGGCCCTGTCACGATGACCTTCTTTTGGCTTCATGTATCTTGATGTATCTCGTTCGAACCTTGAGACTTGGTAGAATGTTGGATCTTGGTTGTTCATGCGATACCTGAGCGCATAAAGTCCAGTGTGTGTATGCTGGCAACGTGGTTATATTGGACGCTATGTTTGCATTTGAAGTAATTTAATTAGTGATGATGTTTTAATTGGAATGCGATTATTGTGCCTCTGTTTTATTGTATGACTTGTTCTCTCCAATGAATTCAGTACGGCATAATTTTTCATTCACTCACAATTACTACAACTTCACTTAATTATTACTTGTTGCTGAAATATGCAGATGGCAAATACTCGCCGCGCCACGTATGAGGCTGCTAAAACTGGTGGAAATGGTGCCAGGGCAGGTGGGAGTGGTGAAAACAACACCAACCATAATAAGCCACACCTAGAGCCGCATTTGCCGCCTCCTCCACCGCTCACTGCAGAGGTATTCTTTGCACAGTTTCTTGGAAGTCAGCGCAATGCCGAGTAGTCATAGAAGAACATGAAAGATTTTCTGCGTACCATTGCCAACAATGTTCAACGTGGTAACAACTAAGGTGGTGGCAATGGGGTGAATCAGTACAGCAACTTCAAGGATTTCATGGACACCAGGCCACCAATTTTCAAGGAAGCAACTGAGCCACTTGACGTGGAAGAATGGATCAACACTATGGAAGATAAGTTCCGTGTGTTAAGACTGACCGAAGTACTGAAGACAGAGTATGCTGCACATCAGTTAAAAGGACCAGCAGGGATGTGGTGGAAGCATCATCGTACCACCTTCCCTCCAAATGCTCAGATCTCGTGGAGAGAGTTCACTGAGGCCTTTCGTGAAGTTTATATTCCACCAGGGCTGGTTGAGATGAAGTTGGGAGAGTTCTTGGCGTTAAATCAGGGCACCAAAACCGTAACACAGTATTTGCATGCCTTCAACAACTTGTGTCGATATGCTCCCGACATGGTTGACATAGATGCTAAGAGAATTGCTAGCTTTAAGAGAGGGTTAGATCCGAAGATGATGAAGCATGTGGGTACCAATACCCGCGCTAGATTCAATGACTTCATCAGTGATTGTCTGAAACAAGAGAAGAAGAACACCGCGTACACTGCATCCAAGACTCATAAGAGAGCCTTTGAGTTAGGACCGTCACAGCCAAGAGTTGTCACTGCTAATCGTTCGACCTATCGTTCGTCTGCACCTGGCACAAGGTTTAGGCCACGACAGCATAAAACCTAGAACTACAAGGGACCACAGAAGTCGTACAAGATAGCAGTGCCGCCAGCAAGGACAGCCACAACTGCAGGACAAGGTAACTCGAAGGGAGCTATAGGATCTGCTGGTACAGTGAAGGGACCCTGTTACAATTGTGATCAGCCAGACCACTTTTCCAAGTTCTATCCTTATCCGCCCAGAAAGAAGCAACAGACCTATAATACTCGAGTACACCACACCACTATGGATGAGATTCCTGAGGGAGAGCCCATAACTGCTGGTAAGTTTCCTGTTAACCAAAACCCTACAGTTGTTCTATTTGATTCTGGATCATCGCATTCTTTCATGAGTCAAGCATTTGCACAGAAACATGAACAACTATGCACATACTTAAGTTATGGTTACCGTATAAGTTTAGTAGGGGCTGATGTTTTAACCAATTAGATGGTTAGAGGGGCAACCCTTGAGTTAGGTAGTCGAAAGTTTCGAGTAAACTTGATAGTTATGCCTGGACTAGTTCTGGATGTCATCATAGGGATGAATTGGATGAAGGAATAGGGAGCAGTTATAGATACAGGAAGTCGGGTACTTACCCTGAAGGATCCCCAGGGAGAGGGTACTTTTCAGGTACCATTGCCCAAAAGAACAGACCTTGTGAGTGTGACATGTGCTATGGAAGTCGTTCTGATTCATCAGATTCTGGTAGTGTGTGAGTTTTTGGATGTGTTTCCAGATGAGTTACCTGGTCTTCCGCCAGATAGAGATGTTGAGTTTGGAATTGAGTTGATCCCCGGGACAGCTCCAATTTCAAGGAGACCTTATAGGCTGCCTCCAGATGAGTTAGCTGAACTGAAGAAGCAACTAGAGGAATTGTTGAACAAGGGGTTTATCCGGCCAAGTAAGTCTGAATAGGGATGTCCTGCCTTGTTTGTAAAGAAAAAGAAAGAGGGTACTTTGAGAATGTGTGTGGATTATAGGCCTCTTAATGTTGTAACTATCAAGAATAAGTATCCCTTACCTCATATTGATATTTTGTTCGATCAGTTAGCCAAAGCCAGAGTGTTCTTCAAGATAGATTTAAGATCGGGTTACCATTAGATAAAGATTAGACCACAAGATATACCGAAAACCGCATTTTCTACCAGATACGGGTTGTATGAGTATCTTGTTATGTCTTTTGGCTTAACAAATGCTCCTACATACTTCATGTATCTGATGAATACGGTTTTTATGCCAGAGTTGGACAAGTTTGTGGTTGTGTTCATTGATCATATTCTAGTATACTCTGAGAATGAGAAAGATCATGAAGAGCATCTGAGAATTGTCTTAACTCGACTTAGAGATCATAAGTTGTATGCTAAGTTTATCAAGTGTGAATTTTAGTTGAAGAAAGTTCCTTTCCTTGGTCACATTCTATCAGAGAATGGAGTCTCTGTAGATCCGAGTAAAGTGCAAGAGGTTATGGATTGGGAGACACCAATCATAGTTTCAGAAGTTAAAAGTTTCTTAGGTTTAGCTGGCTACTATCGTCATTTTATCCCAGATTTCTCGAAGATTACCAAGCCAATGACAAGTCTGCTATAGAAAGATCACAAGTTTGTGTGGATAGAGGAGTGTGAGACAACTTTCCACACCTTGCGGAAACTGTTGACCACTGCTCCAGTTCTAGCGCAACCAGACATTGAGAAACCTTTTGATGTGTTTTGCGACGCATCAAAAACAGGATTAGGTTGTGTTCTTATGCAAGAAGGAAGAGTCATTGATTATGCCTCCCGTCAGTTGAGAAAGCACGAGATCAACTATCCGACACATGATCTTGAACTTGCTGCCGTAGTGCATGCATTAAAAATTTGGAGACATTACTTACTTGGTAATTGTGCAATATTTTCACCGATCACAAGAGTCTCAAGTACATCTTCATCCAACCTGAATTGAACATGAGACATCGAAGATTGTTAGAATTGATCAAAGATTACAACTTGAATGTGCAATATCATCCTGGAAAGGCCAATGTAGTGGCAGGTGCTTTGAGTAGAAAGTCACATTGCATGAATGCGCAACCTTTGCTCAAAGATGGTTTTGATCTAATGCATCCTGTCGTGTTACATAGTATTCAGATTAGTTGTTCTTTGGAGAGTAAGATAATAGAAGGCCAAAAAACTAACAAAGGGATATTCCATATCAAAGAAAAGATTAAAGAAGAATCATCCAAGCACTTTAGAGTAGATGAACAGGACGTGTTATGGTTTGATGACCGTCTTGTTGTTCCCAAGGATCGAGAGCTTAAGAATAAACTTATGGATGAGGCTCACCTTTTGAAGTTATCTATCCATCCTGGAAGTAGCAAGATGTACCAAGAACTAAGACCTCGTTATTGGTGGACCAAGATGAAGAAAGAGATTGCAGCATATGTAGCAAGATGTGACACCTGTTGTAGGGTAAAGGCTATTCATATGAGACCTACCGGATTGTTACAACCTTTGTCTATACCTAGTTGGAAGTGAGATGATATAAGTATGGATTTCATCATAGGTTTGCCCACTACTCAGAAAGGACATGATTCAATTTGGGTAATAGTGGATCGTCTTACGAAGACCGCTCACTTTTTACCTGTCAAGACAAGTTACCGACCACCTCAATATGCAGAGAAGTATATTGCGGAGATTGTGAGATTGCATGATATACCGAAGACTATAGTGTCTAACAGAGGGTCACAATTCACTGCTCACTTTTGGGAGCACTTGCATAAAGGTTTGGGAACTAGTTTGATTCGTAGCACTGCCTATCATCCTCAAACAGATGGTCAGATCGAAAGAGTTAATGCTATTCTGGAGGATATGTTGAGAGCCTATGTGTTATCTTCTAGAGGTTCATGGGAGTCATGGTTACCTTTAGCAGAGTTCGCTTACAATAATAGTTATCAAGAAAGTATCAAGATGGCACCATTCGAAGCTTTGTATGGCAGAAAGTGTAGAACACCACTTAACTGGATCGAGCCAGGAGAAAGAAGATATTATGGTATTGACTTCGTAGAAGAAGTTGAGAAGAAAGTTCATATCATTCAGCAAAATATGAAAGCCGCTCAATCACGTCAGAAAAGTTATGCGGATAGAAGAAGGAGACCGCTTGTGTTCGAGGTTGGTGACTATGTTTATCTAAAAGTCACGCCAATGAAGAAGAAACGGTTTGGAGTACGCAGAAAGCTTGCAGCCAGATTTGTGAGACCATATAAGATCTTGGAAAGAAAAGGTCCAGTCGCTTATAAGTTAGAGTTACCTAAGACAATTAGTGCTATATTACTAGTTTTTCATGTATCGCATCTCAAGAAGTGTTTGTGTGTTCCAGAGGAAAGAATCGAACCTCGAGGCATAAAGCTCAAGTCAGATTTGGTATATCGTGAGCAACCGGTTCGAGTGTTGGACTCTAAAGATAGGGTTACTCGGAACAGTGTGGTGAAAACATATAAGATACAGTGGAGTCATCATGATGAAGGAGATGCAACTTGGGAAATGGGTGAATATCTATAAAAAGCTTATGAGGATTTTTATAACAAATGGTTCGTAACCCAAATCTCGGGATGAGATTCTTATAAGGGGGAGGGCTGTAACACCCCTGGGTGTTAAGCATGCATTCATATCCCAAATTATGAGCATTGCCATTTCATAAATGTTCATCATCGCATGCAATTTAAATTGGCATTAATTAAAATTGTGAAAACACATGTTTGAACCCTGAATTAGTAAAAGTTCTAGCTAAGAGTGGTAAAAATTTGTTGTGCTATAACTCTAAATGACTTAGAATTAATTAACATGATTTTTGGAGCAACTTTTGTATTCAAAATCTTCCCAAATTTTGCTTCTAAAAATATTCTAGAAAAATGAGTTTTCATTTAAAAATTTGACTTTAAATCACTAATTCAAAATCTATTTAGGATTTTGAAAAGTGCCCTAAATGAAAGTTGTAGAGAATTAAATTTTGAACAACTTTTGTTTTGGGGGCAACTTGTGAAAATGTCTTTTTCACCTTCAAAAATTTTAATTTGAATCAAATTATAAAATATGGAATTCATTTATAAAAGGAAAACGAATTTTTCAACCTAACGGGCCGCCGCCCCACTTCCGGCCCAACGGCCGAAGCCAGCCCGCGTCCGTGTCCGCATTCTCCTTTGCCCGCGCGCTTGCCCGCGCGTGACCACGGCCCGGCCCACGCACGCGGCCTCCTCCTCCCCCTCCCGCGCGTGCGTCTCGCTGGCGACCGCGGTAGGCCACGTCTGCCGCGTGTCGGCCACATGCCGGCGACGCCCAGCGCGTGGCCACTGTGGCCCCTGTCGCCCGCGCTTACCCCCGCCAGAGCCGCCTCCTCCCACTCCACTCGCCTCATTCCCTCTCGCTCGCCTCGCCAGCGCGAACCGCAGCAGCAGCGCCGTCGCACCATCATCGGCGCCACTCATCTCCGCGCCGCCGTTCCCGCTCGACGGCCGTGCCTCCCTTCGATTCCTCTCGCCACCCTCTCCGCCACCCCTTCCTCGGTGTTGGACGCGCCCTAGCGTCTCGGGTCCAGCCACGGTGAGGCCCTAATGGGCATTTCTTCCTCCGCTGCCGCCATGGCCGCCGTTGGCCGGCGTGCGTGGCCGGAGCTCTTCCATCCCCCTCCTCCTTTTCCCGTGCGCGCATTGCGTTTACCTAGCTCTCGCGACGCTCGAGCACCCTCTCTCGCGCCTCACCACGGCCGGTGTTGGCCGCCCGACGGTGAGCAGCGCCACCGGGCCGCCATTTTCGCCGGCGAGCTTCCTCCGGAGCTCCCGCACTGCTCGGGGTTGCCGCGCTGGGTGCGCCTCGATGCGGGGAGCGTGGTGGTGCCCTCCCCGTCACCGGAGATCTCATCGGCGGCGAGCTTGCCGCCGGTCAGCGCCGCCCCTGCTCCCGGGTGGCTGACGGGTGGGGTCCCGATTGACCCGTGGGCCCCGACTGTCTGTCTCTCTGTGTGATCCGGGGGTGATCCCGTGGGGTGCACTTAGCATTTTTAGCGAAAAATTTTAAAAAGGGTTTTGAAAATGATTTTTTCAGAAAAGATGAAAATGGTTTAGAAATCCATAACTTGCTCATTTTAGCTCCAAAAATTGTGAAACAAATTTTGTAGTGTTTCTCATGAGTAGATCTACAGTTTAAAAATATTGCATGTTCTGTAGAAAAATCTTGATGTGTAGTACAAGTGTTTAATATTGTTAATAATTGTTATTTTTGCTAGAGAGAAAAAATAAATAAAACATACATGTAATAATTTTTATATGGTGATTGTTTATTGTGTAGAATATAGGAAAAATGCTAAATCTGTTGTTTGATACTTTTCATAGTATAAAGTATTTTTATGATTATTTTTAGGCACTAGCTTATTATTTTTGTGTAGGCAATTCTAGTAATCCAAATGCAATGGAATTTTTGTGGTATGCTAGATTAGATGATAGAAAGCTACTGTAATTTTCTCAGATTTTTCTATGCTACAAAAATAGGTGTTGTTGTTCAAATCTAGTTGTAATTAAGGTTTAATTAACCATGTTAATGCATAATTAGTTAATAAGTTTACTTTGGTGTATCTCTGAAGCATTTAATAAGATGTGCTAACTTAGCATAGTAGTAGAAGAAGAGAATACAGTAGATGACATGTGCTTGTAGTATATGTTCTTGGATGATGTTAACTACCTTATAGAAGAATTGTATTCCTGCTTGATGAAATAAAGTAAACTTAATTATCTACATTTCATTCATCATAATCATTACATGTCATGTCTTCAGTGCACTTAGGCATGAGCACTTATACATTTGCATCATACAGGATCGCAGGAAGTAACTCAGGTAGCAGTTTCCGAGGAGCCGGAAGAGCAGCCCGAGGAGAAGGAAGTGCCCGAAGCCGACGAAGAGGTCGGTGAGGATCTTCTAGAGTGCCCAGACCACCGTCCGAGCTCTTTCGAGAGAGGCATGTCCTGGAGCATTTTTCTCTCTCGGTTTGCAAATATTTTATTAATGCTTTACTTTAACTGATGCATTATGTTTAGGAGTTATTTGAAATCGTTGCTGCATTATACCTTGCTTACTCCGTTCTACCCTATCCTTGTCACCTTGTTATTCGCAGTCAAGTAATTGCTTAGCTTGCTTAGACCGGTAGAAGTCGGGTGATTTCCTGTCACCTGTGAGCTATAGGTGGTTACCTAGATCTGCTTCAGAAAGTATGTTATCTGAGAATAGCTAAGTGTTAATGTGAAATTGAGATCGGGCGGAAACTTGCAGGGTTTCGAACTGTAGTGTTTTCTGTCTGTGTCGATTAAGGACCGACCGTTGTTGGACCTCGAGTCATGTTGAACGCATGTCTTACATTTAGCTGGGCGAATAATGTACCTTTCGACCGTGAAGCTAGGAGATTATTCGGGCCGAGTGGATTGCCCGCAACGCACTGAACCGGAGCAGTAGTGGTAGGATATGGGGGCGCGATGATAAGGCCAAAGAGCAGTCGGGCGGCCCCCGGGTACATGTGGTTCCTGGCAAGCTCGTGACTTTACCTGAATGGTTGACTCGGTGACCAACACCTCACTTTAGCGGGTGAGTGAGGTTTGTGTGAGGAATAAATTACCAGCTGGTTAATAATCGATTTGAATCGCCATCGTTCACTGGATAGTGAGCACTTGACTTGAGTGACTTCATCGTAGTAATTCTGATGGAACACTTGGATAGTTATATGGTATATGACATGATTTAAGTCATTAATGATCATTGGTTATCCTTATTTGTTTAATTACATGTTACTCTAGTACAGGTGCAAATGTAGTTGACAGGTTAATAAAGATTTAACTTGATGCACAACCTTTGGAAAGATTATTTAAACGATAAAAATGTCTTTTTGCAAATGAGTCAGCTACCCCACTAGAAAGCCTGTCACGATCCTTGGTGTCTTTTATTTTTAGTTCTGTCGGGTAAGTCTAGCTGAGTACCTTCTCGTACTCAGGGCTTTGTTCTCACTTGTTGCAGATGGGTAGATGTATTACGGCTACTATATCAACTGTCTTTTATCCTACGATGGGAGAAGCTTAGGATCATGGGCAATGGTCATTCACTACATCTCGTCTGATGCTTTTGTTGAAAGATGATCCTGAGCTGGCACTATATTTTGAACTCTGTGTGAGTGTGTGTTTTGAACTAAATGCTTCCGCTATTTTTATCTGAAACTAGTTTCTAATAACTATGTTTAAACTCCGATACATTTGCAACGCGAACTTTTATATAACTTGTGATGGTGACCGCTGAACTTATTATGATCTTGGCTGGTATGTAAGTTGGTTTGAAATCCGTCGTGATTTCATGGACTACCGGGTTATACGAGCTTAAGTTTGCTAAATCGTCTGCTCGGTGAATGATTTTCTTACTTAATCTCGTATAATTGGTCGATTCTGTTACATAGATAATTGATGAAACTTAGAGACTAATCATTATGCTAAGTGTGTAGACATAAAATGATAAGTCCCATGCCAAGTGATGGAGCTAGATGATGGTCATGGTGATGGAGGTGACCAAAAGATGATCAAGTGCTTCAGATTTAGAAAAAAAGAAAGAGAAAAACAAAACCCGATGGAAATTGAGGCAAAGGTATTGCTAGGGTTTTTGTTTTGGTGATCAAGGTGTGATCACGTTTAGGATCAATATAGGGTGTGATCACGTTTAGGATCGATAGCTGTACTATAAAGAGGAGAATCCTTTGACTATTTGGTCTTATAAGTGCCACTAGATGATGACTTACATGCATGTGCATTAGGATCTAGTGGAGAGCTAACATAACCCTTAAAAATATTTATAAAAATATGCTAACACATGTGCACAAGGTGATACACAAGGTGGTTGGTATATTTGTAAGGGTTTTTGAGAGGAAGAGAAAAGTGGAGACTCCCTCTCCCTCCTGCCGCTCGGCAGGATTCGACAAAGAAACAAAGCGAAACAGGTCACTGGAAGTGATCGGATGCTGGCCTCGGGGGCACCTGTGCGTCCGGTCAGTTCAGGCAGAGGCGCTCGTGAAGGAGCTAAGCGAGCGGACGCTGGCCGCGGTACACCAGCGTGTTCGGTGCATTTTTGCATGGCAGCGGACGTAGGGGACCAGATGTAGTGCGTCAGCGTCCGGTGCAAATGACGTAAGCGGTGGCAAGGCCGAGTGATCACTAGACGCTAGGGTGCGTCCGATCACCCCCAACGGACGCGCCTGGTGTGTGTTTTCCCTCTCTGGTACCTTACTAGAGTCAATCGGATGCTGGCACTGTGGAGTCCGGTGCATTCCATCGGCGTGTCTGGTGTAATCGTGTACGCGAGCAGTGCTATGAAAATAACCGTTGAGATCGTGTGGTGCTTGTTTGAAAAGGGACACGTGGCGTCCATCAGTGCATTTGGCGTAGTGCAACCGGAAGCAGGGGCAGCATCCGGTGCGACTCACTGGCGCGTCTGGTGGTGTCGGGTTAAGCCCCACCTTGAGCATAACAACTTTTATTCTTTGTGGGGGCTTATAAATAGTTGGTGGCCAGCTCTTGGGGACCCCTCTTGGTCTTTTTGAACATCTTGACATCCTTGTGAGCCAATCACACTTCCTCGCACTCATCTCCCTTGATTGGTTGCTAATCCAAAGTGAGATTGAGTGATCCAAGTGCATTGTGCTTGTGAGTTTGTATCTTAGTAGCACTTGGGTGATCTTTGGTTGTGGGATTCTTGTTTCTCTTGCTGATTGCTGCCACCTAGATGGTTTGGAGCAGCAGAGTAATTGTGGCAAGAGTTGGTGATTGTTCTTGGCCACCTCCCGGTGATTTGTGAGGGGTTCTTGTGTCTTTTCCGGTAGAGCGCCAAAGGCAACTCTAGTGGATCGCTCGTGTCATTGAGCTACCACATTTGCGGTAGGTTCTTGTGGTGCTCTTTGAGAGAGCTTGGCTTTTGGATTGCCAATTAGCTGTCGAACCACGAAGTGGTGGTCGACACAATGGGGATGTAGCGTGCCGACAAGCACGTGAACCTCGGGGGAAAAATCATTGTGTCCATCTTGTGTTGATTGACTTCTCCCGGTGATCTTCATATTCATTGATTGGTTCATCCCCTACACGGCGGTACAAAGATCACATCCCCTCCATTTATATTCCACAAACTAGTTGTAACAAGATCTTTAGTGTAATTAGTTTTGAGAGCTTGTATTATCCTTGCTAGTGTAGCTTCTCACCTAGTTGAGCTCTTTAGTGTAACTAGTTTTTTAGAGCTCGTAGTGACATAGCCTTTATTTGTCTTAGTTACTATAGCAACTAGAATTGTTGGGATAGGTGGCTTGCAACCCTTGTAGAGCTAGAGCAAAATTACATAACGCTATTTATCATACTAATCAATTGTCTAGTGCTTTGTAGAATTTTTTAAATAGGTTATTCACCCGCCCTCTAGCCATATTAGGACCTTTCACTGGTGTGACCTCATGGACAGATCCTCGAATGCCGTCTCGGCGTCCTCAGCATGACAACGGGCTTCCACCACCTGAGCTCGGAGGGTGGCTGCCTCCGCAATAAGGTGGTCCCAAGCTTCCTTCTGCCGGTGGATAAACGGGACTTCTCCAAGGTCTACCCCACCATCGACTGTGGAGGGAACGTAGGTCAAAGATGATAGAACATAGAATAGCCAACAAGTACACCCAAGGACGAGCGCGTCATACCTTGAACGGGCCACCGACGCTATTCAACTAGGCCAGCCCATCGTTCATCGAGACCAGTGCGGTGTGCATAAGACGCGCCATGCCTCCAAGCATCCTATTGTAGTTGACCCACTCCCTCTCCTTCGTGGGATCATCAAGGACGAAAGGTGCGGCCCCCAGGTTCTGCGGATCTGCCTACTCGAGCCGCGGCAGGCCAGTGCCTAACCGCATTAGGGCACGAGGCGAATCCATGCTAGTCCCTGGAGACACTGCCTCCTACGGCTATGGCCTTTCCGCTGGGGTGGTCTCTCTGACATCAGCAAGAGCCAAGGTCAAAGGCACCCTATCACCATAGCCCCCGAGGACGCCGTAAACGTGTCTTCTTCTATTCGTCCCGCGCCCACACCCTCGCCTGCGGTGGCAGGGTTGCTACCGACCACGCTGCGTCCTCCATGCACGTTGAGGCTGCGTCCTCTCCTGCTGCACTCTCCTCCATCCATGCCACCATAAACATTGACACTTGTATGGTCGAAGGCTCCACCTGCGTCGTTGCTGGTGTCGACGCCGTAGCTGCGATCGATTGACCCACGACGGTTGCAGACACCTCTGATGTGCCCACTGCCAGTGTTGGCACGATTGTGTTGCGGCACTGGATGGTGACGAGCGTGTCGCCCTTTATGCAACAACCTTTCTTGGCCCTGGCATCAAAATCCATCGTGGGCCAACACTGCAAAAGACACAGTAATCAATTCATGACAAATAGTGGAACAACAGTACAAAAAACTCCGTGACTCACCTCGGTGCCCTCGGGTGCTTTGGGGTCAGCTCCCCTGATCCCGGCTACTGCTTCTTGACTCAGGGCTGCTTTGCACTCTCCCTTTGCTCTGGGGGGTCAGACAAGGTGGGGCGACCCGTCTGCATCGACGCTTGGTGCATGTCAAAAGAATGGTCAACACCCGCCACCTCCGGGAGCACGGTTGTCTTGGAGAGGTGGGGCTCACACCTGCCACCTCCGGGAGCACGGTCGTCTTGCCCTGGCTGGCGTGATATGGGAGGGGTCCCGTCATCAAGGGCGGGGACGGCGCCTCATCCCCGAGATGAGTCGCGTCGCTTCCCGAAGAGGCGTCCTCCCACTCGGCCGCCGAGTGAAGGGTGACCGTCCCATCTCCACCTCCAAGCCGCCGTCAAAGTAAGCTGCCGCCTCCTTTGCCCTCTCGCTGTCATCGTCCTCAGTGGTGTCAGTGTCCTCCCCGTGGTCCCTTTTCATTGCCGCCTCTCTTTCTTCTTCTCCTCCTCCTCCTTGGCCTACCACTGTTGTTCATTCGTAGCACGGTTCGCCGCTCTCTCGGCCTCGCTCCTCGGCAATGGCACTAGGAACTCCATGAGCATGAGGTCCCTCGGCTGGCATCATTTTGCCAGAGTCAGGTAAAGCAGGACCGAGATGACGAGTGAAAGGAGAAAACAGGGAACAGTGAGGGTCTTACAAATTCAAGAAAGCCGGGCTCTGGCCGCATCGGGGTGCATCCCGGCACTAGGAACTCGTACTTGATGACTGTCCCTATTGGATCCTTCTATAGCTCCATCATGTCCTTGAGTCGTTGGACAATCTCACCATTGTCCTGTAGGCCCGCGGCAAGCACCATCCCCTTAAGCAGCGCGTCGGGCGCCATTCGGTGCAGCGGAAGCTTGCGCGGCATCAGCGGTGCCACCCTCCTTCAGTGGTAGGCCCCAATGACGCCCGACCCCTATAGGCCTCTCTCCCTCAGGATCAAGACGGCGGTGATGTGGTCTTGAATTTTGTTCTTGTCCTTCCCTAGGATGCCCCATTTCACCCACGATCTGGGGGCGATTCGATCGTGTCTAGGGAGAACTCCGGTAGGGCATGTCTCGGCACAGTGGCGGCGACAATGTTCTTCAAAGAGAACCATTGCGAGTGCCACCCCTTGTTTGACGTCGATAGCCAGGAGGGGATGTATTCTCTGGCCTAGTTACCCTGAAGAAGGATGCTCGCATAGCATATTGGCACCGCCCCCACCACTCGCCCATGCTCCCTCCTCTTCTGTAGGTCGACGGAGAAGAAATGCCTCTAGAGATCAAAATGGGGCTCGATCCCTAGATAGCCTTCACACAGCACGATGAAGACGGCGATGTGCTGAATCCTATTAGGATTCAGGTGATGCAGCTAGATCTTATAGTAATGGAGGATCCCAAGGAGAAAACGATGAGGAGGCATCGTGAGACCACGCTCGTGGAAATGCACGAACGACACCACGTGCCCGGCGAGCGGCGTCGGGAACTCATGCCCGTCAGGCAACTCCCACTCGCGCGCGTCGGTCCTCGCATGGAGGAAGCCATGCTGGACGAGGTCCTCCATGTGCATGAGGTCACACTCCGAGCGGTTCCATAGAGCCATGGAGCTCAGAGATGGGAAACAGGGATTTCACCGACGGTGAAAAAAGGTGAGCGTGAACCCTAACCCTAACTATGCTACAGCGGCGGTGGCAAAAATCACAAGCATGGACGGTGGCTAGGAAGCAGAGAAGACAAGATGATGACTTGCGCGTGGTGAGAAGATGGGGAAACCCCCTGGTTTTATGAGGCAAGAGGTGGGAGGGAGCCAAATTGCTCGCCTCGATCTACGAGGGGCGCGGTCCAATCGAACCACTATTCCCCCGAGACACGCACACACGTCATCGACCGGCCCGCTCCCTCGAGGCATGTGCCGGATGGCGGTCCAGCTGTCGTAAACCGCACGCAGGTAAGTGGGCCACAGAGCTAGAAATGCCCCTACGGACCAATGAGGCCTGAGAGTTCAAAGGCTAGTCCACCGGAGGGCTTGCAGCTGCTCTAGACACCCACAGGGTGAGGGGTGGAAAGGGACGGGCCCATTAGCGGCCAGCACCTAGGTGCGTGTGCACCATGGGCGTCCCGACCCACGTTTAAGTCTTGATTAGGACACGGTCCATGGTTTTTCCTTAGAGAAAGGTTGCGAGCCCCTAGGACTAGTCGAACGGACCTAGGAACTATGTGGATTGGCCATTAAGAATCTAGAGTCGATCACCAGCTGATCCCAGCCGGAACCCCGCGAACGAGACGTCGAGGCCCCACTTGAACTAGCCCGTTAACAACTCACCGAGCACCACAACTTGTCCAATGAGGAAAGCGTCCCAACCCCTCCATTTTTTTCGAAAAAACGCATGAGGGAGAACGATCACAAGATGAAACGACTCCTCGGACGGATCCCTGCAACGCATAGGGGCTCGAGGGCTTGAATTCACGAAGGAGACCGACGGCGCGGTTGTAGACCAAAGAGTGAGAAAAGCCTCTGAAGGAGTGCCCCCACTCCATCAGAGGCTCGGGGGCTACACCCTGTAGGTGCGCTCGTGCACACCCTCTGGCAGGATAAAATCGACCAAGGACAAGGATCTCGACGGTCCACCTATCCTGAAGCCTATGAAGGAGTGCCCCACTCCTCCAGAGGCTCAGGGGCTACTATCAGGGATAAATATCACAGTCCCTAAGGGTGAATGGTTAATAAATGTCAACATTAACCCAACCGACGGTTAAGGATCACGAAACGACCGTATCTGACCCCTCGAGGGGAGATTTGCCTCGCCTGACCCCAGGGGCGCGCTCTTCTCCTCGCCTGACCCCAAGGGAGTAGGTCACAGCACAGCCAACCCTTGGGGCCGCACTTTCCGCCTCGCCTGACCCTAAGGGGGCCGGCCCCGTGCCATCCAACCCTGCGAGGGGGACTTCCGCCTCACCCGATGGAATTTATGCAAACAAACCCTCGGGCGAGGGACGCGCACATACCAAGGGGCCATACCATTTCTAACCACTCCGGACGTGACCCTGTAACACCCCTAGCTGTTAAGCATGCATTAGCATTTCAAAGCATAAAGCATTTAGCATTATTTCATGACTAGCATTGTATGAAATATAGCTCTTTTAAATTTAAACTTGAAAAGCAAATAATTAGAACCCTAACTTTGATGTAAGTGCCAAAAAGGTAGTATACTTTTGGGTATTAGCAATTTTAAATAATCTAGAATAAATTAACATGATTTTTGGAGCAATTCTTGAATTCAAGTTTTTCTCAAATTTTGTTTTAAAAATATTCTAAACAAATAAATTTTTAATTAATAATTTAGCTTTAAATCCTAAATTCAAAATCTATTGAGAATTTTGAAAAATGCCCTACATGAAAGTTGTAGAGAATAAAATTTTGAACAACTTTTATTTTGGGCCAGAATTCTGAAAACCTCTTTTTCATCTCCAAATTCAATTTTGAAACAAATAAGGAAATCTGAAAATATTATTTATAAAGGAAAATTCGTTTTCACCGTACTGGGCCGCGGCCTCCTTTTCGGCCCAGCGGCTCTGGCAGTCCGGCCCGTAGCCCCGCACCGGCGTCCTCCCGCGCGCGCCCGCGCGTGACGCCGTGGCGCCGCGGCAGAGCTCGGCCGCCGCGTGGCCGGACGCCGACGACGCCGCGCGACACGCGCCCCTGTGGCCCCCGCAGCACCGCGCTCGCTTACCCCCCTCTACGCGCTCGTCCGCCTCGGCTGCTCCCTCCATTCCCTCCTCTCGTCCCGCCAGCAGCAGCAGCAGCGCACCGCCGCGCCATCACCGGCTCTCGGAGCTCCGCCACCGCCGTTCGCGCTCGTGGCTGCTTCTCCGGCCGATTCCTCCCGGCCTCAGCTCCGCCCCTCTTCCCTCCACCACGTGCGTGCCTCCACTCCGCCGCTCGAGCTCAGGTGAGGGCCAATTGGCCGCCCCCCTCCTCCACTGCCGCCATGGCCGCCGTTGGCCAACGCGCATGGCCGGAGCTCCCTGGCCCTTCATGCCTCCTCCGGTCTCGAGCATCCGCTTCCCCTTCGCCTAGCGGTGCTCGCGCTCGCCTTCTCGGCCGCCCCGTGGCCTGCATTGGCCGGCCGACGAGCTCCAGCGCCGCCGTGCCACCATCTCCGTCGGCGAGCCTCCTCCGGAGCTCCCGCGCCGCTCGGAGTTGGTGCGCAGGGTGCATCTCGGTGCGGGGAGCACGTTGGTGCCCTCCCCATCGCCGGAGACCTCACCGGCGGCAAGTTCGCCACCGGTCAGCGCCTCCCCCGCGCTGCTCTGGCTGACCGGTGGGTCCATTGACCCGTGGGTCCCGCGTGTCAGCGCGTGTGGGTGCACTGCACCGGGTGTATTCAGCGTTTTCACCGGCGATTTTTTAAAAGAATTAAGGAAAATGATTTCTCATAATTATGAAACAGCTTTGAAAAATCATATCTCAAGATTTATAGCTCCAAAACTAATGAAACAAATTTTGAAATGTTCCTCTTGAATAGATCTACAGTTTAAAAATATCTCATATTATTTTTGTAACACTTTACTATGCAAATCTATTTAATTGCTATAAATGCTGATATATTAGAAAATATGTAGTAAATAAAATAATGAAGGGAAAATGTGATTCTTGTTGCATTAGTCTTTCTTAGTGATGTAATTTCTAGGAAAAATATTAGTGAAGCATGTTCTGTGAGAAATTTTTGAGGTGTAGTACAAATGCTTTTAATTGATAATCTTTGTTATTTTTAGTAGAAAGCTAAATTTGTATAAAACATACATGTGATAATTTTTATAGTGTGTTATTTTACTGTTAGTAACATAGGAAAAATGTGAAATCTGTTGTTTGATACTTTTTCTAGTACAAAATAATTTCATGCTCATATTTAGACTATAACTTGTTTATTTTGTACAGGCAGTTTTACATAGGCAATTCTCATGAAAATTTAGTAGTAGGTTAGTTAGGGTAAGAGTAATCTACTGTAATTTTTGTAGATTTTTATCTACACCAGAAATAGGTGTTGCTGTGTAACCCTAGTTAAATAGGGAATAAAAGATTATTCTTTATGAAAAATTAAGAGAAATAAAATATGTTTGGTGTATCTTTGAAGCATCATTATGCCTTGCTGATGTTGTGGTTGAGTTAGGTTGGTAAGCTTTGGTAGCTTAGGTTCACTTGTATGTGTAGATGATAGGCTAACTAATAGAAGAATAAGGTGCATGTTTTAGGGTATATGTTCTTGGATGACGTGGACTACCTTGTAGAAGAAATAGTTATATTCAAACTGCTCATTCCATATGCTTATCTGCATCTCATGTCATCAAAGCACTCTACCACAATCCGATGCATCACTCGCATGTTTACTTATGCACTTGCATCATACAGGATCGCAGGGAGAGTCGCAGGTAGCAGTACAGGAGAAGCAGGCTTGGACGGATCAGCAAGAGCCCCAGGCACAGGAGGTGCCCGAGGAGGAAGAGGCAGGCAAGGAGCTGCCAGAGTGCGTCGACCACCATCCTAGCTCATTCGAAAGAGGCAAGCCCCGGAGCATTTCAAGTCTCCTGTTTTATAAAAGTTGTTCCTTACTACATGAACTATGGTTATATATATAGTTGCATTAAGTTATAGGAGTTGAGTGAAACCATTGTTGCATTATTACCTTGGCCACCGGATTATCTTTCACCCTGTTAGGTCAGGATCGAGTAAATTGCTTAGTCATGCTTAGACCGGTAGAAGTCGGGTGATTTCCTATCACTTACGAGTTATAGGTGGATACCGGGTATGGTTAGCTGTAATTGTGATCCTAAAAAGTAACCAAATGTTGATGGATAAACGAAGACCGGGCGGAGTCTTATAGGGTTTTGGACTATAGTGATTCCGTCTGTATCGATTAAGGATCGATCATTGCTCATCCCTCTTGTCATGTTGAACGCATGCCTCACATTTAGCTGGCCGAATAAAGTACCTTTCGACCGCGAAGCTAGTGACACTTTTCGAGCCGGGATAAACTCGGGTTGGTAGACTGGTGTTGAAGGGGGTGTAACGGGGACGCGAAGAGTGAGCCCAAGGTGCGTTCTGGCAGTCGGGCGGTCCCTAGGTAGTGCGATCCATGATTGTTATCCCGCGGCTTCTTGGAAAGTGTCATTGGTGATCTACGCGACCCTGACAGGGGAAGCAGGGTTTGTGTGAGGAATAAATCTTCAGCTGGATAGGAATTCGATTCGAATCGCCGTCTCTCCGGTTAGTGAGCACTTGACTCGAGCTATGGCATCGTAGTAACATTAATGGAATACTGATGGTTAAGTGAATGATGTTGGAAATGCTAAACCTGATATGGTAATCTAGATTGTTAATGATAAATCAAGTGATTGTTTTAGCAATAGGTGCTTACCTAGCTTGAATAGATTATACTAAAAGTGATGCAAAAAGTATTGGTATAGTTTTTCATAACAACTTATTCTTTTCGCAAATAAGTCAAGCCAGTCCAATCTATAAAGCCTTGCATGATCCTTGGTGTCTTTTATTTCTGATTTATGACGGGTAAGTCTAGCTGAGTACATTCTCGTACTCAGGGCGTTGTTCCCATTGTTATTGCAGATGGTCAGATGTACTGTGGGTACTGCTCCAACTGTCTGTATCCGGCGATGGGCGACAACTAGGACCTTGGGCAAGGGTCACTCTGTTCGTCTTATCTAATGCTTTTGTGGACCATGACTATCTACTGGCACTGTATTTGAACTAAGTGTGTGTGTAAAACTACTTGCTTCCGCTATGTTATTTTGAACTATGTTGTAATAACTTTTATTCTGAACTCCGATGTACTCCACTTTTATTGTGAACTCTATGTATCATGTGAACTGTGGCTGCTAAATCAGTACGATCTTGGTTGTATATTGATTGGTTCGAAATCCCTCGTGATTTCACGGAATCTCAGGTTATACGGGTTTAAGTTTGATAAATTAACCGCCTCGGTGGAAGATTTTCTTACTTAATCTCGTATAATTACGTTGATCCGTTACAGCTGGCATTGGAGCATGGTTTAGCATGTACTGTTCACATGGGTATTTAAAAACAAAACTATGTTTTTAACTAAGCTTTTAAATTTAAGAGTGTGCCAGTGGTCATATCCTTTATGCCCAATAAAGACTCTAGGTGGCTTAATTAAGTACTAACTTGGGGGTTTGCATCATATTTTAAATTTCGTCGCTCATACGGCGTGCTATTGTATGAGTGCCATTCAATTGAGTGGTAATGTATGGATTAATTCCCACTACGCCTTGGTAAGTGAGAGTTGTGAGAGCATGGTCGGATACACTGCCGATCTAGGGGAGTGCTTATGTGATACCGAAATACTTATGTGCCATGCGCATATTCGTATGAGGGTATTCAAATGGTGGGGACTTCCGTCATGCGGTGACGATGCCGTCAATAGGACGATGATTCGGGTAGTTGTTACCGTTATACTCGTATCTGGGGATGCATGTAGAGCGAGTAACTTACGTTACTGCTTTCTTGCATATTTTCATACTGTGAGGTTTGGGCTGAAGTGACTTTCTGCAGGTACATAACAACGCTTTCGAGTAGTACGTATTAGTTACGTTGCAAGAGATCGTTGTATGCCACCATTTATTCCGTTAGTAGTTATTAGTTTTTTAAGTTTGTGAGGACGTACGGAACGTGCATGTATCATGTTGTGCATTTCATTCATGGCATTGTTCCTCCCCTTATAAGTTGATTATCTCATTTCGATAAAAATGCCAACTTAAAAATCTGTTCTCACCATGGTAATAAAATTTTGCTACAGATAGCACGTACCAAGTAGACAGCCCGCAAGTCCACCGGCAGAGCTCCCCGTCATCAGCTTGCTCCACGCACTCGTCAGCGCCACACTTTTCTTGGAGAGTTTGGGATGCCTACGCTCTTGTGGAGAGTACTCAGCTATGTAGGCTATCCTGATGGGATGGAGCCCCACTACTTTTGGTCGAATGAGCGGTTGGGGGAAGGACTTTTGGTGACTGTAGAAGCAGTAGTTCGTCCCCGAGGTGATGGTTCTGAGTGGACCGGTTGGCATTTTGAGTCAACTAGCAGGACCCCTGAAGAAGCCACTGAGAGGGCAGCCTTTGGGATCCTAAGGGATATCATGGATCGCTTTCCTCAGGAGTTGGCAGCAGCTATAGTTGGAGTCTTTCCGAGGGGCAACCCCTTCACTGACTCATGGCAGCAGGCAAGAGGAAGATCTCTGGAGATTAGCGCCGCAGAAGCATAGAACAGTGACAACCCCGCTATGAGTGCCATGTTCGCAGTGATGAGGGCATTTGATGGAGTGGAAGGTAGCCTGAGACGTGTGTCTAGTGCTCTTGGTCAGGCTCGTGATGACCGCCGTCAGCTTCAGAGAGATCACGACGCCGAGATTGAGAGGCTCAACACAAAGATGGCTCAGTTGACTCGTCAGAGAGATCAGGCTACCCAGAGGACTGTGGCTTTCGAGGGAGATGTACGTGCCCTGAGAGAGCAGGTTGGGTGACTGACCACCGCCAACAGGAACGCTGAGCGCATGTTGACTCATGTGCTCCATCAGAGGAATGAAGCCTGGTCCGTAGAGAATGTGTTGAGGGCTAGACAGTTTGAGCTAGAGCAACAGCTGGCATATGCAGAGGAATATAATGACAATCTGCATGAGGAGGTTCATCGGCTGAACAATCAACTCAACCCCTATGTTCCTCCTGGTGCGGCAGAGATGGATTTGGATGAAGACGAAGATCCTGAAGAGCCCGAAGCACCAGTTGGGGAGCACCACGACGCTGCTAATGGCGACGACGCCAACGTCTCGGACTTAGACAGCGACCATGATGAGTAGGCTAGTAGTTGTTGCGCTAGCTACTAGGTTCCATCTACATGATCTTTTGCTTTGTTGGCACGTTGGGCATGTAATAATGAGTAGAAAGACTAAGGCTTTGATGTAATGTTGGAAAGCTTGGATGTGTTTGTGGTGGTATCCGAACGTCAAAAAGTCTACTGTATGTATGCTGGCAACTTGGTTGTAATGGACGCGATGTGTGCGCTTTAAGTAATCTAATTAGTGATGTTGTGTTAATTGGAATGACTTATTTTGCCCCTATTTTATTGTATGAAATTATTCTCTCCAGTAAATTCAGTTCGGCATGATTTTTCATTCGGTCGCAATTCCTACAACATCACCTAATAATTACTGTTGCTAAAACATGCAGATGTCGAACACTCGTCGTACCGTGTATGGTGCCGCTGAGGCTGGTGGCAGTGCAGCTGCTAGTGATGACCGTGATCCACCACCGCCTCCTCCATCTTACACTGCGGAACAGTTTTTCACACAATTTCTTGGAAGCCAACGTAATATGGAGAGCATGCAACAAAATATGGAAGCTGCGTTGCGCAGTATCGTAGATAACACCCGTCGGGGGATAAACCTGGGTGGGCACGAAGCAAATCAGTACAACAGTTTCAAGGACTTCATGGATACTCGTCCACCGATCTTCAAGAAAGCCGCAGAACCCTTGGATGCAGAAGAGTGGATTAATACTATGGAAGACAAGTTCTGTGTCTTGAGAATGACTGAAGTGTTGAAGACTGAGTATGCAACTCATCAGCTTCAAGGTCCGGCAGGAATGTGGTGGAAACATCACCGCACCACTTTTCCTCCCCACACTCATATCACTTGGAGGGAGTTCACCGAAGCCTTCTGTGGAACGTACATTCCACCTGGTCTGACCGAGATGAAGCTTGGGGAATTCCTGGCACTGAATCAAGGCACGAAGACTGTAACTCAATATCTACATGCATTAAATAACCTGAGCCGTTATGCTCCTGATATGGTGAATACTAAGGCCAAGAAGATCGCTAGCTTCAAGAGGGGCCTGAATCCCAAGATGATGAAACATGTGGGTACAAATATGAGGACTAGTTTCAACGATTTCGTTAGTGACTATCTGAAGCAAGAGAAGAACAACAATGTTTATGCTGCTTCCAAGATCCGTAAGAGAGCTTTCGAGTCGGGTCCGTCCCAGTCCAGAGCCCCAATGGCCAACCGTCTAGCTTATCGGTCGCCTGCCCCAGGTGCAAGGTTTAGGCCACCGCAAAGGAAGAATCAGAATGCTCAGCAACCTCAGAGGAACCAGAAACCATTCAAGATGGCATTGCCTCAGGCGAAGACAGGACAAGGCAGTTCATCTAGAATTGTGGCTCAAGTGAAGGGACTGTGCTTCAACTGCAACCAACCCGGACACTTTGCAAAGTTTTGCCCCTACCCTAAGAAACAGCAGACGTAGTATCAAGCTCGTGTGCATTACACCACCATGGATGACATCCCTGAAGGAGAACCGGTAACAGCTGGTATGTTTTCTATCAACAATCATCCTGCAGTAGTCTTGTTTGATTCCGGATCATCTCATTCCTTTGTAAGTCAAGCATTTGTTAAGAGGCATGAGCAAAGGATAGTCGAATTGGAATGTGCATATAAAATCAGTTCAGCTGGGGCTGATCTGTTGACTAATCAGATAGTTCAGGGAGTAACCCTAAACATATCAAACCGACAATATAAGCTTAATCTGATAGTCATGCCAGGGTTAGTTTTGGATGTGATCATAGGTATGAACTGGATGAATAAGATGAGGGTAGTAATCGATATTGGAGGAAGGAGTATCTCTCTTAAGGAACCAAGTGGAGAAGGCACCTTTTGAGTGGTCCTACCTCGGAAAGTAGACCTAGCTAGCACGACTTGTGCGGTCCAAACTACTCTGCTAGCCTAGATTCCAGTGGTCTGTGAGTTTTCAGATGTGTTTCCGGATGAGTTACCTGGACTTCCACCAGACCAAGATGTTGAGTTTGCCATTGAGTTAATTCCGGGAACAGCACCGATCTCGAGAAGGCCCTATCGGATGCCTCCCAATGAGTTAGCCAAATTGAAGAAGCAACTCTAGGACTTACTAAAGAAAGGTTTGATTCGTCCTAGCTCGTCTGAATGGGGATGCCCCGCTCTATTTGTGAAAAAGAAGAAGGATAACTCCTTACGCATGTGCGTGGATTATCGACCACTGAATGCAGTGACAATTAAAAACAAGTATCCTCTTCCTCGGATTGATATCTTGTTTGACCAATTGTCTAAAGCCAAAGTATTCTCTAAGATAGATTTGAGATCAGGATACCATCAGATAAAGATTAGACCGCAAGATGTGCCTAAGACTGCGTTCTCTACCAGATATGGCTTGTACGAGTATCTTGTCATGTCCTTCGGATTGACAAACACTCCTGCATACTTTATGTATCTGATGAATTCTGTTTTCATGCTAGAGTTGGACAAGTTTGTGATTGTGTTCATTGATGACATTCTAATATATTCAGAGAATGAAGAAGATCATGCAGAGCACCTCAGGATTGTCTTGACTAGACTCAGAGAACATCGACTGTATGCGAAGTTCAGTAAGTGTGAGTTCTAGCTTAAGACAGTTCCTTTTCTCGGCCACATGTTGTCTGAAAATGGCATTTTCATAGACCCTAGTAAGGTGCAAGAGGTTATGGACTAGAAGTCACCAACCTCAGTGCATGAAGTTCGCAGTTTTCTTGGTTTAGTAGGTTACTATCGTCGCTTCATACCGGATTTCTCGAAGATTGCCAAACCAATGACAAGCCTGTTATAGAAGGATCATAAGTTTGTATGGACAGAGGAGTGCGAGGCAGCTTTTTGCACCTTGCGAAAGTTGTTGACCACTGCTCCTGTTCTGGCCCAACCGGATATAGAAAAGTCATTTGATGTGTTCTGTGACGCATCTAAGAATGGGTTAGGATGTGTACTAATGCAAAATGGAAGGGTCATTGCCTATGCCTCACATCAATTGAGAAAGCATGAAGTTAACTATCCTACACATGATTTGGAGCTTGCAGCAGTAGTGCATGCTCTAAAGATTTGGAGACACTACCTGCTGGGTAATGTGTGTAATCTCTTTACAGATCATAAGAGTCTCAAATACATTTTTACCCAATCTGAGTTGAACATGCGACAGAGAAGATGGTTAGAGCTGATAAAGGACTATAATCTAAACGTGCATTATCATCCTGGGAAGGCTAATGTAGTAGCAGATGCATTGAGCAGAAAATCACATGCTATTGATGTGCAACCGTTGTTTGAAGAAGGGTTCAAATTGTTACATCCTTTTGTGTTGCATAATATTCAGATCAGTTGTACTCTGGAAAACCAGATCATTGAAGGTCAGAAGACAGATAAGGGAATCTTTCATATCAAGGAGAAGATGAAGAGGGAACCCACCAAACACTTTCGATTGGATGACCAAGGAGTGTTATGGTTTAAGGATCGTCTGGTGGTACCTAAGGATAGAGAGCTTAAGAACAAGTTGATGAATGAGACCCATCATTCCAAGCTATCTATTCACCCTGGAAGTAGTAAGATGTACCAAGATTTGCGACCCCGTTATTGGTGGACTAAGATGAAAAAAGAAATTGCAGCATACGTTGCTCGTTGCGACATGTGTTGTAGAGTTAAAGCTCTTCACATGAGACCTGCAGGACTTCTGCAACCCTTGTCTGTACCCGATTGGAAATGGGATGATATAAGTATGGATTTCATCACTGGTCTTCCCACCACACAGAAGGGACATGATTCTATTTGGGTAATAGTAGATCGTCTCACCAAGACAGCTCACTTTCTGCCAGTTAAGACAACATTCCAACCACCTCAATATGCAGAAAAGTATATTGTTGAGATTGTCCAATTACATGGTATACCAAAAATAATCGTGTCTGATCGTGGTTCACAGTTTACCTCTCATTTTTGGGAACATCTTCATAAATGTTTGGGTACTAGTTTGATTCGTAGTACGGCTTACCATCCATAGACAGACGGGCAGACAGAACGAGTTAATGCTGTACTTGAAGATATGCTTAGAGCTTGTGTACTATCATCCAGAGGCTCATGGGAATCCTAGTTACCGTTGGCAGAATTTGCTTACAACAACAGTTACCAAGAGAGTATCAAGATGTCACCTTTTGAAGCTTTATATGGCAGGAAGTGCAGGACACCGTTAAATTGGGTAGAGCCTGGAGAAAGAAGGTTTTATGGAATTGATTTTGTAGATGAGGTAGAGAAGAAGGTCCGTATTATCCGACAAAACATGCAAGCTGCACAGTCCCGTCAGAAGAGTTATGCAGACAACAGAAGGAGACCATTGGATTTCCAAGTGGGTGACTATGTCTATTTGAAGGTTACCCCTATGAAGAAGAAATGGTTTGGAATCAAGCAGAAACTGTCTGCTAGATATATCGGATCATACCAGATCATGGAGAAAAAGGGTCTCGTGGCGTACAAGTTGCGATTGCCAGAAGGAATGAGTTCGATCTTTCCCGTCTTTCACGTATCCTAGTTGAAGAAATGTCTGCGTGTTCCGGAAGAGAGAATAGAACCGCAGGGTATTCAGATCAAGGCGGACTTGGAATATCGTGAACAACCAGTTCGAGTTCTGGATACTAAGGACCGAGTCACTCGGAATAGAGTGGTAACAACCTACATGATTCAGTGGAGCCATCATGATGAGAGTGATGCTTCATGGGAAACGGGAGAATATCTTCAAACCGCGTATAAAGATTTTTACGATAAATGGTTCGTAACTCGAAATCTCGGGACGAGATTCTTATAAGGGGGAGGGCTGTAACACCCCTGGGTGTTAAGCATACATTAGCATTTCAAAGCATAAAGCATTCAGCATCATTTTATGACTAGCATTGCATGAAATATAGCTCTTTTAAATTTAAACTTGAAAAGCAAATAATTAGAACCCTAACTTTGATGTAAGTGCCAAAAAGGTAGTATACTTTTGGGTATTAGCAATTTTAAATAATCTAGAATAAATTAACATGATTTTTGGAGCAATTCTTGAATTCAAGTTTTTCTCAAATTTTGTTTTAAAAATATTCTAAACAAATAAATTTTTGATTAACAATTAAGCTTTAAATCCTAAATTCAAAATCTATTGAGAATTTTGAAAAATGCCCTACATGAAAGTTGTAGAGAATAAAATTTTGAACAACTTTTATTTTGGGCCAGAATTCTGAAAACCTCTTTTTCATCTCCAAATTCAATTTTGAAACAAATAAGGAAATCTAAAAATATTATTTATAAAGGAAAATTCGTTTTCACCGTACTGGGCCGCGGCCTCCTTTTCGGCCCAGCGGCTCTGGCAGCCCGGCTCGTAGCCCCGCGCCGGCGTCCTCCTACGCGCGCCCGCACGTGACGCCGTGGCGCCGCGGCAGAGCTCGGCCGCCGCGTGGCCGGACGCCGACGACGTCACGCAACACGCGCCCCTGTGGCCCCCGCAGCACCACGCTCCTTTCCCCCCTCCGCGTGCTCGTCCGCCTCGACTGCTCCCTCCATTCTCTCCTCTCGCCCCGCCAGCAACAGCAGCAGCGCACCGCCGCGCCATCACCGGCTCCCGGAGCTCCGCCACCGCCGTTCGCGCTCGTGGCTGCTTCTCCGGCCGATTCCTCCCGACCTCAGCTCCGCCCCTCTTCCCTCCACCGCGTGCGCGTCTCCACTCCGCCGCTCAAGCTTAGGTGAGGACCAATTGGCCGCCCCCCTCCTCCACTGCCGCCATGGCTGCCGTTGGCCGGCGCGCATGGCTGGAGCTCCTTGGCCCTTCATGCCTCTTTCGGTCTCGAGCATCCGCTTCCCCTTCGCCTAGCGGTGCTCGCGCTCGCCTTCTCGGCCGCCCTCGTGGCCTGCATTGGCCGACCGACGAGCTCCAGCGCCGCCGTGCCGCCATCTCCACCGGTGAGCCTCCTCCGGAGCTCCCGCGCCGCTCGGAGTTGGTGTGCTAGGTGCGTCTCGGTGCGGGGAGCACGTTGGTGCCCTCCCCGTCGCCAGAGACCTCACCGGCGGCGAGTTCGCCACCGGTCAGCGCCTCCCCCGTGCTGCTCTGGCTGGCCGGTGGGTCCGTTGACCCGTGGGTCCCGCGTGTCAGCGCGTGTGGGTGCACTGCACCGGGTGTATTCAGCGTTTTCACCGGCGAATTTTTAAAAGAATTAAGGAAAATGATTTCTCGGAATTATGAAACAGCTTTGAAAAATCTTATCTCAAGATTTATAGCTCCAAAAATGATGAAACAAATTTTGAAATGTTCCTCTTGGATGGATCTACAGTTTAAAAATATCTCATATTATTTTTGTAACACTTTACTGTGCAAATCTATTTAATTGCTATAAATGCTGATATATTAGAAAATATGTAGTAAATAAAATAATGAAGGGAAAAATGTGATTCTTATTGCATTAGTCTTTCTTAGTGATGTACTTTCTAGGAAAAATATTAGTGAAGCATGTTCTGTGAGAAATTTTTGAGGTGTAGCACAAATGCTTTTAATTGATAATCTTTGTTATTTTTAGTAGAAAGCTAAATTTGTATAAAACATACATGTGATAATTTTTGTAGTGTGTTATTTTACTGTTAGTAACATAGAAAAAATGTGAAATTTGTTGTTTGATACTTTTTCTAGTATAAAATAATTTCATGCTCATATTTAGGCTATAACTTGTTTATTTTGTACAGGCAATTTTACATAGGCAATTCTCATGAAAATTTAGTAGTAGGTTAGTTAGGGTAAGAGTAATCTACTGTAATTTTTGTAGATTTTTATCTACACCAAAAATAGGTGTTGCTGTGTAACCCTAGTCAAATAGGGAATACAAGATTATTCTTTATGAAAAAATTAAGAGAAATAAAATATGTTTGGTGTATCTTTGAAGCATCATTATGCCTTGCTGATGTTGTGGTTGAGTTAGGTTAGTAAGCTTTGGTAGCTTAGGTTCACTTGTATGTGTAGATGATAGGCTAACTAATAGAAGAATAAGGTGCATGTTTTAGGGTATATGTTTTTGGATGACGTGAACTACCTTGTGAAAGAAATAGTTATATTCAAACTGCTCATTCCATGTGCTCATCTGCATCTCATGTCATCAAAGCACTCCACCACAATTCGATGCATCACTCGCATGTTTACTTATGCACTTGCATCATACAGGATCGCAGGGAGAGTCGCAGGTAGCAGTATAGGAGGAGCAGGCTTAGACGGATCAGCAGGAGCCCCAGGCACAGGAGGTGCCCGAGGAGGAAGAGGCAGGCGAGGAGCTGCCAGAGTGCGTCGACCACCATCCTAGCTCGTTCCAAAGAGGCAAGTCCCGGAGCATTTCAAGTCTCCTATTTTATAAAAGTTGTTCCTTACTACATGAACTATGGTTATATATATAGTTGCATTAAGTTATAGGAGTTGAGTGAAACCGTTGTTGCATTATTACCTTGGCCACCGGATTATCTTTCACCCTGTTAGGTCAGGATCGAGTAAATTGCTTAGTCATGCTTAGACCGGTAGAAGTCGGGTGATTTTCTGTCACCTGCGAGTTATAGGTGGATACCGGGTTATGGTTAGCTGTAATTGTGATTCTAAAAAGTAACCAAGTGTTGATGGATAAACGAAGACTGGACGGAGTCTTATAGGGTTTTTGGACTATAGTGATTCCGTCTGTGTCGATTAAGGACCGATCGTTGCTCGTCTCTCTTGTCATGTTGAACGTATGCCTCACATTTAGCTGGCCGAATAAAGTACCTTTTGACCGCGAAGCTAGTGACACTTTTCGAGCCGGGATAAACTCGGGTTGGCAGACTGGTGTTGAAGGGGGTGTAACGGGGACGCGAAGAGTGAGACCAAGGTGCGTCCTGGCAGTCGGGCGGTCCCTGGGTAGTGCGATCCATGATTGTTATCCCGCGGCTTCTTGGAAAGTGTCATTGGTGATCTACGTGACCCTGACGGGGGAAGCAGGGTTTGTGTGAGGAATAAATCTCCAGCTGGATAGGAATTCGATTCGAATCATCGTCGCTCCCGGTTAGTGAGCACTTGACTCGAGCTATGGCATCGTAGTAACATTAATAGAACACTGATGGTTAAGTGAATGATGTTGAAAATGCTAAACCTGATATGGTAATTTAGATTGTTAATGATGAATCAAGTGATTGTTTTAGGAATAGGTGCTTACCTAGCTTGAATAGGTTATACTAAAAGTGATGCAAAAAGTACTCGTATAGTTTTTCATAACAACTTATGCTTTTCGCAAATGAGTCAAGCCAGTCCAATCTATAAAGCGTTTGCATGATCCTTGGTGTCCTTTATTTCTGATTTATGACGGGTAAGTCTAGCTGAATATATTCTCGTACTCAGGGCGTTGTTCCCATTATTGTTGCATATGGTCAGATGTACTATGGGTACTGCTCCAACTGTCATCCGGCGATGGGCAACAACTAGGACCTTGGGCAAGGGTCACTCTGTTCGTCTTATCTAATGCTTTTATAGACCATGACTATCTACTGGCACTGTATTTGAACTAAGTGTGTGTAAAACTACTTGCTTCCGCTATGTTATTTTGGACTATGTTGTAATAACTTTTATTCAGAACTCCGATGTACTCCACTTTTATTGTGAACTCTATGTATCATGTGAACTGTTGCAGCTAAATCAGTACGATCTTGGTTGTATGTTGGTTGGTTTGAAATCCCTCGTGATTTCACGGAATCTCGGGTTATACGGGTTTAAGTTTGATAAATTAACCGCCTCCGTGGAAGATTTTCTTACTTAATCTCGTATAATTACGTTGATCCGTTACAGACCCGCACGCCTCGGTATGACCCGGGACAGTAACGGGCCATGCCGAGGTACCCACCGCGGCCCATAACGTGGAATAGGAAGGTGCTATGCTGTCTAATCCTCGTACGGCCCGCATCACTATCAGCTACAGACTCCTCCAACTCCTGTCCTAGGATTGGGCGTCTCGTCTAATTGACTTGGAACGCACGTCGCTCCAGTGATGAACACGACCCAGGGATGATGCATGTCTCTATCCTCCACACGATCGATGGGGCCCGCAGGGAGAAGAGGAGAAACGATGCCATTGACCTCCCCATCTTTTTGTTTTTCTTTTTCTTCTCGACCTCCTTTGATTTCTTCTCTCCCTTCGCTGTAACTTGCCATCCCTTTCAACTATAAAAGGGAGGGCATGACATCCTACGTGGGCATCGCAAGACAAACAACCAAATCCTACATGCACGTAACTCACAGAGGCCTGAGAGCTCTTCCCTCTCTTGCTAGTTTGTACACCCCTACTACAAACTCAGTGCGAGTAACACAAGCAGCAGCTCACGACTGGACGTAGGGATATTTCGCCTGAACCAGTATATATCCTCGTGTCCTTTTTACACATCATCCGAGCCCAGACGTGCATACAAATTTACTCGTTGGTGTCAATCTCAAACACCAACAAATACCAATAAACTATCAATATTTTCTCATAAATACAAGTAAACCCCCATTAGAACAAAATCTATCTATTTTTATTCATCCCTTTTAATTTATCAATGCAAGCTTGCGTCGGAGATATGACATGGGCTAGCAAGATCATTTCATTCATTTGCAATAAAACATATTCGAAACTCGTCAAATTCATTAGTTTTAATTATTTTGTCAGTCAAACACCAAACCCACTAGAGAGTTTAGATGCACTTCCACTTAGTCCAAGCTTAGAATTACACTCGTTAAGGACGAAGGGAGTATATCTTGTACTCAAAATCATACAATAATTATATATTATATATGAAACTAAAAATGGATGACCTATATTTATCTGCCTCTTATATTGATGGTACATTGATACCATCCATGTATTGTTCACCTTTGAATTTGAATTTCATGTCGGTGGTTTCCAATACTTATGTGTCGTTTTTAAATAAACAAACAAGTATGTGAACTGATCATAGATTAGTTAGTTAGATTTCTTGTGTTGGAACCTGTCCACCTGAGTTCAAGCCCTCGACTTGGCACGAGTGCTCGTATTTTTTTAGATTTATTTCAGAATTTTCCGGCGCTATGCTTTCAGTAATAGACGACGTACCCGTCGATAGCGAGACGCCAGCAGTGACTTCGTAAATCTTGTGATCTGTCGGCCCTGTCCTTCGGAGGTGCTCATAGCCGGCAGTCCTTCGGAGGTGCTCATAGAGGTAGGGTTTGTGTATGTGTGTTTACAGGGGTGAGTATGTGTGCGTGTTGTGGGCGTCTGCGTTATACCGTGTAATTAAAAAATAAGTATAAATAAAAATTTAATAAATATGATCAAGGGTCAAGGCGTCGATGTCCACAGTTGAATTGCATCCGAGGGTGTGTTCACTTCGCGAAAAGTAGGTGAAAAGTTACTGTAGCATCTTTTATTGTTATTTGGCAAAAATTGTCCAATCATGGACTAACTAGGCTCAAAAGATTCATCCCAACATTTACAGACAAACTATGCAATTAGTTATCTTTTTTACCTATATTTAATGTTCCATGCATGCGTCGAGAGATTTGATGTGATGGGTGGAAGAGGAAATATTTTGGGTTGGATGGGCCCGAAGGAAAGGAAACGCTGCTCAACGACTGGCAGCGCAGGGTGGTGGTGTACGGCCCTGTCATGAGGTTAAAGTTTAACTTCCATCAAATTAATGTTCTCTCAAATGCATGAAGTATTAAATATAAACTAATTGTATGTATGTCGACACAGATTAGAAGTAATTTACAAGACGAATCTATTAAGCCTAATTAATCTAAAATTGAAAACTTTTTATCAAATAACACGAAAGTGCTATCGTGTTTGCTAAATAACAACCTAGCCAAACACCCCCTAACCCTTCCTTCCCTCGCTCCCTCAGTCTCCTTTCCCGGCGCCAGATTCAGATCCATGCCGCACGCTTCTCCATTCCTGTAAGCTCCGCGCCTCCTCCACTCCAAATCCAGCGAGGCCACCGCCCGGGCCCCGGGGAAACCCCCTCGCGCCGCCGCCGGCTCGGGCGCCCTCCCGCGCGCGCGTCGCCCCGACAGCAGCCGCAGCCGCAGCCATGGCGCAGCCGCTCGTCGTGAAGAAGGACGACGACCTCGACGAGGAAGGTGCGTGCGCGCGCGTCAGCGCCTCTAGTCTGTCTCGCCCCGTTCCTTCGTTGCGCGCGTGTGCGCCTCCGGTTGTGTGTGCGCGCGTGTATGTGCCCAGATCCGCGCTCGCAGCGCCCTAGATCTGGCGCGATCCGGCGCGGATCCCGGCGTCCGTTGCCATTGCGGTTGGCTGATCGTTCGCTTGCTTGGTTGCTGCTGCAGAGTACTACTCGCCGTTCCTCGGCATCGAGAAGGGCGCCGTGCTGCAGGAGGCCCGCGTCTTCCACGACCCTCAGCTCGACGCGCGGCGATGCTGCCAGGTGCCTGTCTGCCCAGTCGTGTTTCACCACCCTACCAACGGGATCTCGCGATACAATCTCTCCAAGCTTGTGCGAATGTGAATTGGAATGCATTCGCGGGCTGACATAAATGACTGCGGTTTCTCATGCTTTCTGCCTGCATCTGTAGGTTATCACCAAGCTCCTGTACCTGCTCAACCAGGGTGACACCTTTACCAAGGTACAGTGGGACATCGTTGATCTTACCGTGATCATAATTTGGCTGGGTTTTTAGATTCAGATTGCCAGTACTCGTCATATATTTAAAATTTGTGTGAAGTTTGACCATACTTATTGTCCTCTAAAAAGAAGTTGGTACCTGCAAAGTTAGGTTCAACACCTGGTACCCTGAATAACATTAGGTGAGGAGTTGCTTGCTAGCTTAATGTCCAGAGAGTAGACCTTATGCATGTTTCAAACACTACAAGTACATAGGGGATTTGAGAGTACATATAACCACATTTGATGTAGTGCAGTTTCCTCAATACATTAGTGTGCGCATTGAGCTCTAGTCCAGGACATGTGCTACTTGATAGTTTATACATGAGTGGAAAATTTTTGTAGGTTGAGGCAACAGAGGTCTTCTTTGCAACAACCAAGCTGTTCCAGTCTAAAGATGCGGGCCTTAGGAGGATGGTGTACCTCATGATCAAGGAACTCTCGCCTTCAGCTGATGAGGTTGGTGAATATTGGTTGCTACTATGTGGTTCAGCGCATTATGTGGAATGTGGGAATGACTTTAATTTGTGATCTATTGGGTGTAGGTCATCATAGTAACAAGCTCTTTGATGAAGGACATGAATAGCAAAACTGATATGTACCGTGCGAACGCTATTAGAGTTCTTTGTCGTATTATCGACTCAACTCTTCTCACCCAAATCGAGAGGTATCTGAAGCAAGCCATTGTTGACAAGAATCCTGTTGTTGCCAGTGCAGCCCTTGTTAGTGGTATCTACTTGCTTCAAGTATGTCCTGCAATTGTATTTTGTGCTCCAGTTGGATATATTGTTACTAGTTGGTGGCAGCTTTAGATCCTTCTGATTATGTTTTCCGCATGTTTGTATTATTGGCAGACAAGTCCGGAAGTTGTAAAAAGATGGAGCAATGAAGTTCAAGAGGCCGTGCAGTCAAGAGCTGCTCTTGTGCAGTTTCATGCCCTTGCTCTTCTTCACCAAGTGAGTTCAACATTTGGTGCTTCTTTTAAGTAGGATAGATCAGCATATCCATAATATCCGCAACCTCAAATGGTAAAATGAATCAGACGCTTCGAAAAAACTTAATTAGTCAGCTCTTGTTTGTCTGCTACTTATGCAACATGGAGCACTTTGATATGCTCAAGTTGTTTGTTAATGCACAAATACATTATAATCTCATCTGCCTGATGTTTCAGATTAGACAAAATGATCGGTTGGCGGTCAGCAAGCTTGTCACTAGCTTGACCAGGGGTTCAGTTCGCTCTCCTTTGGCCCAGTGCCTACTTATTCGCTACACAAGCCAGGCATGTGTTCTATATCTGCCAGATCTAATGTAGATAGATCATCGGTATCTAAAATATGTGGCATCTACAGGTGATTAGAGAGTCTGGCGTGAACCAAGGTGGAGATCGTCCTTTCTTTGATTTCCTCGAGTCCTGTCTCCGGAACAAAGCAGAAATGGTCATACTTGAAGCTGCAAGAGCAATTACTGAACTGAATGGTGTCACAAGCCGTGAGCTTACACCTGCAATTACTGTGCTCCAGTTGTTCTTAAGTTCATCCAAACCTGTTCTCAGATTCGCAGCTGTTCGCACACTTAACAAGGTTGGTCTGCTGCTCTGCTTATTTCTTTACACTAGCTGTTCTTGATATTATGCTATTCTCATTTAAGTAGAACTGTTGTTTGCGTAGTCGTTTCCAATACAGAACCATTGGCTTTCAAATGTCTGGGATTCTTTTTTGTCGCAGGACTATAATAACACAGCAATATTGGTTGCATCCTGTTCTTTTATTTTGGTTTGTGATGGAGTTTGTTTTTTTTCCATGAATGGTACCTAAGAAGTTAAGGTCTAAATCTCCAGTATCTAAATAAAATTTTTAACACAACATTCAGTTCGTGCTTTCTTTAAATTCTCAGTAGCCATGTAATATAGCTTGAAGATAGGACTGCTGATCTGTTGTCTCCTTGATTGTTCAGTCATGTTACATATGCTTTGTGCTTCAACAACTATTTCATTGAGTTCTTGGCTCTATGTTTGTTTATACATTGTGATCCATAACAACTGATCCTTGGGTAGGACAAAGACCTGCCATTTGGTTACTGGACTGAATTTCATTTGTTTGATGCAAGATTAGACATTCCAGAATGGCATCTTTTATCTAACATGTTTTGAATCTGCTACTTTTCTTTCTATTGCATATAGGGAGCAACAGATGATAAGAGTGCACCATTGAGTTATCTTTTACTTTTTGTTTGGTGATCATATGCATTTTCATTATGTTGTTTGATCTGCTGTGAAAAATTCATCTCCCCTACTGGATAGCTGTTTTAGTGTTCTGGATTTGCTGTTGGATTAACAGTTTCCTTACTGATAGTATGACCCAGATTGCTTGTAGTGTTCTTATCAGAATCATTGTTGATAATATTATATTTACTGACTGCTCATGTGAATATTTGTACAGGTTGCATCAACTCATCCTTTGGCTGTCACAAATTGTAACATAGATATGGAGAGCTTAATCTCTGATCAGAACAGGAGCATTGCAACCCTTGCGATTACAACACTGTTGAAGACAGGCAACGAATCAAGTGTTGATCGTTTAATGAAACAGATGACCAACTTTATGTCAGACATAGCTGATGAATTCAAGATCGTTGTTGTCGAAGCAATAAGATCCTTGTGCTTGAAGTTTCCTCTGAAATATCGCTCATTGTATGTACATTGAAGCATATCTTGCACTATTATTGTTAAATATCGTAAACTACCTTTTCATCTATAAGCCTTAATTTCCATTTATCTTTTCCAGGATGAACTTCTTGAGTAATATTCTACGGGAAGAGGGTGGATTCGAGTACAAGAAAGCCATAGTTGATTCAATTATTATACTCATTAGAGATATTCCTGATGCAAAGGAAAGTGGTTTATTTCACTTATGTGAATTCATAGAAGACTGTGAATTCACCTATTTGTCCACCCAGGTAATCATCAATTAATCATTCTGCCGGCATGTAATTTGGAAAATAGTTGTAACATCGATTGAATTTCCTTTTTGTAAATATGTTATTTTTCTTTTGCTTCTGTATATACAGTAGGCTGATCAAATTGAAATAGTGACCGCTGAACACATTTATTTCTAATTATATATCTTCTATTGTGAGCTGTCTAGAGATGGTTATTTTCTGCTTCTGTAGATATAATGAGCTAATTGATTTGAAACTTGCAACTGAACTCATTTTGTATTTTCCTATGTTAACACTGATATTTTTTACTATGGACTAGTAAAATATCTATTCATAAACTACTTTAGTAAGTCAGCTGATTTCTTCATTGTAATCAAATTGCTTTTTAATCTTGTGGCAGATACTTCACTTTTTGGGAAATGAAGGCCCAAAAACATCAGATCCCAGTAAATACATACGTTATATATACAATAGGGTGATACTTGAAAATGCTACGGTTCGAGCTAGTGCAGTCAGCACATTGGCAAAGTTTGGTGCCTTGGTTGACTCACTCAAGGTACTTGATTTTTTTTATACTTCAATGATGTTCTTGCTGTGCAATGTGTTTCTAATCTGTCAAATGTCTATTGCACTTACAATCTTTTTATCCAGCCTCGCATATTCGTGCTCCTGAGGCGCTGCCTGTTTGATGGGGATGATGAGGTTAGTGCAAAACTTTTCCCATGAAGATACTTATGCTCTGTTTTTTATGATTCAATAACCCTTTCCACTGTGTGCCTTCCTCATTTACTGTTTTGCTACCTCATTTTAACTTTAAGTGTTAAATATATAAGTGTTAATTGTAAAGCAAAAGTTATATTTAGATAAATGACCTTGCTTGATTCTTCTTTTGTCAGATAGAAATATTTCCTTGCTGATGTTTGATATGCTTACCTTGTAGGTGCGTGACAGAGCGACCCTTTACTTCAAATTGTTAGGTGGGGAAGCTACAGTTGGTGAGACAGAGAAGGATGTGAATGAATTTCTTTTCGGCTCACTTGATGTTCCACTAGTAAACTTGGAGACGAGTCTGCGGAATTATGTATGTCTTGGTCACTTGAATAAAATTATGCTCTTGCTCTATTATCCTTGTATCTTATGTTATCATTATTTGTTGACAGGAACCTTCGGATGTACCTTTTGATATTTCATCTGTTTCGAAGGAGACAAAATCCCAACCCCTTGCTGAGAAAAAGTCTACAGGAAAGAAATCAGCCGGTCCGGCAACTGCTGTCAGTGGCCCTGTTTCTACTGCTGATGCTTCGTATGAGAAGCTTCTTTCATCTATTCCGGAATTCGCTGATTTTGGAAAGCTATTTAAGGTTTGTATATATTATTTGTCCTATAAATGCTGTGCATTATGGACCTGGTTGAATTTCATTTCATGTGTTGTAACCTTTTGTTCGCTCTTCCAGTCATCTGCACCTGTAGAATTGACTGAAGCTGAGACTGAATACTCAGTAAATGTTGTGAAGCATATTTTTGATGGACACGTTGTGCTCCAATACAACTGTACCAATACAATTCCTGAACAATTGCTTGAACAGGTATGTAACTTCTTTCATATGTAGGTTTACATGCATATGCTGTGTTTTTATGATTCAGTTCCTTTAATTCAATTCCACAGGTAGTTGTTTTCGTTGATGCTTCTGAGGCTGATGAATTTTTAGAAGTTGCTTCGAAGCCTTTAGAATCATTACCATATGATTCTCCTGGACAGACCTTTGTGGCTTTTGAAAATCCAGAAGGTGTCATTGCCACCGGCAAGTTTTCAAATATCCTGAAATTCATTGTTAAGGAGGTATTGTTTTGCTTGCTCCTCCCCATTTTCTTATATTTTTCTATGTGCATTTTGTGTGAGGATAAGTACCCATGAACAAATGGAAGGCATTCTTGACACCTTGGCAACTCCAGAAATCAGTGCTTCGTGCCAGGCCTTCCCTATGGGAAGAACCTTTCCTTCCGAACAAAGGGAGGCCATGTATGAAAGCTTATCATAAAACATGATAATTTAAATGGAACTGTCTGGTTCTCCAACCTAAGGTCCCTTGTTAGTCATACCAGTAATCATGGTAGAACTTACTTTTTATCTGTAATCTTTGATTTAACATGAGATAGTGTTTTGTCTAAACTTTGGTAATTTGGTTGATCTGTACCTAAAATGTTCTGAACTGGAAATCAGCTCTACCTTCTTTGTTGCTATATGCACTAGAATATTGAGCTTCAGGGTCCTTTTGAGTTTTCAGTGAAATTATTAAACCTGTTAGTTGGATGCCCTTGACTCATGCAAATGCACTAAACTGGGATCTACATCTGTGTTTGTTCTCTTCTGAATAAGATCATCATACGGCATATATACACTCAATCGGTTCAGATAACTTGTGAAATGCTTTCCTGCCTTTCCATTTGAAGTGGCGAATGATAATTTGTTGATTTTGACTCATTTGTTGTATTTCAGGTTGATCCTTCCACGGGTGAAGCTGAGGATGATGGTGTTGAGGATGAGTACCAGCTTGAAGATCTTGAAATCATTTCTGCTGATTATATGTTGAAGGTGGGAGTATCTAACTTCCGAAATGCTTGGGAAAGCATGGATCCGGAGAGTGAGCGGGTTGACGAGTATGGGCTTGGAGTAAGGGAGAGCTTGGCTGAGGCTGTAAGTGCTGTTATAAGCATCCTCGGCATGCAGCCTTGCGAGGTTAGTCTCCTTCATCATTCTTTTTCCTATCGAATGAATGCCATGGCCCATGGTCATATAATAATAAGTCGATTTGTAATAAATTTGCTTAAAAAGTTATATAGTGGTTTCTACCTTGTGGAGAGAAATTGCAGGATTTAGAGCTTTTTTTTTTGAAATTTCCAAGGCCTGTACCAATTAGCAGTCCTGGTCACTGATAAATTAAGTCGTATCCCCTTCCTTGATATTGACAATTTTTTAATTCCTATAAAATCTAGCAGTATTGATAGTGCAAGCAACCAACAGCTCAAAGGGTTATCGTCTTGATTTGGAACCCTGGCTGTATTTATGCCCAATGCAGGAATTAGCATATCTTTTCACCTTAAAATGATGACTTGTTTCACCTTTGGTTTGTAGGGAACTGACGTGGTCCCAAGCAATTCAAGGTCGCACACTTGTCTGCTGTCTGGCGTGTTTATTGGTAACGTGAAAGTCTTGGTGAGACTGTCATTTGGAATCAGTGCACCTAAGGAGGTGGCCATGAAGCTAGCAGTTAGATCTGATGATCCAGAGATCAGTGACAAGATCCACGAAATTGTCGCTAATGGCTAAGAACACTAGTAGAATTTTTTTTTTTACTCCTTTTTGTTTTGGCTTTCATGCCACGGGAAGCTTGAGGGGATTCAATTAATTCTAGTATATGTAAGCTTGGTTTCCAGTTATTGGATCCATCTTTTGTTGCACCACCATTCTTCCTCGACACATTACAACAGTTTTTGGTTGATTTGGATCTGTACAATTTTCCTTATATACCGAGGACACAATAGTATATGCAATAATATTCAAGCAAAGCTTTTGTTGGGAAAATGAGGCATATTGCACGTCACCAACAAAATCTTATATTCATGAGGTATGGCCTCATAAGGTGTGGCTTTCACCTATGCTTAGAATCTATTTGGTTCAGTTGTGAGTTTAGAAAAGTTACCGAGTTATGTTCTGTGGAAAAGTTGTAAGCTGTTGGTTGAAATAATCTACACTCTGTTTCTTGATAATAGCTGTGAAACTTCTCTTTGTTTTCATCCATTATTTTCACCCATTTATACAAAAATAGAAAGCCAAAATGAGATCCAAGACCCTCTCTCTATCTGACTTAAGAGGCAAAGTATCGTGTCACACTCTTCGTGAAAACCCATGTAAACAATGACAAAAAAGTTATTTAATTTCACCAAAAGTGTCACACTCTTCATAAAAACCCATGCAAACAACGACAAAAAAGTTATTTAAATTCACCAAAAAAATCACATAGGTAGATAATATGATAATACATAACCTTATAAAATTGTTATTTTTAAATCTCTCAAACGAAATCGAGTTTGGATAAGATATTTTATAAGGTTGTGTATCATCATATCATCTACATATGTGATTTTTTGGTGAATTTAGACGACTTTTTGGTCGTGATTTATACGGGTTTCACGAAAGGTGTGGTTTCCACCTGATACATTGCCAACTTGAAAATGGCTGCGAAAGATCTCTTTGTTTTTGCCTATTGTTTTCATCCATTCGAGAAAGCCAAGAGCTAAAAAGAGGGCTGAGTGCTGCGAAATTTTACTATGCAGTGAAAAAGCAGTTTCTGGTTCCAGCATTTTCGTTGACGTGCTGCTTTTTGGCAGAAGCACTTTCTAGAACACAGCCTTTAGAATACTCAGTTTCAACTGTCTGCAAACCGGTTCGGAGGTAGCACAAATAGACAGTTTTCGACTCTGTTCTTCGATTTTTTTGAACCTCTGTTCTTCGATATTGGATCGTTAAAAGTGGAGGTAGTTAAGGGTCGGGTTGTGACGTTGATATAACTTAGGGTCTTGTTTAGATGCACCTCAAAAGTTGAAATTTTTTCATTCTCTCCATCACATCAATCTTTGGACTCATGCATGAAGTAGTAAATGTAGGTAAAAAAAATAACTAATTATACAGTTTAGTTGGAAATCACGAGATGAATCTTTTAAGCCTAGTTGGTCCACGATTGGACAATATTTGCCAAATAAGACGAAATTGGTACTATTTATTGGGTTGAATTTTTTGCAATCTAAACGTGGCCTTACTAGAAGGTTGAAGTGTGATCTGTCTCCATGTCACTCGATCTTGTTTTTTAGTCAATTATTAGATCAGCATTTAATGCTTTCACCACATCACATCGATAGTTAGACACATGCGAGTATTAAATGTAGACGAAAAAATAACTAATTATACAGATTGTGATAAATTTGCGAGACGAATTTTTTAAGCCTAATGAATCCATAATTTGACAATGTTGTGCTATAATAAACATATGCTAATGACGGATTAATTAGGCTTAATAAATTTGTCTCACGATTTTCAGGCGATTTATGTAATTAATTTTTTTATTAGTATCAAATACCTCTTTCAACATCCCATAAAACATCCGACGTGACACCCTAAATTTTTTCACGAACAAACTAAACACCCCCCTACCTGCGGATGTCGATGCTCGAGAGATCTTGCCACACCGCCACACCGGACACCGCCTGTGCGTCCGCGGTGGAGGGGTAGGGCCTCATTAACAGGATCAATGCATCACCACTTTGCCCGGCCTTTTGCTGGCAATCGTGTCACCCACTCACTCATCCGCGGTGAAAACCTTAACCTACATATAAACCCCCCCATAAACAAACTGAGAATCATGGTGTTGATGGCATGCCAACAAAATCCAGCTTCCTCGAGTGAGATAGCTTCTCCGTAAAAAATCAGATGTTACTCTGCCACTCGAACGAGGGGCCTGTTCGCTTGTCTTAGGAGACATACTTTTTCAGTGAAGAACAACGTTTTTCTCTTACAAAGAACAATATTTTTAGCTTGCCCCAAAATTGAGATAAAGACTGATCCAACTTAAAAACATTTTACTAGAAAATAATGGAACAAGATGCAATAATGCTTCTGTGAGGGCGCCCGTCTGGGCGTGTCCACGCCAGATGCGCCGTTCTGGGCCTGCGCGCCGACTGGTCCAACATCAATATGCGGCCAACGCTACCCAACTCACCTCACCCGCTCACTCGCGCACCCACGCATCCAGTCCCTCGTTTCCTCCCTTCTGCGGCTCGCGCCCCGTGCGCTACCTCGACGCGCGGCCGTGACCGCCTCCCTGGCCAGCGGCGGCTCACTCCCCCACCCCGGCGTCCTCCTCCCCACCTCGGCGACCCCTTTTCCCACCCCGGCACTCGATGTGGAAGCGATGGCCGCACCACGGCAGCGTGTGGGCTGTCGTCGTTGACCGTCGCGGCGGTCCTCATGGCCACCACTGACAATGGCCAGGCTCCGGAGCAACCACTGTTGGCCGCCGCTGCCGACCCCACGACGACTGGAATCGATTGACGCATCCTTTCTCTCCCTTATGTTCCCCGACCCCGACGGCTCCTTCCCCCACCCCGGAGTCCTCCCCCACCCGGTGGCGCCCCTCCCCCCACACCGGCGTCCTCCCCCACTGGGAGCCCTCAATGCCCACAGATTCAGCGGCTATGGCACTCCCCGCGCCAGGCTCTCTCTTTCTCCCCTATGTTACAATTGTATGCTTCAATTGTTTCAGACGTTTCAGAAATATGTTGCATTTGTTTTATATGTATGTTGCAAAAGTAGATCGGGGCATGTTGCACATGTTGCATATGTTGTAATTGTTTCAGAGGCATGTTGCAAGAGTATGTTTCGAGTGTTTCAGATGTTTCAGAGGTATGTTTCATCTGTCTTTTTCTGATGCATATTATAATTGTGTTTATCTGGATGTTGCATATGTTTCACACATATGTTGCATGTGTTTTATTCGGATATTGCGTATGGTTGCAATGTTTTCAAGTATGTTTCAGGTGTGTTTTTTAAGTGTTTTAGAAGCATATTTCAAGTGTTTCAACTGCCTTCAAACATATGTTGCAACCATTGTATTTGGATGTTTTAAAAGTAGATCGGGTGTTGCATATTTCCTTCTCCCACCTTTTGCTGCATACCGTCTCTCCCAGAACCGGCAGGACATCCATACGAACGAGGGATGGGCAATGGGCACGGGACGAGGGAGTTGCGTGCGTCGGGCGCAAGCGAGGGAGCTTCGTACGGACGGACGCTGCCTCTGGAGCGGGATGGGCGCTGGGCGAAGGGGGCTGCGTATGTCACGGTTAGTAGCAGGGGCGCAGGCGTATAATGACGTGGGCGCAGCAGACGCACTCTCTTATTGCGCGAGCGCAGCAGACACCATTCTGTTTTGATTTACGTGAGGGAACGCGGTCCGCGTAGGCCTAGGGCCGGACGTCCGCACACTAGCCTTGCGAACCAGATGCAGACACGTCGACTACGCTACCCGACGTGAATTTTATTACATGATTATATCTATGATTACGTACTAGTATTATCAAGCCCTTGTTTAGATTGAAGAAAATTTCAAACTGATGAATAGTACCACTTTCGTCTTATTTGGCAAATATTATCCAATTATGGACCAACTAGGCTCAAAAGATTCATCTCGTGATTTCCAACTAAACTGTGTAATTAGTTATTTTTTTTTACCTACATTTAATACTCCATGCAAGCGGTTAAAAATTGATGTGATGGAGAGAGTGAAAAAACTTGAAACTTTGAGGCAAACTAAACAAGGCGCAAGTCAATGATCAGTGGTCGCGTCAGGTTAAATAAATGAAACGTATGGTCCACGCAGTTATAAATATGGACAGCTCACTCCCGTCTAATATCACTATCAGTACCCAGCTCGCTGAGCAGAAGCAGGAGCAGCCAGCCATGGCAGAAACCCAGCACCAGCAGGAAGGCGGCGCCGGCGCGTCTCCTGATCTCCACGTCGTGGTGTTCCCCTGGCTGGCGTTCGGCCACATGATCCCGTTCCTCGAGCTCTCCAAGCGCCTCGCGCGGCGCGGCCACGCCGTCACCTTCCTGTCCACGCCGAGGAACGCCGCCAGGCTGGGCGCCGTCCCGCCGGAGCTGTCCGCGCGCCTCCGCGTCGTCGCGCTGGGCCTCCCGGACGTCGAGGGCCTCCCCGACGGAGCCGAGTCCACCGCCGACGTCCCGCCCGAGAAGGTCGGCCTCCTCAAGAAGGCCTTCGACGGCCTCGCCGCGCCCTTCGCCGACCTCGTCGCCGCGCTGGCCTGCGCCGACGCCGCCGGTGGCAGTGGGGACGCTGTTGGTGGGGTTGGGTTCTCGAGGAAGCCCGACTTCATCGTCCTCGACTTCGCGCAGAACTGGATCTGGCCAATCGCCGAGGAACACGAGGTACGTACATCATGTGCTCCAAGAGTACCTGTAGCCGACAAAATTTGTGATACGTGTTCCGACAAGAAAATCTCGGTATGGTGAGACTTGTTTACTCCTATTCGATAGGGAGGTTCTGATCAAAAAGCTTATTCTTTTCTTGCTTCTTTTACTGTAAGATCGCGTGCGCCATCTTCCTCATCCTGCCGGCGTCGATCTTGGCGTTCCTGGGCCCGCGGCATGAGAACGAGGCGCACCCACGGACGACGACGGAGGACTACATGGTGCAGCCACCGTGGATCCCGTTCTCCACCACCATGGCGCACCGGCGGCACGAAGCCGAGGCGATCGCCGCGGTGTTCCGGCAGAACGCCTCCGGCGTGTCGGACATGGACCGGTTCTACGAGATGCAGCGCCCCTGCTGCCGTCTCATCGTCCTCCGCAGCTGCCCCGAGGCGGAGCCGCGGCTGTTCCCGCTGCTGACGGATCTCCTCGCCAAGCCCGTCGTCCCCTCCGGCCTCCTCCTGCCCGACGAGGTGGCCGACGACGACGACGACGCCGCCCCGGGCGGACGCGGCGACGGCGACGACCAGTCGTTCGCGGACGTCATGCGGTGGCTGGACGAGCAGCCCCTGCGGTCGGTCATCTACGTGGCGCTCGGGAGCGAGGCGCCGGTGACGGCGGACCACGTGCGGGAGCTGGCGCTCGGCCTGGAGCGCTCCGGCGCGCGGTTCCTCTGGGCGGTCCGGCGCCCCGCCGGCCACCCCTCCGGCGGCGCGCTGCCGCTGCTCCCGGACGGGTTCGAGGCCCGCGTGGCGGGGCGCGGGGTGGCGCGCACCGGGTGGGTGCCGCAGGTGCGCGTACTGGCGCACGCCGCCGTGGGCTCGTTCCTCACGCACTGCGGCTGGGGCTCCACCGTGGAGAGCCTCTTCCGGTTCGGCCTCCCGCTCGTGATGCTGCCGTTCGTCGCCGATCAGGGCCTCATCGCGCGCGCCATGGCGGCGCACGGTGTCGGCGTCGAGGTGCCCAGGGACGAGCACGACGGGTCGTTCCGCGGGGACGACGTCGCGGCGACGGTGCGGCGGGTGATGGCGGAGGAAGAGGGTCGGGAGCTCGCGCGCAATGCCAGGGAGCTGCAGAAGGTTGTCGGGGACAGGGCGAGGCAGGAGCAGTACGTCGATGATCTCGTCGAGTACTTGCAGCGCTACAAATGAATTCTTTGTAGCCATTTTCCATGTTGTTTTGTTTCCCGTCAGACCTGTACAATAAGGGCGATGGTTGGCGCATCGCTAACGCTGGGCCTCTCCCTTCCCCACCCCATCCGTTGGCTCCCACACGTTGGCTTCCCACCACCCGTGTTTTATCAACTTCTCCATCATCCCACCGTTGCCATGCATTCATCATATATGAGAACAAATGTCCCTCTCCCTTCCCCACCCCATCCGTTCCCCGCCCCAGACGCCGCCCGCGGGTGCTCCACCATCCTGTGGACTCGCCGACATTAGCGAGAGGAGAACGACGAAAGAGGATTGAGAAAAAAATGATGATTGTTTACCTTTATTTGAGTGATTGAGGAGAGTTTTTGTGGGGTTGAGAAAAAATTAGAAAAAGAGAATTGAAAAGGGGATCTACTAGAGCTGTATTTTTCATCTTAATCCCATCTATGCAAAAATATAGGAAAAGTAGATCTCTTTTCTCAGTCTGATGAAGTTGCTCTTAGATAGAGGTTTTTGCCTGCCCTGATGTCCATATGGCTTAGAGCCATCATGACTAGTTGTATACGTGCCTCGCATCATGCTAAACTGCAAGGGAGAGATAACGAAGGTAATAAGTGACTTATGTCTTCTCTAACGCGCCAAGGTGGCCTACTAGTTACCTAAACTTCCACTATTGCGTCTAACCTTTTTGTCTCGTCCATAAGTGTCTCTGTAGTATGGCCTTGTTCACTTCCCCCTCCCAACCTAAAATATTTTCTCTTCCACCCATCACATCAAATCTTTCGACGCATGCATGGAACATTAAATGTAGGTAAAAAAAAACTAATTACATAGTTTGTCTGTAAATGTCGGGACAAATCTTTTGCCAAATAACAACGAAAGATGCTACAGTAACTTTTCAGCTACTTTTCGCGAAGTGAACACACCCTATATCACAGTACTACCTTTGTCCCTAAAAGGATGCAACTATGGGTTGCGTGCAGGTTAAAGTACTTCACGTTTGATCAAGTTTCTAGTAAATAATATTCACATTTGTGGCTCCAAGTCAATTTATTTTTGAAAATAAAATTTGTAATTAATCTAATGATATTTATTTTATATTATAAATATTTATACTTTTTATCTATAATTGGTCAAACTTGATATACTAAAACATGACACTATTCTAGAATTGCATTCTTTTGGAGACAGAAAGAGTATGTCAGATGTATATGCTTGCAGAGTTAACAAGCGTTTTATCAGGTAAAATTGTGAAGCAGTCACTCAGAGGGCGCGTTGGTGAAAGCACTATGTTTGGTTTTGGTAGAGAACTAGTGAACTAAACTTTTGCTAAGTATGTGATTAAGCTATGTTAGATCCGCACCAAGATGGAGAGCAAGGCTTAGAGATGGATGAAGGATGATCAATCCAAATGGAGCAAGCTCTCACCTGAAAATAAGAAATAGAAAAACAAAATCTAAGTTTCAAAGGCAAAGGTATTAATAGGGATTTTGTTTTCTGGTCAAGGCGTAATAGAGTGCATGATCAGGTTTAGGATAGATAGCGATACTGTTAAGAGAGGAGCTCTAAAGTCTAATTGGTTATCTAAGTGCCACTAGGTGTGAAAATACATTGCATATGCATTAGACCTAGTGACGTGGTGAGAATCAAGTGGAAAACCTTTTGAAAAATGTTTGTGAAAAATGCTAACTCACTTGCATATTTGTTAGAACACTTGTGGAGTTGGCACATTTGAAAAAGGGGTTCAAACAAAGCTAATCGAGGTCTCTAGTGGACCATCTGAAAGGTCCTTGTTTGGTTTTGGTAATTGAGTGACAACCTAGGTGAACTAATGTGTTTAAATGTGAGATACATAGGTGATTAGTCCACAGGTACACTTGTGTGACCAACTCATGCCATGACGGTGAAGATGGCTTGAATTTGTTGCAAGACTCACACATGTGATGAAGGAGCTCATTGTATATGAGACATGACATTGAGTCATGTGACTAAGGTGGAGAAGATCAAGACAAGACTTGGCTTGATGGACCGGTTGCAAGTGTGAAGGACAAGTTGAGTGATGACTTGACGCCGATAGACCGAAGCAACGGTGAAAAACAAGTGAGGTCAAGATCGATGAACCAATAAGGTCACATGATGATAGGAAGTGGATCATATCATTTGTGATATGGTTGGTGCATGTGTTGCATCAACGATAGAGGAGATGGAATAGAATGCGCAAGGCAAAGGTATAACCTATATGGCATTTCATTTCACCGGTCATAGGTGTGTAGAGAAGTTTATGACCGGGTTTAGGATAGATGGTTGTACTATCAAGAGGGGCAAACTTGTTTGCATATCAGTCATCTAGTGCCATTCGAGTGATCTAACTTTGCATCGTTGCTAGGATCGAGTGGCATGGTGAATTGAGTGACTAATCCTTTGGGAAATGATTGTGAAAATGCTAACACACTTACACATGATGTTGTTCACTTAGTGGTGTTGGCACATTTGCAAAGGAGAAGTTGTTGGAGTTGATTTGGATCAACTTGGTGAAGTTAGAGAAGAAAAGGAGAAGAAAAGAGCAAGTTTGGGTTGTCTGAGGGTCAGAAAATGCAACCTAACTTGTACCCAACGCGCAACCCTTCTGGGGGGGTGGCACCGCCCTTTCTGGTGTGCACCAGACATCCTAGGGCAGTGCCGCCACCCCTTGCATGGTACACCGTCACCCCTTGCAACATGCCCATTTCAACAGCACCACCCTTTCGCATTTTGATGATCTAGGACTTTTCGGAAAGCTAATAAAATGCTCTACAGGCTTAAGGTGGTGGAAATTGATTTGGAGAAAGTTTTGGTCACCTGACTGTCCAGTGACCATGGCGGTGTGGCACCGCCCCTTTTTTCCAGAGAGGGGGAAAACTCGTCGAGGGGCACCGCCACCCCTAGGGCGGTGCACCGGCCCCCTATGTCCGGTGCCAGGGTCCCAACGGCTAGTTTGAAATAGCCGTTGCAATTTGACCATTGGGAACCACTACCCTATGTTCGATGCCTGCACGTTGCTGTCCGGTGACCGTGCAGAAATGTGTTCCAAGGTTCCAACAGCTCTATTTGGCTTGGAGGCTATAAATAGAGGAGGAGCTCGGGCTTGGGTGAGGTTGAGCACCTTGGGGATGTGTTGCCCTTGTGTGTGCTTGGTTTGAGAATCCTCTAACTCACTTGTGCTTGCAAGAAGTGCGAATCCATTACGAGTGAGTGATTCTAGTGCGTTGCATCATGAGGTTGCATTGAGTGGCACTAGGTGATCGAGTTGTAAGCTGGTGGTGCTTGTTACTCTTGGAGATTGCCACCTCCTAGATGTCTTGGTGGTGGTGTCCGTCGAAGCACGCAAAGAAGATTGTGCGGTGCTCCGGAGAAGTGATTGCGAGGGGTATTGTGCTCACCCCGCAGGAGCCGCGAAGAGCAACTCTAGTAGAGCATGTCATTGAGCTACCCTCACTTTTGGGGTAGGTTCTTGTGGTGCCCAACATGTGAGCTTGGCAAGTGATAACAATTAGCCGCCGAACCACCAAGTGAGCGGTCGACACAACAGGGACTAGCGTGCTGGCAAACATGTGAACCTCGGGAGAAAAATTACCGTGTCATCCTTGTCTCCTCGTTGGTTTGCATCCTCGTTACACAAGCTTGTTTTACTTTTATATTTCTTGTGCTTTTGTAGTTGCTCTTGTAGTTAGTTAGCTTGTGTAGCGTGCTAGTTACCTTCTTGCTTGTGTAGCATAGAAGTAGCTCCCTTGCATGACTAATTCGGTTTGAGTAACCTTGTTAGTCACATTGCTTAGTTTGTGTAGCTAAGTAATTTGCGCTCTATAATTTAGCTTGTGTAGCCTTGTTATTGAGCTTAGGTGGCTTTGTGCTTTTGCTTACTAGATTGTGTAGAAGCTCCCCCAGTTGTCAAAGTACTAGTTGCATATGTTTGTGTTACCTTACTACTAGAATTGATTAGATGAGCTCTAGCTAGCCTGATGAAAGCCCAAGTTTGGTTTTGGTAATTAATAACACCAAGTTGCTAATGCCATGTGTTAAGTGTTTTGAGTTAGGCACAAGCAACACATGAGATGAAGGTGTATGTGGCAAGGAGTGGTGGCCACAAGATCACAAAGAGATGGTGCATGGACATGAAATGATGATCATGGTGGAGATGCACATAATATGATGGACATGATGATCAAGTGAAAGAGAATGATCTAAGAGCGCAAGGCAAAGGTATAACCATAGGGTTTTTCCTTTTGCCGGTCTAAGATGAGTAGAGAAGTGATTGACCGGGTTTAGGATACATAGCCGACTATCAAGAGGGGCAATCACAGTTAGCTCGGGAATCAAGTGCCACTAGATCATTGTCTTGAGCATATGCATTAGGATCTAGTAAAGAGCTAACATAATGCCTTGTAAAATGATTATGAAATGCTAACACACATGCACATGGTGGTGTACACTTGGTGGTGTTAGCACTTTTGCGAAGGCGGTGGAGTTTAAGCGGTAGAGAGGGGTTTGGGTTCCTCTCTCCCTCCCGCCGAGCTTGCGAGGCGGGATTCGGCGCTTTTTGGGGAAGTGAAACGCCTATTTTCTATTGCGCCGAAAGTCAGAAAAGAAACGGAGGCGATCGGAGGTCACTGTGGTGACCGGACGCTACACCGGACGCGGTCATGGCTTGACCAGCGCGTCCGATCAGTTCATTCGGTCAGCGTGCCTAGGGTGAGTGACTGGACGCTGGTCTGGCCTGACCAGCGCATCCGGTCAGTTCACCTGTGCGCAGAAGCTTAGCGCGTGACCGACGCGTTCGGTCCTTCACGGGACCAGCGCGTCCGGTCAGGCGTCTAGAGGGGCAGAGAGCACAGGAGTGATGATCAGACGCGGGGCGCGTCCGATCATGTACGATCGGACGCGTCCGGTCGTGATGGGAGCTTACTGGACTCTGACCGGATGCCAGGTAGGGCGCGTCCGGTCATTTGCTAGGGCGCATCCGGTCATACGCTAGGGCGCGTCCGGTCATACGCAAGAGCGCGTCCGGTCATAGCAACGGTAACTTCTAACGCGCACTGTTCACGCTTGTCCTGTAGTGACCGGACGCATCCGGTCACCCTGACCGGAGCGTCCGGTCAGCTCGTTTTGAACTGCGTCGTCCGGTAACGGCTAGCTATGTACCCCTTCATTATAAATAGACGCTGGCCAGGGTTTGAGGGTATCTCTTGCACATTTTGAGACCTAGAGACATACTTTGAGCTAGAGAACAACCCCTCCACTCATCTCTTTGCTTAGTTGCACATCTTGAGTGAGATTGAGTGAGATTCAAGTGCATTGCTTGAGAGTTGCATTCTAGAGTCACTTGATCTTCGAGTTGCTGCGGTTTTCTTGTTACTCTTCCGTGTTTCCCGACACGGTAGACGGCTTGGAGCAGCGGAGGTGATTGAGCTCGCAATTGGAGATTGTTGAAGCCCTCACCAAGTGTTGTAAGGGGTTCTTGATCCTTCCCCGCGGGAGTTCACAAATTGGATACTCTAGTGGAGCTTGTGGCTTGGAGGATCCCCATCTTGTGTGCGGTTGTGCGGTGCCCGCCGAGGGCTCGACTCTTGATAGTCGATTAGCTCGCGAACCGACAAGTGGGTGTATCGCTACAACGGGGAGTAGCTTGCCGGGAAGCAAGTGAACCTCGGGATAAATTCTTGTGTCATTCTCTTCCCGAGGATTTCTCTTGTGTGATTGATTTATTGGTACTTCTCATCTCTACACGACGGTATAATCACTCGAAGCTCTTCTCTCGTATTACTTCTTATTTCTAGCTTATAGTTGTTGTTGTTGTGTTTAGTGGATAGCCTTGTACTAGACTTGTGTAGGTGGTTTGCTTAATTAGTTAGAGCTAGTGCTTTTGCTTCGCCACCTTTCTTACTAACTTGTGGTTAAGTAATTCTTGTAGAAGTTTTAATTAGGCTATTCACCCTCCCTTCTAGCCTATTTGGACCTTACACCTGACACCTTTGTTGCCTAATTAGGATCTTTATAAGGTGCTTGTGAACTTAGATAGAGGGGTGTAGTTTTGGCTAGACAGTTAGTTTTAATTCTGCATTTGTTTCGGTTAGCCGACGCGATTAATTTTAAAAAGGACTATTCACCCCCCTCTAGTCCACTATCTCGACCCTACACCATCGAATTGTGTCGATTAGCACCAATGGAGCATATGCTATGTGTAGTGCAAAGCCAGGGCTAGGGTTTGCCATTAGATTTTTCCGATTGTCAACCCTAGGACCCATCCGAGCATCGGAGCATACGCTCCACTAGCCGTTGAGTTTAGTAACGGCTAGTTTTGATTAGAGAGCACACGCAGGCATCGGAGTGTACCTGTACCGGCATAGTAGCATCGAAACATATGCTATGCCACCATTTTGTCGTAGCATATACTCCGATGGGGGTAGTCTAGAGGGCATCGGAGCATCTGATGTGCCCATAGATAGCCAAGTGAGAAGGCCCAATGGCTAGTGTTCTTAGGGGGGCTTTAAATAGGAGTTGGCTGGATGGCTGAGCTCTCTCTTGGCATTCTGATTCTATGCTGATTTCGTTGAGTGATTCTCTAAAATGAAGGGGCCGAGAGCTGAAAAATGTAGCTTCTCCTAACTCTGTGAAGTGATTTTCTATCCCGATTTTGAGAGTTTATCCTAGAGAATCATAGAGAATCACTTTTAGCCACAGAATTACTTCTCTCAGAGAATCAGCTCCTATAGAGAACCAATCAGGTGGAGCACTACCAAATAGGCCCTAAGCAGACCAAGACCCTTGTGAGCATCCAAGAACACCTCTCACTCATCTCTTGACTTGTACTCCATCCAAATTGAGATTGGAAGAGATCTAGTGCATTTGCTTTGGTGTTTTGCATCTAGTGGCTCTAGTTCATCGATTGGGATGCAAAATTATTATTACTCTTGGTGGTTGGCACCACCTAGATGGCTTGGAGTAGCTTGAGGTCATTGAGGAAGATTGGTGATTGTTCTTCGCCTCCGACTTGTGTTCTTTGTGAGAGGTATTGATCTGACCTCACGGAGTGCAAAGGGATACTCTAGTGGAATGCTCGTGGCTAGTTGGAGGCAACATTTGATTGATTCTTGCGGCACCCAAGTTGTGGGTCTAGCCACTTGTTATGCTAGTTAGCACGCGAATCATAACGTGGGGACTCACTACAATGAGGACGTAGGTTGCCAGCAAGCAACCAAACCTCGAGGATAAATCTTGTGTCATCACTTGCCCTCATTGGTTTTCCTTCTACTCTCACTTGTATTTACAACCATTTCTTGGTTGTGAGTGGTAGTCGTTTGCCTTGCTAGCTAGAGTAGCTTAGTTGCTTTATTTAGTAGCTATCTAGTGTAACTCTTCATCCTGTTCTGCAGCACTACTTCAGTAGTACTTTTCAGCGAACCAACAATGTTTTTCTCTCACAGCATTTCAGCATAAGTATCAGCATAAGCCAAATTGCTAGTTAGCTTGTGTGGTGTTGTGCTTTAGACTAAAACCAAGCTAGTACAGTATGTAGGAGCCTGCTTTGGGTGATATTAGAGCTAGTGGCTAGTGCAAAGTAGTTGCTATTAGGACTTCATATTGTACTAATCAACCTTTGCTCTAGTGTTATGATTTTGTAGAAAATTTTTATAGGCTATTCACCTCCTCTGTCATCTGGGTCCTTTCAGTTGGAGCAGTGGTGAGTGTGACACATTTATATCATGACCCCAATAGCCAGTAGAGGAGAGAAAATGGGAATAAATGCACGTGCTACCGTGAGAGTGGGCTCGTGCCTAGGACATTTGGTAGTCTGCAGACATGCCAACGTGTAGGGTCACTTTTAGACTCAGGCCTGGTTTAGCTGGCAAAATTTTTGGTAGAATACAACTATAGCACTTTCGTTGTTATTTGGCAATTAGTGTCCAATCATGGTCTAATTAGGCTTAAAAGATTCGTCTCGTCCATTTCGTCTAAACTGTATAATTAGTTTTATTTTTTATCTATATTTAATGCTTCATGCATGCGTCCAAAGATTCGATGTGACGGAGAATCTACTGTTCTTTTGCAAATTTTTTTCATCTAAACTGGGCCTCAAGCCAACGTGCGTTATTGCTGGCCAAAGGAGTCTTCGTCAGCAAGCCTGCAAATAGGGTGAGGTTTTTGATTTAGGGGGTGTTTGGTCAGAGGAGTTAAAGTTTAACAAACACTGTAGCAATTTCGTCTTATTTGATAAAAAGTTTCTAATCTTGGATTAATTAGGCTTAATAGATTCATCTCGTAAATTACTCCTAATCTATGCCGACATGCATGCAATTAGTCTATATTTAGTACTCCATGCATTTGAGGGAACATTAATATGATGAGAGTTAAACTTTAACATACTCAAACCAAACGAGCCCTTAGGTGGTTCTCGCGCCATCGGATTTTCCGGGAGGAGATATACAAATTATAAACACATACTACTCCGTCCTTTAACGTGTGTCGTCCGAAAAAACGTGTCTGTGAGGGAAATACGGTTTTCTAGAGACAAATATTTAGGGACAGAGAGAGTATGCGTGAGGATCCTAATAATCTGTGAAGAAGAAACCTTTGGTGTCATATGATTTCATTCTTTTTAGATTAAGGAATAAAAGTATTCCGGCCTTCCACAATCACCACCGGCGAATGGGTACATACTAGGGTTATTAGATGACGTGTTGTACTGTAACACAAGCCGTTTGTAGCCTATAAATATGAAAGGTCACCCGACGCCCGGCCAATGAGTACAAGGTGTTTTCCTAATTTCTCTACAAGGGTGCTACCGTACCATTTCATCTGCACTGTCAAGCTATCTAGTGGCTGGCCATGGAGGACACCCAAGAAGCTCTCCACATCGTCGTGTTCCCATGGCTGGCGTTCGGCCACATGATCCCATTTCTGGATCTCTCCAGGCGGCTGGCGCGGCGCGGCCACGCCGTTACCTTTGTCTCCACGCCGAGGAACGCTGCCAGGCTAGGCGCAGTCCCGCCGGAGCTCGTAGCGCGTCTACGCGTCGTCAAGCTGGAGCTGCCTGCCGTCGAGGGAATCCCCAAAGGCGCCGAGTCAACGGCCGACGTCCCGCCGGAGAAGGTCGAGCTCCTCAAGAAGGCGTTTGATGGTCTCGCCGCGCCATTCGAGCGCCTTGTCACCAAGGGCTGTGCTGCCGCCGCCGGCGAGGTGGCCGCGTTCTCGAGGAAGCCCGACTGGATCATCCTCGACTTCGCTCATAACTGGATTTGGCCAATTGCTGAACAGCACAAGGTGATATATATATTTCTACCTATAGGCTATAGCATGTGCTGTGTCCTGATTAAAAGCTTCCTTCTTGTCTGCCCTGCCGCCGCAAGATCCCGTGCGCCATGTTCTTCATCTTGACGGCAGACTTCTTGGCCTTCGTCGGTCCGAAGCAGCAGAACGAGGCGCAACCACGAACGACGACAGAGGACTTCATGGTCCAGCCGCCGTGGATACCCTTCCGGACCACCATGTCCTTCCGCCGCCAAGAGGCGGAGTGGCTCGCCGGCGCGTTCCGGCCCAACGCCTCCGGCGTGTCCGACGTGGACCGCTTCTGGCAGGTGCATCACACGAGCTGCCGCTTCATCGTCGTCCGCAGCTGCCTCGAGGCGGAGCCGCGTCTGTTCCCCCTCCTAACAGACCTCTTCGCCAAGCCCGTCGTCCCCGCGGGCCTCCTCATGCCCGAGGACGACGACAACTACGCCCGGGGCGGTGACGACGGCGGGTCCTTCTCTGACGCCATGCAGTGGCTGGACGAGCAGCCCAAGCGGTCGGTCATCTACGTGGCGCTCGGGAGCGAGGCGTCGGTCATCTACGTGGGCTAGAGCTCTCCGGCGTGAACTTCCTCTGGGCGGTGCGGCGGCCCGTCGGTTACTCCGGCGACCTGCTGCCGGACGGTTTCAAGGCCCGCGTGGCCGGGCGCGGGGTGGTGCGCTCCGGGTGGTTGCCGGAAGTGCGCGTTCTGGCGCACGCCGCGGTGGGCGCGTTCCTCACGCACTGCGGCTGGGGCTCCACCGTGGAGAGCCTCTTCCGCTTCGGCCTCCCGCTGGTGATGCTGCCGTTCATAGTGGACCAGGGCCTCATCGCACGAGCCATGGCCGCGAGCGGGGTCGGCTTCGAGGTGCCGAGGGACGACGCTGACGGATCGTTCCGCAGGGACGACGTCGCGGCGGCGGTGCGGCGTGTGATGGCGGAGGATGAGGGCGACGCGCTCGCGCGCAATGCCAGGGAGATGCAGAAGGTGGTCGGCGACAGGGCAAAACAAGAGCAGTACGTGGATGAGCTTGTGGACTATTTGCGGCGCTACAAATAAGATTTATTCAGTCATTTCAGTGTTAATCTTTCAGTATCGTCCCAATAATGGTGTCTCTAATAGTTTGGTTCTTGTATCATTCGGTATAAATTGCTGAACATTTGTTATGAAATATTTGAACCCTTCTTTTAAAAAACGGTCCAGCGACTCCACTCCGGATGCGTGGTGTGACGTTCACCATAACTTTACCTCACTGCCGCACGCGCCGCTCGCCTAAATAAATAAAAAACAAAATCAACTCCTGGCCACCTCGCCTTGCTCCGCTCCGCCCTGCATGTGCTGCCTGCCCAGCGAGCTCCTCTCTCTCGTGCTTCCCTTCTGCCATGATCTCTAAGGTGCGCATCCTCCCCTGCCGCGGCGTCCTCCTCCCCCACCCCGGTGGCTCCTTTCCCCACCCCTGCGGCGCCGCTCCCCCCCCACCCCGGCGTTCTCATCCACCGGGAGCCCCCAATGCCGCAGATCCAGTGGCCCTCTCCTCCAACCCGAAGAGATCCATGGATGTGGTACGACGGTGTTGCAGGGGAGTAGGCGGCTCTCCCCGACCCCAGCACGACACCCTTTCTCACCCCGGCGACCAAGCCCCTCCCCCCACCCGATGACGGCCATGGCGCTCCTCGCCCCCCATCCCCACTGCCGCCGTCGAGCCAAGCCCGGTACTGGTGGCGTTGGTGGCAGTGGTGCTCGCGCACAACCGCTCGCCGCTGTCTCTGACCCCGTCGACCGAAATCAACCGGCAGTCTTCCCCTCCCCTATGTTGCATATGTATATTTCAAGTGTTCCAGGCGTTTTAGATGTATGTTGTAATTGTTTCGTATGGATGTTGCAAAAGTAGATCGGGGGATGTTGCACATGTTGCATATGCTGCAAGTGTTTTAGAGGCATGATGCAAGCGTTTGTTCAAAATGTTTCATCTGTTTCTAGACGTATGTTGCAAGCGTTTTGATATGGATGTTGCTTATATTTTCACACATATGTTGCAACAGTATGTTAAAAATGTTTCATCTATTTTAGTCTTCTGTTGCAGCAAGTGTTTTTATGTTGCAAGTTGCAAGTGTTCGATCTTGATATTGCATATGTTTTTATATATATGTTACAAGTATGTGATTCAGATGTATGTTGTATTCAAGTGTTTCATGTTACATGTGTTTTGGAGAGTCAGGGGGTGCCAGGGAATGGGGCACGGTGAGTCGGTGGCCGGCGAACGTGGCGCGCGACACGCTGGGGACTGGCGGTCGGGGGCACGACAGGGTAGGGGTGCGCCTGCGAGGGCGGGACGAATGTATGGGGATGGGGGCGGGTCAGGCGTGTGGGCGGGCGTACATATAAGCATGGTGAGGTGCAAGATTTTTTTTATTCGCATATTAACGTTTCAGCGGAAATTTGCACTGTCCGACGCTAAGCACCCAGATCGAACGTCCGGCGCTAGCAACTCCGTTAAAAAATCATTTGGTTTCTTGGCATATCTTCAATCTTACATACATTACTGAAGAGAGTAGAAATTTTAACTGTGTTTGGTTTAGGGACCAAGTGGGTTGGGTTGGGTCCAACCTAATTTTTTTTGGAATGGGATGAACCCATCTCGTGTTTGGTTAAGGGGTGGGTTTAAACCCAGTTTTTTTGTTTGGTTGGAAGGGTTGAGAGGTACGGAATGATGACATTTTGACACCGTTAACATTAGCCATTAGTGAGGCCCATCTATCATCCTCTTAATTTTTTTTTATTCCCTTCACGTTATCCTCTTCCCAGGGCCACGCCAGAACACATCGCTAAGCCTGCCATAGCTGCCACCGCCCCGAGCCTGCACCGCCGCTAGCCCCAAGCCTGCGTCGCCGAGCACATCACCGGCTGCCGCCAACTCCCGGAGACCATGCTCGCCCACCATGGCAACCACCGTCCCGAGCTCGCCCGCCACCTCCGCGAGCTCCGAGCTCGCCTGCCATGGCTACCACCGCCCCGAGCCCGAGCTCGCTCACCATGGCCTTCATCGCCCCGAGCCCGAGCTCGCTTGCCATGGCCGCCACCGACCCGAGCCCGAGCTCGCCCGCCATGGCCACCACCGCCCCGTGCCCGAGCTTGCCTGCCATGGCCACTGCTTGCCCAGATTCGGACGCCGAAGGAGCGGATCCACTGGGGCCGTGAAAGCCGGGGAGGGGAGAGGTCGTGACGAAGGGAGTGAGAAGGAGACGGAGGTCCACGGCGTCGATCTGGGTTGAGCTCGTCCGCTTGAATTGAGGGGATCGTTCCAATCCGCATCTGACGGTATATTCCTCTTGGGTTCGACCCAAACCCACCTGGCTCCTCAACCAAACAGCAGACCATCTGGGTTCAATCCGGGATATCCCACTCCAACCCGCAATCAAACACACGGTAAGATACTTGCAGTTAACCATTTCAAACTTTTAACTATGAAATGGCTCCATCCATTTTTATAAATGATTTGTGTATTTTTCTTAAAATATAGATCCCACCTACTCTACTTATTACAACTTGGTACCAGCATTTAACTTGAATCAATACTGACCTACTCAGAGGCAAACATGAGCTGTGTATGCGATCATCAATTCAGATTCAGATGGAAACAACAACAAATCAAATCTCAGCAACATAGATAGAGTATGTTTTAAATAGCGGGCTAAGGTGTTTAGCGGTATATCTCTAAAACAGCTAATAGCGGAGCTATATCAGGCTATAGCGGGATATAGCGGCTAAATTGTACATGAACACAAATAGCGGCACCCTGCCTCAAAAGGCTATAGCGGGCTATAGCGGCAGCTATAGCGGGAGATTTAAAACTATGAGATAGACAGACATGCAATGGCTACCCAGTTCAAACTCTGATCTATGGTATTTAAAGACAAGAGAACGTTTGGAGCCGACGCGGCCTCAGCATGGCCACGGTAGCAACAAAATTTTGGCTCGTTCGATTTGGAGATCAACGGTCCTGCTGTCTCCTCCCATACCAATATTATACCGGCTTCAACCCTAACTCACTCTTGCGTCTGCATCCACGCCTCCTCCCTCTCCCTTCTCTCTCGCGGCGGCGGCGCGGCCCCTCGGCACGGCGGCACGGTGCCCCCCAGTGCTCTTTCCTTCCTCTCTCTCCCTCTCCTCATGGTGGTGGCGGCGCGACCCCAGGCGCGGCGGCACAGGGCCAGCGAGCCCCTAGGCACTGCGCCGCAGCGGCGTAACGGCCACTCGGCGCGGCGCTACAGCCCACAGGCGAGGGAGGCCCCCAGGCGCTACGGCGAGGAACGAGCGCCCCTCCCCCCGGCGTGGCGGTGACGCGGACCCCCTCCCCCAGCGCTGTGGTGCGACGCAGCACGGCGGCCCTACAGGGGCTAGCGAGCCCCGACCTGATGGTGTGGTCTCTCCCTTTCTCCTCCTCTCCTTAGCTCAGCGGATCCAGAATCGAGCATCGGTCTGTCCTTGTCGCCATTCTTTGCTGGGTTGATTTGGGGCCTCCAAAATCGGCTCTACGGCCTCCATGGCTAGATCCGTTTGTTCCCCCACCGGATCTGGCCTGGTGGCATCCTCTCGCAGCGTCCGGCGTCGATGGATGCGGCATTGGGACGTGCTGCGGCACCGCGGCTCCTCGCCTTGCCACGCACTGCCGTGTGTCGCCTCCCCTCTCCCACCTTTTCCTTCCCTCCGCGTGTGCGTGCTGCAATGGAGAGCTGCGCGGCCTTTCTCTAGCATCTCGTGTGAACGAATACATCCCTATGGCTGTGTGTTGCCCGCTGATTAGCATGGGCGTAGAGTGGCAACAGCTCCGGGCTGCCGCATTGTCGGCAGGTCTAGAGCTGCTGTTGCCCGCCATCTACTCGAGCGTAGAGCAATTGCAGCCATGCCATACCTAGACCTTGCTGCTAGAAAAAGGTGTGTGCGATCTAGCACCGGAAGATATGGATGCTAACCGCAACACTTGAGCAGTTTAACAGTTTCTTTGCAGAAGGTCTCGATTGAATTCAAGAGCAAATAAAGTTTTTTTGTCAATTGCATATGATGTAGGGCTACATCAAGGGTCAACCTTGAGCCCTTATCTCTTTGCCTTAGTAATGGATGAGGTTACTAGGAACATTCAAGGGGATATCCCTTGGTGTATGCTGTTCGCCGATGATGTAGTGTTAGTTGATGAAAGCCAGGCAGGAGTAAATAGGAAACTAGAGTTGTGGCGGCAGACCCTTGAGTCTAAAGGTTTTAGAGTAAGCAGAACTAAAACCGAATACATGAGATGCGACTTTGGCACTACTGCACAAGAGGAGGGAGATATGAGTTTGTAAGGTCAAGTAGTGCCTAGGAAAGATACCTTTCGATATCTGGGATCGATGCTACAGAGGGATGGAGATATTGATGCAGACATTAGCCATAGAATCAAAGCTGGGTGGATGAAGTGGTGCCAAGCTTCTGGCATTCTCTGTGACAAGAGGGTACCACAAAAGCTAAAAGACAAGTTTTATAGAATGACCATTAGACCCGCTATGTTGTATGGAGCAGAATGTTGGCCTACAAAGAAACGACATGTTCAACAACTGAGTGTTGCAGAAATGTGTATGTTGCGTTGGATTTGTGGTCACACAGGAATGGACCGAGTATGGAATGATGATATTCGTGATCATCTAGGGGTAGCACCTATCGAAGAAAAGCTTGTACAACATCGGTTGAGGTGGTTTGGCCATGTCCAAAGGAGACCTTCAGAGGCACCAGTGCATTGTGGAGTTCTAAGTCAAGATAATAATGTGAGGAGAGGCAGAGGAAGATCGAAATTGACATGGGGGGAGGCAATAAAAAGAGATTTGAGAGAATGGGACATACCTAGAGATCTATGCCTGAATAGGAGTGCTTGAAAAACAGCTATCAACGTGCCTGAACCGTGACTGAGGGTGCTTGTTAGGTTTCAACTCTAGCCTACCCCAACTTGCTTGGGACTGACAGGCTTGGTTGGTTGTTGTACACATCGAAGAGAAAATATATATAGTTTCTTCAGAGTACTTAGAATCATCATCTTGCTTTAGCTATATATTAATTTAGTGATCCTTTTCTACCATGTTGCTGCATGATCTTTGTTTAGCTTGATGGATGCAGTTCCGTCTTTGTAGCATCATTGCTCCTTTATTTTAGCACATCCATAAATGCTATGATGATTGTATCCCTTTACATGCACATTTGACATTTGATAGTTTCATGTGTTCATATGTTCGGTGGTATTATAACAAATGTTGTTTTTCGGAAAGAGTTTGTGCTACAATATTGGTTGTATGAAGCAGGGGCTATTTTTCCTAGCTCCTGCACTATTGTTCAGTGACCCTCAGCTTTATTGAAAAAGTGCTTGTGCTGGCCTGCTGAACTTTTATGTTTATATTTAGCCTTAGTAAATATAGAAAAAAATAATGATTACATTAGTTTCCTTCAATTAAGCTTAAGCCTACAAATTTCTTAGTTGTTGAATTGGGTGAGTATAACAAGATAAAATTTTCACACCCAGATTTGGGCTACTGAACTACTCATCTTCAATGTTGGCTTTTCGTAACTTTATGTTTCAGAAAAGAAATGGTCCTCAGAAAGCTATGTAACGTCTGTTCATTGTTACGTTCAGGTCCAGGAGGATCTTGGCCACCCTCCCCTAAGTGCGCGGATCATGTGCAGAACTGATATCCTTCATTGTACAATTATGACTAATTCATTCTGCATGTTATTTACTGAGGTTTTGGGGTTGTGGGATGATGAACTTAGACGATGGAATTAATGAAATTGTGTAATGATGATTAGTTCTTTTATTCATTCTTCCATGATTCTTGCTATTTGCATTGGTTCTGTGATGATATATCGTTACATCTTAGCATTGGTTTTGTGTGTTTCTTACTGAGCATAGGTTCATTGTCAGTGATGTCTTCACTTCACATAGTTTGTTGGTTCTATTACTGACCACACCCCATTGCCAATAATGTATTTTATTCCTATCCATCTCTGTCCACTTTCTTGCAAATCCATGATTTTTGTCATAAAAGAGTGCTAGATTGCTTGTTCTTTCATATGGAAGTGTTCATATCCAACACTTGATGACTTTATACATTCTCTGAAATTGGGTTTTGTTAGATATCGTTGCCTAAAAGCTCAATGTTATCACTCGCCGACTCGCGCGTGTCTTGGCCTCACGTTCTCTGAAATTGGATTTTGTTAGATATCGCTGACTTTATATATTTTGATGCCTTGAGCATGTTCTTTTTGTTTTTTTTGTTACTGCATTGCTAGATTGAAGGTTCCCATATTTGTATGACTTTATCAGCTTCATATTTTTATACCTTCTCTGGTGCTCTCATCTGTCAAGTTATTAGCAGTGCCATGTCAAATGTTTTCATAGCAGATGTACATGTAGCAATCAAGAAGCAATTCAACATTAGATTTCCTATACTTCAAATTCGAGATTTTGTTTTTCTGTAGTGCAAGGTCAGATGTACATCAGGGTCAGCTTAGTTATAAATCTACATTATTGGTCAGACGGTTGGTTACTGTTGTTGTTTTCAATTTTCTTCTCTTGCTTATTGCCTGAATAGGCTTCAACATTTTACATGGTTATCATTTCATTGGTTGGTAGCAGCAAGGATTAGTAAGGATAGGTAGGAAATCTTTTTGATGATATGTTGTCAGGTAAAACTTTCAGCTATATCAACAATGCGGTTCTTATTATAGTTTGTTGGCTTGTTACCAAATAAAAAGCTTTAGTTTATATTGTTGTCTTGTCAACAATGGACAAGGATTAGCTTTAGTATTCTTCCTGTGTTATTAGCAGTGTTCTTTTATAGAAGCATATATGAAGTTTATTTCAGAAGTATTTTGTACCTACCAATAAAATTAATTAATTAGATTATATTATATAACACTATGATTGATGTGTGTGTGCTGCAGTGAGGCCTGCTCCCCTAGCACACACCATGTGTTCATCATATTACCTAGGCGAGGGCGTTAGACAGCTCCCCATTCATTTCAGCATCTCAGCCATCCTGTTTGACCTCTTTAATATTCTGTTGTAATTCCTTTGTAGGAGGTCATGAAAAATTAGTGAATTACCTAATTAGGCAACTGGCTCTACTCTGTATATTGTAATGATGTTTATTTCAGTTTTACTACTGAATTCATATGGTGTTTATTGTAGCTTTATGTATGTTACTAAAATGGCTCTCATTCTAGACTAAAGATGCATTACCCCTGGTCCTTCTTCAATCAAGTTTAGGTACACCAAAGAAAACTAATGTTACCTTTTTTTGTTTTAGTTTTGTAAGTTGGAAGATAATAGCTAACTGGATTTTCTTCGTCTTTATTGAATTGAAGGTATGGATCTACATGCTATAAAGAAAATTTTACAAGTGACTGATTACTGAAGCATGATCTTTTTTAGTTCTGCACTGTGGTTCAGAGAAAAAAAGTTGTTTTTAGTCTACATGCAGAGCATTAGAGGTGACAGGAAAATATATGTTTTAGTCCATAAATATCCATGGTGAGGGTTACATAAATGTGCATTGACCCTTGCTACTGTGAACTGCTCTTTTGGTGCTTCCACATTAGATTTCTATTGTGAGAAATCTTTGGGGAAAAAAAGCAATGACATATTTTTTATTTTGACATTTATTTCCTCTGTTTCTGGATGATCAGTAATTGATGGTTAAGTCTAGTACTTGTATCTTACTCTCTGCATTTTACTTTTACTACAGGTAGGAGGTGCCTTGACCGGCTCCCAAGTTGATCATGGACAAGCCTTGGCAACCAAGTAGCTTAGAGCATCTTGCATTATGCTGCAAGAATATGCTAGGGAGTAGGTAGGAGCTGCTCTGCTCTATATAAGCAGCAGCACCCTTTTGTAACCGTGAGATGCTTTTGCCATTTTCCAATTCAATCCAAGCGGCCACATGCCAAGCTGCCCTCTGGGTTTTGCTGTAGATCAGATCTAGTTCATATCTAGGCAACAATTGGTATCAAAGTTTAGTCTAGAGCACCGCTGCCATGTCCACTGAGAGCTCAAGAGCACAAGCCACCGTAGCCGCCGCCGGAGGAGGAGCAGTGGTCGTCAATCCTCTGGTCGGAGGCGCTAGTGGAGTAGGGGCTAGAGCGGGTGACCGCGCGACGCGCCTTGCTGCCGCTGAGGCAGCGGCTGCGGTGGCGGCCGCCACCGCCTAGCTGGCAGCAGCCGCGGCTCAGGCCACGGTAGCAGTTGCTGCTACACTTCACGCGGAGATGGAGCAGGAGGACGCGATGTCAGTGGGAGGGAGGTCACTCAGTCCGCGTCGCTGCCACCCATCAGTGTCACCTGAGCGGCGCCGAGGACATCGCGGGCGATCGCCAGTGCAGCAGACTATCTACCGCGACTCTGGGGCCGGCACGCCATGACCGATGCTCACCAAGAGCAACTACCACGAGTGGAGCCTCCTCATGAAGGTGAAGCTGTAGGTGCGGCAACTCTGGTAGGCGGACCATGTCGGCGGCGTCGGGTACAGCGAAGATCGCCGGGCCTTAGAGGCCCTCTGCGTCGCCGTGCCTCTTGACGTCGCGGCAACCATTGTCGACAAGCCAACGGCGAAGATGGCGTGGGACGCCATCGCGCTGCGGCGGATCGGCGGCGAGCGCGTGCGCCACGCCACGCTGCAGCGGCTCAGAGGAGAGTGGGAAGGTCTCACCTTTCAGCCCGGTGAGCAAGTCGAGGACTTCACCGTGCGGCTGACAAACCTGATGGGCGAGATGGCGCGCAACGGCGACACCGACCTCACGGAGGAGCGCGCCATCGAGAAGTTCCTCCGGAGCATGCTAAAGAGGTACACGCAGATCATCAAATCGATCGAGACGCTGATGGATTTTGAGCAGCTCACCATTGAGGACGTCACCGGGCGGCTCAAGTCAGTCTAGGACCGAGAGCAGGCGCCAGAATCTGACTTCGCCGCTGTCGGCGGCAAGCTGCTGTACACCGCCGACCAGTGGTGGGCCTTAGACAAGAAGGAGGAAGGTGTCGGGCCATCCAAGGATCGACGTCGGCGTCCCCGCGGTGGCAAGAAGAACAAGCCGCGCGGTGACCACAACGACGGAGGAGCTGGAGGCGGCGGTAGGGTGCAAGCGGACCGGGTAGGAGGTGCAAACGGCGAACACAGGGCGAATCATGATGACCTCTGCCTCAACTGCAACCGCGCTGGCCACTGGGCCAGGGACTGCCTCCATCCTCGACATGGTTGGGGCGGTCGTGAGCGACGAGGCGCGACGGCGCACATGGCGAAAGTAGAGGAGGACGCTACTCTGTTTTCCGCGCACAGCTTTCCTGAGCAGGATGAAGCAGGGAGCGGTGACAAGCGCCAAGCTCCGACCCTCTTCACCACCGGCGCCAACCTGGACCTCGATGAGCTACGGGCCCGTGTCTTCCTCAACACCGGCACTAGCGGCGACAAGCTTGATGGATGGTACCTAGACACCAGCGCCACCCACCACATGACGGGATGTCGTGAGCTCTTCACCGACCTGGACACTTCGACCAGAGGCACGGTTGAAAGGTCTTGATGGCTAGAGGGGGGTGAATAGCCTTTTAAAAAATTCTACAAAGACAAGCTAAACAAGTTTATCAAAATAACAAGTAGTGAGATGCAAGTTTTGCTTAGCCTACGGGGTGTTTGCAAGCCACCTAACCAATTCACAATTCTAATATATTTGCACTCAACCGCACAAGTCAAACCGAGAAGGTAACTACAACTAGCAAGCTACACAAAAGAGCTACTCTAGCAAAGCTAACTAGCTAGCAAAGATAACTAAGAAGGTAATGCGAAGTTGAGTTAGGAGAGTTTCACCGAGGGGCGAAGTATTGAGCCAACCAATATGATCAACAATGAATACCAAGATAACCGAACACCGGGATCCATCAATCACAATATGAAAGTGATGACACGAAGATTTATCTCGAGGTTCACGTGCTTGCCGGCACACTAGTCCCTGTTGTGTCCCTCTTCACCACGTGGTTCGGTGGTTAGTCGGTCTCACACTGAGCCTCTCAAAAGGCGCCACAAGAACCTACCAAATGGCAAAAGGTTGCAATGACACGAGCAATTCACTAACGTTGCCTTTGGCGCTTCGCCGAGGTAGGCACAAACCCCTCACAATCACCGGAGGTGGCCAAGAACAATCACCAACTCTTGCCAATGCCTCCAAGCTGCTCCAAGCCGTCTAGGTGGCGGCAACCACCAAGAGAAACAAGAATCCTGCAGCAAATCAACCACCAAGTGCCAACTAGATGCAATCTCACAATGCAAATGCACTTGGATCACTCAATCTCACTTTGAATATGCAAAGAAGCAAGAGAGATGAGTGGGAGGGGAGTTGCTTAGCTCAAAGTGCTCACAAGTATGTCAAATGTTCGAGAGAGAGAGAGAGAGAGAGAGCCTTGAGCTGACCAACGAGTATTTACAGACGTACCCCTTCGAATATAGTCGTTAGAAACTTGAAACAGCCAAAGTCACGCTGACTGGACGCGTTGGTCACACTGACCGGACGCGCCGGTCGCACAACGGCTAAGCTGCGAAGCACCGACCGGACGCGCTGGTCGCGCTGAGTGCGACCGGACGCGCTGGTCCCGTAACTGACCGGACGCACTGGTCAAGCCTGAGCAGCGCTCAATGAAACAGCGACCGGACGCGCTGTAGAACTGACCGGACGCCATAGTGCCAGCGTCCGGTTGGAGTCCAGTAAGCTCCCTGAACGACCAGACGCGTCCAGTCGACAGTGACCGGACGTGCTTCGCGTCCGATCATCAAACTGAAACACGCGCAAACGCTGAACACTGACCGGATGTGTCCGGTCAAACAGAGATCGTGTCCGGTTCAGCGTCCGATCATCTCTATGACCTCCGTTCGCCTCCGTTTCTTTTCTGACTTCTGACGTAGTGGAAAATAGTCGTTTCAACTCCTCAAAAACGCCTTCGCAAACGTGCTAACATCACCAAGTGATCTCATCAAGTGTGAGTGTGTTAGCATTTTCACAATCATTTTTTGAGGCGTTATTAGTTCTATCCAAATGCATATAATTATGAAATGCACACGTAGAGGCACTTAGGAGTTCAATAGCCGCGTCATTCCCCTCTTTATAGTATGGCTATCTAACCTATAATGTAACCACACCCACTAGATGTCTTGGTTACTAAAACACAACCCTTAAGCATATATCTTTGCCTTGATCTCGTAGGGTTGCGTCCAAATCCAAGTGTGGCTATCATGATCACCATGTCCATCTTGCCACCAACCTTGAAATGTACTAATCCTCATATGCTACATACAACTTAGGCATAGGATTAGTACTTAGACATTGTCACTAATTACCAACACCAAACATAGGACTTTCAACGGTGCGGTTCGGTGACGAGTCAAAGGTGGAGATCCACGGCGTCGGGTCCATCATCTTCGAGGCCAAGACGGGCAAGCACCGGGTGCTCCATGGCGTCTACTACATCCCGGCGCTCCGCAACTCGATCATGAACCTCGGTCAGTTGGATGAGGGAGGCTCGAAGGTGGAGATCGAGGATGGCGTGTTGAGGATCTGGGATCGGCGCAAGTGGCTGCTCGTCAAGGTCTGGCGCAGCGCTAATCGCCTCTACATCCTCCACCTCAACGTGGCCAAGCCGCTCTACCTCGCCGCGCGCAAGGACGATAAGGCATGAGCGCTTCGACCATCACCACTTCGACATGCTTCGTCAGCTCGCCAGGGACGACATGGTGCACGGGTGAAAGTCTCTAGTTTGGTTTTGGCTAATTGATGAAACCTAGGACTAACCTTTGTATCTAAGTGGATGATTTAGATAAAGGAGATCATTGAATATGATACATGACATTGACTCATATGACCAATATGATGAAGACCAAGATGATGCTTGGCTCGATGGACCGGTTGTGAGGGTGAAGGGCAAGTCGAGGCTTCGAAGCGAAGGACCATGCGATGGTAAAGCTTGAGCAAGACTTGGCGCCGACGGACCGATGCAACGGTGAAGAGCAAGTGAAGTCAAGGTCGATGGATCGAGACGGTCATATGATGATATGGAGTGGATCATAACTTTTGGAGAAACAAAATGGGCTCAAGGCAAAGGTATAACCAAAGGGCCATTTTGTTTTGCACTCAAGACACCATAGAGGGTGTGAGTGGTTTAGGATCGATAGCCGAACTATTAAGAGGGGAAGTCTTATTGGTTATTCGATGCACAGGTGCCACTAGGTGAATTCATGAAGTGCATTGCATGTAGGGCCTAGTGAGCTAACTGGAAAACCTTCGAAAATGTTTATGGAAAGGCTAACACACGTGCACAAGGTGGTGATCACTTGTTGGTGTTGGCACATTTGCGAAGGCGTTGAAGTTTGAGCGGTAGAGAGGGTTTGGGGCTCTCTCTCCCTCCTGTCGAGCTTGCGAGCGCGGGATTCAGGCGTTTTTGGGAACTTGAAATGCCTATTTTCCACTACGCCGGAAGTCGGAAAAGAAACGAAGGCGAACAGAGGTCACAGAGGTGACTGGACGCTGCACCGGACGCGGTCTTAGTATGACCGGACGTGTCCGGTCAGTACAGCGCATGCGCGGGTGCTAGGGTTTGCAACCGGCGCGTCCGGTCACTCGCGGGACCGGCGCGTCTGGTCAGGTGTCCAGAGGAAACTAAGTTTCACAAGGACGATCGGACGCGAGGCGCGTTCGGTCACACATGATCGGACGTGTCTGATCGTTGAGGGAGCTTACTAGACTCTAACCGGATGCGGGCACTGTCGCATCCGGTCGTTGCGAGGGGCACGTCCGGTCGTTGCTTCGCGGGCGCGCGAGTCAGTGCGATCGGCGCGTCCGATCGTTCGAAGTGGCGCGTCCGGTCGTTTGACGGGCGCGTCCGGTCGTTGCCAGGGTCGTGTCCGGTCATTGGTTTGACCGTTGGTGTCAGTGACCGTTGGAGGATCGGACGCGGTTGAGCGCGTCCGGTCAGTTATGACCGACGCGTCCGGTCATCCCGATAGGACCCAGTGAAGGGGTATAACGGCTCTATTCAGATGGGATGCTTATAAATACTTGTTGGCCGGCCCTTGGGGAGGCAATTCATGATTTCTAACATTCTTGTGCATCCTTTGAGCTAGAGCATCTCCTCCCACTCATCTCTCTTGCTTGATTGCAAATCAAAAGTGAGATTGAGTACTCCCAAAGTGCATTGCATAGCTTGAGGGCATCTAGTGGCACTTGTGGGTGGTTTAGCCGGTGGATTTCTTGTTACTCTTGGAGAGTACCGCTCCTAGCCGGCTTGGAGATTGTTGGAGGCGTTGGCAAGAGAAGGTGATTGTTCTTGGCCACCTCTGGTTGATTGTAAGAGGTTCTTGTGCTTTCCTCGGCGGGACGCCAAAAGCAACTCTATTACATTGCGCGTGTCATTGAGTTACCTCACTTGAGTGTGGTGTCTTGCGGTGCCTTGCGGGGCGTGCCTTGAGGGGCAAGTGACTTGAGGGTCACACCGAGGAACCATCTAAGTGTTGGTCGACACAACCGGTGACGTAGCTTGTCAGTGCACAAGTGAACACTGGGTGAATAAAAATATTGTGTCTCTTGTCTCCCGGTGATTGGTCTTCATATTGTGTTGTTGTCAATATTGATTGATTATATATTATCTTGGTGATTGGCAACATCTTCACTACACCGTTAGTATAAGATACACAATCCTCTCTCTTGCATTTACATTTACTAGATTATCTTGTGTAGCTCTAGTAGTAGCTTTGCTAGTTGTTGTTAGCTTACTCACTAGTGCAAGATTAGTGACTTAGCCTTTGTATGAACTAGAGATCATAATCTACCAGTCTTGTGGATAGGAGGCTTGCATCGCAATCGTAGGCTAAGCAAAACTCGCTTTGCACCGTTTGTTATTCTAACAAGTTTGCTTAGTGGTTCTTGTAGAATTTTTTATAGGCTATTCACCCCCCTCTAGCCATCTAGGACCTTACAAGTGGTATCGGAGCCGTGGTCACTGTTTTAATCAAGGCTTAACATCCTTCGGTGTGAAAAATGGCTCAAATTGTATTCAATCATGTTGGGGGCAAGCCACTGTTCTTTGATGGTGTTAGTTCTTTTGCTCATTGGAAGAGAAAGATGACAATGTACCTTGGTTCTATTCATGAGAGAGTTTTGTAAGTCACCGAGAATGACTTTGCTATCATTGATCCCGATCATCTCACCGATGAAGATAGAGCAAATAGAACATGCAATAGAATGACTCTCAATACACTTTACCATGGTATTGACACAAAAGTATTTGAGGGCATCAAGGACTTAGAATTGGCATATGAAGTATGGACAAGGTTGAGTGAAACATATGAGGGCACTAAGGTTGTGAAGAGTGCCAAGCTATATGGGCTCAAGAGTGAGTTTGAGAACTTCAAGATGAAAGAAGAAGAAACAATCTTAGAGATGTTTTATAGATTGCAAGTAATTGTGAATGATCTCAAGAGCTTAGGGCATAAGACACAAGACCAAGATTTTTGCCACAAGTTCTTGTTGAGCTTACCAAGAAAATTCAAAATGTTGATCATGATGCTACAAAGAGATGGGCTTGAAACAATGAAGCCTAATGATTTGCTTGGAGAGGTATTAACATATGATAAGTATGATCAAGATGTTAATGAGAAGGAGGAGGAAAAAAAGAAGAAGAAGACCGTGGCATTCAAGGCCATCTCCTCCAAGGGCAAAGCTACCATCATTGAAGAAGAAGAAGACAATAGTGAAGATGAAGATTATGAAATTGATGATGAGGCATTTGCTTTTGTAGTCAAGAAAATGGGTCACATGTTCATTAAGAGAAGAGGCTTCAAAAAGAGAAATGACAACTTCAAGAGCAATGAGCAACAAAGGAAATGCTTCAATTGTGATAGCACCGAACATCTTCAAGCCGAATGTCCCTATGACAAGAAGAAGAACAACAAGAGGGGCAAGTTTGAGAAGAAAAAGAGAGAAGCCAAGATGACTTTCAAGAAGGGTAAGAACGGAGCCTATGTGGTCACTTGGGAAAGTGATGATGATGATGAAGAAGAAGAATCATCCAACAAGGCTTTTGCTTCCATTACTATCAACAAGAAGCCTTCACTATTTGATTTATACTCTTCGTGCTTCATGGCCAAAGAAGCTAAGGTATTATATGATGAGAGTGATGATGAAAGTGAAATGGAATATGTTCATGATAGTGATAATGATAATAATAATGATAATAAAAATGATGATGATGAACCAACTAAAGAACAACTATATGACTTGATGCAACAAACTAGAGACATAGCTATTGCCAAAAACAAGGAGTGTAAGAAGCTTTCAATGAAAGTAGCAATACTTAAGAAAGTTCTAGGTGAGCTTAAGAACACTCATGAGAGTCTAGTGGAAGACCATGAGGATCTTGGTAAAGCTCATTTCAAGCTTGAAAAAGCTCACTCATTGCTACTTGAGCAACAAGCAAAGAAGGAGGTTGTTGTATCATGTGATATAGGTGTTACATGTGATATAATTGATGAATCTTTTTATAAACCTATCATCATGACAAATGCTAACCCTTCTTGTAGCTCTTCATCCACCACCACCAACTCTACCTCCACTACTAGTGATGGTTTCACTTGTGATACCTCACTAATGGTTGAGAATGAGACTCTCAAGAGAGAGGTGGATGAGCTCACTCATGCCCTAGGCAAGGCCTATGGTGGTGAGGCCCGCTTGCTTAAGTGCTTGGATAGCCAAAGGTTCTCTCTTAACAAAGAGGGATTGGGCTACACCCCCAAGAAAGGCAAGTCGGCCTTTGCAACTCCAAAGCCTAGCTTTGTGAAGAGCAATGGTCAGTTTTGCAATAGATGCAAGCAAGTTGGGCACTTAGAGCATAATTGTAATAAAAAGAACCAAATCAAGAAATTTGTTAATGCTATACCTTTTGATTCTTGTTATGTGCTTACCAAAGGTGTGAAGGGTGTGCAAGCTAAGTTTATTGGTACACCCATTGTTGGCCCAAAGAAGAAGGCTATTTGGGTACCAAAGAGCTTAGTTACTAACCTACAAGGAACCAAGCAAAAATAGGTACCTAAGCTTCATTGATTTGCTTGTAGGTCAATTACAAAGCCGGAGGAAGGCATTGGATTATTGATAGTGGGTGCACTCAACACATGACCGGTACATCAAGAATGTTTGACTCAATCAATGACAATAATAGTGGTGTTGATTCTATCACATTTGGCAATAACAAGAAAGACAATGTTATTGACTTGGGCAAGATTGTAATATCAATTGACTTGAGTATCTCCAATGTGTTGCTAGTTGAAAGCTTGGATTTCAATCTTCTATCTGTGGCACAAATATGTGATCTTGGTTACAAATGTATCTTTGGGGTTGATGATGTGGAAGTCATTAGTATGGATGGTTTAAATGTGGCATTCAAGGGCTTTAGATATGAGAATCTCTACCTAGTTGACTTTAATGCTAGAGAAACTTCTTTGACAACTTGCTTAATCTCCAAATCAAGCATGGGTTGGCTTTGGCATAGAAGGCTTGGTCATGTTGGCATGAAACAATTGAAGAAGCTTACAACTCACAATCTTGTCAATGGTTTGAAAGATGTTGAATTTGTGAAGAATAAGCTTTGTAGTGCATGTCAAGCCGGGAAGCAAGTTGGAAGCTCACATCCAAAGAAGAGTACAATGAGCACATGCAAAGCATTTGATTTGATGCGCATGGATATATTTGGCCCAACAACATACTCAAGCATAGGTGGTAATAAGTATGGTTTTGTCATAGTGGATGACTTCACAAGATTCACATGGGTATTCTTTTTTAGTGACAAAAGTGAAGTGTTTGACACTTTCAAGACATTTCTCACTAGAGTTCATAATGAGTTTGAGATTAGAATCAAGAAAGTGAGAAGTGACAATGGAAGTGAATTCAAGAATACAAGAATTGAAGAACTTTGTGATCACTATGGCATTGGACATCAATTCTCAACTAAGTACACTCCACAATCAAATGGCCTAGTTGAGAGAAAGAATAGAACATTGCTTGATATGGCTAGATCAATGCTTCATGAGTACAATGTGAGTTAATCTTTTTGGGATGAAGCAATCAATACCGCTTGCTACTACATCAACAGACTATATTGTCATCCATTGCTAGAGAAGACCCCATATGAGCTACTTCATGGAAGAAAGCCCAATATTTCTTACTTTAAAGTGTTTGGTTGCAAATGCTATATCTTGAAAAAGGGCACTAGATTGAAAAAGTTTGACAAGAGATGTGATGAGGGGTTCCTACTTGGTTATTCAACTACAAGCAAAGCTTATAGAGTTTCGAACAACTCAAGTGGCATTCTAGAAGAAGTCCATGATGTGCAATTTGATGAAACCAATGGGTCACAAGATGAAGAAGAGAATCTAGATGATGTTGATGGAACTCTATTGGTGGAAGCAATGAAGAACATGGACATTGGGGACATTAGAGCAAAGCAAGTGATTGATATTCAAGATGATGATAAAGATCAAGTGCTCAATTCTTCATTCAAGCTAGCTAGTGACTCTCAAGTACTAGATCATGGTGCTAGTTCATCTCATCAAGATACATCAAGTGATCAACCAAGCTCAAGTAACCAAGTGCAAGTACTCCAACCACAACATGTTGCAAGAGATCACCCCATTGATAGTGTTATTGGTGATATTAGAAGTGGTGTGCAAACTAGATCAAGATTGACCATATTTTGTGAGCATGCATCATTTTTGTCAACCTTAGAACCAAAGAAAATAGAAGAAGCTTTGAAGGATCCCGATTGGATCATGGCTATGCAAGAAGAACTAAACAATTTCACAAGAAATAATGTTTGGGAATTGGTAGAAAGGCCAAATGACTATAATATGATTGGAACCAAGTGGGTGTTCAAAAATAAGCAAGATCAAGATGGCATTGTGGTGAGAAACAAAGCAAGACTAGTTGCTCAAGGTTACACTCAAGTAGAAGGTCTTGACTATGATGAGACATATGCTCCCGTGGCAAGATTGGAAGCAATAAGGATTCTATTGGCTTATGCTTATGCACACAACATCAAATTATATCAAATGGATGTCAAAAGTGCATTTCTCAATGGGATCATCAATGAGTTAGTCTTTATTGAGCAACCTCCCGGATTTGAAGATGACAAGAAACCCAACCATGTATACAAGTTGAAGAAGGCTTTATATGGCTTAAAGCAAGCACCTAGAGCATGGTATGAGAGGCTAAGGGATTTCCTTCTCTCTAAGGGATTCAAGATGGGCAAGGTTGATACAACTCTATTCACCAAGAAGATTGGGAATGATCTATTCATAGTGCAAATATATGTTGATGACATCATCTTTGGATCAACCGATCAAGCTTATTGTGAAGAATTTGGTGCTATGATGGCCAAAGAGTTTGAAATGTCTATGATTGGTGAACTTAGCTACTTCCTTGGTCTCCAAGTCAAACAACTGAAGAATGGGACATTTGTGAGTCAAGGGAAATACATAAGGGACATGTTGAAGAAATTTGGAATGCAAGATGCAAAGCCAATTTCAACTCCAATGGGTACAAATGGCAATTTGGATAGTGATTTTGATGGCAAAATGGTGAATCAAAAGGAATATCGGTCTTTGATTGGAAGTCTACTCTATGTCACCGCATCAAGGCCGGATGTCATGTTTAGTGTTTGTATGTGTGCTAGATATCAAGCCTCACCTAGAGAGAGTTATCTCACGGCCGCAAAGAGAATATTAAGGTACTTGAAGCAAACAAGAGATGTTGGACTATGGTATCCCAAGGGGTCAAAGTTTGAATTGATTGGATATTCGGACTCCGACTATGGGGGTTGCAAGATCAATAGAAAGAGCACAAGTGGCACATGTCAATTACTTGGAAGATCACTTGTGTCATGGTCCTCAAAGAAACAAAATAGTGTGGCAATCTCTACCGTCGAAGCCAAATATGTGAGTGCGGGGAGTTGTTGTGCACAATTGCTATGGATGAAATCAACTTTGAAGGATTATGACCTCAACTTCAAGAATGTGCCATTGCTATGTGATAATGAAAGTGTAATCAAGATGATACAAAACCCGGTTCAACATGGAAGAACAAAGCATATTGACATAAGATATCATTTCATTAGAGATCATCAACAAAAGGGAGATATTGCTATTGAAAGTGTTGGCACCAATGATCAACTTGTCGATATTCTCACCAAGCCACTTGATGAAAAGAGGTTTTGCAAGCTAAGGAATGAATTGAACATTCTTGATTTCTCAAACATGAGTTGAATGCACCCCACCCACTTATTGACATGCCTCTCCTTCGACATTACAAGGTAAAGTTGATTGACATGTCATTCATCCTATGCTAAGGACTTGCTAGAGCATATAGACATAATAAGTGGTACGCATGAGCATTCATGATAAATCAAATGAATTTGATGGATATATGTTACCACTTTTGCTTCTATGCTTATTTTGATCTAGTGGTGGCATATGACATATTTGTGAGCTTGCAAACCTAGTGTTGAATCTAGAAGATTTGCTATACGTGTTTAATTCAACTTAGGCAAGATAACCCTTATTATGAGGTGTGAAGAAGCTTGTCTTTGGTTCAAACCGAATTAAATATCTTTGGCAAGTATTCTAGGTTGAACCAAACTTGATAAATTCTAACCTACTCCATCAAACATTGTTTTTCTCTCCACAATTTGATCCCATTTTTGGGTAAGTTGTTGACAAAGGGGGAGAGAAAAAGATGACTCAACATGATAAAGGGGTAAATAAAATTTTGATGCACACAAGTAGGGGGAGCAAGCTCATAAACAAAGTTGTTGCATTTGTTTGTGCATTCTCAAATGACTTGCTCATTGCATATGTATTTAAATCCATTATACATGCTTGTGTGGTGCAATGCTAGTATAGAACTTGAATGATGAAATGATCTACTAGCATGCATAGGAATAGTTTACATGAGTTTACATGTGGTATCTAGACATGCCCTAAACTTTACAAGTGGTTCAAGAACCTTTACTATAATGTTAATCTCATGGGGTTCTTGAGTTTTGATGGATGTCTAGTTACTTCATGATGCTAAGGATGGTGTAAAAGGCAACTCCGATTGGTATCACACTTCAAAGGTCTATTTCTTACACCTTAGCATCATTTTGGTAGAATTACTCTCTCAACACTTCTATCCATTCATATGTGCAAAGCTTTCAATCCAAACTCTATGCACATATGTAGAGAGAGCTAATTCTGCCAAAACCGAGCTTGTGATAATTGTTCAAACTTTACTTATGAGCAAAATGATTGGACAAGTATGAAAAGTTCAAAACTTTTATTATCAAAATCATCTTTGTGAGGGTTGTCATCAATTACCAAAAAGGGGGAGATTTAAAGTCCCTAGTTTGGTTTTAGCTAATTGATGAAACCTAGGACTAACCTTTGTATCTAAGTGGATGATTTAGATAAAGGTGGTCATTGAATATGATACATGACATTGACTCATATGACCAAGATGATGAAGACCAAGATGATGCTTGGCTCGATGGACCGGTTGTGAGGGTGAAGGGCAAGTCGAGGCTTCGAAGCGAAGGACCATGCGATGGTGAAGCTTGAGCAAGACTTGGCGCCGACGGACCGATGCAACGGTGAAGAGCAAGTGAAGTCAAGGTCGATGGATCGAGACGGTCATGTGATGATATGAAGTGGATCATATCTTTTGGAGAAACAAAATGGGCTCAAGGCAAAAGTATAACCATAGGGCCATTTTGTTTTGCACTCAAGACACCATAGAGGGTGTGAGTGGTTTAGGATCGATAGCCGAACTATTAAGAGGGGAAGTCTTATCGGTTATTCGATGCACGGGTGCCACTAGGTGAATTCATGAAGTGCATTGCATGTAGGGCCTAGTGAGCTAACTGGAAAACCTTCGAAAATGTTTATGGAAAGGCTAACACACGTGCACAAAGTGGTGATCACTTGTTGGTGTTGGCACATTTGTGAAGGCGTTGAAGTTTAAGCGGTAGAGAGGGTTTGGGTCTCTCTCTCCCTCCCGCCGAGCTTGCGAGCACGGGATTCAGGCTTTTTTGGGAACTTGAAATGCCTATTTTCCACTACGCCGGAAGTCGGAAAAGAAACAGAGGCGAACGGAGGTCACAGATTATATATCATCTTGTGTTGTTGTCAATATTGATTGATTATATATCATCTTGGTGATTGGCAACATCTTCATATTGTGTTGTTGTCAATATTGATTGATTATATATCATCTTGGTGATTGGCAACATCTTCACTACACCATTAGTATAAGATACACAATCCTCTCTCTTGCATTTACATTTACTAGATTATCTTGTGTAGCTCTAGTAGTAGCTTTGCTAGTTGTTGTTAGCTTACTCACTAGTGCAAGATTAGTGACTTAGCCTTTGTGTGAACTAGAGATCATAATCTACTAGTCTTGTGGATAGGAGGCTTGCATCACAACCGTAGGCTAAGCAAAACTCGCTTTGCGCCGTTTGTTATTCTAACAAGTTTGCTTAGTGGTTCTTGTATAATATTTTATAGGCTATTCACCCCCCCCTCTAGCCATCTAGGACCTTACAACGGGCTACTGGTGATCGACCACGTTGGCCAATTCTGCGACACATGCGTCATCACCAAGAACCGCCGCACCCCATTCCCGGCTGAAGCCTAGTACCGCGTGTAGGACCCGCTGGAGCTCGTCCACGGTGATCTTTGCGGCCCCATCTCGTCGGTGACTCCTAGCGGTAGGCGCTACTTCCTGCTGCTGGTCGATGATGCCATGCGGTACATGTGGGTGGCGCTGCTGACCACCAAGGACGTCGCTGTGAAAGCCATCAAGCATCTTCAAGTCCTGGCGGAGAAGAAGAGCGGGCGAAAGCTCCGGGCGCTACGCACTAACAACGGGTGCGAGTTCACAGTCACCGAGTTCGTGGCCTACTGTGCGGAGGAGGGCATTGAGTGCCATTATAGCGCCCCCTACTCACCACAGAAGAATGGCATTGTGGAGAGGAGGAACCAAACGGTGGTCGCCATGGCGCGGGCTCTGCTGAAGCAGCGAAGGCTTCTAGCGCGGTTTTGGGGGGAGGCCATGGTGACCGCGGTCCATCTCCTGAACCGGGCTCCTACCAAGGCGCTCAGCGCATGACGCCGTACGAGGCATGGCACGGCAAGGCACCGGCGGTAGCGCATCTACGCACATTCGGTTGCCTCGCCTTCACCAAGGATCTCACTCAGCTTAAGAAGCTCGACGACCGCAGCTATCCCAACGTCTTCATCAGGCACGCGGACGGTGCCAAGGCTTATCGCGTTCTCGACCCTGCAACTCAGCGTGTGCGGGTCTCGCGCGATGTCGTCTTCAATGAGAGCCGCGGGTGGGACTAGAACAAGGAAGGAGGGAGTCCAGCTCCGGTGGATGAGGATTTCATCGTCGAGCACCTTACTCCGACCACGCCGCGCGCCCCGACCACGTCAACTGCTCCGACCACGTCGGACGCTCCGACCACGCCACGCACCCCGACCACGTCAGACGCTCCGACCACGTCAGACGCTCCAACCACGCCGCACACCCCGATCACGTCGGACACTCCGACCACGTCAAGTGCTCCGACCACGTCGAGCGCTCTGACCATGTCGACCGCTCCGACCATGTCGCAATCACCGACTCCGGGGGAGCTCGGAAGCACACTAGCGGTAGCAATGGCTCCGAGCACATCCTAGATCATGCTCGCCATGCCGCTGAAGGACGATGAAGATTGGCTTGACGCGTTCTACGATGATGAGCCACTCCGCTATTGCACGGTGACCAACATCATCGGCGATGAGTCCTCTCCAGGCTTGGCTCCTCGTCTCTTCACCCAACTCCACCTCACGCACGCGGCGAGCCAACCAACTACGCGGAAGCCAGGGGCGATCCAGCGTGGGAGGCTACCATGAAGCAAGAGCTCGAGTCTATGGAGAAGAACAGGACATGGGAGCTCATCGACCTTGAAAGTCCTATGTTTGGTGTTGGCAATTAGTGACAATGCCTAAGTACTAACCACATATGCATAAGAATGTGTGTAGCTATGATGTGGTTGGTGCAATGACATGGTGAAGCAAGGATCAAGCAATGGTGATGTGATCAAGTGCTTGCCATGGTGGAGTTGGAACAAGGTGCAACAAGTGATGATCAAGGCAAAGGTATCATGTAGGGATTTTTATTTTGCATCCAAGACACCATAGAGGGTGTGGATGGCTTAGGATCGATAGTCGTACTATAAAGAGGGGAATTTCTGGGGCTATTGATCACTTAAGTGCCACTAAATGAAAATTCATTTGCATATGCATTTAGATCTAGTGGAGAGCTAACCTAACACCTCAAAAATGATTGTGAAAATGCTAACACACATGCACATAATGATGTACACTTGGTGATGTTAGCACATTTACAAAGGCGGTAGAGTTTGAGCGGTAGAGAGGGGTTGGGTTCCTCTCTCCCTCCTGTCGAGCTTGCGAGGCGGGATTCAGCGCTTTTCGGGAAATGAAACGCCTATTTTCCACTGCACCGGACGTGAAGAAACAGAGCGAACGGAGGTCACAGAGGTGACCGGACGCTGGACCGGACGCGGTCTCTGTTTGACCGGACGCGTCCGGTCAGTGCTCAGTGTTTGCGCGTGTCTCGGTCTTCTAATCGGACGCGGTGGCGCATCCGGTCATGATCAACCGGACGCGTCCGGTCACGCGTGGAGGCTTACTGGAAACAACCAGACGCTGGCACTGTGGTGTCCGGTTCGTCTAGCATGCACGTCCGGTCGCTGACTCGCTGAGCGCTATTCGGCTCGACCAACGCGTCCGGTCGATCATGGGACCAGCGCGTCCGGTCATTCTTCGTGCGTGGGTAGTGTGCGCACCTGCGTGTCCGATCAGTTTGACCAGCGCGTTCGGTCAGCGCGGCTACAGCAGAATCAAGTGCCTAATAGCTAGTTCTTATTGGGGACATCTATAAATACTTGTTGGCCGGCTCTTTGGGGTATCTCTTGGCTTGTTGATCATTCTAGCACTCCTTTGAGCTGAGCACATCCCCTCCCACTCATCTCCCTTGCTTGTTTGCCTAATCAAAGCGAGATTGAGTGATCTCAAGTGCATTTACTTGTGAGTTTGCATCTAGTTGGCACTTGGGTGTTCATTTGCTACGGGATTCTTGTTTCTCGTGGTGGTTGTCGCCACCTAGACGGCTTAGAGCAACGGTGGAGCTCCAGCATGTGTTGGTGACTGTTCGTGGCCGTCTCCGGTGAGCTTGTTGTGAGAGGTTGTTGTGGTTCCCCGACGGAGTGCCGAATTCCAACTCTAGTGGATTGCTCATGTTGAAACTTCTCACCATTTGGTAGGTTTTTGTGACGCCTTTTGAGAGGCTCGGTGTGTGATACCGATTAGCCACCGAACCACGTGGTGTAGGGGGACACAACGAGGACTAGCGTGTCGGCAAGCACGTAAACCTCGGGACAAATCATCATGTCTCCACTTCATTGATTGTGGTTGATTTGTATAGGTGGATTGGTTATCTTGGATATTATCTTTTGAATATTGATTGGTTGGCTCATTTCATCGCCCCTCGGTGAAATCTCTCGTATCTCTAACTTGCATTACATTTCAAGTAATTGGTTGTTTGCTCTTGCTAGCTTGTTGTTGTAGCTTGTGTAGTTTTAGTTTTGTGTAACTTGCTAGCTTGTTTAGTTGTTGCTCTTGCAGTTTGACTTATGCGGTTGAGTGAAATATATTAGAATTGTCATTTGGATAGGTGGCTTGCAACACCCCATAGGCTAGGCAAAACTCGCATCTCGCCATTTGTTGTTACTAATCAACTTGTCTAGCACTTTTTGTAGAAAGTTTTATTAGGCTATTCACCCCCTCTAGCCATCAAGACCTTTCAGACCTGCCCGCTGGCCACCGCCCGATCACGCTGAAATGGGTGTTCAAGCTCAAGAAGGACGAGAAGGGGCTGATGACCAAGCACAAGGTGAGATTGGTGGCGCAAGGTTTCATCCAACAGGAGGGGATCGACTATGACGACGCGTTCGCACCGGTGGCGAGGATGGAGTCCATGCGGGTTCTCCTCGCTCTAGCAGCCCAAGAAGGATGGAAGGTACACCACATGGACATAAAGTCCGCATTCCTCAATGATGACCTCAAGGAGGAGGTGTATGTGCGCCAGCCACCAGGCTTCGCCGTTGCCGAAGAAGAAAGCAAGGTGTACCGCCTGCGCAAGACGCTCTACGGGTTGAGGCAAGCGCCGCACACCTGGAACACGAAGCTGGACGCCACCCTGAAGCAGATGGGCTTCTAGCAGAGCGCGCACGAGGCAGCTGTGTACCGGCGGGGCAGCGGGCGCACTGTCCTGCTGGTCGGCGTTTACGTCGACGACCTCATCATCACCGGCGTCGATCCAAGAGAAGTGGAGGGCTTCAAGGCCACGATGAAGGAGCAGTTCGACATGAGAGACCTCGACCTCCTCTGTTTCTACCTCGGCGTCGAGGTGCGCCAGGATGCCAATGGCATCACCCTCCGCCAAGCACACTATGCCGAGCGCATTCTCGAGCTGGGAGAGATGGCGGGCTGCAATTCGGCCACCACACCAATGGAGGAGAAGCTGTGACTCAGCAGGGAGAGCAAGGTGGAGGAGGTGGATCCTACGCACTACCGGCGTCTCGTCGGCAACCTGCGATACCTTGTGGCTAGACCTAGCGTTCACTGTCGGGTACCTGAGTCGCTTCATGGAGCGGCCCACGATGGAGCATTAGCAGGCTGTCAAGCGCGTGTTGCGCTATGTGGCCGGGACCCTGGACTATGGTCTCCACTACATAAGGGCTCCCAGCACGGCGCGCTTCATCGGCTACTGCGACAGTGATCTCGCCGGCGACATCGATACAAGCAGGAGCAACAGTGGAACCATGTTCTATTTGGGTGACTGCTTGGTCAGTTGGCAATCCATCAAGCAGAAGGTGGTGGCTCTGTCCAGCTGCGAGGCAGAGTACATTGCCACCACTACTGCTGCAACACAAGCCCTGTGGTTGTCCAGGCTGCTCGAGAAGCTCCTGGACAGGAAGGTGGAGGTGGTGGAGTTAAAGGTGGACAACAAGTCTGCCCTTGTCTTGGCAAAGAATCATGTCTTCCATAATAGAAGCAAGCACATCAGGACCAAGTACCACTTCATCAGAGAGTGTCTGGAAGAAGGAAGCATCAAGGCTAACTATATCGCCACTACTGATCAGCTTGCCGACATTCTGACCAAATTCCTAGGCAAGGCCAAGTTTCAGGAGATGAGGAGGAGGATTGGCTTGAAGCAGATCACTCAGTACTAGGCTTAGAGGGAGATTGATGGTTAAGCCTAGTACTTGTATCTTACTTTCTGCATTTTACTTTTACTGCAGTTAGAAGGTGCCTTGGCTCCCAAGTTGATCATGAATAAGCCTTGGAAACCAAGTAGCCTAGAGCATCTTGCTTTATGCTACAAGAATATGCTAGGGAGTAGGTAGGAGCTGCTCTGCTCTATATAAGCAGCAACACCCTTTTGTAACCGTGAGATGCTTTTGTCATTTTCCAATTCAATCCAAGCGGCCACATGCCAAGCTGCCCTCTGGGTTTTACTCTATATCAGATCTAGTTCATATCTGGGCAACAGTAATAGTGAGGTCTCCAGCAAGCAAATCCATTGAATGCAACATGCAGCAGCTGCTGCGCTGCTCGTCATTTCTGTCGATTGCTAAGAAAGGTAGCTTTACCTTGCGCCTGTATTGTTACTGTCCTGTACCAAATGCCAATCCATTTGGACACTGCAGCACCAGATGGATGCTTACAGGCAGACCTTGCTCATCTCATTGGTATTTCAATCCTCATATTCCTGAAGGCCAGCCAATTAATGACAAGTATGTAATATATCCTTATAGATTAGATAAATCTCTTTTCACATTACCGTTCCTACACTGAAACATGTTCTTTCTGTTTGGAAAATCAGGTTCCAGGATCACCATGGATAGAGTGACACAAGAATCTCTTTCAGTGGACCATAAATCACTCCAGGAACTATTGTTCTATGTAAAATATATGTACTGCTTACAGACATCTAACGTGCCGGTGTAGGCCTGTTTCATGTAAGACTAAGTATTATTTGAACACTCTTTATGTCCCGTGTAATATATATGTGTTATTTAGACATGTCGCATCTGTTCCTGGTTGTTTCAAAATGCAGTGCTGGACTAACTGTTCATGTGTTCCATTGCCTAGATACAAAGCACAACCACAAATCACTAGTGTGTGTACTAGCAGTATTGGTGTTCCCATATCCCATGGTTTTTTTTGACGGTCACCGGGGGAGGCGTTCCCCACCTGAATTTATATTATGGCCCAAAACGGCCCGTAGTTTTACAAGGGATTTTGTACGAGACAACAACATCAACATGCCCCAACACGAGGGCGAAAGGTGGCTCAACCACCGCTAGTGCACCAAAAGAGAGAAGACTACAACACGGCTCCTGGACGGCGCCGAGTCAACGGCCGACGTCCCGCCGGAGAAGGTCGAGCTCCTTAAGATCGCCTTCGACAGGCTTGCCGCCTCCTTCGCTGCCTTCCTCGCCGAGGCTTGTGCCGGTGGGGAGGCCAGGGAAGGGCACTCCAAGAAGCCCGACTGGATCGTCCTCGATTTCGTGCAGCAGTGGCTTCCGCCCATCGCCGACGAGCACAAGGCACGTACCTCTCACCGGCACCGCGCCTCCTCGTGTTTGGTTTCACTACACGTTCGTCTGACCGTCTGGTCCGTCTCCGTGCCAAGTGCAGGTGCCGTGCGCGGTGTTCCTGATCTTCCCTGCGGCCTTGATCGCGTTCGTGGGCCCAAAGGAGCTGAACGACGCGCACCCGCGATCCGCGGCGGAGGACTTCACCGTTGCGCCGCCGTGGATCCCTTCTCCGTCCCGTCTCGCGTTCCGCGGCCATGAGGCCAAGTGGATCGCTCATGGTGTGCCGCTGCAGCCACGAGGTCGACGGCCCACTCTGTCCCCTCCTCGACGACCTCTACGGCAAGCCCGTCCTCCCCTCGGGCCTCCTCGCACCCTACGACGCGGCCGTTCGCGCCGCGGCTGCCGACGGCGAGGGCGAGCACGACGACGAGAGCGCGGGGCTCATGCACTGGCTCGACGCCCAGCCCGCGCGGTCCGTGCTCTATGTGGCGTTCGGGAGCGAGGCGCTGCTGACGCCGGCGCGCTCGCGCTCGGGCTGGAGCTGGCGGGCGTGCGCTTCCTCTGGGCGCTCCGGAAGCCGGTCGGCGGCGAGCGGCCGCAGCTCCCGGACGGGTTCGAGGGCCGCGTGGGCGGTCGTGGGGTGGTGCGCGTCGGGTGGGTGCCGCAGGGGCGCGTGCTTGGGCACGCCGCGGTGGGTGCCTTCATGACGCACGCCGGGTCGAGCTCCCTCATGGAGAGCTTCCTGTTCGGCCACCCGCTGGTGATGCTGCCCCTGTTCGCCGACCAGGGCCTCACCGCGCGCCTAATGACGGAGCGGCGGGTCGGCCTGGAGGTGCCGTGGGACGACTGCGGCAGCACGTTCCGCAGCGAGGACGTCGCGATGACCGTGCAGCGGGTGATGGTGGAGGAGGAAGGGAAGGAGTTCTCGCGCAACGCCAAGGGATTGCAGGACGTTCTTTGGGACACACGGCGAGGCAGGAGCGCTACATCGATGAGCTGGTCGAGCACTTGCTGGTTGCTGCGGCGCCGAGGAGATTATTAGGACGAAGATTAATGTATCCATCCATCGTTAATGTATCCATCCATCAATAATAAAAATAAGAACGGACTTGCTAAAATTTAGGTGTCTAAATTTTAGTTTTCTTTCGTGCAACGGCTATTGCATATATTTATATTAAAATTGTAGCTTTAGCACGCTGTAATTTTTGTAGACACAATCTGTAAATTTCGGTTCCGAGAATAAAAAATCCGTTAGACAAAATTAGAAAGCCGATAAAATCTTATTTGTGTTAGCACAAAGACAATTAACAAATTTGTTATTTACAATTGTTTCTATAGTCAAGCAAGAACAAAATTTTAATATATTATGACAAAAAAAACAAAAATTTAATATATTTACTTGTACTAGTTGGTGATACAAGAGTGGTGCTTGAAATCATCTTAAAATTCAGGCAACTGAAAAGCTGAAACATAGGAGAAGTGAAATGAGAAAGACCAAAGGAATTGCTTACACTGTTTTATTAATTTTTTCAGGTGATGAACAGTAGCTATCGGGTGTCAATTTGACTGTCCCTGCTCAGCTACTACCGTTCTCCTTCAACTTCCCTTTCTTCTTCCTCCTGCAAAAACCAGTCTCCTCCACCGATCGTTGGCCGCCTCCCATCCTCAACGGTGTCCCCGTCGCCAAGCCTGTCCCTGCTTCTCTCTTCGTCGTGTTAACCTGATGTTGAAGGAGAACGGTAGTAGCTGACTCCCACGTCCTTCCTTGACTCAATCGCCATCTCCCGCCACTCGCGGCCAGCAGTGGCCCCACCGCTACGCCCCCACGCCCGCCTCCTTCGCCTGGCTGACCTTTGGAAATTAAGTTTTAGAGGTGGCTGGATTTTGGTTTACCTTCAGAAATCGATTTCTAGCGACAGCTCGATATTCCAATTGTCTTGGGCTCTACTTGTTCCCCCTCTTCCCATTGCCCGATAGGTGGGAGCAATAGCAGTCGACATCCTTGGCTTGGTTGGAAAATGCGGGATACTTGGGCTGTGGCGGTAAGGATATGGGCCAGTAATCATCCACTGTTTCAGGGTTACTTCTCTGTAGAGTCCCAATGCTAAAAACTATATGTATTTTCTATATTTATTAATTTCTATAGACTCTACACATAGAAACATTGTCCTAATGGATAATTTCCACCGAATAATTTTTTATCCAATCACATACATTCTCTCTCAATTCTCTACCAATCACATCTCTTCATGTCTTGATTCTCATGTAGATATGGTTTCTAAGTTAGACTCGGTTTCTATGATTCTCGCTCTCTCTCTCTTCAATAATTATCATGCTGCATCAGTAAAACGGTTAGGTGACAGTATAATTAATGTCTATAGAAACTACGGTGGTTTCTACATTGGAAGTGCCCTTATAAAAGACAACTTATTTGGACAATAATGGAAGATTAACACTAAAAGGGCTGAATAAGAATCTTATTTGTAGCGCTGCAAATAGTCCACAAGCTCATCCACGTACTGCTCTTGCTTTGCCCTGTCGCCGACCACCTTCTGCATCTCCCTGGCATTGCGCGCGAGCGCCTCGCCCTCGTCCTCCGCCATCACACGCCGCACCGCCGCCGCGACGTCGTCCCTGAGGAACGATCCGTCAGCGTCGTCCCTCGGCACCTCGACGCCGACCCCGCTGGCGGCCATGGTTCGCGCGATGAGGCCCTGGTCCACTATGAACGGCAGCATCACCAGCGGCAGGCCGAACCGGAAGAGGCTCTCCACAGTGGAGCCCCAGCCGCAGTGCGTGAGGAACGCGCCCACCGCGGCGTGCGCCAGCACGCGCACCTGCGGCACCCACCCGGCGCGCACCACCCCGCGCCCCGCCACGCGGGCCTCGAACCCGTCCGGAAGCAGCGCGCCGGAGTGGACGACGGGCCGCCGGACCGCCCAGAGGAAGCGCGCGCCGGAGAGCTCCAGCCCGAGCGCCAGCTCCCGGACCTGGTCCGCCGTCACCGGCGCCTCGCTCCCGAGCACCACGTAGATGACGGACCGCTTGGGCTGCTCGTCAAGCCACCGCATGGCGTCAGAGAAGGACCCGTCGCCGTCGTCACCGCCCCGGGCGTCGTCGTCCTCCTCCTCGGGCATGAGGAGGCCCGCGGGGACGACGGGCTTGGCGAAGAGGTCTGTCACGTGCTGGAACAGACGCGGCTCCGCCTCGGGGCAACTGCGGTGGACGATGAGGCGGCAGCTCGTGTGGTGCAGCTGCCAGAAGCGGTCCGCGTCGGACACGCCAGACGCGTTGGGCCGGAACGCGGCGGCGATCCACTCCGCCTCGTGGCGGCGGAAGGACATGGTGGTCGGGAACGGTATCCACGGCGGCTGGACCATGAAGTCCTCCGTCGTCGTGCGTGGTTGCGCCTCGTTCTGCTGCTTCGTGCCGACGAAGGCCAAGACGCCTACCGGGAAGATGAGCAACATGGCGCACGCGATCTTGCGGTGGCCGAAATTAAGAACACTAATTAATAATCAATATAACTTTTAATTAGCATATATGCGACCGAAATATATGTATCACCTTGTGCTCTTCAGCGATTGGCCAAATCCAGTTTTGAGCGAAGTCGAGGATGATCCAGTCGGGCTTCCTCGAGAACGCGGCCGCCTCGCCGGCGGCGGCAGCACAGCCCTCGGTGACAAGGCGCTCGAACGGCTCAGCGAGACCGTCGAACGCCTTCTTGAGGAGCTCGACCTTCTCCGGCGGGACGTCGGCCGTTGACTCGGCGCCTTCGGGGATTCCCTCGACGGCCGGCGGGTCCAGCTTGACGACGCGTAGACGAGCTGCGAGCTCGGGCGGGAGTGTGGCCCAGCCTGGCAGCGTTCCTTGGCGTGGAGACGAAGGTGACGGTGTGTCCGCGCCGCGCCAGCCGCTTGGAGAGATCCAGGAATGGGATCATGTGGCCGAAGGCCAGCCATGGGAACACGACGATGTGGAGAGCTTCTTGGGTGTCCTCCATGGCCAGCCACTGGATAGGTTGACACTGCAGAGGAAATGGTACGGTAGATAAGTAGCACCCTGATATGAAAGCATGACAGCAAAGGTTTCTTCTACGCAGATTATTTGATGATATAAAATCGTAGACCGTGATCCACGCATATGTGTTTATATATATTGTATAAGTTTCGTTCAATCATCTTCGGCCTCTGATTTTGATGGGCTCCGCTGACGCGAGAATCACCTATACGAAACAGCGAAAGATAATCCTATTTGCGGGCTTGCTGACGCTTCTGCTTGGGTCCTTAGTCATTTACTCACTTGCCTGTTTCCACACACAGTGTATATATTTTAAACCATGCTTCAGTTACTACATTTTTAAACAACTTGGTCTTGATTTATGTACGTATAGCATAATAGGCGACATGAGGCTATAATTTGTGGTGCGGAATCTATATCCAAATTGGTGTTAAAGGTTATAGTGTAAATTTCACAAACTCCCCAGCATTTGAGGATAACAGTCACAAACCGATCAACTATTGTGTCCATTTATTAGAACGGTAATGTTAGGAAACGGGCGTCCGTCTGCCCGGACGCTCCTTTGGCGGGACGCAACGCTAGCCCAACTATCCCCTCCTATCCGCACGGGAGTTTCTAAAAAAAAATCGGTCTTCCTGCCTCGCGGTCCTCTTCCTTCCCCGTCGTGCCGCACCTCGCGTGCAGCTCGTGCCGTCGCTCGCAGCCTCGCCGGCCACCAGCGCAACCGCGTGCCCCCACCGCCTCCTCGATGCTCGACTTGGCATCGTGCCGCCCACGCTTGCTCCCCGCGCCTCAGACCGCCGAGGACCGCTAGCTACTTGAACTCGGGGTGGGAGCCAAGGACCGTTGACTGCCCATCTTCCGAGATCCGTCTGTCACCTCCTTGAACTCAGTGTGGGCGCCATCTTCTCCGATCTTCGCCAAGATCCACTCACCGACCTAACTCCGCTCCTCGCCCTAGGCCGCTGCCTCCAGTGAACTCCATACGTCAACAAGCATCCATTCTCCCAAGCAGCAAGGAGATGTTATATTAAAAGCACATACTACAAGCATATGTTTTAAGTGTTTCAGATGTTTCAGAGATATGTTGCAAGTGTTTTATACGAATGTTGCAAAAGTGGATCGGGATGTTGCATATGTTGCAATGGTTGTACACGTATTCATTTGTTTTCTAGACTTATGTTGCAAGTGTGTTTATCTAGATGTTGCATATGTTCCACACATATGTTGCAAGTGTTTTATCTACATGTTGCGTATGTTTGCAATGGTTTTCAGGTGTTTTCAAGTGTTTTTGCAAGCGTTTTAGACGCATGTATCATCTGTCTTTTTTTATACGTTGCAAGTGTTGCATCTAGATATTTTAAAAGTAGATCGCGTGTTGCACATGCGATGCGCGTGGAAAACGGGGGGGGCGTGAGCGGTCCCTGCCCGGGCAACATTCGGGCGGCGCGGCCTGTAACAGAACCGACCAAATTATAAGAGCACAAGTACAAAAACAAGCACCGAAGTGCTCAAATTTTCGAACTTGAGCCCATATAATCCCGGTAGTCAATCGAAACCACGAAGGATTTCAAACCAACTTGCTTACAACCAGGATCGCATTATTCAACATACAACATCATACGTTACATTTCACAAGTAGTTCTGAAATAAGTTTACATACACAGAGTCGCAATTATTACAAACCAAGTTTATAAAAGTAGCGGAAGCAAACGCACACCAGTTGTTTAACTACTGTCAGTCTTGTTGATCAACATCCCACAAAAGCATCAGGAAAGTACATAAAAGATGATCACGCCCAAGTGATCTAGTCTTCGTCACCCGCAGGGTGGAGACAATTTTTGCAGAAGCCTTTATAGAGCATATCATCTGCAACAGGAGGGAATAAACCCTGAGTACTGGAATGTACTCAGCTAGACTTACCCGTCGAAAACCAGAAATAAGATGACACCAAGGATTATGCAAGGCTTTCACAAGAGGCTAGCTGACATCACATTTTTGCATAAAGGCGTAAGTAATTGAGACTCTTATAACCTGTACTAGCAGTTATTTTTAGCATTTACCTGTCATCTATCTTAGCACCTGTACTAAACATGTACTTGATTATAATCAAACAATTATCATCATTATATCCAGAGCAGGTATGAATTGTGGCAACATTGTATCATTCCCTTAACCACCGGTTCATTTAATGAGATCTACGTTGCCGCTGCTCAAGTAAAGTGCTCACTAACCGGGAGCGACGACGATTCGAATCGAATTCCTATCCAGCTGGAGGGGTATTTCTAACACTCACCGTGCAGACCCCTGCCAGGGTCGCACAGGCCACCGTTTCATATGATTTAGGAATCGCGGGTCCGAATAATGTCGCGACCCCAAGGGCGACACTCTGCCTGGTGATAGGGACTCTAACCCTCCCTTGGTCTCACGCCAATGTCCCCAAGCACATCCTTTCTCTCCTCCAAGAAGCAACCTACCATTTGATTCCCGGCCTGAACCACATTACTCGGCTTCGCGGTCGGAACGACTTATCCGGCCAACTAAGTGTTAGACTGCGTTCAACATGACTCAAGGACGTACAGCGAATCGGTCCTTAAACGACTCAGATGGGCATAGCTCCACACCCAAGACGTGAAGTGTCTTGCAGCTGTACTATCGAACTCCCGCCCGGTCTCAATTTCATTTTTAAGCATGGTTCCATCCACGATAGCCATAAAGCCACTCGTGACTCCTTCCTACATCTCGCGGATGACCGGAAATCACCCGACTTCTATCGTACTAAGTAGGGCTAAGCATTGACACATGCCTAAACCAAATATAGGATTAAGTACGATATCTGGATAAGGACAGGTATAATGCAACAAGTGTTTTCATATAACTCCTACAACTTAATATAGTAAACAATTAAAAGTACTCAAGATTAATTTATAAATCAGTAGGTTCAGCATGCACCGGGGCTTGCCTTTCAGAAAGGTCGAAGGCCGGTGATCAGGACACTCAGGTAGATCTTCGGTAGGAGCTTCGTCGCCGGTTGGTTCCTCTAGCTGCTCCGGCTGGTCCTGGATTTCCTCCGGAATCACAGGCTCGAATTCGAGAAGAGTTACCCCCTCTGGAACACCTATTGCATGAGTGCACAATAAATATCATGGGTGCATAATGGTGCAACATGCTCAGAATAAAATGCATTTCAGAAATAAAATATAATAATCTAATCAAGTTACTTTATCAGTACGTGCAAATCTCTTCTCCGGTGGAGAAGTACTTACCTAATCTACCCAACCTAAGATATAGTTGTTCATCTTCGGTTAAGGCCCTAACACCTAACAAACACAAGAGTGACATTATTTAGGTTACCACATCCAACCCAAAATATCACAGTAAGACATTCTGGACAGCAGCTACTTGTTTCTAACATAACTGGAGATTCCCAAATCCAAAAGATATGATCTAAGACAATCTGGAAAGCTTAAGAAATGTACCACAAAATGTTTTCAGACCACAACACTAAATTCCAAAGTTTACCAAGTCGAAATTCCAAAGTTCCAGAATCTGTCCTCCCCAACAGAGAGCAGTCAATTCTGGACTATCACTTAAAACAGCAATAACTCCTAAACTACTAAGTCAAATGCTCCCAAATTTTAAAACAAGCTAATTTATTAAGTTTACTCCAACTTTGGTATTTACAAGTTTTCCAGCAACCACTTTTATTAATGGTCAAACACAAAGATACTACAAGCTGTCCAGAAAACCTAGAATTGCAAAGATTAAATAATTATTTATATGGCAAACATTCTCTAAGACCAAACTAATACTACTACAAGTTCACAAAAGGTCACAAAAACACCAGAAAGTAAGGTGTGCCCACCTAGAATATTTATTTAAATTCATTTCTTAATTTACTTAAGTAATTAAGTGGAATTTCAAACATATATGTAAACTGCTCCTAAAATTCTACAAAAATTACAGGAGACTCTCTGACCCAAATAGAGGCTACTGTACAAATTTGAACTAAATCTATTCACAGGAACTTCCTACACAAAATTCCCAAGCCAAAAAGGCTGATTTTTGTATAAATAACAAGGCATAGTAAAAAGTGTCAAACAACAGATTTCCTAATTTTCTTGAACACTCTAGGGTACCAAGACATTCTCCAAAAATTTATATGAACATTGCACATGCAGAAACATTATAAAAATTCATTTAAGTATTTCCTAAAATAACAAGATAGCATTATAACTTGAAAAGTACTTAAGCACTACTGCCCAAATTTTTACCAGAGCTAGAGAAAGTATAAATTAGTATACCCACCAAATTTCATAATTTTTGGAACACTGAAACTCAAGATATAATTTAAACAAGTTTGCATGTGATTTAAAACATATTTCAAAGACCTATTTAAATATCTCGAAAACTACTCATCACATAACCAATTCATATTTTTGTAAAATACTACACACCCTGTAGATCTCAACGAAATTTATCTCATAATTTTTGGGCAAGTAAAACCCTAGATCTACATTTTCCAAAACTTAACCAAAACTGTGATAGAATAAATAAAAATGAAACAAAATCTTATTCGTTACTGGGCCGGCCCGGGAAAGACGCGGCCCACGACTCGCGCGCGTGGCCCGCGACGCACGCGCGGCCTGCTCGGCCATCCCGCCCGTGCGCGCCCTCTAACGAGCGGGCCCCACTTGTCAGCGAGACGAAGGCGGGGGAGGAAAACGGTCGACGGCAAACTCGCCGCCGACGGCAGCTCCGGCGAGACCAAGGGCACAGACACGTTCGCCTCTTCCAAGCGAACCTAGGAGTGCTACTAATTGGAGCAATTGCTACGACTATGGGGGATGGCGGCGAGCATGGCGGCTCACGGCCGCGGTTTGGCCGGCTCCGGCGACTAGACGGCGGCGCGACCCAAACGGTCGGTCCCATGAGCACCAGTGGCTCAAGGCGGACTCACAAGGCCAGAGAAAGAAAGTTGTGGGGTCCTAGAGGAGCACGGCCACGACGATGGTGGCGCTCCGGCGAGAAACGCCTGAGGCGGACGGTGGCGGAGATGGCAACACGGCCGTACCTTCACACGATTGGCTCAGGTAAAGGATGGAGGAGGTAGAGGGGACTCTGGCGGAGCGGTGGACGGGGTTTGGGTGGCTGTGGCGTGACAGCGAGCTCGCGCACCCACGGGAAATGGTGCGGCGGCAATGGCGCCTCCGTTTTGCGCCTCGGTGAGCACGGCAAAAGCGAGAGATGAATGGGGATGGCGAGCGCGAGTGAGTGTGAGACGTGGTGTCGGCTCGGTCTTCACCTCTGCGCCTGGACTCACGACGTGGAGACGCTGGCAGAGCGCGGGCGCCACACGGCAGTGCCGTTCTGCCCGGTCGCCACGACACCGCCCCCGTCTGAACTCTGAACCCGACGGCTTCGGTGTCCATCAACCGACTGACGGCCAAAGTTCAACCGATCACCGTTCCCAATCTAGCCAGAGTTAAAGATAAGTGTTAACAGCAACTTTGTAGAGATATGTGAGGGCAACAAAATTGTCAATTGGAGTTTAGACTGGTTCGGCCTGGATTTGAAACTACAGAGCTCCAAAGTAGTGTACTTGGAAACTGAAACCTAGTTTCAGTCACTAGGCCGACTGAAACCCGATTTTCTAGACACTATATCTCCTAAATCATTTAGAACTAGGTGATGGTCATGTTGACAATGTTGTAGAGCTATGTGTGGACAACAACTTTGTCAATTGGCTCAAGGACTGGTTCGGCCTAGTTTGTGATTTACAAGTTGCCAAAGTGAGGTACAGTGAAACGGTTTTCAGCTTCACACTTAGCCAAAATTGCTAAGTCCCAAAATAGCCTCTAATACTGACTTGTGGGCCATTTTTGAGCATGTTCTGATCATTTTCATGAGATGGCCATATTAGAACTTTTGTTCCTTATGAAATTCTCTACAACTTTGCTTAAGGGTGCTCCTCCATGCAAGATTTCTATTGGTCAAACCAGATCACTCTAGGGGTCCAACTTAGTCAACAACATTTGGAAGGGCAATTTGGTAATTTTGGTCAACATGAACATTGCTCCACTACTTACCCTAAATGTAATTAAGGTGTTATAAGACCTAATTAGCCACTCTACACATTGGTTGCACAAAATTCCTAGTATCACATACTTTGGAACAAGTAATTCAATACTTTCTCCCAAATGTTGCAAGCTCATGTTGCACATGTTGCATGAGTGGGTTGCATAACACTTGCTAATTATGTTACACTAAAGTGGTTGACATGTCTCACAAAGGAAATTGCACATAAGGTACTTGTGTGTTGCACACTACTCACTTCTTACTTCACATGAAATATAAACATATGTGGCAATGTTTTCAAAGCATGTTTCACATATTAAAAGCTTATGCATAAAATGGATGATGCTTGCTTATGCTTATGCAAATGCAATGCAATTAAGGAGCTAAACACCTGAGGTGTTACAGCCCTCTCCCCTTATAAAAATCTCGTCCCGAGATTTGGAAAGCGTACCATTTTTCATAGAATTCCTTATAACCATCCCGTAAATAGTCTTCCTGTTCCCATGTAGCGTCACTTTCACTACCCTGATTACTCCACATTACTTTATACCACTTAACCACTTTGCTTCTAGTCACTCGTTCCTGAGTATCGATCACTCGGACTAGCTTTTCTTCGTAAGTTAGATCAGATTCCAGCCTGATATCTCCTAAAGGGACTCTTTCCTCAGGAACTCGAAGACACTTTTTGAGCTGTGATACATGGAAGACGTTGAATATGGCACTCATTTCTGGAGGTAACTGGATTTTATACGCAACAGCTCCACTCTTGCCTATGATTTGGAAAGGACCCACGTATCTTGGTGCAAGTTTTCGCTTAACACCAAAATGTTGGACACTCTTCATTGGAGAAACTTTCAGATAAACGAAGTCTCCAACTTCACACTCGAGCGGTTTTCTACGACGATCAACATAACTTTTCTGTCTAGCTTGGGCTGCAGCCATATGTTTTTGGATGGTACAGACTTGTTCCTCAGCTTCATGAACAAAATCAATACCATAATACCTCCTTTCACCAGCTTCTACCCAGTTTAGTGGAGTTCTACACTTACGACCGTACAAAGCTTCGAATGGAGCCATCTTAATACTCTCTTGATAACTATTATTGTACGAAAACTTGGCTAGAGGTAACCATTTTTCCCAAGAACCCTTGGATGAAATGACACATGCCCGCAACAGATCTTCCAAGATTTGGTTAACCCGTTCCGTCTGTCCTGATGTCTGGGGGTGATAAGCAGAGCTTCTCACTAACTTGGTTCCCAGAAGGTGATGCAAGTGCTCCCAAAAGCGAGCAGTGAACTGGGGACCACGGTCAGATATGATAGTACAAGGTATCCCATGAAGCCGGACTATCTGATTGAAGTACAACTCAGCATAGTCAGTGGGACGATAGTCCACTCTAACTGGAATGAAGTGAGCTGATTTGGTCAAACGATCCACAATTACCCAGATGGAGTTATGATTTTTGACAGTAGGAGGAAGACCGACAATGAAATCCATACTTATCTCTTCCCATTTCCAACCTGGGATAAAAAGTGGTTGAAGCAACCCAGCTTTCATGTGCACAGCTTTAACTCTACAGCAGGTGTCACACCTGGCCACATATGCAGCTATCTCCTTCCGCATTTTGGTCCACCAATAGTACGGTTTTAAATCATAATACATCTTATTGCTACCAGGATGGATGGACAACTTAGAGGAGTGTGCTTCAGACATAATATCATTTCTAAGCTCTCGGTCCTTAGGCACAACTAACCTATCCTTGAACCATAGTACACCCTCTTCATCTAGCCTGAACTATGTAGTTTCTTGCTCTTTCATCTTACGCTTGATGTGGAATATACCAGTGTCAGTCTTTTGGAGTTCAATAATTCTGTTTTTGAGAGTACAACTGACAGTGATGTTGTACAAGACTGCTGGATGTAGAAGGCGAGATCGATGAAAATCAGTTTCAACTAGGGAATGGCAATGAGACTTACGGCTTAAAGCATCCGCAACCACATTTGCCTTGCTAGGATGATAGTGAACTTGAAGGTTATAATCCTTAATCAACTCGAGCCATCTTCTTTGACGCATATTTAACTCAGGTTGGGTGAAGATATATTTGAGGCTTTTGTGGTCTGTGTAGATATTGCAAACATTGCCCAACAGATAGTGCCTCCAGGCTTTCAAAGCATGAACAACTGTGGTGAGTTCTAAGTCATGCGTTGGATAATTCGCCTCATGCTTCCAAAGTTGTCGAGAGGTATATGCAATTACTCGGCCTTCCTGCATCAGAACGCCTCCCAGACCTATGCCTGAGGCATCACAATAAACATCAAATGGTTTCTCGATATCCGGTTGTGCCAAAACCGGAGCTGAGGTTAGGAGAGTTCGCAATTTGTGAAAAGCCGCATCACACTCAGGAGTCCAGACAAACCTGGTGTCTTTTTGCAGCAACTGAGTCATTGGCTTGGCTATCTTGGAGAAATCCGGGATAAAGCGACGATAATAGCCAGCCAAACCAAGAAAACTCCGAACCTCGTGAACCGAGATAGGAGCCTTCCAGTTCAGTACTTCTTGTACCTTGGCGAGGTCCACCATAATTCCTCCATCAGATAACACATGCCCAAGAAAAGGTACTTCTCGAAGCCAGAATTCGCACTTACTAAACTTTGCATAAAGTTGATGTTCATGCAGTCTTGTGAGGACTATACGCAGATGTTCAGCGTGATCTTCCTCATTCACAGAATATACCAGGATGTCATCAATAAATACCACCACAAACTTATCCAATTCAGGCATAAACACCGAATTCATCAAGTACATGAAGTGTGCGGGGCATTTGTCAAGCCGAAAGACATAACAAGATACTCATAAAGACCGTATCTGGTAGAAAAGGCTGTCTTTAGAACATCTTCTGGGTGGATTTTAATTTGATGGTAGCCAGATCTTAGATCGATCTTGGAGAAAACTTTAGCTTTAGATAACTGATCGAACAAGATGTCGATACGTGGTAGGGGGTATTTATTTTTGACAGTGACTGCATTGAGAGGTCTATAATCTACGCACATTCGCAATGACTGATCCTTCTTCTTTACAAAGATAGCAGGACATCCCCACGGCGACGAACTAGGACGAATCAACCCCTTCTTCAATAGTTCGTTCAATTGCACCTTAAGTTCAGCTAACTCATTCGGAGGCATCCTATAAGGTGTCCTAGAGATGGGAGCCGTGCCAGACAACAACTCAATTTTAAACTCCACATCCCGATCTGGAGGGAGCCCCGACAAATCATCGGGAAAAACGTCCGAAAACTCATTTACTACTGGAATTTCGGCCAACGCCTTTGCTTGCACAGCATGAACTTCCCCAGACAAATCAACTTTTCTGGGAAGTTGAACCAGAAAACCCTGTTGATCTATAGGATCTCTGAGCATAACTACCCGAGTGGATGTATCAATGAGTACCCCATTCTGACTCATCCAATTCATGCCCAAGATAACATCTATGCCTAAGCCCGGCAAAACCACTAAGGCAAGCGAGTACTTTCGCCCTTCTATCTCAAGCTCAAGATTCCCCACTACTTTATTTGTGGAAATATTCCCACTTGCTGCGCTAATACAATAACCCCCACCTTCAATAGTATGCAATTTGTGTGCAAACTCTGATGCAAACTTAGGACTGATAAAGGAATGCGAAGCACCCGAATCAAAAAGTACCACTGCGGGATGTTGGTCAACTAGGAACTTACCAGCAGTGACAACCTCACCAGATGGAATTTCCTCAATACTGTTATAATAAGCGTGCCCTTGACGGCCACCTTGGTTGACATTCTTCTTAGGGTATGGACAGTTCCTGGACCAATGGCCTGGCTTGTTGCAGTTCCAGCAAGGCATGTTGCTAGGAGGGACACTGGAGCTGCCTTGGCCCGAATTACTCTTTGGCAGAGCCACTGTATATGCCTTGCGAAACCCAGTCTTCACTGGCGCCTTCTTTTGCGGAGGACGGAACTTAGCACTTGTGGCAGGAGGGCGAGGAGGAGCCCTCGGGGCAGCTGGAGCTCGAGACTGTGAAGCACCTGCCTCAAGTGCCCTCTTGCGGCTCTTAGAAGCAGCATAGATAGAATTATTGTTCTCTTGAGTCAGAGCATCACTGATAAATTCATTGAAAGTAGTGCACTTGCTAGTGCCCATAGTCTTCATCAGCTTTGGACCTAGGCCCCTTTTAAAGCTAGCAATTTTCTTGGCATCGGTATCCACAAACTCTGTGGCATACCTTGCCAGGTTGTTGAAGGATTGCAGATATTCAATCAAGCTTTTATTGCCCTGCGACAGCCTCATAAATTTTGTGTGCTTGATAGCCATAAGACCTGAAGGAATATAGTTCCCACGGAATGCGGCCTTGAACTGGTCCTAAGCAATAGGGACATTTGCAAGCAGTGTGGAACGATAGTGGCTTCACCAAATACCCGCTGGACCATGTAGTTGGTGAGAAGCATATTTAGTTTTCAGCTCATCGGTCAAGCGAAGCAGACGAAACTTTTGTTCAATAGTATTCAACCACTCATCAGCTTGCAGTGGTTCCTCCGCCTCCTTAAAGAGCGGGGGCTTAGTATCAAGAAAGTCCTTGAAATCACTGTACTAATTCGGTTCTGGGCCCTGGCGGCCATGACGAGCCTCCCGGTTGGCAAGCTGGCGCATAGCATCTGCCAGCATGCGCTGCCCTTCGACCACGGTCTGCATTAACTTAGCCGGGGTAGGTGGTGGCGGAGGGGGTGGCTGTTCCTCATCCTCATTGCCACGACCCCGACGGAGATTGTACGACATCTGCAAAATGCATAGCCAATGAGCACTGACGATGTGGGAAGTTTGTAAATGAATTATTGTAAATATGTCAAACTGACTTCATGAAATAGACTTCTCAAAATAATCATGACACAATAATTCATCACAACCGCACAATCCATTCAAGCGGATCAATTGGTGGAATCATGCGAGAGAATCCAACAAGATGTACTTTGATAAAGGCTCACTCACAAGGAGCACAGCAGTTACTGAACCATTTACGTTAAAATCTACGTGATTTTTGATCTTTCGCCCGGTACTTAGATTTGATTTCAAAGTTTTTAGTTGACTGAGAAAGGCTACTTCAAACTGACCATAAAGAGACTTCTCAACAGTAGAGCTCCATGGTGGATCATGACTAGCCACCTCGATACCAGCGCGTGCCAAGCAGCACAACCTTATGTCACGTGCCATAGGAGGCCCTCGGTTTCGTCGCGGCACCGAAGGGTGCTAATCGTGACACCATCATCGAACGCCACACAATAAGACATCCAATTGCGATCGAAATTAACAGGTTCCAACTAAACATCCAGGAAACATATGGTTCGACCTTACATCCCAAAAGTCAAGTTATTACAAAGCCTCACTTCAACACAGGGAGGGCACAAAAGACAACCCTAACATCATAGCTACGTGATAACTACTCTAAGCATCGTCCTCAGAGTCGGTGTCAAGGATCTCCCCGCCATCCTCGTCGCTAACAGGCTCTAACTTCTCATCTTCTTCTTCTTCTTCTGGTTCTTCTTCTGGTTCGGCATCTTGGGGCCCATTGACCTCCACTTCGTCATCATTTTTAGCCATGAAGATTCCCGAACCCATGTCATCATCTGCGTTGATATTTCGAGGCAGCAGAGGATTTAGCTGGTTGTTCAGGCGGTGCACTTCTTCATGAAGATTGTCATTGTATTCTTCAGCATTCTCCAACTGTTGCTCGAGCTCAAACTGACGAGCTCTCAGAACATTCTCCTCGTGCCAGGCTTCATCCCTCTGGTTCATGACACGGACCAACATGCATTGACAGTTGCGGTTTGCTACTGTCAATCTCTGGACTGCAAGGGTTTCCTGGTCACGATCACGAATCACTTGCTCCAGTTGCTGACGCGCTGCATTCCTGGCAGCAGTCACTTCAGCCAACTCTGCCCTTAGCCTTTCCACCTCAGTAGGCTCAGGGCGGGGCTCACGTGGAGCGAGCTGGTGACGCGGTGCCCTGCCCCCAGTGGACTTACGAGCGGTCCTCTTGGTACGTGTCATCTGTAGCAACAAGATACGACTTAAAGTGAGGATCATTTAGGGGATATGAAATTTAATTTAGTTGGGAGTACTAAAATTTTTAAGGAGGGAGTAAATGATATGTATGATATAATTAAACATGATGCATGCACGTTCCGTACGCCCTCTCACCTTAGTAGAAACCTAAAGTTCTAACGCTAGGCGGTGGCATACATACGTCCTCTCATATAAGCGAAACTATCGGTCTACTCGTTATGCTGTTAGTGTACCTGCAGAAAACCTCATTTCAGCCCAACAGTTCCCCAATATATGCACACAAGAAAGCAGTAGTTTAAATACTTTCCATATACACATCCCCTGATGTATATACTTCAGTATCAAAGCTACCCGATATAAAGGTTCCCACAATTAAGTGCTTACGTAATTACATGGTTTAAACATGTAAGTATGCAAGTCACCAAAACTACTCTCCCCTAGATCGCCGGTTGGGCAATCATGCTCTCACAACTCACACTTACCAGAGCGTCGAGGCAATTGATCCATACATTACCACCCAAGTGGATGGCATCCATACAATATCACGCCGTATGGACGACGAAACAAAAACAAACAAGGCCCCCAAGTTAGTCTTTATAATAAGCCACCTAAGAGTCCTTATTTGGGCTAAGGGATGTGATCACTGGCATACCTAAAAATAATTTTTAGTGTTTTAACCCTTTTTCATAATCAAATACTTTTGTTTTTAAATACTCGTACGATGTGTTTAATGTTGAATTATGCTCCGATAATAGCTGTAACAGAATCGACCAAATTATAAGAGCACAAGTACAAAAACAAGCACCGAAGTGCTCAAATTTTTGAACTTGAGCCCATATAATTCCGGTAGTCAATCGAAACCACGAAGGATTTCAAACCAACTTGCTTACAACCAGGATCGCATCATTCAACATACAACATCATACGTTACATTTCACAAGTAGTTCTGAAATAAGTTTACACACACGGAGTCACAATTATTACAAACCAAGTTTATAAAAGTAGCGGAAGCAAACGCACACCAGTTGTTTAACTACTGCCAGTCTTGTTGATCAACATCCCACAAAAGCATCAGGAAAGTACATAAAAGATGATCACGCCCAAGTGATCTAGTCTTCGTCACCCGTAGGGTGGAGATAATTTTTGCAGAAGCCTTGGTAGAGCATATCATCTGCAACAGGAGGGAATAAACCCTGAGTACTGGAATGTACTCAGCTAGACTTACCTGTCGAAACCCAGAAATAAGATGACACCAAGGATTATGCAAGGCTTTCACAAGAGGCTAGCTGACATCATATTTTTGCATAAAGACGTAAGTAATTGAGACTCTTATAACCTGTACTAGCAGTTATTTTTAGCATTTACATGTCATCTATCTTAGCACCTGTACTAAACATGCACTTGATTATAATCAAACAATTATCATCATTATATCTAGAGCAGGTATGAATTGTGGCAACATTGTATCATTCCCTTAACCACCGGTTCATTTAATGAGATCTACGTTGCCGCTGCTCAAGTCAAGTGCTCACTAACCGGGAGCGACGGCGATTCGAATCGAATTCATATCCAGCTGGAGGGGTATTTCTAACACTCACCGTGCAGACCCCTACCAGGGTCGCACAGGCCACCGTTTCATATGATTCAGAAATCGTGGGTCCGAATAATGTCGCGACCCCAAGGGCGACACTCTGCCAGGTGATAGGGACTCTAACCCCCCCCTTGGTCTCACGCCAATGTCCCCAAGCACATCCTTTCTCTCCTCCAAGAAGCAACCTACCATTCGATTCCCGGCCTGAACCACATTACTCGGCTTCGCGGTCGGAACGACTTATCCGGCCAACTAAGTGTTAGACTGCGTTCAACATGACTCAAGGACGTACAACGAATCGGTCCTTAAACGACTCAGACGGGCATAGCTCCACACCCAAGACGTGAAGTGTCTTGTCGCTGTACTATCGAACTCCCGTCCGGTCTCAATTTTATTTTTAAGCATGGTTCCAACCACGATAGCCATAAAGCCACTCGTGACTCCTTTCTACATCTCGCGGATGACCGAAAATCACCCGACTTCTACCGTACTAAGCAGGGCTAAGCATTGACACGTGCCTAAACCAAATATAGGATTAAGTACGATATCTGGACAAGGACAGGTATAATGCAACAAGTGTTTTCATATAACTCCTACAACTTAATGCAGTAAACAATTAAAAGTACTCAAGATTAATTTATAAATCAGTAGGTTCAGCATGCACCGGGGCTTGCCTTTCAGAAAGGTCGAAGGCCGGTGATCAGGACACTCAGGTAGATCTTCGGCAGGAGCTTCGTCGCCGGTTGGTTCCTCTAGCTGCTCCGGCTGGTCCTGGATTTCCTCTGGAATCACAGGCTCGAATTCGAGGAGAGTTACCCCCTCTGGAACACCTATTGCATGAGTGCACAATAAATATCATGGGTGCATAATGGTGCAACATGCTCGGAATAAAATGCATTTCAGAAATAAAATATAATAATCTAATCAAGTTACTTTATCAGTACGTGCAAATCTCTTCTCTGGTGGAGAAGTACTTACCTAATCTACCCAACCTAAGATATAGTTGTTCATCTTCGGTTAAGGCCCTAACACCTAACAAATACAAGAGTGACTTTATTTAGGTTACCACATCCAACACAAAATATCACGGTAAAACATTCTGGACAGCAGCTACTTGTTTCTAACATAACTGGAGATTCCCAAATTCAAAAGATATGATCTAAGATAATATGGAAAGCTTAAGAAATGTACCACAAAATATTTTCAGACCATAACACTAAATTCCAAAGTTTACCTAGTCGAAATTCCAAAGTTCCAGAATCTGTCCTCCCCAATAGAGAGCAGTCAATTCTGGACTGTCACTTAAAACAGCAATAACTCCTAAACTACTAAGTCAAATGCTCCCAAATTTTGACACAAGGTAATTTATCAAGTTTACTCCAACTTTGGTATTTACAAGTTTTCCAGCAACCACTTTTATTAAGGTTCAAACCTAAAGATACTACCAGCTGTCCAGAAAACCTAGAATTGCAAAGATTAAATAATTATTTATGTGGCAAACATTCTCTAAGACCAAACTAATACTACTACAAGTTCACAAAGGTCACAAAAACACCAGAAAGTAAGGTGTGCCCACCTAGAATATTTATTTAAATTCATTTCTTAATTTACTTAAGTAATTAAGTGGAATTTCAAACATATATGTAAACTACTCCTAAACTTCTACAAAAATTACAGGAGACTCTCTGGCCCAAAAAGAGGCTACTGTAAAAATTTGAACTAAATCTATTCACAGGAACTTCCTACACAAAATTCCCAAGCCAAAAAGGCTGATTTTTGTATAAATAACAAGACATAGTAAAAAGTGTCAAACAACAGATTTCCTAATTTTCTTGGACACTCTAGGGTACCAAGACATTCTCCAAAAATTTATATGAACATTGCACATGTAGAAAAATTACAAAAATTCATTTAAGTATTTCCTAAAATAACAAGATAGCATTATAACTTGAAAAGTACTTAAGCACTACTGCCCAAATTTTTACCAGAGCTAGAGCAAGTATAAATTAGTATACCCACCACATTTCATAATTTTTGGAACACTGAAACTCAAGATATAATTTAAACAAGTTTGTATGTGATTTAAAACACATTTCAAAGACCTATTTAAATATCCTGAAAACTACTCATCATATAACCAATTCATATTTTTCTAAAATAATACACATCCTGTAGATTCCAACGAAATTTATCTCATAATTTTTGGGCAAGTAAAACCCTAGATCTACATTTTCCAAAACTTAACCAAAACTATGACAGAATAAATAAAAATGAAACAAAATCTTATTCGTTACTGGGCCGGCCCGGGAAAGACGCGGCCCACGACTCGCGCGCGCGGCCTGCGACGCACGCACGGCCTGCTCGGCCATCCTGCCCGCGCGCGCGCACTGACGAGCGGGCTCTACTTGTCAGCGAGACGAAGGCGGGGGAGGAAAACGATCGACGGCAAACTCGCCGCCGGCGGCAGCTCCGGCGAGACCAAGGGCACAGACACGTTCGCCTCTTCCAAGCGAACCTAGGGGTGTTACTAATTGGAGCAATTGCTGTGACTATGGGGGATGGCGGCGAGCATGGCAGCTCACGGCCACGGTTTGGCCGGCTCCGGCGACTAGACGGTGGCACGACCCAAACGGTCGGTCCCATGAGCACCAGTGGCTCAAGGCGGACTCACAAGGCCAGAGAAAGAAAGCTGTGGGGTCCTAGAGGAGCACGACCATGACGACGGTGGCGCTCCGGCGAGAAACGCCGGAGGCGGACGGTGGCGGAGATGGCAACACGGCCGTACCTTCACACGATTGGCTCAAGTAAAGGATGGAGGAGGTAGAGGGGACTCTGGCGGAGCGGTGGATGGGGTTTGGGTGGCTGTGGCGTGACGGCGAGCTCGCGCGCCCACGGGAAAGGGTGCGGTGGCAATGGCGCCTCCGTTTTGCGCCTCGGTGAGCACGGCAAAAGCGAGAGATGAATGGGGATGGCGAGCGCGAGTGAGTGTGAGATGTGGTGTCGGCTCGGTCTTCACCCCTGCGCCTGGACTCGCGATGTGGAGACGCTGGCAGAGCGCGGGCGCCACGCGGCAGCGCCGTTCTGCCCGGTCGCCATGACACCGCCCCCGTCTGAACTCTGAACCCGACGGCTTCAGTGTCCATCAAACGACTGACAGCCAAAGTTCAACCGATCACCGTTCCCAATCTAGCCAGAGTTAAAGATAAGTGTTAACAGCAACTTTGTAGAGCTATGTGAGGGCAACAAAATTGTCAATTGGAGTTTAGACTGGTTCGGTCTGGATTTGAAACTACAGAGCTCCAAAGTAGTGTACTTGGAAACTGAAACCTAGTTTCAGTCACTAGGCCGACTGAAACCCGATTTTCTAGACACTATATCTCCTAAATCATTTAGAACTAGGTGATGGTCATGTTGACAATGTTGTAGAGCTATGTGTAGACAACAACTTTGTCAATTGGCTCAAGGACTGGTTCGGCCTAGTTTGTGAGTTACAAGTTGCCAAAGTGAGGTACAGTGAAACGGTTTTCACCTTCACACTTAGCCAAAATTGTTAAGTCCCAAAATAGCCTCTAATACTGACTTGTGGGCCATTTTTGAGCATGTTCTGATCATTTTCATGAGATGGCCATATTAGAACTTTTGTTCCTTATGAAATTCTCTACAACTTTGCTTAAGGGTGCTCCTCCATGCAAGATTTCTAAGCTGCACTTTTTAATTGGTCAAACCAGATCACTCTAGGGGTCCAACTTAGTCAACAACATTTGGAAGGGCAATTTGGTAATTTTGGTCAACATGAACATTGCTCCACTACTTACCCTAAATGTAATTAAGGTGTTATAAGACCTAATTAGCCACTCTACACATTGGTTGCATAAAATTCCTAGTATCACATACTTTGGAACAAGTAATTCAATATTTTCTCCTAAATGTTGCAAGCTCATGTTGCACATGTTGCATGAGTGGGTTGCATAACACTTGCTAATTATGTTACACTAAAGTGGTTGACATGTCTCACAAAGGAAATTGCATATAAGGTACTTGTGTGTTGCACACTACTCACTTCTTACTTCACATGAAATATAAACATATGTGGCAATGTTTCCAAAGCATGTTTCACATATTAAAAGCTTATGCATGAAATGGATGATGCTTGCTTATGCTTATGCAAATGCAATGCAATTAAGGAGCTAAACACCTGAGGTGTTACACGGCCCCCGCATGGGCGTGCGAAACGTAGGCGCCAACGGGGCAGCACGTGTGGCAGAACCTCCTAAATAATATGGCCCACATGTACTTATTATCGTCTTAAAAGACCTCTAACCACCATACATGTGTACCACAGTACTTAAGAAGTCTGTCGGGTGTCCTCGGGAAACCCGAATCATCCACATTTTTACAACTCACACAGGATCAACAAAGGAGTAACTACAATTTTACAGCATTTATTACAAAACTTTACATCAGAGTGCGAAAGAATAACAACAATAGATTTGCAAATCATGATTAATTTAACGTTTTATAAACTTAACTTAAATGGTAGAAGTCGAGTAGAACTACAGAAGATAACTTGGGTAGAGCACCTAAGTTAGGAGATGATAACCAGATCACGACGAGCCTACTAACATGACCTGATTAGCAGCACCAGTCAGCACCTACAACAGGGGTTAACAAACCCTAAGTACTCAATTGTACTCCACAAGACTTATTCGACAAAAAGAAAATACTCCAAGGATATGCTGGCTTTAAGGGAAGTAGTGGAGCTAGAAAAGAGGAGTTTTGCAGAAAAACTTTACTATGCGTGGATCCTTACTTTCAATATTTTAAACAAGTTTTAGCATCAATTTTAGTGAAGCTTTTTATAGATAGATTTGCACCTGTTCTATCTCAATCACTTGTATCAAGCATCACATTTTATATCCATCTCATTTCCATAATCACCATGTTTCATTGTTAACTACGATGTAGGTCAGGTGATCGAGTCTCCTTAACCGAGGAGCAACGACGATTCAAACCGATTATACCCAGCTGGGGATCTCTAACCACACCACATACGTAGGACTCTAACCGACATATATCAACCTTCACTCGGATCCTCCAACACATGACCGGGTCCAGCGCCATCCGAGAGTACAGTACACCTCTAATCCAGCCATTAGCTACGAGGGTACACACTACTCTCGCCATCTCTCCACTCCCAGTGCACGGTTAGCCGTTCACATGTTGGCATTACCGAGGTCTTAGGCTTACCGGAGCATGTGATCAGTTGCAAAGTCTCAAAACACAGGCGGGCCTACAACGGTACGATCCTTAACTGACTCAGTCGGAGACACTACATGGGGACTCCTTTCCCGATGCAAGTCCATCGACCGGTCCCAGATTATCGTTACTATATTCATATTCATATGTTCTCATGACCCGTTATTAGGTCAGGGGAAATAAACTTATTTCTCGCGAACGATGAAATCACCATTCGACTTCTACCGAAGTCCAAGCATTACTAAGCATAAGGGATCGACTTACATATATTAGTGGGATATCATCTAGATATAAGCGTAGATCAAGGTAATCATGCTGCAAAGGTATCAACCAACTCCTACTAACATAATACACATTACACTAGACTTAAGGTGTAATTAAGCATTTAAAAACAAAAGAGTGGTTGTATGTTCGGGGCTTGCCTTCGTTGTAGAGAAGTTAGTTTTCGTAGAAGTCAAGTTTGACACCAACACCTCAGGTGGATCACCTTCTCCGAAGCTTGATCGACACGACCTAAAACACTCTCTCGTACAAACTACACGTATAAAAATGATGCGAGGCTTAATATGATGGAATGCATGCCATGATGCATGATGATGAACAAAATATAGCATACAAGAGACATTTAGAAAGGATAAATATCAGTTATCTACTTGAGTATAACTTTTCTTCGTGGTACAGTTGCAAACTAACAACACTAATCTATCATTACAACTAGGGTTCATTAAGTGGTTAACACTAATGACTTTGATTAAGTACATGAAATATCATGAACATACCCTATTTACATATTACAAGGTTAACATGAGCATGAAACAACTTAATTAAGGTGCCAAGGATCATCATATGTTTATGATCTAGGGTTAACAATCAATCTCAAAGTCAAACAATACCTAAGTCATTAAGCATTAATTACATGATTAATTAACTAATCAACAAAGCATAAATTAAGAAGAAAATCAACATTGTCCAATTGAGCCAAAAATTTTTATGAAGGTTGGTTACATCATAAAACAATGGCAAAACAAATTTCATAATTTTTGGACCAAAATTTAAGCCTAGAAAAAATTATAGAAATTGCATTTATTAATTAAAAGGCATATTTTTATCACATATAAAAAGTGCTCAAAATTCTAGTTTCATATTTTTCCCATGTATAGCATCGCACAAAAAGGCTACACAAAAATTTTCACTAATTTTGGAATTCTAAATAATTCACAACAAAATAAACAAAATTTGGCTACTAAATAATATTTTTAGAAAAAGAAAAACGAAAATCTTCACCTCGGGCCGGCTCCCCTCTCCTTTCCCTCGCTTGGCCCACTCGGCCCAGCCGCACCGCGCGGTCCAGTCGTGCGCGCGCTCGCGTGGCCCGCTCACACCCGCTCGCTCTCTCCCTCTTCTTTCTCTCCTCCGCTCGTCGGCCATGGAACCATGGTGGCCGGTCGGTGGCTACGACGCCGGCGTCCAGGTACTGACCAGCTAACCCGAGCATCACAACCCCCATGACATCGCGAACACCCTCAGGCACACCACCCAGCCACAAGACACTCAGGAGGTGACTCCACCCCGGCCATGGCGGCTCGGTGGTCGCGGTTCACGCCGCCCCGACGAGCAGGATCGGTAGCGACTAAATTGGGGAGACAGGGAGCACCAGCGACTCACTACGGACCTGACTGAGCAAACGGCAGGTGCAGAGAGGCAGTGAAGGCGGCTGGCCACGGTGAGGCACCCACGGCGGCGCGGTTGCCGACCGTGGAGAAGACGACCGCGCGCGCTCGGCTCAGGCAGCGAGGCTAAACGCGAAGGGGCGTAATCGACGTGCAACGGTGTCGTGAACAACAAGGCGAGATGGAATGGACGGAGACAAAGCAGTGGCGGTGGTGTACGTCGGCGACCAAGAGAACGACGGCGACGATGCGGAAGCAGAGGAAGAAAAGAAGAACACGACGACGCTCGGCTTTATAGAGTTTGTCGAGCAACGTGGTGACGACACGCGGGCGAACTGGCCAGCGCGAAGCAGCTGCTGGCGGTCGCGAGCGCACCTAGAAGATGGCCGAAGGCCGCCGGCGTCGGGCGGGAGGTGTCGCCCAACGGTTGGAAACGGATTTTGAAATATTTACAAAACTGCCACTGACTCCATTTTACAAATTATTTTCAAATTTTCTATAAAAGTTGAAAATCTGTAAATACAAAAGTTGTTTAATTTTCAAAGTTCTACAACTTTCTCAATATAAATATTTTCCAGCTCGGCCTAGATTTTGAAATTTGAATTTAAATTTAAAATGAGACATTTTCTGGAATTCTGTAAATTCAAAATTACTTTGAATTTTGTATTGAAACTTCAAAAAATCAAAATAACAAAGTTGTACATCTAGGAAATACATACAACTTTGCTATTCAAAACATTTACAAATTATGCCTCCATTTTGAAATTGGATAGGGGAGATGAAAAGGGGTCAAATTTGAGATTTGAATATTTTCAAAATTACTCCAAATTTTACACTGAAACTTTGAAAACTGAAAACACCAAACGTGTAGCCCTTCAAAAGACCTACAAACTTGGTTTTACACTTTTTCCCAAATTTTGCTTAGATTTTGATTTATTCAAAAAAGGGTAAAACTAGGGTTTTGCTTTTCACGGTTTTCGGAAAGATTTCAACTTGAAACTTGATACTCTATTAATTGGTGATTATTTAGTGATCAAACCATCATCCAAGGGCATCACTGAGTCAAGCATCACATGTTTGACCAAATGCCACTCTTGGTTGACCAATTTGACTTTTTAAAAATCTTTTAATAATTTTCCCCAAATTTGAATTCAAATTCGACTCGGAAAACTTGCGACAAGTTTTGGATTCCAAAAATTAAACTCAAACTTGAAGCTCCATTTTAAACATGTTTGACTTACAAATTATTATCAAGCCTTGATCCCATATTATAAAGCACATTTAGCATTACAACTTTTATTTAAACAACACTTTAATTGCGTAAGCCAATTCTCATATATAAATTCATAAAGAACCTAATGTATCAACATGCCATCATTTCATGGAATTAACTAAAATACCAGATTTGCAATATGTGAACATGACAAAGAAACATATGAAACATGTCATATGACAACATTACATATGCAACATATGATATCTATTATTGCAATATGAATGCATTTATGGCATAATACTTGATACTTATGCTTGATGATGCATCATTATCATATTTTAATTATTTCTTAACATCTGGGATGTGACAACACGGGCCCCACGTGGACACGCGAAATGGGGCGTGAAAATGGACTGCAATCACGGGCATCCGGACGTGGGCGTCCGTCCGAACGTTGGGACGCTAGCAGCATCGTTATTACAAGGCACATTAATACTCGATCAGGGTTGTTGTCTAACCAACCAATTTTTCTTTTTTACTTTGAACCGTTGCATACGTCACCAGTGTACATGCCAAGTGTCAACCTCACAGTTTCTCCATACCACGTCAGCCGCGTCCACTAGATTGTTAGCAAGAATAGTTAGGTTGGCATGTGTGCGCTTAAAATGTTCGAATAAAATAGACTAAAGTGCATGTTGGGTCCTTAAACTTTTGGGGTATTCCAATATGGATCGCAAACTAAAAAAGCTCTCATCTGGATCCCTAATCTACTGCCGTCGCGCACCAAAGGTCCAAAACTTACCATGCCAGCGCCAGCATAATGTTGCACTAAATTGGGCTTTTTATAAGTTGTTGGACTAATATGCACACACTTGCCAGAGTTGTCGCACTAAATTGAGTATTCTATAAGTTATTGGACCAATCTGCACCACCTTACTCTAAACTTTTTATAAATCACGCTTTTATTAGATACAGCTCTTTGTGTAAGATAAAATATATTTTTATAGCTATTTACTAGTTATTAAGAGTCAAATGTCCGTAGGACAAATCTATATGGATTTCTTTGTACAATGGAAGACTCTATATTTGTCATGAGAGGAAAGTATGATGTTAACTTTCAGGGGATTATATTTGTGATTGTTCAGGGGATTTATAATTTTTTTGTCGAGGAAGTTGATTATTGTTAGCTCATTTTCTATCAATCTCTGCCTCGAAAATGTGAGGAAGACCAAATTTGCAAGCTACGAGGATGACATTGGCATTTTTTTCCCCTGATGTTATTCATCGCATACCAATCGGATCAAAGTTATCTCTTAGGGTCTACTTAGCATGTGTTTGGTTTTGGGACTACCTGAGTTGGGTTGATTCAATTCTAGTTCTTTGGGTTGGGTCGATTCCATTTATTGTTTGGCTACTGGGTTGGGGTTATCCCTCGTTTTTTTGTTTGGTTGGAGGACAATGAAATGTGGGGTCCACACATCAGTCTCATTTCCCTTGTCACGTGCTTTTCTTCTTCTCCCACGGGAGCGGCCCCAACCCTACATGCCGCCACCGTACGCGGAGCAGGATCTCCGACGAGCACCCCTTCCGTCCGCGGGAGCCAGACCTCCGGCGAGCAGCCTACTTTTGCCCGCGCCTCCTACCTCCACCCGCAGGAGCTCCGCCGCTGCGCACCCATCTCCGTCCGCGGAGCAGGATCTCCGGTGAGCACCCCCACCGTCCACGGGAGCCGGACCTCTGCCCACGCCCGAGCTCTGCCTGCAGCCGGACTCCCTCGGCGCCTGACTCGTACCTCCATGGCGGGCGGCTCCCTTGGCTCGGTCTTCCCCGAGCGCCCCGACGGAAGAGCGTCGCGCCGCCCCACGCTGGCGCGACACCGTCCGGTGCCCGACTCGGTGTTCCCCGCTCGGCCTCTGTCCTCACACGCCCACTGCTCCCTCCACGTCATCTGGGTCTGCTCCGGTTTCTTCGATTTGGAGGGGCAGGGGGAACCCAGATCTGGGAGAAATATTCCCTTTCTGGGATGACCTCAACCTAGCAGTATGGCAACCAAATGCTACAAAAATCAGGTCCAACCCGCTTCGACCTAGTCGGACCTCCCATCCAAACACACCCTAAGTAAGGCTAAATTGGAATTACTTTTTTGAACCATCTTGTTTGGACGGACCATGAATTGGAAAGCAAATATTTTGGTTCTTATAGAATTCAGTATAAATTGATGAACATTTGTTATGAAATACTTGCGCCCTTGTTCAAAGAAAAATCATTTGTTTTCTTGCTAGGCATATCTTCAATCGTAGTCTGATTTGGATTTTCGAAAAAAAAAATATTCCCTCTATTTTTAAGTATATAACATCAGGGCGAGTAGTACGATGATGAGCTCTTGGAACGTTTCCAGATCTATAAAAACGAGAATAATTATTCATCCTTACATATTTGCAATTGATGTCTTGAAGACCCGGTTGTGTATTTTACCAAGACCTGGTTGTATTTACCCGGCTTTACTGTATTTTGCTTACCCAACGGAGCTCTTCTACCATATCCACTCGACGAACAGTGGGCGCTCACATTAATTTATCCCAAATTTCTCAAAGAAAATAAGCGATAACTTTGATCCGATTGGGATGCCAATCAATAACATCAGGGGAATAACAAAATGCCAATGTCATGCTCGTGGCAAATGCAAAGTCGGCGTTCCTCACATTTTTTATGCAGAGATTGATAGAAAATAGTAGAAAGAAAGTTGAGCTACCCTGAGAACAATAATATCAACTTCTCCGACCAAAAATATAAATACCCTGAACAATCACAAATATAATCCCTTGAAAGTTAACATCTGAACACTTTGCTCTCATCACAAATATAGATCCTTCCACCATAAATATAAATCCATATAGGTTTGTCCTACGAACATTTTACTCTTAACCAGCAAATATCTATAAAAATATATTGTCTTACACAAAGAGCTATATCTACATAAAAGTATGTTTTATAAGAAGTTTCGTAATGCCAATGTTATGTTTCTACTAAAGTTTTGATAGCAATGATGGACAGAGTCAAGGGAAGTTGATTTAAATGACAAACAACAACAACAACAACAACAACAACAACAACAACAACAACAACATAGCCTTTTGTCCCAAGCAAGTTGGGGTAGGCTAGAGATGAAACCCAAAAGAGACGAGAAACAGGGAGACACATAAATTGACATAAAGGGCACAAGACAAAAAAGGTCACGGTTCAGGCACGTTGATTGCTAATCTCCAAGCGCTCCTGTCCATAGCTAAATCCTTGGGGATATTCCACTCCTTAAGATCTCTCTTAACGGACTCGTCCCAAGTTAGTTTAGGTCGACCTCTACCGCTCTTTACATTATCGGTCCGCTTTAGAACTCCACTACACACCGGCGCCTCAGGAGGCCTCCGTTGGACATGTCCAAACCATCTCAACCGATGTTGAATTAATTTCTCCTCAATTGGTGCCACCCCAACCCTATCCCGAATATCGTCGTTTCATACTCTATCCCTCCTTGAGTGCCCACAACACCAACGCAACATACGCATCTCCGCTACACTCAATTGCTGGACATGTCGCCTTTTTGTAGGCCAACACTCAGCACCATATAACATCGCCGGACGAATCGCCGTCCTATAGAACTTACCTTTCAGCTTCTGAGGCACCCTTTTGTCACAGAGAACGCCAGAAGCTTGACGCCATTTCAACCAGCCGGCTGAAATTCTATGCCTAACATCTTCATCAATGTCTCCATCCTTTTGTAGCATCGACTCTAAATACCGAAAAGTATCCTTCTTGGCCACCACTTACCCATCGAGGCTAACGTCTCCCTCCTCGTGCCTAGTCGCGCTGAAATCGCACCTCATGTACTCGGTCTTAGTCCTACTAAGTCTGAACCCTTTCGACTCTAACGTGTGCCTCCATAGTTCTAACTTCCTATTAACCCCCGCCCTACTGTCGTCAACTAGCACCACATCATCAGCAAAGAGCATACACCAAGGGATATCACCTTGTATGCCCCTTGTGACCTCATCCATCACCAAAGCAAATAAATAAGGGCTCAAAGCTGACCCCTGATGCAGTCCTATTTTAATTGGAAAGTCACTGGTGTCGCCATCACATGTTCGGACAAACGTCACCACATCCCTATACATATCCTTGATGAGGGTAACGTACTTAGTTGGGACCTTGTGCTTTTCCAAGGCCCACCACATGACATTTCTCGGTACTTTGTCATATGCCTTCTCGAGGTCAATAAAGACCATGTGCAAGTCCTTCTTCTGCTCCCTATATCTCTCCATCAATTGTCGTAATAAGAAAATCGTCTCCATGGTTGACCTACCAGGCATGAACCCAAACTGATTTTGGGTCACATGTGTCACTCTCCTTAGGCGATGCTCGATAACCCTCTCCCAAAGCTTCATCGTATGACTTATCAACTTAATCCCACGGTAGTTAGTACAACTTTGAACATCTCCCTTGTTCTTGAAGATAGGTGCTAATATACTTCTCCATTCTTCAGGCATCTTGTTTGACCGAAAAATAAGGTTAAAAAGCTTAGTTAACCATACTATCGCTCTGGCGCCTAGGTATCTCCACACCTCAATGGGGATACCATCAGGGCCCATCGCTTTACCTCCCTTCATCCTCTTCAAAGCCTCTCCGATCTCTGCCTCCTGAATTCTCCTCACAAAGCGTCTGTTGGTATCGTCAAATGAGTCGTCCAACTCAAGGGCAGGACCCTCATTCTCCCCATTAAACAGCTTGTCAAAGTACTCTCTCCATCTGTCCTTGATCTCCTCATCCTTCACCAGAAGTCGATCTGTCCCATCCTTGATGCATTTTATTTGGTTGATGTCCCTTGTCTTCCTCTCGCGGATTCTAGCCATCCTATAAATGTCCTTCTCCCCTTCCTTCGTGCCTAGCCGCTGATAAAGGCCATCATACGCCTGACCTTTTGCTACACTCACAACTCGCTTTGCAACCCTCTTCGCTATTTTATAGCTCTCGATGTTGGCTACACTCTTGTCATGGTGGAGACGCTTGAAACACTCCTTCTTCTCCCTAATAGCCCTTTGCACCTCGTCATTCCACCACCATGTGTCTTTCGCTTCCCGTTTGCCTCCCCTACTCACGCCAAATACTTCTGAAGCCACCTTCCGGACACATGTTGTCATCTTTAGCCACATGTCGTCGACATCTTCTCCTTCTTCCCAAGGTCCCTCGTCTAGCATCCTCTCCTTAAACGTTTGCGCTGCTTCCCCTCTAAGTTTCCACCACTTCGTTCTCGCAATCTTGGCCCGTTTGTCCCGGTGGACACGTACCCGAAAGCGAAAGTCCGCCACTCCCCAGGTAACACCTTACAATCAAAGCAAGCACGTCTATCCTCCCTCCTTGCAAGGATAAAGTCGATCTGGCTCGAGTGTTATCCACTACGAAAGGTTACTAGATGAGATTCCCTCTTCCTAAAGAGGGTGTTCGCTATCGACAAGTCATAGGCCAGCGCGAAGTTCAAAACATCCTCCCCCTCTTGATTCCTACTACCATACCCGAACCCCCCGTGCACCCGCTCGAAACCTACATTAGTCGCACCAACATGGCCGTTGAGGTCTCCTCCTATAAAGAGTTTCTCGCTGATAGGCACGGTACTAACCATGCTATCAAGATCTTCCCAAAACTGCCTCTTGGTGCCCTCGCTAAGACCTACCTGAGGGGCATAGGCACTGATCACATTCAGAGCCGAATCTCCAACTAGCCGAATCTCCAACTAGCAGCTTGATTTAAATGACAAAACTAGATGAAATATATCTATGATCGGGAGTAAGCAAATGATATAAAATGCAAAAGATATTTTGTGAAAAGAGACAGCACAAGCATGAGGCGTAGAAGAACCCACCAATTCAGATAATAACATAAGCCAATCCCTAGGACAACACAAAACACAAGATTTCACCAGAATCAAGGCAACTGGGACATTTCCCGACACCGTACTCGTCAAGTCAAGCAACAAATTCCAAGCATTCGTTCCACCCAACAGGGACTAATTGATCACGGTTGACCCATTTTTCACTTCTCACCAGAGTTCGGTTCAGTCCCAAGAACTCATACTCTGACCACCACCATAGCCGCTGCCGCTGCCACCGCCGCCGCCATAGCCACCACCATATCCTGACGATCCCCCATAACCACCACCACCACCTCCTCCTCCTCCGTAGGAACCACCACCATACCCTCCACCACTGCCCCTATCTCGCCGGAAATCACGGCCACCAAATCTGGCACCACCACCTTGTCTGCGGTTTCTACCACCTCCGCCTCCATAGCCTGAACGGGCAGCGTACCCTTCGAGCCACTTAGGAACCTCCTGGTTGGCCTCTCTCATGAGATCACTCAACGGCCTTGCAAGCGTAGTGTTGCTCTCATTGAAGAATGCAGTCGCCAGACCAGATTTCCCAGCACGTCCAGTCCTTCCAATCCGATGAACATAATCATCTATATCATTAGGGAGGTCAAAATTAATCACATGGGCAACATGTGGTATGTCAAGACCACGAGCAGCAACATCAGTCGCCACAAGGATGGGAGTTGCTCCACTCTTGAAGGACCTAAGAGCATGCTCCCTTTCCTGCATAAAGAACAAACAGTAATATGGTCAACCAAATATCAAGAAATCTCAAACATTAGGATTCCATAATAGACATATCATTAAAGCAATATAGCAATAAAAATTCAGCAGTCCATGTGGATGAAAAGTGAATCCACTTTCTTAATATGCAACTCATTATCTTTCTACCCATGCTCGAACGATTAACTCTCCAGGTCCAGGAGCACCAAAGAAGAAAACAGCGATTTTTCGGCAAATGAAATAACAGCGCCAGATGTGTTCTTTTGTATTCCAATTGCTAGATGTAATAAACACCATAATAACACTCTCCAATAAAAATAATAATTTACATTTCAAATGTACACATCAATGACACCTTTTAACGTACTGAAGAAACAGAAAAAAAATGCAAACTTTAGAGTTTGAGTTTTATTAATTGGATGCTCAGATTTTGATTTTTGAGCTTTATTCATTTAGCAGATACTCCCTCTGCTCTAAATTATAAGTCACTTTGACTTTTTTGGTACATCCATTTTGCTATGCATCTTGCTTCCGATATATATACTCTTTTCTAATGATATACTAGCGTTAATAACAAATCAAATTGCACAGTCGATTACTCATATAGGCCTTGTTCACTTTCCATCCCAACCCAAAATATTTCCTCTTCCATCCATCACATCAAATCTTTCTACGCATGCATGGAGCATCAAATATAGGTAAAAAAGATAACTAATTACATAGTTTGTCTGTAAATGTCAGGACGAATCTTTTGAGCCTAGATAGTCCATGATTGGACAAATTTTGCCAAATAACAACGAAAGATGCTACAGTAACTTTTCACCTACTTTTCGCGAAGTGAACACACCCATAATTATCTTACGAAGATACTAAGTGATTAAAATAAATCCAACTTGTGCTGTACACTATTATATCTTAAGCACACTATTATATCTTAAGCATGCACATGCGCTATTGGTTGCAATGTAAAAAAGTATGCAAGGTAGTCAAACCATGAAACCTACAACCTACCTGTTGTGTCCTGTCCCCATGAATGCTAGTTGCAGGGAATCCATTTCTAAAAAGCCAGTCCTCCAGAGCATCAGCTCCCCTCTTTGTCTCCACAAAGACCAAAGTAAGAGCATGCTGCATCAAACGAAGACAAAAAAAAGTGCCATGGAAACTGTGAACAAGTTAGGAAATAATAATATACAAAATAGTATGATATAACCATTAAGTTTAATAGGTGTTAGAAACTTCAACCCAATCGTTCAACCTAAGAACATAACAACAGATCCTGAAAAATATAGTACCTTTCCATGTGTACCATTAGCCTTTTGTGCATGAAGAAGGTCCATGAGGTAGCTTCGTTTGTCTGAATCAAGGACAAACTCCACCCTCTGAGCAATCAGATCGGTGCTTGAACCAACTCTCCCAACAGCAAGAAAGATGTAATCAGCAAGGAAATCCGCAGCCATCCTCTGCATAACAATATATGAAATATTCAGCACACAATTCCTATAAAACCAAACTATTCTACAGCGAACAACTTGTGATAAAGATCTTATAATAGCAGAAATTAAACAGTCTCTAATAAGTAATGACAGTAAAAATTCTCTTTCCACAAAATGCTTTGGCAAACAACACTATATAGTAGCAAGTCCATATGAAAAAACTCGACCTGCGGGGAGTAACCAAGTTCATATAATCCCCATATTTGAGGCATGAACATCATGCCATTTTCCCGTACCATCAATTATCTGTGTTGCACTTCTCCAAGAGAAAATAATGCATGATAATACTAAAGAAGTTTTGCAAGTACATAGCCATAGGAGAGGTAAATAAGGACAGAATTGTACGTTCATTTTCTTTACAGCTTCTTCATAACAGAGGCCGCGTTCACTTGCCATGCATACCCAAAATATCTCCTCTTCCACCCATCACATCGAATCTTTAGACGCATGCATGAAGCATTAAATGTAGGTAAAAAAATAACTTGCATAGTTTGTCTGTAAAGTTCGAGACGAATCTTTTGAGTCTAATTAATCCATGGTTGAACAAATTTTACCAAATAACAACGAAAATGCTACAGTAACTTTTCACCCAAAATTTCTCAACTAAACACACCCAGAAGATTTCTGTAGGAAATGAAACAGAACACAATATTTTCAGCAAGAAGCCTACGTTTTATGGTGGCCCTTACACAGTTGTGAAACTCAGCAGTATTGCAACACAAACATAGCCTCCATAGCTCTAAAACAATTAGTCAGACCCTTGTTAAAAAAAACACTATGCCAGAAATAGAAAAAAAAGGGTCAGTCTTCCATAAATTAATAATTTTCTGATTAAACCATGATTGATTGCAAGAATTAAACGCAATAGAACTGACCATAAACACATTTTTTTGTGTATCAAGTACACAATCATGGTGATGAAGGAAACCACAAGATAAACGACTACACATGCACTCATACAGTGCAGACACTGCATATCCATTGGTTGCTTCGTGTATGAAACCACTAAAGTGACAATACACAAAACAGAATACATGACATTTACTAGAAAGGTGGAAAGAGAACACAGGAAAGAAACAAACCTGTATCTCTTTTGGGAATGTCGCACTAAACAACATTGTCTGCCTCTCACCACGTTGAGGCATGTCCATTCCCTCAACAATTTTACGTATCTGTGGCTCGAAACCCATATCAAGCATCCGATCAGCTTCATCGAGAGCTAAATACCTTATCATTTGCAGTGAGACTCTAGCTCTCTCCAACAGATCCATTAAGCGACCAGGAGTTGCCACCAGGATTTCCACACCTCTCTCTAACTCCCTCAGCTGCAATATTTCAAGAAATATTATAAACAAAGATGATTTTCACATTGCATTAGTATAGACCAAAAATCTATAACCCAATGACACCACAACATTCTGATACATAAGAAAAAATAATGATGCAACTAGTGATTCAAGACATGTTTGCTTTCATATCCAGAGATCTATATACTTGATGTGGCATAGGACTAGCAAAAGAATATTCTGTATCTATTTCTGTTACACTAGAACAACCAATGTAGACTCTCCAATAGCAATATGAGTCAACGCACCGTTTTCTTCCTTGCGGTACAATACAATTACAATATTTTACATTAATTGCCATGTACCACTTCATTCTTACAGTATAAATAAATGAATGTAAAAAAAAAAGTTTACGGCAATAGATAGTTAAAATTCGAAACTGAAAAAAAAACATCGATAATTTAAACTGGAAGGAGCAACAATAATTACAACAACAACAACAACATAGCCTTTTGTCCCAAGCAAGTTGGGGTAGGCTAGAGATGAAACCCAAAAGAGACGAGAAACAGGGAGACACATAAAGGGACATAAAGGGCACAAGACAAAAGAGGTCACGGTTCAGGCACGTTGATTGCTAATCTCCAAGCGCTCCTGTCCATAGCTAAATCCTTGGGGATATTCCACTCCTTAAGATCTCTCTTAACGGACTCGTCCCAAGTTAGTTTAGGTCGACCTCTACCGCTCTTTACATTATCGGCCCGCTTTAGAACTCCACTACGCACCGGCGCCTCAGGAGGCCTCCGTTGGACATGTCCAAACCATCTCAACCGATGTTGAATCAATTTCTCCTCAATTGGTGCCACCCCAACCCTATCCCGAATATCGTCGTTCCGTACTCTATCCCTCCTTGTGTGCCCACAACACCAACGCAACATACGCATCTCCGCTACACTCAATTGCTGGACATGTCGCCTTTTTGTAGGCCAACACTCAGCACCATATAACATCGCCGGACGAATCGCCGTCCTATAGAACTTACCTTTCAGCTTCTGAGGCACCCTTTTGTCACAGAGAACGCCAGAAGCTTGACGCCATTTCAACCAGCCGGCTGAAATTCTATGCCTAACATCTTCATCAATGTCTCCATCCTTTTGTAGCATCGACCCTAAATACCGAAAAGTATCCTTCTTGGCCACCACTTGCCCATCGAGGCTAACGTCTCCCTCCTCGTGCCTAGTCGCGCTGAAATCGCACCTCATGTACTCGGTCTTAGTCCTACTAAGTCTGAACCCTTTCGACTCTAACGTGTGCCTCCATAGTTCTAACTTCCTATTAACCCCCGCCCTACTGTCGTCAACTAGCACCACATCATCAGCAAAGAGCATACACCAAGGGATATCACCTTGTATGTCCCTTGTGACCTCATCCATCACCAAAGCAAATAAATAAGGGCTCAAAGCTGACCCCTGATGCAGTCCTATTTTAATTGGAAAGTCACTGGTGTCGCCATCACATGTTCGGACAAACGTCACCACATCCCTGTACATATCCTTGATGAGGGTAACGTACTTAGTTGGGACTTTGTGCTTTTCCAAGGCCCACCACATGACATTTCTCGGTACTTTGTCATATGCCTTCTCGAGGTCAATAAAGACCATGTGCAAGTCCTTCTTCTGCTCCCTATATCTCTCCATCAATTGTCGTAAATATGTGAAGAGATATGTGAAGGAGCAACAATAATTACCAAACAAAAAATATGTGAAGAGATATGCAGCAATTAAAATACCAGGAATCACAATAGAAATACATCATCAACAAAACAGGTACCTGGTTAGTTATTGGTGCGCCACCATATGCAACCACAACTCTGACACCAGTCTGGTATGCAAACTTCCTTGCTTCTTCATGGATCTAAGGCATCAATCGTTAGAAGAAAAACAATCAAAATTAAAAAGATCTACAAATATTACTACTGACTAAATGTTTATTGGCTTGACATACTTGGACCGAAAGCTCACGAGTGGGTGATAAGATCAGAGCCAGAGGACAAGCGGTCCTTGTACTCCGTGACCTCTGTTGTGGCCTTGGTGAATTCAAGATGCCACTGATGATTGGGAAACAGAATGCAGCAGTTTTTCCGGATCCAGTCTGTGCGCAGGCCATGAGATCCCGCCCAGCAATGGAGATTGGGATGGCATAACGCTGCACTGGTGTTGGTTTCACATACTTGCACCTCCGGATATTCTCATTCAATGCGTCACCCAAATCAATCTCTGCAAATGTGTTGACTGGTGCAGGCACATCATGGCCGCTGGTCTCAACAGGGATGTCTTCATAGGCATCAAAATTGATGCCAGTATTCTCCTGGCCCTCAAAGTCAACCTCTTCAGCCTCGGCTTTGGCAAAAGGATCTGGCTCACGGTCTCTGCGGTCCCAACCCCCAGGACGGGAGTTCCAAGCACCGCGACCTCCACCCCCGCCACCACCACCATAACCCTGGCGAGGAGCACCAACGCTGCCACCACCACCACCACCATTCACAATGCCAGCCCAGCGAGGGCCACCAACAGCAGCGCCCTGACCAGAAGGTTGTGCGGCAGCCGAGGGCAGTGGTCCACCTTGTGCCGGTGCTACTAAGCCCGCTTGGGTGTCAAAGCCGGCATCAGCTGGACGGCCACGGAGGTGAGGAGGCACGTAGGAGCTGCGCGTGGGGCGTGAGTTGCCATGAGTTGCAACAGAGCCGTTAGCAGTAGCAGCAGTCGCGGGCGCCGATTCCTCGGCGTTCGCAACTGAGTCAGCCCATGAAGATCGCATAATTAGCACGAGTCACTTGATGGAGACGCCCCGCTCGCAGATGATTTAGCCTGAAACATATTTTCGACGCAAATTTTAGCAAAAGGGGCAAGCAAACCGCAGAAAACAAATGAGCATAAAGTAGAATTTATAGCCAATAAAACAAGTACAGAAATCTGAAAGCAGGGACGGAACCAGTAAAGGACATGCGTATACCGCTATACACCCGACAATTTTTGCAAAACAAATCGAAGCCAGTAGGCGCAATACATGTACACACCTGTACTAGATCAGATCCGAACCAAATAGCCAAATACCTGGAGTTAGGGTTTGGGTGCTCGCTTCGCCCGGCAGGAAGCGAAGAGAAGGGGTAGGCATACCTAGTGGTTGCTCTTTGGCGGCGAAGGGACCGGCGAAGACCTGGGACTCTGCGTACGAGGAGGAGACGGCGGCGGCGGCGGCGTCGCCCAGTCGTTGCCACGAGGGAGAGGAACTTGTTGCAGGTAGGGGGTGAACGGGAGAAGAAAAGCGAGACAGCGGTGAACGAAGGAGGCTCGCTACCTATCTTGTGGAAAAGTATTCGATCCAGCGGCAGCCCAGCGTAAATATATAACAGGCCCAGAACGGCCCACGAATAATATGCAGCCTCGAGAGCCTCTGTGCAACATCGGGAGACAGACTTTCAGCCCATCATCACGGGACATGGCAGTATTTTTTTTTGATCTTTCGCTAACAACGGACCCACGCTCATGTTTTTTTTAGCCTCAACTCTTCGAGTACAAGCTGTAGTATCTAAACTCACGTACTAACTCACACTGTCACACACACAAACTCACACACGCACACCCTAGTGCGCAAGCTAGACCTACAGTTATATAAAGAGACTTGCACGTGGCTGAGAGGTATCCGAAGTCATCGAGCCTTCGCACATGACGGACACGTCATCCTGGCCATTGTGGCACATCCACGTGTTAGGCAACTGAAATTATTTGGGAAACTACTGTTCCCCGGTGGGAAATCACGTTTTGAGCTGAACTCGAACACGCGATCGGTGGCTTCCACACCCGGAAGGCTCACCAACCGAGCTATGTTAGTAAGGACGAAAACGGTCCGAAAACTCGTTAGCCGTTTTCTACTTTTACATTTAAATACGAAAACGAAAACGAAAATGGTAAAATCAGACACGAAAACGAACGCAAACTTACGAAATATCGAGAATTTCGAAAACGAACCAATTCGAACGAAATTATGTCGAACACGGTTGGATACGAAAATTTAATACGGAATACCGACCCACAATGCATAACAATTAACAAGTGCCATAGTAGCAAAATTCGAGTGCAAGAGGGCATACTTTTTAATTTGGTTTCTTTCACAGGAGAAAAAAAAGAAAAAGAAAGAAGAGGAAAATTTGAGATGCCATCGGTACTAGACTAGAAAGGATAGCAACAAGGTCTAGCCCATCTCGCTCTCTCTCGTTTTTGTCGGCCCAGTCACATGCAACGCAGCAACAACGCCGCGTGAAGCCAGATGCAGTCATGCAGACATGCGGCGCCATGCAAGGTGATTAGTCCCACCTCGGCAACTCAGGGAGGCGCGACGGGCGTGAGCTGCCTATATAATGCGGTCCATGGGCATCAGTGTCCACACTTGCCTTTGTTTAGTTGCCTAAACAGTAATGATCGGCAACCAATTTTGAATTCGGGATATTTTCAAATTAAAAATAGAAAAGTAAAAAATAGTCAGAAAATGTCTAAACCATTTCCTACTTTTACATTTGAAATACGAAAATGAAAACGAAAACGAAAACGGTGAAGTCAGACAAGAAAATACAGATTCGATCGGATTAAATACAGAAAACGATGCAATTCGGTTCGGGATATTTCCGTTCTGTTTTCATCCATACATGTTAGCCTTTCCCTTGTTACATGCGAGCCATGCTAGCGCCCGGACGTCTATAGACAAACAGGCGCGTCCGGAGGTCCGCGCATACTGCTGCGTCCCACACCTCCTGTTGCTGGCTGCGCCAATCCTGGAGAGCATGTGTGTGGTCCCGTCTAGCTGCATGCGAGAGAGAGCATAGTGTGCGTAGCCAATGTGAGAGAGAAAGCACAGCGCATGAAGCCCAATATGAGAGAGAGACCAATGCGACATGTGTTGACATCGGCTACATGCTCCACCGTAGGAGACCAAGTCTGGTGGTGTAGGGGCATCTGATTCTGCATCCGTTGGGTGTTGGCATACTCTGCATGTGTGCATGCACTTTTGATCAGGGAGTGCTCGACCTTTTGGACACTAATCGTCTATTGCGTGCACGTTTGACTATTGGAGCTACCCGCATGACAGAGATAGGCAGCGATGTATGGGTGTGTAGCTCAGGCGTGCCCGCGAGTCAGAGCGCGCTGCAACATATGTAGCGTATAGATAAAACACTTGCAACATGCATCTAAAATAGGTGAAACATTTGAAACATATACTTGCAATATACGTGTATAGCTACTGAAACATATGCAACATTCAGATGAAACAGCTAAAACATTTGGAAAACACACTTGTAACATACATGTATAGCCACTGGAACATATGCAACATCCAGATGAAACACTTGTAACATACATTTGAAAAACGGAAACATTTGAAACATACACTTACAACACACGTGTATAGCCATTAAAACATATGCAACATCAGATCTACTTTTGCAACATCCAGATAAAACATACGCAACACACATCTAAAGCGCATAAAACATACGGTTGTAACATGTGCTTATCTAATTGCTGCCACCCAATGAAGGCCCATTGACACGGTCGCGGGGGAGTGCAGCGCGAGGTGTGGGTGACGTGTGGCACAAGGAATGAGCCGCAGATGGCGCGCGACACGAGACGGGTCTGGCGTGAGGCGGTTCCGTATGTCCAGATTTTTTTTAATAAAATGAAGAAGCCCTGAGTTGAGTTGGGCCGGTTAGACCTGGTTCGCAGGCCCAACGTAGACGTGTGTCTGGACAGACGCTCGGTAGAGAGCATTACCGCTTTGTTATATGCCTAATATTATATATATATATAAGGCATACTTGATATAGGGCTATCTGCTTAGCTAAAATTTAGTTTAAATTAACCCTAGTGCATCCAAATAAAAAGGCTAATAAGTGGACTAATTTTTTAGTCAAATCTTCAACTAGTTGTAGCCAACCATAACTAATTTAGGCTAATTTTTAGTCTTAACTAATAACTAGTTATGTGTATCGAACATGCCCATATACTAGCAAAATGCATTCGTGCTTTGCAACAAAACCCAGCACGTATACTGGACACAAGTTGTTCTAACTCATATGAGTACGAGTTATAAGACTATGTGTCGGTGTTTTGTCACCCGATGAGTGAATTTATACGTGTGTCGCGGTGCTCTAGGAAGACGATGGTAGCATCCAAATACACAAGAAATTATACTGGTTCAGGCCAGAGCCTTACGTCTATGGATGGCAGCGGTTGGGTTAGGGGCAGATATCTGCGGGTTTCAGGTCCAGCAGTTCTGGTTTCGGGGACAGTTTTGCACCCACGGTTTTTGAGTTCGGATACCCGAACAGTAGCGGGTTTGGGGGTGGATCCTATTTTTCCCCGTGGATCACCAATGGAGCCCCAAAATTGTTTAGCCCACTAGTGGCTCATCTAATAACCTAGGTATATTACTGAGACTCCCAGCCTGGACTGACCGTCTCGGTCCCTCTCCCTCACGCCATCGTTGTTCCTTTTCGGCCTCTCTCCCTCACGGTCTCTCTCTCTCTCCCTCACGACCTCTCTTGTTCACCACACCCACCCGATCCCGTCGCTGCCAGCAAATCGAGGAGCATGACCACGGCCAGCGCAACCATTCCACTATCCACCCGTCACCACCAGCAGAGGAGCAGAGGAGTTGTCAGTGCAGCACTCCAATAGGGGCTGCCGACCACCGGGAGCTAAGGCGGGCAGGCCGCAAGCAGCGACACGGCCTCCTAGGCCATAGCCGCGAACCCACAGGCGGTGGCGCATCGCACGGCAGCACATCCTCATGAATTCTCATCTCATCAAAGTTTCAGGTTTTGGATATCCATCGGGTTTCGGGGAGCTACGGGTTTTGGTTTCGGGGGTAGATTTTCACCCGAACTGTTGTTCGGGGTAGATTCGGATTTTAAGTTTGAGTTTTGGTTTTAGGTGTCCAGAGACTCCACCGATCCGAATCCGCCACATTGCCATCCTTACCTACATCTAGTCTCAAGTTGAATGCTCGAGTGCATGTACCTCCGTTGAATGCTCTGAAGTTCTTACAATGGGGTATGTAAGAAGGGAGAAAGAGGTAAGAGAGTGGAGAAGGACTGCATGAATAAAGTCTCGAGAGTCTGTTTGTCTAGAAGGGAGCCCTGGCTGCCCTTATATAGAGTCCGGGGCCAGGTTACATATAGAGAGATAGGTTCTCCCGACTGAGTGGTCGTGAGCCTAAGAGAGGGGAAACTAGCTAACTTGGCTTGCAAGGAAGGCCGTCTTGTCTTGGTGTCAGTGCACGTCCGACCATGGTTGTCGTCATGATCTTGTGCCCACGTCGCAGCATGGTGTGGCATGATGCTACAGTGCTAGTCGTGGTGGCACTGTTGGCATAGTGGTGGTTCGCCAGCTGTCCTCTGTGATGTGAGCTCGTTGTGGCCTTCGTCATCGTCTCACGTCCTTCCAATGGCGTCAGTATGGGAGTAGGTAGCCGCTCCCTTGTCGTCGGTTGTCCTGCTGGTCATAAAACCGGTGGCCGCGATCCCAAGCTTCGGGGTCGTGGCCCTCGTTGGCTTGATTGGCCTTGAAAGTCAAGGCCATAGTCGTGAGCCCCATCCCGATGGGACCTTACGCCCGTCTCGTTGAGCTGTATTTAGACGTTGGGTCACCGTACCGGTCGTCACCGTCTGACGGTGTTGTCTTGTCCGCGTTGCGTGGCGCAGTGATGGCGTCTGTTTGGTCTGAGGGGACAGTTGTCCCCTCAGTCCTACTAAAGTGAGTGGGCATGCCTGCCTTTGTCAGAGCAGGCATACTTGATGGAGCTCGACCTCTTGCCATTCTTTTCGGGGTCGGGACGGAGGAGCGGTCGTGTGACGCTGTGTTGCGCGTGGTGAAAGGAGAAGGGAGAGGTCGTGGTTGACCCCTCGCCTTGGTGCTTGGCCTAGGTCTGCACAGCTTAGATGGGCCATGTTTGCTGAGCTTGTGTTTTCTTGGCCGTCGTGGGCCGCCTGAGCGGCTAACCAATCAGTGTTTTGAGATACCCAGGGTATCATAACCCCGACACTATATCAAGATATGAAGGACGCGACCCAATACATCTTATAATCGAACTCTGCATTGGTCATCGTTGGACACGAGTTGTTCTAACTTGTATATGATCACGGGTCCTGGGTCAGAGGCATGTACGATACATGGAGAGCGTGGGTATAGTTTGGGATGTAAAAAGAGTACGAAGGAAGAAACTTTCCACTTTCTGGATAGTTAGGAAGAGGTGAACGAAAAAATAGACACAAAATTTTGGCTCTTTAACTTTTTTGAAACTAAAGGTACAACATAGACACTCACAACACATGCATGTAAATCCTATATCTTGATGAGCACCTTCGAAAACTAGACCGACAAATTCTTGAGACGAGATTGATGAAGTCACCATAGACGTCTACACATACGCTCACAACACACAGTACACTTACTACTATGAGTGCACGCATGTAAATCCTGCCTCTATTGAAGCCATTAAATCATGTAATATTCGTTCCCATGGAAAGTTGAATTCAGGATCCCAAGTGCTACTGATGCTCTGTAACCGCTAGGCTACAGGTTCTTTCAAGTATATATATATATATATATATATATATATATATATGGAAATTATTTTATACTCTCATGGAGTAGTTACTCTCATGTGTATATCTCTAGATTTAGGGCGTATATGGCCCAACAAAGGAGTATATGATCATACTAGACCATCTAGGGTAATATGTACGTCAAGTATGCAAGTATACATAGAGTATATGGTTATACTTATTTTATATACTACTGCAGTGGTATTTTAGTAATATATTAAAAGGTATGGGCTCTTTTGAAAAAAATTAACGTACTAAGATCTGAAGTGAGTATATAAACATACTCAAACTGATAAATTAGTATACACACATACGTAACGTGGTTTATTCAAGATGGGAGTAACTACTCCTGGGAGTAGCAATATATATATATATATATATATATATATATATATATATATATATATATATATATATATATATATATATATATAAAAGTCGCTTTAACTTTACTAGTACATTCATTTTGCTATGTGTCTAGATATAATATATGTCTAAATGTATAGCAAAATCGATGTATAGAAAACGCCAAAGTGACTTATAATTTAGAACGAAGGAGTATCTAAAGTATAGATATCATATCATATCATATACTCTTCTAAAGCAAAACTTCACAAAGAGTGTTTATCTTATTCCATAGCTCCCCAAGTCATGGCTACATATAGAGCCTGTTTAGATGGCAAAAAGAGAAAAAAAAGTTTGTGCAGTATCCGTCACATCGAATCTTTGGACGCATGCATGAAACATTAAATGTAGATAAAAAAATAACTAATTGCACAGTTTGTCTGTAAATGTCGAGACGAATCTTTTGAGTCTAGTTAGTCCATGATTAAATAAATTTTGCTAAATAACAACGAAAAATGCTACAGAAATGATCATACTCAGGAATCAAATCCATCCCTCAGTCATCCACCACCTACACCGTTGTTCAATAGGAGATGGAAAAAACGCAACAATTAATGGCATCCATCTCCTCCGGCACCTCCGTACTCCCACTTGGCCCATTTTTTCAATAGGTGGAAAAAAATAGAAACCGCATCAATTTACACACGCATCCACCTCCACCTCCATATTCCCTCCGTCCTTCTGTCTATAGATGGCAGCGGATCGGGTTTGGGGTGGATACCTGCGGGTTTCGGGTCCTGCGGGTTTAAATTTAGGATGATTTCTCATCCACGGTTTTCGGGTTCGATTTCGGGTTTGGTTTTCCACCTGTGAATATCCAATGGATATCTGAAATAAATCATTTAGAACTAAAACTCGTGTTTTATAATATGCTAATAATAACTTGTTTACTAAGATTATTAAATCTATTCAAAATTGACTCATGAAAATATTTACTATTTGTTGGCTCTTATTTATACATGTGAATATGCGTATATTTATCCGCGGGTTTTGGGTATCCATTCGGATTTTTGGTATCCGTTGGGTTTCGGGTATCCGTGGGTTTGGTTTTGGTGATGGATTTCCATCCGAATCGGTGTTCGGTTCGGGATCGGATTTCGACTTCGGGTTTCGGTTTTGGGTGCACGGAGACTCCACCCGATCCGAACCCGACCCGTTGTCATCCTTACTTCTGTCTGCAGCAAACTACGACAAAAAAAAATAGATCACTGCCGCCTCCTGCCTGCCGCTCCAGTCCTCCGCCGCCGCCATTAGATTGAGAAACTTCCATCCATTCATCGTATCCCACACAGAGACACCAAGCCCTTGTTTAGATTGAAGATTTTTTGATGAATAGTACCACTTTCGTCTTATTTGACAAATATTGTCTAATCGTAGACCAACTAGGCTCAAAAGATTCATCTCGTGATTTTGAACTAAACTGTGTAATTAGATATTTTTTTTACATACATTTAGTACTCTATGCAAGCGGCTAAAAATTGATGTGATGAAGAGAGAGTGAAAAAACTTGGAATTTTGAGGTGATCTAAACATGGGCCAAGCACTACAACGGGCAATATAGTCGTTTCTCCTTCCAATCAGCTTCCTTTAAATTCTCCCTACGTCGGCCTTGTTTAGATGGCTTCCAAATTCTAATTTTTTACACTCTTTCTACGTTACATCAAATCTTTGACACATGCATAGAGCATTAAATATAAATAAAAAATAACTAATTGCATAGTTTGATTATAAATCACGAGACGAATCTTTTGAGTCAAATTAGTCCATAATTAAACACTAATTACCAAATACAAACGAAAGTGCTACAGTAGCCAAATTCTAAACGTTTTTCCGTCTAAACACCCCCTATTCATTCACCTCCACCGCTCCACTTTTCCTCAGTTGCAAGTAGCAGCGTCATGCGTCATGCCAAGATCCTCCATCAGAGAACAGTGCAAAGGTCCGACGATAGTCAATGAGCGGCTCATCTACCGCAATAAGTTGTGTGTACAGTTGAAGTCCACGTATGCATCCTACATGTTAACTTCAGAGCTTAATTACTAAGGCCCTGTTTAGTTTGCTTTTGTTAAAGTTTAACTCCCATCACATCAATGTTCCCTCAAATGCATGGAGTACTAAATATAGACTAATTGTATGCATGTCGGCACAGATTAGGAGTAATTTACGAGACGAATCTATTAAGCCTAATTAGTCCCAGATTGGAAACTTTTTATCAAATAAGACGAAAATGCTACAGTGTTTGTTAAACTTTAACACCCCAAACCAAACACCCCCTAAGGTACCAGATTATTTTCGAGGAGCACCGTGCGAGGGAGATCGCCGGCATGCCCACCTACGCTAGCCATGAAAACGGTCGAAAAACCTCTTAACCGTTTTCTACTTTTACATTTGAATACGAAAACGAAAGCGAAAATGGTAAAGTCGGACACGAAAACAAACACGAATTTACGGAATATCGAGAATTTAAAAAACGAACTTATTCGAGCGGAATTATATCGAACACGGTCGATATACGAAAATCAATACGGAATATTGACCCATAGGACAAGTGCATAACAATTAACAAGTGAATAATAATTAACCTATCCTATAACTTTCTTAAGAAGTATCTCTATTCGACACCATGTAAGGAAGATATGATTTTTTAAGGCAACAAGCGCTTGTACATGATATAATATACCGTTGAAATTTTGTTTAATTTTTTTTGAACATCTTAAAGACCTCAAATAAAAAAACTGAAAACTAAAAAATTGTAGATCTCGTGGAGAGCTACAATTCACATATAAAAAATCATCTTCATCCGACATCGTATGAAAAATATACTATTTTTCTAAGGTCGGACTTCTAGTGAACCAAATTTAGTTTAAACCAAATTTCGAGATCAAATTTCGAATTCGGAATATTCCGAATTAAAAGTAAAAAATGGTCGGAAAAATGTCTAACCATTTTCGTTCCGATCTCGAATTTAGTGTTCCGAATTTTGAATCGAATTCAAATTTGTCTAAAAATACGATGCGGTTCGGTGCAGAATATTTCTGTACCATTTTCATCCCAACCTACCTCACGCACGCCATGCAGCCTCGACGTGACCTTTATGGTCGCTCGCCATCCACGGATATCGTAGGCTGCGCGCGAGCTCCACCAGATTGCCCTTATCCGAGAGGAGAGAAAGTGTGAGAGAGTAAATGGGAAAATAGATGAGAGATAATCACGGGAGAGATTTGCTAAGGGCACTCCCAATACTAAAAACCATGTATATAGTTTCTATGCATGTAGACACTACATATAAAAACTATGTTTTCCAATGGATAATTTCTACTGAATAATCTTTTGTTCAATTGTATATTTTCTCTCTCCCTCGTCTATCTATTATATCACTTTGTGTCTTGATTCTCGTGTAGACATAGTTTTTTATTAAGAAAAACCATTTCCTCCTCTCTCTCCTCAATAAATCGCTTGCCACATCAGCAAAATGTTTAAGTGACAGAATAATTAATGCACATAAAAACTATGATGGTTTCTGCATTGTGAGTGCTCTGAAAAGATCAGCAAGAACTGAAGTTTTTTTTACATATATATATATATATATATATATATATATATATATATATATATATATATATATATATATATATATATATATATATATATATATATATATATATATATATATATATATATATATATATAAACCCCGCCTCGTTAGGCTATTAACATTGTTGGAGGAAGCATTATGGGGCGAAGAAAAATAGCTTGGAGGACCTTTTTCAAAGAGAAACCGTCGTCACCAAGGAAATACCAAACCCATACTACACCATCGCTTGGGAGAGAAGAGAAGGGAGCACCAAATTCTCGACACCAAAAAAAATAATACAGGGTATCTAAGTTTTAGAGATATATATAAACAGGTGTATTTCTCATTTTCATCGACCGCAAAGGAGTCACTGACACAGCCGAAAGAAAGAGAAAGAGACGTAAAAAAAGCAGGACCTTAGGCATTCGGCAGGTCGCAATTGCAACAGCTAATGACGACTCTTTTGGTCAGCAAACCGACGGAAATCAGCGCCAATGGGTCTAACACGGCGTCTGCTGTTGATGACTATTGACTTGTGAAGGACTAGCGGTTTTGTATATTAGTGCAGGAAAAAAACGTTTGTTGAGCAATGAAAGGGCCTGATTTTTATAGTAAGGCGCTCCACTTTCCCTACTGAAAAGTTAAAACAAAAATAGCCAGTTCATGGGACTGGAATTTATTACATTGTCATCTGAGTAATTAGTTAATCCAAGGGCATATTTGGAACACATGTTCTAAAAAAAGCAGTGCTAGCGCCCGAACGGGCCACTCTCCGTTTCCGCTCTTGCTCCGTGCCGTGCGCCAAGCCATCCGCTCAGATTCCGCATTGCCCAGACGACTCGCCTCGCCCATGATGCCCGCCCACACGTAGGGCGTCCGCACCCCTCCGTTTTCCGCGTGAGCTTGATATGCCATGGCAAGATGGAGGGAAGGGAAGGGAGGTGGAGAGAGGGCGAGGCACGCTGCGCGAGGTAGGAGCCGAAGCCCTGCGGTAGGCCATTGTCCGCTAGCGCTCGGCACCATTGCAACATGTATAACCCTCGATCTACTTTTGAAACATTAAGATGAAACATTTGCATTATACGTCTGAAGACAAATGAAACACTTGAAACATACGTCTGAAACACTTGCAAAAAAATCCAAAAACACTTGAAAAGTCATGGCAAAACATATACAACATACAGATAAAACAGTTGAAACATATGTGTGAGAATATGCAACATCCAAATAAACACAATTGCAACATATGTCTGAAAAATAGATGAAATATTTGGAACAGACGTTTGCAACGTACGTGTATAGCCATTGCAACATATGTAACATCCAGATCTACTTTTGCAACATCCATATGAAACACTTGCAACATACCTCTGAAACACTCAAAAACATACGCTCGAAACATGCGCTTTCAGCAAACCCTGGCAGACGGATGGGTGGGCGGAGCACTGCACGACAAAATCCGACACTAGGTCGCGGTGGAGAAGGAGGATGGAGCCGTGACACCGCGAAGGAAGTGGGCCCCGAGACGGAGATGGCGACGGAGAGTGCTCGGGGCCCGCCGCACGGGCGCGGGAAGGAAGGAGGGATGGTGGGAGGAGGGCACGGGGGAGGCAGAGGGTGAGGTGTCAGGGATTGGCTTGGAGATGAGAGGGGATGAGACACAGAGGAAGGCCGGCCGCCGGGAGTGCTGGCTCGGCGGTCAGTGCAAGCACCGCGGCTGCGCATGACGAGGAGAGGGGAGTCTCGTGGAGTGGGCACTAGCGAGGCGGATTGGGAAATACGGCAGCAGCAAGGCAGAAGTGGGCTCCTGAGCATCACCGTTCTAGAAACGCAGGAACAGGAACAACGTATGAATAAAATGCCATGCTATTTTGAATCTTGTGGATTGCGAAAACACAGAAAACTACAAGATACCATGAAGTTCAACCTCTTTGTAAAATTTCTCCAAAATTCCTATGAACCAAGCTACTCCATAAGAATTTCATAAAATTTGTAGGAATCAAGTCCTTTGTTCTCAAGAGGTTCATAGGAAACTTCCCTATAGTTTTTCAATCCTCTAAAGTTTCTCTATTTTTCCTTTGTTCCAAAATAGAGCCTAAACGAAAAGGTGCAGTAAGAAAAAAAATTTTAGGTTGATAAATTAACCATTCTTAGGCCAAATATTTGTCTATATCCTTGTTGAAATTAAGCTCAAGTTCATGCGTTGAGCTGGACAAAAATTACATGGTTCTTCCCCCATGAAGTGTCACAAATTGTAGAGAAACTCAAAAAATTCGTGCGCTAACGTTGGGCTGCTCAGATTAGAATCTCAAAGGCGACGCGGTACACTGGTAGAAAGTTTTTTTTTCTTTTCAAAACCCAAATACGATGTTCCTGCTCCTGCATTGCTTTTGGCCCTCAATAATGCCAGCCAAACTCTACTAGTCCTCAACCATTCTAACCTGTAGTATGTAACGTACCTGGTGCCTCACTACCCTAGTTCTTCACATCACTGTCGGTTCAAAACCCCTAATCACTGTTGGATTTCGAACCGACAGTGGCATACCGGCAGTGATGAGGGGTTCACGTCACTGTCGGTTCCTACAAACCGCAAGTGATGCCTTTTGCTACCACTGCCAGTACTTCACCCGGCACTGATAGGCCTTAAAAACAAAAAAAAAAGGAATCCAGCGACAGCAAGCGAGCATGCTCGTCCACAAATCATACAAGAAACAATTCATACATCACAAACTAGGAGGGATCCATTCAAGAACCCCACTACCACCGCAGTTCATCCAAGAAACAATTCATACATCACAGAAAAATGAGGAGGGATTCAACACATCACATCAACTCATCCACAAATCGATTTATACATCACAAATTGGGATCCCACAAATTGATTCTTTCGCAAAAAAATAGACAAATTGAGATTCCACAAATTGATTCATACAACATACAGGGAGCCCGGACGGGAGGAAGAAGAAGCCGCTGGGGTGCATCCACGCCGAGACGCTCATCCACACCAGGAACAAGAAGAAGCCGCCTGGTGGATCGGCGCCGAGCTGCTCGCCAGCGCCAGGAGGAAGAAGCCGCTGGGGTGGATCCGCACTCGCGCCGCTCACCTGTGCTCCCGCCATGGTGGATCCGCGCTCGCGCCGCGCCAGGGTCCCAACCGCTCGCTCCAAATCGTGCTAAAACCCACCCAAAAACACTAGTACACGTTTTCTTTTAGGAGGCGGTGGCATTTTTTGATTGGAGGCGGGCACATCTTTTGCCCACCTCCATTATTGGCTGCCAGGCCAGCCAGGGTCGGCACCCCGAATGCCCGCCTCCGTTAAACCTTAATAGAGGCGGGCGCCCTAATTTGCCCGCCTCCATTAATCCATATTAATTGAGGCGGGCAACTTAAAATGACTGCCTCCATTAATTGATTTACGAAGGCGGGCGTGTTACAAAACCTGTCTCCATTAATCCATATTTTTGGAGGCGGGCTTTATAATGTGCCCGCCTCCGTAAATTGATTTTTGGAGGTAGGCACGTTATAAAGCCCGCCTCCTAAAATGCCCACGACCTAGAAAAAGCCCAACTAGCCCAGGCGAGGCCTGATAGCCATCTTCGTATAAATAGAGGAAGTTAGGGTTTCTCCCTTGACTCTCACTTCCTCACCCAGCCGACTCCTCTCTTCCTCCTCTCCTCGTTTCTTCCTAGCGGCTCCTCTCCCTCTTTCTCTCTCTCCCACGCTATGCTGCGGCTCCAGCAGCTCCTCTCCCTCCCTACTTCTCCCACGGCATGAGGCGCGGCGGCTCCACCACGACACGCGGCGGCCTAAGCGGAGGTGCGAGGCCGTGGGGCTCGGAGGCGCGTGCACCTCCTTCTCCGACGGAATGAGGCGTGGTGCTCCACCATGGCGCGTCGCTCCTCCCATGGGCAGCTCCACCATGGCGCGCGGCGGCCGCAGCGGAGGCACGAGGTCGTGGGGCCGGGCGCCGTGTGCAGTGTGGTTGTCGTGGTGCGGGGCGACGCGCGATGGCGCGGTCCGTGGGGCCAGTGTCGTGGGGCCGCAGCGGCGCATGACTACCAATGACGATAGTGGAGATAGGTACAGTTCTCCCCATCTCCCTCTCTCTTCCGCTCTTCATCTCCCTCACTCTTCCCTCTCTCCCCCTTTGCAGATCTAGAGCAGACAGGAGTCTAGAGGCGGCAGGTTCCTTTTCCGGCGGCTAGGGTTCTAGATCCGGCGATGGGGGTCCAGATCGGGGGTGCAGATCTAGTCACGACGGGTCCTCGATCCGGCCAGATCTGGCGGCGGCGGCGCTGCAGCCCTGGATGGGCTCGGCGGGCCTGTCCAGGGTTTTTTTTCTCTTTTTTTGTTTTTTTAAATTCATTAACCATGACGGGCATGTGTAAAACACCCGCCTCCATTATCCATTTTTGGAGGTAGGCAGGGCAACTGCCTCCATAAATCTCGGATTAACCGAGGCCTTTGTTTGGAGGCGGGCGCCTTTGCCCGCCTCCAAAAACCAAAAACGACCGCCTCCGTTATGATTTCTATACTAGTGAAAAGATTCAATCCCCAACAAGATGAGAGGAAAACTAGGTTACTGACGGCAGCAGCGGGCAGGTGGAGCTGCGACCACTCCTCGCCGGCTAGCTGGAGGAGTGTTGAGTGGAACCTCCTGCAGCTGCGACCCGTCTGGCCGTGGCTGCGATTTCTCCTTGCCGATAGGCTGGAGGAAGGGCTATGCCGTGTTTGTCACGTCAGGGTGGATTTGGGAGGAGATTTGAGAGGAGGTTTGGGGGGGTTGGGATGTGTTTCTGCTCCAGGAGAGAGTGGACAGAGAGGGGAAGAAGAAAGGTCACGGACGTCAGCCTTGAGTTAACTGGGATAAATAAATATTTCGAGTCTGGGGCCTATGGATCACTACCGGTTTGGTAAATGCAACCAACACAGAGATGCATCACTGCCAGCTTTTATTACAAAGCGACAATGATAATATCAATCACTGTCGGTTTGTTAGAAAATCCGGCAGTGATAGGCTTTTTTATTTAAGAACCGACAGTGATGTATCTATTAGTGTCGGTTTTAAAATTCCGGCGGTAGGGCCGGCAGTGGTTGTTTATTATGTAATAGTGCCTATGACCAGGACGACGAACTCTATTTTCCCTGTAATGAAAGGCGGAGCACGAAATTAAGCTTAAGAACAAACAAACATAGAGCACATCGAAAGTCTTGGTTTGCAACAACCCACTGCTCCGCTACTCGCAAAAGTTTGCAAAAGTTCTTCAAAACTGATCAGGTCGGAAAAAGAAAATATAGCATGCCCTTTGTCCTGAAAGTAGACAAGCATAGTGATTTTTTGACTTTGTGAGGTGCTATGCTTTTTTTTTGCGAGGCCCAGTTACAGACACAGACGCTCACTAATACAAGCGCACACTTATCCCTGTGAACACACGCACACACGCTGTATCCCTATGAGCACCTCCGAAAAACTGAGTTGGACTTACAAATCTTGAGATTGACAAAGTCAGACGCTCACGTATACGAGTGCACACTCATCCCTATGAACGCACGCACGCACGCCCTACCCCTATGAGCACCTCCGAAGAACTAAGTTGAACCGACAAATCTTGAGATTGACAAAGTCACCACAGGCGTCTCGCTGGCGACGGGCATGTCACCTACCACTGAAAGAATATCGTCGCTAAATCCTGAAATAAATAAATTTAAGAAAATACGAGCACCCGTGAAGTTTGGGAGGTGGGTAGGTTCCATCACGAGGAACCCAACCAAGTGAGGTAAGCTCAATTCGCAGGTTCTATGCTTATTTAGTGGGATCGTATATGCTGACATTGTAACTCCTCGAAATTCCCATTTGTGAGCGTGTGTTTTGCATAGTTTTGTTGGAATCCAAATATAAGTTTAAAAAACTTGAATAAACCCTTGTTTGTCGTCCTATGACAGCCATGAAAAGATCCGGTCAAATTGTCAATCATTCATAGAGGCCGACGACAGTCAAATTGGAATTCAACTCGAGACTGCAAGTTGTGCCGGCCGGGCTAGTTAATTCAATCCAGTTCACTCCTGCTTCAATGATAGTAACTGCCTAACCATAGATTAGTCTACTGCACTTGCCAACCCGGAAGGCTTAGGAATTAAGCTCCTTTCCTGCATCCTTGCTGCAACCCACACCCAAACTTGACATGAAGTGCCTCCTCCTTACCCTTGGCCTTGCGCTCATAGTCTCCTGTGGCGCCGGCGCCGACAGATTTACCTATGCCAGCTTCAGTAATGTTAGCCTCACCCTCGACGGCACTGCCTCCATCAAGCCAGACGGACTTCTGCAGCTTACCAATGGGGTGGGGCAGGTCAAAGGACATGCGTTCTACCCAGCTCCTTTGGACTTCCAAAACAAGTCGGCCAACAACACGGTACAATCCTTCTCGGCCACCTTTGTGTTTGGCATAATCACGGACGGATCCAGCCCCAGCAACGACGGTATGGCCTTCTTCGTCGCCCCCAGCACGAATTTTTCAGATGCCTTTCCGGCTCAGTACTTAGGACTCCTCAATCCGCAGAACAATGGTGATCCAAACAATCATCTCTTCGCTGTAGAGCTAGATACCGTCTCTAATGTTGAGTTTGAAGACATCAATGACAACCATGTTGGAATTAACATCAATAGTCTCCACTCCAATATATCCTTTGTGCCCCAATTCTATGATAGTAAGAATGGACAACTGCAGGAACTGTCCCTTAGTAGCAATGAGCCGATGCAAGTGTGGGTACACTACGTCTATGATGGAGACACAAACAAGATTAATGTGACAATTGCTCCCCTCGGTATGGCTAAACCCATGTATCCAGTGGCGGACCCAGCAGGTAGCATGGGTAGGCCTAGGACTACCCACAAATTTGGCCTAAAATTCTATTACTACTTTTCAGAAACTGGTCCACGGTCACTCTCGTCTCAGTCTAGGCCGAAGACACCGCAAATCCATGAGCTCTTCAAAAAAAAATAACGCGCCCGAGAGGGATCGAACCGGAGACCTCGTGCCTCGGGCTGCAACACACTTACTAGTCCAGCTACGAAAGTTTATTAGATAGGCAATACCCGCAACCTTATTTAATAAGGGAAAACAGGGAAAAATACCCCTTAATTAATCACTCCTGAGTATACTAAATCATATCCTAAACGACTTTCTTTACCGGTATGGAGGGAGTATTTATGTAAGTTTTGAACATTTTAAATGTATTATCGTAATTTGGTTAATTTATAGCTATGTTTGCCGAACTTTTTGTTTGGATTTTATAGTATTAGACATGAATTTTTTTTACCGGGACTACCCTGGTCTCAGATCCTGGGTCCGCCACTGCATGTATCCACCGACAACCACCACCTATAACCTATCAGCGGTACTTACAGAGACAGCTTATATAGGCTTTTCAGCGGCCTCGAGCAACTTTGGTGGAACACAACATTATGTGCTTGGTTGGAGCTTTCGAATGGGAGGACCTGCTCCAGCCATCGACATCGCCACACTACCACAGCTGCCTCAAATTGTTGCAAAGTCTCACTCCATTTCCAAGCAGTCTGTTTCTCTGATAGTTGTTGTTATTACAATAATTTCCCTCACAGTGGGCACTATTGTCTATCTTGTGCGAAGGCGGTTCGTAAATGCTGATCTTTTGGAAGATTGGGAGATTGAGTTTGGACCACATAGGTTCTCATTCAAGGACTTGTTCCAAGCTACAGAAGGATTCAAGGACAAACATCTTATCGGTAGAGGGGGATTTGGACAGGTGTACAAGGGCATACTTCCAACATCTAAGACCGAAGTCGCAGTGAAGAGGGTGTCCCATGAATCAAGGCAGGGCATGAGAGAGTTCATTGCCGAGGTTGTTAGCATTGGTCGTCTGCGACATAGAAATATCGTGCAATTACTTGGCTACTGTTGACGTAAAAGAGAACTCATCTTGGTCTATGAGTACATGCCAAACGGTAGTCTCGACAACTACCTATATACTACTAGTGATGATAGGCCTTGTGTTGGTCGGCACGAAAGATTTCAAATCATCAAAGGTATAGCATCAGGCCTTCTCTACCTTCATGAATCCTGGGAACAAGTTGTCATCCATCGAGACATTAAGTCAAGCAATGTGCTCCTCGACAGAGATATGAACGGGAGGCTAGGTGATTTTGGTCTGGCGAGGCTATACAATCATGGTACTGACCCACAGACAACACGCATGGCTGGCACCTTTGGTTATATAGCTCCAGAGTTAGCACGTACAGGTAAAGCAACCCCTCTTACTGATGTGTTCGCTTTCGGCATACTCCTTCTCGAGGTTACCTATGGAAGAAGGCCCATTGAGGGAAGAGCACAAGATACCCCATTCATATTGGTGGATTGGGTGACCGAGCATTGGCACAATGGATCACTTATGGAGGCTGTGGATAGTAGGCTCCAAAGTGAGTATAACACCGATGAGGCATGCCTGTCACTAAAGTTGGGGTTGTGGTGCTCACATCCATTGCCCAATGCAAGACCCAACATGCAACAAGTCATGTTGTACCTCGAAGGCGACCTTCCTGTTCCTGAGTTTATACCAATGGATTTAGAAAGCAAAGAGGGGTTCGACGCACACATCATATTCCATCAATCAGACATTGGCACAGACATTGGCACAATGTCTGGTCTCTCTGGAGGAAGATGATGCTCACGCTGAGTGCGGGATGCATGCTACTTCGGTTATTACTTTGTAACATTTGGTACATGTGCATCTGTGCACAACATTTGTCTGTCGTTGCTATCTTTAACTCGCCTTGGAATTCGGTTTCTAGCCTACATACATATAGAACTAAGATATGGATGCTCCTTTTCTTATTCATGTATAGAAATATAGTTTTGTACTTGTGGTATGTTGTGTGTTGTGTTGCAGAACAAACATCTTTACCTTGTTTGGTGCTCTCATCATCCAAATCTTATTCCTTTGAAAAGCCCCATCACCTGCCAGATTGTTAGTCCCCGCTTCAATAATTCAACGTCACTTAATATGCTGTCATTGGTCCATGTATACATGTCAGTTCATTATTAACTAGTATATTGTTTCCGTATAATGTAGTTTATGTTTCATCAGTCGACACGAGGTTTTATAAACAGGCATATGAATCATTGCATTTGTTTCACTGGTACATGAGTTGAATGGAACAATCTAAAAACAAAAGAAAATTAGAGAAACAAATACAAACTCTTTTAGATGTGTCCTTGTCCTTGTTTATACACTAAAAATAAACAAAAAAAGAAGTCGTTATGAACTAGGAAAAGTAAAATAAGGAGAAGCACTTAAAATGAAAAAAAACGAGTGGAAACAATCAAAACAAAAGGAGAAAAAAACTAGGTCCTAAATATGTTGCATGGGCCTGGCTAAAACAGGCACGCTATATGTATGGGCTGAAGAAGCGACCGGGCTGGATGGGTGCATATGCCTGATTGAGACTGCGCGTGGTCGTGTGGGCAACAACTCTATATTGGCCATGTGCTCTGAGAGGGGGTCATGGTTAGGGCTGAAAACGATCGGAAACAATCGGAGAAAGGCTCCACCACTTTAAATTTTACATTTCTTAGTCGAAAACGAAAGGAAAACGAGAACGGTGCTGATATTCTGGTAATGTCGTAAACGACACTATACGATTGAAAGAACATCGATAACAGCCGGAACCAACAAAACGATATTCCAAAAATGATAAACATGTCAAATCATAGAACATCACGCTAACTAGCCACACAAGTATATAACTTGATCCATCTAGTACAACAAATACTAACAATTAAGACATAGATATTAATTCCACCATGACACATAGTCGCATACATATTCCATAAGTCCATATGACCATAACCACCCATGACATAGTCACATACAGCCATATATGTTCCATAGACCATAGAAGTAAAACGACAGACAAGAATACAAGACATACTTTGACATAGCATAAAATGATTATCGAATAACAAGCCCAGTCTCTGGCCTGCAGCCTACCGCCTAAAGATGAACCTGGGGGCATGTCATTGTCATTCCTCCTACAAAGTTTGAAGACATTAATGTGTTAGCTTAATTTATCAATTAGTGCATATAAAATCTAAAGAGATGAAATTATCAAATTACTAACTTACAGCAAGGTATATTTATCCAACAGATCACATAAGGAATGACAATTAACAAAACATACCTCTGGTAGATTATTCTCGATGTTCTCACGAACCTCAAGATCAATAACTATATATTGATGAAGAAACATTTTTAGGACCTGAAAAAGGAACGGTGGACATCATTAAGAACACAAACACTATATAGTTAACTTATCCAACATTTAACAACAGCATTAGCTTTAAAGCATCACCTTTTCTAGCTTGTGTTATCCAATCTTTAGTGCAAACAAGTGCTTCTACCATCTCTGGATCAAGCCGGCTGCGAAATGGATCAACTACACAGCCTCCAGCACTAAAGGCAGATTTTGAAGCAAGCGCATCACGGGCAAGTTGGGAAAGTATAGGATATTCATCTCTCAGATTTTTCCACCAAGCCAAAACATCAAATGCTAAGATGCCTTTGGAAGATTTACTGATGGTTCTGCTGGGTATTTATCTAATTCATTTGATTCCTCACCTAACCCACTTGTTTCATTGTCATATAGGAAGCTATCAAGCTCCTCATCTATGTTGTCCCTAATCTGGTCTACAGCCACTACTGCATCTGCAAATGCTCTACTTGTTGAAGATGAAGGAGCGGTTGTAGCATAGAACTGATATATCTTCTTAATCGCAATATTGAATTTGTCAACTTCAACTTGATAATAATTTCTATATAGCTTTTTCAAGTAAAACTCAACAATTTTTCTCTCGAACCTAGGATCAAGAACATTTGCAACAGCAAGTGCCACACATTGGACTTCTTCCAATACTCGTCAAACTTGACAATCATAGCATTGACCATTTGACTAATAGTGGGATCAGTATTACTGCACTATTCATTGAACATAAGTTTAATCTCACAAAAACCTCTAAAACAGATTTGCTGTTGGATAGGAAGTACCAGATAATAACTCAGTTAGCTCAAAGAACTTTCTCAAGAACAGGAGTAAAGTTTGTGCTTTGTCCCACTCCTCAAGCGAAGGACAAATATGCTAGCTCATACCTGTGGCGTTCATATGACTTGAGCATCTCAAAAGCCAGCTTATAATACACAATGCGATAGGATCTGGACTTTACTTTTTCCTTAATCAATCTTGATATATTTTTCGGATCCGGGTCCTATAGGAGTGACGTGTTTTGTCCATACGAGTCTCAGATAGCACATCTGGTTAGCAGTGACGCTTCTAGTTAAGATGCACCTGGGTGAGAAATACACAGCGATGCGTACTGTTTACCCATGTCACTGATATTAAATTAGTCACGCGTTTTGATTCCATGTCACTGATTAAGGTATCTCCTTGTGCTGTGTTTGGCATAGTGCAACATCCCTTAGCATCAAATATGTCGAATTCCATCTAGTGGAAACATCTAGTGAGAGTCCAGATTTGGTGTCCAGTCCACACTCACCAGCACACTTCATGAACTCCTCCCACTGTACCGTAGAGCCCTTCACAGCTACTACAAAAGCTCTACTATTTTAGTTGCAGATCCGATCACACGCATACCATCTCTAGCAACAAGTTAAGAATGTGATTAGCACATCTCAGATGAAAAAACTGCCTATCACAAACTAAAGGACTATGCTTCTTCAGTTCTACAATTACATCCTTAACATCAACCTCATTTGCAGCTGCATTGTCCAAAGTAAGAGAAAACATTTTCCTCTCAACATACCATTTCAAGAGACATGCAGTGAAAGGAAGAGAAAATAGGTGTATTTCTCATTTTCATCGACAGCAAAGGAGTCACAGTCACTGAATTATAGTCACCCAAAATTCATTCTTTCTTGAGAAAACCCAGAATTCAGGAACTGGTCCATGGACGCGGAAATTCAACATTGGGCCAATCTTTTCTCGGAATACGTGGCCCTAAAAGTCCAGCCCGTTAAAAACTGAAAGCCCACTAGTCACCTCCACGACCCCAAGGCGACCCAGGAAGAGTCCAGTCCAATCAGGCTCCTAACCCTTCTCCGCTCCGACGGCCTAAACCCCGCCGCCGAAATGCTCCTCCGCCCTCTCCTCCGTCGCGGCGCCGCAGCCGCAGCCGCAGCCGCGGTATCCTCCGGCCAGGCTCGCGCCACCGCACTCCCCGACCCGCCCACCGCGCTCGCCTCCCTTCTCCTCGCCTCCCGATCCTACGCGAAGGCCAAGGGCGGGGGCAAGCCGGCGTCGTCCACGTCAAACCGCGGCAAGGTCCGCGCCAAGGACCCGCGCGGGGTGGCGTCGGCCGATGATGCCGCAGGGGCCGATTTCTCCGCCGGAGGTGGGGGCGACGACATTGACACCGAGTTCGAGCTGCCCACCGACCCGCTGCCCCCTACATACGACCCAGCTCTCGACGTCGGCCCCGGCGGCCGCCCGCTCTTCGCCTTCACTGACACGTTCGGGTCCTTCGCCCACCGTGACGCGAACGTCTACGTCGACTTCACGTAGGCACTCTCCCCCTCTCAATTATAATCCCCAATGTGCGTGGATTTTGAAGGTTTGCATCTTGCGGTGGCATTGTGGCGGTCTCTCTGCCCACATTAGCAATTGTAGGTAGCAATCATTGTGGTATTTGAACTTTATCTGGTAGATTGTATGGGATTTGGTCATAGTACCAATTTAAGTGGGGTTGATCCTTTGTACATTTTTGCGCACAATTAACCATTCTGTTGCTTCATCTGTAATCTAACGATGGAGTCTGGGGTTGATGTTATCTAGATGCTCCATTGATTTGTCCAAGTTTTGTAATTTGTATGTTTTTGCTAACTTGAAGGCCATTTGATGCTTTGACTAAATTGAATTCATTTTCTTAATGCGTATGTCTAATTGTTGAAATATTACCTTTCCAAGTTAGGTAGGCGTAAAATACTGTATTATATAGTATTTTGTAGTATCTTGTCTCATTAGATGTAAAAGATAATTCATTTCGTACATTAAGCTGCAACCAGGAGACTGAATGTTGCTCAGATTGAATTTCTTGGATGCTATTGGCAGATTCTTTTGGAATGTTGAATTTCCTTTTATTCCTCTGTCATGTGGCATATTTTTCAGTTTGGATGAATGGAATGCTGTTTTACCAGAAGGGTTGCCAGCGGGCATGATGAAAGAATTTCAGGAGACAAGACGGTGTGCTGTGATGGTGAGGAAGAGCTTCCTAGACCTCCGGGATAACTTCCGTAGGATTGTTGATCCTGCTGTTACAACAAAGCTCAAAGGTGTGTGACGTGTTGATTCTTGTGCATATTGGATTCTTGGATGCTGCTCCATGTTATTAAGACTATGAGATGTGTTAGCCTCAGATGATACATGCTGTGTGTACAGTGCTTGTGTTTGTGCTGCTTAAGTCTTATGTTAGCATGGATGATTTGGGTTCCTTCAGATTATAGTGAACACATTTGCTGTTGACTGCATCATCAGCATCATGCTAGTCTTTTATGGTGTCAAGCAAATGCTGCTCCTGTTAACATGCATCATATTTGTGGGTTTGATTGAACTGATGTACTGATATGTCAACTTTCTCAAAATCGACATTGGAAATTAATATAACATGCCCATTGATTTAGCATTAGTTCATTTTTTTACTCTTTAAGGCATACTATCAGAGCAAAAGAAAAGAATGGGTGACTGAGAAACTAGGTTTCTTAATTCTAGAAGTGGTGGTACCCACTCCATCCAAAAATATAAAGACGGTTTGATTTGGCGGGGTATTCAATATCACACTTTGACTGCTTATGTCTCTTATAATATATCATTCATGGCAACAAAAGTTTGATTATTAGAAAGTATCTGTAAGTACAAATCCAAAGTTTCATATTGTTAGACTAATTGTTGCTTGTTGGTGAAAGATTACGGAGTTTGAATTTTTAAATGTGTGCCCACCTTATATTTGGGACAGAAGGAACATGATTTTTTCACCTAGCAAGATTAATAGTGAAAAAGTCCATTCGCCTTACTTTTCCTTGTCTTAACTTTCTGAAACAAGTTCTCAATTGATACTGGTGTTGCAGAAAGAATTGCAGTACCATCAATCTATAACCATGCAAATAATGGCACATTCGAAAATGTATAATATATTAACATGCCATTATATCCCATATATTGCTAGAGTAAAGCTGTTTAGTTTGCACTACAATTTTTACTTTGTTTTTCTCTGAACACATTGCCATTGCAAAACATATTCAATACAATGTGATTGCATATGTACACGTATATTTGCCGCAACACTGTATCTCAAGATCTCAATCATTTCCTGCTTGCCTATCCAGATACCAAAAAACAAATTGTCTTGGATGGCCCACGGAGTTGTGGTAAAAGCATTGCACTTGCGATGCTTGTCCATTGGGCACGTACTGAAGGATGGCTGGTATTTTATGTTCCACAAGGGAAGGATTGGACTCATGGAGGATTCTTCTATAGAAACACATATAGTGATTTTTTCGATACACCTTTACAGGCTGCAACGATCTTGCAGGTGTTAACCTCTGTAATTTTGTATGTTCCAGTTGCTTCAAATAGACTATCTTTCATATTCCTCTTTTCTTTTCTTAGTATATATGGATGCAGATAGAATGCATTATCATCTGTTTTCCTTGTTTTATTTGTTTGTAATCTGCCTACACGCTCCAAATAATGCTAGTTTGATGTATGTGATAATATAGTAACCATCAAGTGGGCAAGTGACAACGATTGTAAGAAAACGATGTGTTGATAGGTGGACGATGGCCATGCATATATTGATTAACATTCAATCTTATTTGGTACTGGTGGAGCCTCTTCTGTTTTTAAATTGTCACTGTGAAATCTACGTATCTGATATGGTTACATATTTTTCCTAAAGATTGATATTATTTTTAAACACATCTCACCTGTGCTATTTTACATCATCAGTTCATACTCCATACTGTATGCAAACTGGGTTTCTCTAATCTCAGTTGTATATTGAGAAAGTTAGTAGGAATGTAAACTTATGCAATTATGCTTGTTTATTTGTATATATTTCCTTTTGTTACACTTGGTTCCATGGATACTTTATTAAGCATACACATCCATTGCTAGAAAGCAGATAATCTGTGACATTTTTCAAAATACAAATCTCACCACTACTTTGTACTGTAACATATTTATAGAACCTATTAAAAGTCATGAAAGTAATTTTAGGACAATTGTGCACTTATCTAGATATTTTAAAAGATATCGTGCCAAAATGTAAAATGCTGCATGCTCTCCGCTTGCACTACATCACTTTTAGTTGGAGGTAGTACATACATCTTAAACCTATGATTTATGGCAACATATATATTTGGTTTGATACTACAGTGTGCTGGATGGAACATCATTTCCTCTAAATCTGTTTCTATTGCTGCTTCAGGATTTTTTGAAGTACAACGAAACACGCTTACAACAATTACCATGTCAAATTTTTGAGCCTATTCCCCTGGGAGAAGGTGCTGGTGTTGGAATGATGAAAGGGGCTGACACAATGGAAATGCCTGAAGGGTCCACATTATATGATCTCATTCAAACTGGGATAACTCACACACATGCTTCAGTTGGTGTTGTAGTTCGCTTAAGGAAGGAGCTGTCCCTTGTTAAAGACGTGCCTGTACTGTTTGCCATTGATCAGGTATGTCGGAGCATTGACACCATAGCTGAATTGGCTGCTGCCACTTCAATGTTTGGTATGTTATATGTGTAAAAATTCCCACTAATGTGAAACACATTAAAAGATTCTTTTTTTCTTTTGCAGTACAATAGTTGGTTTACATTCAGTGACTTCCAGGAACCTGTAACTGTCCGATCCTGTCGATCGATCCATGCAAAAGAGCTTACAATGGTTCGTTGCACTGAGATACCTCACCATGTTCAATCATCACATTCTTTTATGTCCTTCAGTATCCTCCTTTGAAAGTAGCAAATATTTGCATATCCTTTCTGCTTATTTGCATGTATTTTTTGGTTGTGATGTAGTAAAAATTGTTAAGTTCCTTACACTTTTCTATGTGTTCATTCTCTTTTCTTTTGTAACCTTTCATGTACTCTGTTCTGTTGCCTAATAAGTAAATATACAGTTTCTGAGTGACTTATTTTTGTAAAGATAAACATATGAGTCTGTATTAGCTTTTTTTTACTACTCAGTGGAGATCTGGTATACATGTGGCAAGTGTACAATGCGTAGCATCATAGCACTTTTTTTTAACACTAATAATCAGTTCCCTGGACATACACACTTAATATTTCACTTGTACTATAAACAGGTCAATGCTTATAGATCAATGTTGCACAATGATATGATGGTGGGGGCCTTTTCACACTCAACAGCAGTCGGCAAACTACGGCAGGAGCTGCCAGATGTTCCTTCTAATGCTCGTTTGATCTTCCCACGTTACACCTTAGATGAAGCTGAGACTGTGTGTCACTATTACATGAGGTATTTTTTTTTAGAAATTTGGCATATTTCTATCTGTTGTTAGTGTTTGATAATCTGCGATGGCTGACTCTGGCATATTACTTGTTAACTCAATAACTGAAAGTTGGCAATGCACCTGACCAGGCAAAAGATCATTCGGCGTGAGAATTTTTCAGAAGAGAAATGGAAAAAGATATATTACTTATCAAATGGAAATGGTGCAGAGATGAGATGGCTTGCTGCCTTTGTTTGAGGTAGTATACTGTCCCTGAAGGCAAAAATGCATTTTGCTCCCCCAAATTTATTCTTAATATTGTTCTGTAATATATATATATATATATATTTTAATGACAATAATGATCTGTAATCAACTAGTCATATATAGCTTCAGGTGGCATCAATTTTTTTTTTCACTTCACTGAAATCATTAGCTTTTAGTAATTTTCTGATATTATGTTCTGCCTGTATCATGCAGTTTCTGATACCTGGATTATACTCAGTTTTGATGGTGGTCTAGAAAGGTTGCCACTTCTGTTTCAGCATGCCATTCGACACCACAGTTCTTTGTTGTATACTTGTCTGTCTCACGACATTCCTAGCAGAAAATTTGGCTTCAACATCATTTTTGCTGAGTAGGAGATAAAAACATAAGTTTGTGGCTCAGTTACATGATTATATCATTGGGCCTTTTGAGTTCTGCTCAGATATGCTAGATAAAAATAATAACCAACTGATGTGTAACATTGTTCTTGGAGAAGTTTTCACATGTTTTGGCTTCTGTATTTTTCATGTAGCTGCCTGCGACTGTGAGCTCACTGTGCCGATGAGTATGATTATGAGTTGATGCCAATCTACTCAGCTTGCTATATTGTTGCTGAATTGAGCCCCATTGAATAGTAGTTGTTTTTTATATTTTTTGTAGTACGAATCGAACAATTATTTGAGTTGGGAACAATATTCTTCTTTGCGGAACTCAAAGGTTACTTGTATGAGCCATATCCCATATCCTCTTCACTCCCTTGTTTCTTGGAGAGATACGGCTTGTTGATTTTACCACATTGTCGATTCCATTGTACTTTTGATCGTGCCTTTCTGTATATCATCACATATTTTCTGTCCCATGCCGTTCATAGATTTTCCTTCTGAAATAATTCTTTTTGCAAATGAATAACTCTGTTTTTGGTCCCGCGACTTCTTCGTTTGTCTAAAAGACCCCAGATTCAAAGCTGTCTAAGCTTGGCGCCCACATTATCAAATATGGTTCAGTTTACGCCCCAAAGCCTATCTTGAGAAATTTCTGCTCTTTTATACGTTTAGAAACACGCACCCACACACACTCGACAGTAGATTGAAGTGGACGCAAGTACTATTGGTTATCTCAACAAGATCTTTCATTTACACTGGTTAATTAATCTTTTCTATCACTTGTCCAAGTACAATGTTAGTATACGACAATGGACGCATTAACGGAACAGAGTTAGTACTCTGTTTTCAGATGATCACTGAGAGCAGCCTAACAATCAGTAGGTGTGCCGAAGCTGGAGTGGATTTCTTCTTCCCGTGAGCTCATCAGCAATCTCTTCGTCCAACGTCACCGCCCCCGCCGCGCGCGCCTTGAACGCCGGGAGGTCCAGGATGTGCGGGAGCAGCAGCAGCTCGAGCACCGGGTCGGCCGCCTGGTCGTCGTCTTTCTCCATGCCCATGATGAAGACGACGCCTCCGTCTTCACTCCCGAACTCCATCGCGCTGGCATCATCATCCCCGTCGCCGCCATCGTCGTCCGCGAAGCCACCCTCCTCCTCGTCGCCCATGACGATGATGGCGCGGCCTTCTCCACGAACCGAAGGTACTCTGCGAGAACGTCGCCCTGGAGCCACGCCACTGGGAGCGCGCAGGGCCGCTATGCGGACCAGCTCCATGCGCCGCCCGCCGCTTGCGGACGGAGCGGGTTACAGTTATAATTTTAGTCAAAGTTTATCTTTTTTTATTTTTTTTAAAGAACGATGATTACATTCTTTTTTAGACAGATGAAGTAATCTCCATCGATCTTCATGGCCTAGCTGGCTGGCTGCTGGTGCTGTGACCTGTGAGCATGGCCATCGCCATGGGCCATGGACAGATGGAAAAGCTCAAAATCACTAACAAATGATGAAAGCCAATAACTGACAAAGACCGTTGAATGACGAAGGCTACTGACAACCAATGATAGGTAAAGGTCACTGTCAAATGATGAAAGCCAATAACTGACGAAGGTCACTGAATAACGAAGGTCAATAACTGACGAAGACATTGTCTAATGAAAAACCACTTACTGATAGAGGATCACTTAGGTATTGTGTAGGTTTGGTGGTCTGTGAACTGCCTAGGTCTTCGCGGAGGTTAGGCGCTTTTTGCCGGGGAGGTCGCTCCGTGCCCATGAGCCTTCGGCTTTTGGGGTGACGGAGGGTCCTCTTTCTGCTGAAAAAGCTATGGTCGAATGTCGTGGCTCCGTTACTAGCCACTTTCGACTTAGGTTCTAAAATCTTTCTCAAGGGGGTATTTCCTCTTGGTTTAGAGGTGTGTACCTCGGGCTTCAGAAGCACCCAAGAGAAACATTGAACTGATAGGTCATGAAAACACAGCTACAAAGAGACAACAATCTTGACCATGATCGAAGATTAGCTCATAAATACATATGTTATTGATTGTTACGACAAAGGTAAAGGAACTTCGTATAATCAAACAGAGCTCATAAAAAAGTGGGTGACACTTATCGTGAGCCATCAGAAGAGTTAGCAAAGATGTCAAAATATCGTGTTAGGTTTTCCAAAGGTCCAATACCGAAGCCTTCTTGAAATAATTATCCAATATCATGCTAGCAGAACTGATCGGAGGTTGATGAAACTAATCGAAGGCTGAGGCTAGGAGAATATCTCAATTTCCAATTTTGCTGACGAAGGCTGATGAAATTGATCGAATGAAATTGATCGAAGGCTGATGTTCCGAGCTTAGGAAGAAGACTCGAGTATCGGGGCTTCACAGCTTCTAGCTTCTCAAACTAGGGAGTCATGACCATGTTTTGAACAACATAACTGCAACGAAGTTGTTAGCGTAGAGACTTGATATTCTTGAAATTGACTTATCTGACTGGTGATGATGTTTCTGTAGCTCAAAGGTTTGCTAACACCTGAAGGTGCGCTGGTTGTCGAAGGTTGATTGTTCAAGACCTAGCCTTCGCATTTCTGGCCTAATTTGTGAAAACGGGGCGGAGGCACCCGTGTCAGATGTTGGTGTAGAGACTCTCGTGCCGTCTCGCGGTGTGGAGGCTCCCAGACAATGTTTTCCTAAACGCTAAATGGTAAACAGTCGGTCACCGTTCGTTTAGCGTTTAGACCGTTTAAACGATGTTTAAACGAAGTTAAACGACCTAAACGATTTTGTACAATAACAATAAAATATACATATTTATGTAGGTAAAAATAAAATTTGCTAGAACTCATACATATTTACACATGTAAAAATCAAATATTCTACCAAATAATCTTATTAGAAGAAATCTAAATCCCACACCACTTCATATAATTACAATGTTAATTAGTTTCATGTTGATTGTGATAGACGTAGTCCTTTAATTCACTTAATTATAGATTAAATGGTTGTTTAGCTCATTTAATCACGTTTAATATGATTTTGTTTAGACCGTTTAGACGGGATTGACCGGTTTAAACGGGTTTAAACGGCCTAATCGTTTAATTCACCGTTTAGGGCCTAAACAACACGACTGGCTTCTGTTTACCGTTTAAACGGTGCTCCCAGGTCAGCTGTTGGTGCAGAGGCTCCCGTGCCGGCTCACGGAGCGGAGGCTCTCATGTCCACTGTTGGTGCTGAGGCTCCCGCACCGCCTCGCGGTGCGGAGGCTTCTGCGTCGGCTGTTGGTGCGGAGGCTCCCGTGTTGTCTCACGGTGCGGAGGCTCACGTCTCATCACATGGTGTAGAGGCTCCCGCGTTGTCTCGTCATTGACCCGTCCTGCACAAAGGTCAGAAAACAGGCCTCGATGAGGCTTTCCTCAAGGGTTGTCAAAGATTGAAACCTTCACTCTCAAAAAAAAATTATTCGTGCCGAGCACAGTGGACGCCCATGTTGGGAAATAGCGTTTCCCAACAGAGAGAATGAGGGTGAGAGAGGGGCAAGCTCGCTAGAGCTTGAACCTAGGGGTCAAAGGCTCTGCTCTGGGGCGGAGGCCTTCGACTGGCGGAGGCACGGATACAACCATGGAGTTCACGTAGTTATCGGGGCAATAGTTAGGGTTTCAAATTACATGCCATCCTCCTTTACACAGGGTTCAAGTCCCCCTTTTATAGGACACTGCTTGCTACCATCCTACTTTACATCTTTACCCCTTGACAGCTAAGGTACATTCCTAGGATATTCCCACTAAGGGTAGTTCAGGTCTTCTCTTCTTCCACCATCTTCACTTCCTGGGCTGTAGTTGCGGGCTTGTAGGCGGCCCATGGCCCGATGTCGTGGCTCCGCGGGAACTCTCTCCTTGTCGGTGGAGGTCTTCCAGGGTTCCTCACGGTCTTCGCCCGGGAAGCCTTCGCCTAGTCGCTTGGGTCGTCACCTCGGCTATGCCGCAAAAGCCTCTGTCTGTTCCGCAAGAGCCTCCGCCTATTCTGTAGGAACCTCTGCCTGTTCCGCAGGAGCCTTCGCCTGTTCCGAAGGAGCCTCCACCTATTCCACAGGAGCCTAAGTCTATCGGGAGCGAAGACCTTTCCCTAATTACCCTATGACAAATCTTCATAGTGTCCGGAGCTCTGTCGTTTCATCATGACCTCTGACAAATCTTCATAGTGTCCAGACCTTTGACTTTTTCATTGCGGCCTCCGACTTTTCATCACAGCCTCTGACTAATCTTCTTAGTGCCTTAGCCTCCGACTTTTGCATCATGACCATTGAATGATCTTCACAGTACCTCTTCAAGGGGGAGTTGGCCCATATTCCGTATGGGCTCCCCCAACAAGCAGTGGCGAGGAGAGGTTAACTATAGCTGTAGACACCAATGACCATCATGCTGACGCCTCATGGAGATGGAGATGGAGGTGGAGGTGGAGCCGTGGTGCTGCTGTAGCCTGCTGTCTCTGTCTCCCCAGGGCTTCAGACCTAGTAGTATTATATAGTGGTACTGGCACACTGCACGCTACGTCCTCCCAGAGGTGGAACCAGGGGGGCTAGCAGGGGCCGTGCCCCCCTAAGCACAGTAGATTCATTTAAATACATATATAAATATTTATATTTACAGCACAAAAAATATTAATTTCACCTATTTTTTATTAAAATATGATGATTTTGGTTAGAAATAGTGTAGATTTTTTGAAAATTTGTTGAAATATATAATTATGTATATTTTATCACACTAAAAAATACGATCGTATTTGTCCGGCCCCCTTAATCAAAATCGCTGGTTCCACCTCTGCGTCCTCCCATCGTCGATACCCCACTGCCCACCCCATTAACACCATGTCACACCTCGTCGTGTGCCCGGGGGGAGGCATCCCCTATTGTTCGCCATTGTTATTGCCATTGATGATGATTGGTTAAAGAAGTCTTTTTTTAATTTGATAAGTTGGATAACTGCTGGTTAGAGGGTAAGTTGGACTTTAGCACCCATAACCTTCCGAAATCATGTCACATATGGATTATTGGATTATGGTAATGATCGAGAAGTTTTGATTATAATAATCTATCATATAACCAATCATGTTGAGATCGTAATTTAATTATATAAGCTGGTTATTATAATCAGAGGGTATCCAATACAGCCTAAGTACCCCTCATTGCCCGCCATCATGCCTCACTCACACCCTCACACAAAAACATTCCGCCCTTAGTGGCCTTGTTTTTGGAGGGAATAGGAACATGGGACGGAAATAAGAACTTGGTACGATATTTTGTAACATACGAAAGGAAATGTTCTCGAATCTGGAACGTGGTCATGTTCTGAGGTCGTTTGAAAAATTTAAATTTCAAATTTGAAAAATTCAAACGTAGTTTTTTTGACAAAAAATAAAAAAAGTTGTCAACTACAAGGTTCTATAACTTTTCAAGATCTACAACTTTTGTTTAGATCATTTCTCCATTCGAGGTCATTTGAAAATTCAAATTTCAGTACTTAACTTTTACAATTCGGCGTCGACGGCTAGACCTAGAGTCGCCCCTATAAATAGGGTCATTAGTAGGGGCGGCTGATAATACCAACAACCCCTACAAATCATTTGTAGGGGCGGCTCGTTTCGGGAACCATTTGTAGGGGCGGCTCAATCTAAAACCGTCCTTACAAAATAATGATGTGTTGCTATAAATCTTTTCTATAGTAGTGGCAACGCACGGGCATATCTGCTACTCCTAATTACTTATTAAAGACCAACGGGTGGGCGTGGACTTAGTTATTTGTGGTACCATGCAGCAGCGCCTGGTTCTAGTTCAGTGCATTGCAGATAGCCAGCCTTGAAGCTTGTGACCCAGATGGCACATGAATACTACTCCGCACTACTCCCTCCGCCCATAAGAGAAGAAGAATATGTAATTCTTGTTTTTGAACTTTAACTAAATTTATATTAAAAATACTAACATTTATGATACAAGATAAGTACCATTAGATTATTTATTAGTTATATAATATATTTTTATAATAAATTTATTTGGAGACATAAGTGTTAATACTATTTACTATAAGTTTAGTTAAACTTAAGTTAGTTTGACCTGCACGGATCTCTTGATTTCATTCTTTTGTGGATTGAGGAAGCACGTGATATAAGACATTGTGTGCAGTATGGTTGTTGTTGGTCGACCCCGTCACTTCCATGTGGGGCCTCCCCCTTCCTTATGGGTCATCCTCTTGGCTTGACGTAGAGTGGGTATGTGTAGCCCGAAGTAGCTATGTCGGTTTGTAGAGATGTGGGTCCATCAATCCATGGGTTTGCATCTCCCACCATTGAGAAAAAGCACACGCTTGATCAAGGGTGGAGATTGATTTGAGAGTGCTTGACAAGGATTGTGGTAGCTTGGGATGGCTGGTGGGCCCATAGGGAGGGTCGACCTCCCCCTCCCCCTATGTGGGTCCCACTAGCTCATCTTGCTCCATATAGCTTGAATCTGCATCAAATACTCATGGTACATGTGGAACTGGTTATTTGATAAAATATATTCATGGTATGCCTATGATCTTCCTTTGATCTGAGGCTGTTGACGCTGATTTTGAGTATGTAAAATTATGACATTTTCACCGTCAACAATGGGCCAATTCTCCCCCTAGAAGAGACACAACTATCAGCTAGCGTAGTGTCATGTGAAATCCAACCCCACCAAGAGGCCACTTGTAAGCAACCATTACCTATATAAGTGACAAAGGACATGAGGGCAAGGTACCTCACCTCCCACTCATTTTCACTTGTTCAAAATCCTAGTGCGGCTCTCTCTCCTCCCTCTACCTCTCTCTCCTGTTCAGAACAGTTAGTTCCAATACATTATTTAACATCTATCATATCGATCGACATACTATTATGATCAACACTCAATACTCAACTGTTTAATAATTATTTAATGGTTGATTACATTATTTATATAAGTAAAGAACATAAAGGGAGAGAATAGACTAAAGAATAAGTATCTACCTCGATCATGATTAGAGTGCTAAAAATATATCATGATTAAACTAAATAGCAATGTTTAGCAGAGTTAAAATATCATTAGCGGCAGTATTGGAACAATTGACAATAGTGTAGCGGTAGACCCTCAGAAAAGCTATAGCAACACAATAGCAAAGCTATAACGGGCTATTTGCGTATGAGACAACCCAAGAGCAAACAACATTGTCATGCTGAAACCCACGTAACCGACTATTCAACCAACAACCACTATTGTTCTCCCCCATCTTCAATCTCTTCTCTCTCACACATACCAAATCTCACAATCGATGGAATTTGTATGAGCAGAACAACAGCAAAACTGGTTCGTACCTAGGGAGCGGAACTGCTTTGTGTTCAGGAGGAGTTCTGCACTTGTAGGAAGTCATGCACACAAATTTCTTCTCCACCTTCTGCTGGCACGAGGACGACTGTGTGTCCGAGCCCGTGCTCGCTCGGCGGAGGGTAGACCCCTACCCCCAACCCATAGCATGCACACGGGCGACAAGCCCCTAGGGGCAGCTTGAGGATGTCTTCACGATCAGTATCGCCTTGGTCTTCGTCTTCGGCGTGCTGGAGTGGTGGCGCGGTGCGGCAGCCCTGTTGGCCGGCGTCCTAGGCGAGGTGGTGGCGCCGCGGCTTGTTGGGGTCCTCGGCGAGGCCCCGCTGCACCCAAGTCCCGACGCGGGCCTCTTCCGCTGGTCCGCCTTCTTCGCAGTGCACACACCGCTGGCGACCGCCATAGCAAAGGGGAGGCGTGAAGATTGATGATTCGTGAAGAGAGAGCGCGCTTAACTGAGTCGACTCCGAGGAATGAAGCGGCGATATGTGATGATGAATAGGAGGAGAAGGGTAGAGTACCGGTACGGGTGTTTATAGGTCGGTTGTGCTGCTGAAAGGTCCTTATTTGGTTTTGGTAATTGAGTGACAACTTAGGTGGACTAATATGTGGTTATGTGAGATACACAGGAGATTAGTCCACATGTGATTGTGTCATGAAGGAGCTCATTGCATATGAGACATGACATGGAGTCATGTGACCAAGGTGGAGAAGATCAAGATGAGGCTTGGCTTGATGGACCGGTTGCTAGGGTGAAGGGCAAGTTGTGTGATGGCTTGTCGCCGAAGGACCGAGGCAACGGTGAAGAGCAAGTGAGATCAAGATCGATGAACCAATACGGTCATGTGATGATATGAAGTGGATCATATCATTTGATGATTGGTTGGTGCATGTGTTGCATCAACATCAATGGAGATGGAATGGAATGCGCAAGGCAAAGGTATAACCTAGGGCATTTCCATTTCACCGGTCATAGATGTGTAGAGAAGTTTATGACCGGGTTTAGGATAGATGGCCATACTATTAAGAGGGGCAAACTTGTTTGCATATCGGTCATCTAGTGCCACTCGTGTGATCTAACTATGCATCGTTGCTAGGATCAAGTGGCGTGGTAAGTTGAGTGGTTAACTCCTTCGATAAAATGATTATGAAAATGCTAACACACGTGCACAAGGTGGTGATCACTTGTTGGTGTTAGCACGTTTACGAAGGCGATGAAGTTTGAGCGGTAGAGAGGGTTTGGGGTCCTCTCTCCCTCCCGTCGAGCTTGCGAGCGCAGGATTCAGGCGTTTTCGAGGAGTTAAAAAGCCTATTTTCCACTACGCCGGAAGTCGGAAAAGAAACGGAGGCGAACGGAGGTCACAGAGGTGACCGGACGCTGCACCGGACGCGGTCATGGTATGACCGGACGCGTCCGGTCAGTACAGCGCAGACGCGGGTGTTAGGGTTTGTAACCGGCACGTCCGATCACTCGCGGGACCGGCGCGTCCGGTCATGCGCCCAGTGGGAATTGCAGAACGCAAGGATGATCGGACGCGCGGCGCGTCCGATCACACATGATCGGACGCGTCCGATCGTTGAAGGAGCTTACTGGACTCTAACCGGACGCTGGCACTGTCGCGTTCGGTCATCGCAAGGTGCGCGTCCAGTCATTGCGTCACGGGCGCGTGGGTCAGTGCGATCGGCGCGTCCGGTCGTTCGACAGACGCGTCCAGTCATCGGGACCGGCGCGTCCGGTCGTTGCCTGGGGTGCGTCCGGTCATTTTGAGAGGCGCGTCCGGTCATGGGATTTGACCGTTGGCGCAGTGACCATTGGAGGATCGGACGCGGTCGAGCGCATCCGGTCAGTTACGACCGGCGCGTTCGGTCGTCCCGAAATCTGCCCAGTGAAGGGGTAACGACTCTATTTGACCGTGGGGTTATAAATAGATGCCTTGGCCAGCCGTGGCCATCAGCTGAGCACACTATAGTCTTTTGTGACTTGTGTGGTAGTGCTTGGGAGCCCTCTAACTCACTCATGCTTGATAGTGTTCATCGGATCGAGTGAGAGAGCGATTCTAGTGCGTTGCCTTGAGAGATTGCATCGTGTGGCACTAGGTGATCGTGTTGCAAGCCGGTGGTGCTTGTTACTCTTGGAGGTTGCCACCTCCTAGACGGCTTGGTGGCTTGTGGCTCCGTCGAAGCTCGCAAGAAGATTGTGCGAGGCTCCAGAGAAGCTTTGTGAGGGGGATTGTGCTCACCCCGCGGGGATCGCGAAGAGCAACTCTAGTTGAGCGTGTCATTGAGCTACCACACTTTATGGTGGGTTCTTGCTGTGCCTTTTGAGAGGCTCGGTGTGTGACCGATTAGCCGCCGAACCACGAAGTGTTGGTCGACACAACGGGGACGTAGCTTGGTGGCAACCAAGTGAACCTCAGGAGAAAATCACCGTGTCAACATTGTCTACTCTTCTCGGTGGTTTGCTTTCGTACAACATAAGCTTGTATTTACTTTCATATATACTTGTGCTTGTGTAGTTGCTCTCGTAACTAGTTTGCTTGTGTAGCTTGCTAGTTATCTTCTTGCTTGTGTAGCTAGAAGCTTCCCCTTACGTGACTAATTTGATTTGTGTAACCTTGTTAGTCACATTGCTTAGTTTGTGTAGCTAAGTGTTTTGCGCTCTCTAATTTGGCATTAGTTGCCTTGTTTTTGAGCATTGCTAGTGAGCTTAGGAGCTTTGTGCTTTTGCTTCACTAGTTGTGTAGGAGCTCCCTCTTGCTTGCAAAGTACTAGTGCATAGGTTTGTGTGACCTTGCTCTAGAATTAAATAGGAGAGCTCTTGCTAAGGAAAGCACCTTAGTTGCTTAATTAGGATCTTTGTGAGGTGTTTGTGAACTTAGTTAGAGGGGTGTAGTCTTGGCTAGACCGATAAGTTTAATTCCGCATTTGTTTTGGTTAGCCAACACGTTTAAGTTTTAGAAAGGACTATTCACCCCCCCTCTAGTCCGTCATCTCGACCCTTCAATTGGTATCGGAGCCGGGTCTCTCATTTGCGGTCTTCACCGACCCGAGAGGATGGCGGCTTATGGGCTAGATGATTGTGTGGAACACATTTTTGATGGCACTCACTATGCACGATGGAAAAATCACATGCTTAATCATTTTTGTGCTCTTGGCCCTAAGTTTTGGTGGATCATAGTTGTTGGCTTTTCTCATGACTTGGATGGGTGTGGTAACCGTACCCAAGCTCAAAAGGATTGCCGAACACTTGATGCACAAGCTAAGTTTTATCTAATCAAAGCTTTAAATGATGAGATTTTTGACAAGGTGAGGGGTCTCTCAAGTGCATATAGCATGTGGACGACGCTCAAGCATCACTATTGTGGCTCCTCAATTTGGGATGATGGAAAATTCAAGAAGGATGATCACATAGTGATGGAGGTACATGAGGATGTTGAGCATGACCACAACGAGGTGATTGTGGAGGATTGCTCCACCTCAATGTCAAGTGATGATGATGATGATCATGCCACAAGATCACTTGACAAGAATGATGATAATGCCACAAGTGATGCAAGCAATGATTCTACTCCATGCACACTTGATGGTGAAGATGATGGCTATGAGAGTGATGCTTCAACAAGCTCATCAATATCATCACATGGTAACACTAAGATACATGTTGGTGGTTTTGTTGTTAATTGTGATGATCCAAATTTTGAGCTTCTTTATAAACTCTCAAGAGCCTTAAAAAGAGAAATGGAAAAAGCAAGTAAATTGGAAAAAGAAAACTCTTTTCTAAAGACCACATGTGAACAACAAAAGCATCTACTTTATGTTACTACTTGTTCACATGAGGAGCTAAAATTGACTCATGAGGAATTTAGTGTTGCTCATGATAACTTGGTACAAGAACATGCTTTACTCACTAAGAAGCTTTCTAATGAAGAAACCAAATCTAGTGAGAGCTCATCATTTGGGTCAAATGATCAATCACATATTACTAACCCTTGTGATGTAGGCAAGAAGCATGTATCCACCTCTTGTGATGATTTATTAGATATGCCATGTTCTTCACAATTAGATGCTTGTTCTACTTCTATGTCTTGTGAGACTAACCTTTTGAAGGAGAACAATGAGCTCAAAAGTGAAGTGAAGAATTTGAGCAACAAGTTGGAGAGGTGCTACAACTCTAAAATCGCCATTGAGTATATCATGACCAATCAAAGAAGATATGGTGATAAGAGTGGTATTGGCTACAACAAGAGCAAGGGCAAGACTATGAAGAAGCAAGATGCAAAGAAGCTATCCCAACTCATGTGCTACCAATGCCATGAAGTGGGACATATTGCCAAGTGTTGCCCTACCAAGAAGTCTCAAGTTGAGCCAAAAGCAGAGCCCCAAGCTAAAGTCAAGATCAATCATGAAGATGTTAGTGACTTGATGATAAAGAAGAAGAAAACAAGAAGGGGTGGTAGAGCAAGGCATCCAATGCAAATCCAAGATGCCAAGATGATGAGCAAGAATCAAATTGAGAAAAAAGTACATGCTCACATCAAGTGCTTCAAGTGTGGAGATATAGGACACTTTACCTCGGGGTGTCCTACCAAACTTGAGAAGAAGGCTCAAGCAACTCATGAGAGGCTAGGCAATGGGAAGCACAATATGAGCAAGGAAGAAAAGGCTCAAGCAAAGAGAATGTGCTACTTATGCCGGGAAAGGGGACACAATGCTCATTCATGTCCCCTAGGTAACAATCCTAAGCCTAGTTCAATTAATAATACTAACATGCTTAGAAAGGATGGCAATGGTACCTCATTTGGTGGAATTGCAAAACATCCCGCTACCAATACTAAGGCTTTGCCTAAGTATGTTGCTCCTAATTTAAGAGGACCCAAACTTGTTTGGGTACCATCAAAAAGTGGATGATTGTTTGTAGGTACCATCGGCATTGGAGGCTTGATTTATTTGGATTCATATTGGTCATCATATGTTGAATCAAGTTTTAAAGCTTAGTGCATATTCTATCCTAATGCCAAGTCAAAATAAGTGGAGTCCAAATGCTACAACATACAAGTGCAACATTCAAGTTGTGGATGATTTGTTGGAATTATTTGATGGCTTGCAAATATTCAAGTTGAAAGCTTGCTATTGGATGATCATGAGCTAACCAAGGTATATCTCTTGTTGATCATTTCACTTGGGTGCATATGAGTTGATTGAATTGGATATATATGCAATGTTGCTTGCTATGAGATGTTTGAATGGATTAAATGCTTAAGTAATCAAGTTTGAATTAATTTGTGTTGGATAATTTCATGAGATGACATTTAGTAAGTGGATTGGATGGATATATGTCTTGTGAAAGTATTCAAACAAGTTAGTTTCAAGTTTGATTCATATTTGACAAAGTATTGCTCAATGTATTGAAATCTGTCCAAAATTGAAAATCTGAGCTAGCAGTGATCAAGTCTGAGTTTGGATTACTAAATCTATTTGGATTGGCTTGAAATTTGGTATACATGCTCTAGACTTATGGTATGAGATGCTTCGGCTTTGGAGCACATCTTGTCAGCTATAATGCAGCAGTTTTCAGCATGTAGCAGTGGTGGAAGATTTGAAATCTGGTAGCAATCTAGATGTCAAATGAAGCTCAAATTTTTACTATTGCTAGATGACTTAGTGAAGCACATCTCCACCAAATTTAATAGTATTTGGATCTGTACATTGGGAGATATGATTTATTATTTGAAGGGTACAGAATCTTGTGACAATTATTGATTGATCTAGAGTCACTTTGATTGAAAGGTCTTCAAGTTAGAAACATATTTATAAGTGGTTGAGGTACCTAAGTTTGGTTTTGGATTGATCTAGAAGCATGAAAAGCAATGAGTATAAGAACATTTGATTATGGAATGTACTTGGTGTACATGTTTGGTACTCAATTTGAAGATCAAGATCAAACTTAAGATGAAGATGAAGTTTAAGTTCTAGTGATGATTAGAGATCATTTAGTAGAAAGAAAAGGACTTAAATAAGTAGAAAGAGTTGGACTCAAATGTAGATTCAAGGATTATTCATCAAGATTGAGTTCATCATTTGGATCAATCAAACTATATCATTTCAAGTGAGTATCAAGAGTGGTTCTTTGGAGAAAGGTCACTTCTCCCTAGTGAGGGGCTTGCCGCCGTGTGTAGGTGAAACCAAGTTTGGGACTTGGAAGGCTAACATGGAAGTGGTGATCCAAGGAACTTGTGATGCTTAGTTGAAGCAATCAAAAGGGTTGATCAAGAAAAGCAAGCAACACCCAAAAGAGAGCTAGTCATTTATTTCAAGTGGTATTCTAAGTAGTTCTCTCATGCAAGCATTGATCAAAAAGATGAAGCAAGCCAACCACATGTCACACCCATTTTTAAGGACAAAAATAGGATGTATAAAAGACTCATGTGCGCCCCAGGAACCAGTCGCACACATAAGTTGACAAATTACAAAGTATCATCACAGTGCTTATTACATAACGAATAAGTATTTAAGATATAGTCTTGAACGATAGATAATAATAACTAATAATAATTCTTCAGCGGAAACTCCACACAGGGACACGGTTGACTGGTTGACATCAAGACTAGTACTCATTCCGATAATCTTCCTCATTATCTTCATCTGTTATGGTGGAAATAGCAAGAGTGAGTTCATGTCGAACTCCACAAATATAACACAGGGTTCATGAGGCTCAAAAAGGCTAGACACTGTTTAACTGCGTTTAGCTTTTTAATCTTATAACTTTCATTTGAGTAGCATCGAGATAAACCACTTCCCATTAAAGAACCAATGATCAATTGCAATAATGATAACGAATAACATTAACAAGAGCATAATAATAACAACAGTAATTAAACATGATATAACAATGGTGATCATCTATCTGTAAATGTTCCAAGGCCGCTCGTATCCGTGAGCACGGCTAGTATACCAGTTTTTAACTCTGCGCAGAGGTGTACACTTTCACTGTAAGTCATGATTTCCAAATGAGTGGGGAGATCAAGCCCAAACACCCAAAAACCATATAAAGCCACTCAAGAGTTCGTCTAACAAGTTAGGGCCATTAGATTCACTCGGCAGGCAGATGTAGAACCCCCCTTCCCTGTGGCACAACAACCGCAGCCTATACACACTAGGCCAGGGGCTCGCACTACACCCAAAGTGTCAAGCCATTCTTACGCCATTTAAGGTAACCACTAACAAGCTAGAAAAGGTCTCTTGAACAACTAGAGCCAGAGCCATATAGCCCTCACAGCTGTACTGTATATCCCGGATGATCACGTACAGATAAGTCCTTACGGAGAGTAACTAGAGCATTAAAAATAATACACATGCTCTAGCCCCCTTTTAACAAAAATTAAATCATCTTAATAATTGGTTGCTTGATCCATTAATCATATTGCAAGATCATTGTTCTTAGTTTAAGCACTAGCCATAGCTACCCATATGCATACCCAAGGTTGACAAGGAATCAAGACATCAAGCACTAAGTTATAATCTCTAAGGTTGTCAAGGTAAGCACATGCATATGTATGATCATTTTGATGAATAGGTAGCAAGGATAGTCCTGTGTTATACTTGCCTTGATCAAAGCTCTCCAAATGATACTGCTGACTTGGCTCAAAGTAATACTCCGAATCGTCCAAGTACTGCTCACCTTCTATACTCGATCATCAATCAACAACATACATGCATCCAATCAAACATACACGAAGCAAACAAATAGATATAATTAGAACAGTACACCAACAGTAACAAAACAGTAATAAAAGTTTATAAAACTCTTCTACACGTTTCTACGATCACACAGACGCAAAGATCACCAAAATCGGAGTTAAAACGTAAAAGTTATGAATTTTCTAAGATTTCCTATAGATAAATAAATACTTAATTATAAACTCGAAAAATAAATTATCAAAACTAACTGTAAAACTATACTAACATGTAGAGTTCGCAAATACGAACCTAACGCAATTTGAACGGATCAAATCGGAGTTAAAACGAAGATTTTATGACTAAAACAATTCTAGTGGCAAAACTGTAAATTGCTGAAAACGTATTTTTGATTTAACCGGTTGAAAATACGCTTTCCAAATGTGAAAACGTAATTCTCTGGAATGCGCCAAGGACTGCGGGTTAGTTTCTAAAAACTTGAGGGTCTCTTTAAAAAGATTACCCGCGAAGGGGTATCTTCTAATCTGGGCCATCGATCTCGAATCGGACAGCTGACATTCAATTCGAGTATAACATAAAGAAGATTCCGGCCATCTCCTGTTCATTCGGCCGGTGGCCGCCATGGCTGCCGCCATGAGCTCGCCGGAGCTCCTCAAAATCGAGATTTCGGCCACCCCCGACCACGGGAAAAGCATAGAGAGGAAGAGGGGAACTGCGCGAGCTCACCTAGGGCTTCACCGGAACCGAAGACCGGATGGAGGTGAGATTGGACGAGCACAGTCACCGGCGAAATCCCTATGCCACCGGTGAAGTTAAACAAGGAACAAAAGACATGCAAAATCAAGGAGGCTCAGTGCGGAATCATTACCGCGTCAAGTATCCCCGACAGCTACTTGCGGAAAACGAAGCTGTGATGACCGAGCAACCTCCCGCGGTGGTCGGAACTTGAGCTCGTCGATGGCGCGACGAACACAAAGGAAAACGGCGCCGGCTAGTAGATGGAAAAGAGGAGGGCGAAAACGGATACAGCATAGGATGGTATGTGCCTTATATAGGGGAACATGACCTACGGATCGAACCAAAACGAATCGGTAGGAATCGAAACTCACCGACTTGGAGTCCAACTCGACTACGAGCCGGAGGTAAGGGATACGGCTGACGAGCGGCCCCCACCAATCAGCGGCTCATGAGAGGGAGAAGGGAGCTGCCGCGGCGCTGGGCCGACTGGGCGCGCGGTCGTGGGCTCGGCCCACGCGACGCTGACGGGGAAGAGGGAGCGGTAGCGGCCCTACTACGCAGCCCAGGCGGAAGAACAGGCCGACCTTCGGGCCGCCAGCAGCAGGTAAACAGGTAAGCTACTTTTTTTTTTATTTTTCCAAAACTTATTTCAAATAGAAATTTCTAAACCAAATCAAATGAAATAAATTTCACACCACAAAGTAAAATAAATGCAGCAGCATGAATGCAACATCAAACTTATTTTATTATTATTTTATATTGGCCATTATTTATTATCTAACTTATTCCAATTTTGTTATCTCTAAAATTTGGGTGTTACAAATTCTACCCCCCTTAAAAGAATCTCGTCCTCGAGATTGAACTGCTTACTCAAATAACTGCGGATATGATTTCCTCAATTCATCCTCTCTTTCCCAAGTTGCCTCTGCCTCTGAATACCGATTCCACTGTACTTTGCACATCTTAATAATCCGACTTCGAGTAACCCTCTCAGCAGTCTCTATAATCTTAATCGGAATCTCTTCATATGTAAGATCCTCCTTAACAGTCAATTCTTCCAAAGGTATCTGCTCCTCAGGCACCCTCAAACACTTCTTAAGTTGTGAAACATGAAACACATCATGCACCCCAGATAAATTCTCAGGCAACTCTAATTGGTAAGCAACTTCCCCACGTCTAGCAATAACTTTAAATGGTCCAACATACCTTGGTGCTAGTTTACCTTTCATGTTAAATCTCTTCACACTTCTCATAGGTGACACCTTCAAATAGACATAATCACCTACCTCAAAAACTAGATCCCTTCTCCTATTATCAGCATAACTCTTCTGACGAGACTGTGCCACTCTCAAATTCTCACGAATCACTCGCACTTGATCTTCTGCGTTTCTAAGAACATCTGTACCAAACACCTGAGATTCACCTGTATGATCCCAAAACAATGGAGTTCTACACTTTCGTCCATACAAAGCTTCAAACGGTGCCATCTTAAGACTCTGTTGATAACTATTATTGTAAGAGAATTCTGCATAAGGCAAACTCTTATCCCAACTAGTTCCATATTGCAATGCACAAGCTCTCAACATATCCTCTAATACCTGGTTGGTCCTTTCAGTCTGTCCATCTATCTGTGGATGATATGCTGTACTAAAGTTCAATTTAGTTCCTAAAGATTCATGCACAGCTTGCCAAAAGTGCGATGTAAACTGCGTACCCCGATCAGACACAATTTTCTTTGGTACTCCATGCAAACATACTATCCTTTTCATATACAAGGTAGCTAATTGTACTCCCGTGTAATTAGTCTTGACTGGAATAAAATGAGCAACTTTAGTCAACCTATCCACTATCACCCAAATAGAATCATAACCTCTCTGAGTACGCGGTAACCCCACTATAAAGTCCATACCAACTTCCTCCCACTTCCATTCAGGGATCTTCATTGGTTGCAACAATCCAGCAGGTCTCTGATGCTCTGCTTTCACCCTCTGACAAGTATCACACAAAGCCACATACTCAGCCACATCTCGCTTTAGTCCAACCCACCAATATTTCTGTTTAAGATCCAAATACATCTTAGTACTACCAGGATGAATAGAATAAGCTGACTCATGAGCTTCACGAAGAATTGCCTGTCTAATAGCTTGATCCTCAGGTACACACAGCCTCTTTCCAAACCACAAAATTCCATTATCATCCATTCTAAAGCCTGGTGACTTACCAATCACTATATCCTCCGCTATCTTCTTTAGTTTCTCATCCTTCAATTGACCCTTATAGATCTCTTGCTCTAAAGTAGGCTCTATTACTAATTCCATTGCATTAGTAACAATTCCCAAGTTCAAATATTCAAATTCAGCACATAACTCACTAGCCATAGACAATGTTCTTATCTCATTGGCATAACTCTTCCTACTAAGAGCATCAGCTACTACATTAGCCTTACCAGGATGATAGTGTATCTCAATATCATAATCCTTAATCAACTCCAACCATCTGCGTTGCCTCAAATTCAGATCTGACTGAGTGAAAATATACTTCAAACTCTTATGATCAGTGTATATATCACTCTTATGTCCAATCAAATAATGTCTCCAAATCTTTAAAGCATGAACGACAGCTGCTAACTCCAAATCATGTGTAGGATAATTCAACTCATGCTTTCTCAACTGTCTAGATGCATATGCCACAACTCTGCCTTCTTGCATAAGAACACATCCCAAACCTTGACGAGAAGCATCACAATAAATAGAAAACTTCTTACTCAAATCTGGTAAAACCAAAACAGGCGCTGTAGTTAACCTCTTCTTCAATTCCTCAAAACTAGCTTGACATTTATCAGACCACACAAATTTAGCATTCTTTTCTAACAGAGATGTCATAGGTTTAGCAAGTTTAGAAAACCCTTCAATGAACCGTCTATAATATCCAGCTAAACCCAGGAAACTGCGAATCTCACTAACATCAGTAGGTGGTTTCCAATTCAATACATCCTTTACCTTGCCTGGATCCACTGATATACCTCCATTAGAAACAATATGACCAAGAAAAGAAACTTCCTTCAACCAAAACTCACATTTACTTCGCTTCGCATACAGTTTATGCTCTCTAAGCTTCTGCAATACCAACCTCAAATGTTCAGCATGCTCTACCTCTGTCTTGGAAAATACCAGTATATCATCAATAAACACTACCACAAACTTATCCAAGTATTCCATGAACACCTTATTCATCATGTACATAAAGTATGCAGGTGCATTGGTCAATCCAAACGACATAACAGTATACTCATACAATCCATACCTTGTAGTAAAAGCTGTCTTTGGAATATCAGAGGCACGAATCTTCAACTGATGATATCCAGAACGTAAATCAATCTTAGAGAACACACAAGCACCTCTCAACTGATCAAACAAGTCATCAATCCGGGGCAAAGGATACTTATTCTTGATAGTTACTTCATTTAGTGACCGATAATCAACACACATCCTCTGACCACCATCTTTCTTATCAACAAAAATAACTGGTGCTCCCCAAGGTGATGAACTAGGTCGAATAAAACCTTTTTCTTGTAATTCTTTAATTTGTTTCTTAAGTTCTTCTAATTCATCTACTCCCATCCTATATGGTCGTTTGGCTATAGGTGCAGTTCCAGGTAATAATTCAATAAGAAATTCAATGTCTCGGTCAGGTGGCATACCTGGCAATTCATCAGGGAAGACATCCGGAAATTCCTCAATCACTGAATTCTCCTTAATAGTATCTTCAATCTGATTCACCACCGCGGTTGGTTGCTTCTGCATTGCTACATCCACATTGATTTTATCTCCATTAGGCGCAGTCACAACTACCACTTTCTGCTGACACTGAATCTCTGCCTGATTTTGCATCATCCAGTCCATACCCAATATCACATCAATCCCAGATGTTCTCAACACTATAGGAGTTATCTTAAACTCTACCCCCCTTAATACCATACTAATCGGAAGACAACGATTACTAGTTTGCATGGTACCTCCAGGTGAATTTACTAAGAGAGGTTCTTTCATAGCTAGCATGGGTATACTATGCATTTTAACAAAAATATTGGATATGAATGTATGAGATGCTCCAGAGTCAAAAAGAACAGTTGCGGGAGTGGAATGTACATTGAACGTACCAATCATAACTTCTGGTGCATTATGAGCTGTATCAGAAGACACGTGATTCACCCTTCCAGCACCGGATTGCCTCTGGTTGCTCTTCTGGCTCTGAGGAGTCTGTTGGTTCTGCTTCTCAGGACAATTATAAGACAAATGACCCTCTTTACCACAGACAAAGCATCTAATAGGAGTGCTGGGAGTACTATTCTTTATGGGGGTAGCATTGGGATTTCCAGTGCGAGGAGTCTGTTGCCCAGTCTGCTGATACTGTTGACGCTGTGGATAAGATGAACGCTGTTGCGACTGATTGTTTTGCCAATTTTGGGACCACCTCTGATTTGAATTGCGATTCCACTGGCTAACCGGTCCCTGAAACTTCTGATGAAAGCCATGCTGAGAATTTGTGCGTTGACGGTTGTTGCTTCCTGAGCCTTGCACCTTCATCTTCCTCTTTCTATCCATCTCCCTACGCTCATTATCCAGCACAATCGCTTTATTCACCAGCTCTTGAAAACTAGCATAGTTATTCCCCTTCAGCTGCAAGCGAAGATCATAATATATTCCCTTCAAGAAAAGACGCTGCTTGTCTGCATCTTCCCTAACTTCATTGGGAGCATAGCGAGCCAACTGGGTAAACCTGTCATGATATTCACTCACACTCATCTGTCCCATCCTCAGGTTTCTGAATTCTTCCTGCTTCAGCTCAATTATACCTTCAGGAATATGACGAGCTCGAAAATCTCTAACAAACTCATTCCAAGTGATAGGAGGAGCATTGTCAGGGCGTGCAGCCTGGTACGACTCCCACCAAGTCTGAGCTGTCCCTTGTAACTGACCAGATGCATACAACACCTTTTCCATATCATTGCATTGAGCTATATTCAGCTGTTTCTCCACTGCCCTTACCCAATCATCTACTTCTAAAGGATCAGCAGCATGAGAAAACACTGGAGGGCGTCCCTTCAAAAATTCTCCACGCTTATCCCTTACTTGAACAGGTGGTGGTCCTCCAACAGGGGGATTGTTCTGCATATGCTGCATAAACATCTGCATCAGCTGATTCTGGGTTTGCATGAGTTCCTCCATAGTAACGGGTGGATTAGCACCCCCACGACCTCTGCCACGACCTCTGCCTGACATCTGTTTCCAAAACACAGAAGATGGAATTCAGTACAATCCGAGATGATGTATACAATAGATAAACAAAATCAGATTTTCTGGGCGAACTCCAATTTCAGCAACTCAGTAAAACTGTCATATCTCGAGCTACAGATGTCCAAATCAGATGATCTTTACATGGTTGGAAAGCTTATAAAATTATCTACAACTCGTATTCACAACACTTTTTCTGATTCTGTCAATAAATTGGTCAAAAACTGAACTTAACAGAAACTGTTCCAGATTTCCAGACTGTGCAGTAACTCCAACTTGAAACAGGTATATCTCTTAACTCATAATAGATATTAAGGTGATTCTTGTGGGATTGGAAAGATATAGAAGTCTAATTATTCCCAGTAAAATTTCTTAAATTTCTCATGAACGGATTTTAAGTTATTTCTAAAACATCCCAGACTGATCCAAAAATCAGCAAAGGACAGAACTAATTTAACCTCATATTCAACTAATATATCTTGATCAAACTTAATATTCTTAACCATGGAATTTGTAGGCATGTCTACAAAACTCCAGCACACATTACAAAGATCCAAATCACACATTGTCATAATAACAATCCATCAATCACACAATTGTTCACACCACAAACTGACTCTTAAAACAATCCAAACTCGAAATTAACTCGCAACTACTATCGTTCTTATTGCATAGGGATTTTTTCCTATTTCCTAATTAAGCTTCTCATAAATCTTAAGACGACCTAACTCCACCCTTAATTGGTCAATCTCCTTGTAAGCTTGCTCCTTAAGTTCTTTTTCCTTCAGCAACTCATCCTTCAAGTCCGCCTCATGAAGAGCCAATTCACGAGCTAATGCCACCGTAGCTTGCAAAGTCAAGGAGGAATCATCTGCAAGTGGCACGGTCCAAATTCCCTTGTCATGCAAGAAACAAGGAAAGTGCCGAAGTGCACCCTTTAGCGTCCTGTCCGAGCGTAGACCATGGTAGTAAACAAATGCATTGAAAGCGACATCCTCCATGCTTGTCTCCACAGTTGCCCGGCTCACTCGGGTAATGAATTTTGACTCCACCTTAGGCTCCTTAGTGGTAGGATCCCTTTTCTTGACCCATAATTCCGTCTTCCAATAGGAATCCATCCATGGATGACTATACTCTGCACTGCGATACTCTAAAGTAGCCTCCCAGTCGTAGTAGTAGTTATCCAAGGTTCTTGTCAACATATCATGGAAGAAAGCATCAGCCTTAGGAACCATGATATGAAACTTCGTAGTCCACCCCATAACTACATCCTCCATAGGTGTATCACCAACTCTTGATTCAGCATCGGATAGCTCTTGATCGCCCTCTTCCTTTGGCTCCTGGGGTTTGAAACGGGCAACATATTGTGCAGCTGACAAACGGGGATGAGGAGGCATCTACAAGATTTAGACATAGATTAGATAGAATCAATGTATTTTCGCAATAGAATAAAGTAGAGGAAGCATAAAACTTTAGTAATTAACAAGGTGAAAGACGAAGCATGAATTAAGTGAGGTATGGATGCTATCAACGACCATTCTAACTAGGCTTGCGTCCTACAGTCAACACGGCTCTGATACCAATCTGTCACACCCATTTTTAAGGACAAAAATAGGATGTATAAAAGACTCATGTGCGCCCCAGGAACCAGTCGCACACATAAGTTGACAAATTACAAAGTATCATCACAGTGCTTATTACATAACGAATAAGTATTTAAGACATAGTCTTGAACGATAGATAATAATAACTAATAATAATTCTTCAGCGGAAACTCCACACAGGGACACGGTTGACTGGTTGACATCAAGACTAGTACTCATTCCGATAATCTTCCTCATTATCTTCATCTGTTATGGTGGAAATAGCAAGAGTGAGTTCATGTCGAACTCCACAAATATAACACAGGGTTCATGAGGCTCAAAAAGGCTAGACACTGTTTAACTGCGTTTAGCTTTTTAATCTTATAACTTTCATTTGAGTAGCATCGAGATAAACCACTTCCCATTAAAGAACCAATGATCAATTGCAATAATGATAACGAATAACATTAACAAGAGCATAATAATAACAACAGTAATTAAACATGATATAACAATGGTGATCATCTATCTGTAAATGTTCCAAGGCCGCTCGTATCCGTGAGCACGGCTAGTATACCAGTTTTTAACTCTGCGCAGAGGTGTACACTTTCACTGTAAGTCATGATTTCCAAATGAGTGGGGAGATCAAGCCCAAACACCCAAAAACCATATAAAGCCACTCAAGAGTTCGTCTAACAAGTTAGGGCCATTAGATTCACTCGGCAGGCAGATGTAGAACCCCCCTTCCCTGTGGCACAACAACCGCAGCCTATACACACTAGGCCAGGGGCTCGCACTACACCCAAAGTGTCAAGCCATTCTTACGCCATTTAAGGTAACCACTAACAAGCTAGAAAAGGTCTCTTGAACAACTAGAGCCAGAGCCATATAGCCCTCACAGCTGTACTGTATATCCCGGATGATCACGTACAGATAAGTCCTTACGGAGAGTAACTAGAGCATTAAAAATAATACACATGCTCTAGCCCCCTTTTAACAAAAATTAAATCATCTTAATAATTGGTTGCTTGATCCATTAATCATATTGCAAGATCATTGTTCTTAGTTTAAGCACTAGCCATAGCTACCCATATGCATACCCAAGGTTGACAAGGAATCAAGACATCAAGCACTAAGTTATAATCTCTAAGGTTGTCAAGGTAAGCACATGCATATGTATGATCATTTTGATGAATAGGTAGCAAGGATAGTCCTGTGTTATACTTGCCTTGATCAAAGCTCTCCAAATGATACTGCTGACTTGGCTCAAAGTAATACTCCGAATCGTCCAAGTACTGCTCACCTTCTATACTCGATCATCAATCAACAACATACATGCATCCAATCAAACATACACGAAGCAAACAAATAGATATAATTAGAACAGTACACCAACAGTAACAAAACAGTAATAAAAGTTTATAAAACTCTTCTACACGTTTCTACGATCACACAGACGCAAAGATCACCAAAATCGGAGTTAAAACGTAAAAGTTATGAATTTTCTAAGATTTCCTATAGATAAATAAATACTTAATTATAAACTCGAAAAATAAATTATCAAAACTAACTGTAAAACTATACTAACATGTAGAGTTCGCAAATACGAACCTAACGCAATTTGAACGGATCAAATCGGAGTTAAAACGAAGATTTTATGACTAAAACAATTCTAGTGGCAAAACTGTAAATTGCTGAAAACGTATTTTTGATTTAACCGGTTGAAAATACGCTTTCCAAATGTGAAAACGTAATTCTCTGGAATGCGCCAAGGACTGCGGGTTAGTTTCTAAAAACTTGAGGGTCTCTTTAAAAAGATTACCCGCGAAGGGGTATCTTCTAATCTGGGCCATCGATCTCGAATCGGACAGCTGACATTCAATTCGAGTATAACATAAAGAAGATTCCGGCCATCTCCTGTTCATTCGGCCGGTGGCCGCCATGGCTGCCGCCATGAGCTCGCCGGAGCTCCTCAAAATCGAGATTTCGGCCACCCCCGACCACGGGAAAAGCATAGAGAGGAAGAGGGGAACTGCGCGAGCTCACCTAGGGCTTCACCGGAACCGAAGACCGGATGGAGGTGAGATTGGACGAGCACAGTCACCGGCGAAATCCCTATGCCACCGGTGAAGTTAAACAAGGAACAAAAGACATGCAAAATCAAGGAGGCTCAGTGCGGAATCATTACCGCGTCAAGTATCCCCGACAGCTACTTGCGGAAAACGAAGCTGTGATGACCGAGCAACCTCCCGCGGTGGTCGGAACTTGAGCTCGTCGATGGCGCGACGAACACAAAGGAAAACGGCGCCGGCTAGTAGATGGAAAAGAGGAGGGCGAAAACGGATACAGCATAGGATGGTATGTGCCTTATATAGGGGAACATGACCTACGGATCGAACCAAAACGAATCGGTAGGAATCGAAACTCACCGACTTGGAGTCCAACTCGACTACGAGCCGGAGGTAAGGGATACGGCTGACGAGCGGCCCCCACCAATCAGCGGCTCATGAGAGGGAGAAGGGAGCTGCCGCGGCGCTGGGCCGACTGGGCGCGCGGTCGTGGGCTCGGCCCACGCGACGCTGACGGGGAAGAGGGAGCGGTAGCGGCCCTACTACGCAGCCCAGGCGGAAGAACAGGCCGACCTTCGGGCCGCCAGCAGCAGGTAAACAGGTAAGCTACTTTCTTTTCTTTTTTTTTTATTTTCCAAAACTTATTTCAAATAGAAATTTCTAAACCAAATCAAATGAAATAAATTTCACACCACAAAGTAAAATAAATGCAGCAGCATGAATGCAACATCAAACTTATTTTATTATTATTTTATATTGGCCATTATTTATTATCTAACTTATTCCAATTTTGTTATCTCTAAAATTTGGGTGTTACACCACAACTCAAGAGATAGTGCACTTGATCATAAGTGGTTTTTATTTCATATGGGTGAAGAATGGATTTATCTATGATGATTGGTCTTCACCAAGCTTATAAATTGGACTTCATATTGCTATTGGAGTAATGAATTAGAATCTATGTAAATATCCTCTACTCCAATATAGCAAAGGTATCATTGTAATGTGCATGATCATTTCATCCCTTACTAGTATGCGGTTAGTGCATATAGTACATGCTTATTAGAATCATGCATAACAAATGAAAAGTTTTAATTCATAATCTACCACTATTGCTTAAATGGTTAATTGACCTAGTGGTATAAGTATGAATTTGTTCATGAGCTAGTAAACCCAAATACTTGATCTAGCTTGGATTGCTAACAAGTGACAAGTACAACATTGGCAAGATAACCCTTAGCATGAGGTGTGAAGAAGCTTGTCATTGGATCAAACCAGACTTAGAATCTTAGGCAAATCAACATAGTTCAAGTCATATAAGAAGCTCATGACAATAATAAGAGTACAAGGACAAGACAACAATGAAAATAGATATCTAGTTTGTTTCAAGTGGTATCTAGACTCAACTTGACCTTCCAAGTGGTATTCACTAGTGGTGTCTAGATAATGATCTACAAGTGATATCTTACAAGTGGTACTCATGAAGATAGCAAATGTTCAAGAAGTGAATATTATTGTCAAATCCTTCAAAGTGGTTCCATACTAGAAAATTCTTTTAAATAATATCACATTCCTACTCATGATATCTTCACATGGTATCATTCGTGCAAGACAATAGTTTCACAAGTGATCCCCAACTTTAAGTGATCAAATCAAGAAATGCTACCCTCATCCTTCAAGTGGTATCTCAAGTGAATGACACATGCTATGACATAGGGGGAGGAGCCCCACCGATTGGTATCAAGGTCAAAGATCCTATGTGGAATCTCAAGAGCAACCATAAAGTTTGTCATTCCAACATATGTGGTAATGTCCATCAAAAATGCAATATTTAAGTCTCAATCATCTACCCCAATACAAGCCTTTGTATCAATTGAGAAGAACACCTTTTATGGAAATTGATGACAAAGGGGGAGAAGTTGGACAAAGATATGAAAGCTTTTTGAGCTTTGGGGAGAGATTGGAAAGATTGGACATGGACATGGACAAAGAGGGAGTAACATTGAAGAATGTAAGGGGATCAAACATTCTTGGACAAAGAAAGCACACAAGTAGGGGGAGCAAGCTCATGAACTTTGATTGATTACATTTGATATGTGCATAATTCATGTGCTTGCTTGCATTACATAAGTTCTTAAATTCAATATGCATGCTTGTGTGGTGTATGCTAGTTATAGAACTTGAATGATGATTTGATAACTAGCATGCATAGGATGTTAGCTAGACTTATGATTATCATACAAAAACTAGAACCTTGCTTATAATGTTGATCTCACGAGGTTTCTAGTGTTTTTGATGTCTAGCTACTCATGATGCTAAGGATGGTGGCAAACTTGTGATTTTCAAATGGTATCAAGCTACTAATTGGTATCAAGCTACAAAGGTTTATTCTATACACCTTAGCATCACTTAGTAGTGCTAACCCTCCCATAAATTTAATATTCATGCATATGTGTGAGCTTGAAACCAAACCATTTGAGCACATATGTAGGGGGAGCTATCACTACCAAGTCAGATTTTATGGTGCTTATCCAAATTCTAACATAGAGCTTAAATGTTGGATAAGTGACATAAAGTCCAAAAGAACTTAATTTTCATATCTTTGTAGAGTTGTCATCAATTACCAAAAAGGGGGAGATTGAAAGGTCCTTGTTTGGTTTTGGTAATTGAGTGACAACTTAGGTGGACTAATATGTGGTTATGTGAGATACACAGGAGATTAGTCCACATGTGATGGTGTCATGAAGGAGCTCATTGCATATGAGACATGACATGGAGTCATGTGACCAAGGTGGAGAAGATCAAGATGAGGCTTGGCTTGATGGACCGGTTGCTAGGGTGAAGGGCAAGTTGTGTGATGGCTTGTCGCCGAAGGACCGAGGCAACGGTGAAGAGCAAGTGAGGTCAAGATCGATGAACCAATACGGTCATGTGATGATATGAAGTGGATCATATCATTTGATGATTGGTTGGTGCATGTGTTGCATCAACATCAATGGAGATGGAATGGAATGCGCAAGGCAAAGGTATAACCTAGGGCATTTCCATTTCACCGGTCATAGATGTGTAGAGAAGTTTATGACCGGGTTTAGGATAGATGGCCGTACTATTAAGAGGGGCAAACTTGTTTGCATATCGGTCATCTAGTGCCACTCGTGTGATCTAACTATGCATCGTTGCTAGGATCAAGTGGCGTGGTAAGTTGAGTGGTTAACTCCTTCGATAAAATGATTATGAAAATGCTAACACACGTGCACAAGGTGGTGATCACTTGTTGGTGTTAGCACGTTTACGAAGGCGATGAAGTTTGAGCGGTAGAGAGGGTTTGGGGTCCTCTCTCCCTCCCGTCGAGCTTGCGAGCGCAGGATTCAGGCGTTTTCGAGGAGTTAAAAAGCCTATTTTCCACTACGCCGGAAGTCAGAAAAGAAACGGAGGCGAACGGAGGTCACAGAGGTGACCGGATGCTGCACCGGACGCGGTCATGGTATGACCGGACGCGTCCGGTCAGTACAGCGCAGACGCGGGTGTTAGGGTTTGTAACCGGCGCGTCCGGTCACTCGCGGGACCGGCGTGTGCGGTCATGCGCCCAGTGGGAATTGCAGAACGCAAGGATGATCGGACGCACGGCGCGTCCGATCACACATGATCGGACGCGTCCGATCGTTGAAGGAGCTTACTGGACTCTAACCGGACGCTGGCACTGTCGCGTCCGGTCATCGCAAGGAGCGCGTCCGGTCGTTGCGTCGCGGGCGCGTGGGTCAGTGCGATCGGCGCGTTCGGTCGTTCGACAGGCGCGTCCAGTCATCGGGACCGGCGCGTCCGGTCATTGCCTGGGGTGCATCCGGTCATTTTGAGAGGCGCGTCCGGTCATGGGATTTGACCGTTGGCGCAGTGACCGTTGGAGAATCGGACGCGGTCGAGCGCGTCCGGTCAGTTACGACCGGCGCGTCCGGTCGTCCCGAAATCTGCCCAGTGAAGGGGTAACGGCTCTATTTGACCGTGGGGTTATAAATAGATGCCTTGGCCAGCCGTGGCCATCAGCTGAGCACACTATAGTCTTTTGTGACTTGTGTGGTAGTGCTTGGGAGCCCTCTAACTCACTCATGCTTGATAGTGTTCATCGGATCGAGTGAGAGAGCGATTCTAGTGCGTTGCCTTGAGAGATTGCATCGTGTGGCACTAGGTGATCGTGTTGCAAGCCGGTGGTGCTTGTTACTCTTGGAGGTTGCCACCTCCTAGATGGCTTGGTGGCTTGTGGCTCCGTCGAAGCTCGCAAGAAGATTGTGCGAGGCTCCAGAGAAGCTTTGTGAGGGGGATTGTGCTCACCCCGCGGGGATCGCGAAGAGCAACTCTAGTTGAGCGTGTCATTGAGCTACCACACTTTATGGTGGGTTCTTGCTGTGCCTTTTGAGAGGCTCGGTGTGTGACCGATTAGCCGCCGAACCACGAAGTGTTGGTCGACACAACGGGGACGTAGCTTGGTGGCAACCAAGTGAACCTCAGGAGAAAATCACCGTGTCAACATTGTCTACTCTTCTCGGTGGTTTGCTTTCGTACAACACAAGCTTGTATTTACTTTCATATATACTTGTGCTTGTGTAGTTGCTCTCGTAACTAGTTTGCTTGTGTAGCTTGCTAGTTATCTTCTTGCTTGTGTAGCTAGAAGCTTCCCCTTGCGTGACTAATTTGGTTTGTGTAACCTTGTTAGTCACATTGCTTAGTTTGTGTAGCTAAGTGTTTTGCGCTCTCTAATTTGGCATTAGTTGCCTTGTTTTTGAGCATTGCTAGTGAGCTTAGGAGCTTTGTGCTTTTGCTTCACTAGTTGTGTAGGAGCTCCCTCTTGCTTGTAAAGTACTAGTGCATAGGTTTGTGTGACCTTGCTCTAGAATTAAATAGGAGAGCTCTTGCTAAGGAAAGCACCTTAGTTGCTTAATTAGGATCTTTGTGAGGTGTTTGTGAACTTAGTTAGAGGGGTGTAGTCTTGGCTAGACCGATAAGTTTAATTCCGCATTTATTTTGGTTAGCCAACACGTTTAAGTTTTAGAAAGGACTATTCACCCCCCCTCTAGTCCGCCATCTCGACCCTTCAGCTGCGCGCCTTAGCCCATCCCGAGCCAATCGGGATGGGATGCGCCGGCTTAGGGATGCGGTCGGACCACACTCCGTGTGTTTCGTAAATTCTACTACAACTAGTTTGTCTAACCAGTGCTAACATGTTCAGCTTTTATTGGAACTAGTTTTCCTCGTTAGTGACTTTCTGTCCGAAAATTTAAAATTTTGAGTATATTGATTACTTAGCTTCATCCATACCCTTTAAACACCATCTTACCCCAAAATAACTCATATAATTGGTAGTCGAATCAATAACATCCATGTTTGGTTTTTAAAACTATGCCTTAGCAAAAAATTAATATAAATAAAAAAGTTAACAACCAAACTAACTAATTAGTGAAGGTGTTGACACCAAACTTTGGATTGATGCACGAGACCTTGAGTTTCGGGATTCGTTGAAGAAAGCCGAAATATTTGAAGAATCGGCTAACTCAAATGCTATCAAGGTCGGCTCAACGAATGATGGTGCCATGATCTCGAAAGCGACTCTGCCAACAGAAGACGGTGGTGGTTGGAGCAAGAAAACGTGTCGGACTTCATGGAAGGGAAAGATTAGAGTCCAAGTTATCTTAAAATAGGGTTTTTTTTGTTTCTTTTCCAAATTTGTAACCAGTCTTGTTCGACCAAGACTCGTAGTCAAGCCTCTGGTATAAATATTAAGCCCCGGCTATTGTGATCAGCATCCATCAATCAAACACAAACCCATACCTTTACTTTTTCGGCTTACGCCAACCCTAGAAGTAGGAGTAGAGTAGATCTCGGTGACTTCTTCGAGCAAGTAGGGCTGCATCGGTTCGGCCAACCTCCGGTTTATTTGTAAGTACCCTCATGACTTGTATTGCTGCTTGTAAGGCTGCATCGGTTCGGCCGACCTCTTACCGGTTTCAATATAAGTTAGTTATTGACTTTTATCAATATTTGTAAGGCTGCATCGGTTCGAAGGACCTCTTACAAATCTTGATACGAGTTAGTTAGCGATTTTGCTAGAAGCTAATATTCTTAATATTTGTAGCAAAATCACCCTTTATACGATTAAGATTGAGGTAGATCGGTCTTATATCATATTAATCCATCGTTTTATTGAAATATCACGCTTTAATCTTGCTCTAACAATGGTTTTGGTTAGATCGATTGCTCTGTCTCAATCTTGATCGTGCATAGCATGGGGTCAAAGGCATGTTTGAACTTAAGGAAGTCAATTAGTCAATAAGATCTAGTCTATAGTTTGCTGTTATGGCTGTTTCGATTCGGTCGATCCCCACTGATAGCGCTGGATTGGAAATTGTTATCTAGGAGGTTTGCTTGTGGTTAAATATGATTCTTTGGCTACTTGTTATGCTTGTATCAGCTATTTGGCCGATTGCCTGAGCTTTCACGTTCATGACACGTATCCATGATGTTGTTAAAGTATAATAAGTTTGTTCGCTTTAAGGGTTTAATCTGTTATCGTTATCATGGCTACCATCGATTCGGTCGAACCCCACTGTTAATATGATAGGGTAGGTCTAATGAGTTTATAGATTTGCTTACATTAAAACACTTGATTGTTTACATGTTATGACTTTATTTTTCATATACTTTGGCTACCCAAGCTGATGGTTTGAGCTTTCATGCGTGCAATATGCCTCCATGATTTCGTTGAGGATAAATAGATCTACTTGCTTTGAAGATTTGATTTGTTATTGTCACCATAGCTGCAATTGATTCAGTCGAACCTCACTGTTGATGGTAATAGATTAGATCTAATAAGCCTGTCGATTTAATTATATCCGATGGATGAGTGTTTGCATGTTACACGATAAAAATCACTGGTATTGGCTAATTAGCCGATGACCTACACGTTGCCTAAAAATTGGCTCTCTAATGTATTATACTTGTTCTTGTCTTGATTAATGAGCTAGTGTGATGACAATCAACGCGAATGTTTTCATTTGTAATAACCACCCATTATATTTTCACATGTTTTCATGATTGTCGGCAGATAGTTTTATATGATTTACATTCAATGATTGCCGATAACACTCATTTTGAACTATTTTATCATGAACATGCCGATATCGTCTCTTTAGTCGATAGTCTTATTTCACTGGTTATTTAGCTGTAAATTTAGAATTGTCTGGAGCAACACCGACATGTTCCACCTTAAATTACTGATTACTTTCTCCTCCTTGTCAATTGCAGGGTTAAATTGACTGACACGCATTTGGTCACGACCGTCCAGTCCAGTGTTTGTTCGACGTCCTGGGAGATGTCAGGGCCTGCTCCATGCGGCTTGTTTCAGCTTGTTGCTTGGTATGTCGGCCACCCACGACCGCCACGTTTTTGTGTCGAGAAGGGCAAGTTATAGTCTTTTGCTAGACTCCTTATTTGATCCTAGAATTTCTTGCACCTATTTCATCACGGCTCCCTCTATCTTAAATTAAATGAACTTCTTTTTTAATTAAAATTTAAATAAATTTCTAGAGTCTTAAGTCAAACTATTTTAAATTTAACTAAGCTTATAGAAAAGTGCACCTATATTTATGACACCAAATTAGTATCATTAGTTACATTATGAAATATATTAATATACTTATCTAGTGTCATAGATGTTGTTATCTTTTCCTGTAACATCGGTCAAGCTTAGGATAATTTGATTTCGAGTGATTGTAGGAATTGGTTATTTATTCTACTACCTGAGGTAATATTTCATAACTCGTCGTATTTTTTATAATCTCACTAGTACTGCAAGATAAAGCGGATACTACCCCTAAATTTCAAATACTTGTTCACTTTGATTTGTCCTAAATCAAACTTTAACCAAGTTTTTTAAAAATATGTCAACATCTACGAGTTCAAATAAATGCACTTTCGAAACACGCTTCATAGAGACTTAGTAAACTAATTTGATGTTGCAGATATACTAGTGCATTTTTCTAAGTTCGATTAGAGTGAGATGACTTATGAGACCTAAACTGGACTACAATGTATAGGGAGTAACATTCAAAAATTGCCAAAAAAAAAAAGGATTACCAGAATATCAGGAAACCACATCTTAACTCAAAGGGATGGGCTATATCCTTACTTCTGCTCAGTTCCTTTAGACCGGATTTAACGAGCTGCACATGAGTCTTCCCTATCCGTGTCTAACTAGGACCCCTTGCATTCTTCTTCGGGACGGAGGGAGCTAGTATAGTATACCTCTGTACGTTCCTTCTTCTACATGGAACCCTCGTCATGAATTAATTTCACGACGGTGATCTCTAGATATAGGGTGTGTTGTGTTGTGTGGCTCTAGGTAGCCTGGCTAAAAAAAATAAGCCAGGCTTTTTTTTGATAAAGGAAGCTTTTATTAGAACCTCGGAAGCAATACATCGAGTTGATACAAAGCCAAAGAGGGCAACTTCTGGCCTCTGCCTAACATGAGGCACACAGCCAAAGAGAGAGAAGAAACCTTACACAATCTAATGACTATCAATTCGTAAACTAGACCGCCACCCATGTGTCTGGGAGAAAAAATCCTTGGCCACCTGCGTCAATTGTTGCGATACCGCTACAACTGTATCCTGCAAATCCGGCTTCTGCATAATAGCCCAAGTACGTAGCCAGTGGATAACCAAATAGATAACCTGCACAGGATAAACAATTTTTTTCTTTTCAAAAACAATATCATTTCTGCTGAGCCAAATAGACCAACAAATCGCAGCTCCTCCTAGCAGGAGTAAAAGCTTGACATCTTTGTTGACACCTCTTAGCCAGCCATTGAACATATGACCTATATTGTGGGGTTTTAAAAGACCTGTCGCAACCTGAATAAAAGACCAAATTGAACAAGCTAATCGGCAGTCAAAGAACAAGTGCTTAATTGTCTCTTCTTCGTGACAAAAGCAACAAGTTTTACTACCTTGCCAATTGCGCTTTACTAGGTTATCCTTTGTCAATATAACTCCTCGTCGTAGATACCATAGGAAAATTTTTATTTTCAATGGGGCTTTCACTTTCCAAATGAGTTTGTTAATGTTTGGGATATCGGTATGTAATAACGCTTGATAGTGAGATTTCACCGAGAATTTTCCATTTGGATGTAAATTCCAGTAAAACTCATCTTGTTCATGGGCCAACTCTATATTAGCAATACGGGGCAACAAATTGTTCCACGCTACTAATTTAGGACCAATGAGATCTCTTCGCCAAGATAGGTTTGGTGATGGACCAGAAAGAACCTCCGCAATGGTAACATGTTTAGGTCTGGCAATGTTGTAAAGACACGGGTACTGTTCCTGTAAAGACGATCCCTAGCCATTTGTCTTCCCAAAAACGTACCTGTGTTCCATCCTTTACAACGAAGGATCCAAAGCGAAAAAAGTCTCACTTTACCTTCATAAGACTAGACCAGAAATGTGAGTCCCCATTTTTCCATTCCACTTGTATTAATGGTTTGGAGCCTAAATATTTATTGCGGAGTAATTGCTGCCAAGTTCCATCTGTGGTAAGTAACTTGAACAACCATTTACTAAGTAGAGCAATATTTTTAATATGCAGATCATGAATTCCCAGACCTCCTTGGTCTTTGGGCTGACATAATATGCTCCATTTAGCTAGCCGATATTTCTTTTTTTGCTCATCACCTTGCCAGTAAAATCTAGACCGAAAATAATCCAATTTCTTTTGGACTCCTTTTGGCAAGGCAAAGAAGGACATCATATACATTGGTAGGCTGCTAAGCACTGAATTTATCAATGTTAAGCGTCCCCCAATTGAAAGATGTTTCCCTTTCCAACTACCCAGTCACTTCTCAAAACATTCTTCAACCTTCCTCCACTCAGCATTCCTAAGCTTCCTAAAATGTATAGGAATTCCCAAATACCGAATTGAAAAGTCACCAGACTTACAGCCAAATAGTTCGACGTATTGATCAAGGTGGTCTTGGGCATTTCCGAAACAAAACAATTCACTCTTATGAAAATTGATTTTTAAACCCGATACTTGCTCAAACGCACAAAGCACCAGCTTCATGTTTCGGGCTTTCTCAAGGTCATTATCCATAAAAAGAATTGTATCGTCAGCGTATTGTAGAATAGATAATCCACCATCGATGAAATGAGGCACTACTCCACTAATCTTCCCATCCACTTTAGCCCTATTCATAAGAATAGCTAGCATATCTGCTACAATGTTAAAAAACAATGGGGATAAAGGATCACCCTGTCGAAGGCCTTTCCTAGTTTGAAAGAAATGCCCGACATCGTCATTAACATTAATTGCTACACTCCCACCCGAAATGAAAGTTTTAACCCAATTTAACCACTTGGGCGAAAACCCTTTCATTCGTAGTGCTTGAAAGAGAAAGGGCCATTTAACTTTATCATACGCCTTTTCAAAATCTATCTTAAGAATTACCCCACTCTGTTTCTTTCGATGCAACTCATGAACAGTCTCATGCAAGATGACAACACCCTCCAGAATGTTTCGTCCTCGCATAAACGCTGTTTGAGTTGGACTAATAACACGGTCTGCCACTGAGTTTAGCCTATTGGTTGCAACTTTTGTGAAAATTTTGAAGCTCGTGTTAAGCAGGCAGATCGGTCGATATTGTTGAATCACGTTCGCTTCTTGGACTTTTGGGACAAGGGTAATTACCCCAAAGTTCAAACTAAAAAGCGGTAAATCCCCTGCATATAAGTCATGGAACATTTGCATTAGATCCCCTTTGATGGTATTCCAGAATTTCTGATAGAATTCAGCTGGAAAACCATCTGGACCAGGTGCTTTATTATGTTCCATATCAAAAATAGCTTCTCGCACTTCTTGCTCGGTAAAGGGTGCGGTCAAAACATCATTCTCAGTTTGTGTAACCTGAGGAATATCAAAGTTTCTGTCCTCCTCCAGAGTAAAGGAACTAACCTCAGGTTCTCCAAAGAGTTCCTTATAAAACCTAGTGATATAGGCTTTTAGGTTTGCCTGACCCTCAACAATGCCATTTTCATGATCAAGGGAAAAAATTCTTTTTTTTCCGATGTTTACCATTGGCGACCATTTGGAAGTATCTAGTGTTGTTATCACCCAAAAGGACATATTTTACCTTTGTCCTCTGATAGTACTTTATTTCCTCTTCTCTAAGTAATCTGGTCAGTTGATCCCGAGATTGAGCAAGATTTTCTTGTTCAGGTTCAGTCAAATCCCTGACCTCTGCAGCAATGTCTAGGTCGTTAATTATTGATTGAAGTTCAACCTTTCTTTGCTTATAAACTCCACTAATATGGGAAGCCCATCCGCGTAAGTGTCTCCGTAAGGAACTACACTTATTGTTCCAACGTTGGACTGAATTCCTACCTTTTACCGGCCGATTCCATATCTCAATAACTCGATCATTGAAATCATCATGGGTGAACCAACTTAGTTCAAGTTTGAACCGTTTTCCATTCCCCTTAAAGGCAGGTGTTCCTGTATCTAAGAGTAGGGGTGTGTGGTCCGACACTCCCCTATCCAAGGCCTGTAGCGAGACTAAAGGATACTTAAACTCCCATTCAGTTGACATAAGAGCCCTATCCAATCTCTCATATGTGGGTTTAGGTAGTGAATTGGCCCAAGTAAATTGTCGTCCCGTTAAATCAATTTCCCGAAGATCAAAACTATCAATAACAGCATTGAACAGGAAAGGCCAACGGTCAATGTATCTGTCATTATTTTTATCTTTGCTAGATCTCAAAATATTAAAATCTCCACCAATTAATGTGGGTAAAGGATTTTGTTGGCATGCTCTAACTAGTTCAGCTAAAAAGGCCGATTTAAAATCGTCCTGGGCTGGACCATAGACTGCCATAAGGATCCATTTGAAATTATCTGCCTTGTTGCATAAATGGAATTTAATATAGAACTCCCCCTCTACAATCAGGGAAAGATGTAGCATTTCTGTATTGACTCCAAGAAGGATTCCACCAGATCTACCACGAGGTGGAAGACAATGCCAAACAAAATCTGCACCTCCTGAGAGTCGTGCCAAATTCGTCTTTGACATGTCTTGTTTCCCTGTTTCCATGATAGCAATGAAATCTAGACTATGGTCCTTTACTGCCTCTGAAATATATCGGAATTTAGCTAGGTCCGATAAACCTCTGCTATTCCAAAAGAAACCTTTCATTGGTAAACTAGGTTTTATTTATGATCCTTTTCTGGATCTTACGTTCTCTCGAGGTAGATTTTGATTTTCGGGCAGTGGCCTTCAGATCACATAATTTTGTGTCCGGGTCCATGTCCTCAAAATCCACCTCTGACACATCCTTGATCAAATGAGCGAGCAGGTCGTCATCTACGGCGGCCTCGTCATCACTAGCATCAAGAATCAATTGTTTGGTAGCCCCTGCATTCATATCTCCTTTTTTCAACTGTTTTGTATGTGGTGTTACAATCGTTCTATCAACTTCTATTTTTTTAAAGCATTGATAGATAAAGTACACTCTGCACTGCTATTACCTAATTTATAACCTAAGTTACTGAGATTCCTAACACAAGAAGCATTCGAAATAGGAATAAAGGAAATAGCAGGGCAGGAGCTGTGCGTACCAGGCTGTGGAATCAATGGAGATGAAACCGAATGCGGCACCACACTCTGTGCAGCCGCCGACTTCTTCTCCGAAGGGCTATCCAAATTTCGGATGGCAGCCCTTCGCATAGCTTTGCTTGTAATATCCTCGTCAGCCGTGGAAATTCCATCAGCAGATTGGATATTAGTACGTGTACTACGTCGAAGCCCTTCAGTTGAATTCAAAGGAGATAACAAATTTTCATTTGTACCTGAAGGGGATTGTAGCCATGAACCATCACTAATTTTCACTGGAGTTAGCCTTTTCAAGTCAAGACACCCTACTAATGTTTGGTTGTCATGTGCTAGCTAAGCCTGGCTAAGTTAGTTTTTGTTCGGTTGCCTGGATTAGTTGGTACTGCTACCTCTTCTCTACAATGGTGACCTTACCCCCTTCACTTTGTTCATCTCGACGGCGACTGGTGTACAGGGGAAGGAAGAAGGACTGTGGCGGCGGAAGAGCTCCGGCACGGTAGCCGCCACTGCTGCCGGGTCGAGCAAGAGGTGGAGAAGCGTGAGCACGAGTAGGTGCGCCAGCGAGTCACCGGCCACTATCACCCACGAGCCGTTGAGCAGCAGCGATGCGTTGTCGCGCGACAGCCGCGCGAACCCGCAGGCAGACACCAGCGAGGGTGGCCACGACCACGCCCGCGCTTTTCCGCCTTTCGAGCCGTCGTCACCGGCGCCGGCAGCGTCAGACCCCGACGTCAAGCGAGATGAAGAGCGCGCCGGAGGAGAAGAGCACCTTGTTGCGGCTGAGGTGCCAGCCGGCCAGCCCCATGGGGACGAAGAGCACGACGCACGCCGTGACCACGCCCACCTGCGTCGTGTCCGAAACCATCGGTCAGCCGGCCGACCGAGCGGCCGCTTGCACTTGACCCGCTCGAGCGGCGAAGGCGCCACCAGATCTAGACCTGCCACTGGGACGAGGAGGTGCACCTGCCACCACCGGGAAGAGGAGGAGAGGGGATCTCCACGCGGGAAGGAGGAGCCGGTGGTGGCCAGGAGGAGCCGGGGCGGGGCGGGGTCTGCTCTGGCACCAGGAGGAGGACGAGGCGGAGCACGCGGTGAGGGGTGGGGCGGGGCGGTGACGAGAATGACTGATGGGGCTGGCTCGGGCCTGGCCCGAGAAAAAAGACCGATTTGGTCGTTCGATGCTAGCCAAGCTCCAAGGGTACGGATGGTCAGCCCTAGCCAGGCCCCAGCCCATTTCCAGGCAACCAAACAGGCTAGGGGTTGGCCATCCAACTAAACACACCCATAACAACTCTAATGTCCCTACTTCAGCTGGTTGAACTGATCATAGATCAGTTGGTAGAGTTCCTTGTTGTGGAATCTATCCATCCGGGTTTAAGTCCTCGACTTGGCACGGGTGCTCGCATTTTCCTAGATTTATTTTAAGATTTAACGGTGCTATGCTTTCAATGGTAGGCGACGTCCCGTCGACAGAGGGATAGAGTTTCCGTACGTGTGTTCATAAATATAAGTGTACGTACGTGTTATGGACGTCTATGTTATACTGTGTAATTCTAAAAAAATTACTCTAATGGCTATTATCAATAATATTGTTGTTTCTTAGGAGCACTCAATAATTTGAACGACATGCAAATTAAATCCTGTTTTCTTCGTGCTGAGTCGTAGAATTGAGAGAGTTGAGAACTTGAGATCGATCAAACAATCTCAGCTAGAATATTTCGTCACAAATTTTCACACTCTATCTTGACGAGTTGAACTTTGATTCCAAGATTACAATGGAGTTCACTTTTTTGCCACCGCTTATAGGTGGGTATTCTCAAATACAACTTCCTGATCTTGTACTTTTACTATAGGGATATATCCTCCACGAGACAAAGTATATTTGGTTCGAACCACGCGCTCAGCAATCATGAAAACCCTCGTGAAATATATTTTTGAAGGATATTAGAGCAACTCCATGGAGGTTATTAGCTAAAAATATATTTCAGTATCCATGATTTGGCCATCCTTCCAAAAAAATATCCTAATAATTAAAATTAAGAAAAAAAGTGGCGGCGTCTCATGGGAGAGATGGACGAATCGTTAGACTCATTGGCACATCAAAAAGTCCGCTTCTTTTTCTTTTTCTTTAAATTATTAATCATCGTCTCGTGTGGGCGCGCGCGCTAGGCTGCCAGGTCTTGGCCCCAAACAAGCCGACGGCGACGGCGACGACATTGACTTGAGGCATGTGCTGATATGCATGCAGCATGCGGCCACGGCCCATGACTCCATGAGTGCTTTACATGGCAGTGAACAGAGGAGCGACGGTGAACAGCACCCATGACGACTCCATGAGTGCTCAGACAAGTGAAAAGTGAAATACAAATAACCCTCATTTCCCTCTCTACATCTCTGTTATTGTTCTTGTGTGTGCAAACAAAGAACTTGATTCGTCAACCAAAACATTTTTTTCTTCGCGAACGTGCCACACACAAAATACTACTGCGAGTTTTCCAGCGATTTGTCAAAGTAACAAAAAGAAAAAGTTGAAATTTTCAACAGCGGTGATATAAACAAAGGGTGGAAATTCACAAACGAAATGACTTGGTATCGTGCTGTCCGTACACAGTGATGTTCTATAAGATATACAGCATGGCCACTGGCCACTGCAATTCCTCCAGCGACACCACACCATCTATCATCGTCGGCAATGGCTTCCATTTCCTGGCCCGTACTGTTGTTCCTCCTAGTATCAGCACAACTCTACACTATTATATCCGCCACCACCACTGGTGGTCATGGTGACAACCACTGCTGCTTTTGAGTGCCTCCCTGACAAGGCCGCCTTTCTCCTCTGGCTGAAGCGATCCTTCTCCTTCGCCTATGCCACCACCACCACCCTCCTGGCAGCAGCAATTGCTGTCGCTGGGAGGGCGTCGGCTGCGATACCGCTGCCGGCCTTGTCAATGCTCCCAATCTCAGCAACCGTGGCTTGTACAGCTACGGCATCGACCAAGCACTCTTCAACCTCACCTCCATTAGACTCGACCTCAGCATGAACGACTTTGGCGGGTCAGAACTCCCAGCCAAGGTTTTCATTATCGGAAATAAAAATTTACTGGAGGTCATGGATAAATAGGACAAGCAGGATATATCGGAGATATCTTACCAAATTCAAAAAAAATCAAATTGTTTTGAAAAAATTTCGTAGAATTTGACTTGAAACTATACCTAAGCTATTAAACATCACTTGTACACGGATGAAAACGAGAATAAAACATTATAAGTGTGGGACTGTCGCGCGGCTGAATTTGGGTTGTTTGTGTCGGAGCAGGAAACAAGGAAAAAATTTGGCCGATATCAAATTTTATCGGACCCTGTGGATAGAACGGAAATTTCAGAAATTTCCGTGAATTTTGGCCGATAAAAAAAACCTTGCTCCCAGCTGCAGGGTTTGAGAGGCTCTCTTCGCTTGCTTACCTGGATCTATCGAGCTCAGGCTTCTCTGGTCAGATCCCCATCAGCGTCGCCAAGATCACAAGCCTTGTATCCTTGGATCTTTCTAATCATTATGTGTATGAAAATGGTGGCATTATGAGAAACCATTTGCTGCTCTGGGAACCCAACTTCCAGACCTTGGTGAGGAACCTGAGCAACATGAGGGAACTGTACCTGGATGGGGTCAACATATCTAGCAGCGCACAAGAGTGGAGCAGTGCACTAGCTGAGTATATTCCTCGTCTCCGGGTTCTCAGCTTGGTAAGATGTGGTCTCCAAGGTTCTATTGATCCATCGTCCTCGAGCCTTCGCTCCCTAGAGGTGATCAACCTTCGTCTCAACAGCATGTCTGGCACGTTCCCTCGGTATTTCGCGGATTTTCTCAACCTAAGTATGCTCATGCTTGCTGGATCTGATCTTGATGGGTTGTTCCCTCAGAAGATATTTGAGCTCAAGAAACTCACGTATCTTGAATGACCAGACAACGCTAACCTGGTGGTGCAAGTCCAGAGCTTTCCAAATGGGAGTAGTTTGCAGATGTTGGCTCTCGGTGGCACTAACCTCTCCATTGCTAATCCGAGCTCCGTTGGAAACCTTAGGTCCTTGCAGTTTCTAGGGATTGATGCTGCACTAATTTCAAAGGAATTTTCTTCCTCATTGAGTACTCTTGACTCTTTGGAAATGTTGGACCTCTCTCGATTTGTCTTGCAGCGAATGAGTCATTCTTCTCATGGATTGGTGACCTCAACAACTTGATCTTCTTGACTCTTTCGCATGGCGACTTCTCTCGGACAACAAACTCTTGGATTAGCAATCTCACAAACTTGGAGGAATTGATAATTTTGAATTCGTTCTTCTCGGGACCAATACCAACTGAAATTGGATATCTCAAGAATCTGATGGTACTAACAACTAGTACTTCTTTTTCACACGAATGGTCTTCGAGCTGCTCTAAGAAGGCATATCAGGTCCATCGTCTTGTGTATTCCTTTGAGTCCCAGTACCTTTTCTTGTCTTGTTTTGCGCGCTGCTGCTCTCCGGTACCTAGCTGTTGCCAAGCCAAGAACACATTAGTCTATTTTTACGTAAAATGTTGCTTACGTACTTGCTCAGCGTTTTGGAATTCAAAAGATGTTAAAGTGGTCCAGTAAACATTGTGAGATTTTTTTATGCTAAAACTTATCATTATCTTCACTCCAGATTTTTTTTCCCTGTCAAACTATTGAATAATTGATACGTACATGCCATGTAGTATAGCTGAGGGGCTATTCTGAACCTAAACATGCATACTCGCCACGTAATGTAGCTGACGTGTCAATCGTAGTCAAGAAAAACCAGCCAAGTCAGCAAGTTTGGTTTTGCGTATGCGTCAAAGGTGAAATCTGAACCAGTTTAGCAAAAGGAGTGGGTTAAGTAAACCTTTTGTTACTTTAGGGGGGTCATCCCGACTTAATCTATACATGGAGGTAGTAATTTGGACTTTTTCCCTCAAATAATAAGCTATCTGTTGTGATGGAGAAGTTAACAACTCTTTACCTCCTATTCTCCCTAAAATAGATAGCCTATGCCTCTCATCTTGCAAGCTAAGGAAAGTTCCAAGATCCTTGATGCATCTTAACCATATCCAAATTTTAGACCTTTCGAGCAACCAGATTCAAGGGACAATACCTGAGTGGTTGTGGAAGAAATGGAGCCATAGCCTCACCTATATGAATCTTTCTCACAACAACTTTTCAAGTATGGAACTTTTTTCATATTTTCTCCTGAACATGCAGTTACAAACTCTTGACCTTAGCTACAATAATCTTCATGGCAAAGTTCCTATCCCAGGTCACCCAACATATCGACAACTTCTCAATTACTCAAATAACATTTTCTCTCATCAACCCCGGAAAAGTTTTCTTGGTATCTTAGCCAAACTGCATATCTTAGTTTTGCAAGAAATAACATAAGTGGACAGCTCCCGGACACCATTTGCAGAGCAAGGATGCTTGAAGTTCTTGACTTGTCATACAATAATTTAGTGGACTGATACCACCCTGTCTTATAGAATATGGACACTTGGGTATATTAAATTTAAGGGAGAACAGATTTGAGGGAGCACTGTGTCAGCAGCTCTGAAGATCCAGAATGGGACGCGGTCACCACCAAGCTGGGCGCGCCAAGACACGAACTGGGTGCGGTCACCACCGAGTCTGGCACGCTGGGACCAAGGCGAGGCAGCCGCGACCGACGCGCGAACGTGCTCATCAACGGACGGAGTGGGCGTGAACCATAGGCTAAGCCACAGCTGCGCCTGTGGGGTTCACACCGGGCCATGCCCTGTGTAAGAGGGAACACGAGAGGAGAGAGAGAGGCAACAACTATTATCACAACCGAATCAATACTAAGCTTCCTCTCCCCGCTATCTTGCGTATTCATCCTTCCTACTCCCTTTCTTCTTCCCCAATTCTTCCCAATTCTGCCCAAATCCTTCCCCTCTGATCTCTGATGCTAACATCTGGTACTCAGAGCCAAATTCTCTAGATCGTGTTCCCTTTTCTTCCTTTCGAATCACAAACGGCCTTGGTTGGAGACCTCTCGGCGACGAACAACGGCGGCTGAGCGACGCCTGAGAGCCTGAAATTCCCTAGCCCCGTGAATGAATTGGAGTAAGCCACAATCTGGATTTCCCGCCGCCACCGCCTCCACCACCGCCCAAACCTCCGATCTGCCTCCACTACACCCGACGAGCCAAGCGGATCGACACCATGAATCCCGAAACGCAACTCCTGCTCAAGGAGATCTAGAAGCTCTCCGTCGAGCAGGCCACAATCTAGAAGCAGCTCTCCGACTAGAAGGACCTCCTCGAGCGCCGCTTCATCGAGGTGGACGAGACCCTGGACAAGCGCTTCAAGGATGCTGACGCTGTGGTGGAGCAGAGGATCATCGACTCCAATCTCCGCCAGGACGTGCGACTCAACACCATCGAGAAGGCCGCCTCCGACTTCACCTCATGGCGCCAGGAACACGAGGGCATCGTCGACGACCTCCGCCTCCACATCGGCAAGCTGGACAGGTACTAGAACACATCGGTGATCGAGACCGCCGCCGCTCGCATCGAACCGACCATCTTCACCGAGCCGCCGGTCAAATCGGAGCAGTACGCCGCACCTACATCTGCGGGCTACATGGCTGCTCGGCCCAACAGGCACCGTGTCGAACCTCACCACCGGGAGAATGAGTTTAGGGTTGTCACAACCTATACTCATTCCCCGGTCACGGGTATGGATAATCTCTCTGAAAATCCCCCAAAACCGCATGGTACTACATATGATTTAGCTCTGTCTCGCAATCGTCCTCCTGAAACTCACCCCAACCCAGCCGGCAAGCTCCCCAAAATGAATTTCCCCTCCTTTGATGACACTGACCTCACACTATGCATTACTTATGCTGAGGATTACTTTTCTATGTATTCGGTTGATCCCGCTATCTGGATTCAGTGCTGGCCCCGCGAAGCGCTGGATTTAATCTGTTACTGAAAAGCTCAAAACAATGCAGTGGTCTGAATTTTGTTGTGCATTGCATACCCATTTTGATCGTGATCAACATGACTTCCTTCTTCGCCAACTCAATCGCATCTGCCAGACTTCGTCTATGCAGGACTATGTTGATCGTTTCTCTGAGCTTGTCGACCAACTCCAAGCCTATGATTCATCCACAAATGCCCTATTCTACATCACTCGCTTTCTTGATGGATTACATTCAGACATCCGTGTTGTTCTGCTTGTTCAACGCCCAAATTCCCTCGATACTACGTATACTCTCGCGTTGTTGCAGGAGGAAGCAGCCGAGCCAACAAGGAGGCGTGAGTTCCAGCAATGGAATCCACAGGGTGGCTATCAGCGTGGGGAGCGCCCCCATGCTGCTGAAGCGGACAGGCTTGGACTGTGTTGGCCCCGATTGGATCTCAGATTCAGATCTGGAACTACTGGAGGGCAGCTTAGCCCTTGGCCGCTTGGAATGAATGAAAATGCAATGACTTGTTTTTACAATGACACTCCCTTGCCCTTTATAGGCAAAGGGGACTCACACGTGCTACAGCATATTCTAACCACTAAAGTGGATATTGATCATATTCCTAACACTAGGCTTGGAAGCCAAGGAAAGTAAAAAAGTGCAGAAAAAGTAAGATACAAGTGCTTTAGCATTAGGCTTATCTATCAGACTGAACCCGAAGCCCATCGACAAGAAATTGGCGGATCTCAAAGCATACCGTCGCGCAAGAGGATCACTGTGGCGAGAAGTGGAATCATGATCACCAGTGTGCCGCCCAGGTTGGCCTCCATGTGCTGGATGAGCTCTATGCGTTGTTTTCTGCGGATGACACTGTAGCAGGTCCGACAACGGAAGATGACACTGATCCTGAGACCGACGAAGTTTGTTGCTGTTTGTCTGCTGATAGTACAATGGTGTCTGGAGTAAAAACACTGCAATTTCAGGGACAATTTCAGCAACTTCCTGTTCTGATCATGCTAGACTCGGGCAGCTCATCATCTTTTATCAGCACACAGTTGGTCTCTCGGCTTTCTTTAATGACAGATCCGTGCCAGACTGTGTCAGTTCGAGTAGCAAATGGTGACATTATGCATTGCTCATCTTTCCTGTCTGGGGCGGCTTGGTCCTTCCACCACTATCAGTTTCAACATGACTTGAAGGTCTTGCCTCTTACTTCTTATGACATCATTCTGGGCATGGATTGGCTGCAGTTGTTTAGTCCCATGAAGGTTGACTGGCACCAGCAGTGGTTGGCCATCCCTTACAAAGGCACCACAGTTTGGCTTTACAGCATTTCTGACACCGGAGATGGCGAGTCTGCAGAACTCCTGGTACAATTATTCAGTGTGCCTGTTACACATGAGCACCAAGATACTGATCTGCCTCCAGCTATCAGCACACTGTTAACTGAATTTCCAGAGGTGCTCTCGCCTCCGGACTCTCTGCCACCCAAGAGGGAGTACGACCATGAGATCCCCTTGGTGGAAGGAGCTCGGCCTGTCACTGTAAGACCCTATCGCTACCCACCAGCCCTCAAGGACGAGATTGAAACACAAGTGGATGCTATGCTACAGCAAGGAATCATATAGCCGAGCTCATCTCCTTTCAACTCTCCCGTGTTACTGGTACGCAAAAAAGACGGCACATTGCGCTTTTGCGTCGACTACCAGTACCTCAATGCTCTCACTGTGAAAACGGCTTTTCCTATACCAGTGTTCGAGCAGCGCTCATGGATGAACTTCATGGAGCACGATATTTCTCTACATTGGACCTGCTATCAGGCTATCATCAGATTTGACCGCGAAGAGGAAGAACATAAAACGGCGTTCTCCACCCATGTCGGTCACTATGAGTTTCGTGTGGTGGCTTTTGGACTGTCAGGAGCTCCAGGCACGTTTCAGGGTGCCACGAACACTACACTGAAACCCCTACTCCACCGTTGTGCTATTGTATTCTTCGACGACATACTTGTGTACAACAAGACGATGGAAGACCATGTTGATCATCTTCGTCAGGTCTTTGCTCTGTTGGCCAAAGACCGGTGGCACATCAAGTTATCCAAGTGCAAATTCGCCCAGACACAGATCTCTTACCTTGGCCATGTCATCAGTGAGGGTGGAGTGGCCACTGACCCAGCGAAAATTGAGGCAGTTGTTTCCTGGTCAACGCCAACTAATGTCAAGAAGTTGCGCAATTTCTTGGGTTTCACCCACTGGTGGAGCCTTGTGAGGGCCATAGTGGGCCATGCCCCCCCCCCTTGCCTCCGAATTTCCTGAAGCCCCCTGTTCCTGCATGCATGCGCTGTAATAGAGTGAGCCAGCGACGGGCCATCGGCCAGGGTCAGCCATGCATGCCCTATACATAGCAATCCTGTAGCATTCCCTCCATCCAAAAAATAAAAATACAATTGTGTAGCAGTGCTCCCACCGTTGTTACTACAGTAGCTTGTTTTCTTTGCTTTTGTTGCTATATGCGCCATTTTGAGTCTTGTGGATTCTTCTATCCTTTTTCCTTTCTGATTTTTCAATCGGTAAAATCTACATAGTATGCATACTAGAAGTGGCTAATTGAGTAATATTTTGGTGTCAATCGAGATCTTATGTTGTGATTTTAGAGAATTTTTTATGCTCAGCTATTTTATTGTCAAATGTGTTTTGCATACTATGACTTAATTATAACTACTAACATTATTTTTTTCACCACTTATGTATTTATAGATTCAATTGACAAATTGGCCCCCCCTATATTTCAGTTCAGGCTCCGCCACTGGTTTCACCGGTTTCTACCGCCGGTTCGTGAAGCACTACGCAGTTGTAACGAAGCCGCTCACTTCATTGTTAAAGAAGCATGCACTGTTCCATTGGACGTCTGAACATGACACTGCCTTCCAAGCTCTGAAGAAAAGTTTGTGCTCAGCTCCTATTCTGGCGCTTCCGGATTTCTCTCGGCAGTTTTGTATTGAGACTGATGCTTCTCACATGGGGGTTGGTGCTGTGCTCCTACAGGATGGACATTCATTAGCGTTCCTTAGTCGAGCTCTCGGACCCAAGAACCAAGGTCTTTCGGCTTATGAGAAGGAATACATGGCCATACTAATTGCCGTCGAACAGTGGCGATCCTATTTACAGCTGGGTGAGTTCATCATCTTTACTGACCAGAAAAGCCTCATTCACTTGTCGGATCAGCACCTACACATGGCCTGGCAACAAAAAGTTTTCACCAAGCTTTTGGGTCTCCAATACCGCATCGTGTATAAGCCCGGGACTGACAACCGAGTGGCCGATGCACTATCACGCCGGGGCCAGGTGGAGGAGTTAGCAGCCGTTGCGGCACCAGTTCCTGTGTGGCTCGAAGAGATCAAGTCCAGCTATACTTCTGATCCCAAGTGCCAAGAGTTGCTGTCCAAGATGGCAGTGTCCCCTGGGGCTGACCTTCATTTCTCTCTACAGCAAGGACTGTTAAAATACAAGGGTCGCATTTGGGTGGGTTCCGACATGATCTTGCAGCAAAGCCTTTCATGCATCTCCAGTGGGTGGGCACTCAGGTGTGCCAATGACTTATCTACGTATCAAACGATTGTTCACGTGGCAAGGACTAAAGACTGCTGTGCATCAGTTTGTGCTGTCTTGTCCAACATGCTAGCAGGCCAAACCTGATCGCGCCAAATACCCAGGGCTGCTCCAACTGTTTCCTGCTCCATCCATGGCTTGGCAGAGCATCTCAATGGATTTTGTCAAGGGCCTTCCATCTTCAGGAGGCAAGAACTGCATTTTGGTCATCGTGGATTGCTTTTCCAAGTACGGGCATTTCATCCCTATGTCCCACCCTTTTACAACACTCACTGTGGCCAAGTCATTTCTCACCAATGACTATCGCCTCCATGAGCTACCTAACTCGATCGTCTCTGATCGTGATCGGGTGTTCACAAGTCAGTTCTGGCAGGAGCTGTCCCATTTAACTGGTGTCACATTGAAGATGTCTTCTGCTTACCACCTCCTAAACTGACAGGCAGACCGAACGGGTAAATCAGTGCTTGGAGACATTCTTGCGCTGCTTTGTCAGTTCTTCACCGCCCAAGTGGCTTGACTGGATTTACCTAGCAGAGTATTGGTACAATACTTCTTGGCATTATTCCCTAGGGCACTCGCCGTTTTTTGTCCTGTATGGTCATCACCCCCGACATTTCGGCATGTTCGAATCTGATGCTGTTCATTCCGTTTCATTGGATGATTGGCTACAGGAGAAATCTCCGATGAACACATTGATTCAGCAACACCTCACCCGAGCTCAAAAGCGGATGAAGTCTCAAGCCGAAAAGTCGCGCTCTGAATGCCAATTTGCAGTTGGAGATTGGGTCTACCTGAAGCTGCAGCCCTATGTCCAAGCATCGCTCGCGCTCCGTGCTAACCAAAAATTGACTTTCAAGTTTTTTGAGCCGTTTTAGGTGGTGTCTCGCGTTGGCAATGTCGCCTACAAACTCCAGCTTCCGGCCACGTCGACTATCCACCCCGTCTTCCATGTTTCTCAACTCAAGATGGCGGTCCCAGGCTCACACACGGTGTCTGCACTTCCCCCAGCTCTTGAAGGCTTGCAGATTCTGTTGAAGGTGCTGCAGCGACGTGTACGTTCGTCAGACAACGCCGTCGTTCCTCAAGTCCTCGTCCAATGGTCCAATCTACCTCGATCACTGGCCACTTGGGAAGATTTGGAGGCTCTCAAGCAGTGTTTCCCTTGGGCTCCTGCTTGGGGACAAGCAGTCTCTCGTCGAGGAGGGGATGTCAACAGCTCTGAAGATCCAGAAGGGGACGCGGTCACCACCAAGCTGGGCGCGCCAGGACACGAACCGGGTGCAGTCACCACCGAGTCTGGCGCGCCGGGACCAAGGTGAGGCAGCCGCGACCGACGCGCGAACATGCTCATCAACAGACCGGAGTGGGCGTGAACCATAGGCTAAGCCACAGCTGCACCTGTGGGGTTCACACCGGGCCATGCCCTGTCTAAGAGGGAACACGAGAGGAGAGACAGGCAACAACTATTATCACAACCGAATCAATACTAAGCTTCCTCTCCCCGCTATCTTGCGTGTTCATCCTTCCTGCTCCCTTTCTTCTTCCCCAATTCTTCCCAATTCTGCCCAAATCCTTCCCCTCCGATCTCTGATGCTAACACACTGTCTTTTAAAATCGTTGCACTCTTCAGACAATTGATTTGCATGGAAATAAAATTGAAGGACCACTTCCAAGGTTACTTTCGAACTGCAGCAAACTGGAGGTTATTGATTTTGGAAACAATCACATAGCTGACATGTTCCCTTCTTGGCTGGGAAAGCTTTCCAATCTTCGTGTCGTAGTTTTGAGATCCAACAAATTCTATGGAGCCATATGTGACCCTCTACAAGAAGATAGATCTGAAGAATTTTTCACAAGTTTACAGATCATTGATCTTGCCTCAAACAACTTCTCAGGGTTTCTGTGCCCAAAATAGCTTGATGGATTGACGGCAATGGCGACCAAACAAAATACAGAAAAAATTGTCAGGGGTGAACATCTGTCTAGGGGATCCTACCAGGATATTGATGTTCGTGACATTTGAAAAGATATGGACCACCTTAATGGTGATAGACTTTTCAAATAACTATTTCCATGACAGGAATTCCTGACAAGATAGGAAAGCTTGTTTCACTCCATGAACTTAACTTGTTACACAATGCTTTTGATGGAAAAATCCCTGCACAAATTGGTGGGATGGCGGAACTGGAATCACTAGACTTGTCTTCTAATCAGCTTTCTGGTGAGATTCCATACGAATTGACAAATCTCACCTTTGTTAGCACCTTAGACTTGAGCAACAACAAATTGGTTGGCAGAATACCAGAATCACACCAATTTGGAACGTTCCCGAGCAGTTCGTTCGAAGGTAATGCAGGATTGTGTGGCGCGCCTCTGCCGAAACAATGCAAAAGCTCAGAAGATGCTCAAAGTGAACCAAGTGGGAGTAACTCATCGAGGTAAATCGATTTTGTTTTGTATATCTATTTTATATGGTGCGGGCTTTGGCATCGGATTTGCTGCAGCTATCCTGATAAAATGGGGTCATATTGGCAAGTGGTGTAAAATTGAAGGCAATTTGGTGTGGCCCATATGGCCTGGGCCAGGCCAGGCCACGGCGGGCAGCAAGAACTAGACCAGGCTAACCCATGCGCTAGCTCTGGCGGCGGTTCACGCTCGCAGAGTAGCTCGTGACCTCTCGCAACCAAGGCCCATGGGCAGTGCGCCAGTGCCTGCGCTCGAGACCGTCCGTGTCATAGATGGGCTGGCCGTTCATCTCACAATAGTCAAATCAAGCATGCGGGTAAATGTTACAACCTCCGTTCTAAATTATAAATTATAAGACGTTTTTGCTTTCTAAATACATTGCTTTTAGTATGTATTTAGATATAGTGTATATCTATATGAATAGCAAAAATTATGTATCTAGAAAAGTCAAAACATCTTATAATTTGGAATGAATTGAGTACAGATTTAAGACTTGTTTGGCATGGCTTTCGGAGGAGCAACAAAGGGATCCTGTCATGGAAATAGAGAGAGGGTGGGAGCATAGCGCATGTCCCCGTATTGACCCTGGCTGCATGCTCTACCGTGGGGGCCAAGCTTGGTGGTGGCACCTGGTCTTGAGTGCTAGCCCGCAGGCTCTGTATGTGCGCATGCACTTTGATCAGGGAGTGCTCGACCATTTGGGCGCTAACCGCCCCTTGGGTGCATGTCCGACTATTGAAGCTGACCCACATGATAGAGATAGATAACGCTGGATGAGTGCGTGCAGCGTGCGCGTGCCCGCGAGTCAGAGCGCATGGGGAGCAGCACCTGCTGCAACATACTAAAACCAGGTGAAACAATTGAAGTATAACCACTGCAACATATACAACATTCAAACAATGCACTTTCAATGTATGTCTGAAATAGGTGAAACATTTGGAACATACATTTGCAACATACGTGTATAGCCACTGTAACATATGCAATGTCCAGATGAAACAGTTAAAACATTTGGAAAACACCCTTGCAACTAGGGATGAAAACGGTACGGATATTTTCCGACCGTATTCGAGACCGAATCCGTTTGGAGGGGTTTTAATCCGTCCGTATCCGAGTCCGGATATTTAACATCTGATACCGTATTCGTATCCGAATATTTAAATCACATATTTATGATATCGATATCCAATCATATCCTATCCGGTATTTTTTATACTATCCGTATTCGAATCCAAATCCGGACATAAATATGAAAACAAATACGATATCAGTGATATCCGTCCGTATCCGATCCGTTTTTATCCCTACTTGCAACATACGTGTATGGCCATCGTAACATATACAACATCTAGATGAAACACTACAATATATGTTTGAAACAGCTGAAACATTTGAAATATACATTTGCAACACATGTGTACAGCCATTGCAACATATGCAACACCAGATCTACTTTTGCAACATCCAGATGAAACATATACAACATACATCAGAAACGCATGAAACGTAAGGTTAGAACATGTGCTCATCTACTTGTTGCCGTCCAATGAAGGTTGACGCGGGCGCTGGGGAGCGCAACGCGAGGCACGGGTGACACGCAGCGCGAGGCACGAGGCGCGGACGGCGCACGGCGCGTGGCACGGGCAGGGTGCGCGGCACAAGGCGGGTTCGGCGTGAAGCGTGAGATGCAGGGGCAGCGGCGCAAAGCGGGTCTGGCGTGAGGCGCAGTGGCACGCTGCACGAGGCGGTTTTGTTCCCGTGGAAGCGTCCAAATTTTTTTTGTAATGGACCGGTCAGACCTTGGTCCGCATGCCCAGCAAAGGCGCGCGTCTGGCCGGACGGACGCGGGTAGAGAGCATTACCATTTTCTTAAATATATGCGTCGACAGTTGATTGAAGTGGACGGGGCAGTGGTATTCTCAGTCATTGAGCTCTCTCTGCCCTTCCATTCTCAATAAGAAGGCCCCACGAGAAGCTTGTTCTCGTCCATATTTTTATGGTGAAACGATTAACATCAATCGTGCTCTCCATATTTATTTATAATAATAATAATAAAAAAGTATACAAACACTATTAGTCATCTCAACAAGGCAATGGATGCAAGTACAATGCTAGTACTATACACCAATCTTTTTTACCACTTGTGCAAGTACGTACAATGTTAGTACATGACAATGGACGCATTAACGGAACAGAGTTAGTACTCTGTTTTCAGATGATCACTGAGCGGCCTAACAATCAGTAGGTGTGCCGAAGCTGGAGTGGATTTCTTGTTCCCGTGAGCTCATCAGCCATCTCTTGGTCCATGATGAAGGCGCCTCCTGGGACGAAGCCAGGAATGACGTTAGGGAGGGCTGGCTTCCTCTTCTTCTTCTTCCAGCCCCTCCTTTCCTTCTTCTTTCTCCTCATGGTGGTAGGGGGGCTTAGCCCGGGCTCCATGAAAATCATGGCCATAGGGGGGCTGGAGCCCAGGTAGCCCCCCCACTGGCTTCGTCCATGGGCGCCTCCGTGCATCCACCCGCCTCGACGTGGGAACGCCAGCGGGGGTTCTTGCCGCACCGCCCCCGCCGTGCGCGCCCTGAACGCTCGGAGGTCCAGGATGGGCGGAAGCAGCAGCAGCTCGAGCACCGGGTCGGCCGCCTGGTCGTCGTCTTTCTCCGTGCCCATGATGAAGACGCCTCCGTCTTCGCTCCCCGAACTCCATCGCGCTGGCATCGTCGTCATCCCCGTCGCCGCCATCGTCGTCCACGAATCCACCCTCCTCCTCCTCGCCCATGATGAGGCGCGGCCTCCTCCACGAACCGAAGGCACTCTGCGAGAATGTCGCCCTGGAGCCACGCCACGGGTAGGAGGAGGAGCAGTGGCGAGGAGAGGTTAACTATAGCTGTATAGACACCGACCATCACGCCGACGCCTGATGGAGGTGGAGGTGGAGCCGTGGAGGTGCTGTAGCCTGCTGTCTCCGTCTCCCAAGGGCTTCAGACTTAGTATTATATAGTGGTACTCGCATCGTCGATACCCCACAGCCCACCCCATTAACACCATGTCACACCTCGTCGCGTGCCCGGGGGAGGCATCCCCAATTGTTTGCCATTGTTATTGCCATTGATGATGATTGGTTAAAGAAGTCTTTTTTTTTAATTTGATAAGTTGGATAACTGCTGGTTAGAGGGTAAGTTGGACTTTAGCACCCATAACCTTCCAAAATCATGTCTCATCTGGATTATTGGATTATGATAATGAGAAGTTTTGATTATAATAATCTATTGTACCCTCACACAAAAACATTCCGCCCTTAGCGGCCATGTACGTTTTTGGAGGGAATAGGAACGTGAAACCGAAATAAGAACTTGGTACGATATTTGGTGACATACGAACGGAAATGTTCTCGAATCTGGAACGTGGAGAGGAACGTGGCCATGTTCTGAGGTTATTTGAAAATAATCAAAATTCAAATTTAAGAAATTCAAACGTAGTTTTTCATGATAAAATAATTTTGAATAAAAAAGTTGTTAACCATAAAGTTCTATAACTTTTTAAGATCTACAACTTTTGTTTTAGTCGTTTCTCCATCCGAGATCATTTGAAAAAAAAAATTCAAATTTTAGTACTTAACTTTTACAATTCAGCGTCTAGGGGCGGCTAGATCTAGAGTCGCCCCTACAAATAGGCCATTTGTAGGGGCAGCTGATAATATCAACAACCCCTACAAATGGATTTACAGGGGCGGCTCATTTCGGGAACCATTTGTAGGTGCAGCTTAATCTAAAACCACCCCTAAAAAAAGATATGTTTCTATAAATCTTTTCTGTAGTAGGGGCAACGCATGGGCTACTCTGTAGTTACTGGCACACGAATACTACCTCGTGCTACTCCCTTCGTCCATAAAAGAAAAAGAGTATGTAACTCTCACTTTTGAACTTTGACTAAATTTATATAAAAAATACTAACATTGATGATACAAAATAAGTACCATTAGATTAGTTATTAGTTATATAATATATTTTTATAATAAATTTATTTGGAGACATAAGTGTTAATACTATTTAATGTAAATTTAGTTAAACTTCAGTTAGTTTGACCGGCACGGATCTCTTAATTGCATTCTTTTGTGGATTGATGAAGCACGTGATATAAGACATTGTGTGAAGTATGGTTGTTGTCGGCCGACCCCCTCACTTTTATGTGGGGCCTCCCCCTTCCTTGTGGGTCATCTTGGCTTGATGTAGACTAGGTATGTGTAGCCCGAAGTAGCTTATTATGTCAGTTTGTAGAGACGTGGGTCCATCAATCCATGGGTTTGCATCTCCCACCATTGAGAAGAAGCACAGGCTTGATCCAAGGGTGGGGATTGATTTGAGAGTGCTTGACAAGGATTGTGGTAGCTTGGGATGGCTGGTGGGCCCATAGGGAGGGTCGACCGACCACCCTATGTGGGTCCCACCAGCTCATCTTGCTCCATATAGCTTGAATATGCATCAAATACTCATGGTACATGTGGAAGTGGTTATTTGATAAAATATGTTCATGGTATGCTTATGATCTTCCTTTCATTCGAGGCTCTTGATGGTGATTTTGAGTATGTAAAATTATGACATTTTCACCGTCAACAATGGGCCAATTCTCCCCCTAGAAGAAACCCATCAGCTAGCGTAGTGTCATGTGAAATCCAACCTCACCTAGGGGTCACTTGTAAGCAACCATTGCCTATAAAAGTGACGAAGGACATGAGGGCAAGGTACCTCTCCTCTCATTCATTTTTACTTATTCAAAACCCTAGTATGTCCCTATACACTATCGAGCTCTTTCTCCTCCCTCTACCTCTCTCTCCTGTTCAGAACCGTTAGTTCCAACACATTATTTAACATCTAATATCGATCAACATACTGTTGTAATCAACACTCAATAATCAACTGTTCAATAATTATTTAATGGTTTATTACATTATTTATATTAAGTAAAGAACCTAAAGGGAGAGACATAGAATATAGTTTTATAGACTAAAGAATAAGTATTTACCTCAATCAAGATTAGGGTGCTAAAAATAGCAATGTTTAGTGGAATTAAAATATCATTAGCGGCAAAGAGTAGTGTATGAAACCCAAGAGCAAACAACAGAAACCAATATTGTCATGCTGAAACCCCGCACTCACGTGGTCAAATATTCAACCCATCTCCAATCTCACCTCTGTAAGGTCCTAGATGGCTAGAGGGGGGTGAATAGCCTATAAAAAATTCTACAAGAACCACTAAGCAAACTTGTTAGAATAACAAAACGGCGTAAAGCGAGTTTTGCTTAGCCTACGGTTGTGATGGAAGCCTCCTATCCACAAGTCTAGTAGATTATGATCTCTAGTTCACACAAGTGCTATGTCACTAAACTTACACTAGTGAGCAAGCTAACAACTACTAGTAAAGGCTACCACTAGAGCTATACAAGAATAATCTAGTAAATGTAAATGCAAGAGAGAGGATTGTGAATCTTATACCGACGGTGAAGTGAAGATGTTGCCAATCACCAAGATGATATACAATCAATCAATATTGGCAACAACACAATATGAAGTCCAATCACCGGGAGACAAGAGACATAATATTTTTGTTCACCCGGTGTTCACTTGTGCACCGACAAGCTACGTCACCGGTTGTGTCGACCAACACTTAGATGGCTCCTCGGTGTGACCCTCAAGTCACTTGCCCCTCAAGGCACGCCCTGCAAGGCACCATAAGAAACCACTCTCAAGTGAGGTAACTCAATGACACGCGCAATCCACTAGAGTTGCTTTTGGTGCTCCGCCGAGGAAAGCACAAGAACCTCTTACAATCAACCGGAGGTGGCCAAGAACAATCTCCTTCTCTTGCCAACGCCTCCAACAATCTCCAAGCCAGCTAGGAGCGGTACTCTCCAAGAGTAATAAAAAATCCACTAGCTATACCACCCACAAGTGCCACTAGATGCCCTCAAGCTATGCAATGCACTTTAGGATCACTCAATCTCACTTTTGATTTGCAATCAAGCAAGAGAGATGAGTGGAAGGAGAAGCTCTAGCTCAAAGGATGCACAAGAGTGTTAGAAATCACGAGTTACCACCCCAAGGGCTGGCCAACTAGTATTTATAAGCATCCTAAATGAATAGAGTCGTTGTACCCCTTCACTAGGTCCTTTTCGAGATGACCAGACGCGCCGGTCGAAACTGACCGGACGCGCTCAACCGTGTCCGATCCTCCAACGGTCACTGAGCCCCCAACGGTCAAACCAATGACCGGACGTGCCGCTCAAACGACCGGACACGCCGGTCGCACAGTACCGAACGCCCGCGAAGCAACGACCGGACGCGCCGCTCAAATGACCGGACGCGCCGATCGCACAGTACCGCGTGCCCGCGAAGCAATGACCGGACGCGCTCTAGGCAACGACCGGACACGATAGTGCCAGCGTCCGGTTAGAGTCCAGTAAGCTCTCTCAACGACCGGACGCGTCCGATCGTGTGTGACCGGACGCGCCGCGCGTCCGATCGTCCTTGTGAACTGCAGTTCCCTCTAGGCGACTGACCGGACGCGCCGATTGCAAACCCTAGCACCCGCGCGCCTGACTGCTGCGATGAACTGACCGGACGCGTCCGGTCATACCATGACCGCGTCCGGTGCAGCGTCCGGTCACCTCTGTGACCTCCGTTCGCCTCTGTTTCTTTTCCGACTTCCGGCGTAGTGAAAAATAGGCATTTCAACTCCTCAAAAACGTCTGAATCCCACGCTCGCAAGCTCGGCGGGAGAGAGAGAGAGAGACCCAAACCCTCTCTATCGCTCAAACTTCATCGCCTTCGTAAATGTGCCAACACCAACAAGTGATCACCACATTGTGCACGTGTGTTAGCATTTTCATAATTATTTTTGAAGGTTTTCAGTTAGCTCACTAGGCCCTACATGCAATGCACTTCATGAATTCACCTAGTGGCACTCGTGCGTCGAATAACCGATAAGACTTCCCCTCTTAATAGTTCAGCTATCGATCCTAAACCATTCACACCCTCTATGGTGTCTTGAGTGCAAAATAAAATAGCCCTATGGTTATACCTTTGCCTTGAGCTCATTTTGTTTTTCCAAAAGATATGATCCACTTCATATCATCACATGACCGTCTCGAACCATCGACCTTGACTTCACTTGCTCTTCACCGTTGCATCGGTCCGTCGGCGCCAAGTCTTGCTCAAGCTTCACCATCGCATGGTCCTTCGCTTCGAAGCCTTGACTTGCCCTTCACCTTCACAACCGGTCCATCGAGCCAAGCATCATCTTGGTCTTCATCATCTTGGTCACATGAGTCAATGTCATGTTTCATATTCAATGACCACCTTTATCTGAATCATCCACTTAGATACAAAGGTTAGTCCTAGGTTTCATCAATTAGCCAAAACCAAACTAGGGACTTTCAATCTCCCCCTTTTTGGTAATTGATGACAACCCTTACAAAGATGATTTTGATAATAAAAGTTTTGAACTTGTCATACTTGTCCAATCATTTTGCTCATAAGTAAAGTTTGGACAATTATCACAAGCTCGGTTTAGTAGCATTAGCTCTCCCTACATATATGCATAGAGTTTGGATTGAAAGCTTTGCATATATGCATGGATAGAAGTGTTGAGAGAGTAATTCTACCAAAATGATGCTAAGGTGTAAGAAATGGACCTTTGAAGCGTGATACCAATCGGAGTTGCCTTTTACACCATCCTTAGCATCATGAAGTAACTAGACATCCATCACAACTCAAGAACCCCGTGAGATCAACATTATAGTAAAGGTTCTTGGACCACTTGTAAAGTTTAAGGTACGTCTAGATTCCACATGTAAACTATTCCTATGCATGCTAGTAGATAATTTCATCATTGAAGTTCTATACTAGCATTGCACCACACAAGCATGTATATTGAATTTAAATACAAGTGCAATGAGCAAGTCATATGAGAATGCACAAACAAATGCAACAACTTTGTTTATGAGCTTGCTACCCCTACTTGTGTGCATCAAAATTTTATTTACCCCTTTATCTTTATCATGTTGAATCATCTTTTTCTCTCCCCCTTTGTCAATAACTTACCCAAAAATGGGATCAAATTGTGGAGAGAAAAAAATGTTTGATGGAGTAGGTTAGAATTTATCAAATTTGGTTCAACCTAGAACACTTGCTAAAGATATTTAATTCAATTTGAACCAAAGACAAGCTTCTTCACACCTCATAATAAGGGTTATCTTGCCTATGTTGAATTAAACACGTATAGCAAATCTTTTAGATTCAACACTAGGTTTACAAGCTCACAAACATGTCATATGCCACCACTAGATCAAAATAAGTATAGAAGCAATAGTGGTAATATATATCCATCAAATTTATTTGATTTATCATGAATGCTCATGCGTACCACTTATTATGTCTACATGCTCTAGCAAGTCCTTAGCATAGGATGAATGACATGTCAATCAACTTTACCTTGCAATGTCGAAGGAGAGGCATGTCAATAAGTGAGTGGGGTGCATTCAACTCATGTTTGAGAAATCAAGAATGTTCAACTCATTCCTTAGCTTGCAAAACCTCTTTTCATCAAGTGGCTTGGTGAGAATATCGGCAAGTTGATCATCGGTGCTGTCGGTGTTCGGACCAAGGGGGTCCTAAACCAACGAGTAAATGCTGCGTGACTCTTTCCTGGATGGTGATGCAAGGAGAACACACGGGGGTTTATCCTGGTTCGGGCAAAAGAAGGCCCTACGTCCAGCGGGGAAGAGAGGTTTGTATTTCCTTGCACCGGGGTGCTCGTGTAGGGGTTACAAGCAGGCGAGAGAGGGTGTCGAGCCCCAAGTCTCAAAGAGAAAAAGGAGAAAGATGGTTGCTTCGCGTTTCTTCCGTGATGCTTCGTGTTTTTTCTTCTCCCTCCCTTTGGTTCGCCCTGGCCTGCCTTTTTATAGGGCGAGAGGTGGCCAAGTCGAGGGGAGGCTTGAGGCGATGTTTCGTCGATTCCTGTTGAGTTGACTGTAGCGACGTGGCTTCGGGATGGCCGGCCATCCCTGGGTATCCTGACGCGGTACGGGACAAGAGGGTGAAATGACCCAGAGTGCCAGGCCATACCGTCCTTCGAGCTAAGTCGAGCGTTGGGGCCGGGTCGAGGCTGGGTCGAGGTCGGATGGATAAGGCCGAATCCCCGGTATCGCGGGGGACGGACCTTGTCTTATCCTCCCTCGAGGGTGACTGATGGTGAATAGTGCGCGGTATGGTGGATACAGTGACGGCTTTCACCTCCCATCACGGGATGGGCGGTAAAACAGTGAGACTTGACGTGGGTATTGTTCCCGCGTTGACCCATGTCGTAGCCATGTCGGTCGGTGGTAGTAGGTAACCGCATTGAATGCTATGACTTTTGTCCCGGGTAGGTAAAGAAAGGGCGTCGAGGGGCCGGGGCGCGGTCGAGGCGCCCCGTCGAGCGGGCCTCGTACGAGTCGGAGCCGGAGCGCGGTCGAGGCGCCCCGTCGAGCGGGCCTCATACGAGTCGGAGCCGGGGCGCGGTCGAGGCACCCCGTCGAGCGGGCCTCGTACGAGTCGGAGCCGGGGCGCGGTCGAGGCACCCCGTCGAGCGGGCTATCTTTTCTACTGGTTTCGGTTTTTGTTAGTGTTTTGGCGATAGCTGTGGTACCCCCGTACTGTTGGTACCGACAGTAGCCCCCGAGCCTTTGGGTGAGTGTGTGATCACTCTCCCAGAGGTTAGTCAGAACTGGAGTCGTCGCGTCGTGATTTTTCCGGTGGGGGCGCGCGAGCGCACCCGCCGGGTGTAGCCCCCGAGGCCTCGGTGGAGTATGGAGAATCCTCCGAGGTCTTGTTTGCGTTCGATTGGGGGACATTTTGTTGCGGTCAAGCCCCCGAGCCTCGTGCGCGCGAGGTCGATTAGGGTCCCGGCCGTCTTTTGCTGTGCGACCCTCGCGCTCCTTTTTCGAAAAAAGGAGGAGGGGTGTAGAATGTCGTACTACCCTCGTTTGGGCCCGAGTTACGATGATCTCTGGTGAGCTGCTAGCGGGGGAATTCGAGTGAGAACCCGTGCCCCGTTCGTTAGGGGTCGGCTAGTGGCCCGGAGGCGCCCTCAAGAATGCCAAGAAGTGGTCGTGTGGATCTCGATTCCCTTCGACAGGATTCGAGGGCTCGATGCCTCCCCCGGAGGGATTCCTACCACAACCTTCTCCTTCGGCCTCGAATACGTCCTGGGGTGCCTCGAGAGCGTGGCTCGAGCCCTTGGCCATGTACGGGCGCACCCTGGGTCGTCCCTAACTCTGTTGCTCGAGGGCAGCTGTCGAACCCCGTTCGAGGGCCAGCTTTCGCTCCCTCGAGACTTATTGCGGGCTTCGCACCCATTTTTGCGGTCGGGACCCCGAGCCTCGCACGCACGAGGTCGATCAGAGTCCCGGCCGTCTTTCGCGACCCTCACGCTCCTTTTTCGAAAAAAGGAGGAGGGGTGGAGAATGTCGCACTACCCTCGTTTGGGCCCGAGTTACGACGATCTCCGGTGAGCTGCTAGCGGGGGAATTCGAGTGAGAACCCGTGCCCCATTCGTTAGGGGTCGGCTAGTGGCCCGGAGGCGCCCTCAAACATGCCAAGAAGTGGTCGTGTGGATCTCGATTCCCTTCGACAGGATTCGAGGGCTCGATGCCTCCCCCGGAGGGATTCCTACCACAACCTTCTCCTTCGGCCTCGAATACGTCCTGGGGTGCCTCGAGAGCGTGGCTCGAGCCCTTGGCCATGTACGGGCGCACCCTGGGTCGTCCCTAACTCTGTTGCTCGAGGGCAGCTGTCGAACCCCGTTCGAGGGCCAGCTTTCGCTCCCTCGAGACTTATTGCGGGCTTCGCACCCATTTTTGCGGTCGGGACCCCGAGCCTCGCACGCACGAGGTCGATCAGAGTCCCGGCCGTCTTTCGCGACCCTCACGCTCCTTTTTCGAAAAAAGGAGGAGGGGTGGAGAATGTCGCACTACCCTCGTTTGGGCCCGAGTTACGACGATCTCCGGTGAGCTGCTAGCGGGGGAATTCGAGTGAGAACCCGTGCCCCGTTCGTTAGGGGTCGGCTAGTGGCCCGGAGGCGCCCTCAAACATGCCAAGAAGTGGTCGTGTGGATCTCGATTCCCTTCGACAGGATTCGAGGGCTCGATGCCTCCCCCGGAGGGATTCCTACCACAACCTTCTCCTTCGGCCTCGAATACGTCCTGGGGTGCCTCGAGAGCGTGGCTCGAGCCCTTGGCCATGTACGGGCGCACCTTGGGTCGTCCCTAACTCTGTTGCTCGAGGGCAGCTGTCGAACCCCGTTCGAGGGCCAGCTTTCGCTCCCTCGAGACTTATTGCGGGCTTCGCACCCATTTTTGCGGTTGGGACCCCGAGCCTCGCACGCACGAGGTCGATCAGAGTCCCGGCCGTCTTTCGCGACCCTCACGCTCCTTTTTCGAAAAAAGGAGGAGGGGTGGAGAATGTCGCACTACCCTCGTTTGGGCCCGAGTTACGACGATCTCCGGTGAGCTGCTAGCGGGGGAATTCGAGTGAGAACCCGTGCCCCGTTCGTTAGGGGTCGGCTAGTGGCCCGGAGGCGCCCTCAAACATGCCAAGAAGTGGTCGTGTGGATCTCGATTCCCTTCGACAGGATTCGAGGGCTCGATGCCTCCCCCGGAGGGATTCCTACCACAACCTTCTCCTTCGGCCTCGAATACGTCCTGGGGTGCCTCGAGAGCGTGGCTCGAGCCCTTGGCCATGTACGGGCGCACCCTGGGTCGTCCCTAACTCTGTTGCTCGAGGGCAGCTGTCGAACCCCGTTCGAGGGCCAGCTTTCGCTCCCTCGAGACTTATTGCGGGTTTCGCACCCATTTAAGACATACCTGGAGATATTTCGTTGTCCGGGCGCGTTTTTTCGGGAGGCGAGACCGGCGCGTTATCGGCGTATGGTTACGACGTGGGGAGCGGCCACGTGCTCAGTTCCTGCGAGATATAAGGAAACGGTTAGGCGAGCGGTTTTATCGCGAGAAACTGCTCCTTACTTTTCGCGCGGCCGTTGGGCTTCCGTCCGAGCATATAAAGCTAAGGCCTTGGGGTCTCCGTTCCCCACCGGTTACTTGCATCCCTGCAATCCTTTGCCCTAGACATCCCCTGCCACATCGCGTTCTCCGCCCGTCTTGCCGCAGCCACCGCATCCTTTTCTCCCATCCCCTTCCGACGACATCGATGGCAGGAAAGAGCCAGATCCTTCCCGCCGACGACTGGGCCGCCTCCTCGGTGACGGAGAGGAGGTTGGAGGAGTTGGTCGAGGACGGGCTGTTGCGGCCGAGGACGAACTCGGCGCGGCCGGAGTGGGTGGCACCGCCCCCCGCCCACCAGGAGCCAGTGCCCCCCGAAGGGTACGTGGTGAGCTTCGTCAGCTTTCATGAGCGGGGGTTCGGCGTGCCGGCGTCGGTCTTCATGCGTGCGCTCCTCCACTACTACCGGGTGGAGCTTCACCACCTTTCCCCCAACGCCGTAGCGCAGGCCGCCATCTTTGCGGCGGTCTGCGAGGGCTACCTTGGGGTGGAGCCACAGTGGAACTTGTGGCTTCACCTTTTCAAGGCCGAGCTCTTCGCCAAGAGGGCAGGGGAGAAAGGCGTCCTGTCCGTGGCCCGAGTGGGGAGCTGCGTGCTGCAAGTGAGATCGGGTCGGACGGATCTATACGTCCCGGCCCGACTCATCTCCTCGAACAGTGGGTGGCACGAGGGTTGGTTCTATCTCCGCAATGATGAAAATCAGTTGCCGAGGTACACCGGCCGCGTGCTGACTGCTCGAGAAGAACACTGGTCGTACGGAGTGCCCGAGGCCGAGAAGACGCGCTTGGATCCGCTGCTGGCGGCGCTGCAGCAGCTTCGCCTTCGGGGCCTGACGGCTGCGGCGGTGGCTGCGGGCTTCCATCGCCGTAGAGTGATGCCGTTGTGCCAGCGTCGTCTCCGCCTGGACCAGATGACTCCGGAGGCGAACCTGGAGGGCACCCGGATGTCCCACGAATCCCTCACCCTTGAGGAGGTTCTCCGGCGGGCTCGCCGGATGGTCGGGAACTTCAAGGCGGAGGAAGCCAATCAGGTTCCCATGAGGCCTACCGAGGGGTGCGAATCCGTGGTACGTATCCCGGGGCTGAGGTATTGCTTTTCTTGTTTTTCTGTGGATTTCGCTGATGTGGTCGAGGCCGGTGTGTAGGATTTGTCGGCGTTGCGGGAAACGCGCCCACCAGTCCCGGAGGACCGGCCCGCCCGGGAGGCTCAACGCCTGCATGCCTCCCAGAAGAAGCAGGCCAAGGAGACGGCCAAGAAGCGGGCGATCCGCAAGGCCAAGAAGGCGGAGGCGTTGAAGAAGCGCCGGCGCCAGCAAGCCATCGACGGAGTGCCCCTGTCACCGTCGCCTTCCGAGACAGTCTCGGGGGAGGACGACGGCAGCAGCGATGAAGATGAAGATGCCCTGTCGCGATATGAGATTGCGACCAGGCTTGGGGATCTCCCCGACATTCGCCCCCTGCTGGAGCCCATCGGGGGGGGGTCCTCCTCGGTCGTCGTGGTCGAGGAGGTCGAGGGGAAGAAGGTGGAGAAGGGATCTGGCCCCTCGAGGGGAGGGGCCATTTTACCCCGGACCCGGCGAGAGGGGTCGTCGGGGACGTCCGCACCAGCCGGGGCCTCGCAAGCTCCGGCAGGGGCGGAGACGGTGGTACCGGCGTCGTCATCAGCGGCGGCGCCGGTAGGAGTAAGGACCCGAGGCCAGCTGGCCTCGGGAGCACAAAGGGCGCAGGGCGGTGTGTTGGCCGGGGCTCCCAGGAGCGCTCGGCCTGCTGGTGAGGCCGCCGCGGGGCCACCAGCGGCCGTCCCGGGAGGCTCGAGCCGCGCAGGGTCGAGGTACTTGGTGCCGATTTCCGGGTAAGTATCTCAACTTGGTTGTCCTGCCTTTCCCAAAGTCCGTCGGCTGACAATTCTTCTCACTTCGCAGGCTGAAGCGGAAGGCGGAGCCAATAGGGCCTACCCCTGTGAAGTCGCTGCGAGCCAGCACCGTTGTCCTCAACCGGACGGCGGAGCAGGACGCGGCCTGGGTCCGTCAGGTCGAGGCAGCGAAAGGGCGCCTGCGACATCAGCAAGGGTCGGCCGACGCCGCGGCGGTTGCCGGCCCGGAGCCCGCCGTCGAGGGGGCCGAACCGGCAAAGGCGGCGGCTCTTGACGTGGTCGAGGCGGGGCCCCGGCCGTCGGGGACGGCCGAGGCTGCCGTTGCGGTCGCGACGAGCGAGGCACCCGTCCGCGACGCGGAGCGGGCGGGTGCTGACGTGACCAAGGAGGAGGTCGCGTCGGTGTCGGGGCAAGAGACGGTCCTGGCGAAGGGGTCGCAGCCGCGACAAGGCCCGTCGGCAGAGCCAGCGGGCGTGGTGGAGATCGGGGCGGTCGAGCCCCCATCCGGAGCACCCGAAGAAGAGACGCCGGCTCCGGCGGTGCCGACGGTCGAGGCGAGGGTACCGGAGCCGTCGTCGGTCGAGGTGCCGGCTCCGGTGGCGCCGGCGGTCGTAAGTGCCCGCCCTCACGCTCCCCTCGACAACATCTCCCTGGACAAGGGAAAACAAACGATAGGGGTCGAGGGGGGTGAGGTCGCGGACCAGGCCGGTGTCTCGACGGCCGTTGGAGAGGCGGATACCGCGGGCGAGGCCGGTCCTTCCGCGGGACCGGGAGACGCCCCGGCCGGGTCGTCCTCCTCGTGGCCCGACATCGCCGCGCTGGCGATAGCGTGGGTCGAGGCGGAGCTGCCGAAGTGGGGGGGGGCCGTCCCTTGAGTTCAGGGACGCTACGAACCCCGACGCCGAGCCCGTCTTTGTCCTTAGCGACAAAGACGAAGTGCACCGATGGGAGTACCTCGAGGGCGTCCGCCAGCATCTCGACCGGTTGCTTCGAGTGGCGTCCGGCGCTGTGCGGAGTATGGGGGATGCCACCGAGGTATGATCGACCCGTCGGCTCGCTTGATAGGCTGTTTTTTCTTCGGATTCGTGACCTTTTCGAATTGCGTTCAGGAGCTGAAGGAGTACTCCCGCCGCAAGTCACTCTTCATCCGGGACGAGAGTGGCGTGTGGGGCGCGCTGTCCCAGCAACGGGTTCTGGTCGAGGAGGCCCAGAAACGGCTATCCGATCGGAACGCCGAGATGGCTGAACTGCGCGTCGCATACGCCACATTGAAGGAAGAGGCGGCGCAGGCATGGGCGGCCGAGGCCGTGATGCGCACAAGCCTGGACAAGGCTCGGGAGGAGGCTACCCAGGCGCGCAGGGACCTCGAGCCCTTGTCTGCGCGGGTGAAGGAGCTTGAGGAGGATGTCTCCCAGGTCAGTCTTCAGCGCGACGCCTTCCATGCCGAGGTCACGACGCTGCAGGGAGCTGTCCAAAAGAAGGACGCAGCTCTCGAGTCTGCTCGGCAGGAGGTCGAGGCGCTAAAGGCGGCCATCCGTGACAAGGACAACGCCTTCCTGGGGCTCGAGCGAACATGTGGGGGGCTCCGCGACGAGGTCGTGGGCCTGCAGACCCACGTCGAGGGTAAGTGTGGTTGTTATAGTCACGACGTTGAAGGCCCCGCGTTGGGCACTAATTTGTTTGTCGTGTTTCAGAGCTGGAGAGAGAGAACCGAGAGGCCCAATCGTGCGCCAACTCCTTCCAGAGCCTCTTCGAAGCCGAGGTCCGGAGGACCCAACTTCTCCAGGGCGTGATCACCACTGTGTGTGATGGCCTAGGGGTCGAGCCCGACACCGACACCGGGGAAGATGTTCCGGGGAACTCCTTCGTCCGACGGATGGTGGCGCTGGGCCGCCTTGCCCGGGAGAAGATACGGAACGGCCTCCATCACGGCGTGAAGAGGGCGCTGGCCGTCGTCCGTTCGGGGTTTGTGTTTGATATGAGGCTCGTTGCCGAGGGCTTCATCACAGACCCCGATCGGACGGACGAGGAGAACGAGGACGCCTGCGTGGAGCTGATCGAAGCCGCCGAAGAGCCTGGGAGTCGTCTGGCCTCGCTTTTTGAAGCCGAGGTGGTTCCTCCTGCCGACGACGAAGGCCTGTGAGCCAAATCTGGGCATGAAGGCCCATGTAATAAGTTAGTATTTCGAATTTTGATCGCGGTGGCCGCGGAGGCCTAAAAGACTCGAAACATAAACCGGTTCGCGGTTGATTTAGTTTTACTCGAGCTTTTCTTCCCTTTATCGCACGGATCGTGTTCTCGCGTGATTTACCTAGCGCGCAGCTACATCCTTTGGCGTAAGGGAGCGAGTGGAGGTACCGTAGCCTCGGGGGCGTAAGTGATCTCGCGGCTCGACTGCCCTCGAGCTTCAGGGTGATGTTGCGGCCTAGTAAATCGTGTGAGAGCCTGATCTAAGCGACAGGGGGTATGTTCTTTTTTAATTTTAGGAACCGTTGTTTAGATCTTCTCAGCGTGAAGGCGTACCTCTAAAAGGCGCAAGGGTCGAGTGGAGGTACCGTAGCCTCGGAGGCGTAGGTGATGCTCCAGGCTCGAGAGCCCTTTCGAACCTTAGGGTGCTCTTTCAGCGAAGTCGATCTAAGAAACGGTTCTTAAATTTAAAAAAGAGCGCAAGTTTTTTTGGTTTTTCGGGGACCGGGGGTTCCCCCCTTGCCAGCCCCCGAGGGAGGGTCGACTCTGGGAGTGCAGGGTCGATCCTTCCTTATTACGAAACGAGAAATTTTAAACATCGCTGTATTCTTTATTGACGAAAAAGGAAATACAGAGCCTCGAGGCTTTTTAAGGAAAGAAGCGACGTAGCTGTTCGATGTTCCAAGCGTTGGTGAGGATTTCGCCCTTCTCGTTGGATAGCTTGTAGGTGCCCGGCTTTAGTACTTCTGCGATGATGTACGGCCCTTCCCATGGTGGTGTGAGCTTGTGCCGTCCCTTGGTGTTCTGGTTCCGCCGTAGCACCAAGTCACCAACGTTGAGGTCACGCTTGCGGACGTATCTGTCGTGGTAGCGTCGGAGACCCTGCTGGTACCTGGCAGAATGCAACAGAGCCACATCTTGGGCTTCCTCGAGCTGGTCGAGGGCGTCCTGTCTTGTGGCGTCGTTGTGTACTTCGTTGTATGCCTTCAATCTTGGGGACCCGTATTCTATATCGGTTGGTAGCATAGCCTCAGACCCGTAGACTAAGAAGAACGGAGTGAACCCCGTGGCTCGACTCGGCGTTGTTCTTAGGCTCCACAGGACCGAGGGTAGCTCGGCAGCCCATCTTTTGCCATGTTTGTTTAGTTTGTCAAAGATTCTAGGCTTAAGGCCTTGTAGAACCATGCCGTTGGCACGTTCCACTTGCCCGTTTGTTTTTGGATGAGCCACGGCCGACCAGAGCACACGGATGTGGTGGTTGTCGCAGAAATCCAAAAACTTCTTGCTAGTGAACTGGGTGCCGTTGTCCGTGATGATACAGTTGGGGACCCCGAAGCGATGAACAATGTTAGTGAAGAAGAGTACAGCTTGTTCGGACCTGATGCTGGTGATAGGGCGGGCCTCGATCCACTTGGAGAATTTGTCGATTGCGATGAGCAAGTGGGTGAAGCCGCCGGTCGTCCTTTTCAGTGGTCCGACAAGGTCGAGCCCCCAAACGGCGAACGGCCATGTGATGGGGATAGTCTGTAGGGCATGTGCCGGAAGATGAGTCTGTCTCGCATAGTACTGACAACCCTCGCAGGAGCGTACTAGCTTGACAGCGTCGGAGACCACGGTCGGCCAATAGAATCCTTGTCGAAAGGCGTTTCCGACAAGGGTTCGAGGCGCAGCGTGGTGACCGCAAGCCCCCGAGTGAAGATCGCCGAGCAGATTTCTGCCTTGCTCTTTCGTGATGCAACGTTGGAGGATACCGGTAGGGCTACGACGGTAGAGCTCCCTGCTGTCGCTCATGATCACAAAAGTTTTGGCCCGACGTGCGATCCGTCGAGCCTCAGTCCTATCCGAGGGGAGGTCCCCATGGATGAGGTAGTCGAGGTACGGGACGCGCCAATCAGGCTCGAGGTCAGGCGGTGACGTCGAGTCTTCCACCTGCATGGCTTCAGCCCCGGTCGAGGGGGCTTCTGCCTTAGGTGGAAGGTCGATCGACGCCTCGTCGACCCCCCCGTCTGGCCTGAGGTCGACGGATGGGCGCTGAAGGTCTTTCGCGAAGACATCCGGTGGAACCGTGGCTCGACCGGACGCGATTTTTGCCAATTCATCAGTGGCCTCATTATACCTGCGTGCGATGTGGTTGAGCTCGAGGCCGTGAAACTTGTCCTCGAGGCGCCGTACTTCCTGGCAGTAGGCCTCCATCTTGGGGTCGCGGCAGCTCGAGTTCTTCATCACCTGATCAATCACGAGTTGAGAGTCGCCTCGGACGTCGAGGTGTCGGACCCCGAGCTCGATGGCGATTCTCAACCCCGTGACGAGTGCCTCGTATTCGGCGACGTTGTTAGACGCAGGGAAATGAAGCCGGATGACGTAGCGCATGTGAACCCTGAGGGGTGAGATGAAGAGCAAGCCCGCGCCTGCTCCCATTTTCGTTAATGACCCATCGAAGTACATGGTCCACAGCTCCGCTTGGAGCTGTGCAGGAGGGAGTTGTGTGTCAGTCCACTCGGCCAGAAAATCTGCTAACGCCTGTGACTTGATAGCTTTTCGCGGCGCATAGGACAATGCCTCACCCATAAGCTCGACCGCCCATTTGGCAATCCTACCCGAGGCTTCCCGGTTCTGGGCTATCTCTCCCAAGGGGAAAGAAGAAACCACAGTAACCGGGTGACCCTCGAAGTAGTGTCGGAGCTTGCGCCGTGTCAAGATGACAGCATACAGCAGTTTCTGGATCTGTGGGTACCGACACTTTGTTTCTGAGAGCACCTCGCTAACGAAATAGACCGGCCTCTGGACGAGCAAGGTGTGTGCCTCCTCGGCCCGTTCGACAACCAGGGCAGCACTGACAACTTGTGATGTCGCTGCGACATAGAGTAGGAGTGGTTCCCCCGGGGTCGGAGGGACGAGGATCGGTGAGCTAGAGAGGGTGGCTTTCAGTTTTGTGAGAGCCTCCTCAGCCTCGAGGTTCCAGGAAAAATGGTCCGATTTCCTCAAGAGACGGTACAGAGGGAGTGCTTTTTCGCCGAGGCGCGAAATGAAACGGCTGAGTGCCGCCAAGCAACCTGTGACTCTCTGTATGCCCTTGAGATCTCGGATGGGGCCCATTTTGGTGATTGCAGAGATTTTTTCAGGGTTGGCCTCGATGCCACGTTTAGATACGATAAACCCTAAAAGCATACCTCGTGGGACGCCGAAGACACATTTCTCTGGATTGAGTTTGATGTTTTTTGCTCTGAGGCACTTGAATGCAACGTCGAGGTCGCTGACCAGGTCGCCGGCACGTTGGGTTTTGACCACGATGTCGTCGACGTAAGCCTCGACGGTCGACCCAATGTGCCCCCCAAAAACATGTTGCATGCATCGCTGGTACGTTGCCCCCGCGTTCCGGAGACCGAAGGGCATCGTAACGTAGCAATACATGCCGAATGGGGTGACAAACGAAGTCGCGAGCTGGTCGGACTCCTTCATTTTGATTTGGTGGTAACCGGAATATGCATCTAAGAATGAGAGAGTTTCACATCCCGCGGTGGAATCAACGATTTGATCAATGCGTGGCAAAGGAAAGGGAACTTTCGGACATGCTTTATTTAAACCAGTATAGTCTACGCACATCCTCCATTTCCCACTCTTTTTTCTAACTAAGACAGGATTAGCTAGCCACTCGGGATGATGAACCTCCTTGATGAACCCGGCCTCCAGCAGTTTGTGTATCTCCTCGCCGATGATCCTGCGCTTCTCCTCGTCGAAGCGGCGCAGGCGTTGCTTCACCGGTTTGGCTCCGGCCCGGATCTCCAAGGCGTGCTCGGCGACTTCCCTGGGTATGCCCGGCATATCCGAGGGACTCCACGCAAAGATGTCGACGTTCGCGCGGAGAAAGTCGACGAGCACTGCTTCCTATTTAGGATCGAGGGTGGCGCTGACGCTCAGCGCCCTCCCCTTGGGATCAGCGGGGTCGAGGGGTACGAGCTTGACGTCTTCGGTGGACTCGAAGCTGCCGGCATGGCGCTTTGGGTCGGGGATCGCATTGGCTAGACCGTCGAGGTCTGCGGCCAAGATCGCTGACCCAAAAACAGCCTCGCCGTGCTCGACGCACTCGACGTCGCACTCGTAGGCATGTTCAAACGAGGGCCCCACAGTGATGACACCGTTTGGGCCAGGCATTTTGAGCTTGAGGTAGGTGTAGTTCGGGATCGCCATGAACTTGGCGTAGCATGGGCGTCCCAGGATAGCGTGGTACGTTCCACGGAATCCGACCACTTCGAAAGTGAGAGTTTCCTTTCGGAAGTTCGCCGGCGTGCCAAAGCAAACAGGCAGATCGACCCGCCCGAGGGGTTCCGCCCGTTTCCCTGGCACGACTCCGTGGAAGCCCCCGACGCTAGGCTGGAGGCGCGCTCTGTCGACCCCCAAGAGGTCGAGGGTCTGAGAATAGATAATGTTGAGGCTGCTTCCGCCGTCCATGAGCACTTTGGTGAGGCGTGTGTTGGCGATGACGGGGTCAACGACGAGTGGATAGACCCCCGGGTTGGGGACGTAGTCTGGGTGGTCATCACGGTCGAAAGTGATGGCCACCGCAGACCAATCAAGAAAACGGGGTACTGCCGATTGTACGGAGAAGACCTCGCGCCGTTCTCGCTTGCGCTGACGCGCGGAGAGGCAGGTCGAGGGTCCTCCGTAGATCATATAGCAGTCGCGGATCTCGGGAAATTCCCCGTCCTTGTCGTCACCCTTAGGGTCCTCCCCCTTGTCATCCTTCTTAGCGCCGGCACCCCCGAAGTACCTGCGCAGCATGTGACAATCCTCGAGGTTATGGTTAGTGAGTCCTTTGTGGTAGGGACACGGCTCTTTGAGCATTTTGTCGAAGACGCCCCCACCGGGGGGGCCTCGAGGTTTCTTGTGCTCGGTAGCAGCGACGAGCTCGTCGGCCGGGGCCTCGAGCTTGCCCTGCTGGCCTTTCTTCTTCTTGCGGTTGTTTCTCTTGGGGCCTCGGGTGGAACTCGCGGGGTCGCCGACCTTCTGCTCCTCCCTTGCCGGCTCGCCGCCAAAGATCGCACCAACCGCCTCCTCGCCGGAGGCGAAGTTGGTGACGATGTCCATCAATCCGTTGGCAGTGAGCGGGGTGTTACGGCCCAACTCCCGGACCAACTCCTTACAGGTGGTACCGGAGAGGAAGGCCGTAATCACGTCGGAGTCGGTGATGTTGGGGAGCTCGGTGCGCTGCCGGGAGAAGCGCCGGATGTAGTCCCGGAGGGACTCATCTGGTTTCTGCTTGCAGCTCCGGAGGTCCCACGAGTTGCCGGGGCGCATGTAGGTTCCCTTGAAATTTCCCTCGAACACCCTCACGAGATCGTCCCAGTCGTGGATCTGCCAAGGTGGGAGATCCTCGAGCCAGGCTCGGGCGGTGTCGGAGAGGAACAGGGGGAGTTGCCGAATGATGGCCCGGTCATCGGTGGCCCCGCCCAACTGACACGCCAAGCGGAAATCGGCGAGCCAAAGTTCGGGTTTGGTCTCGCCGTTATACTTGGTGAGAGTCGTGGGGGGACGGAACCGAGCCGGGGGCACCGTCTCACGGATAGCCCTACTGAACACCCGAGGGCCCGGAGGTTCGGGTGAAGGGCTACGGTCTTCCGAGCTGTCGTAGCGTCCGCCCCTGTGGACGTGGTAGCCTCGAGCTACACCGTCACCGTGTTTGCGTGTGCGACGCTCGACGATGTTGCCACGGGTGTCTCGAGGCTCGCGGTCGTTGGCGATGAGCTCAGGGGCAGGTGCTACCCGGTTTCGCCGGGCAGGCTCGGGATGAACCGAGGCTTCCCTCTCCTGTCGGGAAGGCTCGAGGGTCCGCTCTGAGGCTGCTTCGCGCCGCCTCGAGGCAGAGCTCTCGGCCTGCTGCATGGCGGCAGTCTCGAGGAGCCCTCGGATTTCGTCTCGAGCCCGACGGGCGTCAGGGTTTGACGGCTCGGGCATGTTGCGCAGGAGCATGGCAGCGGCGACAACGTTTTGGCTGGCTCGAGCGAAAACCGGGGGGTCGACCGCCCGGTCCTCGTCGATGCGACGGTTGACGTCGCGAGCCCTCTCACGAGCTCTCCCGCCAAATGCGTGTTCCGCACGCTCACGCTCGAGGGTTTGCTGGAGGAGATCCAGGTTTTCGCGTTCCTCGTCAAGCTGGTCCTGCAACTCGCGAATCTGTCCGAGCTGCGCTCCTTGATCCGCAAGGAACTGGGGCTCGTTTCGCTCGGCAGGAAGCTCGACAGGAGGGGGCGTGTGCCTTTCCTCGACCGGCTCTTCGTCCTCTGATTCCGAGGTGCTTTCAACGTCGATGTTGAAGCACTCACGAGTCGGATCATAGGTGTCGTCGGCCGAGTCGGAGTCAGGTGCGCCAAAGTAGTAATATGATGGGGGAATGTGTGGCCGATGCCAACCATCACCGAGGTGGTGACGTGGAGAAGCAGTCACACGGGGTTCTGTTTCCGGTGTCTCCGTAGAGTCCCGATAATCAGAAACCGGCGTGGACGCAACGAGGTCCAGAGTGGAGCGTAGATGGTGTCCGGGGAGTTCCTCATAAGCGCTCATGCGAGTGCTCACGGAGGATGCATACACCCGGGCGACCGAGTCTAGTCCAAACGGGAATGGTGATGGGGACGTCACTGTTCGTGGCGAAATAGATGCTATGGACAGTGGTGTCTCACCGGACGGGGGAGCGGCGGGATTCCTCGTTGGCACGCGACCCTCGACCAGGCTCATCCCTCCCAAATCTTCCAAAAGGAGATCTGGGCTAGCGCCTGTCTGGGGGGTGCCGGACCGGGGGATCCCATCGCCCTCCGTCAGGTAGAGACGGTAGTTGTGCTGGGCTCGCCGTCGCCGGGCGGCCCGCGACCGCCTGGAGCGACGGTGCCGGTTGACTGCTCCCCCGGGCTGGGAGAGCTCGTAATCTTCGTCGGTTGGGTGCCTGGGTGGGAGTAGGACCATGTCGTAGCCAGAGCCGAGCGACATGAACTCCAAACTCCCAAACCAGATCACCGTACCCAACGGGATCGGGCGTTCGGGGTTAGCCATCCAGGAAGAACGGCGACAAAGCGAGGTTTGCACGCAGCGTACCCCTACCTGGCGCGCCAACTGTCGGTGTTCGGACCAAGGGGGTCCTAAACCAACGAGTAAATGCTGCGTGACTCTTTCCTGGATGGTGATGCAAGGAGAACACACGGGGGTTTATCCTGGTTCGGGCAAAAGAAGGCCCTACGTCCAGCGGGGAAGAGAGGTTTGTATTTCCTTGCACCGGGGTGCTCGTGTAGGGGTTACAAGCAGGCGAGAGAGGGTGTCGAGCCCCAAGTCTCAAAGAGAAAAAGGAGAAAGATGGTTGCTTCGCGTTTCTTCCGTGATGCTTCGTGTTTTTTCTTCTCCCTCCCTTTGGTTCGCCCTGGCCTGCCTTTTTATAGGGCGAGAGGTGGCCAAGTCGAGGGGAGGCTTGAGGCGATGTTTCGTCGATTCCTGTTGAGTTGACTGTAGCGACGTGGCTTCGGGATGGCCGGCCATCCCTGGGTATCCTGACGCGGTACGGGACAAGAGGGTGAAATGACCCAGAGTGCCAGGCCATACCGTCCTTCGAGCTAAGTCGAGCGTTGGGGCCGGGTCGAGGCTGGGTCGAGGTCGGATGGATAAGGCCGAATCCCCGGTATCGCGGGGGACGGACCTTGTCTTATCCTCCCTCGAGGGTGACTGATGGTGAATAGTGCTCGGTATGGTGGATACAGTGACGGCTTTCACCTCCCATCACGGGATGGGCGGTAAAACAGTGAGACTTGACGTGGGTATTGTTCCCGCGTTGACCCATGCCGTAGCCATGTCGGTCGGTGGTAGTAGGTAACCGCATTGAATGCTATGACTTTTGTCCCGGGTAGGTAAAGAAAGGGCGTTGAGGGGCCGGGGCGCGGTCGAGGCGCCCCGTCGAGCGGGCCTCGTACGAGTCGGAGCCGGAGCGCGGTCGAGGCGCCCCGTCGAGCGGGCCTCGTACGAGTCGGAGCCGGGGCGCGGTCGAGGCACCCCGTCGAGCGGGCCTCGTACGAGTCGGAGCCGGGGCGCGGTCGAGGCACCCCGTCGAGCGGGCTATCTTTTCTACTGGTTTCGGTTTTTGTTAGTGTTTTGGCGATAGTTGTGGTACCCCCGTACTGTTGGTACCAACAGGTGCCAACACTTTCAATGGCAATATCTCTCTTTTGTTGATGATCTCTAATAAAATGATGCCTTATGTCAATATGCTTAGTTCTTCCATGTTGAACCGGGTTTTGTATCATCTTGATTGCACTTTTATTATCACATAGCAATGGCACATTCTTGAAGTTGAGGCCATAATCCTTCAAAGTTGATTTCATCCATAGCAATTGTGCACAACAACTCCCCGCACTCACATATTCGGCTTCGGCGGTAGAGATTGCCACACTATTTTGTTTCTTTGAGGACCATGACACAAGTGATCTTCCAAGTAATTGACATGTGCCACTTGTGCTCTTTCTATAGATCTTGCAACCCCATAGTCGGAGTCCGAATATCTAATCAATTCAAACTTTGACCCCTTAGGATACCATAGTCCAACATCTCTTGTTTGCTTCAAGTACCTCAATATTCTCTTTGCGGCCGTGAGATGACTCTCTCTAGGTGAGGCTTGATATCTAGCACACATACAAACACTAAACATGACATCTGGCCTTGATGCGATGACATAGAGTAGACTTCCAATCAAAGACCGATATTCCTTTTGATTCACCATTTTGCCATCAAGATCACTATCTAAATTACCATTTGTACCCATTGGAGTTGAAATTGGCTTTGCATCTTTCATTCCAAACTTCTTCAACATGTCCCTTATGTATTTCCCTTGACTCACAAATATCCCATTCTTCAATTGCTTGACTTGGAGACCAAGGAAGTAGCTAAGTTCACCAATCATAAACATTTCAAACTCTTTGGCCATCATAGCACCAAATTCTTCATAATAAGCTTGATCGGTTGATCCAAAGATGATGTCATCAACATATATTTGCACTATGAATAGATTATTCCCAATCTTCTTGGTGAATAGAGTTGTATCAACCTTGCCCATCTTGAATCCCTTAGAGAGAAGAAAATCCCTTAGCCTCTCATACCATGCTCTAGGTGCTTGCTTTAAGCCATATAAAGCCTTCTTCAACTTATACACATGGTTGGGTTTCTTGTCATCTTCAAATCTAGGAGGTTGCTCAACAAAGACTAACTCATTGATGATTCCATTGAGAAATGCACTTTTGACATACATTTGATATAGTTTGATGTTGTGTGCACAAGAATAAGCCAATAGAATCCTTATTGCCTCCAATCTTACCACGGGAGCATATGTCTCATCATAGTCAAGACCTTCTACTTGAGTGTAACCTTAAGCAACTAGTCTTGCTTTATTTCTCACCATAATGCCATCTTGATCTTGCTTGTTTTTGAACACTCACTTGGTTCCAATCACATTGTAGTCATTTGGCCTTTCTACCAATTCCCAAACATCATTTCTTGTGAAATTGTTAAGTTCTTCTTACATAGCCATGATCCAATCGGCATCCTTCAAATCTTCTTCTATTTTCTTTGGTTCTATGGTTGACACAAATGATGCATGCTCACAAAACATAGCCAATCTTGATATTGTTTGCACACCACTTCTAATATCACCAATAACACTATCGATGGGGTGATCTCTTGCAACATGTTGTGGTTGGAGTACTTGCACTTGATTGCTTGAGCTTGGTTGATCACTTGAGGTATCTTGATGAGATGAACTAGCACCATGATCTTGCACTTGAGAGTTACTAGCTAGCTTGAATGGAGAATTGAGCACTTGATCTTTATCATCATCTTGAATATCAATTACTTGCTTTGCTCTAATGTCCCCAATGCCATGTTCTTCATTGCTTCCACCAATAGAGTTCCACCAACATCATCTAGATTCTCTTCTTCATCTTGTGACCCATTGGTTTCATCAAATTGCACATCATGAACTTCTTCTAGAATGCCGCTTGAGTTGTTCCAAACTCTATAAGCTTTGCTTGTAGTTGAATAACCAAGTAGGAACCCCTCATCACATCTCTTGTCAAACTTTCCCAATCTAGTGCTCTTCTTTAAGATATAACATTTGCAACCAAACACCCTAAAGTAAGAAATATTAGGCTTTCTTCCATGAAGTAGCTCATATGGGGTCTTCTCTAGCAATGGATGACAATATAGTCTATTGATGTAGTAGCAAGCGGTATTGATTGCTTCATCCCAAAATGATTGACTCACATTGTACTCATGAAGCATTGATCTACCCATATCAAGTAATATTCTATTCTTTCTCTCAACTAGGCCATTTAATTGTGGAGTATACTTGGCTGAGAATTGATGTCCAATGCCATAGTGATCACAAAGTTCTTCAATTCTTGTATTCTTGAACTCACTTCCATTGTCACTTCTCACTTTCTTGATTCTAATCTCAAACTCATTGTGAACTCTAGTGAGAAAGGTCTTGAAGGTGTCAAACACTTCACTTTTGTCACTAAGAAAGAATACCCATGTGAATCTTGTGAAGTCATCCACTATGACAAATCCATACTTATTACCACCTATGCTTGAGTATGTTATTGGGCCAAATAGATCCATGTGCATCAAATCAAATGCTTTGCATGTGCTCATTGTACTCTTCTTTAGATGTGAGCTTCCAACTTGCTTCCTGGCTTGACATACACTACAAAGCTTATTCTTCTCAAATTCAACATCTTTCAAACCATTGACAAGATTGTGAGTTGTAAGCTTCTTCAATTGTTTGATGCCAACATGACCAAGCCTTCTATGTCAAAGCCAACCCATGCTTGATTTGGAGATTAAGCAAGTTGTCAAGGAAGTTTCTCTAGCATTGAAGTCAACTAGTTAAAGATTCTCATATCTAAAGCCCTTGAATGCCACATTTGAACCATCCATACTAATAACTTCCACATCATCAACCCCAAAGATACATTTGTAATCAAGATCACATATTTGTGCCACGGATAGAATATTGAAATCTAAGCTTTCAACTAGCAACACATTAGAGATACTCAAGTCATTTGATATTGCAATCTTGCCCAATCCAATAACCTTGCCTTTCTTGTTATTGCTAAATGTGATAGAATCAACACCACTATGATTGTCATTGATTGAGTCAAACATTCTTGATGTACCGATCATGTGTTGAGTGCACCCACTATCAATAATCCAATGCCTTCCTCTGGCTTTGTAATTGACCTACAAGTAAATCAATGAAGCTTAGGTACCCATTTTTGCTTGGGTCCTTGTAGGTTAGTAACTAAGCTCTTTGGTACCCAAATAGCCTTCTTCTTTGGGCCAACAATAGGTGTACCAATAAACTTAGCTTTCACACCCTTCACACCTTTAGTAAGCACATAGCAAGAATCAAAAGGTATAGCATTAACAAGGTTCTTGCTTTGGTTCTTTTTATTGCAATTATGCTCTATGTGCTCAACTTGCTTGCATCTATTGCATAACCGACCATTGCCCTTCACAAAGCTAGGCTTTGGAGATGCAAAGGCCGACTTACCTTTCTTGGAGGTGTAGCCCAATCTCTCTTTGTTAAGAGAGAACCTTTGGCTACCCAAGCACTTAAGTAAGCGGGCCTCACCACCATAGGCCTTGTCTAGGGCGTGAGTGAGCTCATCCACCTCTCTCTTGAGAGTCTCATTCTCAACCATTAGTGAGGCATCACAAGTGAAACCATCACTAGTAGTGGAGGTAGAGTCGGTGGTGGTGGATGAAGAGCTACAAGAAGGGTTAGCATTTGTCATGATGATAGGTTCATAAGATGATTCATCAATTATATCACATGTAACACCTATATCACATGATACAACAACCTCCTTCTTTGCTTGTTGCTCAAGTAGCAATGAGTGAGCTTTTTCAAGCTTGGAATGAGCCTTACCAAGATCCTCATGGTCTTCCACTAGACTCTCATGAGTGGTCTTAAGCTCACTAAGAACTTTCTCAAGTATTGCTACTTTCATTGAAAGCTTCTTACACTCCTTGTCCTTGGCAATAGCTATGTCTCTAGTTTGTTGCATCAAGTCATATAGTTGTTCTTTAGTTGGTTCATCATCATCATTTTCATTATCATTATCATTATCATTATCATTATCATTATCACTATCACTATCACTATCATGAGCATATTCCATTTCACTTTCATCATCACTCTCATCATATAATACCTTATTTTCTTTGTCCATGAGGCATGAAGAGGATGAATCAAATAGTGATGGCTTCTTGTTGATAGCAATGGAAGCAAAAGCCTTGTTGGATGATTCTTCTTCTTCATCATCATCATCACTTTCCCAAGTGACCACATAAGCTCCATTCTTGCCCTTCTTGAAAGTCATCTTGGCTTCTCTCTTTTTCTTCTCAAATTTGCCCCTCTTGTTGTTCTTCTTCTTGTCATAGGGACATTCAGCTTGAAGATGTTTGGTGCTATCACAATTGAAGCACTTCCTTTGTTTCTCATTGTTCTTGAAATTGTCATTTCTCTTTTTGAAGCCTCTTCTCTTAATGAACATGTGACCCATTTTCTTGACTACAAGAGCAAGTGTCTCATCATCAATTTCAAAATCTTCACCTTTATTATTGTCTTCTTCTTCTATGATGATAGCTTTGCCCTTGGAGGAGATGGCCTTGAATGCCATGGTCTTCTTCTTCTTTTCTTCCTCCTTCTTCTCCTTCTCATCGGTATCTTGATCATACTTGTCATATGTCAAGACTTCACCAAGTAAATTATTAGGCTTCATTGCATTAAGCCCATCTCTTTGTAACATCATGATCAACATTTTGAATCTTCTAGGTAAGCTCAACAAGAACTTATGGCAAAAATCTTGGCCTTGTGTCTTGTGCCCTAAGCTCTTGAGATCATTCACAATGACTTGTAATTTATGAAACATCTCTAAGATTGTTTCTTCTTCTTTCATCTTGAAGTTTTCAAACTCACTCTTGAGCCCATATAGCTTAGCACTCTTCACAACCTTAGTGCCCTCATATGTTTCACTCAATCTTGTCCACACTTCACTAGCAAATTCCAAATCCTTGATGCCCTCAAACACCTTTGAGTCAATGTCATTGTAGATGGTATTGAGAGCCATCCGGTTGCAAGTGCGGTTGTCTCTATCATTGAGAGTGAGGTTGTTGGGATCAAGGATTGCATAGTCCTTCTCGGTGACTTTGTAACAGAACCGACCAATTATACGAGATTAAGTAAGAAAATCATCCATCGAGCAGACGATTTAGCAAACTTAAGCCCGTATAACCCGATAGTCCGTGAAATCACGACGGATTTCAAACCAACTTACATACCAGCCAAGATCGTAATAAGTTCAGCGGTCACCATCACAAGTTACATAAAAGTTTGCGTCACAAATACATCAGAGTTTAAACATAGTTATTACAAACCAGTTTCGAATGAAAGTAGCGGAAGCATTTAGTTCAAATCACACACTCACATAGAGTTCATAATACAGTGCCAGCTCAGGATCATATTCCAACAAAAGCATCAGATGAGATGTAGTGAATGACCATTGCCCATGGTCCTAAGCTTCTCCCATTGCAGGATAGAGGCAGTTGATATAGTAGTCGTAATACATCTGCCCATCTGCAACAAGTGGGAACAAAGCCCTGAGTACGAGAAGGTACTCAGCTAGACTTACCCACAGAACCAAAAATAAAAGACACCAAGGAATCATGACAGGCTTTATGGTGGGGTAGCTGACTCCTTTGCAAAAGGGCATTTTTAGTATTTAGAGAATCTTTACAAAAGCTTTGCATCAAGTTAAATCTTTATTAACCTGTCAACTACATTTGCACCTGTACTAAAGTAACATGTAATTAAACAGGTAATGATACCCAATGATCACTAACAACTTTCATCATGTCATATTTCATATAACTATCCAAGTGTTCCATCAATATTCCTACGATGAAGTAGCTCAAGTCAAGTGCTCACTATCCAGTGAACGATGGCGATTCGAATTGATTATTAACCAGCTGGTAAGTTATTCCTCACACAAACCTCACTCACCCACTAAAGTGAGGTGTTGGTCACCGAGTCAACTATTCAGGTGAAGTCGCGGGCTTGCTAGGAACCACATGTACCCGGGGGCCGCCCGACTGCTCTTTGGCCTTATCATCGCGCCCCCGTATCCTGCCACTACTGCTCCGGTACAGTGCGTTGCGGGCAATCCACTCGGCCCGAATAATCTCCCAGCTTCACGGTCGGAAGGTACTTTATCCGGCCAGCTAAATGTGAGGCATGCGTTCAACATGACCCGTGGTCCAACAACGGTCGGTCCTTAATCGACACAGACGGAAAACACTACAGTCCGAAACCCTGCAAGTTTCCATTCGGTCTCAATTTCACATTAACACTTAGTTATTTCCTGACGACATCTTTTCTCAAGCAGATCCAGGTAAACACCTATAGCTCGCAGGTGACAGGAAATCACCCGACTTCTACCGGTCTAAGCAAGCTAAGAAATTACTTGACTGCGGTTAACAGGGTGACAAGGATAGGGTAGAATGGAGTAAACAAGGTATAATGCAGCAACAGTTGCAAACAACTCCTAAACTTAATGCAGCAGTTAAAGTAAAGCATTAATAAAATAATTGCAAACCTGGGGAAAGAAATGCTCCGAGGCTTGCCTCTCTCGAAAGAGCTTGGACAGTGGTCTGGGCACTCTGGAAGCTCCTCACCGACCTCCTCGTCGGCTTCGGGCCCTTCCTGCTCCTCGGGCTGCTCTTCCGGCTCCTCGGGAACTGCTACCTGAGCTACTTCCTGTGATCCTGTATGATGCAATCGTATAAGTGCTTCTGCCTAGATGCATTGCGGAAATGACATGCAATGGTCATGATGAATGAAATGTAGATAATTAGATTCACGTTATTTCGTAAAGTGAGGATACATTTCTTCTACAAGGTAGTCAACATCATCCAAGAATACAGACTACAAGCACATGTCATCTACTGCATTCTCTTCTACTACTACTACCATGCTAAGTCAACATATTTTATTAAATGCTTCAAAGATACACCAAAGCAAACCTTACTAACTAATCATGCATTAACAAGATTAATTAAACCCTAATTACAACTAGGTCTGAATAGCAACACCTATTTTAGTAGCACAGAAAAATCTGAGAAAATTGCAGTAGCTTTTTATCATCTTATCTAGCATACCACAAAATTTTTATTGTATTTGGATTACTAGAAATGCCTACACAAAAATAACAAGCTAGGGCCTAAAAATGAGCATAGAAATACTTTGTACTATGAAAAGTATCAAACAACAGATTTAACATTTTTCCTATATTCTACACAATAAACAATCACTATAGAAAAATTACTACATGCATGTTTTATTCATATTTTTCTCTCTAGCAAAAATAACAATTATTAACAATATTAAACACTTGTACTACAACTCAAGATTTTTCCACAGAACATGCATGGCATATATTTTTCCAAGAAAGTACATCTCAAAAGAAAATTATAGCAAGTGGAACCATATTTTTCTGAGCTTTCTGTGATTTACTACATATTTAACAAGAAAACAGCAATTTTATTGATTAAAAAAAAACTCTACAGAAAAGTATTTCAAACTTGACATGCAATATTTTTCTCAAGTAGATCTAATGATAAGGAATCTAGCAAAATTTATTTCAACAGATTTGGAGCAAATTTGAGTAGTCAAACATTTTCCAAACCATTTCCATTTTCAAATAATAAAAGAAAAACAAAAAACAATTTTTCTTATCGCCAACGGGCCGGCCCAGTGAAGTCAACTGGCCGGCTATGGATTTTGGCCCGGGCGTGAGCGCGGGGACAGCAAGTGCGCCGGCCCGGCTTGGGCTACGGCCCAAAACCGTTCGGTCCACGAGGCCAAGAGGGGAGGCGTGGTCACGACGGTGACCATGGCGCCGCGGCCGCGCGGGCAGCAGGCCGATGGCCGTTGCCGGCCATGACCGGGCAAGACGAGGTGCGCACCGGGTCCGCGAGAGGAAGGCGAACGCGGCAAAGTCACTTTCAAGGGCCAAGAAACAGCGGAGACGCCCTTCCCACGGTGAGGTCGAGCGCGGCAGCGCCATGACCGACGGCGGCAACACGGCTCAAATCGAACCTACCTAGTTCAAATGGTGAAATCAAGGCGAGCACGACGTGTCGGAGATGGAGGCGGAGCAACGTGAACGCGATGGAGGGCGGCGGTGGACCACCGGCGGCCAATTTTACCGGCGGAGGTGGCGGTGGCGAGGAGGGCTCGAGCGGTGCTCGGTGTGGGGCGGAGAAGACGGCAGCGCGGGAGGAAGAATGGAGAGGGCAGAGCGGGAAGTGGAGCGCCTGTGGCTTGAAATAGCGAGGCGCGTGCTCGTGGGGGCCACGGACGGCCAGGTGTCGCCGGCGAGCGGCGCATGCCGGTCACGGGGCGAGCAGCTCCTGCCGCGGCCGAGGCGTGGCGCAGGCGCGCGGGCGGGGTGAGGCGGACGCGGCGCGCGGAGCTGGGCTGGGCCTATTCGAGAGCCGGCCGGGAAGGGAGGCGGCGGCCCAAGAGACGAGGAAATTCGTTTTCTTTTTATAAATAAATTTCCAGATTTTCTAAATTGATTCAAATTCAAATTTTGAAGATGAAAAAGACATTTTCACAAATTGCCCCCAAAACAAAAGTTGTTCAAAATTTTATTCTCTACAACTTTCATTTAGGGCACTTTTCAAATTTCTAAACAGATTTTGAATTAGGGATTTAAAGTCAAATTTTTAAATGAAAACTCAATTTTCTGAAATATTTTTAAAAGCAAAATTTTGGAAGATTTTGAATAAAAAATTTGCTCCAAAAATCATGCTAATTATTTCTAAGTTATTTAAAATTATAGCTCCACAAATTTTTACCACTTTTACCTTGGATTTTTACTAATTCAAAGCTCAAACATGATTATCACAGTTTAAATAAATTCTAACTTAATTTACATGTGATGATGATCATGCATGAAATGCAAATGCTCATGATTTAGGATGTGAATGCATACTTAACACCCAGAGGTGTTACAGCCCTCCCCCCTTATAAGAATCTCGTCCCGAGATTTTGGGTTACGAACCATTTGTTATAAAAATCCTCATAAGTTTTTTTGTAGATATTCACCAGTTTCCTAAGTTGCATCTCCTTCATCATGATGACTCCATTGTATCTTATATGTTTTTACCACACTATTCCGAGTAACTCTTTCTTTAAAGTCCAACACTTGAACCGGTTGCTCACGATATACCAAATCTGACTTGAGCTTTATGCCTCGAGGTTCAATTCTTTCCTCTGGAACACGCAAACACTTCTTGAGATGCGATACATAAAAAACTGGGAATATAGCACCCATTGTCTCAGGTAACTCTAACTTATAAGCGACTGGACCTTTTCTTTCCAAGATCTTATATGGTCCCATAAATCTGGCTGCAAGCTTTCTGCGTACCCCAAACCGTTTCTTCTTCATTGGCGTGACTTTCAGATAAATATAGTCACCAACTTTAAACACAAGTGGTCTTTCAGATAAATATCTACATAGCTTTTCTGACGGGATTGAGTGGCTTTCATATTTTGCTGAATGATGTGAACTTTCTTCTCAGCTTCTTCTATGAAGTCAATACTGTAGTACCTTCTCTCTCCTAGATCAATCCAGTTAAGTGGTGTTCTACACTTTCTGTCGTACAAAGCTTCGAATGGTGCCATCTTGATACTTTGTTGATAACTATTATTGTAAGCAAACTCTGCTAAAGGTAGCCACGACTCCCATGAACCTCTAGAAGATAACACACAGGCTCTCAACATATCTTCTAGAACAGCATTAACTCTTTCGGTCTGACCATCTGTTTGAGGATGATAAGCAGTGCTACGAATTAAACTCGTCCCCAAACCTTTATGCAAGTGCTTCCAAAAGTGAGCAGTGAATTGTGACCCTCTGTCAGACACGATATTCTTTGGTATGCCATGTAATCTCACAATCTCAGCAATATACTTCTCAGCATATTGAGGTGGTCTATCAGCTGTCTTGACAGGTAAAAAGTGAGCTGTCTTTGTAAGGCGATCCACAATTACCCAAATCGAATCATGTCCTTTTTGAGTAGTGGGCAAACCTGTGATAAAATCCATACCTATATCATCCCACTTCCAACTGGGTACAGACAAAGGTTGCAACAATCCGGTAGGTCTCATATGAATAGCCTTTACCCTATAACATGTGTCACATCTGGCTACATACACTGCAATCTCTTTCTTCATCTTGGTCCACCAAAAACGAGGTCTTAGTTCTTGGTACATTTTGCTACTTCCAGGATGGATAGATCACTTTGAAAGGTGAGCCTCATCCATAAGTTTATTCTTAAGCTCTCCATCTTTAGGAACAACAAGACGGTCATCAAACCATAACACGTCATGTTCATCCAATCTAAAGTGCTTGGATGGTTCTTCTTTAATCTTTTCTTTGATATGGAATATCCCTTTGTCGGTTTTCTGGCCTTCTATTATCTTACTTTCCAAAGAACAACTAATCTGAATACTGTGTAACACTACAGGATGCATTAGATCAAAACCATCTTCGAGCAAAGGTTGCACATTCAGACAATGTGACTTTCTACTCAAAGCATCTGCCACTACATTGGCCTTTCCAGGATGATATTGCACATTCAAATTGTAATCTTTGATCAATTCTAACCATCTTCGTTGTCTCATGTTCAATTTGGGTTGGGTGAAGATGTACTTGAGACTCTTGTGATCGGTGAAAAATATTGCACACATTACCAAGTAAGTAATGTCTCCAAAATTTTAAGGCATGCACTACGGCAGCAAGTTCAAGATCATGCGTCGGATAGTTGATCTCATGCTTTCTCAACTGGCGGGAGGCATAAGCAATGACTCTTCCTTTTTGCATAAGAACACAACCTAATCCTGTTTTTGATGCGTAAAACACATCAAAAGGTTTCTCAATGTCCGGTTGCGCTAGAACTGGAGCAGTGGTCAACAGTTTCTGCAAGGTGTGGAAAGCTGTCTCACACTCCTCTGTCCATACAAACTTATGATCTTTCTGTAGCAGACTTGTCATTGGCTTGGCAATCTTCGAGAAGTCTGGTATAAAACGACGATAGTAACCAGCTAAACCCAAGAAACTTCTAACTTCCGAAACTGTGATTGGTGTCTTCCAATCCATAACCTCTTGCACTTTACTCGGATCTATAGATACTCCATTCTCCGACAGAATGTGACCAAGGAAAGGAACTTTCTTCAACCAAAATTCACACTTGCTAAACTTAGCATACAACTTATGATCTCTCAGTCTAGTTAAGACAATTCTTAGATGCTCTTCATGATCTTTCTCATTCTCAGAGTATACTAGAATATCATCAATTAACACAACCACAAACTTGTCCAATTCTGGCATGAAAATTGTATTCATCAGATACATAAAGTATGCATGAGCATTTGTTAAGCCAAAGGACATAACAAGATACTCGTACAACCCATATCTGGTAGAGAAAGCGGTTTTCGATATATCTTGTGGTCTAATTTTTATCTGATGATAACCTAATCTTAAATCTATCTTGGAAAACACTCTGGCTTTAGCTAACTGATCGAACAAAACATCAATGTGAGGTAAGGGATACTTATTCTTGATAGTTACAGCATTAAGAGGCCTATAATCCACACACATCCTCAAAGTACCCTCTTTCTTTTTCTTCACAAACAAGGCAGGACATCCCCATTCAGACTTACTTGGCCAGATAAACCCCTTGTTCAACAACTCCTCTAGTTGCTTCTTCAACTCAACTAACTCATCCGGAGGCATCCTATAAGGTCTCCTGGAAATTGGAGCTGTCCCGGGGATCAACTCAATTCCAAACTCAACATCTCTATCTAGCGGAAGACCAGGTAACTCATCTGGAAATACATCCGAAAACTCACACATGACCGGAATCTGATGAATCGAAATGACTTCCATAGCACATGTCACACTCACAAGGTCTGTTCTTTTAGGCAATGGTACCTGAAAAGTACCCTCTCCCTAGGGATCCTTCAGGGTAAGTACATGACTTCCTGTATCTATAACTGCTCCCCATTCTTTCATCCAATTCATCCCTATGATGACATCCAGAACTAGTCTAGGCATGACTATCAGGTTAACTCGAAACTTTTGACTACCTAACTCAAGGGTTGCCCCTCTAACCATCTGATTGGTTAAAACATCAGCCCCTGCTGAATTTATACAGTAACCATAACTTAAGTCTATGCATAGTTGTTCATGTTTCCGTGCAAATGCTTGACTCATGAAAGAATGTGATGATCCAGAATCAAACAGAACAACTGTAGGGTTTTGGTTAACAGGAAACTTACCAGCAGTTACGGGCTCTCCCTCAGGAATCTCTTCCACAGCGGTGTGGTGCACTCGAGCATTATAAGTATGTTGCTTCTTTTGGGGCGGATAAGGGCAGAACTTGGAAAAGTGGCCTGGCTGATCACAGTTATAGCAAGGTCCCTTTACTGTACCAGCAAATCCGATAGCTCCCTTCGAGTTCCCTTGTCCCGCGGTTGCGACTGTCCTTACTGGAGGCACTACCATCTTGTACGGCTTCTGTGGTCCCTTGTAGTTCTGGTTCTTATGTTGCGGTGGCCTAAACCTTGCACCAGGTGCAGACAGACGATAGGTTGCACGATTAGCAGTGATAACTCTAGACTGTGACGGTCCTGACTCAAAGGCTCTCTTACGAGTCTTGGATGCGATGTACGCATTGTTGTTCTTCTCTTGTTTCAGACAATCACTGATGAAGTCATTAAATATGGCGTGGGTATTGGTACCCACATGCTTCATCATCTTTGGACCTAACCCTCTCTTGAAGCTAGCAATTTTCTTAGCATCTGTGTCTACCATGTCGGGAGCATAATGACACAAGTTGTTGAAGGCATGCAAATACTATGTTACGGTTTTGGTACCCTGATTTAAGGCCAAGAACTCTCCCAATTTCATCTCAACTAGCCCTGATGGAATATAAACTCCACGGAAGGCTTCGGTGAACTCTCTCCACGAGATCTGAGCATTTGGAGGGAAGGTGGTGCGATGATGCTTCCACCACATCCCTGCTGGTCCTTGTAACTGATGTGCAGCATACTCTATCTTCAGTACTTCTGTCAGCCTTAACACATGGAACTTATCTTCCATAGTGTTAATCCATTCTTCAGCGTCAAGTGGCTCGGTTGCTTCCTTGAAAATTGGTGGCCTAGTGTCCATGAAATCCTTGAAATTGCTGTACTGATTCACTCCATTGCCACCACCTTGGTTGTTACCATGTTGCACGTTGTTGGCAATGGTACGTAGAAAATCTTCCATATTCTTCTGTGACTGCTCGGTATTGCGCTGACTTCCCAGAAACTGTGCAAAGAACATCTCTGCAGTGAGCGGTGGAGGAGGCGGCAAATGTGGCTCTGGCTGTGACTCCCGGTGGTTGACGTTGTTTGCACCACCCCCACCAACCCCTGCACCGTTGCCACTAGTTTTAGCGGCCTCATACGTGGCACGATGAGTGTTTGCCATCTGCATATTTTAGCAACAAGTAATAATTAAGCGAAGTTGTAGTAATTGTGAGTGAATGAAAAATTATGCCATACTGAATTCATTGGAGAGAACAAAGTCATACAACAAAACAGAGGCACAATAATCGCATTCTAATTAAAACAACACCACTAATGAAATTACTTCAAATGCAAACATTGTGTCCAATACAACCACATTGCCAGCATACACACACTGGACTTTATGCGTTCAGGTATCGCATGAACAACCAAGATCCAACATTCTACCAAGTCTCAAGGTTCAAACGAGATACATCAAGATACATGAAGCCAAAAGAAGGTCATCGTAACAGGGCCTAGTAGCTAACGCGAAGCAACTAGCCTACTCCTCAGGGCCATCATCGGGGTCGGAGACGTCACCATTGCTACCATTAGTAGCAGCGTCGTCGTCAGCAGGTGCGGCTGCGGGCTCATCCTCATCGTCGTCGACGTCCGTACCGGCAGCTTTTGGAGGAGCATACGGGCCAATTCCGTTGTAAAGCGCATGAAACTCCTCATGCAAGTTGACATTGTACTCCTCTAGCTCCTCGACCCTCTGCCTCAGGAGGTTCCTCTCGTTCCAGGCTTCATTCCTTTCCTGGACCAACTGTCCAATCATGCGGTCTGCATTATTGTTGGCCTGAGTCAACGTATGCACCCGCTGTAGAGAACTATCACCTCTCTCTAGAGCCTGGTCCCGCTGCAAGCTCATGTTAGCCAACTGCTCCTGCAAACTAGCGATAGCACGTGCCTGCTTCTTCTTTTGTTTTCTTGCTTTGAGCCGATCATCACCACGCAAACCAGTCAAAGTCCAATAGGTGCACTCAAGACCCTGGTATGCTCTGATAGCTGCATATATCGCACTCATAGCGTGGTTGTCGCTAGCATGTCCTTCGTTTGGGCCTCTGACCAAAGCACTTCCTTGCGGCTGCACCCAAATGGCATCGCGAGGATCATCTCTCGGAAAAGTGCCAGCCAAGGCTGCTGCCAGCTCATTGGGAAATTTGCTCATTATGTCCCTGACGACACGAAAAGCTGCTCCCTCTGCACCCTCAACCGGAGTGTGTCCTTCAAACTCCAAGTGCCAACCATCCCATTCTAGAGCATCACCAAGAGCAGGGACAGTGATCTCCACTACTGCCAGTCCATCCTCTGCCAACTGGCTCTCACTCTAAGAGTACACCGGCTCCTGACCCTCCGGGTACCCCACATCATGGAGCACTCTCCAAAGCAAAGTTGGCATGCCAAACTCGCTCAGAAAGGTGTCCGTGCTGCGGCGCTCCCGCAGGGCCAACTGGCGTCGGGGTGCTCTTCCACCTGTGGACTTACGAGCAGTCTGCTTCGTGCGGGCCATCTGTACCAAAAGTTTTGATTACCCGGTGAGAACACATTTTAAGTTGGTATAATTTTTATCGAAAGGGGATAATCAATTTATAAGGGGAGGAATGCATGGCATGAATGAACTGCACAAGCAACATGATGCATGCACGTTTCTTACGTTCTCACAAACTTAAGAAATAAATGATATCTATCGATGAATTCGGTGGCATACAAGCGATCTCTCATATACGTAACTAATACGTCCTACACGAGAAACGCTGTTATGTACCTATAGAAAATTCAATTCAGCCCAAAACCCCATGCATGCATGAAAGCAGTAAATCTATCTACACGCTCTACACGAATCCCCAGATACACGTACAACGGTAGTAACCACCCAAAACATCGTCCTATTGACGGCATCGCCTCAACGGACGGAACAACCACACATGCAATACTTTTGTAGAAATATGCGTAAAACATGTAAGTACTCCAGTATCATATAAGCACTCTCCCTAGATCAGCGGTGTATCCGATCATGCTCTCACATCTCACACTTACCGAGGCGTAGAGGCAACTGATCCATACATTACCACTCAAGTAAGTGGCACTCATACAACAGCACGCCGTATGAGCGACGAAATAGAAATATGGTGCAAGAACCCCCAAGTCAGTACTTAATTAAGCCACCTAGAGTCCTTACTGGGCACAAAGGATATGACCACTGGCACACTCTTAGTTTGTAAATCACGTTTTTCAAACACATTTTTGTTTTAAATACACTTGTGAACAGTAAACACACTAAACCATGCTCCGATGCCAGCTGTAACAGAACCGACCAATTATACGAGAATAAGTAAGAAAATCATCCACCGAATAGACGATTTAGCAAACTTAAGCCCGTATAACCCGGTAGTCCGTGAAATCACGACAGATTTCAAACCAACTTACATACCAGCCAAGATCGTAATAAGTTCAGCGGTCACCATCACAAGTTACATAAAAGTTTGCGTCACAAATACATTGGAGTTTAAACATAGTTATTACAAACCAGTTTCGAATGAAAGTAGCGGAAGCATTTAGTTCAAATCACACACTCACATAGAGTTCATAATACAGTGCTAGCTCAGGATCATATTCCAACAAAAGCATCAGATGAGATGTAGTGAATGACCATTGCCCATGGTCCTAAGCTTCTCCCATTGCAGGATAGAGACAGTTGATACAGTAGTCATAATATATCTGCCCATCTGCAACAAGTGGGAACAAAGCCCTGAGTACGAGAAGGTACTCAGCTAGACTTACCCGATAGAACCAAAAATAAAAGACACCAAGGAATCATGACAGGCTTTATGGTGGGGTAGCTGACTCCTTTGCAAAATGGCATTTTTAGTATTTAGAGAATATTTACAAAAGCTTTGCATCAAGTTAAATCTTTATTAACCTATCAACTACATTTGCACCTGTACTAAAGTAACATGTAATTAAACAGGTAATGATACCCAATGATCACTAACAACTTTCATCATGTCATATTTCATATAACTGTCCAAGTGTTCCATCAATATTACTACGATGAAGTAGCTCAAGTTAAGTGCTCACTATCTAGTGAACGATGGCGATTTGAATCGATTATTAACCAGCTAGTAAGTTATTCCTCACACAAACCTCACTCACCCGTTAAAGTGAGGTGTTGGTCACCGAGTCAACCATTTAGGTGAAGTCACGAGCTTGCCAGGAACCACATGTACCCGGGGGCTGTCCGACTGCTCTTTGGCCTTATCATCGCGCCCCCGTATCCTGCCACAACTACTCCGGTACAGTGCGTTGCGGGTAATCCACTCGGCCCGAATAATCTCCCAGCTTCGCGGTCGGAAGATACTTTATCCGGCCAGCTAAATGTGAGGCATGCGTTCAACATGACCCGAGGTCCAACAACGGTCGGTCCTTAATCGACACAGACGGAAAACACTACAGTCCGAAACCCTGCAAGTTTCCGTCCGGTCTCAATTTCACATTAACACTTAGTTATTTCCTGACGACATCTTTTCTCAAGCAGATCCAGGTAAACACCTATAGCTCGCAGGTGACAGGAAATCACCCGACTTCTACCGGTCTAAGCAAGCTAAGCAATTACTTGACTGCGGTTAACAGGGTGACAAGGATAGGGTAGAATGGAGTAAACAAGGTATAATGCAGCAACGGTTGCAAACAACTCCTAAACTTAATGCAGCAGTTAAAGTAAAGCATTAATAAAATAATTGCAAACCGGGGGAAAGAAATGCTCCGGGGCTTGCCTCTCTCGAAAGAGCTCGGACGGTGGTCTAGGCACTCTGGAAGCTCCTCACCGACCTCCTTGTCGGCTTCAGGCACTTCCTGCTCCTCGGGCTGCTCTTCCGGCTCCTCGGGAACTGCTACCTGAGCTACTTCCTGTGATCCTGTATGATGCAATCGTATAAGTGCTTCTGCCTAGATGCATTGCGAAAATGACATGCAATGGTCATGATGAATGAAATGTAGATAATTAGATTCACGTTATTTCGTAAAGTGGGAATACATTTCTTCTACAAGGTAGTCAACATCATCCAAGAATACAGACTACAAGCACATGTTATCTACTGCATTTTCTTCTACTACTACTACCATGCTAAGTCAACACATTTTATTAAATGCTTCAAAGATACACCAAAGCAAACCTTACTAACTAATCATGCATTAACAAGATTAATTAAACCCTAATTACAACTAGGTCTAAATAGCAACACCTATTTTAGTAGCATAGAAAAATCTGAGAAAATTGCAGTAGCTTTTTATCATCTAATCTAGCATACCACAAAAAATTCATTGTATTTGGATTACTAGAAATGCCTACACAAAAATAACAAACTAGGGCCTAAAAATGAGCATAGAAATACTTTGTACTATGAAAAGTATCAAACAACATATTTAACATTTTTCCTATATTCTACACAATAAACAATCACTATAGAAAAATTACTACATGCATGTTTTATTCATATTTTTCTCTCTAGCAAAAATAACAATTATTAACAATATTAAACACTTGTACTACAACTCAAGATTTTTCCACAGAACATGCATGACATATATTTTTCTTAGAAAGTACATCACAAAAGAAAATTATAGCAAGTGGAACCATATTTTTCTGAGCTTTCTGTGATTTACTACATATTTAACAAGAAAACAGCAATTTTATTGATTAAAAAACTCTACAGAAAAGTATTTCAAACTTGACATGCAATATTTTTCCCAAGTAGATCTAATGATAAGGAATCTAGCAAAATTTATTTCAACAGATTTGGAGCAAATTTGAGTAGTCAAACATTTTCCAAACCATTTCCATTTTCAAATAATAAAAGAAAAACGAAAAACAATTTTTCTTATCACCAACGGGCCGGCCCAGTGAAGTCAACCGGCCGGCTATGGATTTCGGCCCGAGCGTGAGCGCGGGGACAGCAAGCGCGCCGGCCCGGCTTGGGCTACGGCCCAAAACCGTTCGGTCCACGAGGCCAAGAGGGGGGCGTGGTCACGACGGTGACCATGGCGCCGCGGCCGCGCGGGCAGCAGGCCGATGGCCGTTGCCGGCCATGACCGGGCAAGACGAGGTGCGCACCGGGTCCGCGAGAGGAAGGCGAACGCGGCAAAGTCACTTTCAAGGGCCAAGAAACAGCGGAGACGCCCTTCCCACGGTGAGGTCGAGCGCGGCGGCGCCATGACCGACGGCGGCAACACGGCTCAAATCGAACCTACCTAGCTCAAATGGTGAAATCAAGGCGAGTACGACGCGTCGGAGATGGAGGCGGAGCGACGTGAACGCGATGGAGGGCGGCGGTGGACCACCGGCGGCCAATTTTACTGGCGGAGGTGGCGGTGGCGAGGAGGGCTCGAGCGGTGCTCGGTGTGGGGCGGAGAAGACGACAGCGCGGGAGGAAGAATGGAGAGGGCAGAGCGGGAAGTGGAGCGCCTGCGGCTTGAAATGGCGAGGCGCGTGCTCGTGGGGGCCAGAGACGGCCAGGTGTCGTCGGCGAGCGGCGCATGCCGGCCATGGGGCGAGCAGCTCCTGCCGCGGCCGAGGCGTGGCGCGGCCGCGCGGGCGGGGTGAGGCGGACGCGGCGCGTGGAGCTGAGCCGGGCCGATTTGAGAGAAGGCCGGGAAGGGAGGCGGCGGCCCAAGAGACGAGGAAATTCATTTTCTTTTTATAAATAAATTTCCAGATTTTCTAAATTGATTCAAATTCAAATTTTGAAGATGAAAAAGACATTTTCACAAATTGCCCCCAAAACAAAAGTTGTTCAAAATTTTATTCTCTACAACTTTCATTTAGGGCACTTTTCAAATTTCTAAACAGATTTTGAATTAGGGATTTAAAGTCAAATTTTTAAATGAAAACTCAATTTTCTGAAATATTTTTAAAAGCAAAATTTGGAAAGATTTTGAATACAAAATTTGCTCCAAAAATCATGCTAATTATTTCTAAGTTATTTAAAATTATAGATCCATAAATTTTTACCATTTTTACCTTAGATTTTTACTAATTCAAAGCTCAAACATGATTATCACAGTTTAAATAAATTCTAACTTAATTTACATGTGATGATGATCATGCATGAAATGCAAATACTCATGATTTAGGATGTGAATGCATGCTTAACACCCAGAGGTGTTACAGCCCTCCCCCCTTATAAGAATCTCGTCTTGAGATTTTGGGTTACGAACCATTTGTTATAAAAATCCTCATAAGCTTTTTTTGTAGATATTCACATGTTTTCCAAGTTGCAACTCCTTCATCATGATGACTCCATTATATCTTATATGTTTTTACCACACTGTTCTGAGTAACTCTTTCTTTAAAGTCCAACACTTGAACTGGTTGCTCACGATATATCAAATCTGACTTGAGCTTTATGCCTCGAGGTTCAATTCTTTCCTCTGGAACACGCAAACACTTCTTGAGATGCGATACATGAAAAACTGGGAATATATCACCCATTGTCTCAGGTAACTCTAACTTATAAGCGACTGGACCTTTTCTTTCCAAGATCTTATATAATCCCACAAATCTGGCTGCAAGCTTTCTGCGTACCCCAAACTGTTTCTTCTTCATTGGCGTGACTTTCAGATAAACATAGTCACCAACTTTAAACACAAGCGGTCTCCTTCTTCGATCTGCATAGCTTTTCTGACGGGATTGAGTGGCTTTCATATTTTACTGAATGATATGAACTTTCTTCTCAGCTTCTTCTACAAAGTCAATACCGTAGTACCTTCTCTCTCCTGGCTCAATCCAGTTAAGTGGTGTTCTACACTTTCTGCCGTACAAAGCTTCGAATGGTGCCATCTTGATACTTTGTTGATAACTATTATTGTAAGCAAACTCTGCTAAAGGTAGCCACGACTCCCATGAACCTCTAGAAGATAACACACAGGCTCTCAACATATCTTCTAGAACAGTATTAACTCTTTCGGTCTGACCATCTGTTTGAGGATGATAAGTAGTGCTACGAATTAAACTCGTCCCCAAACCTTTATGCAAGTGTTCCCAAAAGTGAGCAATGAATTGTGACCCTCTGTCAGACACGATATTCTTCGGTATGCCATGTAATCTCACAATCTCAGCAATATACTTATGCAGTGATGTGTATTGTGATGCATCGGGTACTGGTTTAGGTGGCGTACTTATGCAAGAAGGCCGAGTTATTGCGTATGCTTCACGTCAGTTAACAAAACATGAAGTTAACTATTCGACTCATGACTTGGAGTTAGCTGCTGTCGTCCATGCTCTGAAAATTTGGAGACACTATTTGCTTGGAAATATATGCAATATTTATACAGATCACAAGAGTCTTAAGTACATATTTACTCAACCTGAGTTAAATATGCGCCAGAGAAGATGGTTAGAGTTGATTAAGGATTATAACCTCCAGGTGCATTACCATCCTGGTAAAGCAAATGTGGTTGTCGATGCCTTGAGTAGAAAATCTCATTGCAACTCTTTGATAGAAGAAGATTTTTATTTGTCTCATCTCTTGCATCCTGTTGTACTCCATCATATCACTGTGGATTGTTTTTTGAGAAGTAGAATCATTGAGTTACAAAAGACTGATACTGGTGTATTTCACATCAAGAGAAAGATGAAAGAGCAAGAAACTAAGCATTTTCGAATCGATGAGAAGGGAATTCTCTGGTTTAAGGATAGACTCGTTGTGCCAAAAGATAGAGAGCTTAGAAATCAAATCTTATCTGAAGCCCATTCTTCTAAGTTATCCATCCATCCTGGCAGCAGTAAGATGTATCAGGATCTCAAGGCGTATTATTGGTGGACCAAGATGAAGAAGGAAATTGCAGCCTACGTCGCTAGGTGTGATAATTGTTGTAGAGTTAAGGCCATTCACATGAAGCCTGGTTTACTCCAGCCTTTGTCTGTTCCAGGTTTGAAATGGGATGACATTGTTATGGACTTTATCGTCGGATTACCGACCACCCAAAGAGGTTTTGACTCTATTTGGGTTATAGTAGATCGCTTGACAAAGTCCGCTCACTTTATCCCGGTGAAGAGTAACTATCACCCACACCAATATGCTTATATCTACTTCCAAGAAGTTATACGTCTTCATGGAGTGCCTAAGTCTATTATCTCTGACAGAGGGTCACAGTTTACTGCTCGTTTCTAGGAGCGCCTACATCAGAATCTTGGAACTAATTTGGTCCGTAGTTCTGCTTATCATCCACAGACGTTGGGACAGACTGAGCGTGTGAATCAGATTCTTGAAGATATGCTTAGAGCTTGCATCATTTCTTGTAATGGCTCTTGGGAGAAATGGTTGCCTCTCGCTGAATTCTCTTACAACAATAGTTATCAAGAGAGCATCAAGATGGCTCCATTTGAAGCTTTATATGGTCGCAAGTGTAGAACTCCTTTGAACTGGGTGGAACCAGGAGAAAGAAGGCTCTATGGTATTGACTTTGTAAAAGAAGCCGAGGAGCAAGTCCGTGCTATACAGAAAAATATAGCAGCCGCTCAGGCTAGACAAAAGAGCTACACGGATAATAGGAGGAAACCTATTGGGTTTGAAATAGGTGACCATGTCTATCTGAAGGTGTCCCCTATGAGAGGAGTAAAGCATTTTGGGATCAAAAGAAAGCTTGAGCCTCGATACGTTGGACCCTATCGGATCATCGAGAAAAGTGGAAGAGTAGCTTATAAGCTTAGTCTACCTCGTGAGTTGGGAGCTATCTTTCCAGTCTTCCATGTCTCTCAATTGAAGAAATGTCTCTGTCTTCCTGAGGAAAGAGTAGAAGTAAGACGCATCAAATTGAAATCCGATCTTTCTTATGAGGAGAAACCGATATATGTTCTAGGTACTCTGGAAAGGGTAACTCGAAATCAAGTAGTCAAATTATACAAGGTGGTTTGGAGTAATCACGGTGAACGTGATGCAACTTGGGAAAGAGAGGATTACTTAAAGGACAACTATTCTGCTTTCTTTGAAAAATGGTACGACTTTAAAATCTCGGGACAAGATTTTTATAATGGGGGAGGGCTGTAACACCCTAGGTGTTTGCCTTGCGTCTATGCATCCACATGAGCATGTGCACCATCATTTCATGTGCATTGTCTTGAAACATGACCTTGCAACAGTTGCAACATCCATGATTGAATGCATGTGTAGTCATATGTTTGTTTATTAATGCTAGCTTATGTGTGTACAACACTTGTAGTAGTGTGATGTGTGACACAACACCTTGAAACATGATCATGAAACACATGCCACATGCCTAATTAACCCATGCAACACAATGTTTCAATAATTTTCTTAGTGTTGTTTCAATGCACCTTGAGGTGAATTTTGCTCATATGTGATGCTAATTGTGTGACTTGTGGCGTGAAAACATCTTTGACATGTTAGTGGAGCAAAATAAGCTAGGGTCTATATTCATGTTTTGGCCAAAATCCAATTTGATTAGGGTTGACCCCAGTTTGACCATAGTACTGATCTGGTTTGACCAATTTGAAAGTGGTATCTAGAGATCTTGCATGGAGGTGCACCCTTTACCAAAGTTGTAGAAAATTTATCAAGGAACAAAAGTCTCAATATCGCTATTTCATGAAAATTATTAGAAAATGTCCAAAAAGGGTGAAAATGCGGAAGTTAGGGCTATTTTTCTATTTTTATTGAATTTTAAAATGTAATTAATGGAGAAATTTATATTTCAAAATATATAGAGAATTTGACAAAACTCTTTTAATATGGAATGTTCTACTCATCAAAAGGAGCATCTTTTGTATTGACCATTTTTCCTAACTAAGCTTAGTTTGGGAGATATCGTCGCTTTAAAAATCGTGCCAACTTGATTTCTGTGACGGTTCAGCCCTGGCCGTCACTGAAATGCCGAGTGGAGAAATCGCCCTTCCCAGCCGATGTCATGTACAACCGCCGCGTGCCCCCTCCACGCGTGTGTACGTCGCCATCCCGCCCCGATGACTCCTCCCCGTGTCCGTCTGTGTGGACAGGGAGTCCTCACTTCCCCCTCACCCACTCCTACTCCCTTCATCCCCATCCGCCCCGCCCTTTTTTCTTCTCCGGCACGCGCGGGGTGCGCCACCGTCATTACCGGGCGGGGCAGCGGCTCGCCGGCTGTCACCGTGCTTTGCTCTGCTCCATCACTACTCCAGCCAGCGCATGAGGCTCCGCCTCAGTCCACGCCGCTCCAACGACCTCCTATCGGCACGAATCAGCCTCGGAGGCGGGCCAATTGGCCTTTTGATCGCGGCTGCCACCCGCTAAAACTCTGGCAAGCTCCCAGCTCACCATCAACCGGGGCGCATAGCGCTCCTCTCCATCTCCTACCACGCGCATCGACCTCGCAAAGCCGCTCCACCACTTGTCGTGACGCGTCATCGCCGGAGGAGGAGGGTCCGCGTCGACCTCGTCGCCGGCCTCTCGGCTTCACGTGGCCAGTAGCCACAGGCCATTGTGCGCAGCCCTGTGGCCACTGGAGAGTGCGCAGGGTCCGTGCGGCACTTCCTCGCCGCCCCGTGGCCGCCGAAGAGCCCTCCTCGGCCGGGAACAGCAAGTCCGGCGAGCTCCCCTGTTCTTCCCCGCGAAGGACTTCATCGGAGAATTCGACTAAGGTGAAGGGCCTTTCTGTAAAGTGGCCAGACACAGAAACTTACTGATTTGGGCCCATGCAATTTCTAGAAAACGCAGGGGCCTAATTGGAAAGTGTCTGTCTTATTCGGTTTTAAGAAATGAAATTCTAGAAATTAGTTAAATCTTCTAAAATCATAAGTGGAGTTCTAGAGCTCCAAATCAAGTGATTCAACTTGCAGAATTTTTCTGGTGATGAGATCTATGCAATAAAAATATGACATGCCATTTTTGTGGAACTTTTCTGTGTAGTTTTAATTATTTTTGATAAATGCCTTTATCTTTGAAATTGCTTAGTAATTATAATATAGCTCCTAAAATTGTGATTCTTGTTGCATTGGTCTTGTAATGAGATGGATAATCTATAGAAAATATATCCTATGCACCTGTTATGTAAAAATATAGGGTTGTAGTTCAAGTGGCATTCCTTGCCTATTTCTTAGAAAATTCATAATAAAATAATTGGGTCTAAATTAGGGTCGAGAATTTTTATGGGTCATTGTTAGGCCAGGATGAAGCTAATGATGTATAAAAACCTGTGGTTTGGCATACTTCATAGTACAAAGTATTTTTAGCTCCGTTTAATTGTGTTGCCTTGTCATTTTTGTGTAGGATAGTATACTTATCCAAATGAGGTGCAAATTATATGATAGCCTAGAATTAGCAGGTATTAGCTACTGTAATTTTCTGGGAATTTTAGGAGATGTAGATCTGGTAGACCCTGTTATAGCTACTTCTCAAATGGCATGAAATCCACTTAATTATTAAGTTAATTGGGGCTATAAGTATTTTGGGAGTTGTTTGAGTTACATATGATCTGGTGGTATGAATGGTTTGGGTCAATTTGTAATCTAGATGATCCACTTATAATATAGTATGATGGTGTATGTGTATGCTTAATCAAGGTTCTTTGTACCAATGTTATACTTTGGTGAGTTACAGGTGATCATTAATCATTTTAATGATTTGTTGGTGATCTCGATTAAGATAAATTGAGTTTAGTCATATATCATGTTTTGCACCTAAGCTTAAAGTGATTTGATTAGATCGCCTTATGACTTGGTTTTGTGCTAATGATGTTGCAATATCATTATATTCATCTTCACATCATTCATGCATGTTCATAAATCATCATGTCATCCTTGGTGCATACATGAAATTCATTGGATGCATATACATGCAATAGGTGTGCCGAGGATCGTGTCTCGAGCGAAGTCTCGCTAGGCGTGGAACCTGAAGTTAGAGTCCGTTCAGGAGCCGGAGGCCCAGTCCGACGAAGCCAGAAAAGACGTGGAAACCGTTCTTGAAGCTGACCCTTGATCTATCTTCTTTCGGTTAAGGCAAGCCCCAGAGCATTATAAGCCTCCTACTTTCAAATCAATTATCTTTATATACATATTATATGTATTGTTGTATTACGTGATAGGAGTTGGTTGGAAACCCTTGCTGCACTGATAACACTCCTTGTCCGGCAATTCGAACCTTGAATCCTATGTAGACAGGATCGTATCTATGCTTAGCCATGCTAAATTAGACCAGTAGAAGTCGGGTGATTTCCTGTCACCTGCGAGATATAGGGCTTTGTCAGGTCACGGTAGGCTATATTTGCTATCGTGGAAGTGAACCATGTGTAATAAAATGAAATGAGACCGGATGGGATGATGATAGTGAAACAGCAAGGCATGGAGGTCTTGAGTGTGGATCTATCCCCATATGTGTTAATTAAGGACCGAGACCTGGAGCCTTCTATGTCATTTTGAACGCATGCCTGACATTTAGTTGGCTGGCCTAAGGTTACCGACCGCGAAGCCTAGTAGCTCAACTCAGGCTGAGAAGTTTAAAAGTGAAAGTCGCCTCGAAAGGGAGCCAGAAGGTCCAAGGGCAGGTGAGTTAAAAGTCCTGAGCATCCTGGCCACTGGTATCCCCGAGAACACGGCGCTGTTCGGGCCCACCCTGAGTTGTACCAAAGGTTATCTATGGCTGCCTTTAGCGGGGTTTGCCGGGTGAGTGTCAGGAATACCCCCCTCAGCTGAGTTGGAATCGATTCGAGTCGCCGTCTCTCCCGGATAGTGAGAAACTTGACTGGTTATCTCCAGCGTAGATACACTAATTATTAATGATGGTTCAGAATTGATGATAATGATGATGATGGCCTTATTATACCTGCTATGGTTAATATTATTTGCTCCTAATAAAGTGATTGCTCTAGTACAGGTGCTAATCTAGATGAAAGGTTAATGATTATTAACTCGATGCTTAAGCATTAATGATTACTTATCTATAATAAGCTTTTCTACAAATGAGTCAAGCTAGCCCACCTTATAAAGCCTTGCATACTCCTTGGTGTCACCGTTGTTTCTGATTTTTGTCAGGTAAGTCTAGCTGAGTACCTTCTCATACTCAGGGTTTATTCCCACCTGTTGCAGGTAGCAGATTCGTACTTGTTGCTACAAGTATTGTCTTCGCCATGTGGGTGTGAAGACTAGACCATATGGGCATGGTCTCTATAGTATCTCTTCTGGTATGCTTTTGCAGGATGTGACTATGTACTGGCAGTATTTGAATTTTAAATGGTTTCAGAAATTATGTTGCTTCCGCTAATCTTTATTTTAGTTTTGTAATAAAATTATTTGTACTCCGATGTATGAGAGCTACTTACGAACTGTTGTAACAAGTGTTGTGTTATGTTGAATCACTACAATCTTGGTTGCTCTCGGTTTGGTTTGAAATCCCTCGTGATTTCGTGGACTACCGGAGTTATATGGGCTCAAGTTTGAGAATTTGATCGTTTCGGCGATTGTTTTTGAACTTGTGCTCTTATAATTTGGACGGTTCCGTTACAGCTGATATCGGAGCAAGATTCAACAGTAAACACTTCATTTGCGTATTTAAACAAAAGCTTTTGTGAAAAATCTTAATTCTAATCTAAAGAGTGCCAGTGGTCATATCCTATATGCCCAAATAAGGAATATTAGGTGGCTTACTAAGGTACTAACTTGGGGGTTCTTGCTTGTTTTCTGTTTCGTTGTCCATACGGCGTGCTATTGTATGGATGCCATCCGTTTGGGTGGTAATGTATGGATCAAAATACCTCTACGCCCTGGTAAGTGGGAGTTGTGAGAGCATGACCGTCCAACCGTCGGTCTAGGGGAGAGTAGTTGTGGATACTCGCATACTTACATGTCCAACCATGTATTTATGAGGGTACTTAATTGTGGGTAAACCTGTCGGTTAGCCTTGATACTGAAGTATATACATCGGGGGATGTATGTATAGAAAGTATTTAGTTTACTGCTTTTTTTGTGTGCTATATTGGGAATTGTTGGGCTGAAATGCAAATTTCTGCAGGTACACTAACAACGATCCCTGTAGAGCGACTAGTTATCGTTATTGAGAGAACGTGCGTATGCCACCGAACTATACGCTAGAAATTTTAAATTCTTCCTAGGTTTGTGAGGACGTACGGTTCGTGCATGCACCATATTCGCATCATACATTTCATTCTGCATTACTCCCTCCCTTATAAATTGCTTATCCCGTTCTTTAAAAATTTTCTTTCCTCCAAATAGTTGTCCCATAAATAGTTGCATTTCTTTCGTGAAGAATGGAGGTAGTCAACCAACCTAGTGGAGTGGTCAGTAGTGTCAGCCTTGAAACCAAATTCATACCTGGCCTGGGATGGAAAGCAAGATACAATTTCAAGATGTATCTCCTCGAGTTGGGATGTGTTTTGATCTGCAATTCACCTCTTCATTGCTTCTACCCTTGTATCCATCCTTGTTTGCTACCCCTTCTTTGGATGATACTATTTCTACATGCCTAATTCCTGACACGTGAGGATTCCTCATGGGTGTGTGTTCGGTAATGGTGTTGCGATTAGTACTCCATGGTGCCGCGACGAAACCGGGAGCCTCCTGTGGCGCGCGACACAAGGTTGTGCTGCTCGGCACGCGCAGGTATCAAGGATTGCTAGTCATGATCCATTAATAGAGCTACACCAATGTGTTATCTTCTTGTGAACCTTTTCCTTGGATGCCATTCTCTATCTTGTCAGAAGATCCGTACCTCAAACCAAGAAATTTCCCTCTTTTGAGAATCGACTTTGGATAGTTGGATACTATCTCTTCCTTATGCTTATATAATTCATCAGCAGCCTTCTGACGTCATCAATGCTTACTAGTTTCACCTACTTACAGATGTCTCGTCAGCTTCGCTCTAGCAGTCGGAGTCGTGGCAATACAGAACCGCCATCGTCTCCTTCGCAACCTACCTCTGTTGAGTTGCTGCAAATGCTTGCCGAAGTCAGCGAGCCTTGGACGAGAGTATCAGAAACCATGTCCATCAGGAACCTGAGCCTGCCTAGTACAGCAACTACAAGGATTTCTTGGATACTGAGCCTCCTATTTTCCGAGAAGCAGAAGAACCACTTCAAGCAGACAAATGGTTGAACACTATTGAACAGAAGTTCCGTGTGCTCAAGGTGGCAGATAATATGAAAACAGAATATGCTTCGCAACAATTGCAAGGACCTGCAGGTGTTTGGTGGTGTCACCATCGGAATAACCTGCCTGAGAATATGGAAGTAGTTTGGGATCAGTTCAAGGAAGCATTTCGGGGACATTATGTTCCTGCTGGCCTCATGGCAATCAAGCACACCGAGTTTATGAAGCTCACCCAAGGAGACAAAAGCGTAACAGAATATCTACATGCTTTCATCAACTTGTCAAGATATGCTCCAGAATTTGTTAATACGGAAGTTAAGAACATTGCAAGTTTTAAAAGAGGGTTGTGTACCAAATTGATGAAGGACATGTGCAATAGCAAATGTGCAACTTTCAACGAGTTTGTCAGTGATACTATCCTTCAAGAGAACTATAATGCTGTGTACGCTGCTTCTAAGAGCCATGAGAAATCTCATGAATCTAAAGCACCAACGACCAATACTCTGGTGGTGATTACACCTCAGTATTATTCGCCTGGCATATCTACTAGATATCACCCATATCAGACACAGGATCCGGTCAAGAGGAGCAGTATTAAGAAAGGAAAGCCTAAGGCACCGCCAAGTAACCGGCCATGTTGGAATTGCAAGATGTCAGGTCATTGGGCCAGAGATTGTCCTCTCCCGCAGAAGAAATCAAATGATAATAAGGCTGATGTGTGTAAAGGATGGGTTCGATACACCACGGTGGAATCCATTCCTACGGGTGAGATTATCACTGCTGGTGCATTTTTAGTGAACCAATATCCTGCAATCGTGTTGTTTGATTCAGGTGCTTCCCACTCTTTTATCAGTTCAACATTTGCAGCCAAGCATGGTATGAAGGTCGTTACTTTAGATAATAGTGGGTATAATATTAGTGCTATTGGAAATAATATTTCAACCAACCAGTTGGTCTTAGGAGCAAAGATCAAGATAGAAGGACGTCTGTATGATCTAGATCTCGTGGTATTACCCAGATTAGGCCTAGATGTAATCTTAGGTATGAAGTGGATGAGTGGAAACAGTGTTCTGATCGATACCTCTACAAGAGTGGTTATGTTGAGGGATCCAAAAGATCAACAAGCTTTTCTAGTACAACTTTCTCGAGATGTTAGTCCTCAGACTACAGTTAACGCTATGATAGCAAAAGCAAGAGAGATTATAGAAGTTCCTGTAGTGTGTGAATTTCCAGATGTTTTTCTCGATGATTTGCCAGGATTACCTCCAGATCGTGATGTAGAATTCAAGATTGAGTTAATTCCGGGTACCGCACCAATTTCTAAAAGACCGTATAGAATGCCGCCGAATGAGTTAACTGAACTCAAGACACAACTTAGCGAACTTTTACACAAAGGGTTGATCCGTCCTAGTTCTTCTCCGTGGGGTTGTCCTGCTATCTTTGTGAAGAAGAAGGACCAGTCTCTGCATATGTGTGTAGACTATCAACCACTCAATGCAGTCACTATCAAGAACAAGTATCCGTTGCCTCGTATTGATATCTTGTTTGATCAGTTATCTAAAGCAAAGGTATTCTCGAAGATTGATCTGAGATCTAGTTATCATCAAATTAAAATCTATCCGGAAGACATACCAAAGACCGCTTTCTCTACCAGATACGGGTTATATGAATATCTTGTCATGTCTTTTGGTCTGACCAATGCTCCTGCACATTTCATGTACCTGATGAATTCAGTATTCATGCGAGAGCTGGACAAGTTTGTGGTGATATTCATTGATGATATCCTCATCTATTCTGAAAATGAAGAAGAACATGCCGAGCATCTAAGAATTGTTTTATCCAGATTACGTGAACATAAGCTCTACGCCAAGTTCAGCAAATGTGAATTCTGGTTAAAGAAGGTACCTTTCCTCGGTCATGTATTGTCTGGTGAGGGAATTTCAGTAGACCCGACTAAGGTACAGGAAGTTTTGGATTGGAAGGCACCAACTACAGTCCATGAAGTTTGGAGTTTTCTTGGATTAGCTGGCTACTATCGTCGTTTTATCCAGGATTTCTCTAAGATAGCGAAGCCTATGACTCGACTACTTGAGAAGGATAGAAAGTTTGATTGGACTCCGGAGTGTGAGCAAGCTTTTCACACTCTACGGACCTTGTTGACATCAGCTCCTGTATTAGCGCAACCTGATATTGAGAAACCGTTTGATGTGTATTGTGATGCATCGGGTACTGGTTTAGGTGGCATACTTATGCAAGAAGGCCGAGTTATTGCGTATGCTTCACGTCAGTTAAGAAAACATGAAGTTAACTATCTGACTCATGACTTGGAGTTAGCTGTTGTCGTCCATGCTCTGAAAATTTGGAGACACTATTTGCTTGGAAATATATGCAATATTTATACAGATCACAAGAGTCTTAAGTACATATTTACTCAACCTGAGTTAAATATGCGTCAGAGAAGATGGTTAAAGTTGATTAAGGATTATAACCTCCAGGTGCATTACCATCCTGGTAAAGCAAATGTGGTTGCCGATGCCTTGAGTAGAAAATCTCATTGCAACTCTTTGATAGAAGAAGATTTTCATTTGTCTCATCTCTTGCATCCCGTTGTACTCCATCATATCACTGTGGATTGTTCTTTGAGAAGTAGAATCATTGAGTTACAAAAGACTGATACTGGTGTATTTCACATCAAGAGAAAGATGAAAGAGCAAGAAACTAAGCATTTTCAAATCGATGAGAAGGGAATTCTCTGGTTCAAGGATAGACTCGTTGTGCCAAAAGATAGAGAGCTTAGAAATCAAATCTTATCTGAAGCCCATTCTTCTAAGTTATCCATCCATCCTGGCAGCAGTAAGATGTATCAGGATCTCAAGGCGTATTATTGGTGGACCAAGATGAAGAAGGAAATTGCAGCCTACGTCGCTAGGTGTGATAATTGTTGTAGAGTTAAGGCCATTCACATGAAGCCTGATTTACTCCAGCCTTTGTCTGTTTCAGGTTTGAAATGGGACAAAATTGTTATGGACTTTATCGTCAGATTACCGACCACCCAAAGAGGTTTTGACTCTATTTGGGTTATAGTAGATCGCTTGACAAAGTCCGCTCACTTTATCCCGGTGAAGAGTAACTATCACCCACACCAATATGCTGATATCTACTTCTAAGAAGTTATACGTCTTCATGGAGTGCCTAAGTCTATTGTCTCTGACAGAGGGTCACAGTTTAATTACTGCTCGTTTCTGGGAGCGCCTACATCAGAATCTTGGAACTAATTTGGTCCGTAGTTCTGCTTATCATCCACAGACGTCGGGACAGACTGAGCGTGTGAATTAGATTCTTGAAGATATGCTTAGAGCTTGCATCATTTCTTGTAATGGCTCTTGGGAGAAATGGTTGCCTCTCGCTGAATTCTCTTACAACAACAGTTATCAAGAGAGCATCAAGATGGCTCCATTTGAAGCTTTATATGGTCGCAAGTGTAGAACTCCTTTGAACTGGGTGGAACCAGGAGAAAGAAGGCTCTATGGTATTGACTTTGTAAAAGAAGCCGAGGAGCAAGTCCGTGGTATACAGAAAAATATAGCAGCCGCTCAGGCTAGACAAAAGAGCTACACAGATAATAGGAGGAAACCTATTGGGTTTGAAATAGGTGACCATGTCTATCTGAAGGTGTCCCCTATAAGAGGAGTAAAGCGTTTTGGGATCAAAAGAAAGCTTGAGCCTCGATACGTTGGACCCTATCGGATCATCGAGAAAAGTGGAAGAGTAGCTTATAAGCTTAGTCTACCTCGTGAGTTGGGAGCTATCTTTCCAGTCTTCCATGTCTCTCAATTGAAGAAATGTCTCTGTCTTCCTGAGGAAAGAGTAGAAGTAAGACGCATCAAATTGAAATCCAATCTTTCTTATGAGGAGAAACCGATATATGTTCTAGGTACTCTGGAAAGGGTAACTCGAAATCAAGTAGTCAAATTATACAAGGTGGTTTGGAGTAATCACGGTGAACATGATGCAACTTGGGAAAGAGAGGATTATTTAAAGGACAACTATTATGCTTTCTTTGAAAAATGGTACGACTTTCAAATCTTGGGACAAGATTTTTATAAGGGGGGAGGGTTGTAACACCCTAGGTGTTTGCCTTGCGTCTATGCATCCACATGAGCATGTGCACCATCATTTCATGTGCATTGTCTTGAAACATGACCTTGCAACAGTTGCAACATCCATGATTGAATGCATGTGTAGTCATATGTTTGTTTATTAATGCTAGCTTATGTGTGTACAACACTTGTAGTAGTGTGATGTGTGACACAACACCTTGAAACATGATCATGAAACACATGCCACATGCCTAATTAACCCATGCAACACAATGTTTCAATAATTTTCTTAGTGTTGTTTCAATGCACCTTGAGGTGAATTTTGCTCATATGTGATGCTAATTGTGTGACTTGTGGCGTGAAAACATCTTTGACATGTTAGTGGAGCAAAATAAGCTAGGGTCTATATTCATGTTTTGGCCAAAATCCAATTTGATTAGGGTTGACCCCAGTTTGACCATAGTACTGATCTGGTTTGACCAATTTGAAAGTGGTATCTAGAGATCTTGCATGGAGGTGCACCCTTTACCAAAGTTGTAGAAAATTTATCAAGGAACAAAAGTCTCAATATGGATATTTCATGAAAATTACTAGAAAATGTCCAAAAAGGGTGAAAATGCGGAAGTTAGGGCAGTTTTTCTATTTTTATTGAATTTTAAAATGTAATTAATGGAGAAATTTATATTTCAAAATATATAGAGAATTTGACAAAACTCTCTTAATATGGAATGTTCTACTCATCAAAAGGAGCATCTTTTGTATTGAACATTTTTCTTAACTCAGCTTAGTTTGGGAGATATCGTCGCTTTTAAAAATCGTGCCAACTTGATTTCTGTGACGGTTCAGCCCTGGCCGTCACTAAAATGCCGAGTGGAGAAATCGCCCTTCCGAGCCGATGTCGTGTACAACCGCCACGTGCCCCCTCCACGCGTCCGTACGTCGCCAACCCGCCCCGGTGACTCCTCCCCGTGTCCGTCTGTGTGGACAGGGAGTCCTCACTTCCCCCTCACCCACTCCTACTCCCTTCATCCCCCTCCGCCCCGCCCTTTTTTCTTCTCCGGCACGCGCGGGGTACGCCACCGTCATTACCGGGCGGGGCAGCGGCTCGCCGGCTGTCACCGCGCTTTGCTCTGCTCCATCACTACTCCAGCCAGCGCATGAGGCTCCGCCTCAGTCCACGCCGCTCCAACGACCTCCTATCGGCGCGAATCAGCCTCGGAGGCGGGCCAATTGGCCTTTCGATCGCGGCTGCCACCCGCCGAAACTCCGGCAAGCTCCCAGCTCACCATCAACCGGGGCGCGTAGCGCTCCTCTCCTTCTCCTACCACGCGCATCGACCTCGCAAAGCCGCTCCACCACTTGCCGTGACGCGTCATCGCCGGAGGAGGAGGGTCCGCGTCGACCTCGTCGCCGGCCTCTTGGCTTCACGTGGCCAGTAGCCACAGGCCATTGTGCGTAGCCCTGTGGCCACTAGAGAGTGTGCAGGGTCCGTGCGGCACTTCCTCGCCGCCCCGTGGCCGCAGAAGAGCCCTCCTCGGCCGGGAACAGCAAGTCCGGCGAGCTCCCCTGTTCTTCCCCGCGAAGGACTTCATCGGAGAATTTGACTAAGGTGAAGGGCCTTTCTGTAAAGCGGCCAGACACAGAAACTTACTGATTTGGGCCCATGCAATTTCTAGAAAACGCAGGGGCCTAATTGGAAAGTGTCTGTCTTATTCGGTTTTAAGAAATGAAATTCCAGAAATTAGTTAAATCTTCTAAAAATCATAAGTGGAGTTCTAGAGCTCCAAATCAGGTGATTCAACTTGTAGAATTTTTCTGGTGATGAGATCTATGCAATAAAAATATGACATGCCATTTTTGTGGAACTTTTCTGTGTAGTTTTAATTATTTTTGATAAATGCCTTTATCTTTGAAATTGCTTAGTAATTATAATATAGCTCCTAAAATTGTGATTCTTATTGCATTGGTCTTGTAATGAGATGGATAATCTGTAGAAAATATATCCTATGCACCTGTTATGTAAAAATATAGGGTTGTAGTTCAAGTGCCATTCCTTGCCTATTTCTTAGAAAATTCATAATAAAATAATTGGGTCTAAATTAGGGTTGAGAATTTTTATGGGTCATTGTTAGGCTAGGATGAAGCTAATGATGTATAAAAACCTGTGGTTTGGCATACTTCATAGTACAAAGTATTTTTAGCTCCGTTTAATTGTGTTGCCTTGTCATTTTTGTGTAGGATAGTATACTTATCCAAATGAGGTGCAAATTATATGATAGCCTAGAATTAGCAGGTATTAGCTACTGTAATTTTCTGGGAATTTTAGGAGATGTAGATCTGGTAGACCCTGTTATAGCTACTTCTCAAATGGCATGAAATCCACTTAATTATTAAGTTAATTGGGGCTATAAGTATTTTGGGAGTTGTTTGAGTTACATATGATCTGGTGGTATGAATGGTTTGGGTCAATTTGTAATCTAGATGATCCACTTATAATATAGTATGATGGTGTATGTGTATGCTTAATCAAGGTTCTTTGTACCAATGTTATACTTTGGTGAGTTACAGGTGATCATTAATCATTTTAATGATTTGTTGGTGATCTCGATTAAGATAAATTGAGTTTAGTCATATATCATGTTTTGCACCTAAGCTTAAAGTGATTTGATTAGAGCGCCTTATGACTTGGTTTTGTGCTAATGATGTTGCAATATCATTACATTCATCTTCACATCATTCATGCATGTTCATAAATCATCATGTCATCCTTGGTGCATACATGAAATTCATTGGATGCATATACATGCAATAGGTGTGCCGAGGATCGTGTCTCGAGCGAAGTCTCACTAGGCGTGGAACCCGAAGTTGGAGTCCATTCAGGAGCCGGAGGCCCAGTCCGACGAAGCCAGAAAAGACGTGGAAACCGTTCTTGAAGCTGACCCTTGATCTATCTTCTTTCAGTTAAGGCAAGCCCTAGAGCATTATAAGCCTCCTACTTTCAAATCAATTATCTTTATATACATGTTATATGTATTATTGCATTACGTGATAGGAGTTGGTTGGAAACCCTTGCTGCACTGATAACACTCCTTGTCCAGCAATTCGAACCTTAAATCCTATGTAGACAGAATCGTATCTATGCTTAGCCCTGCTAAATTAGACCGGTAGAAGTCGGGTGATTTCCTGTCACCTGCGAGATATAGGGCTTTGTCAGGTCACGGTTGGCTATATTTACTATCGTGGAAGTGAACCATGTGTAATAAAATGAAATGAGACTGGGCGGGATGATGATAGTGAAACAGCAAGGCATGGAGGTCTTGGGTGTGGATCTATCCCCGTCTGTGTCGATTAAGGACCGAGACCTGGAGCCTTCTATGTCATTTTGAATGCATGCTTGACATTTAGTTGGCTGGCCTGAGGTTGCCGACCGCGAAGCCTAGTAGCTCAACTCAGGCTGATAAGTCGAAAAGTGAAAGTCGCCTCGGAAGGGAGCCAGAGGGTCCAAGGGCAGGTGAGTTAAAAGTCCTGAGCATCCTGGCCACTGGTATCCCCGAGAACACGGCGCTGTTCGGGCCCACCCTGAGTTGTACCAAAGGTTATCTACGCTGCCTTTAGCGGAGTTTGCCGGGTGAGTGTCAGGAATACCTCCCTCAGCTGAGTTGGAATCGATTCGAGTCGCCGTCTCTCCCGGATAGTGAGAAACTTGACTGGTTATCTCCAGCGTAGATACACTAATTATTAATGATGGTTCGAAATTGATGATAATGATGATGATGGCCTTATTATACCTAGTATGGTTAATATTGTTTGCTCCTAATGAAGTGATTGCTCTAGTACAGGTGCTAATCTAGATGACAGGTTAATGATTATTAACTCGATGCTTAAGCATTAATGATTACTTATCTATAATAAGCTTTTCTGCAAATGAGTCAAGCTAGCCCACCTTATAAAGCCTTGCATACTCCTTGGTGTCACCGTTGTTTCTGGTTTTTGTTGGGTATGTCTAGCTGTGTACCTTCTCGTACTCAGGGTTTATTCCCACCTGTTGCAGGTAGCAGATTCGTACTTGTTGCTGCAAGTATTGTCTTCGCCATGTGGGTGTGAAGACTAGACCATATGGGCATGGTCTCTATAGTATCTCTTCTGGTATGCTTTTGCAGGATGTGACTATGTACTGGCAGTATTTGAATTTTAAATGGTTTCAGAAATTATGTTGCTTCCGCTAATCTTTATTTTAGTTTTGTAATAAAATTATTTGTACTCCGATGTATGAGAGCTACTTATGAACTATTGTAACAAGTGTTGTGTTATGTTGAATCACTACGATCTTGGTTGCTCTCGGTTTGGTTTGAAATCCCTCGTGATTTCGTGGACTACCGGAGTTATATGGGCTCAAGTTTGAGAATTTGATCGTTTTGGCGATTGTTTTTGAACTTGTGCTCTTATAATTTGGACGGTTCCGTTACAATATTAAAAATAACACAATATGAAGTCCAATCACCGAGAGACAAGAGACACAATATTTTTGTTCACCCGGTGTTCACTTGTGCACCGACAAGCTACGTCATCGGTTGTGTCGACCAACACTTAGATGGTTCCTCGGTGTGACCCTCAGGTCACTTGCCCCTCAAGGCATGCCCTGCAAGGCACCACAAGACACCACTCTCAAGTGAGGTAACTCAATGACACGCGCAATCCACTAGAGTTGCTTTTGGCGCTCCGCCGAGGAAAGCACAAGAATCTCTTACAATCAACCGGAGGTGGCCAAGAACAATCTCCTTCTCTTGCCAACGCCTCCAATAATCTCCAAGCCGGCTAGGAGCGGTACTCTCCAAGAGTAACAAGAAATCCACCGGCTATACCACCTACAAGTGCCACTAGATGTCCTCAAGCTATGCAATGCACTTTGGGATCACTCAATCTCACTTTTGATTTGCAATCAAGCAAGAGAGATGAGTGGGAGGAGAAGCTCTAGCTCAAAGGATGCACAAGAGTGTTAGAAATCACGAGTTACCACCCCAAGGGCCGGCCAACTAGTATTTATAAGCATCCCAAACGAATAGAGCCGTTGTACCCCTTCACTAGGTCCTTTTCGGGATGATCGGACGCGCCGGTCGAAACTGACTGGACGCGCTCAACCGCGTCCGATCCTCCAACGGTCACTGAGCCCCCAACGGTCAAACCAACGACCGAACGCGCCGCTCAAACGACCAGACGCGCCGGTCACACAGTACCGCACGCTCGCGAAGCAACGACCGGACGCGCCGATCGCATAGTACCGCGCGCCCGCGAAGCAATGACCGGATGCGCTCCAGGCAATGACCGGACACGACAATGCTAGCGTTTGGTTAGAGTCCAGTAAGCTTCCTCAACGATCGGACGCGTCCGATCGTGTGTGATCGGACGCGTTGCGCGTCCAATCGTCCTTGCGAACTGCAGTTCCCTCTGGGCGACTGACCGGACGCGCCGGTCCCGCGAGTGACCGAACACGCCGGTTGCAAACCCTAGCACCCGCGCGCCTGACTGCTGCGATGAACTGACCGGACGCGTCCGGTGCAGCGTTCAGTCACCTCTGTGACCTTCGTTCGCCTCCGTTTCTTTTCTGACTTCTGGCGTAGTGGAAAATAGGCATTTCAACTCCTCAAAAACGCCTGAATCCCGCGCTCGCAAGCTCGGCGGGAGGGAAAGAGAGACCCAAACCCTCTCTACCACTCAAACTTCATCGCCTTCGTAAATGTGCCAACACCAACAAGTGATCACCACCTTGTGCACGTGTGTTAGCATTTTCATAATCATTTTCGAAGGTTTTCTAGTTAGCTCACTAGGCCCTACATGCAATGCACTTCATGAATTCACCTAGTGGCACCCGTGCGTCGAATAACCGATAAGACTTCCCCTCTTAATAGTTCGGCTATCGATCCTAAACCACAAACACCCTCTATGGTGTCTTGAGTGCAAAACAAAATGACCCTATGGTTATACCTTTGCCTTGAGCCCATTTTGTTTTTCCAAAAGATATGATCCACTTCATATCATCACATGACCATCTCGATTCATCGACCTTGACTTCACTTGCTCTTCACCGTTGCATCGGTCCGTCGGCGCCAAGTCTTGCTCAAGCTTCACCATCGCATGGTCCTTCGCTTCGAAGCCTTGACTTGCCCTTCACCTTCACAACCGGTCCATCGAGCCAAGCATCATCTCGGTCTTCATCATCTTGGTCACATGAGTCAATGTCATGTCTCATATTCAATGACCACCTTTATCCGAATCATCCACTTAGATACAAAGGTTAGTCCTAGGTTTCATCAATTAGCCAAAACCAAACTAGGGACTTTCAACCTCTCTCACATACTAGATCTCACAATCAATCGACTTGTATGAGCAAGACAACAGTACAAAACTGGTTCGTATCTAGGGAGCCAAGCATCATTTTACACTTGTAGAAAATCATGCGCACAAGTTTCTTCCCCACCTTCTGCTGGCATGAGGACAACTGCGTGTCACCCCTAACTCGTAGCATGCACACGGGTGCCCAGCCCCTGGGGTAGCTTGAGGATTTCTTTGCGATCAGTATCGCCTTGGTCTTCGTCTTTGGCGTGCTAGAGTGGCGGCATGGCGTGGCAACCCCGCTTGTCGGCATCCTGGCGAGGCGGATACACCGCTGGCCGGCGTCCTGGGTGAGGTGGTAGTGCCACGGCTCGTTGGGTCCTCGGTGAGGCCCCGCCACACCAAAGTCCCAACGCGGACCTCCTCCGCTAGTCCGCCTTCTTTGGGGTGCACACGCCATCGGCGATCGCCATTGAGCCCCTCGTCACACGCGTGGCTAGGGTTAGCAAATGGACGGCGTGAAGATTGATAATTCATGAAGAGAGAGCGCGCTTGTAACACCTTAGACACCACAAAAACCTAGGATGTCACTAACGTCCCTTCCCTCATGCCAGAGTCTAAAACTCAGCAACATAAACTCATAAAAAATATAACGCAAAAGTAAGAACAAGAATAAATCTGTGATTAAGATAGGTTTCATTGCAATGTTTTAATTAAACCACGAATGATCACCATGATTGATAATCAAAGTTTATTACAGCAAGCCAAAAGCATCATTGCTAACAATAAGTGAGGATGTAATAGTGAAGATGTGCTGCTGATCTCATCTCATCAAGCAAAGCATCCAAATCAAGCACCTAAAAAGATGATGGGTGAGAATAAATCTCAGCAAGCAAACTATGTGAACATGTTATTCAAACTACAAGTTCATTAGACATCGATGTAAATATAGAAGAATATATGTCATAATAAATAAAGATTCATGATAAGAATACTTATCCAATAAAATTTCCATAAACAAGTAATGGGCATGATATACAATAAATAAACGATATCCACAAATGAATAAAACAATATTCCTCATATAAATAAAAATAATACTCCTCATGTCTACTTCATGCCAACATAAAACCTCAATAGAAATAAACCTCAAAGAGTGCAAATGCAATGCATATGCATGTCCACTGCCTCCATACCCAACAAGGTATGAAGCTGCATCATACTCCTCGAGCAACGTACGATGCCGTACTGGTACGGTCGCAGCCAACAAGCTGTGACATAATCCACAAGAGCACTCTGGAATAGTTATATAACTTTCTCACCGACCTGGCTCTAAAACGCTCTGAAATAGTTATATGACTTTCTCACCGACTTGGCTCGATGCATATGCTCAAGACAAGAATGCTCATGATGCAATGATATGATGCAATTACAAGTATACTTACCTCATCTGCCATATACATCCATGACCATAAAACATATCACTTACCTTCCGATGATAGACAAATTCGTACCACATATATTATATGCCCCCACAATAATAAAATATGTCACTTACCTCATGATGATAAACAAATGACAAAAGATTCAACATGAAGATCATATATAAGTTGTTGTAAAGGATAAGTGAATTCATACTTAGATATATTATCTTGATTTAGTTAATGTTATGATAAAGTGTATATAGATTAAATAACATGTCAAGCTATAGCAAACCACCGCTACGTTTACTTGCCTCAGAAAACATACTCATGAAAATTTACTAATAACACGCAAATCGTTTCTACGGCCTACACCATCGTTTCCCTCAAAACAGCGACCAAACAACCAATTCAACCATTGCAACCTTGCTTTACATTTTTACTGCGGATGAAACACTTGTCTAAAATATATGAAACTTTGCAATAATACACAAAACAGCATGGTATACGACTTTCATGTTATAACTTTTAGAGTTTGAAGATACTAAGATATCCAAAACAAGCCAACAATCTAACTGAACTTTTCTAACAATAGAAAACACAGCAGCTGACTAAAACATGCATAACTGAAGACATCCTGATCCAAAGCTTATGAAGTCTACCAATCTGGAAAGCTTATAAAATTTATTACAACTTTCATTTAAATCAGTCATTGAGATTCTGAACTTATGATATCATAAAACTGAATGCATCTAAAGTTTCCTAGAAATTTAATAGCACAACTACTTCAACAAACAACGATCATATCTCCCAAACTACAGGGCTACGAAGGTGATATTTACGTTGAAAGAAAGGTATTGAAGTCTACTACTGAAATATTATTTTTGTATTATTTTTTGGCATACAAAAATAGCCTTAAACAACATATAAATAGCAACTGCACAATCTGAAATAAACAGCAGAGCTTAATGACGAGATTAGAACTCTAACCCGTCAACTAATCGACGAAAATGCTAAACCCTAGCATGGATTCCGTATCAATACAGTGGAAAAAAGATAAATCTTACCCTAAAAGCAAGCATGATGAAGATAGGCAACGATTGATCTCCCGTTCCCTTTCTCCCTCGTAGCGACCTCCTCGTTACACGTCCCGTCAACTTGATCTGCTCCATGGACGACATCACTATCAAGAACAGCGAGGAAAAACATGGGATTGAGAGCAAAACAAAAGGAGAAGGAGAACCCTAACCGATTTTAGAAGAGGAACAGACATGGCCGCGAACGATGGTCATCTCTCCTCTTTCTCATCTCTTCTCTTCTCTTCTGTTCCCATGCGAATACGAGGCAGCGGCGGCTCAAGGGATGAAGAGGATTAGGTTTTGTGACAGGGAGTGAGAAGGAACAGCAAAGGGAAAGCCTGGCCCAGACTGTAGTGCCACTATGGTAACTTGTTTGTTTTTTTATTTATAAAACTTGCAAAACCTATATCTCCAAGGTCCGAACTCCAAATAGTGCAAATGAGTAGTCAAACGAAATGTGTTTGACAAGCTCTACGCATCTATGGTCTCAAATCATCCATTCGAGCGCTATATAAAAATTCATTTTTTGCCACTCATTAAAACTTCTCATCGATCCTTTTACCACCTTACGCTTCCCGAAGCATAAAACATATTTTCACGTGTGATGATGAATGGAAGGGGAAGGGTGGAGTCCGGGACGGGTGTTTATAGGTTGGTTGCGCTGCGCGGCTGAGCCCAACCCGAGCTGGTCGGGCCGCACACTCTGTGTGTTTTGCCCAAAATTCCTCTCTATCTGTCTTTTCGTTCACCCCCTCCTAAGGACCTGTTTGAGATAGCTCCAAGTCTCAAAACTAGGATTCGGATATGCAAATCCACCATAGAGCAGCCCCAACTATGATCTAGGATCTAACTAGTGGTGAAAAAACTATTTGGGAGAGTTCCAGGGTGGATTTCATGGATGGGCCAAAACAACCAGCCAGGTGCGGCCCAACAGCAGCCCAATCATAGGAAGCTCCTTCTCCACTTTGTGTCACTGCACTCTGGGCCCACATGTCAGACTCGTCTTCTTCCTATGAACTTGACCAGGGCGAGGATGCCGATGCCGGCGGGGTGGTCGGCGCTGCGCGAGGGCGTGGTGGCCGGTGCGGTCGGCCGTATGCACGACCGACGGTGGTAGGGGCAAAGCGCGCGGGGAGGGGCTGGCACGTAGCTCCTACCTAGACGCCCACGGTGCGAGGCCGGCGAGGACGTCTAGGGAGCGAGCGAGGACGGCTTGGGGTGAGAGACGCATCAAGCCTGCGCATGCAAGGATGGCCAGGGGTGAGCGGCGTGGGCGACACAGGTTGCACGTGCGAGGGCGACTGGAGGCAAGGATGGCGCGGCGTCGGGGCTAGGAGCGCGCTAGCTGCTGGCCTCACCGGCGCAAGTGAGCACAGAGAGACTAGGTGATGATGCGATGGGGAAGAAGACAGGAGAGGGCGAAAGCGGCATCGGAAAAAAAAGAAAGAGAACGAACCATTCATTTTTCACTAATCAGTGGCTATATTGTTACTTAATTGAGCCCGATCGAATAGCTTTTTTTATTTTGTTGTACGATCGGGAACAATATTCTTCTTTGCGAAACCGCGTGGCTAGCGCATGGACGTCCGGACGCTAGCCTCCAGTACAGATGCCCGCACCGCTGCCCCTCGTCCCGCGTCCTGCGCCTGCCCGCCCACATCTCACCTACTGCACTTGCCCGCCGTCCGGACGCTAGCCTCCAGTACAGATGCCCGCACCACTGCCCCCCATCCCGCGTCCTGCGCCTGCCCGCCCACATCTCACCTACTGCACTTGCCCGCAAGCACGTGGGGCTCGCCCACGCCAGTGGGGACCGCCTTCGCCTTCCCGCGCCTGACACCGAGGCGAGATATGAGAAAGGTGAGGAGAGAGATGCAACACTCGATTTAGTTTTGAAAAATCCAGATGCAACAATTGCAAGATACGTCTCAAAACAAATGAAGCATGCGTCTCAAACACTTACAAAAACACCTCAAAAACACTTGAAACCATTGTAAACATACACAACATCCAGATAAAACACTTGCATCATATGTGTGAAAACATATGTAACATCTTGATATACACACTTGCAACATAAGTCAAAAAAACTGACGAAACATTGAGAACAGGAGCTTGCAACATACGTGTGCAACCATTACAACATGTGCAATATTTTGATCTACTTTTGCAACATCCGTATGAAACGCTTGCAACATACCTCTGAAACACTTGAAACAGACGCTTGCAACATGCAGGTTCAGCGCAAACATCTTCTTGCTGCTTGGGAGAATGGAGACTCATTGGCATGCGAAGTTCGTCGGAGGCAACGTCCCGACGGTGGCTCCGCGACAGGGTAGGGAGGCAGCGGCCTCGCACCCTGCTTGGCAGGGCTGGTAGCCGAGCATCGCGACTCGCAGGCGGTTGCGCACTTGGCAGGGTCGGCAACCGCGCCGCCGCGGCTCACAAGCAGCCGCATGCCAAAACCAGGAGAGGGCCGGCGCGCGCAGCATTTGGTAGGGCTAGGCAGTTGGCAGTCGAGCACCGCATGCGGGAGCGGAGCTGGCACCATGTGCGGGAGCGAAGCGGAGCGGAGCGAGACGTGCAGGAGTTGATTTTGTTTTTTTAGGCTAGCGACGCATGTGGCAGTGAGTGGAGCGAGTTCCGAACATCTTAATGGTAGCATTGTCATACTCTGTACGAGACATATCCCCTTCACAGTTTCAACTTTCAATAGTTTAGCTTTCCCTTGTTTGTTGGGGAGATGCAACTTGTTGATTTTTACCACATTGTCTATTCCGTTGTACTCTTGATCGTGCCTTTTCTGTGTCCCATGCCGTTTATCGATTTTCCTTCTGGAATAATTCTTTTTGTAAATGAATGAATAATCCTGTTTTTGTCCCTCAGCTTCTTCATTTGTCTATCTAATAATCATCATCACACTATAAAAGAGCGAGTTTTTTTATGAGAGCTTTTCCTCTTTAATAACCGTTCGATCTAAACACGGTGTCATATGAGCCTTACATTATCTAAGATCTTACTCTTCCTTTTAAATAACCGTCCGATCTAAACGCTGCGCACGCGCAATATTGTATGGTCCGAGATCTTACATCATGTATAATAAAAGCATCAATCCTGCAACGATCTGTCGTGTCCCCGTCAATCACGTAGCCAATCTTCCCTGTCTCCTAGACTCCTACGCCTCCTCCCATGGATTGTCATGATTAATGGATCCTCGACCTTTAGGGTGAGGGCTCGTCGCCACATACGGTTCTCCGGGGTGGTGGATCGGTGCTGGTGTTCGATGGCCGTGGCGGCGGCGGCGAGCTAGGGGCCGGTGGTGGATCGGTGCCGGTGTGCAGTTTCGTGAGAAACCACCAAGAATAACAAAAGTGCCCTGTCACGCTCGTGAGATCTGTTGACAATGGCGGCAGCGGAGGTGGCGCCCTTGCGACCGCGCGCTCCAAGGAGCCGCCGTCCTCAACCGCTGGCAAGTTGTACGAGTCGCCCAGGACGATCCAGTCCACGGACAGCCGCGCAACCGCCACGGACAAACAGAGGCAGAGTTGGACCGCGATGCGCGTGCCGTCCGCGAGAGACAGCTCAAGCAGGCCGATGAGTCCCTTAATCCTACTTTGGCAGCCCGTTTTCCCGGGGGGATCCTGGCCTTTTCCCTGGGCCAATCTGCCTCGTGCCAGCCTCCTTCGGGCCAAATTTGTGCACCCTTTGGCAGCCCACCAAGCCGAGGATCGCAACCTGCTTCCCTGTGTTTTCCGCGAGGAAGAAATCCACGACTCGTTGGGCCAGGAGGGTTTCCCCGTCGCGACCGCTCGTGAGTCGCACGCGGCTTTCTTCTCTGCCGTGAGGCCGCTGCCACCACAGTCGAGCACCCCCCCCCCCCCCCCAGCATTTGGCCGCCCCCGCCCCAGCATCCAGTCGCTGCCACGCCGGTAAACCTTCTCTGCCGCGCCGGTCCTTCGCCTCACGCCAGCGCCAACAGTGAGGCCGCCTCCGCCGCCATGACTTTCCTAGTTGGCGCACCCCGGCTCCACTTCGCTCCACCACCGTCGTTATCGTCGGTCAGTCCACCTCCATCCACATCTCCTTCCCCACAGAAGCTTCTCGATCTGCTAGGTTTCATCCACATCTCTTTCTGGTTGATCTTGGATACCAGTCCGCGAGCTCGGAAGCCTCTACCGCTAGCCATTGTGCTGTCCGCGAGCAACACCAACTTCGCCAGCAACATGACACAACCTCTGCCTATAGAGGTTAGTCTTCTGTTCGAATCTCACACCCCTTCTTGTAGATCTGGGCAAAACAGAGTTTAACCAGTTCCATTCGGTGAGTGGTGGATGCAGGCTTCAGTTTTAATTAGCACCATTATTGGATGTTCTGTAACTTCAGTAATGTTTCTGGTAGAAACTATAGCTGATGTCAAAGTAGTGTGATACATGCCTCTATTTCGAAAGCTACATCTATGGCCAATAGAATTTTATGAGCATGCAGTGTTTTGTAAGCTGTGACAAGGATAACTCTGATTATCTTGTTTTTGCATTTCATAGAACATACACATTTCTATGCTGCTGTATCCTGGTGAATAGTTGCAGCCATATGAATTTGTCAACTTACAGTTACAATGTATCCCTGTTCATTATATAACTAGTGTTTTCATCAAATTGTTTCTATTGATGTGGTAACTAAAAGTACATCTTTTGAAATATGTCTGTTTTCATCTTAAAACTAGGAAGATTCACCGTTCTGTACCAAGGTTGTTTCAGATCCAATTGCTTCATGCGGCTTAAAGAACTCAACTGTTGAACTACTTTACTATTTATTAGCAGAGTGATTCTATGGTTTCTTGTTTGTGATGTGACAATAGATGTCATGAATTATGATTCTTCAATAATCGGTAGTTGATTAGTATCTAGGTTTCCGGGAGCAAAGCTTTCTGAATGTATTTGTTGTAGGACTGTGATCTCATTTTCTAACTGGACTATTTTGGTAACATATGATGTGCCTCTCGAATAACCAGTTGCTTTGATTAGTATGTTTGCATTTGGTTCAGACAAGGGCACATAACAAATGGGATCATTTGAGGGAAGGGATCTTGTCTTTGTTCATCCCTTCTTAGATTGATTCCTACAGTTGCTGCTATTCTCATCATCATTATTATGTTGCTAGTGAGGTGGCGGTTGTGGTTGTGACAGCTCTATAGTATCATGGTTTTGTTAGCCTATGTTGTATCTATCTGTCTGCCATTATTATGTGCTGACTTTCGAGTTCAATCGTGTTTACGATAAACCATGCAGCTTTGTTTTTGTATTCTTTATGCTTATTTTTCCCATTGTATTGGCAGGAAGGTCCGCCCCACGCCCGGCTCCACGTGCTGCTCCAGTGAGGAACCCACCACAGCTAGGTACTCAAGTGATTCACATAGACAAGAAATATCTTTAGAACTGGCTTCCCATGGTCCAGTGATAAACCTAGATACTACAACAGTTGAGTAATGTTTTGATTAACCCTGTCCACTTGAGGACCTAGATACTACAACAGTTGAGTAATGTCTTTTATGTGGAGGGAATGTGTATTTTTACCATACTACTAAGTCCGAACTAATATGTTATTGTTGATGGATAAGTCTCTGTGGCTGGTGGTTGTAGGGCTGCTGCACACTGCAGCACATGATCTTTGTGTCCAGCATCTTTTAACTGCTTTTAGGACAGCAGTTAGTATCTAGGACAGCATCTGCTTTTAGGACAGCAGTTGGCATCTAGGACAACATCTTAGACTAGCATCTTAGACTAGCATCTTGGCATATGTTTGGCTGGCTAGCAGCCTATAAATATGTATCTCCAACCCCTCAGGTTGGCATGGCATTGTATGAGTTTGTGTGAGAAATAAACCAGAAAATTGCCCCAACTCCTAGTGTCATTCTCTCTCGATGAGACTAAGGATTCAGCTACTACCAAGAGTGCGAATCCAGCGACTAACAAGTGGTATCGGAGCCGTACTATCCTGTAACCTGAGCATCTCCTGCTCTTCTCCTTCCCCGGCCTCGCAGCAGCCCCAACCGCAGCTGGTAGCAGCAGCAGCTCCGGCTGCCCCTGCTCTCCACACAGCAGCCCCCTCGATAGCGCGCCATGTCCGCAGGCCAGTCTTAGGGCTCGATCGCCTCGAGCACGCGGCGACGGCAGGAGGCCGACCTCGCCGCGGCAGAGAAGCGCGAGCGAGCGGCAGCAGACGCCGCTGCAGCAGCGGCAAGGGCATCGAGGTTGGCAGCAGCGGAGCTAGCAGCAGCTAGAGCGGAGGTGGAAGCAGCGGCGGCGGCGGATGCAGCGCGTGCAGCAGCAGCGGAGGTCGAAGTTCTACGCGGCAGCAACAGCAGCTCCATCGCTGCTGATGACAGCGCCGACGCGGACCTCGAGCTGCTAGAGAGGGAGGCATCGCGAGGGCGAGCGGCGTAGTGGGCAGCCGTGCACGCCCACGAGCGCGGCGGCAGCCCAGACAGGCGCAGACACGCCGGCGGCGCTCCTGAAGGAGGCGCGCACGGCGGTGGCGCTCCTGGAGGAGGCGCGCATGGCGGCGGCGGACGGGTCGACGGAGAGCGCGGCTTTCACAGGCAGCGCGGCTCTCTCTCCCCGGTTCGGTACCGTGGTCACCACGAGTACCAGGCTGTCGTCAGGGACGTCGGCCCCGGCGGCGGGTGGCCTACCCTCACCAAGACCAACTATGTTGAGTGGGCTGCGGTGATGAGGGTGAAGCTTCAGGTGCGGCATATGTGGGATGCAGTCCGGTACGGCGACGTCGACTACGACCAAGATCGACGGGCGCTGGATGCTCTCATTGCTGCAGTCCCGTCCGAGATGCAGTTTTCGCTTACCAGCAAGCGGACTGCCAAGGAGGCTTGGGACGCCATCGCTGCAGCACGCATCGGCAGCGACCGCGCTCGCAAGTCCACACTGCAGGCACTTCGCAAGGAGTGGGAGAACCTGGCCTTCAAGCCAGGTGAGGACGTTGATGACTTTGCTCTCCGTCTCAACACTCTGTTGCATAAGTTGGTGCAGTTCGGCGACGACACCTACGGCGAGGAGAGACCTGTTGAGAAGCTCTTCCGCTGCGTCCCCGAGAAGTACAAGCAGATGGCTCGCTCAATCGAGTCTCTGCTGGACCTCTCCACGATGACGATCGAGGAGGCGTTGGACCGCCTCAAGGTCGTTGACAACGATGAGCCACAACGCCTCTCGGGACCCGTCACCATTGGCGGGAAGCTCCTCCTCACTCGGGAGCAGTGGGCTGCCGGCCAAGGTGACAGGAAGAAGGGGGAGCCTTCTTCCACGACAGGCGGCCGCAAGCGTGGCAAGCCGCGCAAAGACGCCCAGGCAGGGGCGCGAGGACGTGCCGAGGGTGATGATCGTGGAGGCGCCCAAGGCGGCGCCGCTGGCAAGCAAAAGCCAGCACGAGGCGACCCTTGCTACAACTGCGGCAAGCTTGGTCATTGGGCCAAGGATTGTTGACAGCCACGACGCGGCTAGGCCCACGTCGCGCAGGCGGAAGAGGAGGAGCAGCCGGCTCTGTTCATTGCTCATGCGAGCATCGAACTACCTCCAGCGGCACCGGCCGCAACGGCTCTCCTCCACCTTGACGAGCCAAAAGCACACGCCCTCCTCGACGACAGCTCCGGCAACGACAAGACCGACGGGTGGTGCCTTGACACCGGCGCCACCCACCACATGACCGGGCGGCGGGAGTTCTTCACCGAGCTCGACCCAAGCGTTCGAGGCACCGTCAAGTTCGGCGACGTCTCCGCTGTGGAGATCAAGGGCGTCGGCTCTGTCGTCTTCGTCGCCAAGACTGGCGAGCACAGGCTGCTCACCGGTGTCTACTAATCCCCGCGTTGAGGAACTCCATCATCAGCTTGGGACAGCTGGATGAGAGCGGATCGCGCGTGGAGATCGAGCACGGGGTGCTGCGCATCTGGGATCATCGACACCAGCTCCTGGTCAAGGTCAACAGGAGCAACCGCCTCTACGTCCTTCACGCACAGGTGGCACAACCTCTTTGTCTTGCAGCCCGCCGCGACGATGACGCTTGGAGGTGGCACGAGCGCTTTGGGCACCTCAACTTTGAGGCCCTGAGGCAGCTCGGCAGCAAGGAGATGGTGCGGGGCATGCCGCACGTCGACCACGTGGAGCAATTCTGCGACACCTGCGTCCTCACCAAGCTGCGGCGGCTCCCTTTCCCCCGCCAGGCGAGCTTCTGCGCCAAGGAGAAGCTGGAGCTCGTACACGGTGACCTCTGTGGCCCCGTGACACTGGCTACACCTGGAGGCCGACGCTACTTCCTCCTCCTCGTCGACGACGTGTCCCGCTACATGTGGGCTGTCCTGCTCGACGCCAAGGCAGCCGCAGCGGACGCCATCAAGCACCTTCAAGCTGCTGCGGAGGCGGAGTGTGGCCGCAAGCTTCGGGTCCTACGCACGGACAACGGCGGCGAGTTCACGGCGGCCGAGTTCGCGGCGTACTGCGCCGATGAGGGGATCCACCGCCACTTCTCCGTGCCGTACACTCCGCAGCAGAACGGCGTCGTCGAGCGCCGCAACCAGACGGTGGTGGCCACCGCCCGTGCCCTCCTCAAGCAGAGAGGGATGCCGGCGATCTACTGGGGTGAGGCGGTGATGACTGCCGTCCACTTGCTCAACCGCTCTCCCACCAAGGCCCTCGACGACAAGACGCCATATGAGGCCTGACACGGGCGCAAGCCCGCGGTGAGCCACCTTCGCGTCTTCGGCTGCCTGGCCTTCGTCAAGGAGCTCAACCACGTCGGCAAGCTCGACGACCGGAGCACGCCAGGGGTCTTCATTGGCTACGTGGTGGGCTCCAAGGCCTACCGCATCCTCGACCCTGCGACACGACGCGTGCGCATCACGCGTGACGTCGTGTTCGACGAGGGGCGAAGCTGGACGTGGGGCAAGATGGTGGATGACGGCTCGACTCCGACGACCAGCGATTTTGTCGTCGACTACGTCCACTTCAAGGAGGCGGGGGGAGCTAGCAGCTCGTCCTCACCGAGCTCGCCTACCCCACCACCTTGTTCGCCACCACCTCCGGCGAGTCCTTCACCACCGCCACCACTAGCTCCGGCAAGTCCACAGGCTCCGGCGAGTCCACCACCAGCACCGCCGGCCACGCCTCGCTCTCCTACACCGGACCCTACCTCTTCAGGCTCGGCACCGACAGCTTTGGCCCACGACGAGCAGCGCACAGTGGAGTTCGCAACTCCGCTATCCAACGACGAGGATCGCATCGACGCCTACCACGGCGGCGAGCCTCTGCGCTACCGTACCGTGGACAACCTCCTCGGCGAGCAGCCGGTCCTTGGACTGGCACAACACGACTTTGAGGTGGAGCTGCACCTCGCACAGGACGATGGCGAGCCTCGTTCCTTCGCCGAGGCGAAGAGGGACGCGGCACGGCGTGCCGCGATGCAGATGGAGATGAACGTCGTCGAGCGGAACAAGACGTGGGAGCTGGCCGATCTTCCAGCCGGCCACCACGCCATCTCTCTCAAGTGGGTCTTCAAGCTCAAGAAGGATGAGACCGGAGAGGTGATCAAGCACAAGACGCGTCTGGTGGCGCGCGGCTTCGTCCAGCAAGAAGGAATCGACTTCGACGAAGCCTTCGCGCCCGTTGCACGGATGGAGTCCGTGCGACTCCTCCTTGCGCTAGCTGCCCAGGAGGGCTGGCGTGTCCATCACATGGATGTCAAGTCGGCGTCATAGTCACATAAAACGGGTTCACCACCTTCGACCCTCGACCCAGGTTCGTCGACCCCGACCCGGGTTCACGGGTTCATTTTCGACCCGAAGTGTAAAAGTATCTCGTAAGTAGCGTACCACGTACCACGACCCCGTACCTCGACCCCATCGACCCAGAAACTTTGTGACTATGGTCGGCGTTCCTTAATGGCGACTTGAAGGAGGAGGTCTACGTGCATCAGCCGTCGGGATTTGCGATTCCTGGCAAGGAGGGCAAGGTGCTTCGCCTGCGCAAGGCCCTCTATGACTTGCGATAGGCACCGAGGGCGTGGAATGCCAAGCTGGATTCCACGCTGAAGGGGATGGGCTTCAAGCAAAGCCCACACGAGGCGGCCATCTATCGGCGGGGCAGCGGAGGAAAGGCCCTGCTGGTAGGCGTCTACGTCGACGACTTGGTGATCACCAGCACCAAGGAGGTGGAGATCGAGGCGTTCAAGGAGAAGATGAGGGCGACTTTCCAGATGAGCGACTTGGGCCCTCTCTCCTTCTACCTGGGGATCGAGGTCCACCAGGACAGCTCCAGCACCTCTCTTCGCCAGACTGCCTACGCCAAGCGCATTGTGGAGCTAGGCGGTCTCACCGGCTGCAACCCAGCCCACACTCCTATGGAGGAGAGGCTGAGGCTGAGTCGGGAGAGTACGGAGGAGGAGGTGGACGCGACGCAGTACCGGCGCATTGTGGGCAGCCTTCGCTACCTTGTCCACACGCGACCGGACTTGGCGTTCGCCGTCGGCTACGTCAGCCGGTTCATGCAGCGACCGACGGCGGAGCACCAGCAGGCCGTGAAGAGGATCCTCTGCTACGTCGCAGGCACCTCCGACTACGGCTTGCACTACCCGAGGTGCCCCGGTGCGGCGCATTTCATCGGGTACAGCGACAGCGACCACGCCGGCGACATCGACACGAGCAAGAGCACCAGCGGGACGCTGTTCTTCCTCGGCAAGTGTCCGATCAGCTGGCAGTCGGTCAAGCAGCAGGTGGTGGCTCTGTCCAGCTGCGAGGCAGGGTACATCGCAGCCACTACCGCTGCTACTTAGGCCTTGTGGCTGGCTCGGCTGCTTGGCGATCTCCTTGGCAGAGATGCAGAGGCGGTGGAGCTCAGGGTGGACAGCAAGTCCGCCTTGGCCTTGGCAAAGAATCCTGTCTTCCACGAGCGCAGCAAGCACATCCGGGTGAGGTACCACTTCATCAGAAGCTGCCTGGAGGAAGGGAGTGTCCGGGCAAACTACATCAACACCTAAGACCAGCTCGCCGACTTCCTGACCAAGTCCCTCGGACGGGTCAAGTTTCAGGAACTTCGCGCCAGGATCGGGATGGCCCAGATACCTCACAAGGAGCCACACAAGACTTAGGGGGAGAGTGATGGATAAGTCTCTGTGGCTGGTGGTTGTAGGGCTGCTGCACACTGCAGCACATGATCTTTGTGTCCAACATCTTTTAACTGCTTTTAGGACAGCAGTTAGCATCTAGGACAGCATCTGCTTTTAGGACAGCAGTTGGCATCTAGGACAGCATCTTAGACTAGCATCTTGGCATATGCTTGGCTGGTTAGCAGCCTATAAATATGTATCCCCAACCCCTCAGGTTGGCATGGCATTGTATGAGTTTGTGTGAGAAATAAACCAGAAAATTGCCCCAACTCCTAGTGTCATCCTCTCTCGATGAGAGTAAGGATTCAGCTACTACCAAAAGTGCGAATCCAACGACTAACAATTGTTGTGTCACTTACTGATGCATTATCTTAACCTCCATTTGTTAACTGTGCATCTCCTTTACTATCTCTTTGCAGTGTATGATCTCCCAAGGGAATTCCTTATTTTTGTTCAAAATTTCTTGATCTGTATTGTAATTATGCTATGACTTGTATCTCTGTTCATCTTATCAATTTAGCTTTTATTCAGTAATTATTGTCAGACTGACAATCCTGCCTAGATATATGTATGCACATGCGTAGTTTATCTGACAAGTACTTTATCCTTGCTGAGTGATTGAATAATGTCTGTTGCTTGAAATGATCTTGTTTATGTCAAATACTATTACATTTTTTAATTTTTAATAGAATCTTATATAGTGGCCAAAGTGGTGTGTAACCGTTACATATACTATATCATTAGTCTAATGATAGCCATATATATTATCTCACTAGTTGAGCTGCATGTTTTCAAGTCAACTTTGAGGAGCTATTCTTTGTTCTTGGGAGGAGCTTGCTAGGAATTTTCTCAAAGTCAGCCCTTGACTTTTAGAAAGGTCCTAGCATGTTCCTCCTAAGAGCATGCTCTCTCTATTGCTTGCTAGGAATTTTATATATATGTAATAATATAATTTCGGGAAAATTAGATCCATACCATTGAAAGATCCTGACTTTGGAAAAATACCATCAAAAGATTTAGCTTTAGAGAAATAGCATTGAAAGGTTGCTCCATTGTTGATTTCTACCATTCCGTTAACTTGCCGTGAGGGTGATGCAGCACCTGGCCGTTATCACGGTCTTCTTCGTCGGTGTTGGAGTTGCCTCTCTCGACAGCGGCTGCAGCTAGATCTCTAGCTCCCTCCCTCTTCATTTGCTGGAAACTTAGGAGACATGCATGGCATGGTGCACGGTGGCATGCATGTGTATGTACCACATGGACGCGCGCACAGACAGAGGGAGAGACGTGCATGTGAGCACGCAGCCGCATAGGTGGTCTAGGCAACCGCGGTGCGCGTGCCCGCCCAGGATTTTGCCTCGCCCCCAGCCGAGACCGCCCCAGCGCGCGCAGCGCACGCAGACTCTGCCATGCCCCGGCCGGCCGCCGGCTACGGCCCCATGCCGCACCATTTCACATGGCCTTTTTACTGTTCTTGTTAAGCTAATATTATTCTTAGCTCTTTCCATTTACGTACGTGCTATTGTTGAATACTGATTTAATTGAGTTCTTCCTATCTTGCCGAACTTTGCTTCTTTGAGCCGGCTAGAATATGGAAGGGAGCGGTCAATCTACTGATCAATACAACGGAGAATTCTCTGTCTATCAGTTCTCCGCTCGCCATGCCATGGCTGTGTGAGCTGTGCGAGTGCCGGCAGCCGGACCGGTTCCTGTTGCCTACCCAGCAGGAAGACGAAGCACCCACCCACGTTTTTCATTGTGTCGTGCCATCCTCGCCCGCACCTGCCCCTTCCTTTCCCGTCGCGGCGCTGGGCCTTTTCGGCTGCGCCCTCCTGTTGGCCATGCCAGCAGAGGCAATACTTCGCCAGGCCCTGCCAGCACCGCTCGCGTCGCTGCCAGCTGAGGACACGCGAGGAGGTCACCACGAGTCATGCATTCTTTTTTCAGCAAGTCGAGCAAATTAACGGCAAGTAAACAGAATGGTAGAAATCAACAGCGGAGTAACCTTTTAATGCTATTTCTCTAAAGCTGAATCTTTTGATGGTATTTTTCTAAAGTCGGGATCTTTCAGTGGTATGGATCTAATTTTCCCTATAATTTCATACATGTAACACTAGATGGCTTCTTGGGAAGAGCTTGCTAGGAATTTTTTGTTGGAAGAGGAAGAAGAAGATGAGAAACTATTCTTAAAACTCGGCCCGGCGGGGGAAAGACCTCCCCCACGGCATTCCACTAAGAAGAAACTCCTCAGTACCCCGGACCGAGAAACCCCCCGAACTCTGGCCCCGACCCGACACTAGGGACGGACACCGCGGGGACCGTTACCTGGGCCGGTCGACAGGCCGGGACTCCGTAGCCCGTAGGCCGGGCCTCCGTCGCCTGGGTTCCCGTTGCCGCAGGCCGGAACGGGCCGCCACCACTAGTGCTTTGGCACACGGGACCAGCGAGGGGGGTTTTTTAACCACAGCCTGAAATTCGCTCCCACGGGGAGTCGAACTCAGGACCTGTGGAGTGCCGCTCGAGTGACTTAGCCAACTGGACTAAGCACCCTTTGGCTGAGAAACTATTCTTTGTTCTTCTCCCTGCTGTAATGCCCTTTCTCGACAAAGAGAAAACACCTGAGCATACCTCTTCTCTTCCTGGTGCTAAAAAGGTTGAAGAGATCCTCGAAGGACACAAGAATTGGTGCAAAGTAGAATTTAGGATGGATGCTGAAATATTTAGAGCTATTGCAAACTTTCTCAGGGCTGAAAACTTGCTACATGACACACGTGGTATGAAGATTGAGGAGCAACTTGGACTTTTTATGTTCATGCTCTCTCATAATGCAAGCACAGAGAGGCTAAAGGAGTTTCAACATAGTGGTGAGACAGTGCATAGGAAAGTAAATGAGGTCTTCAATATCATTCCAACATTAACCCAAAAATTCATCAGACTTCCGAATCCAAGCCGCACACACGTGAAGATTACATCTGACCCTGCTGCTTTGTGAAGTGTGCTAAAGGATACATTTGGGTAAACTTCTCCGAGATACTTCTCCAACCCTCTCCACTCCATCCATTCTGACCCCTGAACAAGGGATGTTCACATGGTCCCTCATAATGTCAACAAGCCCTTTCTCATATCTAGAGTTCCATGTAGCCCTTGCCTTTGACATTGCTGCAAGAAACAGTTACAGAAATACAGAATGTTGCATCACACACAAATACATAACTCATAACATATTACTATAAAATGTTGCATCACAGAATGTTGCAGGCACTACTAAATACATATTACTATAGAATGTTGCATCACAGAATTTATTACAGAATGTTGCATCACACACAAATACATAACTCATAACTCATAAATTACATTCCAAACACTACTATCCTACACATTGTAGGCAGCCCACATCTGATGGGCTATCTGGTCTCGTAGGGCATTTCCATGGTTTGATTCCATCTCACTTGGGTAGTTAGTGTCTCCCTCTGGCAAGTCGACATAAGTTGATGGGTCGATATTATCAGGTAGGAAGTCTAGCCACTCTTCACTCCCATTCAACCCTCTAATGATGTTGTGAAACACAGCAGCAGCTGCTGGAATCATAACTTGAGATTCAATTGGGTAATGCGTCCCCACTTTCAGAATTGGAAACTGCTTTTTGAGAACCCCAAAGGCCCTCTCAATGTGATTTTGAAGAATCGCATGCCGATGATTGAACAATTCCTTGTAGTTGGCATATGCATTTCCCCTCCGGCCACATCTCCTGAACTCACTGAGATGATACTTAACTCCTCGATAGTGAGCAAGGAATGATGGTGTGTTTGCATATCCACCATCTACAAGATAGAATTTGCTTGCCGGCACATTAAATCCCTTGCCAAGAGTAGACCACAACACTCCTGCATCAGATGCGGATCCTTCCCAACCAGATGAGATGAAAGTGAACTTCAGGTTGAAGTCACAGGCAAACATAACATTATGTGATAGTGTCCCCTTCCTATTTCTATAGGGACTGGCTTTGTCTTGTCCAATTGTGATTGGGACATGTGTACCATCGATAGTGCCGATGCAACTCTGCAGGTAAGAAAAATTACTAAAGATTTGGATTGTATTTAGGAATGGAATTAAGGGAAGTGTACTGTATGTATGAACCAACCTGAAAGGATTGTATTTAGGAATGGAACTAAGGGAAACTGATCGATGTAAGAATTTTTCACTGAACCAAAAATTGTTGTCATATTCTAGTTGCAAGCACTAACTATGCTGTTGTCTTGGTATTAAATAGGATAATAGAAAAATGGCCAAGTTCTAGAAGAAGCCGTTTCCTTTATATGAAGAATGTATGTCATTGTATGCTAGTATGTTATTTGAAACTTCTCATGTCAACTAATGCAAAACCTATGCAACCCTCTCATGGCAACTTGTTTCCTTTTTTTGCATAGGAAGTGTTGCTACAGGAAATCTAAACACTTCAACTGCTCTGGCTGCTCTAGCTGCTCCAGTTGCTCCTACTGCTTTAGTTGCTCCAGTTGCTCCGGCTGCTTTAGCTGCTCCAGTTGCTCTAGCTGCTCTAGCTGCTCCAGTTGCTCCTTCTGCAATCTCTGATAGCACAAGTCTATGTGCTACTTATGATGGGCTAGATGTCTCAAGTGTACACATTGAAGCTCAGTCTAGAGGAGATTCTATGCAAGGAGCGAATGGTCGGAGAAAACGTAAGCAGAGTCACATTGGTGTTGTAATTGATGGTTTTGTTGAGTTTAGGAAGATGCAAACAAGTAAAACTATGGAAGTTCTTAGTGAAAAGAAGAAACAAGACGAAGCATTTTCAGTCGGCAAGTGTCTCGATGAAGTTAATGCAATGCAACTTACTGATGTGGAGAAGGCTTATGCTATGAATATCTTCAAATTTGAGATTGACAGGGAGGTATTCATGAAAATGAAAAACAAAATTGTTCGCTTGATTTGGCTCAAACAGCAGATTAGGTAATGCTTAGTTGTCCATCGTTTCATTTCAGCAATATATCACTAGTTAGTCCTTGTTCTTAACTTTGCTGTTTTTATTTAATCCCTGTTCATCATGTAGACTATCCCTGTGTTCTATTTGATGCTAATGCTTTTCCTTGTGCTTACTTGCAGTGCTATAAGTGGAGGCAATATTGGCAGAGACAATTTTTGAATTGACAAGATATCAGGTATATTATTTGAATTTGCCCACTATCTAGCTAGCTGAGTTGTTGGTGGATGCACAATGTTTTATTTGCCAATGTTGGTGGATGTACTGGTTTAGGAGCTCTATCCCTGTTCATCATATAGACTATCCCTGTTTTTATTTGCCCACTATCTAGCTATCTAGCTAGCTGAGAAATGAACATCTTGCTTTAGGAGCTCTCTAGCTCTTGGTTTAGCTGTTACCCTGTATAAAAGGGCCATCTTTTTTTACTCTCATTTCTTAAAAAAGTATCTTAGTCATCCTTCTATGTAGGACTGATTGAATTTGTTTCTGTATTTTGTGGCTGGTTTTGTGGAGCTTAGATGACATTTTCTGAATTTGTTTCTGAAAAAAAGTATCTTCTGGTTCAAGTTGGTGTATTCTAGCAGCACTAGATTAGTTTACTTTAGGTATGTCTCTAGCTACTAATGTTTTTCCTTGTTTACCTGCAGGGTTCTTGGTGTGGAAGCAAATGCATGATTTGAGAAGAAAATTGTTTTTACTAACTGCAGTGCCTATGTGACATGCTTATGCAAAGGAGTTCTTTTTTTTCTCTTGAACACTGCTTATGAAAGGAGTTGAACCATAATTTTTTTCATATAAGTCTTGGATATCTGGATGGAGATGATCTATGATTTGGCGACGAATGGATTAGCAGGTTGAATTTGCCACTTGAATTAAATTTTCTATGTATTGGACTATGTCAAATAATTTTGGTATTGTGATTTTTCATGCATTATGTGCATGAAAATATTGTGGTTGGCATTGATCTGTGGTGATTTACTTATATTATTCAAAAAAATCTGTTTTTTCTTGATTTTCTAAGACATTGTTTTCAATTTTCTAAGAAGTACCAAGGTTCAGTGCAGCTGCAGTAGAGCATAGCAGTGGTCGGTCTGTGCACATTTTCTTGCCGAATAGACTTCAGTCGGTCACATTTGTAAAGCAGAGCAGGTCTGTGCAGCTCTGCTCTGCTTCGGTTGTGGCTTGCAGCTGCAGTTCAGTGCAATTCAGTTCACAATGGATGCCAAACAGCCACGGGAAAACTCACCCCACATGGAAATTTCCCCAGGGATGGTGGCGGGAATCAAATGTCCAAAAAATTCCACGCACGTGACTATTTTCCCTGGGCCTTGTTTAGTTTCCAATTCCTCTCCCAAATTCTACTATGCAAAAAGGAGATTCCCCATCACATCAAAATGTTGGCAAATGCATGGAGTACTAAATATAGATGAAATCAAAAACTAATTGCACAGTTTTGTTGTACTTTACGAGACGAACATTTTGAGTCCAATTAATCAATTTTTAGATAATTTTTTGCACTAAAAAACAAAACGCGCTACAGTGTTCCGACCGGCACACTGTAGCGCACAGAGCCAAATCGGCTGTGCCGATTCGGCATCTAAACAAGGCCTTGGTTTACTTCACCTGTGCTGCCAAAGTAGGCCTTAAGAAGAATCCCTGCGGTGTCTCTGCTTCCGGCTCTGGGGAGGTGTACAAGGGGATCCACGGCTACACGGACTACAAGGCTGGGTTCCGGCGGGAGCACATGGTGTCTAGCGAGAAGGCCGGCGGAGGACGAGCATGATGAGGAGGCGCTGCCCTTTGCCTGCTTCATTTGGAGGGAGCCATTCATTGAACCAGTGGTCACAAATGCAAGCACTACTTTTGTGAACATTGCGCTTTGAAAGTATGAATCAGTTTGGTTTGCTTTTGTTATATGCAAGTTGAAACTGATCTTCAGAGGCTCTATCAGGATGCTCAGAAAAAGCTCAAGAGGGCAAAAGATTGATCTTTTGCTTGCTATACTGCCCAAGAAAAACGACAGCCTTTATGGTAATATTTCTTATAGCAAAATTAGTTTCTTCATTGATTATCATCATATACACGTCATGCCTGACTACTCTGAACATTAGTCAATTGCAAAAGGATCTGTGAGAAATCTTGTCATTATCATTGGTGGTTCATCTTTCTATTAATTATGAGTTGCATCAATTTACACCATATTATGCCGTGGTGCTAATTTCTGTATTTTAAATTGTCGCACGTGCATGTTCAAAAAGGTGCATCATCTAATTCTATCCGAGATGCAATGTTCTTCTGTGTTAGTATGTTTGATTTGATGAACAGTTTATGGTGCAGTCTGTCAGCCGAAGAGGATATCACCTTAGCTACGACCAATGCTTCTGTCGTATTTTACCCATTTTAAATTCTTCCCAAACTCGAATCAGATGGCTACCCATTTTGATATAAGTTTGCTCCCTCTCTACACAAACATGCGACTATACATTGGTTTACTTCACTATAGGTTTGTATAGTTCAGCATCTCTCTCTGCAATATTATCGTGGTATCACCCCAATTTAATTGATATGAAAGGAAATATTTCTGGGTAAAGCTACCATCTTGTGGTTTTGAGTTTTCTTTTATTGAGCATTAGCAGTAAAAAGGTCGGAATAAAATCTCAGGGGCTTGTGCATGAGAGTGGGAAGCAGGCAGAAAACAAAGGCATGCTACAAAAAAAAACCTGCATATGAAGTTTATCAGTATAGAGTTAACCTTTCTTTTTTGTGTGCAGTAACGTGTATCAGTATGTATACTTGCTTTCAGATAAGAGGGTTCGCATGGCCTGTAGTTGTGCCCGTTCTCTTTCTCTTAAGGTGGTTGTGTACACACAGTTGTCTATTAATTTTAATGTGACATTTTCACTGTTAGGGGCGAAATATGTCTTTTTTAGTGCGGTATGGTAACTTCAAGCTGAGGTTTCTTTCGGTAAATCAAAATTTTAGCATGGTTTCTTTTGATATATTTGATTATTTTGATTATTTTACGAGGCGCCAATCTTTATTTTTATCCATATTTTAGGAAGATATTGAAGTGCGGTATGTGGTTGTGAGGAGAAGAAATAGGAGGGGAATGGGAAAATGGTGAGATTATACTAAGCATCCAAGTACACAAGGAGATAGACTCTGATGATGATAAGAGAGTAAGGCAAGCTGCACTGTCAAGTGTCAACATACTTCAATCATAAGTTCCGCAAGTGATTTGATGTGGGAGATGGAGATATTAGCTCGGAACTGATAAATGTTTATGTACTTCATGCCTCAGGAGTTTGTTACGTAGCCTCGTGTAGTAATGGAATTTTCTACTTCAAAACAGCTAGAATTTTAATGCCAACTGTAAATCCTCTTTTATGAATGAGTTTTCTTTTGATATTGATATCCACGCACGTGTGTGTATATAAACAAAATCGGGAAAGAAAAAGGAATTGTAAATGCGCTAGAACTGCACAAGTATATTGCAAACAAGCTTTTGTGGTCCATTTGCCTGAGGATAATTAGCAGGCTTCTCTGACACTAACCAACAAAATTTTACCAAAATCCAGGATCATTTAATAAACTGCACTTTCTCTAGAAGTGCATAAGTACATTGCAAACAAGCTTTTGTGGTCCATTTGCTTGGGGATAATTAGCAGCCTTCTCCAACAATAACCAACAATTTTTTACCAAAATCCAGCATCATTCGTTAAAATGCACTTTCGATAGAAAATCAGCATAGAAAATGAATTATGCAGGTCACAGGAAGCAACTGACATCCTACGGTTACACACGGTACTAACAAAACGAGCCATGGAAAGTTTTCAATTTCTTCTCTTTTGTGCCCATCCAACAAATAATTGGATTTATAATATTGATTATTTTTTATTATGAAAGATTTTTTTAGACACATGCGTGCCGCACGTGCATCTCAACTAGTAACTTTAACCTCTCAGATTCAAAAGTTGTCTAAGAGGAACTCCGGCAGAAGCACCCAAATCGCCCCTATATCTAATTTGGGCGCTCTCTCTATTTTTGTTGGCCCTCTATTTTGGAATCTCCTCCCGCGAAAGCCCCCAAACCAAAGCCCTCAAATCCTTTTTTAACAGACAGACAATTGGAACCCACTTGTCATCTTCTGTTCTAGCAATTGAGCTATCTCAACGCAATGGGGAAGAAAGAGTTACGGCAGCAAGCGCCTACGGGCGGAGCTCTAGCGAGTAGAAGGAGCCGGCCCTAGAGCAGCGGCCATCTTTCTCCGCGCCGGGGAGGGGAAGGAGCCAACCCTACAGCAGATCCGGTGCCCGTGAGGGGAAGGAGCGGCCCTGCAGTAGATATGGCTGGTCGTAGGGAAGGGGAGGGAGCGCCGTCGCGTGTCGCAGGGAGGGAAGGGGAGGGAGCGCCATCGTGGGAAGGGGAGGCAGCGCGCGGTGGAGCAACGGGTGGCGCGTCGGTGCAGCGGCCCGCGTGACGGATGGCGGAGCAGCGTGCGCGGAGGGAGGGGAGGAGCAGCACCCGCGCGACGGACGGCAGAACAGCGCACGCGGAGGGAGGGGAGGAACAGTACCCACACGGATGGGGCCGAACTATTGGGCCAACAGGAATCGAGTCCGAGGGGGAGATTTGGGTGCCCACCCCCAAATTAGAGACTCTAGTAGGGGCTCTACTGGAGCTGTTTTTTTTATCTTAGCACCCATATTTAGCTATGGGGGCTCTCACTCTGCTGGAGTTTTGCTCTAAGCTAAATTATCAAATCTGCCCTACCTTGAGTGCGTTTTATAACTTTTCTTAAATATTCTCCTTCTGTCGTTCCATACTCAATAAGAAGGTGCACTTGTCCATATTTTTATGGTGACACGATTAACATCAATCGTGTGCTATCCAGATTTACAAAAACATATATTCTGTTTTCAGATGATCGTATTGACGGAACAGAGATACAGTAGTATTCTGTTTTCAGATGATCGTAATAATCAATAGGTGTGCCGAAGCTGGAGTCGATTTCTGTTTCCCGTGAACTCATCAGTAGTCATCTCTTCGTCGTCAGAGCTCCTCCACCCGTCTTGATCTTGAGTGGGAACTCATCAGTCACCTCGTCGCCGTCAGAGCTCATCCACCCGTCTTGATCTTGACGTGGGAACTCATCAGTCATCTCGTCGTCGTCAGAGCTCATCCACCCGTCTTGACGTGGGAACGCCAGTGGGGGTTGTTGCTGCACCACCCCCGCCGCGGCCGCGCGCCCCCTGGACGCCAGGAGGTCCTGGATGTGCTGCAGCAGCAGCTCAGAGCTCATCCACTCGTCTTGACGTGGGAACTCATCGGTCATCTCGTCGTCGTCAGACTCAGAGCTCATCCAGTTGTTGTTGCTGCACCGCCCCTGCCGCGCGCGCCTCCAGGATGTGCGGCAGCAGCAGCTCGAGCACCGGGTCGTCTTCCTCCATGTCCATGATGAAGACGACGCCTCCGTCTTCACTCTCGTACTTCATCACGCAAGCATCGTCGTCCCCATAGTCGTCGCCGCCATCGTCGTCCACGAAGACGCCCTCGTCCTCCTCCTCGTCGTCTTCCACGAAGCTCTCGTAGTCGTCCACGTCCACCACGACGCCGTCTCCGTGGCAGTCGACATCGACGTCGTCGTCGCTGCCGTGCGGCGCGCTACCGCGCTCATCTTCCTCCTGCGGCTGGGGGCACGCAACGGCCGCCGCACCGCCGGCAGACTCCTCGAGGAACCGCAGGAACTCGTCGCGAACTTCCCCCCGCAGCCACGCCACCGGGACGCGCGTCGGCTGCGGCGCCGGCGCCGGCGCGGCCTCCTCCAGCTCCAGGAACCGAAGGTACTCGGCGAGAACGTCGCCCTGGAGCCACGCCACAGGGAGCGGCGCGGTCGTTAATCGGACAGGCTCCATGCGTCGCGTGGCGCTTGCGGGACAAGGGGGGCGGATGCCTTGGCGGCGGAAGCAGCCGGTTGGTGGATGATAGGACGGCGCGTGCGGCCGTGACTCGCGAGGCTGTGGCTTTCTATCGCGGGCAGAGGTCGAGTCGGTGCGGTGCATCCAGGTCGGACCCCGACTCCGTATAGTATGGGGCTCGTCGCTGATGAAACCATTTTCTTGCTAATTTTCGCAACCACTATGCTCGACTAGGAGAAGGAGAAGACAACGATAACAACGATGTACGAGAGGTGTGGCTAGCGCCGAGACGCCGGAGCAGCTCGCCTCTATCCGTCTCGCTCTTACTCACACGCGCACTCCGCCATCGACGCTGCGACCGTCGCTCCTCGCATCCGGACGCCCGCGCAACCTGCCCCCTCCGCCTAGCCCCCACCTTGCACGTGCACCTTGCGCTACCGATGCGCCACGATCCTTCCCCTGACCCCCTCCTCTCTCCGGAGTCTCCGCGTGGGTGGGACCCGGCCCCTAGCTCACTGCGCCCTGTCCGTCGACCCTCAGGTCGTCGTGCCCCATCCCACGGCGCCCATCACATTTGAAACATATTTGTTGCAATATACATGTGAAGCATATGCAACATGAACATAAAACACTCGCAACATGTGTGTGAAACATATGCAATACTCGGATAAAAACACTTGCAACATGTGTGTGAAACATATGCAACATGTAGATAAAACACTTGCTGCAAGATATGTCTGAAACAGATGAAACATTTTGAACAAACGCTTACAACATATATACCTGTGAAAACACTTGCAAAATATGTAACATGTGCAATATCCCGATTTACTTTTGCAACATCCATATGTAACAATTACAACATACCTCTGAAACACTTGATAGGAGAGTGGAAGACCGGGGCCGATAGATTCCGGTCGTTGGTGTGGGATGTGGCAGCGAGAGGCGGCATGTGAGCACCACCACCAGCATCACCGGCCTTGGTTTGGCCGAGCGGGTGGCGCGTGCTACGAGAGGGGCGGGTGGCGCGCGCTACGAGAGGGAGCAGGGACGCGGCGCACGACCGAAGTGAGAAGCGAGGGCGGGTGGGGCGCACGACAGGCGGGAGACATGAGCGAGGAGGGAGCAGCGCAGGCCGATGGGGTGCGCGGTGGGAGAAGGCCGCAACAGCGAGCAGAGTGAGACCAGACGCTCGTAGCCAAGCATTAGGAAAATAAGAATACTCTAAGAGATGGCTCATGACTATATTGCATAGAAAATTGCTAGCGTTTTACTGTATCATGTATCTTTTTTCAAGGAAATATAGCCCGTTTTTCATTAAGAGAAGAGAATTACATGATATAGCTACGAGAGAGCCCTCATAACACAGATTACAAATCACCAAACTAGTTGCGTGTGACCTGTAATACAACTTAAGAACAAGAAAAAGAAGAAAAGGTAGAGCGACTGTCCTCAACACCCAAAACTTACCAACGAAGTCTACAAATATGATACAACAGCACAATAGTTGCCTACAAATATAATGTGTCTTCAAATGGTAAGGCCTCATTTGGATTGAAGGCCGTGCATATAGGAAACTCATTCCAGAGGAATACTATTCTCTCTCGTCGTTTGGAACAAGAGAAGCAACAGTAAACTTTCCAGAGGAACGGCAACTGTGCCTGTACTTTTGGAGGAAAAAAAATGAAGCCTAAGCTCATTGGAAATTTTCCAACGGCCGTTCGGTGCCTCTCTCGCTTGTTAACCAGCCGGCAACACTTTTTGCAAATGAGAATGAGCAATTATAAAACAAATGGATGGAGATGGAGTTAATGCACACAGGGTAGGAGGATCATACACGTATTATGCTACAAGTAATTATCTATACCTAATATTTAAAAGGGAAAATTTCTGTGGGTTTTTTTATTATTTCCGTCCCTTTTCTATCTGCCGTTTGTGCTTTTCTGGATCGAACACGAATCAGAGTCTGAGTTACGTGCTCACAAACCGGACGTGTGCGTAAATTAATCGCTCTGCCCTTTTCTCCACGTGGGTCCCCACGGAAAAAAGTGGAACGGACTACTCTTTATTAAGGAAAAAAACGAAAAAAAAACTCACAGGGAAAAAATCGCACGCTTCCAAACTGCTCAAGATCCGATCTGTACATACTACGTAGTCCTGTATATCTATACGGCAGGGCGGCGATGGCGGTGCTGACCGAGACGGACTGGGCGACCAAGGGCACGGCGCTTGGAGCGACCCGGCCGGCTCAGGCTGCTCTTACACACAGTGTGTGGGTGCAGTACTTCTTTCACGCTACCGTCGGATCCAGAATGTTCTTGCCATCTAGGTATCACCATGTGTCTCTCACCTCTTGTCAGTCTCTCCGTCCAAAAATAAGCACACGTCATGCACTTTGAGGAGTCAAACACCTTTAAGTTTGATCAAATATTATAAAAAGAAACATTAATGATTATGATACTAAATAAACATCATTAGATTAATCACGTCATATATTTTCATAGCTAAATTATTTAGAGATACATAAATTTAGTCAAACTTGATACTTGTTGACTCCTTGAAATGTGAGATGAGCACTTATTACGTGTGTGCGCCATATGCATTGCATCATCACCGCTCGGAGACTTTGGAGTAGAATACTACGTCTATGTACACGGCTAAGACTGACATTATGTCATCCTTGGCATCATTGACGCATGAATATTACATCCGGCACACAAGGATGGGCGCACGGTCGACAACAGCACCGAGCAGTAGGTCTCTCGGTGCCTCCTCCGTCCGAACGTCAGCGTGAGCGTTTCTCACTTCGGCACGCTTTCTCTCTCTCTTTCCATCTGACTGTTGAGTGTGACCGTTTTTTTTCATCACATTTTTTTCTATCCATCGCGACACCAGGGGTGAGCATTTTTTTGGCATTCAAGCGTGATCGTTTTTAAGCTCTCTTTTTGTCGTCCGCCCTAGCGTCGGCATGATGATTTGTTTTGGTTCATCCCAGTGTTCGGTTCATTCCTCAGCGTTTTTGTAATTTTTTTTCCAAATCTGAGCCCCATTCTGGAATTTAGGTTTCTTTCCATAAATATTAAAAACAAAAGAATAAAATCACAAAAAAGAATAAAATCAATCATAATGGATGTTTGAACTCTTGATCCTTTACTATGTCTTAAAATAAAGATTTTCACAATAAAAAAAATTGATACAATTTTGATTAAAAATAAAACCTATCTTATTAGAATTTGTTCAGCAGATGTTCGAACTATTTAAACCTGAACTAAAACATTGAGAAGTTTGTAGTTCATTACAACCTAAAAAAACATCTTCAGGCTATACGTATACGTGTGCACTAATGCAATCCCGAACGAGGTCTCTCATCATGATCGTCAGCGGATAGATCACCACTTGATATATCGACAACTAATTCTTTATCGACTTGAGCTACATATTTTTATGGGTCATCAAAGAAAGTCACAGAACTCGATATTAAAATGTAGCAACGCATAATAGTATGAAAATTAAAGTTATAACATAGATCACCACTTGATATATCGACAACTAATTCTTTATCGACTTGAGATACATATTTTTATGGGTCATCAAAGAAAGTCACGGAACTCGATATTTAAATGTAGCAACGCATAATAGTATAAAAATTAAAGTTATAACATATTTATGAATAAATATTTTCATGTTCTACACACGAGAAAAAATCTATCAAATTTATATTTCATCAAACTTAAAACATAATAGGATATTATAAATTTAATAGGACATTGTTCTATTATCGCAAACATTAACTTATAGATGCCGTGTGAAAGCATCTAGACCCCGGTGTTGGTTTCGGCAATTGATGACAACGCATTATTATCATGACTAACGTGTGTTTTGCAGAAACGTTGGTAAGTTAGGTCATGAAGATGATAACTGCTTTGGGCAATATGGTATTCATGTCCCTTGATGGAAATCGTTTCGGTTTTCAAAAGATCAACGGCAAGATTAAGGACAGTTAGTTCCGGATGTCAAGGTGTTGAGTTACATCTGGAATAGTCGTTAGGATTTTTGTTTCTTCCTTTGACCGTACTATAAAGGGGGCATGAGCGAGTAGCTTGACCTAGGTGAGTCTTATGTTTAGGTGTGGTACACACTTGTCAAACTTAGCACTAGGTAACTCTTGAAAAGCTCAGAGTTCAGTTGGAAGCAACTTGGTTCAAGTTGCGTCGCGTTTAGAAGTCGTTTGAGCAGTTTACCTATGACCGGACGCGGTCCTGGTCATGACCGGACGCGTCCGGTCAGTACTAACACTTCACTGCGGGTTTAACTGATCGACCGGACGCGGTCCTTAAGAGGACCGGATGCGGTGGTCAGTCTGACACGTGTTACAGAGAGTATCGACTGTGAAGTGATCGGCGCGTCCGATCACGTTCCAGTAAGGTCCCGTGGTGACCTGACGCGTCCGGTCACCTATGATCGGACGCGGTCGTGCGTCAGATCATTTTTCCAGTAAGCTCTTGCATGATCGGCGCGTCCGGTCATCTCTGATCGGCGCGTTCGGTCATCACAGATCGGCGCGTCCGGTCACTCAGCATAACTTTCGGTTTCCGACCGTTACACTTGACCGCGCGCGTCCGGTCATGTCGACCGGCGCGTCCGGTCAGTGCGCGTTTTGCTGTTTCGACAGATAACAGTTGGATTTGTTTGAGGGGTGTATAAATACATCCCCTCCACCTCTTTTAGAGGTCTCTTGTTCATTTGTTCAGCTGAGAAACACCTTTGAAGTGCAAGGGAGTGCAAGAGCCCTAGTGAGGATAGAGATTTGAGAATCAAAATTTGAGAATCCTCTCTAGTGATAAGAGTGTAGCAAGTGTGCATCCATCTTCTCATTAGGCTTGTTGTGGTCAAGTGAGAGTTCTAGCTTGTTACTCTTGGTGATCGACATCACCTAGACGGTTTGGTGGTGATTGGGAGTTTGGTGATCATCCGACGAGATTGTGGGTGACCCAACTCAAGTTGTAAGCGGTTTTGGGTGATTCGCCGCGACAGAGTGTCGAAGAATCAACCCGTAGAGAGCACTTGATCCTTGCGCGGATCAAGGGGGAGCTACACCCTTGCGTGGGTGCTCCAACGAGGACTAGTGAGGAGTGGCGACTCTCCGATATCTCGGCAAAACATCGCCGTGTTCCTAACCCTTACTTTCAAGCATTTACTTTCGTGCATTACTTTCATTGTGCATTACTTTCCTAGAATTGCTATGCTAATCTAGGATTGGAACTTAGGGTGTAAAACTTTTATCGGTAGAATCACAAGGAACACTAGTAGGCACTAGGGGTGAAGTTTGACTTGTAGGATTTAATTCTTGCAATTAATTTTTAGAAAAGCCCAATTCACCCCCCTTTTGGACATCTTGATCCTTTCACCGTGGTCATCATAAAACAAAATTTTATCTTTTACATTTTATAAATGAATATTACCATTTATGTTCTCATTTTTCCTGTATATTTGATAGCTTATTTTATCCCGTTGCAACGCACAGACATATTTGCTAGTAAAATATAATTAAACACACACATATTAGTTTGTCACTCCCATGTTTGTATTCTTGTGTCTTAGTTTCCTACTCCCTCCATTCTAAATTATAAGACGTCTTGGCTATAATGTTCCAAACACCACTTTTCATCTTTTTCGTACGTTTTCTATTCCCGTATTTTACAATCTTATTCCTATTCCTTTCTCCGTGCGTCCTCAAGTCAAATATATGACTTAAGCAACAAACCAATACTCAATGTTGTAAAAAAAAAACAAATAAACCAATACTCAATACAGTGATCCCATTGGTATGCCAGTTCGGTCAATCTAATACTCTTCTCCATTTGATCCATCACCATTTCCCCTTGTATCTGTATTTTGAAAGAGTGTAGCTTTAAAGCGTAGTCCTAATAAATGATTTTGTATCTTTCTTGTATATTTGAACATATAGGGGTTTACTAATTACACACACCTTATGTTCCCTATGTCTTTAAATCCATTTTTAAGCATGCATATTTGATATAGGTATCTTTTGATGGTTATCTGACATAAAATATGCTAGTGAAAACTTGACAAGAAACCCAAATTTTATCATAAATTTTGTATTCACAGATGTTGATGGACTTTGGCATTCCGTTTTGGAATGCCGTCACAATCATCTCCAAGAGTTTCCGAAATCCCTCTCAATTTTGATTTTTGTAGTATTGGAAAACCCGCTCTCCAACAACTCCTTATCTCAACTCCAATATTTCTGTAGTTGGTAAAATCCATAAAGGCGCGGAAGTATAAGCACGCCTATCCTGTGGGTCAATCTAGAGGTGGAAGGACGTGAGGAAGATTAAGAGTAAGAACTAAAACAAATGTATATGAGTGAAAGAAATTATACAAAAATGGTTAGGATGATTTGGAAATAGTTTGGAATTTCTGATGATGCAGAATATCTCCTACGTTTTAGGAGTGAGATTTTGAAAGTGGTTGGAGGACCCAACAAATATGCTCCTAACTTTTTTATCCACTTGGAAAACTCATTGGTTTACCCATTATTTTTTTTGAACTATCGAAGATGAGAAGGCCCACAATGACATTTTACATGCTTGTAGCAGTATTGAAATGACTAATATATCATTGATGCCTCCCACAGTTATGTTGTAGTTGTGCACATCAAATCTTTACGATATAAAATCTAACTTTGAATAATGTTTTAAAAAACCAATAATAACTCCAACATCCCAACATGTTGGAGCTATTTTCCTAAGACCAGTCTTCAATGAAAAATTTATCAGAGTTTCATATGCATTAACAAGTTGATATGACATAATATAAATGAAAAGAGAGGTGATAAAAATTTCAATGGATGAAATGAGTTTTATGGGGATGAAACTTGATTACACGGTTTTAAACACCTTAGAGTCTTGGAAAAAGAACCATAAAACTTTCGAGACTGGTCTAGTAAAAAACCTAAGGGTGAGAATTCATTTTGAGAGGATTATTCTATTCTTTTTTTAGAGAAAATCTTCTATTTTTTAATCTAATCTATACCTAATAATAATAAAGAGACAAAATTTCGGCCAAGATTTTTTTTCACCTACATGTAAGATATAAGACTCCTCTTAAACCAAGATTACATGTAAGATGTAAGACTCCATCTAAACCAAAATTCAATCTCAAATATGTTTATTTAGGAACATGAGCCAAATACGTGTCTGAAACACAAAACAGAAAGAAAAAGGAAAACAGACGAGCACAGAAGAGAAAAATGAAACCAAAAAAGGAAACAGGTGACAGGTCTGAAACAAAAAGAAGCACGGGCAAAATAAAAAAACGAAAAAAATGAAATTAAAAAGCTCTCCATGGTAAGATATATAATATTAAAAATTAAGATAAGATTCATATTTTCTTTGAACCTGTTTTTTTATTTCAAAATACCCTGATGTCCTTTGGCACGGCCGGACTCCGTATGCGTTTCGTAGATGTGGAAGTTAGAAATCAACTAAAATAAGAAGACAAAAAATAGTCAAAGTTACTAATAAAATAAAAAATAAACTCCAAATCAAAACCAAAAGGGGCACCTATGTTGTACCTGCCCAGCTCGTTCTTCATCCGGATTAGCTTATGTTTCTAGAATTGAACTCGCATATGCTTACAACCCTATAAATTTGTTTGCTACAACGCTCATTGCCACATTGCCGAGCATACACTATTGTGTTGTTCAATCGGACGAAGGGGATCTCGCCGCCGATTCATTCCATGGTCAGGTCTCACCGAGTGAGATGCTCCACGGGGCCCGCTCTGTCGCGAGTGCCGAGTCTAGATACCGTATAGCAACTTCGCCGACACGTGCGAGCTCTGGCTCCACCTCCGCTGTTCACACCACTGCTACCGCGCATCGCTCGGACGGCTGGGATCTGAGGAGCGCCTGCCGTGCCGACACTCCTGTTCATCGACGTATGTCGGCCATCACCTTTATTTACCAGGATGGGCGGTGTTCTCTGTCACATCACCACGTTGTCGTCCGAGGTGCCGGAACAGTCTGCACGCCAGATACATGCAGCGAGAGTTTGAGGCGCCATCGGGCATGGACGTGGCGATGCTAGGGCCATCTGGCCTGAATGGCTGAGCTCATAGGCCCGTGCATGTCTTTGCACTAGCGTTAGAGGTACGGACCGTGCTGCTTAAACCCTGAGTAACTGAATGTCCCACGACCATAGCTTAGCCGTATTGTGCGCTTTCCGATGTCTTGGCAGAGCACAACTAGACTCACCTGGATTGGAGCAAGATGGGTAGCAACAACTGCAAGAATTGCCGTGGATGTGGCATAGCGATGGAAGAAGCCACTAGATAAACAAGAAAAGCATGGTGCCTCAATTCTGATTGACACGACAACATGGAGAAAGAGAGAGATACAGAGACAAGTTTATTAAATTTTATAGAAAGAGCAAAAAATAATTTCTCCCCGTTGCAACGTACGGACACTTTTGCTAGTAATAATAAATAAGAAAGAAAAAAATAGAGCTTCGGCTATTTGGACCAACGCAACTTGGGCCGGCCTTACGAGAGGCAACAAATGGCCTAAACACCGAGCCCACAGCTTTTCAAAACCCTAGCCCAGCCCATGACTTACTAAAAACCCTAACCCCCCAAGAAGGAACAACGAGCGGACGCAGCGGCCTCATTCACTACCTGCACGGCGGCGACTCCGGACCAACGTGGCAGCGACGCGCGACCGAGGAGGTTAGAGCGCTCGCCGCTATGGCGCCGCCGCGCGGCGACAGGAAGAACGGGAAGGGCGCCGGCGGCAAGACCGACCTGCGCCTCGACCGGAATCAGTTTAAAAGGCACCGTAAGGAGGATGCAGCCGCTGAGCAGGGGGATGGCGAAGGAGAGCGGCAGCAGTCTGCAGCGCTCCTCGCTGCAGCTTCTGACGAAGCTGACTTCCCGAGAGGTAAGCGTCGAGCTGCGCAGTCCCGCAACACCCCCCTCCCTCCCCCCTGTCAATTTTGCTTTGCACTGATGTGGTGTTGTGCGTTTGTGGTGGTGGTGCTCAGGGGGACGCAGCCTCCTGAGCAAGGATGAGATGGCGGAGGCTCGCGCGGAGGCGGAGCAGGATTTCGAGAGGGAGGGGAAGAAGGGGAAGGGGAAAAGGAAGAGGAGCGGCGGCGAGTCGTCTGGTTTTGGCGCGGATGACGACTTGGGGACACTCTTCGGCGGGGCCACCACTGGGAGGCTCCCACGCTTTGCAAATCGCATCACAGTAAAGGTTACCCTCTTAAATTCCAGTTACTATGTAGGAATGGGTAGACCTTCCAATTGAACTGCATCATAGGTCCTTAACCTTGAATTCCGCACATTTAGGGTCTCTTAACTGCTCAGCATAAGTCAAGAGTATTGTTTAGGGAATCTAGCGATTAGAAATGAGAAAATGCTATAGAGACCCTAAGTGTGATCCCCTGTTGTGCACTTCTCTCTAAATAGTCAGCCTGTTAAAGAGAGTGGTTGTCATGTTGTATAACCTTACATGATAGAATTAAACCTTGTCCATTGTAATGCTACGATGTGTGATTCGTGCTGGACGCTCTAAGCTCCAGCCATCCTCATATGCCTTGAGCCCTTCAACAAGTGCTGGAGTGTGATTTCATGCACTATGTAAACAGTAGATTAGTTTTTGTGAAGTTTTAAAATCTCGAAAGGACCATTGAGTTGTGATATGCATTCATATTTATCTGGTAGCATGAAATGGGTTTATTAGAGTCAGAGGCAAGCCTTGACTGAAAAAAAATAACAAGAATCTGGATCACATATTCTTAAGATCATTTACATGCTGTCCCACTTGGCACACTTGTCCGCATTATATGATTTGCAAAATTCATATGTTTTTGTCTTAGCTACTATCCAAATTATTCAAGCATTTTAAATTTGAAGAGTAACTTGACTAAGGTGCACACACCATTTTGTTAGAAGTTAGAACCATGGTTATCGAGGTGGTAAGACAAGGCATGGCGACTGATTACTGCCTTACGCGTAAGCAGGTAAGGTGTGAGGTGAGCCGAGGCGACGCCTTACCACTCGAAGGAAAATGCAAAATAGCAGGGTAGAGCCTCGGAGGATGGAGAAAAAGGAAAATAAGGAAAAAAGTAAGGAGGAGTAAAAAGTGGGCTAGACCAGCCCATGTGCCCCTCCCCTCCTGGTGTGAACCTGTATATGAAGTCCCCAATCCCCTCTCTCCCGATCTCCAGCGCCGCAGTTGCACCTCTGCCCCTCTCGCTCGCTTTCCTCTCTCCAACTCTCTGCTGCTTCCCCTCCTTTCCCAAACTACTCTGCGCGCCTCAGATCGAGTGCTGCTGACATCCCCTTCCAAATCAAGGGATTGACAGGTGTGAGACAACGAAATCAAGATAGCAGTAGCAGGGCCAAGCAGGGCTAGAAGCAAAATTGAACGGGCCAGCAGCAGAATCGAGGGGGATACGGTGGAAATGATGGGGTGACCGCATACGTGTAAGGTGAAGGGCCTCTGTGGCGATCCTAGACCGATGTGACGCTTAAGCAACACTTGAACAATTTCTAAATAACCATGCTTACGACTAATTGTCTATTTCTGTCCTCTTCCAAATAAACACAGAATTATTGGTACTTGGGGCTCTACCTCTTCTCCACCAAGCGCAGAGCAGCCGGGGCTTGACCCTGGTGCTCTGTCATCCTCGTTACAGGCTATACTCCCTGCCCATTCCAATTATTCAATGACTTAAGGAGCTAGTCTTTTATTCTTATGTTGTCAAGTTGCACTGAACTTCTCTGGCATGTTTGGTTTAACGAATAGCTGGTGAGAGCAAATATATTTGCCATTGTTATTCCTGGAAGCGTTTCAGATGGTTCAGATGACCATTCAAACCCTTCAGCACATATACTGATGCACTTCCCATCCAACCTGTCATATTTTTGATCTAAATGCTCTCCATAAAAGGTTAATGGATTAGCCTGTTTTAGACAGTTTCAGTTGCAGTTGCTGGAATATTGTACAAGTCAATGCGCATTAAGATTAAGGTGATGTAGTGCTACATATGGATCACTCATTGGCATTGCATTAGTTGAGGCTGACAGGGTTGCCATTTGGTCCCTTGAACGAGATGTCTAGGTTATATATCGCTAGCTTTGTATTGGGTGGTGTTAGTGTGATTATTCTTATTTGTTACCTTGAAATGTTTGGATTTTGGAACATGTGATGACTGGCCTCAGGTTGGCAGCAAATGTCCTTATTTTAAGTCAGCTATGTGTACTATCTGTATCTATTTATTGAGAGCATGTTAACATGGACATGTAGTGGTCAGTTCTGGGATCTCCTATTGTTGTTGTCTTTAAATCCTTCACGAAATGCTGCTATATTGCTGAACTGGTCATGACATTTCCCTCCCTTTGTCAGAATATTTCACCAAATATGAAGCTCTGGGGTGTTGTAATTGAGGTTAACCAGAAAGATATCGTGTTAAGTCTACCTGGTGGAATTAGAGGGTTTGTTCGCTCAGAGGATGTGTGCGACATTGCTTTGCAGGAAAATCGTAAGGTAGATATTTTCTTTTTAAGTAATCCATAATTGATATTTCTTTGTCAGTGATTTGCCATCTGGTGAACCAACTGATACTGTTCTTTTGCAGGATAGTGAGAACAGTTTATGCGCAGAAGTTGTTCATGTTGGTCAGCTTGTTCCTTGTATAGTCCTACGAGTTGACGATGATAAGAAAGAAGGAAAAGTAAACAGACGGGTTTGGCTATCATTGCGATTAAGCCTACTGTACAGGGGACTTTCCCTGGATGGCTTGCAGGAAGGAATGGTAATTTTTAATCACTCTAATCTGGATGTGCTTCATAAGTGAGCTTTTGAGGCAGGAAAATATCAACTACGTATGGTTGTTTCATTGTGCACCTCTGTCCTTAATATTTTTATATTGTAATTTACAACCATTCGAGTGTTTGGTTCTTGATTAAATGATTTGATTATTGTACTGAAATTGTAAATGGAGCATGTTTTCTGAAGAAAAGTTGGGGCAAAAATTTACATGCAAAATCAGAATAATTGGTTAGAGCATGCACACACAAGCTTGCTACTATCTGTAGGAGCATATACACCCAGAAAAGATCAGATCCAGTTTTATAGTGAAAAAAAATCCTAACAGGCTATTGGGAACATTCACCATTTTTAAAGAATTTCATTTCCTCCTCACCCCGACCCCGTCCCATGAGACATGGTCACATGCACCTCCCTTCCCTCCCTCCCCCCTCCTGCCCTATTTGTGGAGTTTACCAGTTTTTTCAATAAATTATTGAACTTATCTAACTAAATGTTTGTTTATAATAAATCGGTTGTTCCTTTGATAGCTATACTGACTACTGAGTCTACATATGTGGAGGTGTTAACAGTCTTGCAACCGTATCGAAAACAAGGAGCTTGACAGGGCAACTGTATTGATTTTTTTTGCTACCTGATTACTACTACTTGATCTGCAGTATGCTAGATTTACTTAACCTTTTCTTTGTAGGCCTGTTTTATGCTCCCTGCTATTTTTTGACTTCCTAAAATCCTGGCTGTTGAACTTCCTAAAATTTGACAATTGATGCATTTAAAGCTATTGGAATTTGCTGTGTGAAAATTATATTACTAGAAATGCAGCCACAAAAGTGTTATTTTATTATTATATATTATATATTTATGTAAATTTATAGAAGGTAGAGGCCAAAGTCACATCATAGGGACCATAAAACGTCAAAAACATTCAAACAAAAAGAATGGAGGGAGTAGTTCCCATTGGAAACAGTTAGATTCTGATTCAAATCTTTTATGTAATGGATGCACATGTTGTGTTTCATTAGGTACTTACTGCCCAAGTCAAAAGCATTGAGGACCATGGTTACATTCTTCATTTTGGAGTAGCCTCCTTTAGCGGATTTATGCAAAAGGATGACAGAGGTACACTAAGCAATAAATTCATCAGATCGTGAAATCCTGGTGTTTCTTCATGACATATTTATATAACTGATTTCACTAGCTGATGTTCTAATAGCACCTGCTCATATTAGACTGCGCTCCCTGATAACATATAAGTTTTGCCTAGCAATCTTGAAGTTCTTTCTATCTGTTTTAGTTTGGACTGGACTTCCTGTTCTAGCAGGCTCGGTAGCTTACGAGCTTGTGGTTATATTGTTTCATACAGTTTCAATATTCTAAACATATTTTGTGCGAAAATACAAATGATCCGACCCTTCTCTCATATGCTTTCTTTTTGGTGTATTTTATGCATAAAAACAGTTTAGTTCTTAGAGTTTCTTTTGTTGTGTTCATGTTTGTAGTTCATGCACTTTTATAAGGCATAGTGTGGAGTACATAAAAATGTTGTGGTGTTACTTATGTAAACTTTAAGCTGCTCTCTATAGATTTATATGCTTGCTAGAAGGATAAACATTAGTGTTATTTGTCTTACTTAATATGGGCATTATACTTGAAATCTGTTTGATCTCTCCCATTGCCAATGCTGATCGTGATATTCTTTCTAGGGAGGTACTCAGGGAGTTGTTTAACTGTTGTTCTCTTGTACAGAAAATGTGAAGATTGAGCCTCGACAACTGATGCAATGTGTTGTGAAGGCGATTGACAAAACTCGGGCTATTGTTCACTTGAGTTCTGATAAAGACTTGCTTTCTAAATCTATTGTATGGCAAATCACTATAAATGCTATTTAATATCTTCTTTATTCTGATTGGGACCTGACACCTCTAATTTGTGGTTTATTGTTGTTTTTGTATAGATTAAGGATCTGAAAGGTCTTTCTATTGATCATTTGATTCCTGGGATGATGGTTAATGCACGCGTCCATTCAATTCTTGAAAATGGAGTCATGCTATCATTTCTTATTTATTTCAGTGGAACAGTAAGCTATTTTTTCAGACTAGACTCATTTTTGGCTTTACGGGAGTGTTTGTATTTCATTTCACAGTGTGTTCCTTCTATTGTCAGGTTGATATTTTTAATTTGTTGAATTCCTTTCCCTCTGGTAATTGGAGAGATGATTACAGTAAGAATAAGAAGGTATTCACTATTTTCTTATTGATATAATTGTTGTGTCTGTGGCGCCTACATTTTTGCAACATCTCTGATAGTCTGATGTTTTTTTTACGATATTGGATATCTGGAGTGATTTTCTGAGTACTTCCACTATAATTTACAGGTAAATGCTCGCATCCTGTTCGTTGATCCATCAACAAGAGCAGTTGGGCTTACATTGAACAAACATTTACTTCATCTTGAAGTACCCCCTATTGTAAGTTGTCTATTTTGGCATGATAATCAGTTTGATGTATTCTTATATGTTCCCCTTTATGCCTGTAAAGTTGGCCTCTGTACAAAATAGGAGTGCTGTTGTTTTATTCAGTGTTCTTTTTCGATTGGTAATTCTTCCTCATGCAGAATCTAAAAGCTGGAGATATCTATGATAAATCAAAGGTGCTGAGGGTAGATAAAAAGGCTGGTCTTTTTCTTGAAATACCTTCTCCAACTCCATCACCTGGATTTATTAGTGTATGTGAAACTGTAGTGAATATTTTATTGTACTTCATTGTTGAATGATGTGAAAGCTCTCACAAAGATGCTTCTTAATATGCTGATATTGTAACCTGATCCTCAGATACATGATGTGTCAGACAAGGATGCAAAAAACTTGGAGAAGTTTAAGGAAGGCAGTAGCTTACGTGTCCGTATACTTGGAGTGCGGAATCTTGAAGGAGTTGCAATAGGCACCGTAAAAGTAATTACACCACGTCACTTATATTTTTAAGCAATGGTATTCATCAAAAGGAATGCTAGTGGCACACTTGTATTATTGTGTCCTGATTTATTTCACTTGAATTTTTAATTTTCAACAAAGATACTGAGCAACTTTCTTTTATTTTATCTTTCATAGCTCATGTCACCTCATTTAACTTTTGGCATCGGTTTGGTGACTCATGCCTTTTGAATTTGATGTGAACATGCATGTATATTATACCCATGTTTACATGGTAATATAGGAGTTGCAATAGTGCAAGCTGTTAATTGGTTTTCATATGGTTTAGAAGACTTGCACTGTTGTGAACATGCATATTTAGTATATGTCCATGTCTACATGATAATATAGGTTATTGATATTTGTTGAGTCAATTTTATTGCCTTAGGATCTCTATGCTCTCTGTGTTTGCAGGACAGTGCTTTTGAAGGGTCTGTTTTCACTCATGATGATGTTAAACCTGGAATGTTAGTGAGAGCTAAGGTTGCTACTGTTGAGCCATTCGGTGCTATTGTACAGTTTTCAAGTGGTGTAAAAGCACTTTGCCCGCTTCCTCACATGTCAGAGTTGGAACATGTTGTGAAACCACCAAAGAAATTTAAGGTTGCTCATTTCCACTTCCAATTGTTTGATGTTTTTTTGGGAAACTATGTTAAGAGATGTTGAATATGATAATGAATGAACTTTAACTTTGTTCTTTGTGTAGGTTGGAGCTGAGCTTCTTTTCCGTGTACTGGGCTGCAAATCCAAGAGAGTTACAGTGACATACAAGAAGTCTCTGGTACTTTGCTCTTACCTTAAGAATTTCTATGAATTCTGGTATATTATATATAAGAGTACATGATATTGTTTTTAAATCCTTCCTAATTTTTCTCTAGCTTAGAATAATGAAGATAGAGCTCATATCCCTATTTATATGCATTCTTTGTTTTCTCTGAGACTGTCTAGTATGGATCTATTTCAGGTGAAATCAAAACTTGATGTGCTAGCATCATATGCTGATGCAAAAATTGGTTTAGTGACTCATGGATGGATTACTAAAATTGAAAAGCACGGTTGCTTTGTAAAATTCTACAATGGAGTTCAGGGTTTTGTTAGCAGGTTGGTATCACCATTTCCTATTTCTGAAGCAGATCAGCTTGGTGTTGTAAATCAAATTAGATTTCTCTATAAACTTGTAGATAATCAATAATGAAAGATGCACTTATTTACTTTTGAATTGTGTATCTGTCTGTGAGGGTTGCTGGTCTTGTGCTGTTCTTGGCACTAGTAAACAGATATTTCATCAGAGTTTTATTTATATGATATGATTCTGAATCATCTGCTTTCTTGTTTCCTGGTAAATTGATAGATCTGACCTTGGATTAGAGGCTGGAACTGAAGCAGAAAATGTTTATCATGTTGGTCAAGTGGTCAAATGTAGAATTATCAATGTGATCCCTGCTTCAAGGAAACTAAATGTTAGTTTTGTCATATCCCATAATAGGTGAGTTCTCTACATGCTCTTTTGTTCAACTATTTTTATGTTCTATTAATAAACTGCCCTTATTTGACATGACGAGCTGTAATTGTTGCCTTACTTTTTACATGTATTTTTTAGAATTTCTTTGAAGTTTATTGTTTCATAGAGCATTTTCTGTCATTTTACTTGTCATCTTTTAACAAGAAAAAAACAAGTATGTTTTTGAACTTGTACTGAATATCCAGAATTGCCATTTTCCTGATGTGTAGATTTATAATTTAACTTTTATCCTTTTTGCATTTACTTTTGCCCCATGTAGGGTTATTCCAATAGACACTCCAAAATTGGGTAGTATTGTCTCTGGTGTTGTGGAACGGCTTACTCCTGCAGCTGTTGTTGTCAGTGTAAATGGCTTCTCCAAGGGGACAATACTAAATGAACATTTGGCAGACCATCATGGTATATCCTCATCTGCTATATGATTTGCATGTAACCTATTGCATCAATAGTTTTCCCTTGTGGGTTCACACTCATATTCTTTGTTGCTGTTTATATTTCATATAACATTACTGCTCTACTGACCATGGTCTGTTTTTTCCCATTAGGTCAAGCTGCTCAGTTGAAGAATTTGCTGAAACCTGGGCACGAGTTCAACCAACTTCTAGTTCTCGGTGAAGTCAACAAACTTCATTTGCTATCAATGCACTTTGAAAAAAAAAGAACATCCCTTTTTTCTGTTAATAAACATTTGACGCTTTGGACATTCATTACACAATTATGTTATAAAATGATAGCAACAAAAGAACCTAAAGTCATTACGTCATGGCCAGTACAATTTTTTTTGAACCGATGGAGGATCGAGAATTCACTTTCTAAACTGTTGTATATCTAGAGGGAGTACCATACTACCATGTATAGTTTATGAAACAATGTGCAGAATTTCACTATGGCAAGTAGGAAGTTCACTGTTTTGCATGCACACTTGTAGCTTATCATGGTCTATACATGACTTCATGATACAGTCTGTGGTTTGCACTGCTAATGATGATGCACCTTTGTTGTCAGATGGATATTTGATCACATTGCTAATTTTTCGATCTGATTTTCTAATACCCGTCTGCAGATATTGAAGGTCAAAATTTAGTTCTTTCGGCAAAGCACTCACTTATCAATTGTGCAAATGACATTCCTTCAGAGATATCGCAGATGCATCCTGGAGTTGTAGTTCATGTAATCTTTCTCTATTTTTTTTTTGCATAGCCTAACATGAGCAACTCAGCTGACATTTATTTTATCTTAGGGTTACATCTGCAACATTATCGAAGCTGGTTGTTTTGTCCGTTTTCTCGGACATTTGACTGGTTTCTCTCCCAAGGACAAAGTAAGAAATTTTCAGCTCTGTCATTCTTTTTGTTGTTTTGATTTGAAAAGAATGTCTAATTTTTCTTGTTTCACAAAGGCAGTTGATAGGCGGATAGAAAGGCTTTCTGATGCATTCTATGTTGGCCAGTCAGTTCGGAGTCATATACTCAGCGTATGCCATAATTGTTGGTATATATTTGTTGTCATCCTCTATTACTTGTGTTCTTCTATTTTTTTTGTTCCTCCCCTTGCAGGTAAATGCGGAAACTGCTAGAGTAAAACTCGCACTTCAACAGTCAATGTGCTCCTCAACGGATTCTTCATTTATTCAAGGATACTTTCTTCTGGATCAGAAGGTTATAATAAAAACAATTACCTCTTACTCTATGTTCAATAGAAGTTTCCCAGACTCTGTGGTACTCCCTCCATTCCAAATTAAGATGTTTTGGCTTCTCTAGATTCATAGCTTTTGCTATGCACTTAGATATAGTTGTTGGAATGTGAGTGTATTAGGCCCATGAGGCTAGGCCCATGAGGCCCATGTATGGTTACCTATATAGCTACCCTTCTAGGGTTAGCTCAAATGAATAGAATCTCTAACATGGTATCAGCAGCTTAGGTTTTTCCTCTCCAACCGCCGCAGTCTTCTCAGGCCGGCGCCGCCGGTGCCGCCGCCTCCCCATGGCAGGCCGGCCGCCGCCTCCTCCTTCCCCATCCTTTTCCCCCCCTCTCCCTTCTTCCTCCTGGGGCCCTTCTTCCTCCTGGGGCCCGATGGTGGCTGCTGCGAGCGCAACCGCGGCCCATCCTGGCGCCGCCACTGCTGCCCGTCCTGGCGGCACCACCTCTGCCCATCCTGGCGGCGCTGCTGCTGCCCGTCCTGGCGCGCCCGCCGCGGCTGGGGCTGGCCGCGCCGCCCCTCCCCCGCCCTCTGCTGTGAGTGGCGCCGCCCGTCCTGGCGCTCCTGCCGCGGCTGTGGCTGGCCGCGCCACCCCTCACCCGCCCTCTGCTGTGAGCGCCGCCGCCGCTTCCCAGCCCCCTGCCGTCGCTGCTGCTCCTGTGGGCGCAGCCGCCGCTGCTCCTAACGATGCGGCTGCTGCCCCTCCTGGCGCGGCCATCGGCGACCCTGGCACCACCGACGCCGGTGGAGCCGCCCCTGCCGGTGGCCCTGCTCTGAGTGGCTGCCCTCCGCCCAACTTTTCCAGTCGAGGCTGCCTCCCAGGGCCAAGGCAAGAGGGCGTCGTTTCCCTGGGGCGCGGGCACAAGCCGGCAGGCGCGTGCGTCTCTGCCCGCTACTTCCCCTGCGGGCCTCACCGCCGCTGCTGCGGCTGCTGCATGGCGCGCAGCCGCCCTTGCCGCCGCGGCGGGTGGTGCTGCTGCGGCGCCGGCGCGACCGCCGCTGCCTCTCGTGCCACGTGCCGCCGCCGCGTCGCTCGTAGGGCCTCCTCGGCTCCCTACCCTCCGACATCGGCTCCGTCTCCTCCGCCGCTGCAGCCGGACCATCTTCCTGGCGCCGCCACCACTATGGCCGCGAGCGCCGGCGCTGCTGGCGCGGGGGGCCCAACCGCCGCCACTGCCCTCCTACCGGAGCAACTCCTCCACTTCTATACCTCACAGTCGTCGGTGCCTCCAACGAGTGAGCTTCGCCCGTCGGCGGCCATGCTCACTGGTGCTCCAGGGTTTCACCCCACATCCCTGTGGGCTACACCTTCCGGTGCCTCGCCGCCCGGAATTGTCGGTTGGGACCCAGCTGCCTTGGCCTACTCCTTCAGCACCACCGTCAGCCCTCCGCCCTCCAGTCCTGATTGGATCGCCGACTCGGGCGCCACTTTCCACACCACGCCTGATGCGAGTTTACTTTCTTCTCTTCGTTCTCCCCACCCTTCCTGTCCCTCTTCCATCATGGTTGCCAATGGCACTTGCATTCCTGTCTCCTCCGTGGGCACTGCCAGTTCCCACGGCTCTTTTCATATCCCTGATGTTCTTGTGGCTCCCGGTATGGTTCACAACCTTCTCTCTATTCGCCGTTTCACAACTGACAACTCTTGTTCGGTTGAGTTTGATCCTTCTGGTCTCACCGTGCGGGATTTGACCTCCCGTAGTCCTCTGCTACGGTGTGACAGCACTGGACCTCTCTACACTCTTCGGTTTCCGGCATCTGTTTCACCTTCTTCGCATCCCTTCTCCTCAGCCGCTTTCGCCGCTACTACTTCCACCACTACTTGGCACCGCCGCCTCGGCCATCCTGGCCGGGATGCCCTCATGCAGCTCAGTCGTACTTCAGACGTTCGGTGTCCTCGGCCTCATGATGAGCCCTTGTGCCCCGCGTGCCAGCTAGGCCGTCACGTTCGTCTTCCTTTTCAGTCTTCTTCCTCACATGCCACTTGTGTGTTTGATCTTATCCATTGCGACTTGTGGACTTCCCCTGTTCTCAGCATGTCTGGCTATAAGTACTACTTGGTGGTGGTCGATGATTTCTCCCATTACTCCTGGACTTTTCCCCTGCGCGCCAAAGTCCGAGGCATTCCCCACTCTCAACCACTTCTTCGCTTGGGTATCCACTCAGTTCGACCTCACCATCAAGGCTATCCAGTGTGACAATAGCCGTGAGTTCTATAACTCAACCTCACGTGCCTTCTTCCTTTCTCACGGTGTCCAGCTGCGCATGTCTTGTCCGTATACCTCATCTCAAAACGGCAAGGCAGAGCGCATGATCCGCACAACCAATGACACCATGTGCACCCTTCTGCTCCAGGCATCCCTTCCCGCTCGCTTCTGGGCTGAGTGTCTGCACACATCCACCTATCTCCTTAACCGTCTTCCTTCTACTGCCTGCCCAGCTCCCACACCTCATCATGCTCTTTTCGGTACCCCTCCTAGATACGACCAAGTCTTTGGGTGTGCGTGTTACCCTAACACCGCCGCCACCGCTCCTCATAAACTAGCTCCCCGGTCGACTCTATGTGTTTTTCTCGGATACTCTCCGGATCACAAGGGTTACCGATGCTTCGACCTTTCCTCTCGCCGTGTCCTCATCTCTCGCCATGTCGTGTTTGATGAGTCGGCATTCCCTTACTCCACCACCTCTACCTCTACACCTCCTGGTGACCCTGCGGAGTCTTCCTTTTTTCCCACTGACCCGGTGTTTCCGCCACCCTTCTCCCTCTACCCTGCAAGTACTACGGCGACCCTGCCGGCCTCGCACCAGGACTTTCCTCCTGTTGTGCCCGACGCTGCCGTTCCGATCGTGGGACCGAGCGCCCCGACCCCACCTCCTGGGCGCTTCGGCCTCGTCTACCAGCGCCGCCGGGAGCCGCCACCACCACCACCTCCTCCAGGGCGTTTCGGCATCGTCTACCAGCGACGGCGGGAACCAGCTCCGCCGCTGCCGCCGGCGTCGTCGCCTTCGCCACCAGTGTGTGCTCCGCCGGCCCCGCCGCGCTCTCGCGCCGATCCTCTAGTGGACCACCCGCCTCTTCTTCACCGAGACCCTCGTCACATTCACCCGATGGTGACGAGGCAGGCGTCTCGCCCGCAGGCCCTTAACGCCGCCGCATGCGAGCCGGGGATCTCTCCAGTACCCTCTTCTGTCCGCGCGGCCTTGGCGGATCCTCAGTGGCGCCGCGCGATGGAAGAGGAGTATGCGGCACTCCTCGCCAACCAAACGTGGGACCTTGTGCCCCGACCGCCGGCCTCCAACATTGTCACCGGCAAGTGGATCTGGACGCACAAGAGGCGTGCTGATGGTTCTTTGGAGCGCTACAAGGCTCGCTGGGTCCTCCGCGGCTTCACCCAGCGCCCCGGCATTGACTTGATGAGACCTTCAGTCCCGTGGTGAAGCCAGCTACAGTCCGCACGGTTCTCTCACTGGCTCTCGAGCGCTCCTGGCCTGTGCATCAGCTGGATGTCAAGAATGCCTTCCTCCATGGCACTCTGACTGAGACGGTCTACTGCAGTCAGCCGACCGGTTTCGTGGATTCTTCTCGTCCTGACTTGGTCTGCCGGCTCAACAAATCTCTCTACGGGCTCAAGCAGGCACCCCGGGCTTGGTACTCTCGTTTCGCTACCTTCCTGCAGACTATTGGTTTCACGGAGGCCAAGTCTGACACCTCCCTGTTCATATACCACTATGGGGGTGACACTGCTTACCTGCTGCTCTATGTGGATGACATTGTCCTCACCGCCTCCAGTGAGTCTCTGCTCCACCGCATTATTGCCTCTCTCCAGAAGGAATTTGCTATGAAGGATCTTGGGGTGCTCCATCACTTCCTCGGCGTCACTGTTGAGCCCCGACCTTCAGGCATGTTCCTCCACCAGCGGCAGTTCACTTGTGACATCCTGGAGCGAGCAGGAATGACTGACTGCAAGTCCTGCTCTACCCCGGTTGACACCCAGGGGAAGCTGTCAGAGGCTGGGGGTCCGATGCTTGGACCAGCAGACTCTACCGCCTACCGGAGTCTTGCTGGCGCGCTCCAGTACCTCACCTTCACACGGCCGGACATCACTTATGCCGTACAGTATATTTGCCTCTACATGCATGCTCCGCGGGAGCCCCACATGGCTGCTATGAAGCGCCTTCTCCGCTACCTCCGTGGCACCCTAGGCTACGGGATGCTCCTCGGCCGATCCTCCACTGCCGAGTTGATTGTCTACACCGACGCTGACTGGGCGGGCTGCCCGGACACCCGCAGATCCACCTCCGGCTACGCTGTCTTCCTCGGCGGCAACCTTGTCTCCTGGTCGTCCAAGCGCCAGCCGGTGGTCTCCCGCTCCAGTGCCGAGGCGGAGTACCGTGCTGTTGCCAACGGTGTGGCCGAGGCCGCCTGGCTCCGCCAGCTCCTGGCTGAGCTTCACCGCCCTCTCGCCAGGAGCACGCTCGTCTACTGCGACAACGTCAGTGCGGTCTACCTCTCCACCAACCCCGTGCAGCACCAGCGGACGAAGCATGTGGAGATTGACCTACACTTCGTCCGTGACCGTGTGGCCATCGGCGATGTCCGAGTCCTTCACGTTCCGACCACCTCCCAGTTCGCCGACATCTTCACCAAAGGCCTCCCGTCCTCGACCTTCACCGAGTTTCGCTCCAGCCTCACCGTCACCAGTGGCTAGTTGCGTCTGTGGGGGGACGTGTGTGTGTGGTCTTTCTTCTTTCTTGTTCAGCCTCGAACTCCGCTGCGCCGGTAGTTCAGGCTGCGGGGGGGTGTTGGAATGTGAGTGTATTAGGCCCATGAGGCTAGGCCCATGAGGCCCATGTATGGTTACCTATATAGCTACCCTTCTAGGGTTAGCCCAAATGAATAGAATCTCTAACAATAGTGTGTGTCTAAATACATAGCAAAAGCAATGTATCTAGAAAAACCAAAACGTCTTATAATTTGGAGTGGAGGGAGGCTTGTAATAATTGCGCTTCGATGTGATGGCATGTGAGATTTTGTGGAACCTTCTAAGTAGTTACAGTTTTCTTGTGGGAATGTGGGGACATGTGTAACTAATGGCTATTTTCTTGTATTATGTTACTGTATGTAGTTGTCCAGATGCTACTTTCCTTTTTATATGTGTACTCTCAGGGCACCTCGCTCATTTGCTGGCATATGTGATAGATGTGGCAGGTCTCCTACAAGATAATCTAGGATATGTGAATTTGCTGTGGGTCTTCATGTAGGGTATTTTATTCAATAACTTTTTGCTTGGATCAAAATACCACTGCCAGTAACTCTGAAGATAAAATTTCATATGTTGATATGTTAAGCTTATTGATAATGATGTTTTAGCGTGCACTTATCATTTGTGGCTACCTCTGATATAGATTACAGCATTGAAGTACTCAAGCAATGATTGGGCTCACACTTTTGGCATTGGTAGCTTAATTGAGGGGGAGGTGGGAGCAATAGAAGAATATGGTATTATCCTTAACTTCAAAGACCATCCGGATGTTGTTGGCTTAATCGAGCACCATCAACGTAAGTAACTTTGTCCTTTCATGATATTGACTATCCAACCCGCAATCCTGCCAATTTTTATCTTTTTCTATTTTTGCAGTTGGTGGCAGTAGTGTGGAAGTGGGATCTTCTGTGAAGGGCCTTGTTTTGGATTTATCCGATGGAGTTGTTAACTTGTCCCTTAAACCAGAGCTAATTGGCAGTGTTAGAAATGTTGGAAAAAAGAAGGTAATGTTTGTACCCTTGGTATGAAGTTGTTAGTATACCTGGTCAGGCATGCCCTTGGTATAACATTATATCATATCGTAACAACTTTGTCCGGATCTCAGTCCCCATTTTTTTTATTGTCACCTTTAGTAAGCATGATATGCAGTTTTTGAAACTACATATTCAATCTCTATTTCATGTATTATCATAACTCTACATTATATCTCCTGTTTCACTTTAGAAACGCCAAAGGGCTGCAGTTGCAGAAGACTTGGAGCTTCATGAGGAAGTGAATGCAGTTGTGGAAATAATCAAAGAGAGCTATGTGGTGTGTAAATTACTCTCTTGATTGACCAATTTGTTTGTTGTTGAATTGTAGGCTGATTGCAATTATTTACTTTTTTGTTGTTGTTTTGTTTAATTCAGGTCCTTTCCATCCCTGAGTACAATTACGCAATTGGTTTTGCACCACTGATGGATTACAACTCACAACTGCTTCCCCACCACCACTATGATAATGGACAACGGTAATATTTGGAAGTTTGCCCATTTTGATTCCAATTCTTACCTTGTTACATACTTCTCCCGATGGGAAATATAAGAACATCAAAGTTTGTCATAGTCATAGGTCAAACTCTTTTAACATTGATCATCAATATGTAAAATTTTATATAGATTGACAAGGGAAGATCAGCAATTCAGCATTACCAGGGCCTTGTTTAGATTGTAATTTTTTTCAACTTTGGCTACTGTAGCACTTTCGTTTGTATTTGGCAATTAATGTCCAATCATGGACTAATTAGGCTCAAAAGATTCGTCTCGTGATTTACAACCAAACTGTGCAATTAGTTATTTTTTTATCTATATTTAATGCTCCATGCATGTGTTCAAAATTTGATGTGATGGAGAGTGTAAAAATTTGGAATTTGGAGTGTATCTAAACAAGGCCTAGATACATTGTAATCATTGTAATAGTTCTTTCATAATATGTTAATATATAAGCTTTTTCATTAAAGATAATATATTTTGTATAAATATTACTACTCAAAGTTGAAGAAAAGTTTAAACTGTGTTGAACCTTTATGGATTTATATTTCCAACTGGACGAAGTATCTGCTACTATTTGAGTACCCCTTACCCAAGGCTTTGACATAAATGCTGAGGAAACTTGAACCTCTCTATTTGTACTAGATAGTGCAGAACAATGTCATAATTAATCTCTTGGTATAAATTCATTTAGGGTTACAGGTTTATCACTTTATCAGTCTTGACATAAATTGATTTTGAATTGCAGCTTTATCACTACAGAATGTTGTAATTAGTCTATTGATATGGGCATCTAATGTATAAATGAGCTTTGCTCATGTGATCCCAGCTAATATTTGCTCGAGCTTGCAACTATCATAGCTTAAGCAGGAACATGTGAGCGAAAGAATAAAGAAGAATGATATTTTGTGTTAGAAAAGATTGTACTTTTCTTTAGTGCAGAACAATAAAGAAGAGTGATTTCTTATCTGGTCTACGCTACCCACTTGTTTTCTTATTTTTCTTTGTGTGTTTTTTTTTTCTTTTTGAAGCATTACTGTGGTTGTTGGAAATATCCCAAGTTCTGACTCTTCTGGAAGACTTATCCTACTACCAAAAGCTTCAGCTCAGTATTCTGTCCTCTCTGAATCTAAAAGGGCTAAGAAGAAATCAGGCTACAAAATTGGGTCACTTGTTGAAGCAGAGGTGCAACTATTTTCAATTATGATCCTAAAATTGGCAAATGTTTTCATCTTCAATGTCTGCAAACTTTGCTTACACAAATTCTTTTTGGACATCAGATTATTGATATCAAGCCGCTTGAACTTCTACTGCAATTTGGTGGCAATCTTCATGGAAGAATCCATATTACTGAGGTGAACACCAGACATTGCTTGAGATGCCTTTCTTATAACAATATGTATTGGCTAATTACTAATTAGCGATTCATTTCTCATAGGTTCTTGAAGAGGATTCTGATGAGCATCCCTTTAGTAAACTCAGAATAGGGCAAAAGCTTATTGCCAGAATTGTTGCAGAGGCTGAACCTTCTGGAAAGAGTGGTAAAAACTTCAAATGGGAATTGTCTATTAGGCCATGCATAGTCAAGGGTATGCTTTATTGTCTATTTTTAATTTGTCTATTCCATGATAAACAATCATCTCATATAGATCTTACAGCTTTCATTCAGTTCATCCATAGCTAAAATCCTATATGCCGACTGCTTTGCATTTTGTATACCTTTTTGTGTTTCTTAATCTTTGAGATGGCTAACTTTTCTTATTGTTGGATCTTTTTTTTTTCTTGAAATTAAACAGGAGAGTTTGAAGAATTAACTGCTCGAAAAGAACAAAAGCACACTACAAATGAGATTGTACGTGCTTATGTCGTCAAGGTGGACAAGGAATGGGTCTGGTTAACTGTATCAAGAAATGTTATGGCTCATTTATTTGTACTTGATAGTTCTTCCGAGCCCAGCGAACTGAAAGAATTCCAGCAGCGCTTTAGTGTAGGCCAAGCAGTGAAAGGCCGTGTTATCAATGTGAACCGGGAGAAAAGGTTACTTCGGTTGAAGGCACTTGATAACCAATGCACACAGCTGAATATAGATGAAATACAACAATCAAAGTCCTCTGTGTTTGAACAAACAAAACAAGGAGATATCATTGGTGGACGTGTTCAAAAAATTCTACCTGGTGTTGGTGGGCTTGTCGTTCAGATTGGACCTCATCTCCATGGGAGGGTTCATTATACTGAAATTGTTGACTCATGGGTGGCTGAACCCTTGTCTGGATTCCATGAGGGCCAGTTTGTGAAGTGCAAGGTCCTGTCTGTGAGCCGCTCATCAGAAGGATCACCTCGAGTTGATCTATCACTCCGTTCATCAAACCTGATCAGAGACTCTAACAACTCAGGACTAGTTGATGATCTGTAAGTGCTAGAGCTCATGTTCTGTTTTTCATCAATTAAGGAACAATGCTCTTTTATGTGTTAAGTGTTCTCTTCCATTAAAAAACATAAACAGTACTCCAAACTGGCTTTGTGTATGAAGCATTAGCTCCAGATCTTTCCCTTCTGGGGGTAAAATCCTGAGCCACTACCACACAGCCAAGCAGGCCCTATGATTGTTGTTACATTGTCCAGAAAGTATATGTAGCATTCCCATTGTCATTTACATCATGTATCATTGTTGTTTCTTAGGGCAACCTGTACCTCCCGTATTGAAAAGATCAAGGATCTGCTTCCCGGAACTGAGATTAAGGTATTTTTCACAAATTTTTTTTACTATTTTACTTTTTATCTGAAGTTCTGTGCAATAAACATAATTTAACATGTGAATAAGACAAGTCTATAATTCAGGCATTATCTAAACATATATTGAATTTATCATTCATGAAAAACACAATCTGCTATTTGCCAACAAAAAAAAAGCTGTAAATAATGTTGGTGTCAACTCGCATAGTATAATTTTGGGTGAATTCCCTGCTGTACCAGAACATCTGTGTTTCTTACCTCTTGTCCAAAGGTTGCCTGCAACTGATATTAAAATTTTTGTTTATACCTGTCAATTGTCATTGCTGAAGTTGTAGTATGCCATGAATTGAAGTTAGTTTTTTTAGGGGAAATACAGTAGGGGAGTCCCCTACTGTGCATTTTATTAAAAAGGAGTTACAGAAAAGGAAGACAAAACCGGTATATATTTTTTTCCCTCGAATTAAAACCTGTATATATAGGTGAAAGGTGGAAAATAGTGGCATGTAACAGGCAGCCAAGACAGAGAAAAAGGGCGCACAAGCTAGTGAATCGAGTTTAGCCATAAATAAATTGAATTTAGTTTTTCGGTGAATATATTTGATAAATAAAGGCGTGTTTTTTTTACCATTTACTACTAACTGTATCTTCTGTAATGTGAAGTGACATGATTTGTTCTGCTAAAATTCTAGGGCTATGTGAAGAATGTTAATTCCAAAGGATGTTTTATTATGCTTTCTCGAATGGTTGAGGCTAGGATTACTCTATCAAATTTGTCAGATGAGTATGTTGAAAATCCGCAGAAGGATTTCCCTGTTGGAATGCTTGTACATGGAAGGTGAGATCTTACCATTTTCAAATGCTCATATAAATTATAGATATGTTCTCCTGTGAAACTAACAAAAATCCGCAGGGTCCTGTCTACGGACCTATCATCAGGGAGAGTTGAGGCATCACTTAGGAAGAGCACTGGTTCCAAATTGGAAAAGCTGGATGATATTAGTTATAGTGATTTGCATGTTGGGGATATCATTGATGGCCAAGTTAAGCGGGTTGAATCCTTTGGATTATTCGTTACAATTCGGAGAAGTGAACTGGTACATTGTTATCACTGGACTCAGCCTTTTGAAATCATTGTGTATTCTGTTTTGTAAATACTCTTTTGCAGGTTGGTCTGTGCCATGTATCAGAACTTTCTGATGAACCTGTTGTTGATATTAACTCTTGCTATAAAGCTGGTGATATGGTTAAAGCCAAAATTCTGAAGGTAAGGTTTATCTTTTTCAGGATTTTCATTTGCCATTGCACATTTTAAAATACGTTATTTTATTTTAAAATAAAGATCGATGAGAAGCGGCATCGAGTATCACTTGGAATGAAGAAGTCGTACTTTGATTCTGATCTGACTGCTGACACAAATGATGATGAAGATGATGAAAGTGCTCTTATTGACATCAGTGTTGCCCCTCAGATGGTTGAATATCATAACAGAAGTTTAGTTCATCGCAAAGCAGAACCAATGGTTTCTGTGCCGTCTCTTCAGGTTTCCTTGGATGAATCTGAAGGTTCTGACCTAGAGGATAATAATAATAATAATAATAATAATAAAGGTCTTCAAATTGCAAATGGAACTGAAGCAACTGATAAAAAGAATGATAAACAATCAAAGAAGGAAGCAAGAAAACAAAGGTATTCAGACATTTGATTCTACTCTGTGACCTTATTTTGTTGACATATGCATCAAACTTTACATCCTTCTATGGTTTTCAACAGGGAACTAGAAATCAGTGCTATGGAGGAAAAGGCTTTGCAGGGAGATGTACCACAAACTCCAGATGATTTTGAGAAGTTGGTCAGGAGCTCCCCAAATAGTAGTTTTGTATGGATAAAATATATGGCCACTTTGTTAGATCTTGCAGATGTTGAGAAAGCACGTGCAGTAGCTGAGAGGTCTGTCTACTGCCCAAAACATTTGTTTTTAATATCGAAAAGATCTTTGGTGATAGGAAGTTGCTTTCTATCATCTTAATAGTGTTGATAGATTTGATTTGGTCTTCTGTTGGTTTCATTTTCAAAGGATGTAGAATTTACTTGTTGAATCATCCTTTCAAAAATTTCCTTTTGTTTCTGTCAATTCAGATGACATGTGTTTGCCCTTTTTGTGTTAGTTTATCTAAACTTTTTGGATGCATCACTTGTCATCATCTTTTACAACTCTCTCATGTTTTTAGGGCTTTAAAAACAATAATCCCCAGAGAAGAAGAGGAGAAACTTAATGTTTGGGTAGCATATTTCAATCTGGAAAATGAATACGGTAGTTCACGGGAGGTAAAGCTGAATAATGATGTATTTTGGGTTGCTGTGCTGTACTTGGATATACTGAGACACTTGATTGTGTACACCACAGGATGCTGTGAAAAAGGTATTCCAAAGAGCCTTGCAATATTGTGATCCCAAAAAGTTGCACTTGGCTCTTCTTGCGATGTACGAGAGGACCGAACAGTATGAACTTGCAGATGAACTTCTAGACAGAATGACCAAAAGGTTCAAAACTTCCTTCAAGGTTAGTTTGTATTTTTTTTTTTGAGTTGAAACCATAAGGTTATGCCACATTCAATATGCCCTATTCGTATCTGGAGATCCTATTTGTGACCTGTATAATGTAACTGCAGATATGGTTATGCCGCATTCAGTTCGCCCTCAAGCAAGGCAAGGATGTTGAGTACATCAAATCCATTGTAAACCGTGCGCTTTTAAGTTTGCCACATAGGAAGCGCATAAAGTTCCTCTCGCAGACAGCTATTCTAGAATTCAAATGTGGGGTGCCTGAAGAAGGAAGATCCAGATTTGAACTAATATTGCGGGAGTACCCAAAAAGAACAGACCTTTGGAGTGTTTATCTTGACCAAGTAAGGAGCATTAAATTCATCAAAGTGGCATCTGTACTTTTTATTCTTTCAAATCATGCAAGTTTGTTGACATACATTGACCTTTTGTAGGAAATCCGCATTGGTGACATAGAAGTTATACGTGCATTGTTTGAGAGGGTGACTTGTCTTACCCTACCTCCAAAAAAGATGCAGGTATGACTCCTTTCTAATTGTTTGAGTATTTTGCTGCCTTATATGTATTGTGAAATACATGCATAAACTTCACTCAGTGATTCTGTCATCATGCTGCTTTCACTTCCTGTGTGTACTTGATTTCATATGAGCGAAATATTACCTATTTTGCTTTATGTTACATTTCTTTGCTAAAACTCAACCTTGAAATGGGTGTTGGCTTATTTCTTAGTTGTGTTTCTGTCATGAAATCTAGCATCTTTGTTCTTTTTACTGTAACACTGACATGATTGCTTGAATTAGTACTGTGTTGATTGTTACTTGTTCCACTATGGTTTTGTGCTTCGCTATGTTTTTCTGGTAAAAAATTATTATAATAAGATGTCCCATGTTCTTTGGGACTTGATCTTTATGCTCAATGCTGTGTGCTTCACTGTCGCAGTTCTTGTTCAAGAAGTACCTTAATTTCGAGAAGTCACTGGGTGAAGACAACGAAAGAATTCAGCTTGTGCAGCAGAAGGCAATTGAATATGTTCAGAGTTCACTGCCGTCACAAGACAACCCTTGAACTTCATGAAACTTGATCTTTTACCTTTGTGGCACATGGAGACGGAGATTGATAAGCCCAAGGACAACAAATTTTTGCTCGTTACACGAAGACAAGCTTAGGAAAACGGAGATTGGTAAGCCCAAGGACAATCACATTTTTGCTCGTTACAAGAAGACAAGCTTAGGAAATGCCAGTCGTACAGATGATCTCTTTGATGACCCCTTGAACATTATTGTGAAACGGTCAATGTCAAATGTGGGCTATTCAAAAATTTTGTTTGAAACCGTTATATTAATTATGAAGCATTAAATCTAGTCTGCCATATTTCACCCAAATGTTTGAAAGGATCCATCCTAATATGACTGGATCCCGTTTGCACAAATATTGATCTGTTCTATCTGTTGTATTGATTGTTGAGGCAGAATTGAATGGGTAACAGGATGTCTTTCTGTGCTACTCACTAGCTTAGAAAGTACTAGAGCACCTGCCTAAAATCCGTTCGTTAAGGACACTCAAACATGTTATTCAACGTACTTTTGTTGGACTCGGAATTATTATGACGACGCTGCATTTAAGAGAACTGAAGAACGAGTGTACTCTGTACAAGAGAGAATCTAAACAAGAGAGAATAAAAAGTTTCATGTTTCTCATTATTTTCTCCGTGCTCATTGTGCTCTATGAGTCCATGCACCGATCCATAGAACGATTTCTTAACGTATTAGGTGGCGTTTGGGAAATGGGAAACGGGGACTACGATGGGGAAATGAAGGGTGAGATAGATTTGATCCCATGTTTGGATGATGGGAAATGAAGAGAGGGATAGGGAAATAAAGACTAGCATATACATCCCATAGCCTCTTCTTTTATCCTAATCTATTTTCATTTATTATCTATCCCAATCCTCATCCAAAACGTGCCTTTATTAGCATGGGTTCTACCGAGCTGAAAGGCAGGAGGTCAAAGATCAGCCTTTATTGTTCTATTGTTCTTGTATTACTCAGGATGATAATACTACTTGCATGAATAACCATAAACACAACATTTGTGGATGCTTGAAGCATCACAGTACCATGATCGACCCTAAAGTGCTGTTGTCGGTGTTATTTTAGCGCCGCGCTACTCAAAGGAGTTGATGGCTAGCACTCGAGACACAAGGAATTTATACTGGTTCGGGACGAAGCCTACGTCTAGTGCCGGAGACTGCGGGTACGTGTTTCTCAAGTTTAAGTGCTTCAAACGGCTTACAACAGGGGGTATGCAAGTTAGGGTTCTATGGATACAAAGCTAGGGTAGAGGAAATCCATCCTTAAGAAGAAGGCCCAGCTCCCCTTATATAGCCGTGGGGGCCAGGTTACATGTAGAGATGAAGGGTTCTCTCGGCCCGAGTGGCCGGGAGCCCGAGGGGAATGAGAAGCTAGTGTGCTTGGTCAGCACTCCATCATGTCTTGTCCTTGCTTCTGTACACACGTCCGGGTATGGTCGTTGAGGTCTTGCTCCCTATGCCAAGGCATGACATGCCATGGCGCCACTATGTCGGCTGTGGTGGCACTGTGGGAATGTGGGAATGGTTGTTCACCAACTCCCCTGTATGGCATGGGCTCATCGTGGTCGTCGTGGCCTTTGTACTAGCGTCCTTTTCTTTGGGGATAAGTCATGACATCACTGTATGAGGAGAGTGGCTGTCCATCGTGGGCTGCCTGCTCTCTTGGTCACGGCCCTGTTGCCCCGACCTCTCCTGGTCGGGTCGGGAGCATTGGATGCGGTTGATTTCATAGGAGCTGGCTCCTGATCGTGATTCCCATACCGTAGTGGGTGTGGTCGTACGCCCGTCCATCAGGTTGGACGTGATTTGGACGGTGCTGAGCCACGCAGGGTGACGTAGCCAAGTCCTAGTATTGTCTTGTCTGTCAGCGCAGTGCTACCCAAGGTGTGATGCTTTGCCCTAGGGCCTACTGGTTTGATGGGGGTGGTCGTCCTCCCCGTACCCGATGGAGTGCGCGTCCTGTCCGGGCAGGTGCATTTAATGTGTCCACCCACCTCTCGTCCTTTCCTTAGTGGCTAAGGCCGGAGGTGGTCGAGGGCACAGGGCGGTGCTTGGCCGAGAGGTGAGAGAAGTCGAGGCGGGCCTCATACAGCTCGGGGGAGAGAGGTCGATGCAGGCCACGGTCTTGCTGGGTCGTGGTCATCTAGGACGTCTTAAGCGACTCTCCTATCCATGTCTTGGGGGTACCCCGATTATGTATCTCCGACAGTAGCCCCGAGTGTTTTTACAATTAGAGATAATCATGAAGGCACTCTCTCTTCGAGTGGTGCTCGAGTGGTCGGGGCATTAGTGCGGGCCATGGCCACTGCACGTCTGTTTGGGTGCATCTCGGGGCACGGTGCATATACACTTGTCAGTCGTCGTCCGTCTAAGGCGCCTACCGTCTCTGTTTTGACGGGATTCGTCGATTGGCGTGCGCCAAGTCTGGCAGTCCAATCTGCTGCGTGCGGTCTAATCTGGCCTGTTCTCCGCGCTATAAGCTTTGCGTGCCTTAGGGAATCTTTGAGGCATAGGCCTATAGGCTTTATTTCGGCCGTTTCGCTTCGTGCCACGCGACGTGTAACTCATGCGCTGCACAGTCGCGCTCGAGCCTATAAAATAGGGGCTCTCCCCATCGGTGTTGAGCTATCCTAGCTAATATCCCAAGATAAATATTAGAATACAAATCTATCCTAAGTTAATTAAAACCTTAGAAGTCCTCTCTATGCTCCTATTTGTCCTAACCTTCTTGCATTCCCTGGTTAAGTTAGTTTATAGTTAAACTCACATGTTTTTCTATGGATACGATAACTCTTAATACTCATTTAAAAGGCTACTTCGATATCTGTGCGCTTACGGATTTTCAGTGTGCACTGTAGGTGTCAACAGACGCCTGTCACAATAAGCCTCGGGCCGACCTGAGCAGTTTGAGGACGCAGAACAACAAGCGAGACTCGCCTACGTCGTCAGCACGTCTACTTTTCACCTCTTTTATAATGCATGTCTCAGTTTGCTATGAATAAATGTCTTGTGTCCATTATATCCAGGAACTACTTACTCGAGTCACTCGGGGGCTAAGTTTTAATTCTACGCAATAAAGGGTGTTTTTTCTCTCAATACCTTGCAACATTATACTAACATAACAAAGTATTCGGGGGCTACAAAACCGATCCTGAGACTCAAGACATCGGCATAGCAATGCTAACCGACTAAAGCACCTCTCGAGTACGGCTACACTAGCCCGAACAACACTCAGTTCGAAATACTCGGGGGCTGCACGAGGGATACAATACTTGTACCCAGGCAAAAAATGATCTCGTGACAACGACTCGCTCCACTCGGGTGAACGCGTTTATCGGGATACCGTAGTGATTGGTAGGGTCTCAACACTCGGATACATTTTGCTAACCTATCCAAGCGTTCGGGGGCTACTACTATGCACAATCACACACGGGAAGGTTTGCAAAAGGATCACTAATCTGCAAATCAAAATTTTATTCAGACATGTTTTTTTTACAGAAGAGCGGGTTGACAGAACTCGTCCCTCACGAGGGGTGTCCTTGATGACCTACTCCACGCTGACCCGGTTGCAACGGCGTTGGCAGTATCGCCGAAGTCAGTGATCAGCTGCCCGACATCGACGCCGTAGGGAATCTCCGCTTCCTCCGGGAACCGGCTCCACCGTGCACAGGTCTACCCTATGCCGAAAGCGGAGGTGGGTGGCGGCCAGGGCAGCCGCAGCCCTGTGGCGAACGCCATGCGCCGCCACCTCCCTAATCCGCAATGGAAGGCTGCGGAGCCGATCGTGAAAGCCCGGCCCCGCCGGCAACACCAACCCGACGGCGGCAACTGCTGCTTCCTGTAGCGCTGTTGTTGACACCAAATTTTGACCCATATGTGAAGGCCCTGGATTTCAGAATTCATTAGAAGAAACCGAGACATTCACGAAATCGGCTAAGTGAGTCGCTGTCAGAATCAGCTAAGTAATATGACGTCATCATCTTGGGGAGTGGCCTTATCAACGAGAGATGGCGGTGACTTAAAGCAAGAAGACGTGTTGGACTTCATAGAAGGAAAAGATTGAGGTCCAAATTATCTTAATTTAGGATACTTTGTTTTATTTTCCAAAATTTGTGACTGGTCTTGTTTGACCAGGACTCGTAATCAAGCCTCAGGTACAAATATTGAACCCCGACTATTGTAATAGACATCTCGCAACGATCAATCAAACCTGTACCTTTACTTCGTCTTACGCCAACCCTAGGAGCAGGAGTAGAGTAGATTTCAACGAGTTCTTCGGGCAAGCAGGGCTTTCATGACCTCATTATATCTATGTAGATCTATCGATTGCTAGTCTCTGATCTAGGGTCCTACCGTCAATGCTGCATCAGCTGATTCGATCTATTGGCGGTACAATAGAATGAGTTTAGTCGGTTTGTAGATTTACTTATATCCAATAGATGAATGTTTACATGTACAACTTTATCACTAGAATCGGCTATTCTTAGCCGATAGCCTGCTCATTGAGAATACATTGGTTGTTCGTACATTTGTACTTGTTCTTGTCTTGGTCAAAAGCTAGTATAACTCTCAATTAATATAAATGCTTTCATGTTTATTCATCGCACCTTTACATGCTCTCATGGTCATCGGCTATTGAGATCTATACAAATAAACACCTGATAATTGCCTATATGTTTATTTTATTCGCTTTGCATCATGAACATGTTGAATATTGACTCTTTAGTCGATGGCCTTATTTTATCGGCTATTCAGCCGCGCATTTGGAATTGTCTGGAGCAACACCGCCATTTCCACCTTAAATTGCTGATCAATCTCTCCTCCTTATCAATTACAAGATCAAATTGACTGGCATGCCTCAGGTCACGATCATCTGGTCCTATGTTCTGAAGTCCTGGGAGATCTCGGGATCTGCTCCTCGTGGCTTCTCCCGGCTTGCTACGTGTTGCACACCGACGGCGGGCGCTTGACCGTTTTCGCCGTCAACAGCTGTATAGCGGTCGTCGTTGGCCTATGCTATGGCAGAGAGTTGTGCACCGAGGCCACCGATTCATCTCGGAGGCGGGCCACCTCCGCCAAGCCACCCGGCCAAGTCCTCGTTGGCCCGGCACAGGTTTACCGCCTCAACTTGGGTGGCAGCTACTTGTTCCTGTATGTCTGAAATGGAACACGAACACAAAATCTTCTTCATCAGGACACAGGTTCCTAACGGACCCCAGAGAAGATGATGTCCAAATTACCAGTAAGCTCCACCTAGGCCGCCGCCATTGCAGCCTTGGCCACAGCAGCCTCTCTGCCCGTGGCGTCAAGTGCCGTCTCCATGATCGAGATGCTCTCCCTCAGCTACTTCGCCTCCCGACATTCATCACGAAGGGCTTGTTGGGTCACGTCTAGCTCCCACACCACCGAGAGGATGCTCCTTTCGCCATGTCTGGCCCCCTCATCAATCTAGGAGGGGCCTAGTGGCGCCACGACCCGATCTGCCGGCAGTTGCGATGATGACGGGGCGTCCCCACCCGCGGAAGGCCACGAAATTGAGCATGCCATGGAGATAGCCCTGCGTCAAACAACCCATTAGGGCTTCCTCGAATAAGATCTAGGGACAAATTCATACTTGCTCGAATCTCATCAAGTCCCAGCGAAGAAGTGGAGGATCCTGGAACACGCGTTCCTCGGAGGGTCCCTCCTCCGGCTCCTCCCTCGGGTGCTTCTCCCCAGCCATGAATGATGGTCAGGGATCTGGTGGAAAGGGGGAGGATGCGGAGAACAAGGTGAGTGTGCAAAAGCTATAATGTAGGCGTATTAACTCCCCTTCTCTTCCTCTGTTTTTATAGGCAGGAGATGTGCACGGCCGACGGAATCCTAGTGACCTCTCTAGGCGATGGCAGGAGTTAAGACTAGGCCACATCCCACGATCTCTAAGAGGCATGGCCTCCGAGAAACACACGTGGGGAGACGGGTCGCCGAAATCGATGCCTCAGCTTCACCAAGAAGGAACCCATCCACGTAACCACGGAGGCCGTGGGGCCCAATGGCCCAAATTTGATGAATCGTCACCCGAACTGGTGCAACCAAGTGGTCTGACACTCAGATCGAGTACTCAACCCCATTCACACGCCTTTGGCAGGTGTAAGCGGTAGTACATTTACTACCGACCCTGCCATATCTAGAGCTAGAGGGGTATTCCGGAGGGTCACCAGTATGATCCTAAAACCTCTGACAGTCGGTGTCACATAAATCTCCCGAGTATCCAGACGAGCTCGAAGTAGCTTATTTCGGCGGATGTGCTCCCCTTTGTGGGAAACCGGAAAAATGGTTGGCAAGGGCTGTAACCAAAGTATGAGCTCCCGAAATCTAGAAAAAGGGTTTTATGACATGCCCACGATGGTCAGGCTTGTTTTTGTCGCCCCTATTTATTAGGACATGGACATTCACTCGTTCTACCCTCTATTAGCTCGAAGAGTGACATTCGCAACTGCCGACAACTGTTCACGCATTCGTTATTCGCCCACTGTGGTTCTCGACCCGGGACACTGCTATGTTGGCCTTCGGTCTCCGAGACAATGACCTCACACTTTTCGCTAAGATGCCCATGAAAATTCGGGGCCTCGCTGCTTAGCGGGCTCCGAAGAAAAAACGTGAAGCACTTGGCGTTGTATGTACAATGGTCTGAATCGGGTCATCTCGAAATCAGTCGATTTGAAACATCGTTGCATGAGCAAATTGAAGCGGTACGAACTATATATCCCGTCCTATCAATCTGTTCTGTAAGTAGGACTCAATGATCCGCAACAAGTGAAGCCTACATGGCACATCCAAATGCATCGAGAACCAAGTTCTCGATGAAAGCGGTGTCACCACCCGATCAAGGCGTTAACAACGTCCAGGGAGCCACGCTCCCGAATACGCAGTGCTACCACTTGAGTACAACATTGACAACGCCCCAAGAGCTATGCCAAGGAAACTACGTTTCCCAACATGAGGTGTTACTGCTGAAATTATGCCCAAGTCAATCCTATTTGATAGGAGATCCCCTTGATCGGTCACACACTGAAGATGGCTGGAGTAGAATGAGTCCCTGGCTGTGCGGCATTGGCGTAGTCAATTGCATGCCAACCATCTTTAGAGCATGAAGGACATGCGCTGGATCAACTCCTCTTTAAATAGCAACCAGAGCTTTCTTCCGAGAGGGGATTTTGCCAGTATTGCTGTTGTCCCGAAGGTGTGGTGATTGAGTGCTAGCACACTCCATCGCGCCGTTATTCCTCTCCGTACGTGTGGACGTCCATAGAGGTGCTGCTGCGTTGCGCACTTCGTCGTACCGTACGACTACTTCCTCGACGTCGACTACATCGACTACGCGTGTTTCGCCAAGTCTTCCGCTGCGTCGTCCGTCGGGAAGGTACAATCTATGGTCATCTACATGCAAGTTGATCATGTTTTTTATGCGGTATTTATTTTGTGCTAGCGAGTAGCCATCCGCGTAACCCATCAGTGGTATCAGAGCCTAGCTTGCGTTATTTTTTTTATCTAGATTATTTTACGTGGTTGGCTGTAGAACATATCGTTTTAACCGATAGCATTATGTATGTATTAAATTATTTTACTCCGTTTTTGCATCCTCATTATGTGACTGGCTAACCGGCCATATGTACGACGGCGCGCGAGCGTCGCACGGCTGACCACGAGGTTGTGAATTCGTGTAGCGAATCAATTGATACGCAACATGTATGGCTATACCGGCTAGAACGCCATGCTCGATAATTGTTAACAACATGCGTAAAATCTGATCTATCCGTCATCGGCTGACGGGGCTAATTGCGTGTTTTAAGAAATAAAAAAATACCATAACGTCGTTCGTAGAGACGTCTAACTCGTTTTTGCAGAGAATGATGTGATGGTATGGCCTCAAAAATCATATGTGATGATTTGTGTGTAATATTTGTTGCGGCCTGCGTGCCGCTATTTATTACAGCTAGGTTGAGGCTGTCCGTTTATTGTATTCGGCCTGCGTGCCGCCCTGTGGAGTGCCCATGTGATGTAATTTATAATTTATTTTGCCATTAGCATGTAATAGGCAATTTAAATTTTGTAATCCATCGACATGAGGCAAGATGACTCGGCGAGCACACCGTCCGGAAGAAGGTGTTGGCATCCTTACCCGTTGCTGGCGATCGTCTGGACGCGCTAATTTTCGTTGGACGAAGAAAGGCCATACTATCATAATAATTTGATTATATGTGACTTTCATATTTATACAATATCTGTGATGAGTATGAAAATCTCTCAGAAAAATTAAGTTTTATGCCCTTCCAACAGCTGCACCATTTGGGTCTTGTTAGTAGGTGATGGGTCTGCCAAAGCATAGTGTTGGTTTACTTGACGAAACTATCAAGTCGGACTTGGGTTTTGGGGCATAGCGTTGGAAGCAGAGACATATGATGTCAACCAACGAACGAGAGTTGTATTGGATGCGATTGGCAAGGATTGCCTACTCAGTTCACTGTGATGCTAGCAGTGATGCCAAAGCTCACTAGTTTCATATGGAACGTGGGGTCTCATCCCACTATGCAATATCAGGGGACATTCGCAAAACATAGTGGGGTTTTTTTATTAAAAATGTTTTAATGAAAGTAGTGCTAACCATTGTATATCTCTGTTGTTGTAGAAAATGTCGAGCCATTAAGTTTTCAATTTGCGATCAATCCTAGACAAAGATAAGATAAATGGAACAAATTTTGTTGATTGGAACCGAAACTTGAGAATTGTTCTCAGGAAGGAAAAGAAAGAGTACGTTCTTGATACGCCTTACCCAGATGAGCCTCAAAATGTCACGCACAACACAAGTGTATATCGTACTTATGTGAAGCACACAGATGATGTTGTGGATGTGCAATGCCTGATGCTTGCTTGCATAAACTCTGAGCTGCAGAAGCAATATGAGAGCACCAACCCACACGATATGATCGTGGGGCTACGTGGCATGTTCGAGAACCAAGCAAGGGTTGACAGGTTTAACACCTCGAAGTCCTTATTTGGTACCAAGCTTGCTGAAGGCGCTCCGGTCAGCCCTCATGTAATCAAGATGATTGGTTACATTGAGAGCTTACAGAGACTGGGTTTTCCCCTCGATGACGATCTCGCCACCGATGTGATACTGCAGTCTCTGCCAGCTAGCTTTGAGCCGTTCATTATGAACTATCACATGAATGGCTTGAAGAAGACGCTGACCAAGTTGCATGGGATGCTGAAGACGGCAGAGGTGAGCCTTAAGAAGGCTCCTAGTCATGTGATGACAGTTCAGAAGAGTAAGAAGCGTAAGCGCCCAGCCAAGGCTAGGAAACCTGCTGAAAGTGAGACTTCTAAGCAGGCGACTAAGGCCAAGGAAAATAAGAAAAAGGCTAGTGGCCCCTCCTCTGATGATGTTTGTTTCCACTGCGGTGTGAAAGGACATTGGTCAAGGAATTGCAAGAAGTACCTGGAAGAGAAGAAAAAGAATGGAGGTGTGACCTCCACTCCAGGTATTAATGTTATTGAAGTTAATCTTGCAACATGTTCTAATGATGCATGGGTATTTGATACTGGTGCAATAATTCATACTTGCAAATCGTTGCAGGGACTGAAAATAATTAGGCGCTTTGCAAGAGATGACGTGGATTTGCGTGTTGGGAATGGAGCAAAGGTTGTTGCGTTGGCCGTCGGCACTTATTCATTGTCGCTACCTTCTGGATTATTGCTAGAACTTAATAATTGTTATTTTGTTCCTGCATTGAATAAGAACATTATTTCCGCCTCATGTTTAGAGGATGATGGTTTTGAATTTGTAATAAAGAACAAGTGTTGTTCTATTTTTATGAATGGCATGTACTATGGGAAATGTCCCGTTGTGAACAGGCTTTATGTTCTTAATCTTGAGGAAGATGAAATCAATAATGTTAATGCTAAGAGAGTTCGCAAAAATGATTTTAATCATACTTACTTGTGGCATTGTCGCTTAGGCCATATAGGCAAGAATCGCATTGAGAGGCTCCATAAGGATGGTCTTCTCGACTCTTTTGATCATGAATCAATTGAGACATGTGAGTCATTCCTAATTGGAAAGATGACTAAAGCTCCCTTTGTTGGACAAAGTGAGAGAGCTACCGAGCTGTTAGGCCTAGTACATATAGATGTATGTGGCCCAATGAACTAAACCGCGAGAGGTGGATTTCAGTACTTTATAACCTTTATCGATGACTTGAGTAGATATGGCTATGTCTATTTGACGAGGAACAAGGAGAAATCATTTGAAAAGTTCAAAGAGTTCCAAAATGAAGTGCAAAATCATACTGGCAAGACAATTAAATTCCTGCGATCGGATCGTGGTGGGGAATATTTGAGCCATGAGTTTAATGATCATCTAAAGAATTGTGGAATTGTTCCGCAACTAACTCCGCCTAGAATGCCATAATGGAATGGTGTGTCTGAACAGAGAAACCGAACCTTGTTGGACATGGTGAGGTCAATGATGAGTCAAACTGATCTTCCATTGTACTTTTGGGGTTATGCGCTAGAGACAGCTGCGTTTACACTAAACCGCGTACCATCTAAATCTGTGGAGAAGACACCATATGAGATATGGACTGGGAAGCGTCCTAGTTTGTCTTTCTTGAAGGTTTGGGGCTGCGATGCCTATGTTAAGCGTTTGACGCCAACAAAGCTAGAGCCCAAATCTGATAAGTGTATCTTTGTGGGATATCCTAGGGAATCCAAAGGATATTATTTCTATAACCGTCAAGAGAACAAAGTGTTTGTTGCTCGGAATGCGGTCTTTCTTGAGAAAGAGTTTCTCTCAAAAGAAGTTAGTGGGAGCACAGTGCGACTCAAAGTGGTTTGAGAAACACTAGAAAATGTTCCAGTTTCCACTGATGAGGAGGTGCAGCAAGATGAGCCGGCGATGGTCGCTGACCAACATGCTGAACCCCAACCACGAAGATCAATACGGGCACGTCGCGCACCTGAAAAGTACACATTGTTGATGACCACAGGGCCGCATGACATCTTGTTGTTGGACAACGAGGAGCCTAACACTTACACAGAGGCAGTAATGGGACCGGAGTCTGATAGATGGCTTGAAGCCATGAGATCCAAAATGGATTCCATGAGAGATAATCAGGTTTGGAACCTGGTTGATCCACCCGATGGCGTGAGGGCCATTGAGTGTAAATGGATTTTCAAGAAAAAGATAGACGCTGATGGAAATGTTCACATCTATAAAGCACGACTGGTAGCAAAAGGTTTTCGTCAAATTCAACGTGTTGATTATGATGAAACATTTTCGCCTGTCGCCATGCTAAAGTCTATCCGGATCCTTCTAGCAATTGCCGCGTATTATGACTACGAGATTTGGCAAATGGATGTCAAAACGGCTTTCCTTAATGGAAACCTAAGTGAGGATGTGTACATGACACAACCTGAAGATTTTGTTGACCAACAAAATGCTAGAAAAGTTTGTAGGCTTATGAAGTCTATATATGGGCTAAAGCAAGCATCCCAGAGCTGGAATCTTCGTTTTGATGAGGAGATTAAATCGTTTGGCTTCTCACAAAATGAAGAAGAACCATATGTTTACAAGACAGTCAGTGGGAGCACACTCATGTTTCTGGTCTTATATGTGGATGACATAATGCTGATCGGGAATAATATTCCACTAATGGAGGATGTTAAGGCTTCACTGAAAAAGAGTTTTTCTATGAAGGACCTTGGAGAAGCATCCTACATTTTGGGTATAAAGATCTATAGAGATAGGTCTAAGCACTTAATTGGATTAAGCCAAAGCATGTACATTGACAAGGTGTTGAATAGGTTCAACATGAATGAGTCCAAAAGAGGGTTCATACTTATGTCACATGGTGTAACCTTGAGCAATACTCAGTGTGCCTCGACGCCTGATGAGCAAGAAAGGATGAGTAGAGTGCCTTATGCTTCGGCTATTGGCTCTATCATGTACGCCATGATATGCATGCGCCCAGATGTTTCATATGTTGTAAGTGTTACAAGCAGATACCAATCTAACCCAGGTGAAGCTCACTGGGTAGCAGTTAAAAATATCCTGAAGTACTTATGAAGAACTAAGGATAAGTTCCTAGTCTATGGAGGTTCAGAAGAGCTTATTGTAAATGGTTACACTGATGCTAGCTTCCAAACTGACAGGGATGATAACCAATCACAATCAGGATATGTCATCTACCTCAATGGTGGGCGGTGAGTTGGAAAAGTTCCAAGCAAGAGACGGTCGCAGATTCAGCAATAAAAGCCGAGTATATTGCAGCTTCAGAAGCTGCGAAGGAAGCTGTATGGATCAGAAAATTTGTTTCTGAGTTGGGCGTGGTCTCTAGTTGCTCCAGTCCAATAGACCTCTATTGTGACAATAATGGTGCTATTGCACAAGCAAAGGAGCTAAGGTCGCACCAAAAATCCAAGCATATACTACGGCGCTATCACCTAATCCGAGAGATCATTAAACGAGGAGATGTGAAGATATGCAAGGTGCACACTGACCTGAACATGGCAGATCCATTGACCAAGCCATTGCCACAAGCAAAGCATGAGACACACACAAGAGCGATGGGCATGAGATGCTAGCATGATTAGCTCTAGTGTGAGTGGGAGGCTTATGATGATGTGTACCTTATTGGTTATCATAAGATGATGACATCATGTCAATGTTTTGTAATTTGCTTGTTTCAGTGATATGTTCCATGACGTTTTCATTACATGTGATTAACGAATGTGTGATTCGTTGGTGAAACTCCATGATTTAAATTGAAAACGTACTAAATGTGATCCCCAACTTCTATCCGTCATGTGGGACTGTGATGTAGAAATAAGTTGGTAAATGTGTTGGGTCGATGATCACATTTCACGGGTCATAGAAATATTGGATATTGCACCAACAATGTAGACATGTGTTGGGAACATAGTGTCGGATCGACCCACTATGAGACACCGTGATAATGTGCTATCGGTTAGTCTCGTAAATGACACACATACTAATGTCCTATGACCTGAGATCGACATAGAGTCCCGGATTGTGTAAGTCATACTTTGGGGCTTCCAAACACTACTTCGTAACTGGATAGTTATAAAAGTAGCTTCCAGGTATGATCTGAAGCAAGTCGCAGGGTGCGTCGAGTCAAGATGGGATCTACCCCTCCTATATTAAGGAGAGACTCCTCTAGGCCCTCTCGATGTGTAGGAACTGAAAGTGCATGGCCATGCCTCGACTAATGGTTGGTCGACAAAATAAGTTCTGCACAGAGCGAGAAAAGGCTAAGAATCAAGGGTAGCACTTCACTCGCCTTGTACTTGGCTAGGTGTCATGTGGCAGAAGGAAATAGTAATGATGAGTGTTAAAAGGTTGTGCAAGATATGATCTTCATGGACCTTCGGGAGTTAGCATGCCTTGCTAGAGGCCAATACTAATTATTGATCGGAAATGGTTTCTAGGTCATGACCGTTGGTTGCATGAACATATGGGGTCACACACTTAAGGAGAAAGAACAAAGGACAAATGGATCAATTGGATTGAGTTCCTGACACAACAGTATTTGGATTGTCTTGTGCAAGTGGGAGATTGCTGGAATTATGCCCAAGTCAATCCTATTTGATAGGAGATCCCCTTGATCGGTCACACACTGAAGATGGCTGGAGTAGAATGAGTCCCTGGCTGTGTGGCATTAGCATAGTCAATTGCATGCCAACCATCTTTGGGGCATGCAGGCCATGCGCTGGATCAACTCCTCTTTAAATAGCAACCAGAGCTTTCTTCCGAGGGGGGATTTCGCCAGTACTGCTGTTGTCCCGAAGGTGTGGTGATTGAGTGCTAGCACACTCCATCGCGCTGTTCTTCCTCTCCGTACGTGTGGACGTCCGTAGAGGTGCTGCTGCGTTGCGCACTTCATCGTACCGTATGACTACTTCCTCGACGTCGACTACATCGACTACGCGTGTTTCGCCAAGTCTTCCGCTGCGCCGTCCGTCGGGAAGGTACAATCTATGGCCATCTACATGCAAGTTGATCCTATTTTTTATGCGGTATTTATTTTGTGCTAGCGAGTAGCCATCCGCGTAACCCATCATTACCACCCGAGCCAAGCACTTACAGTGCCCAGGGAACTACATTCCTTGATGGATGTTGCCACCATGCTCCTCGGCACCCGAGGAAAGCTCTCGGTACCTGAGAAAGGATCTCGGCACCCAAGCAAATACATACTGGTTTTTCAACACTTGAAATATTAAGCTACGCTGTTCGGAACCTTGGTACCTGACGAAAAGTTCGCTAGTACTCACATGACTCGAAACTTAGAGGGGTCTGTGACAACCCGAGGACTAAGCTACAGCTAGCTTGTCATTAAGTTCTATGGGGGCTACTGTCGGATATATGGGCCAAGGGTATCTGCACCGCCCGTATATACGACCACATCCAGCTATCGGCCCAGAAGCCGTCAAGGAGGAGGCCCACGAAGGCCGTGGTGGTCGACCAACGTGAAGACCAAGGCATGCCGAGGGCATCCAAGATAGGCATATCTAGACCATAGCTAGGATCAATCTATTGCGCCATGTACAAATTAAGAATCCAATCTATAAAGCCGATCGCCCTCGTTGTAACCCTACCCCCTCTACCTATATAAAGGGGGTAGGAGCCTTGCGATTGGGATCCGACTCATCCCATTCTAATCTACTACGTAGCTAGGAGAAACAGGCCCTGTAATCGAGCATACAAATACAAGAAGAGCAGCAACAACACTGGACTAGGGTTTTACACGCACCGCAGCCTGAGCCGGTATAAATCCTTGTGTCTTGTGTGCTACCATTTGATTCCATCTACGTGATCATGTTGCTAGGCATTGCCAGAGCTAATTCATCCGACATTGTCCAATACCATATTGACCGGTGTTGCGTCCACATCGAGCCCCCATTGTTGTTCATCTCCTCCAACGCTGTCAAAGGACAGTGCATCCTCCTTCCTATATCCATTCTCCACCATGCCACCTCAGCCATGGTCACAGTTGACTCTTCGACTACCCTTTTGTACCGCGACCAATGACCCTCGTTGCGCAAGGGCATGAAGATAAAGTGTGCCCTTGTCTTCCCATTATTGAACCTCCCCTTCAATGTGAACTCACCATCGAACTTCTCCTTAACCCACAAATAAAGGTCATTGAAGCTAGGACGCACATCAAACATTTCCAATTCATCTTCCAGATTCTCAAATACCCCCATCTTCTTTTCTAACACTTCCTCCATAAACCAAACAGACTAAACAATTCATCTACAAAAGCGCTTGAGCAAACTTTATTAAGTCTTCAGAATCCATGTACTAACAAAAACTATCTAAACTAACTATACTAACCAGACTAACTATACTAATAAAAACTACCTATACTAAAAACTAAGTAATCTAACTAACTACTATACTAATATAAACTAATTATACTAATAAACATACTACAAACTAAGTAATCTAACTAACTAGACTAATCTTACTAACTAATACAACTAATGTCTAAACGCATTTTAGCTAACTAGACTAATGTCTAACTAACTAATACAAACCCATACAACCCTAACTATACTAATGTCTAACTATACTAATGTCCATTAATCCTAACTACCATGAAATCCAGGTTGAAATCAACGTTTAAACAAGAAATAGCGAGGGCGAGTACCTGTCCTACGAAGCGGGGAATCGACCGGCTGGCGAAGCCGCCGACGGGGAGCAACGGGTAGCAACCGCGAGGGCAATAAGGGAGAGAGGGCCGGTGACGGAATAAGAGAGGGAGGCTGAAGGGAGTGGCAGAGGGAGGGATAGGGTCGGAGACGGGCTGAGGTGGAAGAGGGACGGCGGCGGCGGGTCTGGAGCGGCGCTCAGTCTAGCATGGGCATAGGAGAAAGAAAGGAAGAGACGCACACAGATAGAGAAAGGGGAGACAGGGAAGGAGCCACACCGAGGCTCTGTACCCTCCTCCTCTGCCACACCAGGCGAGCTGGCACGGTAGGGAGTGCATGTCACCCATCAGCGCTTGGCTGACCTGCCATGCATGGTGGCAGGCCAACCGCGCTAGACAGGTGGCGCGCACACGCTTTGGCTGCGCTAGGGCATTAGACGCGGCCAAACGGGGTTAGTTCTGAAAAAAAAGGAATGATGATATTAATTTTTAAAAAAATGTTTAAAAAAGGTTAAAAATAAAAAAGATTCTACTAGGGAGGGATGGTGATTTAGTAGCGAAAAAGCAGCGTCACATGCACTTATGACCACTTGCCATATGTCCGTCATCCATCTCTCCCATGCCTCAGCCCCTCCCCATCGCACGACACAGCGCAGCGGCTGCGCCTCGTCCTCACCATCGCCGCGCCCTCCGCCGCAGACCACGCACTTAGAGCTCGCCCCGACCTCCGCCGCCCCGGTTCGCTGGCCCCGGCCGGCCTCTGGCGTCGTCGTCCGCCGCCCCTGTTCGCCGGCCCCCGGCCTCCGGCGCCGTCTTCCGCTGGCAGCCCAACTCCAGCCTCGTCGTCCGCCGCCGGCCTGACTCCAGCCTCGTCTGCAGCCGCTACCCCGTCCGGCAACTCGAGCTGCACGAATCTCCGCGCGCTCCTACGCCCAGGATAGGCCTGGCGGCCACAGGGACACGTGGGAAATCCACTTTGGATCATCAAGTCAAGCGCGCTGCGGTCCCCCTACTTTCACGAGGCCGAATGTTGGGTCACGGAGGCAGACCGGCCTCGATCCGTCAAGTCCCCGGTCACGATTAGACGTGTGCGTCCGGTCCTGGTTTCGTGTGCGAAAGTGAAAGGCGGCTGCAAGTCCGTCAAGTGAGTCCATGGGTTCCCATTGGCGGGTCTCTCACGGGTGCGCATGATGACGGTTGGTCAGGTCTCCATTTCCTCGAGACACATGCATATAGAGCCACTCAATCTGAAAGAAGGCACGTCCGTCAATGCATGGAGTAGACAGTTTACATCGGTGTGTAGCTAGGATTAGCGCGCGGTAGCCGGCTGGTTAGAGGTAGATGCTCTTGTAACCCCGGTCCCGGGCCCGGCTGCTCTGGTAACAAGGGAAAAGGGAAGGAAGCCGTCAAGCCGAACCTAACAGCAGCAGCTAGATTGCATCGCTAGCTAGCCGGTGCGGGAGCAGCTAGCATATATGATCGAGCTGTGTGCGTGTTTTGCTGCATGGTCCATACCCATGATGCCACCAACCTCTGCAGCTGTGCGGCTACTAGCGGCGGCGGCGCTGATGCTGATGCTGATGGTGGCGTTGCAGCTCTCGGCTGCAGCAGCCGGCGCCGCCATGTCACCAGGTGTACCGATCGGGCTGCCCAACTGCAGCACCACCTGCGGCGACGTGGTCGTGCCCTACCCCTTCGGCCTCGGGCCCTCCCGCTGCTACTGGCCGGGGCTCAACCTCACCTGCGACACGAGCCGGCACCCACCGCGGCTGCTCATCGGCGGCGACGGCGACCTCCGGGTCACCGAGATCTCCCTTCGGAACCAGACCATGCGCGTCATGGGCAGCCGCGCTGTCATAAACACAACCGCCGCCGCCGGCGACCTCACCTCCGACAGCTGGATGATCCCGTTCGGCCGCGGATTCACCAAGTACGGCTACCAGCTGTCGTACCGGAACGAGCTCGTCGTCGACGGGTGCAACGCCGCGGCGACGCTCCTCGCGGATTTCGGGGTCGTCGTCGCTGGCTGCGCCAGCTTGTGCACCGGAAGCCGCGACGACATTGACGATTTCTACTTCGGGACCACGGCCTGCACTGGCACCTCGGGCTGCTGCCGAGCGCCGCTCACTACCAGCGCGCCCAAGCGACTACAAGCCAAGTCGCTCAGCGGCAGCGGCAGGAACGGTAACCACACCGTGGAGCCGTTCATCGTGTACGTTGCGGAGGAGGGCTGGATCGACCACAACGCCATGATGGGCGCCGACGGGGTCGATGAGGCTCCCATCCTCCTCGGGTGGAGCGTCACGCGGGGGCTGCCACAACAATACGGCGTCGACTGCGACGATGACACACGTCGCCGGCTCTGCAAGAGCCAGAACAGCCGTTGCTTGGCTGACCTAGGAACAGGCTTCATGTGCCAATGCCAGGATGGTTACGACGGCAACCCTTACCTCCCCGGTGGATGCCAAGGTTAGTCCCCTAACTACGTACCTACTATTGCTGTGTTGCTACTCAAGCTAGCTGTAGCATGAATGACATTATTTTGCTTCCGAATACAATGTATCACGAAAAGAAACGATAAGATTTCTAGTGGAATATAGAAGTACCAACTTAATTAGAGAAGGATGATGTGACATCCGAACTAAAAATCAGGCAATCAAACAAGTTGCGGAGGGTGAAAGATAGTACTCCCTCCGTCCTTTTTTAACTGTCGTTCTCGCTTCCCATACATATATTGACGAGTGCATGCTCCCAACTATCATTCTAGTGGAATATAGAAGTACCAACTTTAACTGACTTTATATATGTATGGGACACAATTAATATCATTAGATAGATTGTTGAATCTATTTTCATAATAAATTTATTTGAAGATACAAATGCTGCATGCATTTTTATACAAATCCAGTCAAACTTATGGCACAAAACAAAAAATGACAAATATCTAGGAGCAGAGGGAGTACAAGCTAGAGGATATAAGAGTGCAGAGAGGCACTTGTTTCATATAGAGCACAGTAGTAGGCCGGGCTGGGTTTGACCAAAGGGAGGGTCAAACAATCACCGAGTTGTATATAAAGCTATCGGGTGGTGTTACCACCCGGTACTAAAGGACCTTTCGGGGGCGATGATTTTTAGACCCAGTACTAATGCGCATTAGTACCAGGTCTATTTTTATCGGTACCAATGTGAAAGATGGAAAGTCATTTTTCTAGTAGTGGAAGAGGAAATTTAGGAGGTTAATTTAGATTATTTCTTACAATGGCATGGTTCATTTACATGAAGATTTGAATTTATATGTAGACTTAGCAGAATAATTTAAACTATTTTCCATAGTGGTAGACGTAGTTATCTTTTTAGAAAAGAAAAGTAATAAATCCAATGGTTACGATCATGATTAGAGTCTATCAACTTGATGACCATATGTGCCTGATTTTTGTGCTAATTTCTAGGATTTAGTATTGCGCCTCATGAAGATTAACATGGTGGCGCGCTGCAAAAGGAACTTCTAATTAGTAATAGTATTTTGTTTGGCATTTATACTTTGCATTATCGTTCTGTAGTTAACATCGTAGCTAGGTTACTTATTGGTGCAGCTGATTGTTGCAGATATCGACGAGTGCATGCTCCCAAGTGAAGACATTGGGTGCTTCGGTGAATGCATCAACACGATAGGGTCATGCATACTATTGCCTGTGCCCGCATAGAGCTTATGGCAATCCCGACGCCCAAGGTGGCTGTGTCAACATTAGCTCCACTACTACAGGTCAGTACACCCCACGCACAGCTCTATCAAATGTTGCAGCATGCAGTAGTAGGATGAAATTTCATATACTAATTTACTAATTTGCAGCAGACGAACAGCTATTGCCTACGGTGGCTCCGGCGCCGACAGGGTTGCCCAACTGCAGCACCACCTGCGGCGACGTGAGCGTGCCGTACCCTTTCGGCATCAGCCCCGGGTGCTACTGGCCGGGTTTCCACCTTACCTGCAACACAAGCTACAATCCCCCGCGGCTGTTCATCGACAGCAACGGAACCCTTGAGGTCGTCGACATCTTCTTGGCCGACACGACGGTGCGCGTCATCTATGAAACCACCGTCGTCTCCCTGGGGTATTCTGACGGTGGCAATGGCAACATGCCGGGTGCCTATGACCTCCCCGACATCGGCAGGCCGTATATGCTGTCAAAGAGCAACGAGTTCATCCTCTACGGGTGCGACGTGCAGGCCACCCTATATGGGGAGTACATAAACGGCAGCAGCAGCAGCAGCAACACCTCCAACGACAGCAGCGTCGTCATCAGCCGCTGCGTCTCCACCTGTAGTTCCGACCAAGTCGTGGCTGCAGAAAACCACCGTGGTTCTGGGCTGCCGGTCCCAATGCTCACCCGCGGCGGGCCGTACTGCTCCGGCAATGATGGCTGCTGCCATGCGCCCATCTCTGCCGGCAGCACACCCAGGAGGCTGGACTTCAAAGGGTTCAACACAAGCCAGCAGAACCCAGTCTGCATGTTTGTCTCGGAGGAGGGGTTGACTGATCAGTGGCAAACCATCTTCAACATGTCTGATCTGGGGATGCGCTTTTATTCCGTAGAGGCATCTCCCCTTGTTCTACAGTGGGTGGTTAAGGAAGGCTTCTCCGTGCCTGTGTCTGCCAGCAACTTGGGGCAGTGGCAGTGCCCCGGGGACGTCGCCAAACGCCTTTGCAGGAGTGAGCACAGCAACTGCAGGCAAGAGTATGGAGGCTTTACATGCCACTGCCACCAAGGCTACCAGGGCAACCCTTATGTCGCCAACGGATGCCAAGGTCAGTAAAAATTCTCATATAGAATTCATTATATTTACCATGGACACGGAAGTTTCTTAATGCTTGTTCAACGACGGGGAATCAATTGTTACTTATTGTTATTTGCATGTTTGCTACAGACATCGACGAGTGCAAAATCACCAAGGTACGCGATTCGTGCTTCGGCGACTGCAACAATTTGCCTGGAGATTACGAGTGCCGGTGCCCGCAAGGAACTCATGGCAATGCAACGGAGCGCGGCGGTTGCATCGCCAGGTCCCCCACAGGTTAGGTGACTGCCAAAACATTCTCACCATCACGTCTCGATTTATACTTTGCCATTGCTATGCATCATGTACGTTTTCCATCGTAGCTTGAGAAAATGATAGTACGTAACAGTACAGGTGTTTCAACTTTCAGGTCTAATAATTGGTTTGTCAGTTGCTAGTGGCCCGATATTCCTGTTTTTGGTTCTAGGTATAACATTACTACTCCGTAAGATTAAGCAGCACAGGAAAAAGATGTTGAAACAAAAATATTTCAAGCAAAACCGTGGACAGTTGTTGCAACAATTGGTGTCTCAAAACACAGATATTGCAGAAAGGATGATAATACCCGTGGATGAGCTTGCAAAGGCGACAAACAATTTTGACAGGGCTCGGGAGCTTGGCGGTGGAGGGCATGGTACTGTTTACAAAGGAATCTTATCAGACCTACATGTCGCGGCCATCAAGAAGTAAAAGATTACAATCCAGAAAGAAATAGATGAGTTTATAAATGAGGTAGCAATCCTCTCACAAATCAACCATAAGAATGTGGTCAAACTCTTTGGATGTTGCTTGGAGACTGAGGTACCATTGTTGGTTTATGAGTTTATTTCTAATGGAACTCTTTATCATCATCTCCATGTTGAAGGACCAAGGTCACTATCATGGAGCAATAGATTGAGGATCGCAACTGAGATAGCTACTTCTCTTGCCTATCTTCACTCATCGGTTTCAATCCCAATAATCCATAGAGACATCAAATCCAGTAACATACTTCTCGACGATACATTGACATCAAAGGTATCAGACTTTGGAGCTTCAAGGTACATTCCGGCGGACAAAACTGGTTTGACAACAAGGGTCTAGGGAACAGCGGGATACTTGGATCCTATGTACTTTTACACGGGTCGCCTCACTGAGAAAAGTGATGTCTATAGCTTTGGTGTGATTCTTGTTGAGCTGCTCACTAGAAAAAAACCATTTCCATATTTATCCGCCGAAGGTGATGGCCTTGTTGCTGATTTTGTCAACCTTCTTGCTGAGGGAAACCTTCTCGGGATGATTGATCAACAAGTCTTAGAAGAGGGAGGCGAGGAAATCCAAGAAGTTGCAGCACTTGCAGCATCCTGTATAAGCTTAAGAGGTGAGGAAAGGCCAACGATGCGAAAGGTTGAACACATACTAGAGGGACTCTGGGGGTACCAGGAAGTATAACAAAGATTATACATAGCATAGGAATGCGACAGTCAAGTAGAAGATACAGTATAAGAAATATTATGCCTGCGAGATACCCAAGCTAGGTAGCACAGCTCCTTGCCTTACTCCTTACAGTAATTCGTCTATTCCTCAACATCGCTTATGTTTCTTTAGCATGAATCAACAGTACCCTTTCATAAGAAACAAGTGCGTATACTCCCTTTGTTTTTTTTTACACGCAGGCTTCTTTACTTTATTCTTCAAGCAATACATTCACTATTGTTCTGTTAATGCGACCATCCTACAAATTGATCTTACATCCATAGCGTACAGAGGATACGCTTTGTACGTACCATGTAATGTTTTCACCCTTTACCAAAAGAACTCTTCTATTATGCTCTATACTACATCTATAGAGTATACACGACATCTAACCATCCATTTGCTAGGGGTGATTGAGTAATTTTAACATAATTATTAATTAAACGCTAGTGTTTTTCCCTTGGCGCTCTTCAAATGTAAACAGTTGTCTACTCGACTAGTTAGTAATCCATTTTTCTACACGTTCTGCAACAAGTGAACAAGTAGCGAAAAATACTAAAGCAACCACTCAGTTGGGAGACTTGAGAATTGAGATTAGTTATCGCTCAAACATGAATTCACTACCAGAAATCAGAGATTTCGAGAGTGCGAAACACGTCACGAAATATGGTTTTACTCTCACAAAAATAATACGTGATGGTATACCATCACGCATCAACTCTCATGGTATTAGACACACGAAAATACCATTTTCATGAGAGTTCACCGCCATGAATTATTTTCATGGCGGGAGCTCATGATGGCCACCCTCATGAAAATCACGCTCTCACCAAGTTTGCATTGGTGTTTTCATGACGGTTTTTTGTGCTATTTCATGAGAGTCACCGTAATTAAATGAATTTCGTGAGAGTTTGGTATTTCGTGAGAGTCACCGTAATGAAATGAGTTTCGATTGACTTGGGAGGATCGATAAAGTTGAGTGGTGAATTTGTTGTCCTTGTCCTAGTAGAGAGCACTAGGAACCTTTTGGAGAGATCGATAAGGTGATTTCTTAGTTATGAGGGATTGTGCAAAGTCGTCAAGGAGGTTCTCTAGAAAAGTTTCAATTGGAACGACTTTGGGTCATGACACAATAGACTCCTTTTGTGCAAGGAGAAAGGATGAGCTTCCTTCAACTTCTCATGAGTATTAGTTAGAGCCTCATGAGTAGCCTCTCCTCAAGGGTTTGCTCAAGAGATTTGTGCTTTTTTATCATCTTCATCATCACTTTCACTTGAAGCAACAAAGTCCCACTCGGCATAATAACCATGGCCCTTCTTCTTGTTGAATGTCATCTTCTTGCCTTCCTTGTCCTTCTTTTTCTCTTTCTTGTCCTTGGTTGACTTGTTGTTGTCATCATTTTGTGGACAATTGGCAATGAGATGATCTTGGCTAATACATTTGTAGCACACCTCCTTTATTCCTTCCTCTTGGATGAAGACCTTCTTCTTCTAGCACCATAGCCCTTCTTCTTCATGAATTTGCCAAACTGGCACACAAAGGGAGTCATATCTTCATCTTCTTCATTTGAGCTTGAGCCTTCATCATCATCACTTGATTCTTCCTTTTTCTTGACCTTGTTCTTTGATGATGTGGTGGCTTTGAATGCCACACTCTTCTTCTTTTTGTCATCCTCATTGTCTACTCCTTCCCTTTCCACATGGTATGTGTCTTGTGTGACCACATCACCTAGTATTTGGGTGGGGGTAACTCCCTTCAAGCTGCCTCTCACAATGATTGTGACCAATGTGTCAAATCGGCAAGGCAAGCACCTTAGAAACTGGTGGGAGAAATCCTCATCATCAACCGTGTGCCCTAAGTTCCATAGCTCATTTAAAATGACATTGAGTCTATGGAACATCTCCGGCACACTCTCATCCTTCATCATCTTGAACTTACCATACTTGTCCTTGAAGATGCTTGACCACCGAAGTGCCATCATATGAATCTTCAAGCCCCTTCTACACCTCATGTGCAAACTCTAAGTCTTTGATTGACTCAAAAATCATTGGATCAAGAGCTTCATAGATCACATTGAGAGCTTGATTATCATTCAATTGCAAGTTCTCTTCTTCCTCTTGCAGTTGGGTCTTTTATGTCCAACACAATGAATGGCTCCTCCAAAACTCCCCATATCTTTCTACTCATAGCCTTGAGATGGAGACACATCATTTTCTTCCAATAATCATAATTTGTCCCATCAAAATGTGGTGGTTGCCAACATGATCCATCTTTACACCATAGGTTGTTAAGCCTCAAACTGTTAGTGGCTTGGCTCTGATACCACTTAAAAGGACCTAGATGGCTAGAAGGGGTGAATAGCCTATAAAAAAGTTCTCTACAAACCACAAACACTAGAGTAAGGGTCGATTAGTACAGTAAGAAGCCCTAATAGCAACTCTTGCTTTAGCTCTATTTCACCCAATGCAAGCCCCTACACAATTATAGTAGCTTAGTTCTAGTCTATGTCACACAAAGCAAACAAGCTACACTAACAAGAGCTACACTAGAGAGCTACTTAAACTTACAACTAAAACTACAACTACCACTTAGGCTACTCTAGCTAGCATGACAAAGAACTACACACACAAGTAAGTAATTGCAATGTAAAGAACAAGTGTGTAGAAGGCAAACCAACAAGGGAAATAGATGACACTAGATTTGTCCCCATGGTTCAGTTGCTTGTTGCCGGCAACTTAGTCCATGTTGTGGCGAGTCCCCAAGTGATCATTCAAGCGCTCACTAGCGTAACAAGCTAGACCCACAACTTGGGCGCCTCAAGAATCAATCAAATGGTCCACTCCAATTAGCCACACGCATTCCACTAGAGTACCCCTTTGCACTCCATGAGGTGGGTTCAAAACCTCTCACAATACCAATCAGTTGGAGGCGAAGAATATCTTTTTGAACGACCACAGATGCTCCAAGCCATCTAGGTGGCAGCAACCACCAAGAGTAATAAGAAAACCACAGCTCAATCAATCACTAGTGCCACTAGATGCAAGAACTCAATGCAAATGCACTAGAATCACTTCCAATCTCAATTTGGATGAAGATAGGCAGAGAGGTGAGTAGGAGGTGTTTGCACAAGTTCACAAGGGTGTTTGATGTAACACCCTGGTGTTACGCAGGCATTTAGCATTGCAAATCATACGCATGATACATCATTGCATTTATAATCACATGTGAAGTAGAGTGCATTTTGAGTTAAAACATTTCTGTGAAGCATGAATATTGCAAATACTTGTCTAAGAATTACTCCACCTTCATTATACTTGCTAGGCTACTAAAACATATGTGGCTATAATTTTAAATCACCCAGAACTAGTTAGCACAAATTTTGGAGCAACTTTGGTATTCAAAGTTTTATCAAATTTGCTTTTAAAAATATTATTGGAAAAAGGTCAAAAACCCTCCCTATTTAGCTTTTATTCTTCAATTCAAAATCTGTTGGGAATTTGGAGTTAGTCCCTTAATAAAAGTTGTAGAGAATTAAATTCTAAGCAACTTTTATTTTTGGGCCATTTTCAGAAAAAGCCATCTTCATGCTCAAAATGGGATTTTAAAACTGTTAATTGAATTTATTTGAAAAAATTATTGGAAATAAAATTGGAAAATCGTTTCCTCACCTATTGGGCCACCGCCTCCCTTCCCGGCCTTCTTGCAAACCGGCCCGGCCTAGCTCCGCCTCGCCCGCGTCCGCCTCACCCGCGTCCGTGCGCCCGCGCCACGTCCTGGCCGCGGCAGGGACGGCTCGCCCCGTGGCCGGCATGCGCCGCTCGCCGGCGACACCTGGCCGTCCGTGGCCCCCACGAGGGCGCGCCTTGCCATTTCAAGCCGTAGGAGCTCCACTTCCCTCTTTGCCCTCTCCATTTCCTTTCTCCCGCGCTGCAGTTCTTTGCCCCGCACCGAGCGCTGCTCGAGCCGTCCTCGCCACCGCTACCTCCGCCGACAAAATTTGCCGCCAGTGGTCCACCGTCACCCTCCATCGCGTGCACGTCTCTCCGCCTCAATATCCGACATGTCGTGCTCGCCCTAATTTCACCATCTGAGCTAGGTAGGGTCGATTTGAGCCGTTTTGCCGCCGTCAGTTATGGCGCCGCCGCGCTCGACCTCACCGTGGGAAGGGTGTCCCCGCTATTTCCTTTTCCCTTGAAGTTACCTTGCCGAGTTCGCCTTCCTCTCGTGGACCCGGTGCGCACCTCGCCGTGCCCGGTCATGGCCAGCAACGGCCGTCGGCCTGCTGCCCGCGCGGCCGTGGCGCCATGGTCGCCGTCGTGACCGTGGCCTCGCGGGACCGAAACGGCCTTGGGCCGTAGGCCAAGCCTGGCCGGCTCTCTTTTCTCCCGCGCACGCGCGTTCAGGCCAAAAACCGTATCAGGCCAGTTGGTTTCCTTGGGCCGGCCCATTAGCAATAAGAAAAATTATTTTCTGTTTTTCTTTAATTATTTGGGGAGAGAAATACCTTGGAAAATGTTTATGTACTCATTTTGGCTCCAAAAATTATGAAATAAATTTTGGTAGACTTCTTAGAACTAGATCTATGATCTAAAAATGTTGCATGTCAAGTTTGAAATATTTCCTGTATGGTTTTTATTTAATCATTGAAATTGCTGTTTTCTTGATAAATATATAATAAATCATATAAAGCTCAGAAAAATATGGTTTCAATTTTGTTAATCTTTTTGTGCAATGTACTTTCTAGGAAAAATATGTGTCATGCATGTTCTGTAGAAAAATTTTGATGTGTAGTGCAAGTGCTTATTATTGTTGATAATTGTTATTTTTAATAGAGAGAAAAATATGAATAAAATATGCATATAATAATTTTGCTATAGTGATTGTTTATTGTGTAGAATGTAGGAAAAATGCTAAATCTGTTGTTTGATACTTTTCATAGTATGAAATATTTTTATGCTCATTTTTGGACCTTAGATTGTTATTTTTGTGTAGGTAATTCTAGTACTCCAAATATAATGAAATTTTTGTGGCATGCTAGATTAGATGATAGTAAGCCACTGTAATTTTATCAGATTTTTTTTCTATGCTGCCAAAAGAAGTGTTGCTATTCAAACACAGTTTCAACTAGGGTTTAATTAACTTTGTTAATGCAAGATTAGTTGATAAGATTTGCTTTGGTGTATCTTTAAAGCATCTTAGATTTCTGTGGTGACTTGACATGGTAGAGAATGTTTGTAGTAGTAGTATACTAGTATATGTTCTTGGATGATGTGGACTACCTTGTAGAAGAGTTGTATTCCTACTTTATACAATAAAGTAAACCTGTTCATCTACATTTTATTCTTTATGATCATTACATGTCATCTTTGCAATGCACCTAGGCATGAGCACTTATACATTTGCATCATACAGGATCGCAAAAAGTAACTCCGGTAGCAGTTCCCGAGGAGCTGGAAGAGCAGCCCGAGGTGCAAGAGTAGGAGGTGCCCGAAGCCGACGAGGAGGTCGGTGAGGATCTTCCAGAGTACCCCGACCACCGCCTGAGCTCTTTCGAAAGAAGCAAGCTCCAAAACATTTCTCTCCCGGTTTGCAAATATTTTATTAATGATTTACCTTAATTGATGCATTACGTTTAGGAGTTGTTTACAACCGTTGCTCCATTATAACTTGTTTACCTTTGTTCTACCATATCCTTGTTACCATGGTATTCGCAGTCAAGAAAGGCTTAGCTTGCTTAGACCGGTAGAAGTCGGGTCATTTTCTATCACCAGCGAGCTATAGGTGGTTACCTGGATCTGCTTGAATAAGTATGTCATCTTAGAATAACTAAATGTTAATTTGAAATTGAGACCGGACGGAGACTTGCAGGATTTCAGACTGTAGTATTTTCCGTCTATGTCGATTAAGGACCGACCGTTGTTGGGCCTCGAGTCATGTTGAACGCATGCCTTATGAAAGGATCAAGATGCCAAAGAGGGGGGTGAATTGGGCTTTTCTAAAAATTAATTACAAGAATTAAATCCTACAAGCCAAACTTCACCCCTAGTGCCTACTAGTGTTCCTTGTGATTCTACCAGTAAAAGTTTTGCACCCTAAGTTCCAATCCTAGACTAGCATGACAATTCTAGGAAAGTAAATAAGCAATAAAAGTAATACACGAAAGTAAATGCTTGAAAGTAAGGGTTAGGAACACGGCGATGTTTTGCCGAGGTATCGGAGAGTCGCCACTCCCCACTAGTCCTCGTTGGAGCACCCGCGCAAGGGTGTAGCTCCCCCTTAATCCGCGCAAGGATCAAGTGCTCTCTACGGGTGAAAGGTCCTTGTTTGGTTTTGCTAATTGAGTGACAACTTAGGTGGACTAATATGTGGTTATGTGAGATACACAGGCGATTAGTCCACAGGTGATGGTGTCATGAAGGAGGCTATTGCACATGAGACATGACATTGAGTCATGTGACCAAGGTGGAGAAGATCAAGATGAGGCTTGGCTTGATGGACCGGTTGCTAGGGTGAAGGACAAGTTGTGATGGCTTGGCGCCGAAGGACCGAGGCAATGGTGAAGAGCAAGTGAGGTCAAGATCGATGAACCAATACGGTCACGTGATGATATGAAGTGGATCATATCATTTGTGATATGGTTGGTGCATGTGTTGCATCAACGTCGGAGGAGATGGAGTGGAATGCGCAAGGCAAAGGTATAACCTAGGGCATTTTTATTTCACCGGTCATAGATGTGTAGAGAAGTTGATGACTGGGTTTAGGATAGATGGCCGTACTATCAAGAGGGGCAAACTTGTTTGCATATTGGTCATCTTGTGCCACTTGAGCGATCTAACTTTGCATACGTGTTAGGATCGAGTGGCGAAGCAAGTTGAGTGCCTCACTTCTTCAAGAAAATAATTGTAAAAATGCTAACACACATGCACATGGTGTGTTACACATGGTGGTGTTGGCACATTTGCAAAGGAGAAGGTGTTGGAGTTGGTGTTGATCAACTTGAAGAAGAGAGAAAGGTTTTTCGGTGTTCTTCAGACACTAGGATGACTCTTGGAGTGGAATACTGCTTTGATCCATTGTGAATTAGATCAAGTGCTTTAGTAGGTTGTGTAGCCCTTTGAGTAAGCTTTCTAAAATGTCCAAGATCATCGAAATCCGAGTTCGGAGCTAAGAGTTATCGCCGTTTTACCGAAGAGTGGTCTGTGACCGGACTCGTGACCGGACGTGTCCGGTCAGCACCTGCACGTCCGGTCAGTGTTTTTCGTGGGCGAAAGTGACCGGACGCTGCAGCGAGTCCGGTCAGTGATGACTGGACACGTCCGGTCAAGTCGGGAGCTTGTAGGAACCTCTCTGTTCGCTGTTTCGCTGCGACCTGCGCATCCGGTCCCGTTAGTGACCAGCGCGTCCGGTCAATACAAGTTTATACGCGCGAAAACTAGTCATTGGAGCACGCTACTGACCTACGCATCCGGTCGACCCGAAACTTGCCTAGTGAGGGGACTAACGGCTCTATTTCGTTGTGGAGCTATAAATAGATGTTGTGGCCGGTCATGGCCGGCAGCTGAGCACACTTTGGCCTTGGTGGCTTATGTGGTAGTGCTTGGGAGCCCTCTAACTCACTCATTCTTGATAGTGTTCATTGGATCGAGTGAGAGAGCGATTCTAGTGTGATTGCATCGTGAGGTTACATCGAGTGGCACTAGGTGATCGTGTTGCAAGCCGGTGGTGCTTGTTACTCTTGGAGGTTGCCACCTCCTAGACGGCTTGGTGGCTCGTGGCTCCGTCGAAGCTCGCAAGAAGATTGTGCGAGGCTCCGGAGAAGATTTGTGAGGGGGATTGTGCTCACCCCGCGGGGATCGTGAAGAGCAACTCTAGTAAAGCTCGTGGCTTGGAGGATCTCCATCTTGAGAGTGGATGTGCGGCACCCGCTGAGGGTTTGACTCTTGATAGTCAATTAGCTCGTGATCCATCAAGTGGGTGTATCGCCACAACGGGGACTAACTTGGTGGCAACCAAGTGAACCTCAGTGAAAAAACGTCGTGTCAATATTGTGTACATCTTCTCGGTGGTTTGCTTTCGATTCACAAGCTTGTATTTACATTCATATACTTATACTTGTGTAGTTGCTCTTGTAACTAGTTGGCTTGTGTAGTTAGCTAGTTACCTTCTTGCTTGTGTAGCATAGAAGTAGCTCCCGTTGCGTGGCAAATTTGGTTTGTGTAACCTTGTTAGTCATATTGCTTAGTTTGTGTAGCTAAGTAATTTGCGCTCTCTAGTTTGGCATTAGTTGCCTTGCTATTGAGCATTGCTAGTGAGCATAGGTGGCTTCGTGCTTTTGCTTACTAGAATTATGTAGGAGCTCTCCGGCTTTGTTAAAGTACTAGTGCATAGGTTTGTGTGACCTTGCTCTAGAATTGTTTAGGAGAGCTCTTGCTAAGGAAAGCACCTTAGTTACATAATTAGGATCTTTGTGAGGTGCTTGTGAACTTAGATAGAGGGGTGTAGTCTTGGCTAGACCGATAGTTTTAATTCCGCATTTGTTTCGGTTTGCCGACACGATTAATTTTAGAAAGGACTATTCACCCCCCCTCTAGTCCACCATCTTGACCCTTCAATTGGTATCAGAGCCCGGTCTCTCATTTGTGGTCTTTACCGACCCGAGAGGATGGCGGAATATGGACTAGATGTTGATTGTCCTCACATGTTTGATGGCACACACTTTGTACGGTGGAAAAATTAGATGATATGCAATTTTAAGTTTATTTGCCCTCAAATGTGGTGGATGGTAGATGTAGGCTTTTCTCATGTGTTGGATGAAGATAATCTAACTCAAGCACAAGAGAAATGCCTAGATCTTGACATCCAAGCTACTAACATCATGTATAGATCTTTGGATGATAGCATCTTTGTTAAGATCATGGACCTCAAATCCGCTCATGAGATATGGGCCTATCTCAATGAAAAGTATGGAGCTATCACCGATGATGACGATGATGTTAAGCCCAAGGAGGTTGCACATGATGATGTTGAGCATGACCACAACACGATGGTTGTGGAGGATTGCTCCACCTCATGGTCAAGTGATGATGATGATCGATCTACCACAAGTTCACTTGATAAGGATGGTGATAATGCATCAAGTGTTGCAAGTGATGTTTCTACCCCAAGCACACTTGATGGTGACAATGTTGGTTCATGCTCGGGCCTTGATGATGCTACTACAAGCCCATCCACTACATCACATTGCTTCATATCACTAGGTGACACAAAGGTATCAAGTGATAATGTGATTGATCATGTTGATTCATATGATGAGCTTGTTAGTAGACTTGCTAGCATGAACATGTCTTTAGAAAATGAGAAAGCTAAAACCATGAAATTGGAAAATGAAAACTCACTTCTAAAAACCACATGCGAACAACAAAAGCATCTACTTTATGTTACTACTTGTTCACATGAGGAGCTAAAATTGGCTCATGAAGAACTTAGTGTTGCTCATGATAATTTGGTACAAGAACATGCTTCTCTCTTTAAGATGTTATTAAAGAAAATTAAAATTAATGAGAGCTCATCACATGGATCAAATGATCAATCACATATTACTAACCCTTGTGATGTAGGCAAGAAGCACGTATCCACCTCTTGTGATGATTTGCTAGATATGCCATGTTCTTCACACATAGATACTTATTCTACTTCTATGTCTTGTGAGACTAACCTTTTGAAGGAGAACAATGAGCTCAAAAAGGTCGTGGAGAATTTGAGCAACAAGTTAGAGAGGTGCTACAACTCAAAAGTCACCTTTGAGCACATGTTGAACAACAAAAGAAGCTACGGTGACATGAGCGGCATTGGCTTCAACAAGAGCAATATCAAAGGCAAAAGATGGGGGAAGAGAAGATATGAAAGAGAGGTGAAGAAACAAGAACAAGAGAAGCTCTCTCATTTTATGTTCTTTAAATGCCATAAAATAGGACATCTTGCAAATGGTTGCCCTAATGAAGAAAAGCTCAAGTTGGAGAAAGAAGAAGAGAGGCTCAAGCATGTCAAGTGCTTCAAGTGTCGCACTTGGGGTCATCTCACCTCAATGTGCCCAACCAAGAAACTAGTGAAGCAACAAAAAGAGTCTCAACCAAAGCCACAAGTTGAGCAAGAAACCACACCCCAATCTCAAGTCAAGATCAACCACAAGGATGATGATGGTGACTTGAAGAAGAAGAAAACAAGAAGGGGTGGAAGAGGAAGGCATCCAATGCAAATCCAAGATGCCAAGATGATGAGCAAGATTCAAGATAAGAAGAGAGATTTGGCTCACATCAAGTGCTTCAAGTGTGAAGATATGGGACACTTTGCCTCGGGGTGTCCTACCAAGCTTGAGAAGAATGCTCAAGCAACTCATGAGAGACAAGGCAATGAAGAGCATCACATGAGCAATGAAGAAAAGGCTCAACCAAAGAGAAGATGCTATTCATGCCGGGAAAGGGGACACATGGCTCATTCATGTCCCCTAGGTAATAATTCTAAGTCTAGTTCAATTAATGATACTAACATGCTTAGAAAGGATGGCAATGGTACCTCATTGGTTGAAATTGCAAAACATCCCGCTACCCATACTAAGGCTTTGCCTAAGTATGTTGCTCCTAACTTGAGAGGACCCAAACTTGTTTGGGTACCATCAAAAAGTGGATCATTGTTTGTAGGTACCATCGGCATTGGAGGCTTGATTTATTTGGATTCATATTGGTCATCATATGTTGAATCAAGTTTTAAAGCTTAGTGCATATTCTATCCCAATGCCAAGTCAAAATAAGTGGAGTCCAAATGCTACAACATACAAGTGCAACACTCAAGATTGTGGTGATTTATTGAATATATTTGATGGCTTGCAAATATTTGAGTTGAAGCTTGCTAAGAGGATGATCATGTGATAACCAAGGTATATCTCTAGTTGATTATTTTATTTGGGTGCATATGAGTTGATTGAATTGGATATATATGCAATGTTGCTCGCTATGAGATGATTTTTTTTTCTCGAACAGCGCAGGAGAACTGCGCGTCATTTCATTAAGGTAGAAGAAATGTTATACGGGTCAAGAGACCCAACCCACACACACCACACCTTGGACACTAAGTTACAGACTCGCCACACAAAATGTAGAAGCGACCAAATGCCTCCAAGCTCTAAACTCCAGCATGCAGAACAAGTTCATGGAGCTTGGAGGCTCCAGCCGAACACCAGAGCCCTCCCTCCAAGCTAACAGCCCTAATGACTTCCTGAACACTTGGCCTTTTGTTATCAAAGACACAAGAGTTGCGATGCTTCCAGATCTCCCATGTGACCAAAATTATCAAGGAATTGAGTCCTTTACGCACTTCTTTCGGGACAGCAGCAATCGATCTCTTCCACCACCCCGAGAAACGAGACATAGTAGGCTGTGGTGCCAACTGCAGCAGCCCCAATTGTTGCAAAATCAGGGACCAAACTTGTCGAGCAAAGACACAGCCCACAAGCAAATGATTTATAGTTTCGTCCACTTGATCACATAGGGGGCAGGACTCTGGATGGGGCAGATTCCTCCTTGCTAGGCGATCGGCTGTCCAAACCCGGTTATGAAGCACTAACCAGATGAAAAACTTGCAGCGTGGGGGAGCCCAGGTTTTCCAGATCCTTCTCCACGGACCAAACTTGATGGAGCCCACAAAGAAGGCCTTATAGGCAGACTTGCTGCTATAAGAACCATCCTGCGTTAACTTCCATTTATATCGATCTGGAATCTCTGGTTGCAAAATAAAGCCATCCACCATATCCCAAATTTGGAGAAATTCAAGCAAGACCTCTACTGTACGAGCTCCCTTAATATCTTGAACCCAGGTTCTATTATGTAGTGCTTGAGCCACAGTCCTTCTTTTGGTTGTTCGTTTCTGGACAGTTTTGAACAAGTTAGGCGCTATTTCTGCCAAGGTATGCCCACCCAACCATCTATCTGTCCAAAACAAGATTTCCTCCCCATTTCCGACTATGGCGTCAACTGCAACATTAAAGAGGGCCCTGGCCTTATGAGGAACAGTGATTGGGAGACCAGCCCAAGGCCTATCGGCATCTGTCTTCTGTGCCCACAGCCATCGAATCCTAAGTGCCCAGCCAAGAAGTTCAAGGTTATGAATCCCAAGGCCACCATATTCAAGTGGTCTCTGCACTTTTTTCCACGCCACCAGGCAATTGCCACCATTGGCTTGTTGATGACCATTCCAAAGAAAACCTCTCCTCCTTTTATCAATAGCTTTTAGAACCCATTTCGGGAGATCCATGGCTATTAAAAGATATATAGGGACAGCAGTCAGCACCACCTTCACCAATACTAGCCGGCCTGCCCTGTTCAGTAGAGAAGCCTTCCAACCAGGGAGATAATCTGCCACCTTATCAACTAGAGGTAGCAGCACCTCTTTAGTTGGTTTCCCAATTGTTAGAGGGAGGCCGAGATATGTACAAGGAAAACCCTTTATGGAACAGGAGAGGATATTTGCAGTGAGTGCCAATTCCTCATCAGAACAATGAATAGGGGAAATTGAACTCTTGGACAGATTGGTTCTAAGACCGGAGGCATGTCCAAACAGATCAAGTAAGTGTCTTACAGTGACCAGATCCAAATTGTTGGGTCTCAAGAATAAGACCGCATCATCAGCATAGAAAGATACCCGGTGCCGAGCTTGCTGAATAGCAAGAGGTTGCATCAAACCCTTCAAAGTGGCATATGTGACCAAGGAATTCAGCACATCCATAACTAGAATAAACAACATGGGTGACAGGGGATCACCCTGTCTAAGACCACGATGGTGATAAATGATGTCCCCTGGCTCACCATTAACTAGGACTTGTGTCGAAGAAGTGGACAGGATCAAGCATATGAGGTCCCGCCACCGCTGACCAAACCCCACTTTGCTCATGACTTCCAGCAAAAACGACCAAGAAACAGAGTCAAATGCCTTGGAGATATCTAGCTTGAGCAGGACATGCGCCTCTTTCTTCTGATGCAAGGCTTTAACCATCTGCTGAACCATCATAAAATTGTCATGGATCTTCCTTCCCCGCACAAAAGCACTTTGATTGACTGAGATCAAGGAAGGTAAAAGTGGGGCCAACCGATTAGCCAGGATCTTAGTCACCAATTTGGCAAAGCTATGGATCAAGCTTATAGGCCGGAAATCCTTCACTTCGAGCGCATCCACTTTCTTAGGCAGCAGGGTAATAAAGGCCGTGTTCAGAAGACGGAATTTGAAAACATGGCCTCTCAGGATGGCATCCAAGGCCATCAGCACATCACCTTTAATAATGCTCCAGCAAGATTTATAAAACCTGCCCGTGAAACCATCTGGCCCTGGGGCCTTGTCCAGATGCATATCTTTAATAGTTGCCCACACTTCCTCCTCAGAGAATGGGGCGTCCAGAACAGATAAATCATGGTGCTGGATAGCAAGCTCATCCAAATCAAGAGTAAAATTCCTTTCATCAGCTTTGCCAAGAATATTCTCATAAAAATCAAACACTGCCTTCTCCTTCCCATCTTGTGAGACGACCACCTGATCACCAACTTGTAATTTTGGGATGAAGTTCTTCTTTTTTCTGAATCTAGCTTGTTGATGAAAGAACGCTGTATTGGCGTCACCTTCCTGAAGATAAAGAATCCTAGACCGCAGCCGAGCAATGGTTCGCTCCAGCGAAGCCAAACCAAGACAATGAAGTTTAAGCTTCCTTCTCAGCCATTCCTCGCCTTCAGAGAGTGCCCTTGAATCTCTCTCAATCTCAAGGCGGTGAAGAAGTTCTTTGGCCAACTCTAACTGGGCTTTAATATTCCCTACCTTCCGTTGTCCCCATTTTTGTAGTCCCTTACTGAGCCGCTGCAGCTTGATGAACAGGCGCTCTACGGCACAGTTAGATTGTACCGGAGCCTCCCAATTTTGATTGACAGCTTCTAGAAAACCAGGGATCTTGGTCCAGAAACTCTCAAAATGAAATCGACGCTTGCCGCTAGTGCTCACCTTCAGACCAAGGATGAGTGGGCAGTGATCCGAGACCCCAGCTGCTGTGCTTTGCAAAACAACATCAGGGAAAATACCTTCCCAGTCATCACAACAGAAAGCCCGATCCAGCCTTACAAGAGTAGGCGATCTCCTCTCATTGGACCAAGTATATTTTCGACCCAAGAGCGGAATCTCCATGAGATTATTGTCATCCAGAAAACGCCTAAATCTACCCATCATTGCTCTGTCCAGATTATTATTGTTCTTGTCAGCAGCCTGATAAATCAAATTAAAATCTCCAGCCAACAGCCAAGGCCCATTGCACAGCGCCCTGATGTTCCTTAGCTCTTGCAAAAACAACACCTTCTCCTCATCTCTTTGTGGCCCATAAACTCCAGTGAGCCACCAATTACGACCATCTTGTTCCGAAAACAAAATAGAAACAGAGTAAGTGTCTACCCTTGAAGCAACTGCCTGGCAAGAACATCCCTTCCAAGCAATCAGTACCCCTCCTCTAGTCCCATTGGCCGGGAGAGTAACAAAATTATCGTACGCAGAACCAAAAACCGAAAGGAACAGATTCTGGGACATATTCGCAACCTTAGTCTCTTGCAAACAGACAATGTCAGCATTACTGGAAAGCACAACATCTCTGACAGAATTCCGGCGATCCCTTTGATTTAGGCCTCGCACGTTCCAAACAAGGATAGTAGAAGGATTCATCTTAACACAAGAAATAAATCGACCCCAACTCAAAACCAAACCTTACATTATTGTAAGGACATCGGCAGCTCGCACCTGCTCACCATCTCCAACTTCCCAGCCAAAAATAGCAGCCAAGGCACTAACATGCGAATTAGAAAGCAGTGGCTTGAAGAGCTTACTGTAACTATCATGAGCACTCGGCTGAATGATTTCCTTTTCTTCAAACCCAAGGTGCCGCATCACTTTCTTCTGGGCCTCCGAAAGCACCGGGCCTGGAGAGCAAGGAGCAGCGCCAGCGACCCGCCGGCTACGCCGTGGCAGGGAACCCGGAGGAGGGGCCTTCTTTCGCCGCTTCTGGACCGCGGGCAGAGGAAGAAGCTTATCCACCAGCCTGTGCACCTTGTCGAGCTCCTGGATTGGAGTTCTAGCCCCTGGATCTTGGGAGGAGCCGTCCGCGGCCACAGGGGCAGGGACCCGAGCACGACGCCGCCGCCTGGAGTAGACTCGGAGGGGGGGTGAGGCAAGGACTACGCCTCGCGGCGAACCAGACCCCCTCCCAGAGGCGTGCTGAGGTTGGGCAGGCGGCGGAGCAGGTCCCAGTGGAGCCGACGCCTCCGGACTCAGGGGTTCACCACCTAGTAGGTAGCCAGCAGCCGGTGGCGAAGCCAGCCCCGTGCCACATGATGGCAAGGGAGGAGCAGGCGCCGGCGACATGACCTCTTGGATTACGGTCGCAGTGGAATGAGAGGTCGGAGGTGAAGCTCCATCCGTTGCCACGCCGACAGGGGGGCTCAAGAAGGAGCACGACCCCGTCAGCCGGCCGGGGGGATTCCAATCCGTAGCCTCACCCAAGCCCGATCCATCAAGAATCACATTAGCAGTATCCAGTTGGGGGGTACAGCCCAGCCCATGAGAAGCACCAGCCTCAGGTAGAGGGTCCAGGACTGGCCCAAGGACGCCATCAATGGAGATCAGCCCAGGATCCACTTCAAACTGCATCAGGGTAGGGGAAGCCATTGAGGGGGACGCCTCGTGAGAACGCATGACATCGGTCGAAGTACCCCCCGCGGCGGCTTCCGAGACAGTTGCCATTACTGCCGCCACCTCATCGGGCACTTGGGACCGTGCGCCACCAAAACGAACGTTGGACGACCATCCCCTGGAGAAACCAGCTCCTGGGCGGCCACCTTTGGAACTCTCGGCCAACAGGTAGGAGCATGCATGAGATCTCCCCTGAGCGGAGGGCCCCACGCGCCCCTGGGTAGCCTTCCACTGTGAACCACCATGACTGGAAGCACCGCCTCTCGACGGACCTGAGCCGAGCAACGGCGAGGAAGAACGAACATGCCGTCGCCGCCGCCTTGCATAGTCATCTTCATCATCCCCTCCATCAGAGGGAGGAGGGCTCGGGTTCAGACCCTCCGGACGGAGAGCATCAGAATACCGCAACTCGATAGGGTACGCCAGAACCCTCTTCACCGGTGGGTTTTCAATGACGGCCGTCGGTGGCTCAACCACCCAGAGCTCCTTCGAGGATGGGAGCGCCGACGGGTCAGAACTCCAGGCCAAGCACCGAAAGCAAGATAGGTCCACAAGCCCAAGGGTATCAGGATGCACCTGCTGAACCCAAGCGTGAGGACTCAAGAAACGATCCACCGTAGAGGTTTCCCAGACGTGAGCAGGAATGCCGCGAAGCTCGATGTCGATCAGGAACGGCAGAGCACGACCATGGGCACCAGACAGACGACTCCATCGCTTGCACAGGAGACTGAAGTTGTAGCCAGGCAAACTGATCGGCTGCCGCAGCGCAACCAGTTGCTCAACCAAGGCCAACTCTGGGAGGACCAGCAGATAACTTGATGAAGAAGCCCGACGAAGCACAAGAGAGCTGGCAACCATGTCGATTCTGGCTGCAATCACTGCTGCCACCTCCTCCACCGTGGCCAGTGGTTCGTCGCCGATTATCGACACCAAAACCGCACGTGCAAGGTCCTCTTCAGCCCTGGCTACCTGATCACTCCAATCGATGATGCATGGAGGGGGCTTCACAGCTTCAGAAGACAACTCCGGTGAAGCAGTGTCCGGCAAGGGACCAGCAACCTGATCCGAGTCGGGCTGCTCCTGCATAGGCCGCCGCCGGAAGCGCGGACGTCGACGACGACGCGGCTGTCCTGCCCGCAAACCTTGATCCTGATCATGTACCTCCAGAGTGCCCTGCGTCGCACCAGCGCCACCAGCCACACCCGCCGGAGAAGACCGTAGCGGGGGTGCAGCGCTGGAAGCCACGTGGGCCGGAGAAATCCGTCGCCACACGGGGACGCGGGCAAGAGCACCAACAGCCACACCCGCCGGAGAAGGCCGTTGCAGGGGGGCAGCATTCGTATCCTCATTGAACGGAGAAATCCGTCTCCACACGGCAACGCGGCCAGGAGCAGAGTCCCCGCCTCTGATCATCCCAGGGCACACGTAGGAGCGGTGGCCCAGGGAATGGCAGCGAAAACAGCGAGGCTTCTGTCGACATTGGGCAGCTGTGTGCGACGGTGAAAAGCAGTTGAAGCACCTGCCAACTAAGTCCGCCGGGATTGGACGGCGTGAAGGATGAGCCGCGCGCCGACGCCGACGTCGAGCGCCGCGCGACTCCGCCATCTGCCACCCATCTGGATTGGGACGCACAGTGCCAGAAGAGAACACAGCACCCCTCCGTCCGTGAAGGTCTCGCCGGAGGAGCGTAATCCTTGGCACACACCTGGAGGCCGCCGGCAGAGGAGGATCGGCGGCCAGAGCAGGAGCCGCCGCGGAAACAACACCCATGTCTGCCAACACGGGCTTGCCTCCACCCGCCGCCGAAACCGCCGTACAGGATGCACCCGAGGAAGTTAAGACGACGTCGCGGTACGAGGGCAGAGGACCGTCCGAACCAGACGAGAGCGGGCTATCGGAGCACCACCGCTCCAGCTTGGACCGTCCGCAGGAGACGAACGGCGCCACCTGTGAAGAAACAGGGGAGGAGGAAACCAACGTCTCCAAGGGAGGAGGCACGGACGCCGATGAGGTGGCCGCCGGGTTCGGGGTGAGCACCGGCGGGGGGCTGGTGGAGGGAGGCGAGACGTTGGGGGAGGGAGAGGAGGGGTCGGGAGTAGCCATCAGATCAATTTTTTGATAATGAGATACCATAACTCCTATGAGATGATTGAATGGATTAAATACCTAGCAATCAAATTTGGATTGATTTATGTTGGATAAATTCATGAGATGATATTTAGTAAGTGGATTGAATGGATATATGTCTTATAAAAGTGTTCAAACAAGTTAGTTTCAAGTTTGATTCAATTTGGTGAAATATAGCTCAATGTATTGAAATCTGTCCATTATTGAAAATCGGAGCTAGCTAAGATCAAGTCTGAGTTTGAGTGACTAAATCATATTGGATTGGCTTGAAATTTGGTATACGTGCTCTAGGCTTATGATATGATATGCTGTATAAATTTCATAAGAATTAGATAAGATATGCTTCGGTTTTGGAGTGGATCTTGTCAGCTATAGTGCAGCAGTTTTCAACATGTAGCAGTGGTGAAAGATTTGAAATCTGGTAGCAATATAGATGTCAAATGAATCTCAAATTTTTACAGCTGCTAGATGACTTAGTTAAGCACATCTCCACTAAATTTTATGGCATTTGGATCTATACATTGAGAGATATGAATTATTCTTTAAAGGGTACAGAATCTGCCAGAAAAGTGACAATCATTGGATTAATCTAGAGTCACTTTGATTGAAATGTCCTCAAGTTGGAAACATGTTTATAAGTGGTTGAGGTACCTAAGTTTGGTTTTGGATTGATCTAGAAGCATGACAAGAAATGCGTACAAGGGCATTGATTGTGGAATGTACTTAGTGTACAAATTTGGTACTCAAATTTGAAAATAAAGATCAAACTCAAGATGAAGATGAGGTTCAAGTTCTAGTAATGATTGAAGATCATTTGGTAAAAAGAAAAGGACTTAAAGAATAATTCAAGGTTACTCATCAAGTTAAGTCCATAGATCAATCAATCAAAGGCAATTCAAGTAAGTGTCAAGGATGATTCTTTGGAGAAAGGTCACTTCTCCCTGCTGAGGGGGCTTGCCGCCCATGGGTGGGTAAACCGAGCACCGGCTTGGAAGGCTAACATGGAAGTGATGAATTCAAGGGACATTTGAGATGCTTAATTGAAGCAATCAATAGGGTTGATCAAGAAAAGCAAGCAACACCCAAAAGAGAGCTAGTCATGGTTATAAAATTAGTATCATAAGTACTTCTCTGATGCAAGCATTGATCAAAGAGAAAAAGCAAGCCAACCATAACAAGAGATAATGCACTTGATTATTAGTGGTTCTCATTTCATATGGGTGAAGAATGGATTTCTCTATAATGATTGGTCTTCACCAAGCTTATAAATTGGACTTCACATTGCTATTGGAGTAATGAATTGGAATCTATGTGACTATCCTCTACTCCAACATAACAAAGGTATCATTGCAATGTGCATGATCATTTCATCCCTTACTAGTATGCGATTAGTGCATATAGTACATGCTTACTAGGATCATGCATAACAAATGAAATGTTTAAATTCATAGCCTACCACTATTGCTTGAATTGTTTAAATGATCTAGTGGTATGTGTATGAATTTGTTCATGAGCTAGTGAACCCAAGTACTTGATCTAGTTTGGATTGCTAACAAGTGACAAGTACAACATTGGCAAGATAACCCTTAGTATGAGGAGTGAAGAAGCTTGTCATTGGATCAAACCGGACTTAGAATCTTAGGCAAATCAACTTAGTTCAAGTCATACTAGAAGCTCATGACAATGATATGGGTACAAGCACAAGACAACAATGCAAATGAATATCTAGGGTGTTTCAAATGGTATCTAGACTCAAAGTATTTCTTCAAGTGGTATTTACAAGTGGTGTCTAGATCATGATCTACAAGTGATATCCTACAAGTGGTACTCATAAAGATAGCAAATGTTCAAGAAAAGATCATATTGACAAATCCTACAAGTGGTTCCATGATAGAGGATTCTTTAAATTGGTATCACACCCTTATTCGTGGTATTTCTACACATGATAACATTTATACAAGACGGTGGTTCCACAAGTGATCCTCAACTTTAAGTGATCATCAAATGAAGAAAGTTCCCTCACACACAAGAGCTCAAGATTATCAAGTGAATGACCCATGCTATGACATAGGGGGAGGATCCCCACCTAATGGTATCAAGGTCAAAGATCCTAAGTGGTATCTCAAGAGCAACATACAAGTAATGTCATTCCAACATGTGTGGTGATGTCCATCAACAACGCAATATTCAAGTCTCAATCATCTACCCTAATGCAAGCCTTTGCATCAATGAGAAGTACACCCTTTATGGAAATTGATGACAAAGGGGGAGAAGTTGAAACAAAGATATGTCAATACACCAAGAGAGAGAGGTTTGGGAAGAAATTGAACAAAGATATCATGAGAAGATGAGTTTGGACATGGAGATGGACAAAGAGGGAGCAACATTGAAGAAATGAGAAGGATCAAAATTCTTGGACAAAAGAAGCACAAAAGTAGGGGGAGCAAGCTCATGAACATTGTTTGGTTGCATTTGATATGTGCATATTCATGTGCTTGCTTGCATTGCATAAGTTTTATATTTAATATGCATGCTTGTGTGTTGTATGCTAGTTATAGAACTTGAATGATGATATGATAACTAGCATGCATAGGATGATAGCTAAACTTGTATTTCTACATGTGGTACTAGAACCTTGCTTATAATGTTGATCTCACGGGGTTTCTAGTATTTTTTATGTCTAGCTACTCATGATGCTAAGGATGATGGCAAACTTGTGATTTTCAAATGATATCGAGCTATCAAATGGTATCGAACAACAAAGGTTTATTCTATACACCTTAGCTTCACTTAGTAGTGCTAACCCTCCCACAAATTTCATATTTATGCATATGTGCAAGCTTGAAACCAAACCATTTGAGCACATATGTAGGGAGAGTTATCACTACCAAGTCGGATTTTATGGTGCTTATCCAAATCCTAATATAGAGCTTAAATGTTGGATAAGTGGCATAAAGTCCAAAAGAACTTAATTTCTATATCTTTGTAGAGTTGTCATCAATTACCAAAAAGGGGGAGATTGAAAGGTCCTTGTTTGGTTTTGGTAATTGAGTGACAACTTAGGTGGACTAATATGTGGTTATGTGAGATACACAGGCGATTAGTCCACAGGTGATGGTGTCATGAAGGAGGCTATTGCACATGAGACATGACATGGAGTCATGTGACCAAGGTGGAGAAGATCAAGATGAGGCTTGGCTTGATGGACCGGTTGCTAGGGTGAAGGACAAGTTGTGATGGCTTGGCGCCGAAGGACCGATGCAACGGTGAAGAGCAAGTGAGGTCAAGATCGATGAACCAATATGGTCACATGATGATATAAAGTGGATCATATCATTTGTGATATGGTTGGTGCATGTGTTGCATCAACGTCGGAGGAGATGGAGTGGAATGCGCAAGGCAAAGGTATACCCTAGGGCATTTTCATTTCACCGGTCATAGGTGTGTAGAGAAGTTGATGACCGGGTTTAGGATAGATGGCCGTACTATCAAGAGGGGCAAACTTGTTTGCATATTGGTCATCTTGTGCCACTTGAGCGATCTAACTTTGCATATGTGTTAGGATCGAGTGGCGAGGCAAGTTGAGTGCCTAACTTCTTCAAGAAAATAATTGTGAAAATGCTAAAACACATGCACATGGTGTGTTACACATGGTGGTGTTGGCACATTTGCAAAGGAGAAGGTGTTGGAGTTGGTGTTGATCAACTTGGAGAAGAGAGAAAGGTTTTTCGGTGTTCTTCGGACACTAGGATGACTCTTAGAGTGGAATATTGCTTTGATCCATTGTGAATTCGATCAAGTTCTTTAGTGGGTTGTGTAGCCCTCTGAGTAAGCTTTCCAAAATATCCAAGATCATCGAAATCGGAGTTCGGAGCTAAGAGTTATCGCCGTTTTACCGAAGAGTGGTCTATAACCGGACTCGTGATCGGACGTGTCCGGTCAGCACCTGCACGTCCGGTCAGTGTTTTTCGCGGGCGAAAGTGACCGGACGTTGCAGCGAGTCCGGTCAGTGATGACCGGACGCGTCCGGTCACGTCGGGAGCTTGCTGGAACCTCTCTGTTCGCTGTTTCGCTGTGACCTACGCGTCCGGTCCCGTTAGTGACCAGCGCGTCCGGTCAATACAAGTTTATACGCGCGAAAACTAGCCGTTGGAGCATGCTACTGACCTGCGCGTCCGGTCAGTTCGACAGGCGCGTCCGGTCAGCTCGACCGGTGCGTCCAGTAGACCCGAAACTTGCCCAGTGAGGGGACTAACGGCTCTATTTCGTTGTGGAGCTATAAATAGATGTTGTGGCCGGCCATGGCCGGCAGCTGAGCACACTTTGGCCTTGGTGGCTTATGTGGTAGTGCTTGGGAGCCCTCTAACTCACTCATTCTTGATAGTGTTCATTGGATCGAGTGAGAGAGCGATTCTAGTGCGATTGCATCGTGAGGTTACATCGAGTGGCACTAGGTGATCGTGTTGCAAGCCGGTGGTGCTTGTTACTCTTGGAGGTTGCCACCTCCTAGACGGCTTGGTGGCTCGTGGCTCCGTCAAAGCTCGCAAGAAGATTGTGCGAGGCTCTAGAGAAGATTTGTGAGGGGGATTGTGCTCACCCCGCGGGGATCGCGAAGAGCAACTCTAGTAAAGCTCATGGCTTGGAGGATCCCCATCTTGAGAGTGGATGTGCACCACCCGCTGAGGGTTTGACTCTTGATAGTCAATTAGCTCGTGATCCATCAAGTGGGTGTATCGCCACAACGGGGACTAACTTGGTGGCAACCAAGTGAACCTCGGTGAAAAACCATCGTGTCAACATTGTGTACATCTTCTCGGTGGTTTGCTTTCGATTCACAAGCTTGTATTTACATTCATATACTTGTGCTTGTGTAGTTGCTCTTGTAACTAGTTTGCTTGTGTAGTTAGCTAGTTACCTTCTTGCTTGTGTAGCATAGAAGTAGCTCCTATTGCGTGGCTAATTTGGTTTGTGTAACCTTGTTAGTCATATTGCTTAGTTTGTGTAGCTAAGTAATTTGCGCTCTCTAGTTTGGTATTAGTTGCCTTGCTATTGAGCATTGCTAGTGAGCATAGGTGGCTTCGTGCTTTTGCTTACTAGAATTGTGTAGGAGCTCCCCGGCTTTGCTAAAGTACTAGTGCATAGGTTTGTGTGACCTTGCTCTAGAATTGTTTAGGAGAGCTCTTGCTAAGGAAAGCACCTTAGTTACATAATTAGGATCTTTGTGAGGTGCTTATGAACTTAGATAGAGGGGTGTAGTCTTGGCTAGACCGATAGTTTTAATTCCGCATTTGTTTCGGTTTGCCGACGCGATTAATTTTAGAAAGGACTATTCACCCCCTCTAGTCCACCATCTCGACCCTTCAACGGATTGATTCTTCAACACTCTATCGCAGTGAATCACCCAAAACCGCTCACAACATGAGTTGGGTCACCCACAAGCTCATCGGATGATCACCAAACTCCTAATCACCACCAAACCATCTAGGTGATGGCGATCACCAAGAGTAACAAGCTATAACTCTCACTTGACCACAACAAGCCTAATGAGAAGATGGATGCACACTTGCTACACTCTTGTCACTAGTAAGGAATCTCAACCTTTGATTCTCAAATCACTATCCTCACTAGGGCTCTTGCACTCCCTTGCACTTCAAAGGTGTTTCTCAGCTGAACAAATGAGCAAGAGACCTCTAAAAGAGGTAGAGGGGATGTATTTATACACCCCTCAGACAAAACCAACCGTTACCTGCCGAATCAGTAAAACTCGTACTGACCGGACGCGCTGGTCGACATGACCGGACGCGCCGGTCAGAGATGACCGGACGCGTCCGATCATGCAAGAACCTAACTGAACTTTGACCTAACGCTCGACCGCGTCTGATCATAGATGACCGGATGTGTCAGGTCAGCTTGGGACCTTACTGGAACGTGACTAGACGCGTCCGATCACTTCACAGTCGCGTCCGATTACACCTTTACCCTCTGAAACACGTGTTAGACTGACCACCGCGTCCGGTCCTCTCAAGGACCGCATCCGGTCAATCAGTTAACGACACAGTGACTTGTTAGTACTGACCAAACGCGTCTGGTCATGACAAAGACCGCGTTCGGTCAAGGGTAAACTGCTCAAACAACTTATAAACGCAACACAACTTGAACCAAGTTGCTTCCAACTGAACTTTGAGCTTTTCTAGAGCTACCTAGTGCTAAGTTTGACAAGTGTGCACCACTCCTAAACAAAAGACTCACCTAGGTCAAGCTACTCGCTCATGCCCCCCTTTATAGTACGGTCAAAGGAAGAAACAAAGATCCTAACGACTATTCCGGATGTAACTCAACACCTTGACATCCGAAACTAACCGTCCTTAATCTTGTTGTTGATCCTTTGAAAACCGAAACGATTTCCATCAAGGAACATGAATACCATAGTGCCCAAAGTAGTTATCAACTCCATGACCTAACTTACCACTGTTTCTACAAAACACACGTTAGTCATGGTAATAATGCGTTGTTATCAATTGCCAAAACCAACACCGGGGCCTAGATGCTTTCAATCTCCCCCTTTTTGGTGATTGATGACAACACTTAGATTCAAAAGTTATAAGTTGAGGTTTTCGATCATGCTTGGTTCACATAAGCACAAGGCTGTAAGCACAAGGGGTTAGTAATTGCTTATGTGTTCCAAGCCAACTGAGTGTACTCATAAGATAAAACATGAAGAGTTAGTACACAAAAAGCATAGCTCATATGAAATCGGAGTAAGGCACGGAAGCACAACCTTATGAGCTAAACACAAATAAGTGACATGATATGATATAAAGTCTCACGAACTCATAGTCACACAATGCAGGGCGAGAAAATAAACATGATGCATGAATGTAGCACACATGGAAAAAACGAAACCCTCTATCAATACTCCCCCTGAATCTATGCTCTCTCTCCCCCTTTGGCATCAAACGCCAAAAACTAAACTAAGGAACCGACGGGGGAACAGACGCTGTCGTGTCAGGTGCAGAGGAGCGTGGAGTGATCACGAACTGTGAAGTGTCCTCCTCAGACTCTGAACTATCAGGCTGACCCTCTGTAGATAGACGTGGCAGTGAAGCGGTCTGGGTCTGTAGAGCAGGTGCAGTAACTGAAGGTGTAGTATCAACAATAGGAGCAGTCACTGTCGCCTGAGCCTGAAAGACACCAAGAGTAGGAGGATCTGTCGAAGCAACTGAGGATGGCACAATCTCTATAGTTGCGGCCCCTGACACTGGAAGAACAGCAGTCTCTGAAGCTGACATCTCTGAAGTGGTCACAAAAGTGGTGTACGAAGGTGTCGGCTGTCCAGTCAGCTCACTGTAGGTGGCACTCAAGTCAGTGAACGGAGTGCCTGAGAGGAGGTGAGGTCTCGGCTGAGCTAGTGGAGTAAACCCTGTCTGTATAGGAGTGTAGCTCGGGGACTAAAATGTCTGAGGCACCTGCTGCTGGGGAGAGGTGTACTGAAAGCTCGACTATCCCTGACTCTGAGGTCCACTAGACTTAGTGCTAGAGTCAGGACAGATGGTGGTGGAGGTACCCCAACAGTGACAAGGTGTCGCAGGAGCTCTAGATACTGCTGCTGGGTGGCTGTCTGCTGCCTCTGCATCTCAAATTGCTGCCTCTGAAACTCCAGCTGCTGCCTCTAAAACTCATCCTGACGAGTCTGAATCTGAGCAAACGCTGCAGCTGTGTCCTGAGCCTGTCTCTGCATCTGAACCTCCTATCTCTCCTGGGCCTGAGTCAGCCTCTCAAGAATAGCCATAATGGCTGGGTCTGAGCGGGAGGCTGAGCCTGAACCACCGGCCTCATGGTCGTGAGGTCGAGGAGAGCGGTACCGGGGGATGGGCTGGTAATCCTCATCTGTGCTGTCAGTAGCAACATCCTCGACTGGATCAGCTGGCTGAGCATCAAGATCTGCTAACTCGGCCTCAACAAGACCCTAAACGGTCTCATCCTGCTCAGCAGCTGTCTTTGGTACCTCTGGCCTCTGACGTTGTCCTAGGCCAGGTGCCTGCTCTCTGGTAACTGATGCCCACAGCTGGCGAATATCATACTCTAGAAAAGCTATAGTGGTATCAGATATCTCTGCTCTAATCTCTGCAGGCAGTTCACACGCAGATCTGATGATAAAACATATCCAATGAGCATACGGAAGCTGCCTGTGACCCTTGAATCCCCCTGCCAAGGTGTCCTCCATCTCACATAGCATCAGATCCCAAAGGTCAAACGGTGTCTGTGAGATGAGGTGATGTACTACCCATAGCTGCATGCGAGTCAATCCCTCTCTGTATCTAAGCCTCGGAAGTAGTGTCTGCCTCACAATAGCATCAAGTACTCTGGCTAGCGGTGTCAGGCTAGCAGGTGTACGTCGAGACCCCTCGCCAAAAGGCTCACGGAAGCAGGGTCTGATCATGTCGGTAGGAGGCACTGTCCCGCCATGAGGGTGTCTCGGAGGTGCAGTCTATCCAAAACACAGCTGGTGTATCTTCGTCTCTGAAGCTAGGAGTCTGAGGATCTCCCGTACCCTAGTGCTGTATAGTCTGCGGTCACAGCCTCTGAATGCAAAGTGAATGAACTCATGTGCTGGGTCAATCCAAAGTGAAGAATAGAACTCTCTGACCCAGGTCCCGCAGTATGCTCCAGTCCGTCTAAGAAGATCTAATAATCCAGGTAGAAAGGACAGATGCGGACGAAGCTGCTCACCAACCACCTCAACTAAGGCCTCCAGTCGACAGACTCTCTGAGGTCTGAAAGCAATCCCGTTGTCGACATAGGCTCTGTAGAAGTCCTCGTGCAGAGGTGTGTAGAAACCCTCTGAAGCCCGGGGATCCCACTGAGGTGGGAACCACCGAGTGACCACAACGAACCTGAGGGCCTATACCTGTCTAGCTGTAGCTCCCCTGAGGTCAAAGTGCTCAACTGGTGGGTGACCTCGAGCCCTGGGAGGTGGACGACCTCCACAACGTTGACCCTCTGGCCTGGGAGTCACCTGAGCTCGCGTACGTCCTAAGCGACGACGTTGTGGAGAGTGAACTGTCTGCTCCTCAGTCTCCTCTGGGTCCTCGGTAGGCTGCTCTGCAGGTGCATCCACTGTCTCTTCGGTAGCCTCAGTACCAAGCTGTCGACCTTTAAGGTGAAAGCGACTCTCGCCAATACGTATACCACTACTCCTGCCACCTCTCTCTGCTGCCTCTGCTGCATCTACAACTGCCTGAGCCACCTCTGCCTCTATAAGTGTTCTCTTTCTCTTCTTGGCGGCTATCTTTACTCGCTTGCCATGAGTGACCTCTGTCCTCCTAGGAGGACTCTCGTCCCCATCACTAGGTGCACCACCAGCATTCTTGCAGCGAACCATACTGACAAACTGCTGTATCTGAGAAAATCTGGAAAGTAACAGATGATGAACTGACACTTGTGAGGCTTGGCCTCAATCCATATCTGCAGGCTTGGCCTCGGATTCACAGCTGATCACCTGACACTCAAAGCACCGATAGGACGAACTGAAACGATAGAATAGATGGATCTACTATAAGCAACATATATTATCTAATAGATGAGTAAGATCCTAATGAAAGCAAGCATATTAGATAAGACGTGAAAGGACTGCGATAGCTACCACGGATGAGCGAAGTTCTGATGAATGGAAGATGATCTCGACGTGCTAGGGTTACCCGGAAACGACGATCGAAACCCTGGAGTACCGATGAGATCAAAGATTGCATTAGTAATTCACCGGAAAATCAACGGCAAACCCTAATCCAAGGCAATGACGTCACCTTGCGGAGACGGAGACGTTCACGAAGATGGAAACTCGCAAAAAACACAGCTAGGGTTAGGGTTCCTAGGGTTAGGTCTTCACGGCAGCGGGCACGGACCTCGGTGTGGTGATGGTTTCGATCTGATGCACCCTGCTGTGTTACATAGTATTCAGATCAGTTGCTCTTTGGAGAGTAAGATAATAGAAGGCCAGAAAACTGACAAGGGGATATTCCACATCAAAGAGAAAATTAAAGAAGAACCATCTAAGCACTTTAGAGTGGATGAATAAGATGTGTTGTGGTTTGACGACCGTCTTGTGGTTCCCAAGGATCGGGAGCTTAAGAATAAGCTTATGGATGAGGCTCACCTTTCTAAGCTATCTATCCATCCTAGAAGTAGCAAGATGTACCAAGAACTAAGACCTCGTTATTGGTGGACAAAAATAAAGAAAGAGATTGCAGCCTATGTGGCCAGATGTGACACATGTTGTAGGGTGAAAGTCATTCATATGAAACCTGCCGGATTGTTGCAACCTTTGTCCATACCTAGTTGGAAGTGGGATGATATAAGTATGGATTTTATCATAGGGTTTCCCACTACTCAGAAAGGACATGACTCGATTTGGGTGATTGTGGGTCGCCTTACAAAGACCGCTCATTTCTTACCTGTCAAGACAGATTATCGACCACCTCAATATGCCGAGAAGTTTATTTATGAGATTGTGAGATTGCATGGCATATCGAAGACTATAGTGTCTGACAGAGGGTCACAATTCACTGCCCACTTTTGGAAACATTTGCACAAAGGATTGGGAACTAGTTCGATCCATAGTACTGCCTATCATCCTCAAACAGATGGTCAGACCGAAAGAGTTAATGATGTTCTAGAGGATATGTTGAGAGCCTGTGTGTTATCTTCTAGGGGTTCATGGGAGTCATGGTTACCCTTAGCAGAGTTTACTTACAATAATAGTTATCAAGAAAGTATCAAAATGGCCCCATTCGAAGCTTTGTATGGCAGAAAGTGTAGAACACCACTAAACTGGATCGAGCCAGGAGAAAGAAGATACTATGGTATTGACTTCGTAGAAGAAGCCGAGAAGAAAGTTCATACTATTCAACAAAATATGAAAGCAGCTCAATCACGTCAGAAAAGCTATGCGGATAAAAGGAGGAGACCGCTTGTGTTTGAAGTTGGTGGCTATGTTTATCTGAAAGTCACGCCAATGAAGAAGAAGCGGTTCAGAGTTCGCAGAAAGCTTACCGCCAGATTTGTGGGACCATACAAGATCTTGGAAAGAAAGGGTCCAGTAGCTTATAAGTTAGAGTTACCTGAGACAATGGGTGCTATATTCCCAGTTTTTTATGTATCACACCTCAAGAAGTGTTTGCGCGTTCCAGAAGAAAGAATCGAACCCCGAGACATAAAGCTCAAGTCCGATTTTGTATATCGTGAGCAACTAGTTTGAGTTTTGGACTCTAAAGAGAGGGCTACTCAAAATAGTGTGGTGAAAACATATAAGATACAGTGGAGTCATCATGATGAAGGGGATGTGACTTGGGAAACGGGTGAAAATCTATAAAAAACTTATGAAGATTTTTATAACAAATGGTTCGTAACCCAAATCTCGGGACGAGATTTTTATAAGGGGGAGGGTTGTAACACCCCGGTGTTACGCAGGCATTTAGCATTGCAAATCATACGCATGATACATCATTGCATTTATAATCACATGTGAAGTAGAGTGCATTTTGAGTTAAAACATTTCTGTGAAGCATGAATGTTGCATATACTTGTCTAAGAATTACTCCACCTTGATTATACTTGCTAGGCTACTAAAACATGTGTGTCTATAATTTTAAATCACCTAGAACTAGTTAGCACAAATTTTGGAGCAACTTTGGTATTCAAAGTTTTATCAAATTTGCTTTTAAAAATATTATTGGAAAAAGGTCAAAAACCCTTCCTATTTAGCTTTTATTCTCCAATTCAAAATCTGTTGGGAATTTGGAGTTGGTCCCTTAATAAAAGTTGTAGAGAATTAAATTCTAAGCAACTTTCATTTTTGGGTCATTTTCAGAAAAAGCCATCTTCTTGCTCAAAATGGGATTTTCAAACTGTTAATTGAATTTATTTGAAAAAAAATATTGGAAATAAAATTGGAAAATTGTTTCCTCACCTGTTGGGCCACCGCCTCCCTTCCCGGCCTGCTCGCAAACCGGCTCGGCCTAGCTCCGCCTCGCCCGCGTCCGCCTCACCCGCGTCTGCGTGCCCGCGGCACATCCTGGCCGCAGCAGGGACGGCTCGCCCCGTGGCCGGCATGCGCCGCTCGCCAGCGACACCTGGCCGTCTGTGGCCCCCACGAGCGTGCGCCTCGCCATTTCAAGCCACAGGAGCTCCACTTCCCTCTCTGCCCTCTCCATTTCCTTTCTCCCGCGCTGTAGTTCTTCGCCCCGCACCGAGCGCTGCTCGAGCCGCCCTCGCCACCGCTACCTCCGCCGACAAAATTTGCCGCCGGTGGTCCACCGTCGCCCTCCATCGCGTGCACGTCTCTCCGCCTCAATCTCCGACACTTCGTGCTCGCCCTAATTTCACCATCCGAGCTAGGTAGGGTCGATTTGAGCCGTTTTGCTGCTATTTCTTTCTCCCTTGGAGTTACATTGCCGCGTTCGCCTTCCTCTCGCGTACCCGGTGCGCACCTCGCCATGCCCAGTCATGGCCGGCAACGGTCGTCGGCCTGCTGCCCGCGCGGCCGTGGCGCCATGGTCGCCGTTGTGACCCCCCCTTGGCCTCGGAGGACCAAAACGGCCTTGGGCCGTAGGCCAAGCCGGGCCGGCTCTCTTTTCTCCCGCGCGCGCGCTCAGGCCAAAAACTGTATCAGGTCGATTGGTTTCCTTGGGCCGGCCCATTAGCAATAAGAAAAATTGTTTTCTGTTTTTCTTTTATTATTTAGGGAGAGAAATACCTTGGAAAATGTTTATGTACTCATTTTGGCTCCAAAAATTGTGAAATAAATTTTGGTAGACCTCTTAGAACCAGATCTATGATCTAAAAATGTTGCATGTCAAGTTTGAAATACTTTCCTGTAGGGTTTTTATTTAATCATTGAAATTGCTATTTTCTTGATAAATATATAATAAATCATATAAAGCTCAGAAAAATATGGTTTCAATTTTGTTAATCTTTTTGTGCAATGTACTTTCTAGAAAAAATATGTGCCATGCATGTTCTGTAGAAAAATTTTGATGTGTAGTGCAAGTGCTTATTATTGTTGATAATTGCTATTTTTAATAGAGAGAAAAATATGAATAAAACATGCATATAATAATTTTGCTATAGTGATTGTTTATTGTGTAGAATGTAGGAAAAATCCTAAATATGTTGTTTGATACTTTTCATAGTATAAAATATTTTTATGCTCATGTTTAGACCTTAGATTGTTATTTTGTGTAGGCAATTCTAGTACTCCAAATGTAATGGAATTTTTGTGGCATGCTAGATTAGATGATAGTAAGCCACTGTAATTTTATCAGATTTTTTCTATGCTGCCAAAAGAAGTGTTGCTATTTAAACATAGTTTCAACTAGGGTTTAATTAACTTTGTTAATGCAAGATTAGTTGATAAGATTTGCTTTGGTGTATCTTTGAAGCATCTTAGATTTCTGTGGTGACTTGGCATGGTAGAGAATGTTTGTAGTAGTAGTATACTAGTACATGTTCTTGAATGATGTGGACTATCTCGTAGAAGAGTTGTATTCCTACTTTATATAATAAAGTAAACCTGTTCATCTACATTTCATTCTTCATGATCATTACATGTCATCTCTGCAATGCACCTAGGCATGAGCACTTATATATTTGCATCATACAGGATCGCAAGAAGTAACTCCGGTAGCAGTTCCCGAGGAGCCGGAAGAGCAGCCCGAGGTGCAAGAGCAGGAGGTGCCCGAAGCCAACGAGGAGGTCGGTGAGGATCTTCTAGAGTGCCCCGACCACCGCCCGAGCTCTTTCGAAAGAGGCAAGCCCCGGAGCATTTATCTCCTGGTTTGCAAATATTTTATTAATGCTTTACCTTAATTGATGCATTACGTTTAGGAGTTGTTTGCAACCGTTGCTGCATTATACCTTGTTTACCTTTGTTCTACCATATCTTTGTTACCGTGGTATTCGCAGTCAAGAAAGGCTTAGCTTGCTTAGACCGGTAGAAGTCGGGTGATTTCCTGTCACCTGCGAGCTATAGGTGGTTACCTGGATCTGCTTGAATAAGTATGTCATCTTAGAATAAGTAAGTGTTAATTTGAAATTGAGACCGGACGGAGACTTGCAGGGTTTCAGACTGTAGTGTTTTCCGTCTGTGTCGATTAAGGACCGACCGTTGTTGGGCCTCGAGTCATGTTGAACGCATGCCTTACATTTAGCTGGCCGAATAATGTACCTTTCGACTGCGAAGCTGGGAGATTATTCAGGCCGAGTGGATTGCCCGCAACGTACTGTACCGGAGCAGGTGTGGTAGGACACAGGGGCGCGATGATAAGGCCAAAGAGCAGTCGGGCGGCCCCCGGGTACATGTGGTTCCTGGCAAACTCGAGACTTTACCTGAATGGTTGACTCGATGACCAATATCTCACTTTAGCGGGTGAGTGAGGTTTATGTGAGGAATAAATTACCAGCTGGTTAATAATCGATTCAAATCGCCATCGTTCACTGGATAGTGAACACTTGACTTGAGTTACTTCATCGTAGTAATATTGATGGAACACTTGGACAGTTATATGGAATATGACATGATGGAAGTTGTTAATGATTATTGGTTATCCTTACTTGTTTAATTACATGTTTACTCTAGTACAGGTGAAAATGTAGTTGGCAGGTTAATAAAGATTTAACTTGTTATAAAAGCTTCTGAAAAAGGTTCTTTAAATGCTAAAAATGTCTTTTTGCAAATGAGTCAGCTACCCTACCATAAAGCCTATTATGATCCTTGGTGTCAGTTTATTTTTGTTAACGTCGGGTAAGTCTAGCTGAGTACCTTCTCATACTCAGGGCTTTGTTCCCACTTGTTGCAGATGAGCAGATGTATTACGGCTACTGTATCAACTGCCTTTATCCTGCGATGAGTGAAGCTTGGGACCATGGGTAGTGGTCGTTCCCTACGTCTCATCTAATGCTTTTGTTAGAGATGATCATCAGCTGTTACTTTATTTCGAACTCTGTGTGAGTGTGTGTGGTTTGAACTAAATGCTTCCGCTACTTCTATTTGAACTTGGTTTGTAATAACTATGTTTAAACACCGATGTCTCTGCGATGTGAACTTTTATGTAATTTGTGATGGTGACCGCTAAACTCATTACGATCTTGGCTGGTATGTAAGTTGGTTTGAAATCCGTCGTAATTTCACGGACTATCGGGTTACACGGGCTTAAGTTTGTTAAATCGTCTACTCGGTGATTTTCTTACTTAATTTCGTATAATTGGTCGGTTCTGTTACATTTGATCAGTTGGAATGCCTAGAGATGGCCAACACCTGGACTCTATTTATAACATCCCTCGAGCAACTAGTCATTGGAGCCAATAGCCTGCTAAAAACGGGGGCATCGGATGGTCTGATGACCATCAGATTGAGACCCCATTGGACTATAGGCTACGTTGTATATATAATGTAGCTTATGGTCTGATGCACTCGAGCACACCAGTCTGATGCTTCTATTCATTCACCCGTTGTCTATCCTCCGGTGCTTGTCTTTAGGTATCATAGAGAATTCCGGTGGTTTAAAGACCCTTTGTAGAACCCTAAAATCTCCGTCTATTTCTCCAAAGCCTTGTCTGATGCTTCACTAGAGAATTCTAGTGCCTATTGAAACCTTCAAAGACTTCCTACTTGATCCTAAATACTCCGATGCCCAATGCAGCCTATCACCGGAGAATTGCAGTGGTATTGTGCAGGCCCGGTTTGCTTCATTTCTTTGTGTCTTCTTGTTTGGGCTTCTTCTACTCAATATCTTAGACTTCTTGCAAGTCTAGAGTCTTCACAACATCTCCTTGATCTTCCTTGAGGTGTTGGTCACTTCAGCTTCACGTTGCTTTTGTCCAAGCTATTCTTGCATCCATTTCAACGAAACACTTTGTATACTAGCAAACCACAATAGTCCAGATGATCATGTTGTCAGACAATCACCAAAATCAAACATGGCCCTAGCTAGGTGCCATTTCCCTTACACTGGGTCATGACCCTTTCTCACTGTTACCTATGAAGATAACATTGCTTATGTTGCACAAATGCATATGGCCTATGTTAAGAGCAATCTCAGAAAGCATATTTGCTCAAAAGTTATTTTATCCCCACGAGCTCCATAAGAATGGGAAAATAAATATCCCTCGTAGTAAGTCATGTGAAAATCTGGCAGATTTGTTCACAGAGTCTCTGCTCTCCTCTAGCTTCCATATATATATATATATATATATATATATATATATATATATATATATATATATATATATATATATATATATATATATATATATATATATATATATATATATATATATATATTCACAAAATTGGCATGAGATGACGCAGTGAGTTCCGGAGTTTAGACGGAGAGAACCCTTGAGGTCATAGCCCATGATCTTAACCCGAAGATCACAAACTAATCTAGAAAACCAGTATGTTCTGAAGACATGAAGACCATGGCTCAGTCTAGAAGACTATTTGAAGATCAATGGTTATACTCTTTTTTTTTTCTTGATGAGTTTTTCCATTGAGTTTCCTCACACAGAGGTTTTAACGAGGCAATAGGTGTAATAAATCTTGCACTTTCAATGTACTATTTTCTTCTACCCTTTTTGCTATTGGGTTTTTAGAGGAGGTTTTAACAAGGCATGTGCACACAGTGCGAGATTTGTCAAGGATGAGTGTTGTAAAATATTTTATGGGTGTCTGGACAACTCTATCTATCTTCATTCCATCTATAAGAGGAGACAGGGGGACGAGAAAGAAGAGAATTGAAGAACGAGTGCTCTGTGCTCCGCACTCTATACAAAAGAAAGAATAAAGTGCTATTCATGTTTCTCTGTATTTCTATGTGTTTATATTAATGAGTATACATATATTGATCGATAGAAGCTTCATGTTCCTCTCTATTTCTATTTGTTTATATTATTCTCTGTGAGTATACATATATTGATAGGTAGAATATATTGATAGATAGAATGATCTCTCAACAGTCAGTAGTCTAACCCTCATTGTTATAAACACTACTATACTTATTTCTGACCCCTCTGATATGTGTGAGGACTGTGCTAACAATGCGTGCACACCGGCCTCTAAGTCGGGCCTCCCTTATTAAAAACTCAGGCCTTGGGTAAAGCCTTCAAACAACTCGTGAGGAATTTGTAACTCCATAAGATTGAGAAAAAACCTATCTCCTATATCTAGTTAAAGGGGATTGAGACAACAAGATGGCAGGTTAAAGGGGAACTAATCAACATTTTAGAGCCGCCACCTGCCTAGGGTAGACAGCCGACACCTAGGAACGCCTGCTAGGGCCCCTCTCCTTCTTCCTCTCCAGTGTGTTTGTCGGAGACATGAAGGGGAGGGGACCCATCGTTTTTTTCACAGTTTTTCTAGTGTCTTAGGGTTGAGTCCAAATAAATTTTTCGGCAAAATCAGATGATTTTCGGTCGGAATCGTGTGTCCTACGATGACTTCGGTGATTGCTACGACGAAATCGCTGTTGCAGGCGTTGATTTCATCAGCAAACGACCAATTTGTAGCCTTTATCTGCAAGGGAGGAGTGCTTCTGGGCACCCCCCCTACGAGGACAGCGACTCCAGGCGCCACATCCCCCTTCCCTTCACAAAAAAAGGTTAAAGGGGAACTTACATGTGGGACCCACCCGTTAGTGAATCAATTTATTTTCTTCTGCCCATCTCGTCTCCCCCGGTGTCTCTTCCGTACCCTCCTGTAGCACAATATGAAGATGGACATGGATGATGGCTAATTGACTACTGTTGCGGCGGTGAGCAGGGTGAGGAGGGTGGCGCTCCCCAATCTCAAGCTGCTCTACCTTGTCAACTGCTACTAAGATACTGTTTGGTTGGCAGTTCCTGTCCGTTATCAGATCATGAAGCAATCCGATTGGGCTGGTTCTAGTTTGGTTTGGCTGGTCCATAATGGGTAACAGTGCAAACCGTTACTGGTCAATGAAATGCATGTGCCGCTCCTCACCTGGCGCTAACTGATACAGCCGCTCCTCTCCTTTTGCATTCATGAAAACTTACCATGTATCAGGTGAAAACCACACCTTTCGTGAAAACCTGTATAAACCACGGCAAAAAAAATTGTCTAAATTCACCAAAAAAAACCACATATGTAGATAACATGATGATATACAACCTTGTAAAATATCTTGTCCAAACTCGACTTTGTTTGTGAAATATAAAAATATCAAATTTAAGCCAAAAAGCTGTCCAGACGATTGGTTAGAAATTTATTATTTTTATATCTCACAAACGAAGTCAAGTTTGGACAAGATATTTTACAATGTTGTGTATCATTATATCATCTACATATATGATTTTTTTTGAATTTAGACGACTTTTTTGCTGTGGTTTGCACAGGTGTCGTGTTTTGCACGAGTTTTCGCGAAGGGTGTGGTTTTCACCTGATACATTGCCAACTTACAATCCACGGTTTCTATTACTGGAAGCATTCACACAGTGATCCCATCTACATTACCGTTTGCAATGTTAACCAAACAGCACCTAAGTCTCATCTCTACTGGAATCAGCATCCCGCTACTAAGGGCTCATCTCTACTGGAACCAGCATCGTGCTCTTCAGCAACCGACTCATGGCCACCGCCAGACCTCATCGCTCGCTGCGTCCCCATGGGTGCCATCCCTGACCAGAAGCTACCGCAGTACCGCAGCAAGATAAATCATCATTGTGGCCGGTGTACCACTAATTGGTAAAAGCATGTGATAATAGAGCAGGACGGTTAATGCAATTCAGTGTTTTCCTTATTTCTCATTGAGCATCCAACCAGCTGGCACAAGAGACCTAAAAGACCTAACATTATCTACGAAACAAACAAAAAGAATATCATTTCTATGCAGAATGCACCATTACAACAGTCCACCTAAAGCGGCCGATTGTATATACACAAGGGGTTCGACAAATCTGTTGCCTCCACAGGATACTCGCTACCATGAGATTTTCCAGTATTAAGCTCCAGTTGCATCATCAATCAAACATTCTGGAAAATATCATGGCAGACTTGGGCAACCACAAAGGTCACTCAAACCTCAGCTCTGACCGTATCTCCCGCTCTGATATCCAAACCTTTAGTAACTGTGATTGAAGAAACCCCTCAGTTAAGAGCATAATGGACGCGCTCTAATGTTCGCAAAACCTCGAAAACCGAGAGGGGCCTATGTGGCCCCTTCCCTGGCAAAGTATGAGCAAGGATGGCTTGCTGTTGTTCACCGGTGAGCTCCAAGAATTGCACAAGCATATCACCGTCAAGAATGGGAGGCACTACTGACTGCAGATCACAAGTTACTAAAAGTTATACATCACAAACTTCTATATTAGGCAAAGTTGAAGATATAATAGTGACATCTTACAGGGGCACCACGCTGACGGAATTCTGCATGATCATTTCCCAAGACTGGTGCAGTTAATGGGTGTACTGAGAGTCTTTCTTGGACATCTTGCAAAAGCTGATGCTCCTCACTGCAGCATCAATTTATGCATTTCAGAAACTGCATAATAATCCTTAGAGCTGTAGACGAACATGAGTAGTTCCTTGTCCACAAATGGTGTATACAAAAACTCAGGGCATAAATGCACATGGAATAATTTACAAATGATTGTTGACATAAGCAGTTCTCTTTCTTGGATGAGTCTTACTTTTATCCCATACAAAAACATTCAAAGATCATGAGCGTAAGAACACAGCGAAATTTGGGAAGAACCATATGCCCGTGATCTGCATAGATTAAGAGGGGGAATGTAGAGATATATACTATACTGCTCTAAGAATGGAAATCTTTGTATTTACATTTACCCTACCAAAATATACTTATATAAATTTAAGCGCTTTGGGATCCATATGTTAATGCCCAGTGTGAGTTACTTCAAAATGGACCGCAGTAAATCACTAGTATTCCTGACAGAAGTATTAACTAGCATGAACCAGTACATCTGCAAAAAATAGGCAAAATCTCCTGCCTCAAGCTTAATCTAATGTTTCTCATAATTCAGCTTCTTAGCAAACATTAGGTGTTCATATGTTCTACACTTCATTGAAAAGCACAGGTGGTTACTCGCAACAAATATAAATGTTGGTTCTCATTGTCAAAATTGACTGAGCAGGTGGGGACCTGCAATCTTAGGAGAGTTAGTGGGTGGCACAATTATCCTAGTCAAAACCTAAATCCAGGTCTCCAAATTGGCCAGCAGATTGAAGATAACTGGCTACTAACACTGAAAATGTCAGCTATCAGGCCAAGCATGGGAATATTTTGTATCATGATATACCTTGTAAGCGGAATCATAACAAAGAGACTCCCCAGCATGGTACTTGCCACAATACAGTCGTAAACTGTCTCAAGCACCGGGTCAGTATCATCATCAATTGGAAGCCGATACCTGAATGCAGCCTACAATAAATCATAAGCATGAGTTAATGAATGTCTCAGACATGAACCATGGAAGCAGTGGATTTGGAAATTTTTAGTAGGGACCGGTGCAAAAAGGCAAGGTGTAATGAATGGCAAAGCAATAAATTAACAATATATGAAACAACAAAATACTTACCTTCTGAATGCTCATAGCTGTTTCACCCATATAAAATGAACAATTCACAGCTAAGTTCTTCTGTGGACTTTCTGAAACTGCAAGACAGGTTTAAAAAAGATGAGTAGACTAAAAACATTCTCATGGAAAAGGCAACTTTTTGTAGCACAATTTAAAAACTGTAAATAGTCTACAAATATTGATAGACAATGTAGCATAAAAATAATATAATTTTGGGGAAGAAAAATATAACATAAAAGAATCACAGCAAAACACAGGATATATGCTAGCTGAACATGAATACTATGAACTAGCTAGCGAACATATAATTCTAATACTCCATTGGAAGAAGAAAAGGGTGGCGTTAACATTTACACCATCTGCCTAGTGCCTACCTTCCAATCTTGTGCATGATAATACAGATATGCTCCCACGTCGATCTGATACCACAGCAGTTTCGCAATTTAAAAGAGCAATATCACCCACCAATCTATGAGCAGGATCAGAATAGATCAATTCCAACTTCCGATGACTCTGATAATAATCAGGAAATGAAGAGCCAAGATTAGAGCTAATAATAGAAAGAGCACTATTCCGTCAGAAAACCATAAAGAACGTGTCATTTTAATCAGACCCAAGTATTACCTCATTATAAGAATAGAAGAGAACACCATCACGACAATCACCAACAGCAATTCGTGATGCAAATGTCTTCAGACAAGTTATTGTAAATCGTGTCCTACCAACAGCACACTTTTTCATCCTGTGGGGATTTTCATTTGTGAAACCAAATACATAAATCTGTGAAAATTAAGAAAGTAAAGAACAAATGTTAGCTTCCATAAACAATGGCAGTCAACTAAACAAGGCCAAAGGATATTATTTCATTAGCATCGCAAATGAAAGAAGAGAAATATATCATCTCAAAAGGAACAAAGATAGCCAATTGACATCACAAAAGTAACACTCTTTTTGGTATTCATTCATTCAGAACTTTCTAAGATGGCACAGAGCAACAGACGCCTCCCAACTCCACATTTTTTTGGGAAGATGTCTATTTTTGGCCAGCAAATTTCTAAAACAATAAAAATATGTTCAAATCTCTACAATCATAACTGGCATCAAAATATTTATGATAATATAATCTATCTACTGCTGCTCTTATTTAGAGTTCTTTGGATCTTACATGTTCTTGCTACTAGCATTTAATTGGTTGTAGTCGTGGCCATTATTTATTTAAATTATTGTTTGCGCCATACTTTATGTTGATTGCATTATTAGTCGATTGCATGATGTGTACCCATGCTTATTGGAAACCTATTACCTACTCGAGCGATAAAAATAAAGAACTAGCCGTATAATGCCTAAATAGGATCTATATGCTGTGCAGCAGGGCATCTGCGAGGTTGGCGTCACCAGTCATGACTACGACCAATAAAACACTAGGAACAGGAACAAATAAGATCTAAATAACGCAATAGAGCACCAATAGAGATATTATATTTTTAGAAAATAATTTGGAACCAGTTTCGTATTTTTTTAGATTTACAAAAATGAATTAGCTATGATTTTTTTAGAGATTTAACCATATTTTTGTTTCTTTAGAAAAATACATATATTGGCAAAACCATCTTTGACACCAGTCGAGGACCAAAGAGTTCCATGAACAAAGATACCCGTTTTGGAGTTTGGTGGCCAAAAATCAGACTTGGGCTATAGTTCGATGGCCAAAAATAGATATGTTCCTTCTTTTCAATTGAACAATGAACACAATGAGAGCTTCATCTTATATTATTATTGCATTAAGAAGCTAAGCCACAAATCTCTCCAACACTTGCGCACTCTACTACTGCACATCTCATTTGATAATCTCCAAAGATCATGAGGGCAAAGGACACACAAGATCCTTATTCTCCAAGATAAATGTTGACTAAGATGTTATCCCATATTTCGTGCAGGAAGGGGTGCTGCCGTGGGGACGCGTAGGAAGGGGATGCGCAGCTGCAAAGGCAAGCGAGGGCAGCAGAAGAATCACGGGGCAATCCAGACTCATGATACCATGAAAGAGAATTAGATGGGAAATATACTAGATTGATTGATTGCAATGGGTATGGTACACATATATAGGCAAGGTCCCGGGAGGATTTATAGAAACATATCCATCAGGGAGAAACCTTGCCTGTCAAGGAAACAATCATCTATGCAGCCTGCACCCAAGATCTGGCGCAGTACAAAACCTTAAGCCCATACAGGGCAAGCCCACTAAGGGCCTTAGCCACTATTCTGACATTACTAATTTCCTTTTAGATATTGTCATAGGAGAGTTCAGTTACCCTTAAAAAAAATTCACAAAAAATATAGTAAAAACAGCCTATAGACATCATACCATATTACCAGCAGCTGCCAACACATAACGATCTAGATAGGGACACACAGCAAGAACTGCGCCATTCAATATAGCATGAGTCAATGATCTCAATTGTCCTGCCATTTGTTCAGCTTGGATCTGGTTGCAGCAAAACTCATCAGGACTGCTGCACAGGCTGTTACTAGAAAATTCCTCAGTTGTATATCCAACAATTTCATGGAAAGGAGAACCAGAATGTGAAGAGGGATTAAAACTAGAAGTTGGAATAAACGAACTGCTCTCACGAGGACTTTCAACGGCCTCCAAGCTTAGAACAATCAGGCGTCCCTTGATGCTGCTTCATCAATAAAGAATAGCCACTCTTAGCTTCATTCAACTAAAATCACGGACGATCAATAAGAATCAGACAGCTATTTAAACATATCTAGATTGCAGACTCATGAAGCTCTGTATGAGAAAAATAAAAAACTACATGGCTTATGGTTTCAGATGCTTTATAGAAATCTAAATTCTTAACTTAGGAAACATTTATACAGAACTTGATACTGTGCAAACAAAAACCAGGTCAAATTGAAAAAAAAACTCAAACTTGGTAATTTTTCTGGCCCAGCATAACATAAGCACAGCATGAGTATCATCATATGAAGTTCATGAATGTATTAAAATCTTGACACGCCTTTATAATAAAATGCAATAACTAAGTCTAGATGAAAGGATATCCTCAATGGTTACACTCCACACAACCACAAAAAAATATGTAGTTGCGAATCAAAGAAAATATTGCTAATGAATCATGGACATATTAGAAATAAACTGTATTATTATAAACAAAAGATCAGGTGTGAACCTTTCTGCTTCACCATTTGACATCATTGGCCGTCCAGCAGACTTATTGGTCCCAACAACTAAAACTTGATCATTTCCTATTTTTGCAATTTGCATGCATTTTGCTGTTTCACCAGGTTCACATTTATATCTCGAAAGTAATACCCCATTTTGTGGATCTACTTGGACAATATCTGAAGAAGACGATGCACCACTTAGCCCAGTTCTTAGTACCAACAGTGTTCTGCTTTCATTATGGTATAGCACTTTCCTTGGAGTCCCTCCAATTGAAAACTTTTGTGCGTTCAATCGCTTCCCATGAACCAACTCAACCTGACAGCGAATGACAGAAGATAAGCACACATATACATGGACACACTACTACAACTACAAACATACACGAGTGAGAACACCACAGGCACACATTGTAAGAAAGAAATAGAACATCACGGGACTAATATTTCAACTAGTAGTTCTGAACCAAAATCATGCATCAGATATTGTACCAGTAATTGACTCACATACCATGTGCCAAGACCAATAACAGATGCACTGGAACTCATAGTCTACTTGAAACATGAAAGAACCAACAACGGCGGGGGTGTGGTGGTGGTGGTGGTGGTGGTGGGGGGGGGGGGGGGGGGGGGGGGGGGGGGGGGGTTGTGGGGGGCCTTCGAGTTGTGGGTTCCAACAAAGACTAGGAGAGATAAGTGGTACACCATAACCAATAGAGGTGATATGTGGTCATAAAGCCATTTTTTTTATATCTGTCTAGAACAGTTCAAAATCCAAGAAAGATTTGAACAATTCACAGATTCTTTCAAAGCGAATTGTTAAAACAAAAGGAGAACCTGAAGTCAAGTAACTAGTGAAGTTCACAAGTTCCAGACTTAACCGAGTGCAGTTAAAATTGAACAATTTCATTTTTTTTCACAAGTGTGAATCACTTAAACAAATGCTGAAATGCATAGTCACTTGTTGGCACTTGAGCAGTGGAACAAGAGCAGCACAATCTCTTGTTCACTGGCCAGAAAAGCTAACAGCTTAAGTTGATAAACTAACCAGAGAAACTGAGAGATTAAATGGTCCCACAATCGGACCATGCGATGTTGGAATTGTTGCTGCAAGTGAGAAAATAAGTATGTACCATTGCCAAATTGCTTGTCAATGAATGTGCCTAGATAAAAGCAACAAGGAGAAAAGGAAAAGGGAAATTTATTGTCCCATTTTTTTTTGCATTGGATTGCTAGTCTAATACTTCAATTCACTTTGCATTCAATGTGATTGTTGCAACAAACATCACTAGTACTAATACGTATTTAGATATTTATTAGCATGGAATTTAATTCTGATGATTTCTACTCTCCTATCGTGTCCAGTAACTTAGGGCACTCAGTGCATGATATAATTCTTGATCCCTAGGGAAGAAAACCAGATGCATAGATATCTTTCTTTTGCTGGTTTTATTGGTCACAGTAACTTACCAAATGCAAACAGCTCTCAGCAACAAACAGTAGACCATTGGGGCAATCAACAGATGAAACAGGCGTGACATGAGAAGCAGAAAGAAATGAAATGGACGAATATGCCAGGCTATGTCTTGCTGCATGTAATAGCCAAGGTCTATCACTGAGAACAATGATGTCAGCATTTGCTGAATCATGTATTGGCACTAACAGTACAGGAGTAATTCCAATACGCCGTATCGAAATCAACTGAAGGAATGTATTAACAGAAGGAATAGAAGAGTCCTTGTAGAAAAAACCAGGGATATAATCACTTGCTTCTGACTCAAATCTGAGTAGCATTCCATTTCTCAAGCCTGCAAGAATGTAGAACCTCTCAGCCGCAACAAACCTGACATTTTCAGGTATACAACCACTCATTGGCGCACCAAACGCATTATTCACTGATATAGTCCCAATAGTCAATACCCTTAATGCTTCTCCAGGTTCCAAGGAGATGATTTCCACTGAAGGTCTATGAGTTCCAATAACAGCGAACTTGCGAACATTAGCTTTAGGAGGGGAATTGTTACAAATGTCATCACCCTCTCCACAGCTGAAAGCTACATTATCATGTCTCCAATCCTCTTGTGGGATAGATATGCATGATACTTCATACTGCAATTGCACATGATGTGTCACATATAATTCGTACTGGTAAGAAGATGATCTAACACCAAGGACATATAAGCAACAAGGATTTGATGTAGCAACAACAACAATATTATGTCCTACAGCACCAACACTGATAGTGATAGCAGGATACCAGTCAGTGCAAATAGGAGAAGTTAAAGGGGCACCTTCAGGGTGAGCGTATACTGTAGGCAAACAGACCTTAACACCTTTACTGTAAATTTGAACGAGCAGGCCATCAGCCACCAAACCACATGCTAAAGTGCAAACATCAGGCTGGAATCCCACAGCATCACTGATATCATTAAAACTTAGTCCTACTGACAGTATTCTGGTTTCCTCCACAAATGATAACACAAGAAAAGAATGGTAGGCATCAGTTGTCTTCATTCTCAAAGTCCACAAACCAGTGACACCCTGATAAATAGCTTCAGTTTTCAGAAGTCTGTCCACATTGACACCATTCCGTAAAACTCGAAGAGAGCCCTCAGGGGACATTCCACAACATGCAAACATCTGATCCTGTTTCTCACCATGGTAATCAGCAATTGCTAGATCCAATATTGGTGCTACATTCTGAATTGTGCTTTTATGAAACAACCTACGATCGCCAAGTTTAAAAATCATGCCATCCCCCATCTCTACAAACCCTATTATCATTCTATTTTTCATCCAAAAAAGAGGTCTGCAAGGCAAACTCCTATCAATATATTCAAATGTGTACAGCTTCACCCCATCAACATCCAAAGTAAATTCCAAAATATGAAATTCTCCATCATCCAAACAAAATAGAAGCCTTGCCCATCCTCGCCTGACAGGTTCAGGTGCCTCCCAGCTCCACGAGCAAACGATCCTTGGTTTCACATTACCTCTGCTGTCAACACCATCAATGTCCATATAACCATCATCCTTCATTATGTTATTAGCAGAATCTCTCAATTCTAGCAAAGCACAAGCAGCCACATCATCATCAACATCTAATCCTGGACAGGAATCTTCAACAGTGATTCGCTCTCCAATGAGGCTAGTCGTCAAGCTGATTCTTCGGATACAGCAGACGTTCGTTGGGTTTCTAAGATCCAACAATAAAGCATCACCAACACGCAACAGAAGTGCAAAGCCAAACATTTCAGGAATTTCTGATATGTCAAGTGCCAATGGTCCAATTTCTGAATAACTAGAGATATGGTTGATAACACAGCTACTGGTGTCATATCCAAATAACGACAAGTCATTCACATCAGAGCCTTTCCTGGAATGAATTTAGTGCAACACTTAAATAAGAATATCAAAAAATAAGTAGAATTCAATTGCAAGCTACAAACTAAATGAAATGAGTTCAGAGCAAACAAACCTGTTAATTATCATTGCCAGAACTGGATAGTATTCTACATCTTGGGGGATAGATATGAAGCGCATCGTCCAAATTGTACCACCGATGCTGGTCCTAGACGAACTTATGATCCTTGAATCCTCTTCATTTTCTGGTGGATAAAAATATTTCTGAAATTATGACATGGAACATCTTCAAAATCTGGAATAATATAGTGTAAATATTAGACTGAGCATATGATAAATGAGTCAAGAAAGTCACTAACAACATTCAACTCTCACCTTCTCAGAAATGATACCCCTGCCAGAACCACTCTGAGAAACAGAAACATGTATAAGGGCAAACTTATCCTCATATGAACTGACAGCAACAAAATTAGATCTGACAAGAGAAGATGAAGTTAAGGTCAAGAAACTTCATAATAAGAGCCCCTTAACTTTAGGTGCTTAATATTTTACTGTGTGTGAAGAGATAACAAAGCAAAACTGATAAAAGCATGATATAGCAAAAGCTTCCATGATATAGAAATGCTGGTAATTAAGAAATAGTTGCTAGTCATGACCCATAGGACTCAAGCCACATAAAGCCATAATCACATTCAAACACCATTTAATGTGGTTGAAATGCTTGGGTAGGATTTGACAGTATCTTAACATAAGACATTAGTGTAAACTGGTATGTGATAAGATGCTTCATGCATGAGCACAGAACTAGTTGCAACTGTAACTATTCAAACCTAACACAAGCACAAAATGTCAAACATAAGCATCAACAGAATGTAAGAACAGAAATTTTTTATGCCATTTGCCATATAAACTAGAATACTCCCATTTAGTTACGGGGAATGGTGATAGAATACTCAAGCTAAAAGGGATGGCTGCAAAATAATGCAATGTTGATGGTGGAAAGAGTGGTTAAAATTAACAATGCAACTTTTGCTCAGAACAAGAGATGGTATAACAAATGTTTTTTTTTTGACAACATGGTATAACAAATGTTAATACCCAAGTAAATGTATAGCAGAAATGTACACAAAAACATCAGTGGATAATGGCAAAAAATAGCTGTAACTTTTTCTTGCAACAGAAAAAAAACTAAGTGTAATCAAAAGGCCTCAGAAGAAGAAACTTGCTCTTACTCTCGATCTATAGCTAAAATTCTTCCCAGATGATGCCTCAGATTTCCTGGTTTGGATAACTCAATATTGGCAATTGCGAAGAACCTAAAATACATACATTAATATCCATCAGTACTTGTTGAACTGTGGACTTGGTTCATTCTCAGATAAAACAGGACTACAACTGCAGAATGAATTGCATGCTAAATAAAAGCTAACTGAATTCTCATCAGGTTTAATTAATAATATGCATAGAGCATGCTTCTATAAATAATGAAACTGGCAGCAGCTTTTTGGATACTCTGTATTTTTTTCCTTATTTTGTCTCCATAGTTCTAAGCACGGTGCAATTATATTGGTCATCAACTCATCATTCTCATGCTGGTAGACAGAAAAGGTGTTATAAAACCACAATAACATCCCTAAATGTGGGCCCACAATGCAAGGAATTAACTAAATTGTAGGCATAAATAGATTCACTTCAACTCAAGCATTTATCAGAAATTAGGAATATGGCTATTTACTCCATTCGCCTTCCAAAAGAATCTAATTAACAGTGAAAACTACACTACTACAGAACTGTTTTTAAAAGTGATGTAATGTCATCTGGTTTCTTAGATCTCTGGAAGAGCCGATGGGCTCAATTCTTGAACCATTTTATCCGATGAAGATAAGTTAACTCGCCACCCATCTCTTACAAAACTATTATCTATGCTTTCTCTGTAGAGAACCGTCTCGACTGGAGCTCCACCAGCAGTGTTGGGCTTGCCCATTTGACATGTAGAAAGCAAGGCAGAAACCACGTGGATCCCAGATGTAGTGAAAAAGAATGGGACTGAGAGAGAAGAGAATGAAATAGAGGAGCTATATGTCAACTATAGGTGAGCTGGAACCTCATAAGTTCAGCATAATAAGAAAACTATAAACAGTAGGGTTAGATAGTGAAAGTAATTTGCTGAACCCATGATCTTTTTAACCATCACTAGTGCCTCTTGGATTTTTTTTTTTTTTGCATAAAATCATTAGACTGGCAGAGTACAAGATAATGGCTGGCAACATACTGCTAGATGCATCTTGGATTTTTATTTATTTATTTATTTTGCATAAAATCATTAGACAGGCAGAGTACAAGATAATGGCTGGCAACATACTGCTAGATGCATAACATACAGTTGACTAAGCATTACCATAAAAAACAACATTTAAGAGCCAAAATGTAGTACCAACAAACAAAGAACAAGGGCATAAAAAGAGAGGCAAATAGCACTAACCTATGCATCTCAGAACAAAAGTATAGAAGGGAAAGCTTTCCAGAATCTGAAAGCACAACCAGAAGATCTTTGTGTTCTATCTGAAAAAGATCAACAAACAATTAATTAATCACTCACTTCTGAACACAGTTAGAGACGGATGTGTAGTGTTCAAAAGAACATTGCAAAGATTGCGGACTGTAGTGAGAAGCAGCACCTGTGGAATTAAACCAACATGTCTAGAGTGCCATTGCAATACACCAATATCTTTTATAATCCCAAACATGTCTTGTTCACATATTGACTGTAAAACACCGTCATCACCAACAGCAACCAACTCCAGTGAAGTTTCCTGAAGCAGAAACCCAGTTAGACGAAACAGGAAACATGAACCAGCAAGTGCATTATGTAAATTGTAAAATTGATCCGGTAGAGATTTAACCCTACATTGACACATATGCTACTTTTATATTATACATTATACATAGGTGAGGTGTTCCTTCTTAGATACATGTCTCCATTCAGATAACATCATTAGTTCACCTTCATATGCAGTAGCAAAACTTGTCTCCCAGGTATGCCATGCCAGGATTGAAATTTCACCAAGACGACAAAGAAATTGAGCAGAAGACGATACAGAATAACTCTGACAATGTTACAACTACTCAGCTTTGTTACAACTACTCAGCTTCTGAAACTGCAAATCCTAAAAAAAAATCTGGAACTGCAACACCAAACAACCTAACAGCCGGCAAAGTCATGATCGTTTGGGTGATCCGGAACTCGGAATACTCCCCTTCCTGAAACCAACCCTACAGTCCGCGGCGACATCAAACACTGGCGTTCCATTTACACAGAGCAGAACGCAACGAAATCGCAAACAGACACTGCTCGTCTCCAAATTCTCTCTCCCTATACACGATTCGCCCGACATCCCGTGGAAGTGTGGGGGAGCGAAGCAAACCTTGGCGAGGACGACGTCGGCGGAGTCGGCGGGTGAGCGGAAGCAGCCCTCGGCGACGTGGAGCACGGCGCTCACCCGGAGCACCCGCTTGGCGATGTAGTGGGTGGCGTCCGCGGTGGACGTGGACGCGGAGGTGGAGGCCCCCGAAGAGGAGGACGACGCCGCCGCCTCCGGCGTCGACGCGGAGGCGGCGTCGCCGGCGGTGGAGGAGGGCTTCATCCGCAGCCTCCCTGCAGGCTCGCGGCGGGTAGGGCTAGGGTTTGGTTGGTTGGTTGATTGACACGGGCACGTGCTCTCTTGCCTCGCGGGAGAGGGAAGGACGAGGTCACGAGGGGGGTGGGGGGTGGGGGGTTGTGGGGGCGCGCGGGGGCGGCAGCGCGAAGAGAACGGCGCTGGTGTGGTGGGGCTGGGGTTGGAGACCGACATACGTCGTCACATTGGTTTGGCGTATTGTATAAGCCCGCTTTCTTTTTCGTTTAATCATAAGAGCACCACCCACAGAGGCTAACACTTCTAGTGGTTCTAGTCAAATAAAGTGATCCACATAGACTAAGGAATGTTGATACTACTATTCACACAATGCAAACCATCGCTACTTGTGGTTTGCAAAGAAATTTTTTTCCTTTCATCATATATCACATTTATTTCCTCCTTTTCTTTTTTTAGCATGGACTACCTTCTCTCTCCAAACATATGTAGCTTCTCCAAGCCACTATGACAAGTGTAGAGCACCTACCTTTTGCATTCGATCCTACATGACATTTGAGGCTACTGGCAAAAAGCATGTTAAGCCCGCTTTATGTAAGGAGGAAACAGCACCCTACTTTTAAAAGTTGTTTGGTTTGAGCATTTAACAGCACAACCACGTGAACTGATCAATGAGATCAGACAGCAGGGTAATCGATCTTGTGCTTCACTAGATCCATTATGCTCGATTTGAGCAGCAACAGATGACACTCCTGTTAGCACTACTATCATAGGTGAACTAAACAAAACATGTAATCACTGATTCTCTTCCCATTCTAGTGATAGAGATATCGCCATTACTTTCGTGATTGCTTTATGCAACCAAACAGCATCTTATTTGATCCAATATATAAACTAAATTATTCTCTTGTCATTATTGTTTTTCCCGATTCCTTATTGCCACTATTAGTAATACAGGTGGATCCATGTGTCATTTGAGAACATTGATACTTTAATAATTTGCAATGGCATGTAGGAATTGATCCCCTCCCTCTAATATTCGCTCCTACTTCCATGGATATTTCATTGTCCTGAGTAGTAGGAGTACCGATGAACCATAGCAACTAGCCTTACATGGTGGCACTTAGGGGCAATTTGATAGGAGAATCATTTCATATTTTTGTTTAGAATCCAAAAAGTTGTGCCAAATGACCAAATGCTAAAACGTCAAACGTTTCAGCCTAGAAATGTTTCTCCTTTGCCTAGGAACTGGAATTGGCTACATGATGGTTGCACAACGGTTCTAGTACTGTTTTTTTTTGCCTCCCTTCTCTTCTATTAATTGCATTTTATTTGTTTATAATTCTTTTTTGTTGCAACAAATTAAAATGGATTGCATTTAAGTTGTTCTCCACCCACAAAAAATGACATTTTTTGAAGCATATTTCTGTTTATATGATTCTTTGTTGTGATCCTAAACCACCATTCTAGTAGCCAAACTGTTAGACAAAGTGATTCTGATTCATCATTCGAAATGTTTCTTGACAAAATATGAATTCGAAACATTTCTAAAAAAAATCTAGATCCATACTAAATGCACCCTTAGTTCATTTAGCTTTGTTTCCTCACAAGCTTGAGCCTTGTGAGTTGTGACAGAAGGCGGCAGCGACAATGGCTGCATGTGTATTGAGAGACAGTGTGAAGAGTTGTGATATATGCTAGTGGGTCCTTAGTGCAGTGGGAAGTCGATGATATTGTGGAGGATAGTTGTAGCATTATCAGTTTGACAGTGGCTAGAATTAATGTTTGTCGTGTGCACTAATGTTGGCCTCTCAATTGAAGGTGGTATTCCTTTTTTTTAAAAAAAAAGGTGGTGGTATTGTTGTAGTATGTGGCTCGTTGTGTCAGTCAATGAAAAGCGTGAGTGTGCATAGGTTGTCTTTATTTATTTTTGATTATATAGGATCAGCTTGGTTCTCTTGCCTATCTTGCTTGCCTCACCTCGCTGAGTAAGGCTAGCCTTGCCAGGACGGGGAGACCAATTTGGCTCACCCAAGCTAGGAAGCAAAAGCTTGCTTTCATAGGCAATGAGGCACTGGGCAAAGGATTGAAACACAATTACTGTTCTAACTTCTTGCTGGGGCGAGGCGCTACATACAGTAGCTAGCAAGGAAACCAAACATGCCCAGCCTCCTTGGTCTGTTACATTTTCATTACTTACTGTATCAATGGAAACGGCCAACTATATCAGTGCTATTTTCCAACGCTATGTGCGCCACTCCATAACAAATGGTGGTCAAGGATAGTATCATTGTTAGAGGAACCATTATTATTCTTATATAAACTTATTCAGAAAAAAGTTTCACAATGAAAACTATAGCGTGAATCCTCACGACACAATCCAAATATGGTACACGGTTGTCTTTTCATCTAGGATCTAGGTTTACAATCTCCAATTAACATTTCTCTTGCTCTATGTATGAACCAGCTCTTGCTAATTAGACGCCTTTGTATCTTTAGCCTTGCTACAAACCCTATATTTGTTCTAAATTATAGTTCGTTAACTTCATTTTAAATCAAATTTCTACAAGTTCAAATAAATACATCTACCAAAACATATTCCATGTAGAATTTAACTAAACTAATTCGATGTTTATAGATATTGGTGTATTTTAACTTTTTTATAAACTTAATCAAGGATGAAGAAGTTTGATCGATTTAGCTAGCCAATCCAAATCTCCGAATTTGAACCTTTTTAGAAACAAGAGAAGTTATAAAAGATGCCAAAGACTCCAGAAAAATCTCACAACAATGCTTATGTTTGAGACACAGGAATTTTACCTAAAATTCTACACTTTTGCTGTGAAATTGAACTAGTTCCTATAAACTTTTAATGAAATTTCTGTAAACAGACCTAATCTTTTCGAGAGAGGAAAAATATTGGATTGATGTATTGAGACCCTCGGGTGTTGATGCATGCTATGACGCTGCAATGCAATTGACATAAGCAGGAACAAGAAGAACACACATGTCACTAGCTCCTACGGCCTACGTACGTGTTCTATGCTTGCCAAAACAAAAAAAATTAAGGCCGGCCACAGTGCAGGATCCAATTGGTCAACAGGTTCAGCACTAGGTAATGCATATACTATTACTGAAATTTCCTCCTAGTAAGTCCGGGAGAAAGAACCTTGTTGGCTCTAGAAACTCTCTGGCCGGCACTACATTAGTTTAACAAATAACAAGAATGTTGTTCGTTTCCATTATACAAATGGAGTTATGGAGATGATGGAGTCCACTAACTTTGACCTCCACATCTCTCAACATTGATTAACCAGCCACGCTCAAACTTCGCCATGTAAACTTTGTTTTTGAAGTCACCAGCAGTTTGACTACCACACATGCCATATTTTCCATTCAAACTTGCAAACTGTCATCTCGAACTCGAACACACAAATATGCTCTACATTCATAAAGCTTTGGTACTCTGTCTACGACAAGAAACTTATATTTATATTTAGGTGTCAAACCTGAAAAACTCTAAACATTATAGCTATTAGATTATTTAGTTTAGAAATGTACAAGTTATAAGTGTCAATTTATACTCAAAATATTTGCAAAAACTATTGTATTTGAAAGATTTTATATTTGGCAGAGATTAGAGATCAAAAGATACGAATTGAATACCACACAAAGTCAAATCTATCAAGTATCTGTGACTGGAGAGAGAGTACCTCCTGTGACTCCATTTCACAAATTGCAGCCAGAATCCGAATTCAAAAATGTAAGGACAGGGTAAACAACTGAAACTACTTGAAACCTCACACGGCTGCCACATTACAACCAAAGTTCTTCGCAGTATCTTCGACCAAAACAACACTTAACAAAGTTTACGGCAACCCGGGTCAAACATTCTGAGAACCACTCCAGGTGAACGAAGCACCCACCATGAACGTTTCTTCAGACATGGGAGCCATGTCTCAGGCGTCTCCTTGGTCCACCTGATCTGACCCATAAATAAGCCCATCATGCCTCGGTCACATACTCACATTGCAGAGTGCCTTGTGGCTAACCGCATTTCCATTCTTTAATTAATTCCTTACACGGCGATGCTATCTTCTTGTTTAATCTCTGACAGGCACCCATGTCGTCAAGCAGTAACATGAACCATTGGATGGCGCCGCCAAGTGGCAAATGGTCGTGCCACCATGACCTGCCTCAGTATCCTAGGGGAAGAAGATGGCGTGACGTTTAAAATATCTGCAAGCAGGTAGTTAGCGACAAAGCAGATAGACTAATAGGATACTAAGCATTTGAAGCGGGCGCAGAGTAATGCAGTGCCGGCGGGAGGGATTTCATTACAACCTAACTGCAAAAACATTAGTTGGGCACATTTCACATATATATAAAAGAAGAAAGTGACCAGTAACCAGCACAAATTTTTTTTCGCTAGCTGTGGATCTCATACAAAATTCATGGAACCAGCAGGTGTGCTTGCAGAGCACTATTAGTATAATAGATAATTCTTTGCGAATCAATAGATGAATATTCTTGACCTGAAGAACGAACAAGGCATTTTAATCTAGAAGGAATTCAACAGCATTGTTATCACATACCAGTAGATTTTCCCATCTATAAAAAAGGGTTTCAACTCAAGAACTCAGCAATAAAAGGATTTGGCCGACGATAAAATTCCATGCGTAGTGACCAACTATGCTTCAGCAACTCTTTGTGACTCCAAGCCCACAGTTACCAAGGGGAGGGGTTAATCTGGAGCCCATGGTTCAGTGCAGTACACCACATCGATTGAAGCATCATCAAACATATCACCCAAGCTCGTTTCACAGCCGGAAACAAAGGCTGATTTTGTCAACCAGTGTAAACACCAAACATGTCAGCCACTACGACCACATCAAACATTGAAATACGCTACGGGATACAGCATCATGCTCCCAATGCAATGCGCCCTCTTAGAAAACTCAGACACCTTTCTTGGCACTAGGAAGATTTGGACATCAGAGACAAGGAGAACATGACAAGGCCCCCACTACACCCAGCATCATCTCAGCACCACGCCGTTCCCCCTTAAATTCAGACACCATCTCCTGCCCCAAAGTTCAGACCAAATCGAGTTCTCTCACAGCACATGCAAAGATCGCCCTCCTGTTCCCAATGGAGCTCCAGTTCCAGCAGCCACAAAGCCATCCCCAGCACCAGCAGCAGTACAGCAGCTACCAGCCTCCAGCACCCACAAAGGAAACCAAGCCAAGAACGAGAACCAAGTGCGTTGGCGGCGGTGGCGGCGGCAGCAAGTTTGTGGGCGTCCGGCAGAGGCCATCAGGGAGGTGGGTGGCCGAGATCAAGGACACCACCCAGAAGATCCGGATGTGGCTCGGCACGTTCGAGACCGCCGAGGAGGCCGCACGGGCCTACGACGAGGCCGCCTGCCTCCTCCGGGGCGCCAACACGCGCACCAACTTCGCCGCCGCCGGCGCGCACACCTCGCCGCCGGACTCGCCGCTCGCGGCGAGGATCCGTGGCATCCTCAACCACAAGAAGATGAAGAAGAACAACGCGGTGTCCCAGAAGCAGCACACCGTTAACTTCTTCCCTGCAGCAGCGGCGTACCGTCATGCTGCAGGTGACGTCGCCAGAGCCACCACCGCCGCCGCAGCCAGCACTACTAGCACCAGCACCATCACCACAACCACTAGTAGCATCAGTCCAAGTAGCAGTCCTAGCTCCAGCATCGTCAGCTTCGCCATGAGCAGCCATGGCATCCGCACTCCCATCCTCCCTGAGGAAGCTTACAGGCCATACTTGGTCGGTGGAGGCGGTGAGGAGTTTCAGCTAGCCACACAACAGTATGAACGATCATGGGCACTCAACACCACCAGCATACCACCTTCGGATGGATGCGACATGGCTAATGACAATGCTTGCTTGGTGGTCGCAGAGGTGGACAAGATTAAGCTGGAGAAGAAGAGCTCTGCGTCACCCCATGGCGGCATGGACAGAGTTCAGGACAAGGATGTATTTGACGTGGGAAATGATGCATCGGACTCCTTGTGGGATCTGCCACCTATCTGCCCGCTTTCTTGCAGGTCTTTGATGTATTAGAATAGGTATAAAGATTTTGCACCTCCCCCGTGTCAGTGCTCCTCCTTTTTGGGTCCATTTTCTGCTCCTAGGAGCCAATTCCGTACAAAAGAGTGTATGAGGAATGATGGCCACCAAGCAGAGTAATGTGACGGGATGTCTTTCGTCTAGATAACTGGCTTTTAAAGAGGTTTACACCTGTTTTTCTTCTTTTAATTTTCTTTGTTTTATCAGGTAACAGACCTAGCTCCTTTTGAGTTGCATTGAGACAACATAGTTGTCGCCGGAGAGGGTTATCAATTTCTATGCACAACAATAATTTAAAACCTTTTGTGGTGGATTTTTGCACTGATTGAAAATTAGGTGTTTGATATTTTCGTGGCACAGCTCTAGTCTGGACTCAAAAGAAGCCTGTTACAAAACAGTACTGATTCTGAAGAAGTGTATATGGAATAACTATCATCTGAAAGGCAACATTTATATTGAATTACGAAGCAAATACGTACCAAGCAAGCAAACGATGTTCCTTTGATGATAAGTTTAGTGGAAATGGCTATCAAAATACTGAACTATGAAGATTTTATGTTCTTCACCAAGAAGCAAAGTCTAGCATTTTACAAATTAATTAATTAATTAATTAATGCATGATACACTGCATTATGTCAGTATATAAGACACTATTTTCGCAAACAATGCATCATGTAAGTATATAAGACACATGAAGTGGGCCCATACACAACGTGCTATACCCAGGCCAAATCGCGGATGGGCAAGAAGATAGACTGACATCCCATGGTTAAACCACAAAGAAATTTCAGTGAAACCCCAGGGGCACTCAAAAGAGGGGGAAAGGGAATAGCCGCCTAAGGGCCGGTGAGGCGGCGAGAACGCGCTTGAGGGGAAGGGTCAAGCAACACCTAGAAGCTCCTGCAAACGGCGCGGCGGCAAGCGACGGACTGGGCAGGCCGAGCGAAGCAGGGCAGCCGGTGGCCTGGCGGCGGCGGGTACCCTCTAGGAGTTTTTTTTTGAAAGGAAAAACGATATACCATTAAACACTTGGTCCAGTTAAGTCACTGGACACCAACATAGTTACAAAGTCTGACATTTGTTCTTGCCAAAGCCGAGGACCATCATCATTACAATTGAGGCCCATAGCCGCCAGAGTATCAGCAACAACATTACATACTCTGGAAACATGAGAGACAGAACATTCAGAAAAGTTATTATACATTAAGCTTCTAATCTCTCCTATTAGAGGGCCTAGAACTGATCTGTCATAAGTTGGATTAGATAGCATTTTTGCTACAAAAGCAGCATCAGTTTCTACTATGACCCTTCTCATCCCTAGCATTATAGCATAGATGCAAACTCGAGTCCTTTCATGCTGGCGATGGCTTCAGCATGCTGGACAAACATTAGGAAATCCGCTGATCCACTTCCTGCAGCAACAGCATTGCCTAAATGGTTAATATGACGAAACCCCACCTAGATTTGCGTGAGCACGGACACAGCTTATTCGCTTGAGCTTTCAGCTGCTTATTTTCAGCCAGCCAGCAGTGTTTTTCTCTCACAACAAACCAGCTAACAGTACTTTCAGCCGCTTATTTTCAGCCAATCGAACAGGCTGTGTAAGCCGCATCGCAATTAATCTTGTAAACTTCTTCAGGTGGTGGTCGTCATTTTGGTTTGCAGACTGGAATTGCAACTCTTTTTTAATTACTGACTGCATCCCTCCATGCTTGCCAATAAAAAAGTACATCGCTGACTATTTGTTGAGCAGTTTTTGCCTTCTCCCCTGCATTGATTTTATTGCGTGCAGTGTGTGCGATTCTCTTCAATTGGTGGCTAGATGGACCGGGCCACCGGAGAACCGAAACACATCTGGACCAGCACGGATGACGTCAGATTTTCTCTCACGCAATTCTGCAACCGTTAACAGAATTCTGCAACCTTTTTTTGCATAAAAGGTAGAAATGTAGAATTGCACGGATGGGTACAGCAGTATTATTCCTGCGTTAACATCACGTCCAAGTTTCCTCAAAAAAAAAAAACATCATGTCCAGCGACCGCGAATGGCAACGCAACTATATATATGTAATGTAACGCCATCAGATAAAATGGCAACCAACACATCATGTCCAGCGATTGCAGGTGCGTGCACATCTAGTGCAGGATGCCAGCGTATATAAGGTACTCGTGCAGCTCGTAATCCATAACATACCATCAAGTGCCTCTGGAGTCTTTGAATAGAAAATTACTGAATGAACTGAACGTGTCTGTCTTACATATATAATAACATCTGGCGGCAGTAGTGCAGTGCAGAGTAAACACAAACGAAATTAATACAATTTTGCAGGGTGGTTGCCCAAAGGCAGGCTACCACAAGATCAAACACACATGCCACTAGTGGTTCAGCGACCGTACACGTTAAACTTAACACGCCTACATGGAAACATTGTTTCAGGTACACAAATAAAATGAATCAATAGGGAAGCAGGAAGCAGAAAAAAGTAAATTTAAAGACAAGAGAACGTTTGGACACAACGCGCTCCCAGGGTGGCCACGTTAGCAAAAATGTTTTGGTGCGTTCGATCTAGAGATCGATGGTCCTCCTGTCTCCTTCACGTTGAATATATACGGCTCCAACCCTAACCCTACCTCTCTCGCGCGCATCCGCAGCCGCCTCTCCTCCCTCTCCCTCCTCTCTCCTAGGCCCGAGGCGGCTCCTCTGGCAGCACGCTGCCGCTTCCGCCCTCGCCCAGGCCTCCCCTTCCTCTCCCTCTCCCTCTCCCTCTCCTCCGATGTGGCGGCGCAGCGGGCGGACTCGAGCACGGCTGGATCCCCACACTGCACGCGGCCATGGGTCCTGGCGCCATGAGGCTGCCGCTCCGCCCTCTCCGACTCGCCCTCCGCGACGGCCTCTGCCCCTCCCGGCACCCCGCACTCCACCCCCTCGCTCAGACGGCGCGAGGTGGTGGCGCACCAGCGCCAGCGCGCGCGAACGGCGGAGGCGCAAAGCCCCGGCGCGGGCAGTCTCCGGCCACGGGCCCGTCGCCGGCGTGCGCCAGGCCACCGGCGCAACTAGATCCAGGTGATGGGTTCTCTCCCTTCTTCCTCCTCCCCATCTATAGTTTATTTTTATAGGATACCTTTGGTCAATGGCGCTGGCACATTACATTTGTGCTTACTGCATATGCTGGTTGTTCTTTAGTGATTCAGAAACACCTTTTGCACCATTATCTTTGCAATCATACAGTTTGATGCTCTGTAGGACTGTGTGCAAGTTACAGATTCTGTAGTTGAATTCCCATTCCCATTTCATTTGATGCGTTTGAGCTTAGGAGGTATTAAGTTTCATGATATTCGAAATTGTATTTTCAGGATGTACAAAGGTTGTAGTAACAATTTGCAGAAACGGAGGACCAAACCTGATGAGCTCGCTGCCAAATCTCCTCAGTGCCTTCTGTACATCTTAGTGCTGCAAATTTCAGGTGAGCATCTGATTCTTTCACCTATGAAGCTATTGATGATTTTGTCTTCTTTTCGTTGGTGCCGCCTTTGTACATACTCAATGTGCCAACCATTGATGGTACCAGTTGTGAAACTATGAAGCACGTTTGATAACCATTGATGCATATGTTTATATCAGTGCAGAATATTGGCTACACAAGAAATGTGCATATCCGGAGAGGCAACTTTTTGATTGGGGGCTGATGCGGATACAGTATCCTCTTTCCATGTATGGAATAGGAGATCCTTTCAATGGATGTTGACGATGTTCACCGCAAAAAGAGATTTACAGAGGTTTGCGCAATATATCTTCGTATATTTGTGGCAATTTATATTTAGTTGAAACCATGATCCCAATGTTGGTGCTGTCGGACTTCAGAGGATGTCAAGACTCAAAGGGGAAGAAAAAAATCAGGCAGATATCAGGAAGTGAAAGTTCTTTGCAGAAATTCTAAATGCTTCTAGGGAAACACCAGGTGCAATTAGCCACTACATTCAAGCAAAGAAAGCAGCTGAATGATGGAGTTCAGGTATGGTCCTATGTCCTTCACACCCACAAGGCTAAGGCCCACAGTCTAAACCAGCAATCTGTCTAGCCTCGTCAGTAGACTATAGCTTGCCTCTTGTGATTATGGAAGGTCAAATTTCAACAGAAAATTGAAATGTTTAGAAAGTATGTGCACCATCTTGTTTTCTAATTTCTACTTTGTTAGCACATTGTTGCATTTTTTCCACAGTAGACCATATTCCTGTGTAATATGATTTTATTCCTATAGATACTGATGATCTGGATGTGCCACTTCAGTGCTTGAGAGCCTTTTTCACTTGCGAATTGCAGGCATGGCAGGTTCGGGCACATCAATGTATCTCATGACAAGAGAAAAATAGGTTGAATCTTCTGAAAATTGGTGATCAGGTAGCATATATGAAGATGGCCGAGGAGAGCAAGAATGAACATCTGAAATTGCTCCTAGACAAATGAGCTTCTTGAAGGAATTGGAAAAACTGTACACTGACAAAAAGATGTTGAGCATGTTAGTCAACCAGAAGGAAGTGAAGTGCCAAAACGGTCAGGAAATGAGGGGGTGAGAGCTCTCTCTTTGCTGCATGACTCCCTGTCATCGCAAGTCGTAGGAGCAGAAGCCAAAAGCCAATAGAAGAACGCCTTCCCTCCGGGCCACTGCGCACTGTCCTCTTCCTGATACATGAATTGGGTAAGCGTGGATCTGCTCATATTTCCTCACTTTTTTGGTGTAGCTCCTTGGTTCATCCTTTTGCTTTCATAATTTAGGATCCCAGGTGTGTTGTGCAGTTAAAAAAGCCAGGGACCTTTTATGACACATCCTTTTGCTCAAACTCTTCAATGACACATCCTGATACATGTCGAATTAAGAATGCAATTCATGGTTAATTATTGGTTTAGATGGAAAACAATTAGCTTTGGTATTGTTGCTATAAGAAAAGAAAACTTGAAACTTTGGTTATTTTACTGAAGCATATCTGAAATTTATTTCATCAATATTGCCTACCTACCAGTAAAATTAGTTTTGCATTATATGACATGTTTTCCCTACTAATAAAATATTAGACATAGCAACTTCTCTTTTTCCTGGTTTTTAAATGTCTGGAGAGAGTCGAAGAGAGCGAGCCCGAAAGGTAGCAAAACTTCAGTGTTACAGAAATGGTGTATGTATTGTATACATAATTAGTGCCAAAAATTACTTGCATTGCTTCTTCGTCTTATGTTTTTCATTAAACTTTATGCATTTAACTGGGGTTTACTGCCTTCACGATTTCCAAATTAAGCTTTAAAAGTAAGCCGCAAAGTGTGTCATCATTTAATGTATTCATACATGCATTTTAATCCAACTGATTTCTGAGGAAGGTAGAAAATAGTAGGTAAAGGCCAATAATCTAAACGCAGCCACCACTTTAAAACTTTTCGGTCAGATGAAAATCTGTATACCAGTCCATGCGTTTCAATTATGTAATGGGGTTCATACCTCAATCCTTCATACCTATACTGTGTTTGCTATAATTGAGATGAATTCACTGTTTCTTTTTATTATGCAGGTCCACAACTTAAGATTAGCAATTTTTCTTCTCGGAGATAGAAATTTGGAATGACGAATGTATATACTCTCTTTGGCTCTTTTATCATAGAAATATGTGTGTTTCAGTTTATAATCTACCAATATATTTGTTTTCCCTTGCAAGAATAATGCTGAATGAGCGAATGATCCTTCCTTTCAAGACTAATTATTCAAAGAAAAAGAAAACGCTCCTTGTGATAATGCTTTGCTGATGCTAATACGTATTCTAGGAAAAAATATAGTGCTTACCTTACATTTTTCCTGTATCATCTACTCTAAGCTAACATCTCCAAATTAGATGCACTCTGCAGAATCATCTTCTGAGAACAGTGTTGGTATTGCCAGGATTATGACATCGCAGGCCCAAAATATGGTAGACAGTTTATTAGTGCATTGGTTACATTGGTTTACACAACTCATGAATTACGTCATTGGACAAGCTTTCTGTGCTTACATTCAAATTTTTGTGTCCACCGGCTACCTTATCAAGAACAGTAGCCTATCTATGTTGCCATTTTGAGAATGACTGTCTCCTGTAATGTGTTATGTACATATCATTATATCAACCTATTATTTCAATATAATGGGCTCTTACCAAATATTATGTCTTTGAGTCGTATTTATTTTGTCATATGTATGTCAAGATTATTCCATTTGCCAAATAGAATTGCAAAATTACCACGCGCGCATGGGCGCGCGCAAATTACTAGTAAAAAGGAATAAAGCACAGGAGCGGCTGACGGAGTACATGCGGAGCTCAGCTCAAAAAAATTTCAGGACGGGCTTGTTTGGATTCTTGCTTAGGCCTTTAGTTGCAAAAAAAATTTGCAAAATTTTTCAAGATTTCCCATCACATCGAATTTTTGGACGCATGTATGAAACATTAAATGTAGATAAAAAATAAAACAAATTAAACAGTTTAGCCAAAATTCACAAGACGAATCTTTTAAACCTAATTAGTTTATGATTGGACACTAATTACTAAATAACAACGAAAAATACTACAATAGCATTTTAAAAAATTTTCACCAACTAAACAAGGCCTTAGCTGGTGCTGCACGTCACCCACCGAGTCTGCCTTCTTATCAATCATAACTTCCTTGAGGCTCAGCAAACATGATAGCCCAGAAAAAGAGATTTGGCCCCTGTCAAGCAACAGCTCAAGCTTAGGCGCTGTTCCTTCTTCAAACAGCACCGATTTGATGCGAGCGTACCCCCGTGTCTGCAGCACTGTCAAACTCCGGAATGCCTCCTTAGACTACCCGCACTCATGGACCTCTATATTCATCCTCTATATGTCCTAGTCAGCAAGATTCTCTCCTCTATACTTAGACTAGCCGTAGCTCTAAAGCTTTAGAGTATGAATATAGAGTAAAAACTGCTGCACTGGGTACTTTAAAACGATACTCTATCCTTTCTCTCACTCTATATTTAGAGTAGTACAGTGCTTACTCTATACTCTATAGTAGCGGGCCCCACTAGCTAAACAAAGGGAAAAATGCTATAACTCACAAACTAAAAATCCAAATTAAATTTCGATTGCACCATTAAATTCGTCTCAATAAATCCTTCAAAACTAGATTACACATGGATATATTTAGATAAAGTGACAAGTGGGTTCCACAATGGATAGAGTGGATAGAGGATAATATAGAGGATGGATGGGTGCGGAAGAATTGAGTATAGAGGAGAGAATCTTGCTGACTAGGACGTATAGAGGATGAATATAGAGGTCCATGAGTGCGGGTAGTCTTAATTCTCCTGCACCCATCCATCCTCTGTATCATCCTATATCCACTCTATTCACTGTGGGACCCACTTGTCACTTTATCTAAATATATCCATGTGTGATCTAGTTTTGAAGGATTTATTGAGACGAATTTAATAGTGCAATCGAAATTTAATTTGGATTTTTGGTTTGTGAGTTATAACATTTTTTTCTTTGTTTAGCTAGTGGGGTCCGCCACTATAGAGTATAGAGTAAGCACTGTACCACTCTAAATATAGAGTGAGAGAAAGGATAGAGTATCGTTTTAGAGTATCCAGTGCAGCAGTTTTTACTCTATATTCATACTCTAGCTTTAGAGTATCGTTTTAGAGTACCAACTGCGGGTAGTTATGACAAGATACATGGCTGGACTCATTTGGCACGAAAGAGTAGTTCAGTAGACGAAGGATGGCCAGGTTTGGTAGCTTGCCAAGGACTAGCTTGCCAAGGATGGCCAGGTTTGGTAGCTTGACAAGATCCATCTCTCTGTTAGCTCAGTGCGCACTAGCTTCAGCTTCACAAGATTCTGGAGACCCGTGACCCACTCTGGCAATTTGTCCAGACTGCCATACAGCTTGAGGCTCTGGAGGTTTTCTGGAGGCATACGCAGGCTATCCAAGTAGTCACGTAGACCTTCCTCCTCGCCTGAGTACACTGACAGTGATTCCACAGAGCTGAGGTGGGCAAGGGTGGAACAAAACTCTTGACAATTTTTCTTGTTGATGCCTATCACTGCTGGCTTCCGTAGCCGGGTGAGTCTTTTAATTTCCTGTAGGATGGCCTTCCCTGGGGCGATGTTCACCATACCCAGTGTGTACAGGGCTTTCAACTTCCTGAGCCCTCTTGGCATTGCAACTCCAACTGGATCTGCAAAAAGGGGAACACTACACAGCAATAGAATGTGCACACATCAGTCCTATTTATTTGGTCCTCATCCTCCATGTCCATTAAATACTTCCCAACCTCAAGTCTGCAACTTGAAAAACAAAAGCACATCATAATGAGAGTCCACAAACATAGCTTGTTCCGGATTGGCTTCCGCGTTTTTTCCACGAATTCTTCATATGAGGAAGCATAAAAAACTTCATTGTACAACCTCCCTGCGCGAATATATTGTACCTTCCTAAGCTTGGTGATGGCTTGTGGTAGCTTGATTATTCGTGTATTAGTAACATCAGGGGCGGATCTAGGCCCCGGGCTAGGGGGGCTGCAGCCCGAGGCGCAGCCCAAATTTCCTATAAACAGGCCTTCCGCAGCCCATGAAAATACCTGACATTCAGCCCCAAGATAGCCCCTCCTGCAGCCAGCCCAAACAGTTCTTTACGAATTAGCCCCCCCTCGATGGTGTTTCTAGATCCACCCCTGAGTAACATCTAGTGTTTCTAGTTGCTTCATGTTACCAAGTGACTCTGGCAGGTGAAAAATACCATCACATTCTCTTAAAGAAAGGTATTTTAGGTGAAGGAGCTTTCCAATTGGTTCAAGGTGATGATGCACATAGAGGTGCTTTCCAAGTCCAGCACGCGTAGCAACTTCATCTTATCAGAAATATAAAACGGTTTCCACTTTCCAAACACCGTTAATGACCTTATACGAGATAAGTCCACGGTCCTCTCAAACTCACTCTGATCACCCTCCCAATTGCTGCTTATAGCAAGATGATGTATGGTGCCTTGGCTGTTTAAGCTGCATCCTTCTTCCATTCTAAAAACAAGATTCTCTTCCATTGCCTTTGAGATGCTTATTTCACGCATGAGATCATGAAGTTTGCATGAAGAAATACCTTTTCTACAACCAATTATTGATGATACTGATCCTTTGGATGGTAGGACCATGCTCCTCTCAATAAGCTCCATGAAGTAGCTATCACCTATCTCCCCCATAGACTTTCCACGAACCTCGCTTGAGTAACCCTCTGAATTGCACCGACGCACTAAGCGTCTTCGGCTAATATTGTAGTCTTCAGGAAAGATGGACATATACAAGAAACAAGACTTGAGATGATATGGTAAACCATGTAGCTTTCATAAGGATAGCTGTCACACCCTAAGATTTACTATTTTGGCTTGTGCATTGAAAACACTAAATAAAATAAATATTTTAATGTTTGGGTAAAAATTCCCAAGTTTAGTTTATCTTAACATTAGTAAGTAATAGAAAAATGTGGTTTCAATTTTTCTCTTTGAACTAATTTGACGGGCTTTGGTTGATGTGATGCTTGTTTTGGTGTTTATGAGTGCAAACAGTTTAAGAGTACGATAGAGCGACATTTCTATCTCTTTGGAAATTTTTTCTGGCCATTTTTGGAATTAAAATTTCAGTTTCCGTGAACTTAATATTTTTCTTGATATTTTCATCAAACTTTTCATGAGCTCAAAATTATTTAGTTGAGTTCCTTATTCTTCCAAGAGTCTCTAGGATTTTTCCCGTGATTTTTCTGAGCTCCGGGCTATTTTTCACGGCCAAAAAGATAATTTTAGATTTTCTGAAATTATTTTATTCACGGAATTAAAATAATCCCAAAATTAAGAAATTATAAAATATTTCTAAACCCTAGACCTGTATATATGTCGGTGTTCTCCTCGACGCGCTGATTCCAGATCCGAAAACCCCATCGCGAGCCGCCACTCGTAGCTCCCTCTATCCCTCGTCGAAGTTCGTCCTATACAGTTTGCGTTCCGGCGAAGATTCGGCGAGCTTTTCCGGCCACCTCGGACATCTCCGGCGAATTCCGCTTCCACTCAGTGCATCCCTCTCTTCCTCTCTCGAGCCACAGCTCCCCGGCTCCCTCCTTCAGACCCGCCGCCGCCTCGGGCCCACGACCGCACCTCCCTGACCGCGTGCGCAACGGAACAGCTGCTGCTATGTGCAGGCCGCCGTCACGCAGGAGGCTGCCATGGTCTCCCGTGGTGCCCGACCTCTGCTGCGTGCTCGCGTGGTCCAGCTTGCCATTGGCGGCTGGCCTCTGCCCCAGCTCGACGAAGCCACCCCGGCTGTGCTGCTTAAGCCGGAGCTCCCTCCTGTGATCATTTTTTGGTACGTTCTGCTCAAGAAGGAAGATGATCATATTTACCGTTTTACCACTAGCTCGTAAATTCCGCCATTTAATCATTTTAATTCTGTTTTGATCCATTCAAGTTGTGTTAGATTCGTGTCAGTGTGCCCTACGCGGTAGTTCTAATATTTTTCATGTCACACGTTTTTCTATATAAAGCTAAATATTAAATTGATTAATATAAATGTGACCAATTTTAAAATTATTAAAAGCAATGAAAGCAAACGTCGGTCTTTCATAATTAAATATTAATTTGATTAATGTTAACTTATATGTTTACAATTATAATCTAATTAGTTTAAACACGCTACATGTAATATACTCATACAGATGCTCTCATATATATATATATATATATATATATATATATATATATATATATATATATATATATATATATATATATATATATATATATATATATATATTCTTTTTGCAAAGTTAAAGTTTAACTTGTTTAATCTATATGATACGACAATATTTATAAATAAAGCATGATTAGTTTTAGTTCAGTTTCTAAACTAAAATGCAATACGTGTAACCTAAATTAACATGCTTCTTGTGGTTTTGCCGAGTTAAATAAATCAAGCATGTAGGCCTTTCTTGTATAATGTAAAATAACAAATTAATATATTGATATAATACTCTAGATAGTAGTTTTCTTTTTAACCGTAGGCTCGTTATCGGCGTTTGCTTGTGCTCTCACGACCGTAGCAATTACTTCTCGTTTAGCATGTCTTATATCATTGAAATTTATATGTTAAATATTAGTTTGATTTATGCTTATGAAATTGAATTTCTAATTAAAAGTAATTTAAGGTTTTATATCTGGTCTTTTTATAAACAAATGTTAACTTGATCGATAGCAACTTGAATATTTCTTTACTAGTTATAACTTGGTTAGTTCATGCATGAAACATATAATGATTTTAATCAGGTGCTTTACATGATTTATGTTTTCTAAAAAGATAAATGTTAAAGTGACTTAAATAATATTAATGTTTATAAATAAAAGCAACATAGGACAATATATATATATTACAATCTGATTGGTTTAAACATGATTCATATAAGGATGGTTTAGATACAATTTGAATAATGTTTGTTCAATGTTTCTTTTGAATTAAGCGACTTAGGAATTATAATTTGGTCTTTTATAAATAAGTGTTAACATGAGTAATATCAACATAAATGCCCTTTTCAATAATGACCTACTTAGATACACCTCGAAACATATATTGGTCGATTAGTTGCTCACACATGTTCTATGTTTTCTAAGATACAAATAGTTAAATAACTTAAATACAATGAGAAGTTCATATTTATAAGTAGAATTTACCTTCGGCTTTATAATTTGATTAACTCAACTTTAGGATATTTCTCTGAAAATGTTAATCACCTTATCTTGATAACTAAAATGAATCAAGCATATAGTTTTCTCTTTTGTTATGTTACAAGTCTCGATAGTCGTGCATTTTTTAACGATAGCTCCATTTTCCGTCGTTTTTGCGCTCCCGTGATCGTAGCAACAAACCGTGATGTTTAGTACATTTCCTGTTAAAGTATCTCCTTTGTATAATGTTTGTTCTTAGGTGTGTTTGTTGTCTGTTTACTGTGCTTGGTTGCTGCGAGTAGAAGCGTGGTTCGTTAGCAATGGAGACCAGGAGCTGAGGACCGACAGTCGAAGCAGAAGTTGGAGACCAAAAGATAGCAGCTGAAGACTTCTGAGCAGCTAACTCTGGGAGAAAGGCAAGTATATCATGGGACCATCCTTGTTGTCCTATTCACAGAAAATATTATTCATATGCATGTGTCTTCCTTGACAACCATATATGTTATAACTTAGCTATTAATATCTTGTTTCCTTGTCACCTATGAGACGTGCATTTGGGTAGCTTGGCTAGTCCGTGATTTATGAACAATGATCTTGTAATATGACTAATGAATTGTGCAACCAACCATTAAGATGATTTATTACTGTTGAAAAGGGAGCTAGAGCATGGGGTTATTTTAATGCTCTGGTTTCTCTCCATAAGGACTTATCTGTACGTGATTTATCCGGGACATACAGTACAACTGTGAGGGCTATATGGCTCTGGCTCTAGCTGTTCAAGAGACCTTTTCTAGCTTGTTAGTGGTTACCTTAAATAGCGTAAGAATGACTTGACACGTTGGGTGTAGGACAACTTCTAGTCTATGAGTATAGCCGAGAAGGAAGTGTGCCATAAGAAAAGGGCGGGCATTCACACAGGAAAGGAGCGGCGTGGGCAAACGGCGCGACGCGGGGGAAACGGAGTGGCGGGGGGCAGTCCCTCCTGTGCGAGCGATTCGCGAGTACTCGCGGGGCGTGCAGGAGGCACCGTCCAACGCTAGCAAGTCCATTTGTTTTATTGTGTGTTTGAGCTTTTGGGCACTTTTAAACTAGTCCCTCCATCCCAAATTATAAAGTCATTCCAACTATTTTGAGAGTTAAAACATCTCAAGTTTGACCAAATTTATATTGTATAATAACATTTATGATACTAAGTAAGTATCATTAGGTCCTTAGTTAATTATATTTTCAAAGTATACGTATATGATGTTATATATATTTATAATTCTCTTTATAATTTTGGTCAAACTTAAAATATTTTGACTCTTTAAGAAAGTTAGAAACATTTATAATTTGAATCGGAGGAAGTACTAGTTTTTTGACTTTCCAAAAACCAAATAACTCTCATAAGCCGAAAGCCTAAAAGCTCACTTTAGGCTTTTGGCTTAGGGAGCTTTTTGGCTTTTGAAATGACCAAAAGCTGAGGTACTCTCAGAAACCCAAACAAACAGGCTCTGAGTCGAGTCTCTGCTTAGGATTACAAAACTGAACATGCATGTTTCACTTTTTACATCCAGCAATACTGCAGAATAATGCACGCCAGTTATTCTGATTCAGACTAAACACAACACTGGCGACGAGAGGTACGATTGGAATTCAACACGTACTCACACACCGGGACATTGTTTCAGATACTGAAAATGCAGGCAACAAGGAAAGGATTGAAGCAGGAAAGGAAAGTAAAAATATTGGCGGCCTTATTTGGATGTAGTCGGATTCGCATTAGTACACGTGTGTTGGGGTGGATTGGAGTGGACTTTGAACTAAATTCCACCTCAATCCACCCCAATACATGTGGATTGAGGTGAATCCGACGACATCTGCACGAGGCCAGAAGTGGAAACACCACCGACTGACTATGGAGAGGAGCGTTAGAGCTTATCATCGGTTCGGCTAATAATCTTCAAAACGGCCTTGTTTGCATTGCTGGTAAGCTGAGCCGCACTGCTTCCTCCAATTTCGAACGATATTGGTCATAAATCTGAACTTTTTTCAGGCGCTGGGAGATATGATAGCCCTGAAATGGAGGATGGGCCATTGGGAAGCAGCGGCTCAAGCTGTTCCTTCTTTATACTCTAGCGATCCAATGCGAGGGTTATCCAGCTCCAGCACCGTTAAACTCTGGAATGCCTCCCGACGGGAAGAGAAACGACGGGGCTTTCTTGCCTTCAAAGAGTCATCCAGTAGACGAAGGATGACAAGATTTGGTAGCTTGGTGCCATCCACCTCTGTTAGCCTGGTGCGTTTCAGCTTCAACTTCTCAAGATTCTGGCAATTTGCTCACAGTGCCATACAGCTTGAGGCTCTGGAGGTTCTTCGGAGGCGAGGACAAGCCATCCAAGCAGCCATGTAAGCTGTAGACCTACCTCCTCCCCTGAGTGCACTAACAGTGATTCCAAGCAGCTGAGTTTGGCAATGGTGGAACAAACTCCTGCACCTCCCGTCTCAGTGCTCATCCTTTTTTGGGTCCATTTTCTGCTCCTAGGAGCCAATCCCGTACAAAAGGAGTAATGCTATGGTACACCCATTACCTACTAAGAGGTAATATCTCAAATAAATCTAAGCCATTGATTAATTCAAATTTTATGAGTTAAATAAATAAATAATAACCTAAGAAAAAGGAAAGAAATCCCTGCAACAAATCTCGCAAGGGACACAATCAGTCCTTCCTTTTTTATGTGCACGCCGAAGATTCAGCGAACATTTTAGCATTACAAAGGATCAATCTTCTCTTCAAAACAAAAAATAAAAATCAAAGCTATGAGTCGTGCACAATATATATATATATATATATATATATATATATATATATATATATATATATATATATATATATATATATATATATATATATATAATATGACTATCAATGTATGCATCGTCATGGATGATCGCTCTCTCCATTCAAATTCCAATGAATGATCCATTTCACGTTAATGGTTTGATCTCTGCTACTCACCTAATGATGATATGTTTGCTGCATCTTCTAGACATACTTACACGTTGCATGCTCGATTAAAAAACAGGTTAGATGCATGAAAAAAATCTACAGCTAACAGAGGTTTGGAACAAAAACACGTTACATGTAAAAGATGTATCGCCTCCAACAGATTACACATGCATTAATTAGATCTAAGAAAATATTTTTATATCTAAAACTTTCCTTACCTATACTCCTTTACAAAATAAAAATTAAATAAAAATATATTTCATCTATTACCTCCTAGGAAGTAATAGATGTTATTAACCATCCGATCAAATTTAGTGGACGGTTCACAGTTATTCGGGTGTACCACAGCAAAGCCCGTACAAAAGAGTGTATGAGGAATGATGGCCAGCAAGCAGAGTAATGTGACGGATATGTCTTTCGTCTAGATAATAACTGGCTTTTAAAGAGTTTTACACCTGTTTTTCTTCTTTTCATTTTGTTTTTTTTATCAGGTAACAGTCCTAGCTCCTTTTGAGTTGAATCTAGACAAAATAGCTGTCGCCGAAGAGGCTTATCTATTTCTATGTACAACAATAATTTAAATCTTTTTGTGGTGGATTATTTTTTCAGTGATTTAAAATTAGGTATGATAAATTTTCATGGCGCAACTCTAGACTCAAAAGTCAAAACGGTAATGATTCTGAAGAAGTGTATATGGAATGACTATAATTTGAAAGGTAACATTCATATTGTATTGAATGACGTAAGCAATTTTTTTTTATCACAACGTAAGCAAATATTTACAAACCAAGCAAACTATGGCGATTTTATGTTCTTCACCAAGAAGCAAAATATACCATTTTGTAAACAAACAAAATAAAAATAAATGCATGATACAATGCATTATGTAACTAGACACCATTTTTGCAAACAATCATCCCCTCACACACGAAGTTGGCCAATACACAACGTGCTAGACCTAGGCAGCCAGGCTGCACAAATGAGCAACAAGATAGACATCCCACGGTGGGCCTGTTTAGATTTTCTTCCCTAAACTTTAGAGCTAAAACTCTAAATAAGTGGTCAAAAGTCAGCTCTAAACTTTAGTCCACCTTACATTAAAGCTTTAGAGCTTAAAAGTGAGCTAAAGTGATTTAAAGCTTTTAGAGCTCTAAAGTTTAGAGGAGAGGATCTAAACAATCCCTAAACCACAAAGAAATTCCCAACAAAACCCCACGGTGCTCAAAAGAAGGGAAAAGAAAATAACTGCCCGAGGGCCGGTGAGGCGCCGAGAAACCGCTTGAGGGGACACCCTTTGGGCGGGACCAATCAGCACCTAGAAGTTCCAGCAATGGTGCAGCGCCAGGCGGTGGCCTGGGGAGGCCAAGCGAAGCAGGGTGGTCAGCGGCCTGGTGGGTACCTTCTAGAAGCTGGATGACAGAGAAGCTCAGTGTTTCTTGTTTGTTTATAGAAAGAATTGGCAGCTCATTGGTGCGGATGTGATTATTCCCTGAAATATCAGAGCATGCTTGGTTTCTTTGCTAGACACTGTACTGCCTTGCTAGGCTAGGATAGCAAGTTAAATGTTTTGTTTGGATATCAAGCAAGTTATCCTCAAGTTTCATAAAAAAAAAATTATCCTCAAGGCTTTTGTGGGTGAGGCTTATATTGCTACCTCAAGAGAACCAATTTGGCTCTCCTAGACTGGCAAGCTCATCATTGCCAATGCTGGTGAGCCAAGGCAAGCTTGGCAAAGCAACCAAGCACGCTGTCAATTGGTGTGGTGGCTAGTTGGGCCGGGCCGCCGGAGAACCAAGACGCATCTATAATAGCTAGACTAGAATAGCTAGAAAAGCATATTGGTTTCACTCGGTTTGCATCCCCTCGTCTTGATATACGGTGCAACCTCTCTTCAACAACCAAACACACTCTATGGATATCCACACATATTGTATTCAATGTGTATAAAATTCTACCTGTGGATATATTGCTTAAAAAAATTATATTCTAGTGATAATGTAATCCGCCGGTGTGGATATGGAGTACAAAATCTTACCCAAAGGTATGGATACGAAACTTTACTTGATAGATAATTTGTTGCTGGGGATATTTACTCATCCGCATCTTACTGTTATCCCTAATCTCGACTCAGTAGTCCCCGGTAGGGATGACACCCAATAGAATTCTGCACTTTTTTTCTTATAAAGAACAGGCCCAATTCTGCAATCAACGTCCGCTTCTCTGCCCAGCCCCGGCGGAGGAACAGGTCTTCGCCGGCTCGCCTAAATTAATGGTAAGCCACTGAATATGCACGACTCATAACAGAAAATTAAGTAGTATCTGACAACGGCAACTTGTGTGGATTCGACTAAAATGATGCATAGTTTTTTCCGATCAAATCAGAGGAAGTTCTCACCTGCTTATATTGAATCGAAGAGCTAAAAGTTTGAATAGATACAGCATACTTCCGGCATACGAGAAGGTGAACACAATGTAAGAGATGGGGGTGTGGACTGTGGAGAGAGAGCAGAGAGAGCAATTAAAGAGTCATTACAGCAACTCAGCACAGGTCACAGGCAAGCCATGGCACCACACGTAAGACAGCACCAATCACCAAAGAATGCCACCGCCGAACAACATACTCGCCGACGCACCACGATTATTGTGCAACCACACCACCCCTCGTAGCTACGCCGATCCAAAGTCATTCTCTGTGATGGGAGCACAATGGAAAGGGGACTAAAGGTGGTGAGAAACACTCCAACCATGACACACCGGAGACGATGACCTCCCTTTAAGTTGAAGGCAACACGTACCTTTCGCAGCACATCCAGGCTCCACGTACCGTAAACCAACGCCAAAACAAGGGGAGGAATCCCTGAAGGGAATGATGGAAGAGGTGGACCACCCGGCATAAGATTTGATGACACCACCAATAGAGGCGCCGAAGGCGGACACTCACCAATCCATGACAAGAGTCGAACTCGCAATGCCAGCAATGTCTTTCGCCAGGCAGGCTCAAGATGAACGAATGAAGGGGGAAGCAGGAGGCACCCCACACAGACAACATGGGGCGATGTTCTGCAGAGCAGAACCTTGTGTGTAGGTGGACCAAGTGGAGGTGCAGCCAGCAAGCACCTCCCCATGCATCGGGTGTGACGCATTCGCTACTCGATCGAGCACACCAGGCAGACTCTACACCATCACGAGCCGCTTCGGCCAAAAGCCCCAAAGCCAAAGTGAGCAGCAGCTCCATAGATTTGGCACGGTCGTCGGGACCAGCACCAATGGAGGAAGGAGAGGGGCTCCGGCTTAGGGGTGCTCCCCTGGGGTAAGGCTGCCACCTCGACGGCAAGCAGCGGCGGCCACTAGCGCCACCTGCCGTTGGGAGGGAGGGGGCGATGCTGCCTCGCCACCACGAACAGGCGTAGGGCGAGGCCGCCCGGCCACCAGTTGTCGTTCACCGCATCGCATGCCACAACCAGCATGTCTGTTCCAGCTGAAGCCGGCGTGTGAGGTGGTGGGGAAGGCCGCCTACTCCACGCGCTGCACCGCCTCCACGCGTGAGCGCGTCCACCGCACCGCCGTCGGGTAGCAACACCTGGGCGATGGATCCGGGTGGGGAAGTCCTGGATCTGCCAGCACAAGGCCAGAATCCCTTCGCCCAAGCCCACCTTGCCATGACCCTGGAGGTGTGGCAGCTCAGGTTGTCTCCACAAATGGTAAAAACAGTGCTGGCTCCCGATCTGGCAAGCCGTCGAGCGGATCCGGCCATGGCCAGCCTTGGGGAGCCCAGCAACTTGGGAAACCAGCGGAGCCAACACCACGAGCTTCGTCGAAGAGCACCACAAGCACCATGAGATAGAAGAGAAGAAGCCTTGCCGCCGCCGTCCTCGCCGTTGCACACACTTCCGGCCTTCGGCTCCGGCAGTGGCAAGACGCGGGGAGGGGTCCTAGAGGCACGGCTGCGCCGGAGGCTGGATCTGCCCGAGCCGCCCTCGAGGGCGACTCGAGTGTCATGGAACCATATATCTTTCTGAGGTACATAGTTTTTTTTTTTTAATGTCACCGGGGGGATTTGGTCCCTACCTGAATATATTTATAGAGATTTGCCCAAAACGGCAGGATAGTTTTACAAGAGCTATAGCAGCTTTACAGGGGATATACACACATGGATTAGCCTTGCATTACTGAATCAAATGTCACACACCAAGCATCGATGACCGATCTTCTTTGTGGTTTGAGCCTACAGCGCCAGAGTTGCGCCTCTTTCTTGCAATCAGCAATGAGCTGTCGCATCTGAGGTACATAGTAAGTAAGGTTTTTTTTTATTGCTATCATTACAATTCTCAAAGTTTGAAGAAATACCATTACTATTTGTCTATTCTGAATCTTACCATTACAACTCTTTGATTCTTTGAAATACACCATGGTGTACACTAGGGAAAGACTTAGGCACACCTGCAGTTGTACACGGTGTCATCGTATTTTTTTGTATGGACAGAACACAGAACTGCCCTTCCACCTTCCTCTCTCTATATCTCACTGACGTGTCAACCCCCTAGTCATCTCGTTCCTCCTTCCTTCATTTTTTTTCTCCACGGCATCTCCATCCCCAACAGCCCACCGTTGGCTCTGTGCCTCTGTCCTGCTGATCCGGGCACGCGCTGCCCCTGGCTTCTTGCCAAGATCCCGTAGGCGTGCGGGCGAGCAGCCGTCGCCGCTGCCGCCACGCCATCCCTGGCCCACTTGGGCGCTCGCCAGCGGCGGCCCACCCGCACGCGAGCCCGCCGCGCGCGCTCGCGGGCGGTGGTGCCGCCGCCTCCTCGTCCGGTGGCGCCACAGCAGCCCCCGCGCGCAGCCCGGCAGCGGCTCAGCTGGCTCTACACGGCACCTCGCTCGCGCACTTGCCCGGCGGCAGCGCGGCGGCCAGCTCCCGCGCAGTCGCCGGCCATGGCACACTCGTCCGGTGGCGGAGCAGCAGCGTGCACGTGCGAGCACGACGCGGCAGCCCGCCCGCGCGATCGCTGCCTCGCTCATGTTCGCCAGCACGGCTGGATCCGACGTCGTTGTGCGGCACGGGAGGCGCGAACTGCACGTACCGGGCCTTGTCCTCGACGGCGGCCACCTCGTTGACCAGCTCCGGCACGACGCAAGCAGGACGAGTCTGGGCAGGATCCCTGTGTCGAGGAGCCCAGCCTCGCATGTGAGCACGGGGTGCAGCCGCTGCCACCGGCAGTGGAGCCTCGTCGAGCGTACACGGCGCCGTGAGCAGAGGCAGAGCCGCGATCGAGAGGGAGAGCAGTACGGTGGCGCCAGCGGTATCTCGATAAGCTCCTGCACTGCAGCAGCGCGGGCACGAGTCCGGCGGCGGGCGTCTGTGCGACCGGGGACGGCTGGCATGCGGGCAGCGACTTCGGACTTCCGTGGGGGAGAAAGGAAGGAGAAGATGTCCCATGGGGCCCGCATGTCACCAGCACATAGAGACAAAATGGTATAGAGCCTGTTTAGTTGGCATGCCAACCCAAAAAGTGAACCCAAAAAGTGCTACATTACCTGTCACATCAAATCTTGCGGCACATGCATGAAGTACTAAATGTAGACGAAAGAAAAAACTAATTATACAGTTTAGTTGTAAATCACGAGACAAATCTTTTGAGCCTAATTAGTCCATAATTAGACACAAATTGCCAAATAAAACGAAAAGTGCTACAGTAGCCGAACTCAAACTTTTTCACCAACTAAACAAGCCCATAGTAGGGCACTTTAGGCAATATGAGAATACAATGACCTGCAGATGGGTCCTACAGCGGCTAAAGTGTACAAAAAAGGCAAACTTCAGAGATCAATTGAATTATAGTGGTATGGTTGGGAATAGGTAAATTGTAGTGGTGTATCTCCGATCCGCGAAAATTATAATGGTACCGATCCAAATATCCCAGTAAGTACGAGACACAGAGATGTGAGGATGGAGAATTAAAATAAAGTCAATGACACTGTGTGTTTTCAATAACATCTCTCACCTGAACATGTTGGATTATGACATCTGGCAGTAATGTAGAATAAACAACAAAACGTCGAAACGTTGTTTCAAATGCATGCACATAAATAAAACGTACAGATGGGAACAGGGAAGCAGCAAAGAAAAACACCGGACTGACTAACGACTACGGATGGAGATTGAGTTCAGTTAACAATCTTCACAATGGGCTTGTTTTGATTACTTGCAAGCTGGGTCCTCAGGTCTTCCACCCACTCTGCATGGTGATCATACTTATACTTAATCATAACTTCCTTGAGGTTGAGGAGATATGACAGCCCAGAAAATGTGATCCCGACTTGGCAAAGCAGCAGCTCAAGCTTAGGCGCTGCTCCTCCTTCAAACTGCACCGATCCGATCCCAGGGTATTTCAGCTCCAGCGCTGTCAAACTTGGGAATGCCTCCCTACAGCAAGATAAATGATGGGGCTCTTCTACCTTGAAAGATTTCAACAGTAGACGAAGGATGGCCAGGTTTGGTAGCTTGCCAAGGACTTGTATGCTGCCATCCAGCTCTGTTAGCTCAGTGCGTTCCAGCTTCAGCTTCACAAGATTCTGGAGACCCGTGACCCACTCTGGCAGTTTGCCCAGACTGCCATACAGCTTGAGGCTCTGGAGGTTTTCCGGAGGCGTACGAAGGCTATCCAAGCAATCACGTAGACCTTCCTCCTCCTCTGAGTGCACTGACAGTGATTCCAGAGAGCTGAGATGGGCAAGGGTGGAACAAAACTCTTGGCAATTTTTCTTATTGATGCCTGTAACTGCTAGCTTCCGTAGCCGGGTGAGTCTTTTAATTTCCTGTAGGATGGCCTTTCTTGGTGCGATGTTCACCATACCCAGTGTGTGCAGGGCTTTCAACTTCCTGAGCCCTCTTGGCACTGCAACTCCAATTGGATCTGCAAACCTTGCTAAAAAGGGGAGCAATGCGCAGCAATAGAATGTGCACACATCACGCTTATTTATTGATTCCTCATCCTCTATATCCATTTCAGAGTTCCCAAACTCAAGGTTGCAAATTGAAATACAAAAGGCAATCAAACTGATAGTCCACATGTATAGCTTGTTCCGGATTAGCTTCGGGATATCTTCTATGAATTCTTCATATGAGTAACAATCAAGAATTCTATTATACACATTCCCTGCACGAAGATATTGTAGCTTCCTAAGCTTGGTGATGGCCTGCGGCAGCCTGATTATCCGTGTATCAGTAACATCCAGTGTCTCCAGTTGCTTCAGGTTACCAAGTGACTCTGGCAGGTGAAAAATACCACCACAATTCCTTAAAGAAAGGTATTTTAGGTGAAGGAGCTTCCCAATTGGTTCAAGGTGATGATCCACAAAACCGGAGGTGCTTTCCAAGTCCAGCACGCATAGCAACTTCATCTTATCGGAAATATAAAATGGCTTCCACTTTCCAAACACTGTTAATGACCTTATACGAGATAACTCCATTGTGCTCTCAAATTCACTTTGATCACCCTCCCAATTGCTGCTTATAGCAAGATGACGTATGGTGCCTTGGGTGTTTAAGCTGCACCCTTCTTCCATTCTAAAAACAAGATTTTCTTCCATTGCCTTTGAGATGCTGATTTCACGCATGAGATCATGAAGCTTGCAAGAAGAAATAGCTTTTCTACTACCAATTGACCATACTGATTCTACGGATGGTAGAACCATACTCCGCTCAATAAGTTCTGTGAAGTAGCTATCAGCTATTTCCCTCATAGACATGCCACGTACATCACTTGAGTAACCCTCTGCATTCCACCGAAGTACCAAGCGTCTTCGACTAATATTGTAGTCTTCAGGAAAGATGGATAGATACAAGAAACATGACTTGAGATGATATGGTAAGCCATCATAGCTTTTCATAAGGATAGCTCTAATTATTCCCAGCTCTGGATTCATCTCTAACTCGGCACTAATATGCTCGCTTAATTTTCTCCACTGCATGGGAGTCTTTGGTTGCTTTGCTAAGAATCCACCTATGGTGACTATTGCAATGGGAAGTCCATTACACTTCTTCATAATCGTTTTGGCTTCTTCAATCAATGCTGGATGTTGGTCCAAATTTATGGCCTCCTTAAATACCTGCAATTCGTAAAATTAAGTTGCTTAAGTTCTATATTCAAAAAATTAAAGAGAACTGCTCCCATACTCCTCTATGTAAAAATTGCACATATCTCAAAGCAGCCCACCTAAACAAATAAACATTTCTCAGTTATTATTCATTTGGTTCCCGGTTGGGCCCTTCCCTTCCGGCCTCAGATCGTGCCCAGTCCAAACCCAGCCCACTTGTTAATGTCTCCATCCCCTCCCGCGCTGCCACACGTACGTCCGTCTCGGAGCACATGTGTGCATTGTCTGTGACACGATGGCCGCCCTCATTGACCTCTAGCGGCATACAGTAGACGCCCATCAGAGGCGGCATACTTCTTCATGCGGGCAGCAACTTGCATCTAGCGGCGAATGGCACCGGCACACGTCCTCACGTGAAATGGAAGAGGCATGAGCTTGCAAGTCCAAAATCCAAACTCCCCCAATAGGAAACGAAGAGCGTCGGAGATCCAGAGGCCGGAGGGAGACGGAGGCTCAGGCAAAGCTCCGAACACAGGGTTAACAACGCACTGGGTCTAAAAAATAAATCTTAAAAAATGTTTAGTTTATTAAATATGCCATTTTGAGAAGTGTGCTATTTTTAGAAAGAGGAGTACCGGAGTAAATCCCGAAATTTAAATTTCCTAATATGTCTCTGGTATAATTACGATATAAATACTAGCATAAGGCACTACTACTTGGCACTTGCATATAATGGACCAATGGCGCTCCACCAAAAGAAAAAATGCTACCTTCATTGGTTGCAAACCCCACTCAACAAGGATTAGATAAGGTGACACTTTTCATGGAAGTACATTAGTGCTATCTTCGTGGGAAAAACACGTAATCTTGAGATTACTAACATGCAACCAATAGCTATACAGTATATTATTATCTTTTAAGTTGTCTCGTGGTAACTCCACAATTCTTTAATCTTGTGGCAACTCCACAATTCTTTAACTCCACAACATTTATAAGGGTAGCGGACGAGTGGTGGGTTATCTCATAGTTCTAATTTATTCAAACTTGAACTCGTTTGATTGGCATGAATCTCATAATAATTACAGTCGTTTTAGGATGGATGGAGTAATAAGTAGTATTGTGTCTAACGGAGACACCACGTTAATTCTCACTAGATGTGTTATAATTAGAGGCCCTAATGGAGACACCACATTAATTCTCACTAGATGCGCTAGAAAAAAGATAAATCATAGAAATTGTCACAATAATCAGAAACATCTAGCCTTTAATTTGATATACTCTTCTCATCATCACCGGTAACAGCCATTGGATCTATTATAATATAAAAAATTACCCACCTCTGCCATTATGAAAAATACATAAAAAACCCCCAAATTTTACGTCTAAATTATCCACCTCTGCCATTATAAAAGATAATTCAAAATAACCCCCTAGATTTCTAAATAAATTACTAACATTTGTCATTGTGAAAAGTAAATCAAAATAGCCCCCTAAATTTGCATCTAAATTACTCACTTTACCATTATGAAATGTAATTCAAAATAACCCCCTCACATTGCTTCTAAATCACCCACCTTTGCATCTAAAGCACTCTATGATATATATAGAACAATACTACACATATAATCCTGTGATATAACAAATTCAACAAGTTTATTGCCAGGGTGCAATCTGAGTTTTACAACTTAATTAACATGTGGAAAACAATACTAATAAGATATAAACTCTTTATTAAGAAATAAATTTTGAATAAAAGATGAAAACACTAGATTTTCTACTTAACATGTGAAAAAATGAACAGCTCGGTTAAAAGTCGAAAGCTAAACTATGAATCATGAATTCACAGAATGGGATGCGACTAGAGTTACTTAATATTAGGTTTCAACTAAATATGTACATATCACGTTAGAAAAAAAGATAAATACTAGAAATTCTAACTCGACGCCCCTAATTGTGACCCCACGTTAATCCTCACAAGACACAACAGAAAAACAAAAGATAGATCCTAGAAATTCTCACAAAATCCAAAAAAAAAATTGATCATCAATTTGGTATAACCTAATTACTATTGGTAATAATAACTATTGGATCTATTCTATTTTCTAAATAATTATCCACCTCTACTATTGGGTAAAACAATATAAAGTAACACATGACGCTATATTTAGACTGCTTACATGTGCCATCTAGAAACATGATCTAAAATATACCTAAATTTACACCTAATTACCGATTGACTCTTATTATGATAGATAATTTACGTAACCCAATTTTTGTCTTATTACTTGAAAAAATAAATATCCTCACTAATCTACATCTAAAAGTTCTCAACATCTTCCATTAAAAAGTTTGTTTGAATAACTATAGAGCATGTGTATGTTTCTATATTACTCACTTCAATCGATATTAATATATTAAGATTTGATTAAGTAAGCATACATGTCATGCAAGCATGCATGACCGATAAATATATATTTTCTATGTTTCATCATAAAACAATATTTTCTTAACAACTCATATATTAATGACACTAATAATTTTTTAAAAGGATATTAGTAACCATGACATATAACTTGTTACTTTAGATATATTTATATACTTTAACTAAATGCTTGACATGTCTAAATTGATGGTATAACCATAACTGCATATATAGTTTCTTGATAGGAAAATTCAATCACCTTGAGAACTATGGGAGACCACTGGTGGCTATATTTTCTCGACCATTTAAGATTACTTTAGAGTAAAAAGTCGATCATTATATGACTTAAGTATTAAAATTCTCTTGAGGTTAGCACTACTACCCTCATACGAGATCTCACTTCAGCTCTATCACTTATCTTAATTGACATGGTGCAGTTTTCAAATGGTTATTTATGGTATTGTAATATTTAAGAACGTACTCTAAGATCTAAAATACTTATTCTTAAATGTGTAAAAAAGAGAGTTTATAAAAGATACAATAAGCGCAAGACTTTTGACTTGAGGACAAAAATCTGTAGCGGTCAATAAGAATAAAATCAAAATTAGATTCATGACTTCATAAGATATGTGATGCGCCAAGGGCCACCATAGTTAATGGCAAGATTTCAATCTAATTGCATATTTAAAATATACATAGGTGCCATACAAAGTAAAAATTAAATATAGATGAAAAACATATAAAACACTCCTTTGCAAAAAAAAAGTAAGTAATAAGTTAAAGATAATTGGATATAGACTATGAAGTATCTATTATGTCTGTTTTGTAGAAAATAAACAAAGAGTTAATATAAATAATTCTTTATTACTCAGATGTATTAAAGGGTATATCTCTTAGAATTCTAACCCGGGTGAGAGCATGGGTTGATGGACTATTTGTAACCTAATAAACATGCAGTAAGACTACTGTAGCAGTACCTTTTTGGTGAAGAGGTGAAGAGCGTCCCTAGGATTGAGAACGTCGAGCTTGTATATACTTTCTTGCTTTTCTGAACAACGCTTTGCAATATTTTCTTCCCTCGTAGTGATCACAATTCGGCTTGCATTCTCCATTTTGGGGAGACTTTGTATTATCAAGCCCCATTCCACAACAGAAGACAAATCATCAAGGACAATCAGACACCTCTTTCTCTTTGTTAGCTCACCCAACACTTCAGTTAATGGCTTGGGACTTTTGTTGTTCTTCTCGTTAGTGGATTCCTCACGTAACTGCATAGCTAAGCTCTTAAGGACTTCATTGAGAACAAATGGACGCATGATTGTGACACAAGCACGTGTCACCGTCGCCGATCATGCCGTACCAGACAAGTCTGAAGAAGTTGATGGTGAGGCAGCTGACGAAACTGAAGAAAGAAGCAAGGAAGAGTCAACTGGGAAATGGGCCGGATCCAGAAAGAGGAAGGTAAATGTTAGACTAGCCGGGCCGGAATGGGCTAAATAGCCAGGGACCCTGCGTGGCCCATTACTGAGTCTGTGAGACTCTTGTACCGAGAGAGACGAGAGGAGAACTCGAACATGAACACTTCTCTGGACCGTGCCTGAGGGCGACGGCGACGGCGGACGACGGCGGTTGCCGGCGTTCGAGTTCATGTATCCATCGTACTTATATTTCTACCTATAAGATTCATCGTTACGGTTACATTTGGTACCAGAGCCGTTCCGATCCTCAATTTTTCCCCAAATTTTTCCCCACCTTCTCTCACCACCGCTGTTTCGATCCGGAGCTGTAATCCCCGACGGCTGGCTCTTCTCGAGGTCCGCTCTTGCAGTGTTGACCGCGAGAATCCGTAGGTCCGTGCCGAGGTTTGCTTGATCAGCAGCTGCGGTCGAGATCCACCACTGTCCCTTCCGCCGCCCTGGCAACCCACCCATATCTTACCCGTCGTCAGATGGCTATGGCGACTCCCGAAGAACAACTCGGTCAAATCCTAGCTCTGCTGAGCGAAAACTCCAAGGGGATCAATGATCTGAAGCACTCGATGACGGAGATGCGGACCCTGAGGACGGAGATCCTCACATGGAAGCCCGACGTCGACCATCGTGTCCACGAGCTGGAACATGCTGTACTGGATCTCGGCGAACGCATCGATCAGGTGTTGGAAACCCTCACCCCTCAAGCGCCGCTGCTTGATCCTTCGGCGAGTGAGCAGCAGGAGGCGGTCACCGTGTCTTCCCCACCTCTTACAGCTGCGATACGGGAAAACCACTTCGCTTCACCAAGCTTCAAGATGCCGAGCTCCGCCCATCTGGAGCTTCACCCGCCTCGGGCGGCATCTGGGTCGTTAGACCACGGCAAATCGGGTTTTGGGGCGGTCTACACCGTCGCCCCGACCCAAAACCCGATCAAAGGTGCGACAAATTCCCCTAATATGCTTTTGCATCATTTCAATTCGGATAACACTGCCCACTGTGACCGTATATTGTACTCCCCTGTTCATCCACCTATACCCAATTTGGAGTTTCCAACCTTTGACGGTTCCAACCCTCGTCTCTGGATTAAATATTGTGAAACCTTCTTTGATGTCTATAACACCGATCCTAGTGTTTGGGTCAAATGTGCAACCATGCGTTTGGTTGGCTCTGCTGCCTTGTGGTACCAAACCATGCAATCTGATATCATCAAAATGTCTTGGGACACCTTTGTTACAACCCTCTGTAACCGCTTCGATAAGGATGAACACAATCATCTCATCCGCCATTTCTTTCATATCAAACAATCATCCACAGTCACGGAATATGTCGAAATATTCAGTGATCTCGTACATCAAATTTTGGCTCATGACCTTGCTTTCCCACAAACTGTTATCACCAATCGTTTTCTGGATGGTTTAAAGAAAGAAATTAGAGCTGTCATTATGATCCATAGGCCCCAAACATTGGATACTGCGAGCTCTTTGGCTCTTTTGCAGGAGGAGGCAATGCAAGATCAAGTCACCAGACGACCTGAATTGGGATCATCCTCTAAGAAGACCTTTTCTGAAGCTGGGAGATCATCTGTTCAGTCTATCACTCATCCTCCAAGACTGACCGAAGAAAAGAAGACCAATGGTTCAGCAAAATCCAAAACAAGTGATGAGAAGCTGTCCTCCCTCAAACAATTTCGCCGAGCCAAGGGTTTATGTTTCAAATGTGGCGAGAAGTGGAATCCACAGCACAAGTGTCCTTCCACCATATCTCTTAATGCCATGGAAGAACTCTGGAATTGTTTCTCTGATGGTAATGAATTGGAATTCAAACAAAATGTACAAGAAGATTCATATTCGGGTGAAGACCTCATGGCTATTTCTGTGCAAGCTATTCATGGCACAGAAGGTTCCAAGACCATTAGATTGAAGGGTACCCTTGGTGGTAAGGACGTGTTCATGTTGATTGATTCTGGAAGCTCTCATAGCTTCATTGATGAGCAAACAGCTACAGGCCTATCAGGATGGCAAATTTTATCCAACCCTGTTCAGGTGCAGGTGGCTAATGGTGAAACTCTGAGATGTACTCATCAGTTACCCAAACAGTTATGGGGTATTCAAGGCCATTCTTTCTACACTACCTTTAAGATCCTACCACTTCATGGATATGATGTCATACTTGGGATGGATTGGCTAGGGGCACATAGCCCAATGCTGATACACTGGATCGATCGCTGGGTCAGTTTTACTCAGAACAACCAACTGATCAAATTACAGGGCATTTCACCAACCCCACAGTTAGGGCCTCCGGTGTCCTGTTCTCAAGTCCACGCTATGGCCAAGGCAGACTCCATTCTTTATATGATCCAACTCCAACCCGCTATAAGCAGTTCTTCAGCTTCTGATTCACCATCTTTCCCGCCAGAGTTACTGGAAGTCATTAATCAGTACAGTGATGTATTTGCACCGCCCACTGACCTTCCACCTTGCAGACAAGGAGATCACTGTATTCCACTGTTAGAAGGGACACAACCATTTTGCCTACGGCCTTACCGTTACAACCCAGCCCAGAAAACGGAGATTGAAAATCAAATCAAGGATATGCTTAACAAGGGATGGATTCAACCAAGCTCTAGTCCGTTTTCCTCACCAGCATTGTTAGTGCGCAAGAAAACAGGCGACTGGCGCCTCTGTGTGGACTATAGACGCTTGAACGCCCAGACGGTCAAAAACAAATACCCACTTCCTATCATTGATGAGCTCCTCGATGAGTTATGTGGTGCTTCCTGGTTCACTTCCTTGGACCTTTGTTCCGGCTTTCATCAGATACGAATGAAACAAGGTGAAGAGTACAAGACGGCTTTCCAAACCCATAATGGGCATTTCGAGTATTGTGTTATGCCTTACGGCGTAACAGGTGGGCCAGCCACCTTTCAGGCTATCATGAATGTCATATTAGCACCACTCTTGAGAAAATTCGTCGTAGTCTTCATCGACGACATACTCATTTACAGTCAGTCTTGGTCTGACCACTTGAAGCATATTTCAGCTGTCTTGGCATTATTACAGACACATAATTTTCATGTTAAGCTCTCTAAATGTTCATTCGCCAAGTCAGAACTCCGCTATCTGGGGCACGTTATCAGTAAGGCTGGCGTCTCAACTGATCCCAGTAAGATTGAAGTAATCAAGAATTGGCCACAACCAACTTCAGTCAAGGATCTTCGGAGTTTTCTCGGAATGGCAGGCTATTACAGGAAATTCGTCCCGAACTTTGGCCTCATTAGCAAACCACTTACAAACCTGCTTCGGAAGGATACTTTATTTGTTTGGACACCAACAACTGAAGCATCTTTCCAAACGTTAAAGAAGGCTCTCACTTCTACTCCTGTTCTGGCAATACCGAATTTTGAGAAAACTTTTACCGTGGAAACCGACGCCTCTGCTAGAGGAATCGGGGCAGTATTGCAGCAACAGGGTCATCCTATAGCATTTGTTAGCAAGGCATTGGGTCTAAAGGCACAGGGACTCTCCACGTACGAGAAGGAGTGCTTAGCAATCCTCATGGCCGTTGATCACTGGCGACACTACTTACAGTCAGCGCCATTTATTATTTTGACTGGTCAGCAGAGCTTAACCCACTTGGATGATCAAAGATTATCAACCCCCTGGCAACATAAAGCCCTCAGTAAGTTAATGGGACTGACTTATCACATCCAGTATAAGAATGGTGCTGATAATCGTGTAGCTGATGCTTTATCACGAGTACCGCAGGCGGCATCCTATGAGATATCTGCTATTTCAGTCATCAAGCCCACCTGGTTATTGCAACTACAAGATGCTTACACACAGGAATCCTCTACTCATCAGCTCTTGTCACAGTTATCAGTGAGTTCACCACAGGGCCATTACTCCTTAAAAGATGGGCTTATCTGGTATAAACATCGTATTTGGGTTGGCTCCAATACCTCCATTCAGGCCAAGATTTTGTCAGCTCTGCACAGTAGCGCTATCGGAGGCCATTCTGGATATGAAGCTACATACAAGCGCGTGAAGCAGTTATTTGCCTGGCCTAAGTTCAAGCAAGCTATTCAAGCTTTCGTGGCTCAATGTACCATATGTCAACAGGCTAAACACGAACGTGTGGCATATCCTGGTTTACTCGCTCCACTCCCAATTCCAGAAGGGGCTTGGCAGATGGTCACCCTAGATTTTATTGAAGGCCTTCCTAAATCCAACTCATACAATTGTATCCTGGTTGTAGTGGACAAATTCTCGAAGTATGCACATTTTCTGCCTCTCTCACACCCGTTCACTGCTCTTCAAGTGGCCACTCTATACATGAACAACATATTCAAGTTGCACGGGTTACCTGAAGCTATGGTGTCTGATCGCGATAAAGTCTTTACAAGTCACATATGGCAAGAATTGTTCAGACTCTTGGGAATTAATCTTCGCATGAGCAGTGCTTATCATCCCCAAACCGACGGCCAAACGGAACGGGTAAATCAATGTCTCGAGACTTATCTTCGTTGCTTCTTACATGCCTGTCCTACTCGTTGGTCATATTGGCTGTCTCTTGCTGAATATTGGTACAACACGTCGTTTCACGCTTCTCTTGGCAAGAGCCCCTTCATGGTTCTTTATGGACATGAACCCCGTCACTTTGGAGTGGATATTTCTCAATCTTGCCAGCTCCCTGATCTCAAAACCTGGTTACATGAAAGGGAGTTAATGCAGCAACTGGTGAAACAACATCTGCTTCGAGCTCAGACCAAAATGAAAAATCAAGCAGACAAGAGGCGATCATTTCGGGAATTTCAAGTGGGTGATCAAGTGTACCTCAAAGCACAACCCTATGTTCAAACTTCTTTAGCACCAAGATCATCCAATAAGTTGGCATTCAGATTCTTTGGGCCCTTCACAATTCTGGAAAGGATCGGTTCATCAGCTTATCGTCTGCAGCTTCCAGTCCATTGTTCAATACACCCTGTTTTTCATGTGTCACAACTGAAACAGGCTGTTCCACTTACTGCCACTGTAAGTCCAGCTTTACCTGACCCTGAAAATGAGCTGCAGGTTCCACTTGAGATTTTGGATCGTCGCCTACATCAACAAAGTGACTCCATGATCCCACAAATTTTGGTACGTTGGTCTCACTTGCCGATTGAGCTGTCATCCTGGGAAGACGAAGTCGCGCTCAGACAGGAGTTCCCTCGAGCCCCAGCTTGGGGACAAGCTGGTTTTCAAGAACGGGGGGATGTCACCGTCGCCGATCATGCCGTACCAGACAAGTCTGAAGAAGTTGATGGTGAGGCAGCTGACGAAACTGAAGAAAGAAGCAAGGAAGAGTCAACTGGGAAATGGGCCGGATCCAGAAAGAGGAAGGTAAATGTTAGACTAGCCGGGCCGGAATGGGCTAAATAGCCAGGGACCCTGCGTGGCCCATTACTGAGTCTGTGAGACTCTTCTTGTACCGAGAGAGACGAGAGGAGAACTCGAACATGAACACTTCTCTGGACCGTGCCTGAGGGCGACGGCGACGGCGGACGACGGCGGTTGCCGGCGTTCGAGTTCATGTATCCATCGTACTTATATTTCTACCTATAAGATTCATCGTTACGGTTACAGCACGCTTCTCAAATAAGCCACTTAGCTCTTGGCTTTGGTAGACCTCTTTGACTAGAGTAGTTTTTCCAAGACCTCCCATTCCCCAAACTGAGATCACCATAGTTTTCTGATCATCTTGCTTTAAAATTAAATTGATGAGTTCAGACTTCTCTTTCTCCCTACCCACAAGCTGAGATTCCTCCAAAGCACATGCCATAGTCCCCAGGCGACTGAGGCTTTTTCTGGCAATCTTCTCATTGTCACCTACAAACTGACTCTCAACAATCTCATCCGTTAGCATCACAGAATTGTTGGTACCGAGTGTGGTTTCACTTGAGCTAGTCCCTGGGTCCATTAATGCGGTTTGATTTTGAGAAGCCTGACACAATAAAGTAAACAACGTTTACTTTTCTTTGATTAATATGCAATGGGATCTTTTCCAGAATAATGTGATAGACTAGAGTTGGGATACTAGCATAAGCACAATTTATCAGAAAAATTTGAAAATACTGGAATATTATTATCTTAGAAATTCTAAAACTGCTATTTACGAGTATATGTTAGCGTGTGGTAATACGGAGCTATATTTAGAAGTATATCTTTTTTTTACATATGTATATAATAACAATGGATGGATCAAAATAAAGAGGGATATACCGGGCATATAGTAGTCCAATAACTGTTTTTTTTTCCTTATTTCGACCTACTCAGTGGTGACTGGTAGAGCCATGATCAGATAAGCCATAAGGGAAAGGTACTCATCGTAGACAAGATGGAAACGAGCTTAGAAAGGCTCCCTACCTATTATGGTGTGTCGGCCCTTAAATATATTATTGTTCACTTGTTTTCCTATTCTGTCAGACTTCTAATTTTTCTCAAATACAGACACAAACAAATAAATTGAGGTTAATGTATGGATTAATTATTATTATTTTTATACTGGACGAGAATCATCCTTTCTTGTTTTATTTCACACATTATATTTCACACAACAAAGGAAGCTCCTTAAAAAATACTAGTTCAAGCAGCCCCAGTGCTTTTATTTATAACAGAGACAATGATCTAAAAAGAACAGGAAGAGCTAAACCATTTTTAAATCCTATACAGCCTCCAAAGCACAATAGATATTACCTTATTGTGTGAAGCAAAAATACACTGATCAACAGATGGTTGGTTGAGCTCCGACACTATACTTTCTTGCCCGGTACATAGGCTTGCAACTTCACCATGCTCTGTGGATACAATGATTCGGCTTCCTTTCTTGTTGACTGGAAAATATTCCTTAATTACATCCCACTCTTCAATGGTGGACATGTCATAAAGCACAATCAAATAGCTTTTCTCATTCACACACTCACAGAATGCATCTACCAAATCATCTTGCTTCATCATACTCATTTTCTTAAGAACTTGAGCCCCAATGTTTGTTTTTTCTTGGGTCTTCCCTGCTTCTTCAAAAGTAGTTGGATAGAATTGCCTCATAATGCACTGGAGGAACTCCGGTGGATTGAAAGGATGCACAATCGTGATCCAAGCGAATAGTTCAAACTTCTTACTTCTCTTCAGATCATCATACACTCTTTTGATGATGACGGATTGACCAAGAACACCACTTGTTCCCCACACAGCAATCACTCTAAGGTCCTCATTCCCCTCGTTAATCAGCCGGGAAAGATCCACTTTTGCTTTGTCCTTCTGCCTCCTTGCTTCCTCAATGCCAAACATTGTTGCACTAGGAATGCTTGATGACCCAGCTCCAGTATCAGACTTGGGGCCATTAGTGTCCTTGATGAGGCGATACCGCACGTTCCTCTGGCTGACATCTTCAACCTTGGCACGGAGTTCCTTCATCCGTGTGGCGATACGGTGCCGATCGACCAATGTCCGAAGGAAGCACCACCACGATGGCTTCCCAAGTCGAACGGCCTGATCTTGGAGGCAGTCTTCGACGTCGTAGGACATGTCACGGACCTGCTTCACCCAGGTCTTGACCACCTTGTGGTTGTCTCGCTCCTCATGTGCAGCCATAAGGAAAGAGAGCATCATCTCGAGCTCATCTCTGATGAAAGCCTGATCACCCTGGACACCTAGCTGCAGAGATACCTCCTGTGCGATGGCTGATTTAGCATAATTGAGCGCTCCATTCAGCGCAGACTTGCCCACACTCAACCCTGTCGCTTCCATTTTCTGTACATGTAATGGAAAATGGTCAGAATGATTAAGTTTGTTGGGAAGAAGCAGGGTTACAAAATTATGTTTGCAAGCAAAAGATGAACTTCTCGGCTTGTGCTTAGATATATGACGAGAAGAACAAAGATGGACTATGCATGGTCATAATAGCTAGCTTACCTAGGTAGTATACTCAAAGGAATGAAATGACGCTATATTAGGCCGTGTTTGGCAGATCTCTGGCTCTAGAAAATTCTGAATCTAGAACTATAAGCATGTTAAGCGCATTTACATGACTCATTTCGCTTATAGTATTTTAGATTAAGTAAAAATATTTAAACAATTTTAATTTATTACGAAATAAGTATAGTATAGATCTTGGAGCTAGAGCTGTCCTAAATGGCCCTTGTTATTGTTCCATGTTAAGTGATAATAATACTTGACGCAGGGCCATTTTTAAATAGCAACACAAAAAGCAGATTGGAGGAACTGATGAGAACGCAGGAAGCAGAGGTAGGAGATTACCAGTGGACCAGTGGATCTGGTGGCAGGGGCAGATCGAGGAGCACCGGTGGAGGAAATTAAAGGCGCCGCCGGCAGCGCGCGAATCCGAGCACGGCGACGGACGGAGGGCGTGGTGGATCCTCGGCGTTCGCAGCAGCACGCAGAGGTCGTGGCCGGAGCTTGGAGCTCGGAGGGAGGTTGTGCAGAACGCGGATCCGGCTAGTGCGCGCGGCGAGGATGTATTGAAATGCATGGAGAGCCAAGCTTGCCAGGGACAGGGAGGGGGCGAGAGCTAGCTAGCCATCAGCCGCGCGGCCGGCCGAGCAACACGCGATGCAATCATGCAATGCAATGAATCGAAGCAGGAAGGAAAGGAAAAACACTGGAAGTGGAAACACCACCTACCGACAGGACACTGCAGATTGATGCAGAGGACGACGGCTTCTCGGACATGTCACATGCACTCTGCTGTCGCCGGTGAGTGGGGGCCGACGACTTGACTCAGCTGCCGGATGCCGCGAGGGTCAAGGGGTCTCCTCGTAGCACAGCGCTGTACACGACTGCCTCCATTATTGGTCGGGTCATGCCTTCATTATTGTCCTCGGCTCCATGCCTCCATTATTGCTGTCCTCGGCTGCAGGCGCAATGCCGCCTGTAAGGATGAAAACGGTCGGAAACGGTCGGAAACGGACTTACGATATGAAAAAACGAAAACGGTCGGTTCGGGATATTTCTACATTTAGCAATTAAAGAGTACAAAAAATGGTTGAAAATGGTTGTGAAACCAATTGAAACTGACAATTTTTCATGTTAAAAAACGGTTCATAATATAGAAAACGAAAACGGTCAATTCGGAATATTTCTGTTCCGTTTTCATCCCTAGCCGCCTGTAATGGCTTGGAGACTTGGACAGGCAACAATGGCGGTGCGGTCACTGCAGTGGAGACGACGGGGCATCAATGGTGGATTAGCCTATGGTTACGTTGGTGGGGATCAATAATGACTAGGCGATGGACGTGCAAGTTACGAGATGAACAACACGCGCGCACACACAAGAATACTCCTTAAAAAAATAACAATGATTTGGCACGGTATTTAGCCAAGGACTCCTTCCGTACTCAATGCGTCGGCCAGGTGGGTCTTCAGGCCACCGTTGTTAGCGAGATGCCGAGATGGTCTTCGGCCTGCTAGTGTTTCTTTTTTTTTTTGAAAATGGAATATATTAAAAATACTCCGGCCTCGGCCTGCTAGTGTTTCGTAGATAAGAGCATCTCTAGCGATGCTACTCAAATCGGACTGCCTATATGCCTATTTGGGTAGCTACCAATTTTGATACTACCCATATGTTGTTGTTCTCTCAAACAACACTACCTAAAATAGACCATCCAAATTCATCCTAGCAGAGGATGACATGTGGGACCCATATGTCATCCTCTCCTATAGGCTAAAGAGGAACTCGGCCATTGGGAAGCCACCGCTGGGAAACCGCCGCTGGGGAAGCCGTCGCCATCGGGAGGTCGAGCCGCTAGGAAATCACGGCTGCTGAGGAAGCCGCCGCCGCTGGCAAGTCGAGCCCGCCGGGGAAGTCGCAACTGCCGGGAAGTTGCTCCCGCTGAGGAAGTTGCGGCCACTGGGGAAGTCGCGCCCACCGGGAAAGTTGTTGCCCCGCCGAGGAAGTCGCTCCCGCCGTGGCCCACTGGTTGGGGAAGGCCGCCGTGCGGGGACAATTCACCGCACTGGAGGGGCTCGACGCATCAGGGCAAGGCGCCGCTTCGGAGCACGGGCCATGGCGGAGGTCTAGATTCGGCCGCCCAGAGGTACAGCGACGCGCCTAGGGCGCCGGCAATGGTTGGGATGGAGGCCGGCGGCCACGGGGTGCGGGCGCGGACAGGATAGTGCGGGGTGGAAAACAGGCGAACAGAAATTTGGGTAGTCTCTCCTGGCCCAACAGGAATGGATAGTGGAGAAGGGATATGGGTAGCCAACAAATTTGTTGGGTCTAATAGGTAGTCTGCTGGAGTTGGTTTTTTGGCTTCTACTACCTAAATTGATGATAGGTAGGCCATTTAGGTAGTCTGCTGGAGATGTTGGCCTCGTGGGCTTTTCTAGGCCCAATGTGTGAAATTGACCTCAAAGTGGAATCTATGTCTTATATTTTTCCTAAATGTTAATGCAGTGAAAGGCTGAGCTAAATGCTTCAAAGAGTCTTGTCTTGATCAAGAAATGTCAATCTACAAACACATGGTTGAGATGTGTCCATGTGTATTGAGTTGTGATGAGTTATTACCAGGAGATGATCAAGCTTTGGTTGAGTTTGGAGACAAACCACTAAGTTGAGTATGGTGTGTGCAACATGTCACTTGGCTTTTGTGGTGTGCAGGTGTGTAGCACTAAGGCTGTTGATGGCTACGGAGAGAGTCAAGCAGGGTCATGTCATGTCGATGGACTCGGAGTGGTGAAGGACGGACGAGAGGCTTGTTCTGATGATCGTGGGTGATTGACACTTGGGGACATCAACAAGCAAATGTACATGTGGAGGAGTAGACAGTGTTGACCAAGTCAAGTGGAGGACGCGAAGGACTTGGTGACTAGGCAGTCGAGGAGAAGTGATGACATGTGTCGAGATCATGGAGGGAGCATAGCGGATACACTACTCCAGCTAGGTTTGGTAGTATCGTCCTCAAAATCGAGCAGACGGTTTGTCGTTTTTGAGCCTTAAAACCCTAGAGCGGAGTTGGAGGTGGTATGTAGCATCATCGGAGAATTCACGTCAAGGCAAAGCTGTCTCGTGAAGGGCTCATGACCGTCAGATGCACGGATCTCCACTTGGATATTTTGCCCCTGGGGTTAAGTGATTCAGACAGAATATCTAAGGGAAATTTTGGGACTGTGTAATAGCTTTATAAATAAGAGGGGGTCTAGGATGTTTAAGGACGAACGAGAGGCTTGGACTAACAGATCAAGGGCCGGAAGACTGACCATGGGTGACTGACACTTGGGGACATCGACAAGCAAGTGTACATGTGGAAGAGTAGACCGTGTTGACTAAGTCATGACAGCGGTTGACCAAGTAGTCAAGCGGAGGACGCGAACGACTGGTTGATCGGGCAGTTGAGGACTTGAGGACAAGTTATGACATGTGTCGAGATTGTAGAGGGACCGTAGCAGATATACTACTCCAACTAGGTTTGGCGGTATCGTCTTCAAAACTGCGGGCGAACGATTTGCCGTGTTTGAGCCTTAAAACCCTGGAGCGGAGTCAGAGGCGACACGTGGCATCATCGGGGAATTCGTGTCAAGGTGAAGCTATCTTGTGAAGGGCTCGTGGCTGTTGGATGCACGGATCTCCACTTGGACTAGTTTGCCCTTGGGGTTAAGTGGTCAGGTAAAATATCTAAGGACAAGTTTGGGATTGTGCAATAGCTGTATAAATAAGAGGGGAGGCTGCCCAGACTAGCCCATCTCTTCCATTGCTTTTGGCTTAGCATCTAGGTAGTTTCCATATTTAGTTTCCCTGCATTTGAGAGAGATTCGCAGTCGGGAGATTCATACTCTATCTATGTTTGTTCTATCATCTGTCCCCTATAAGCCAGACCTGGTTGATCTCTACAATAAAACAATCATTCCTCTGAGATCTGAATCCGAGTTCTTTTTTGTGTTGGAATTTGGTTGTTCCTTCTCTTTCTCCACTTCCTTCTTGTTTTGATGAATTTTGTGTTCCAGCGATTTTGGGGTTGTATTGAGGTGCTGGATATGTGCTGGGATCTCTGGTGAACTCATCTACCAAGTGATTTGGGCAGAAACATCACGACCATGAAAATCCACCCTTGGGAGGAAATCTTGTGAAAACCCTCTTCTCCTTGGTAGTTTTTAGATCCACTTTGCTTCTGGTTGTTTTGGGCAATGATCCTTGAGGGATAGCTTCATATCACCATAGGAAAGCCCTTTGCCAAGTTTAAGATTTATTTAGAGTCTATTTGCATCGAATTTGAGTTTTGGAAGGAGGTTTGCGGGCTGCAGTGTCCTGGAACTAGCCAAACCGACTCCAGGGGCTGGCTAAGGTGACTTGGTCGGCTAAGCTGAGTAGGAGAGTCGGCTAAGCCGAGTGAGAGACTCGGTTAAGCCGACTGGTGCAGCCTCTGCCAGACAGGAACAGGCCAAGCCAATCTTGTAGTCGGCCAAGCTGATTTTCGCAGCTCAAGTTGCTTCTTCGTGGAGATTTTGACCTTCGGGAGTCGTTTCTTTGATCTGTTTCTTCCGTGGGGTTTTTGAGGTAGCCAGAAAGTCTTGCAAATCATCAAACCGCCAGTTGGCTTGGGTGATTTTGCTTTGGGCTCTTGCTTCCGTTTGATGATTGGAGTTGAGAGCCTCTCTTTTGCGTTTTGGTGAGTTTTGGAGTATCTCTTGGTTTTCCGCTGCTATGAGTGTCCTGCTGTTCTCTCAGGATTACACGGAGGACATCCAGTCACCAATTGACTCGAGGGTAGTTCACTAGTTGGTTTTGGTATTTGGAGGGTTGTTTGGGGCAACAGTCATTTCGAAAGAAATTTTGGATTGGCTCTTATTGACCCTCTTCTAATCGCCTTTCTCAGTCATTCACAATCTCTTCATAAGTCATCATATATTATTGTTGGTCAGGTTGTGCGAGACGGATATGAGTAGGCTGGCCAGGAATGATAACACGCGTGAACACGTTCCCGCTGATGGCGACTAGCAGCGTGAACACGGCACTGCGCTTGCGAGCCCAATCACGAAGCAGATCGAGGTGGCATTCATGCCATGTAGTCCATGCATTACTACATTCACAGGCGCTCCACGATGAGCTAGGTCGTGGCAGCCTGTGGTTGGAGGTGGCGCGGCTTGACTTGACAGCCTGTGCGGCTGGCTAACTACCAGTCAGCAGTGCTTTTCTCTCACATCAAATCAGTATCAACCACCAGTCAGTCACCTGCTAGTAAGCAGTATTTTCTCTCACAACAAATCAGCAGCAGCCACCGGCCACCGGCCAGCTGAACAAGCTGGACTCCGGTCGTCACCGCATGCATGGGTTAAGGCCTACCGGGGAGCTGAGCAATCTTGTTCCGCTCAACTGTTGGCCTTCTGATCGACGGGCCGCCGCCGATGCGTGCACACCATGCACAAGTGCGGTGGCTCAGTGACTCTTGCCCCTTGTGCCATGTCACACACACACACACATACACACACTTTGGCCCCTTGTGAAAAAAAAGTCTATCAAATCGAAAGCGCACCAGGGGAATTGTCTATGACGCTGAAAACATGAGTGACCATGCTGAAAGCCGTCCCTAGTTGAGTCTCTGCTTAGGATTACTCAACAGAACATGCATGTTTCACTTATTACATCCGGCAATACTGCAGAATAAAGCACACACCAGTTCTTCTGATTGAGACCAAACACAACACAGGCGATGATACTGAAAATGCAGGAATGAATTGAAGCAGGAAAAGAAAACACTGGAAGTGGAAACACCACCAACGGACTATGGAGAGAGCATTTGGCGCGTACGTAGGATAATCAGCGAAATAATCCTGGTATAGCCTCTGATGTCCCGCCTGTCTATCGCGCCGAAGTCCTCGATGCCCATGAACAGAACAGCAATGTTTGGGTTCTTCATCAGACTCATCCTCATTAATTACCACATGTACGATCAAAAAAGAAATCATCATCATCTGATGATGATGACGATGAATATTCTAACACCTGGTTCATGAGAAAGCTATGTCAATCCATGGCAGATCCTTTTTACTTATCTTGAACTGGAATCAGACAATATTACGGAAGATGTTTGTGGTGTCGTAACAAGTTGTCAAGAGGAAGTGCGCTAGTAGAGAAAAGGCAAGGCCACAGGTGATGGCGACGAGCACAAGGCTGAGGGCGGCGCTAGCATGTACCTGGAGATCAGCCTGCCCACATACGTGTATTGCAAGACTGGAGACCTGGACTTACCGTACCAACAGAAAGGAACGAGCAGACAGAAAAAAGTTAAGATCCAACTAATCTGATCTCTGAGCTCTAAAAATTTTAGAGCACTTTAACTCAGTTTTAAGATCAAAAGCTCTATTGTGAAGTGGGCTTCCGAGCTAACATTAGACCATCTGTTTGTAGACTTTAGCTCTAAAGTTAAAGAAGAGGATCCAAACATGCCCTAGCTAATTATGTGTTGGTATTAAATTATTATTGGGTGCAAAATATTAGGAAGCTGCTGTGTACGAAAATAATTTTGGGGTACAATCTATTTAAGAGAACCGCCAATAATGAGTTTTGAGGGTTAACTTTTTAGGGCCTTTTTGGGCTTGCTCTCAGTATATAATGTAAGAACATTCCCCTTACACATTAAGTTGGCCATACACAACGTGCGAGTGCGACACCCAGACTGAATCGCGGATGGACAAGAAGATAGACATCCCATGGTTAAACAACAAAGAGATCCCAACGAAAGTGCACGAGCGCTCAGAAGAGGGGATAAGGGAATAACCGCCTGAGCTGGTTGGGTGAGGCGCTGAGAAACTGCTTGGAGGGCCCACCTCGGGGCAGGGCCAAGCAACACCTAGAGGAATTTTTTTATTTTTATTAATCCTTTTTTAATCAATATTTTAATACTAACCGCTCCTAAAAAGTACTAGTATACTGCCCGTGCTAACGCTACGGTGATATCTAGGGTAACACACATTAAATAGGCATTCATCAAACTTAAACAACCTATCATTACGCATTTGAAAAATATGGTAAATTTAAATTAATCTATTATATTTAATCTTTGGTTATTACAACTGTGGTTACCATCTTTTGGTGATCCCCAAAGTGTTTTGAGATAAGAAACAAATTTTTACTAACAGATTGTGCTGTGCTCCATATAACCTCCACTTTTTCCGTGGCCTCTAAACTCCACAATATACACCTTCCACTCGGTCCAGCAGGCACAGGTAGACCTTGTTCGGTGCACAGGTATGATTCCACGGGCCCTTAAAACATGTTCAGTTAATCCATGTGAAACTGCCCCTTAACCTAAAAAAATATGTACAGAACTACAATTGGTACTAATCTGGATTGTACTCAATGGCCTATCTTAAAATAAGAATTCAACATAATATTAATGCCTCTAGGAATTTGTTTCACTCGTTTTCATTTACACTTAAAAAAGGAAAATTCACTCGTTTTCAATTTACACCATATAATATTAATGCCTCTAGGGCAAAGTTCACTCGTTTTCAATTTACACTTAAAAAGGAAGATGAGCTATGCTTCTAGGAATTGGTTTTCTATTGTCTGAGATCCATTTTGAGGCATATACTCCTCTGCCCTCGAAATCAGCTGACACCACAGTCAAATATTAAAAGGAGAGGAGCAAGGAAACACCAGTCATCTTGTGCAAGCAGAAATAACTGGACTGATGCAACTTTGGTAATGTAATTTTGTCAATAAATTTGGTTAAACTGTAACCAATTCAGAGCTGTACAAGTTCAGAGTTTAGCATAGCCTTTAGGATCACATGGGATTAATCACATTAGTAAATAATTAGAAATCGTTGCCATCGAAACAAATGAAGTCTACTGTCCTATATAATGGACAATAAGTCAATAACTAAACATCTGTGCACTGCTAGCATTTGTAAATGAACCAACAGCTGTGCACTCCTAGGACTTCAGAAAACTGGAGCGCTATCTCATACCTATCATAGGACAGTAGGCCAGCCATGATCGCAGGGACAGTGATGAAAGAAGTCACACCTTGTTCCTTGATGGCGTCAGAGGCTGATCTGGCATCAAATTCGGTACCAGGACATGGCAACCTCCAGCCATCAGGACCGCCATGCATGAGGAGATCCCTCCAATATGGCACAGAGGCGTCATATGCAGGTAAACCTGTGGACCAACAAAGGCAAAGTATTGTAGTCATACACTTATTGTTTCTTCTAAATCTAAATTGAAATCGAATTGCATAAAGTCGTTAACATAACAAAAAAATTATGTTGGTGATTCATCCAATCTATTAATGACATACAGGGCAACATTATTTTCATGGGGGGAACTGTAATATAACTGTACTTGGATCCTGATATCATGCATCATCCTCACCATAGCCATTTTCATGGCAATTTTTGCAAGGGACTGAATGATCAAAGTATGGCTTATCACTACACCCTTTGGCTGCCCATTAGTTCCTGAATCAGCATACATAAAGTATCAGCCATACTTCAGTTTCATTACATTGGCAAACACAATGGTAATATTGAGATAGGCATAACTCTTAATGTCTCTCAACCAAAATCTACAAAATATTACCAACAATTAGATGTCATTGGTATGTACAACCGTCTAGTTATTGGGCTGGTTCGGCTGGTGGAAAAGCCGGCTGGTTTCGGCTGATTCAATAGTGTTCTGTGAGAGAGAATAAGCTGATACAAGTTGAAACAAGCCGAAACATGACCAGCAGAACAGGGCCATTGGGTCTGCTGCGTCAACGCCTGTGTAGGCCTATCCTGAACTGCTGCGTGGACAAACCTTCGTGTCGAACGAGTGCAGCTTAACCATCTGCGGGTTGTCAATTAGTTTGGCGTCGCTCTCGACCCAGGCAGGAGCACAGCTGGCGAGAGTCAGCCACAGTTGCAGTTGCAATTGCGGACTTGCAGAGTCCTATTTCCAAAATAGAGGCAAAATACATGAGAGGAAACTAATGAGTCAATCAGAAGAAGACGCAATCAAGCCATGACTGACACAATGAGCAGCGGCTACTGTGGATTTGTTAGCGTGGTGTACCCCTTCTCGACGACCTCGGCGTCGGTGACGATGTTGAAGTTCCAGCGCTCGAGCACCTCGCTGGTGGCCTTGCTCATTATGAGCAGCACGATCCGCTGCAGCTTCCCGGCCTGCAGGCACTCTGCAACATTCAGTTTCAGAAACACAAAACCAATGACCGAAAGTCCTCAAGAAGGAGAAAGACATCGATCTCAGCTGGGTGGGAGAAAATCGAGAGGATGCTGCAATCCACCAAAAACCACACGGAATCGGATCAACCAGTGAATACAAAATCTGGACACCGATCTAATCCCTGATGGATTGGCACCGCCGCGCAGACGCTTCGACTGGTTCCCGTCAAACGCTTTGATCTCCCCACCATTGCACCGCGTCCTCTGCAGGGGCGGCAAGATCCCCGCTGCCGGCGGCTGGGTCCTCCTCTCCATCCGCGGCGGCCGCCTTGACGATGACGTAGCCCTCCCCCCTTAGCGCCGCGTCTTCTGCGGGGGCGGCGAGATCCGCACAACCGCCGCTGCCGGCGGCTGGGTCCCCCTCTCCATCTGTGGCGGCCACCTTGACGACGACGTAGCCCTCCCCCTCGATCCCATTCTCCGCGGCAGCGACGCCCTCGTGGCCGGCGTCCTCCAACCCAGCACCGACGGGGAGATGGGAGGGGAGGCGGCAGGAGGCAGGGAGAGGAGGCATCGCGTGGTGTGTTGCCGGGTGGGGGTTGCCAGGTGCGTGCGAAGGACCGAAGGAGAGCGTTTCTTTTATTTATGGATTTTGGAACGGAATCAGATCGTCTAACTTTGCTTCGTGAACTGTCGTCTGCAGTCGGGAGTAATCTGGCCACTCAGCTCGGATCGGACGGTGAGCAGATGATCTGCGCAGCCCTCCTCTGCACGTTGGGCTTTGGCCCAAGAGCACGGCCTGCTTCAGTAGAAAAGAGCCGAGGCGTTTCCTTTTTGGCGCGATTTCTTGCTGTTTTGGCGCCGCTCCTCTCGTTTTTGGCGCGAGCGCGAGCACGAGCGCAGTCACGCGGCGGCGATCGACGTATCCTGGTGCCGCTCGGTCCAAGTGCAGAGTGATTATTTGATTATCTTTTATGTGAAGGAATAACAAACTTTTGCAAAGAAGGGAGGTAAGGAAAAGAAAAAGGTTTCAAAGGTATGTAATAACAGAAGACATATTGAGTTCACTGGAAAAACAGTTCAATTGTATTTGATTATTTGCTTCTCTTTTATCTGAAGGAACAAGAAAATATACAAGTTGCATTCCATAATGATGCAGCAGCACCAAATATTTTCCTTAGAACTTCTTTACCCAAGGAAGGGATGTCTAAACCATACATGGCCATAAATAGCTTCTCTGAACTTTTGACGGTAATATTTCAAAAGTAATAGACATTTCCTCTGAATTTAACATGGTCACTATGTTGAATTATTGCTCTTTTATTTTCCAGGGATCAATGACAGATGGTGTTATCGCTGACTTCTAATTGCACAGATCATGTAGTCTCTGCATCATGGAACATGGATCATCAGCGTCCTTTGAATCATGTTCAGATATTCAGCATATGCACTTGAAACTAGATGTAGCCTCTGAAGTTGCAATTCCCAGCAATAGCTTTTGTGTATTTCATCGGCAATAGTATGACAGAACACAGTAATGTCATATGCACTCGGCCCGTTCGTTCTGAACATGGATATTCTTTCCTAGACAAAACGTCAAACACCTTCCATGCATAAAAGATATGGTCAGATTCAACCAAATCGCTTGCCTGTTGACACGAGATAAGAAGTAAATTGTTCCCATCAATTGGAACGCAACGTCAAAGCATGCATACTGTACAGTCGTTGATTAGTCCACAATGCCTAATTCAAACACTAGTGGGGGAAGGATGCAAAATAGAACTTACGGATGGAGTGGGGGCTTGCATGTGTATCGTCTCCCTGGTTTCTGTAGTCCGCGATGGCCAGGCCTCAACGGGCGGCAGCGGACCGGCCGGCTGGCAATGGCGGCACCGTACCAGCTGCGTGTAGGGGCGGTAGGAAGTGGTGGCGCGGCACCTGATAGCGAACAACGGAACAAGCGAGACATGGTCCGCTGCGGCCCCGTCGCCTCCACGCATGCCTACGTGACCTTGTGCCTGTGCGGCCCGCGCCTATACGCGCGGCCCTGCGGCTCTGCGCCCGCCGGCGTGACCAGGCAGCAGCGGCTGCTAGCCAGAAGAGGCGACTCGCAGGGAGTCCGCAACGGCGGCGGAGTGGCGACTCAAGCAGGGGAAACTGGGGGAGTCAAGTGGCTGGGCTAAAATGGGCCAGCCTGCAGGCCTGTTAAATTGGCATTTAGAGTCTGACAGTTGGATCTAAAAGGAACAGCTATGATGATGAACTGCAGAGTACAGTCCAGGAGCCCAACGTTAGACGATCTAATTCCTTTGGAACGCAGGGAGATACAACAAACAGGATTCCAGCTAAGACCCGACCCCCGCGTCGCTCCCCCACGCGGGGCGACTCGGGCGGCTCCTAGATCCGCCGCCTCCCTTCCTCCCCTAGCCGTCGGCATGGCCGTCCGGGCGGCCAGGATGGTGGCGGCAGGGCTCTCCTTTCCTCGACCTGGTGGCGCGCGCTGCAGCCGGCCGACAGCTCGTCCCTCACGCGACCGGCGTGGGGTCCAACGGGGATGGCTGCGGCGGCGGCGGCTGGTGCTCGCGCTGGCGCAGGGAACAGCGGCGGAACCCTCGTCTTCTCCGCGCGTTCCCTTCCACCACTCTCGATGACGACGGCGCTGCTAGTCTAGACCTCCGGTCTAGGGCCAGGGCGGTCGGATCCGGTGCCCAGGCGGCCGAATCTGCCATGCCGGCCGACGGCGGGTGTGATGGGCGGGCTTGTTGCTTCTGCAGTCGGGGCTGTGCTGGTGCTGGGGGGTGGCGCTCTCTTCCCTGCCACTCCTCCCCTCAGTGCCCTGGCTGTGGCGCGGTGGCTGGGCCTTCCCTGGGGCTGGGGTGGTCTGGGGTTGCTGTGGTCTGGGGTTGCTGTGGTTGCGATGGAGGCGGCGACGTCAACAGGGGGCATCGGGTTCGGGGCTAATGTCTGTACACGGCGGCCCCAGGGCATGGGGCGTCACCCACAATGGTGGGCATGCGCCGGTGGCTACTGGAGATCGGCAGCAACGGCGGGTGCTTCAGTCGGTGGCGGTAGCTGGTGACGGCTCCGGCATGCGGCAGGTGGACACGCGCGACAAAGGGAGGCCGAGGTTCAACATGTTGTCTGGTTGACAAGGGTGGTCGACGCAACTTTGCGGCTGCTATGTGTAGCCAGCGCGCCGGTCGCTCCTTTTGGCAAGGCTTCTGCACGATGGCCGGCAGTGGCGACGGTGCATCAGGCCGGGGCCTGGCATCTCCACCGATGTCTTGTTGGGGGGTCCTTGGGTGAAAGACTAGCGACGGCGATGTCTGTGGGTGCCGCTTTCCCTGTTGAGGGCGTCGAGCCCCCGAACAATGTCTTCTGCGGGTGAGAGCCCTGTCCATTCCTGGATGAGCGACGGCGGCGCTTCAACGTCGTACCCTTCCTGAAGGCGTCGCTGTGGAACTTCGACTTGCTCGAGATGTCTCTTGTGGTGGTTGCTCCTCAGCGATCATCGCGGGCGGGGTGTGAGGTCCTGGGCGGAAGTCGGAGCTGCTCTTCATGGCGTGCTTGAGCTTGGCAACGATGACCGCCTCAGCCTCTTGCTTCGGGTTGTCAGTCTCATCTTCGTTGGGTCATCTATGCTCTCTGTTGTGGCTGCGTGGGCGGGCTTCGCCTTTCGTGGTGCTTGTCGCCATGTTGGCTGTCTTGTATATAAATTTGTTCTCTACTTATCAATGAAAGCCAATAACACGGATCTTTCGAAAAAAAGATTTTGGAACGCAGGGAAGAAAAGGGAGGCTACTAGGATTCGAACCCTGGCCGTGCCACAGGGGTGGAGGTCATGTAGCGCGCATGAGGGTTTGGGCACGGACACAAGAGAGTGGGGGATGATACATGCCATCTCTGTTCGATTTGAGTGAGCAAGGAGAGAGAAGACTTAGCAGCAATCTAGACTGTCCATTTGAAAGTTGTTGTATTTCTGGGTACAATGTTTTGGGTGCATTAAGGGGGCTTCTCAGTGGAGGACATTTTTGTGTGGACTTAGGAAAGAAAAGGTCGGTGCATTAGTAGGGTAGATTTGTGCAATTTGACCCTCTTGGTCGCGCTAGTGCGACTGGCGCGACAGCGCGTGACAGTACGCTGTCGCGCCACATGGCGTGCATGTTTGACCGGAGCTGGCATGGCAGAGTGTGGGCCCCGTCGTGCCGCGCTGTCGCGAGCGCAAATAGGTTTTGGCCAGCCTGGCCCACTTTTCTTTCTCTCTCTGTCTCCCTCTCTTTTCCTCCCCACGCCTAGGCGACGCCGCCGTCGTCCCCATGCTGCCACCACCTCCGGGCGACCTCACTGCTAACGATCACCATAGGGGAGTTGAGCGGCTACTACTGCTGTCCTCTCTCTCCCTCTCCCTTCCTGAGTGGCTTGCTGCGGCTAGGCATCCTCAAGGCGCGGCCTCGGTGCTTGGCCGCGGCGGCACCGCCGGCCAGCTTCCCCAGCGCCAGCGAGTGGACCTCCCTGCTCCATGGATTGCAATACACTGCCAAGTTGAACTCCCTGTCCTCATTTTCTTTGATTTCTCGAGTCATTTCTTTCTTGAGTAGGGTTCGAAAATTAGGGATTTTGTGAATGTTTTGTAGCGTTGGTTGCTAGTATTTGATGCGTAGATTAGGTTTAGGATACACTCTACCCGTGGATTGGACTTAAACTACGTGTTGCAAGGACCTAGATAGTTGATGCATGGAGGATTTAGATCGGTATGTTTGTTACCTTTGTTGACATCACTATGAAGTTTGTGAAATTGTAGTGTAGTAGTGAATAGACACGATACATTTTCGAAATGTGTAGTTGTTATTGGTGTTGATATAAAGTTCTTGTTGCATGGACGTAGGTAGTTGATACATGAAGGATTTTGTCATGGTAATGTAGGAGTGAATGCACACGTTTGGGTTAGCAAATGTGTATTATTGGTGTTGATGTGTTGGTTCGTATTTTGTAGATGGATCGATTAGTGTGATTGTTTCATGGTGGCAAAGTAAAAGGAAACGGGAAGTTCCAAAGCATGCACGAAAGAAACATTGTCTCTATTGCAACATTGGTAACAATATGCACAAGTCAAAACAAGTCCAAATGAATTACTCACATAAACGACGTCTCAAAGACCTATTGGCTAGTTTAATTTTCTAGCCCACTCTTCCTCTTGCCTCCTCTTGTGAAAGGCCTTCTCTCTCGCATCCTCGGCCTCCTTGAAGTCGTACGCCTCTTTGTTTTGTCACCAGAAGCCAATAAACTCCATTTCATCAAAGTACCAAGAAAGACTTTGACCAGTCACCTGAGGAAAGTCCCTGAAAATCCTATTACGGGTCTTCCATGATGGCACAGTACATTGTGCTCCCTCCTGAGACGTTTCTGAATTAGCTACCTATGCCAAATCTTCTTGCTTTTTTTCGAGAGGTGAATGTATCTTGAGCCTCTCTACTAAGCTTCCACGGCTGGGGAAGTCCTCCCAATCGTATGTCATTCCCTCCTTAGCAAACAAAAAGGAATGAAACAAAACAAACTCATGACTGTTTGTGCTTCGATAACTTCAACAGTTCAGTCAACTCCCCAGAACTCGGTCGGCCCTCCATAAGCATTGCCACAGTAGTAACCGTAGCCTAGCTCAGATGGAACAACTCCTTCGCGAGCCTTGATGCCACACTTGCACTTACGGTCCGACATCTTCATGCAAGGCCATGGCTTAATGCCTGCTTTAAAACTCTGCAAATTCAAACTCAGAAGGCCAGTGCGATTTCGGTCCATAATTGTACTCCTCAAAGTCACAATATTGGAACCTTCTCTGCAAAAAACAAATGTTCAAAGTGTAACATTGTATGTGCAAAACGCATACAACCTTAGAGATAGATTGATTTCATGAGAACTTACATAATCTGGCAATCCACAGCGATAGAAGGGAGTGAATGCTCGACATTGGCTAGGAGTAATTAGTAGTGCTGACACTCCACAATGGCATTTAGGAGGATTGGCTAGACAGTGCAAAGCAGCATCAACCTTCTCTGCCTTTGTCATTTCCAGAGGGTTCGGTGGCGGCGGAACCCAACGAACAAATTCTGAATATGGAATGCTCTTCCAGGGGTCATAAGGAAACAACATAATCGACGGATCAAATATTTGATCGCCATCGATCCACTTATAGAAGCTACATCCCTCTAGTTAGGCATCAAGTGTCAGGGGATGATGCTTAAGTTGACACACGTAGAAAGCATGCCCAGCTCACGCGGGATGCCTTGACTGCTTCACAAATGCCGGCAACCCACAGTAACACAACGGTGCTGGAAGTGCCGGTAAGAAAGGACCGATGCCACCATGATCCTTTAGATGATGCACGAATTGGTTCTTATTTGGAACCACCATTGAACCTATTACAAAGTAGTTCAAGAAACCAAAGATATGAACCAATACTATTACATAGTGGAACAACAATTTCCATCTCAATCATCTCTATAATCATGCAAACGCATAAAGTCAAACACTAAAACAAACTTATTGAATGTAAATGATGTCTATACATACATAGTCCGATTCTTACATCTAAAACAAACTCATCTATACATCTAATCACCACAAAAAACTTCAAACCCTAAAACAAACTCATCTATACATCTAATCACCACAATAACTTCAAATCACACACTTAAAAGAAAGTTTACTTACAACAGTCCAACCCATACTGCTGTCTAAACCATTGCAGTCAAACCCTAATGCAGTACCAACTAAAACCAATCACAAAAATAAAAACATCAACTACTACAGCATGAACCATAACATATTACACCTGATTAGCCAAAGCAATTTTCATTAAACCAAACAAAAGTCAGTATTGCACACAGCAGTGTAAACCAGAGCAGTATATAAACATCAACTAAACACAAAAAAATGACAGAAGTGAGGGAGTCATACCTCATGCTTGAGACCGATCAAACCTGAAATGCAAATGCAAACTTGATCAAAGCTAAATAGAGGATGGGAGGAAGAGAAGAGAGAGAAGAGAAAAAAGAGAACACACCTCAAGCTCGGCCAGAATGAGAGAGAGGGAAGAGTGGGAGGAAAATGGAGGTGGGCCACGCCCTTATATGGGCCTGTCGCGCCAACCTGCCTAGCGCGACAGAGCTATCGCACCAGAGTTGGTGGCGTGACATGGCGGGGCCCACGCTATGCCACACTAGCTCCGGTCAAACATTGAAAGGACCTTGATGTCGTCTAGAGGGGGTGAATAGGCCTATTTAAAACAAAACTCAAACTTGTTGTTAGTATAGGCGCAACACTACTGCTCCCAAGGTGCAACACTGCCGCATTGAATATGCAACACTGTTGCGCCTACAGATAAGCTCAAACTATATTTCAAAAACTGCCCAAGGAATATTAGATCGGGTAAATTACTGAGCTTCCTGGGGTAGTGTTGAACCTATTCCACCACTTGAATCACAGCGGAAGCTTAAGCACAAGTAGATCGGGACAAAACCCTAGAATCACTACAAATACAAGTATAGCAATGCAAATCATAAAAACACAAGTAAGACACTGATTTATCTCGTGGTTCAGCGTGCCACTAAGGCTTGCCTATGTCCACATTGTTGAGGTTGCCACAAAGGCTTTGGGTCTCTTCCAACCCTTTCCTTGTTCTCAAGTCAAGAGAATGAACTCTTGAGATGAGGGGTGATTTCACTAGCTGATTGAGGTGATTACAAACCTCCCGGGGCTGCCACACAAGTTGGCAAGCTCCACGGGCGATGCTCTTGCTAGCTAAGAGCAAAGCTCCAAGAGTAACAAACACAACCACTAGCCAAAACATGAACCAAGTGCTCTAGGAGATGAAGAATAGTTAGGGCTGCTCTTTAATGCAGTTTGGAGGCTCAAACTCTTATGGATTTGCAAGGAAATCAAAGGGAGAAGAGAGCAGCTCTGGTCACACCTGGCAAGGGAATGGTCAATCTGAAAATGGGTTACCGTTGTGGGAGAGAAGAGAAGGTATAAATACCCCATGCTCCCAATGGTCAGTTAAGTCACGGCAGTGCCACGACTGAACTACTGCAGTGCCGCTCTACGGCAGTGGCTCAATGCGGTAGTGCATCACCTTCAGTGCGGCAGTGCCTCACCTTCCAGGCAACACAAAAGATATGATTGCAAAGCTTGCTATCTTGCACTACTACAATAAACTTAATGGAGACGGACAAAAACGGTTTTTCGAGGCGGGCAGCCAAAACGCCTCGGATCAAAGGTCATGGTAAATGACCTATTTTCTAAGGCTGTTTGGTGCCTGCCTCAGTAAATCAAATAAAAAAACAAAAAAAATCCATGGACAAGCCCGGCGAGCCCATCCACGCGCCACACGCCGCCCGCCACCGGATTTGTGCCCCCCAGCCACCACGTCGCCGCTGGGAGAGGAGAGGCCGCCCGTCGCTGGATCTGCAACCCCCAACCACCGCACTGCCGCCGGGAGAGGAGGAGAAGAGTGCCACCACAATCGGAACCGCCTCCACCATGTCAGAGAGGAGGGCAAGAGCCCGTCGGAGAGGAGGCGGCCGGCCTAGATCTTGTCGGAGAAGAGGTGGCCGTCGTCGTCCCTTGTTGGATCCGGCCACCTCGACACCAGATCAGGCCTCACCGCCACCAAATCTGGCCACCCTGGCACAGGATCCAGCCTCGACCGCATCGACGCCAATGTCGTCAGCTTGCCTCTCCTGCGCCGCCCAACGCTGGAGAAACACCTCCTCGCGCGCGAGAAAGAGGGAGAGATAGATGGAGGGAGGAGGTGGCCGGGGAGGGAGGGAGCACCATCCTGCTCGCTTGCTCGGGAGGGAGAAGAAGGGACAGAGGGTGCTGCTCGCTTGCCCAGGAGAGGAGAAGGGATCGAGTGCGGGATAGGCGAGGATTGAAACCCTAAGTCATCATTTTATACTTGTCGCGCCTATCGGGCCTCATCTGGGCCTCTTGGGCCTCAGCCATATTAACCGAGGCGGGCCAAATGTTCTGATTTTCCTAGGTAGGCTGCTTATAAGATCCACCTCAGTTAATTGATTTTAGGAGGCAGTTGACTATAACCGCCTCGATAAATCGATTTTGCGAGGCAGTTGACTATAACCGCCTCGGTTAATAAAAAATGACCGCCTCGGTTAATCCTAGGCAATAACCGAGGTGGTTTAAAATTCTGCCCGCCTCCGAGACCATTTTCAAAATGCCTCGCAAAAGATTTTTTGAAGTAGTGTTGGCTAAGGCTTTAAGGATATTTGGTGGGTAAATGAGCACTTGGTTGCACATTAAAGCTTGTGCATTGTATCCCCCTTTATAGTACGGCTTTTCCTAAACTCAAATTCAAAATATCAAAGAACTTAAACACCTTTGAGTTGGTCACCGCATCCTTTTATAATTGGGGGGGCTCCACCATCTTCATAAAGGCTTTGCAATCATCTTTGTCTCATCTCTTCGAGCAAATATACTTTGAGCATGTGACTTGAACCATTTCCATACATATGAGTTTACCTTATGGCTTCAAGTCACTTCTACTAATGATTTGATCCTCAACACAATATGACTTCTCATAGCTTGATTAGTTCCTCGACTCAATGCAAGTACTCTCTTCTTCACCTTAGCCATGGTACCTCGGTCCTCAAGCCATTGCTTGCCCTTCACCTTTGCTTAGTCCCTCAAAGCCCTTTCCTTGCTATCTTCACCTTATCAAGTCATAAACCGGTCACATCATATTAAGCATCCATTGAAAAACTATTTCTTCACTATTGTGATTCTTGCTTGAATATCTTCTAGATATGAATGTTGAGATCAATCAAGCTTCAGTTTGACTCACATAGAGACATATATGGATCAATTTCAATATGGTCAAGCTAATTCATGATTCATTATGTCCTCTTCATTTTGACTTGACACTGCTAACATTTACTTCAATATCTATCTTCATACTTCTAGCTTGATTAAATCAATGCAAAGTGATTTTTCTAAATCTTTATCCATATAAGCAAACCATCATAGAGACCGACTTATATCCAATATGAGTTGTATCCTTTGCCATTTGACCTTTGCTTGGTATTTCTTCACTTATGTATTCTTGACTCATTCTTCAATCCTTGATCAAGGCTAATCCACTATCAAACTCTCCTTGTTCGTGCAAAGCAAGCCATTATTGAGAACAATCCAAAATCATCAACCCATGTCTCATTTACCATTTGCCAAATATGCTTGCTTTCTCATGATACTATGATATCCCACAACTTAGGAGCTATTTCACTAATTCCATTTGCATTGTTGTCTTCTGCTTGAACTAGATTGTTTCCATATTCTTCCAACACAACAATACACAAATTTGGCCTTGATTTGAACTTTATGTGGAATATCATCAAGTTTGCCTTCTTGTTGAACCTATATACACTTATCACTCCACAATCCACAAGTGTATGCAATAAACTTAATTTTTTGTTCAACACTTAGCAAACTTGTTAGACCTTTAACGATGTTGTCATTCAATTCACCAAAACCCACTAAAAGGGATAGATGCACTTACAATCTCTCCCTTTTTGGTGATTGATGACAACACAATTAAAGCTTACAAGAGATTGATAATTGATAAGATTTTGAATCCTATGATATAGTGAGCTCCCCTAAATGTGTGCATAGAATGAAATTTTAAATTTTGGCCTCAAATGCCAAATGCACATATTCAAGATGAAGTGTGGGAACTCTTCTATATCTTAGCATCCGTAGGGTGCAAGGTGTCATCATGATAAACGTGATGCTCATGGCAGTTCATGCACTCAAGAAGTTTCTGAAGCTGTCGTGTGTAGCACTTCCGCTAGTGAGCGCGGCACTGGTGCACAGTGGCAGTCAGAGAAGATAAACAATACACCATTCAAGGCATGAACATCACACTAGCATAAATGGTCCTTATCAAGAGCATCAATTTAAACTATCCTTGCACACACCACACCACAAAAATTGAAAAATCTTATATGCCTCTCATTTACCCCTTTAAATCCACATATCAATCTCTCCTCCCTACACTCTTTCCCAATATTTCTCCCCTTTTGGCATTAATCTCCAAAAAGGGTCTCTCCACCAAAAGGAAGAAATAATGGTAGACAAGTGAGGGAAAGAGGTAGGTAAAAGTTTAGCATATAAGATTTCTCTCCTGAGTTTTCTACCAAACAAAATATGCAACATGTTAAGTCAAGATTCTTGAGAAGTCAGCATATTTGGCTCATACCTCACTTATATGACACTTTTAACATGAGACTAACTCATGTCATCACCACAAGAGATATCAACCAAATATGTAAAGAATTCTCTAATCGTCACCATAAGAACAAACTTATGGTATGACTCAAAATATTGCATACACATGCACACACTAGCATGTAAGAGCCTAGATGCACAAAGGTAGTACAAGAGTTCATGGAGCGATATACCTTTGTTCTAAGCCTCATAATCTCCACCGTGATCATGAAATTTTGAATTTAGTGCTTTGATGGGCTTGGCACAATGTAAAAAGACTTCATTTGTGCCCATCTCTCTTGATCATAGGAGATATCATAAACTTGTACTTTGTTTCAATTGAAAGTCCATTGCTAGCTCTTATTGTCATTTTGAGATACCAATTGAAGACATATTTCTTGATATACCACATTGAGAGATTATCCACCAATACCAATTTGTCACACCCATTTTTAAGGACAAAAATAGGATGCATGAATTACTCATGTGCGCCCCAGGACATGATCGCACACATAAGTAGACAAATTACATAGTATCATCACAGTGCTTATTACATAGCGAATAAATATTTAAGACATAGTCTTGAACGATAAATAATAATAACTAATAGTAATCTCCAGCGGAAACTCCACACAGGGACACGGTTGACTGGTTGACATCAAGACTAGTACTCATTACGATAATCTTCCTCATAATCTTTATCTGTTATAGTGGAAATAGCAAGAGTGAGTCCATGTCGAACTCAACAAATATAACACAGGGTTCATGAGGCTCAAAAGGCTAGACACTGTTTAACTGTGTTTAGCTTTTATTCATATAATTAACAATTGAGTAGCATCAAGATAAACCACTTCCCATTAAAGAACCAATGATCAATTGTAATAATGATAACGAATAGCATTAACATGAGCATAATAATAATCAACAATAATTAAGCATGATATAACAGTTATGATCAACTATTCCATAAGAATCCCCAAGGCCGCTCGTATCCGTGAGCACGGCTAGTATACCAGTTTTTAACTCTGCGCAGAGGTGTACACTTTCACTGTGAGTCATGATTTCCAAATGAGTGGGGAGATCAAGCCCAAACACCCGAAAACCATATAAAGCCACTCAAGAGTTCGTCTAACAAGTTAGGGCCATTAGATTCACTCGGCACGCAGATGTAGAACCCCCCTTCCCTGTGGCACAACAACCGCAGCCTATACACACTAGGCCAGGGGCTCGCACTACACCCAACGTGGCAAGCCTTTCTTACGCCATTTAAGGTAACCACTAACAAGCTAGAAAAGGTCTCTTGAACAACTAAAGCCAGAGCCATATAGCCCTCACAGCTGTACTGTATATCCCGGTTATCACTTACAGATAAGTCCTTATGGAGAGAAGCCAGAGCATCAAAATAATACACATGCTCTAGCCCCCTTTTAACAGTAATAAAATCATCTTAATGGTTGATTGCTTAATCCATTAATCAAATTACAAGATCATTGTTCTTAGTTTAAGCACTAGCAATAGCTACCCATATGCATTCCCAAGGATTGACAAGGAATCAAGATAACAATCACTAAATTATAATCTCTAGGGTTGTCAAGGTAAGCACATGCACATGTATGATAATTTCAATGTATATGTAACAAGGATAGTCCTGTGTTATACTTGCCTTGATCAAAGCTCTCCAAACAATACTGCTGACTTGGCTCAAAGTAATACTCCGAATCGTCCAAAAACTGCTCACCTTCTATACTTGATCATCAATCAACAACATACATGCATCCAATCAAACATACACGAAGCAAACAAAGAGATATAATTAGAACAGTACACCAACAGTAGCAAAACAGTAATAAAAGTTTATAAAACTCTTCTACACGTTTCTACGATCACACAGACGCAAAGATCACCAAAATCGGAGTTAAAACGTGAAAGTTATGAATTTTCTAAGATTTCCTATTGATAAATAAATACTTAATTATAAACTCGAAAATTAAATTATCAAAACTAACTGTACAACTACACTAACATGTAGAGCTCGCAATTACGAACCTAACGCAACTTGAACGGATCAAATCGGAGTTAAAACGAAGTTTTTATGGCCAAAACAGTTCTAGTGGCAAATCTGTAATTTCCTGAAAACGTATTTTTGAATAAACCGGAAGAAAATACGCTTTTAAAACACGAAAACGACTTTCGGGAATTATGCCAAGGACTGCGGGTTATATAAAGAAAAAGTGCAGGGGCTCTTTAGAAAAATTACCCCGCGAAGGGGTAAGTTTTAATCTCGGCCGTAGATCACGAGATGGACGGCTCCTATTCGTTCCAGAGAAAAAGAAGAAGAAACCGGTCTCCTCCCTCAACGCCGGCCGGCGGCCCTCCATGGCCAGCGACTCCACCATGGCCGGAGGTCACGGTTCTACCCACCGAGCCCACCATTCAAGCCCAAACTTGATCCAAACGATCGAGATTCTCCGTGCGAACTCTCCCAAGCGACAAAAACAAGCTGCATCTACCTGTAACCGCCGCGCGGCAACAAGAGGACGGCGGCGCCATTGCTAGCCCACTGGAGCTCCCCAAAATCAAGATTCAAAGCACTACAAACCTAAAGAAGAGCATGGGGAGGGAGAGGAGAAGATGACGAGCTCACCAACGCGACGAATAAGACCTCCAAACCACCCGAAAGCACCCCGCCCCGACGTCCGCCGTATCCAACCGACCCCAACCCTAGAACGCGACGATTTGCGGTGGAACTCACGATTTTAGGTGAAAAACGGAAACTAGAGGACCTATGCGACCTATTTATAGCATCAATCACCGATTTCGGTTACCAAATCCTGGAAACAAGATTCGGTTGCGGTTCGGTTGAAGAGGTGTTCGTATCCGGCTCGGTTACGAGAGCTTGAAGACGACTGACAGCCGGGACCCACCTGTCAGCGATAGAAAGGAGGGAGGCGCGGCTGGCTCGGGCCGACTGGGCCAAGACGCCAAGATGGGCCGCTGCGGTGCGGTCCGGCCCACGCGGCCGTAGGCGCGGAGAAAACGGGCCGCCCTGAACGGGCCGTCGGCCTCCAGGCGGTAGGTAAGTTGTTTCTTTCTTTTTTTTATTTGTCTATTTTCCAAAACCTTTTCAAATAAATTTTTCTAAGCCAAAGCAAAATAAAATAAATGCACACCACAAAATAAATTAAATACAACAGCATGAATGCAACACCAAACATATTTTATTATTATTTTAATTTGTCCTTATTTGTTATCCAATTTATTCAAAATTCATTATCTCTAAAATTTGGGTGTTACAAATTCTACCCCCCTTAAAAGAATCTCGTCCTCGAGATTGGACTGCTTACTCAAATAACTGCGGATATGATTTCCTTAATTCATCCTCTCTTTCCCAAGTTGCCTCTGCCTCTGAATATCGATTCCACTGTACTTTACACATTTTAATAATCCGACTTCGAGTAACCCTCTCAGCAGTCTCTAAAATCTTAATCGGAAACTCTTCATATGTAAGATCCTCCTTAACAGTCAATTCTTCCAAAGGTATCTGCTCCTCAGGCACCCGCAAACACTTCTTAAGTTGTGAAACATGAAACACATCATGCACTCCAGATAAATTCTCAGGCAACTCTAATTGATAAGCAACTTCTCCACGTCTAGCAATAACTTTAAATGGTCCAACATACCTTGGTGCTAGTTTACCTTTCATATTAAACCTCTTCACACTCCTCATAGGTGACACCTTCAAATAGACATAATCACCTACCTCAAAAACTAGATCTCTTCTCCTATTATCAGCATAACTCTTCTGACGAGACTGTGCCACTCTCAAATTCTCACGAATCACCCGCACTTGATCTTCTGCGTTTCTAAGAACATCTGTACCAAACACCTGAGATTCACCGGTCTGATCCCAAAACAATGGAGTTCTACACTTACGTCCATACAAAGCTTCAAACGGTGCCATCTTAAGACTCTGTTGATAACTATTATTGTAAGAAAATTCTGCATAAGGCAAACTCTTATCCCAACTAGTTCCATATTGCAATGCACAGGCTCTCAACATATCCTCTAATACCTGGTTGGTCCTTTCAGTCTGTCCATCTGTCTGTGGATGATATGCTGTACTAAAGTTCAATTTTGTTCCCAAAGATTCATGTACAACTTTCCAAAAGTGCGACGTAAACTGCGATCCTCGATCAGATACAATCTTCTTTGGAACTCCATGCAAACATACTATCTTCTCCATATACAACTCTGCCAATTTTGGTCCATGGTAAGTAGTCTTAACTGGTATAAAATGAGCAACTTTGGTTAACCGATCTACTATTACCCAAATAGAATCATAACCTCTCTGAGTACGCGGTAACCCCACTATAAAGTCCATACCAACTTCCTCCCACTTCCATTCAGGAATCTTCATTGGTTGCAACAATCCAGCAGGTCTCTGATGCTCTGCTTTCACCCTCTGACAAGTATCACACAATGCCACATACTCAGCCACATCTCGTTTTAATCCAACCCACCAATATTTCTGTTTAAGATCCAAATACATCTTAGTACTACCAGGATGAATAGAATAAGCTGACTCATGAGCTTCATGAAGAATTGCCTGTCTAATAGCTTGATCCTCAGGTACACACAGCCTCTTTCCAAACCACAAAATCCCATTATCATCCATTCGAAAGCCTGGTGACTTACCAATCACTATATCCTCTGCTATCTTCTTTAGTTTCTCATCCTTCAACTGACCCTTGTAAATTTCTTGCTCTAAAGTAGGCTCTATCACTAATTCCATTGTATTAGTAACAATTCCCAAATTCAAATATTCAAATTCAGCACACAACTCCCTAGTCATAGACAATGTTCTTATCTCATTGGCATAACTTTTCCTACTAAGAGCATCAGCTACTACATTAGCCTTACCAGGATGATAGTGTATCTCAATATCATAATCCTTAATCAACTCTAACCATCTGCGTTGCCTCAAATTCAAATCTGACTGAGTGAAAATATACTTCAAACTCTTATGATCAGTGTATATGTCACTCTTATGTCCAATCAAATAATGTCTCCAAATCTTTAAAGCATGAACTACAGCTGCTAACTCCAAATCATGTGTAGGATAATTCAACTCATGCTTTCTCAACTGTCTAGATGCATAAGCCACAACTCTGCCTTCTTGCATAAGAACACATCCCAAACCTTGATGAGAAGCATCACAATAAATAGAAAACTTCTTACTCAAATCTGGTAAAACCAAAACAGGTGCTGTAGTCAATCTCTTCTTCAATTCCTCAAAACTAGCTTGACATTTATCAGACCACACAAATTTGGCATTCTTTTCTAACAGAGATGTCATAGGTTTAGCAAGTTTAGAAAACCCTTCAATGAACCGTCTGTAATATCCAGCTAAACCCAAGAAACTACGAATCTCGCTAACATCGGTAGGTGGTTTCCAATTCAGTACATCCTTTACTTTACCTGGATCCACTGATATACCTCCATTAGAAACAATATGACCAAGGAAAGAAACTTCCTTCAACCAAAACTCACATTTACTTCGCTTCGCATACAGTTTATGCTCTCTAAGCTTCTGCAATACCAACCTCAAATGTTCAGCATGCTCTACCTCTGTCTTGGAAAATACCAGTATATCATCAATAAACACTACCACAAACTTATCCAAATATTCCATGAACACCTTATTCATCATGTACATAAAGTATGCAGATGCATTGGTCAATCCAAACGACATAACAGTATACTCATACAATCCATACCTTGTAGTAAAAGCTGTCTTTGGAATATCAGAGGCACGAATCTTCAACTGATGATAACCAGAACATAAATCAATCTTAGAGAACACACAAGCACCTCTCAACTGATCAAACAAGTCATCAATCCTGGGCAAAGGGTACTTATTCTTGATAGTTACCTCATTTAGTGACCGATAATCAACACACATCCTCTGACCACCATCTTTCTTATCAACAAAAATAACTGGTGCTCCCCAAGGTGATGAACTAGGTCGAATAAATCCTTTATCTTGTAATTCTTTAATTTGTTTCTTAAGTTCCTCTAATTCATCTACTCCCATCCTATATGGTCGTTTTGCTATAGGTGCAGTTCCAGGTAGTAATTCAATAAGAAATTCAATGTCTCGGTCAGGCGGCATACCTGGCAATTCATCAAGGAAGACATCCGGAAATTCCTCAATCACTGAATTCTCCTTAATAGTATCTTCAAGCTGATTCACCACCGCGGTTGGTTGCTTCTGCATTGCTACATCCACATTGATTTTATCTCCATTAGGCGCAGTCACAACTACCACTTTCTGCTGACACTGAATCTCTGCCTGATTTTGCTTCATCCAGTCCATACCCAATATCACATCAATACCAGATGTCCTCAACACTATAGGAGTTATCTTAAACTCTACCCCCCTTAATACCATACTAATTGGAAGACAACGATTACTGGTTTGCATGGTACCTCCAGGTGAATTTACTAAGAGAGGTTCTTTCATAGCTAGCATGGGTATACTATGCATTTTAACAAAAATATTGGATATGAATGTATGAGATGCTTCAGAGTCAAAAAGAACAGTTGCGGGAGTGGAATGTACATTGAACGTACCAATCATAACTTCTGGTGCATCATGAGCTGTATCAGAAGACACGTGATTCACCCTTCCAGTACCAGATTGCCTCTGGTTGCTCTTCTGGCTCTGAGGAGTCTGTTGGTTCTGCTTCTCAGGACAATTATAAGACAAATGGCCCTCTTTACCACAGACAAAACATCTAATAGGAGTGCTGGGAGTACTATTCTTCATGGGGGTAACATTGGGATTTCCAGTGCGAGGAGTCTGTTGCCCAGTCTGCTGATACTGTTGACGCTGTGGATATGATGAACGCTGCTGCGACTGATTACTTTGCCAATTTTGGGACCACCTCTGATTTGGATTGTGATTCCACTGGCTAACCGGTCCCTGAAACTTCTGATGAAAACCATGCTGAGAATTTGTGCGTTGACGGTTGTTGCTTCCTGAGCTTTGCACCTTCATTTTCCTTTTTCTGTCCATCTCCCTACGCTCATTATCAAGCACAATAGCTTTGTTCACCAGCTCTTGAAAACTAGCATAGTTATTCCCCTTCAGTTGCAAGCGAAGATCATAATAAATTCCCTTCAAGAAAAGACGCTGCCTGTCTGCATTTTCCCTAACTTCATTGGGAGCATAGTGAGCCAACTGGGTGAACCTGTCATGATATTCACTCACACTCATCTGTCCCATCCTCAGGTTTCTGAATTCTTCCTGCTTCAGCTCAATTATACCTTCAGGAATATGACGAGCCCGAAAATCTCTAACAAACTCATTCCAAGTGATAGGAGGAGCATTGTCAGGGCGTGCAGCCTGGTACGACTCCCACCAAGTCTGAGCTGTCCCTTGTAACTGACCAGATGCATATAACACCTTTTCCATATCATTGCATTGGGCTATGTTCAGCTGTTTCTCCACTGCCCTCACCCAATCATCTGCTTCTAAAGGATCAGCAGCATGAGAAAACACTGGAGGGCGTCCCTTCAAAAATTCTCCACGCTTATCCCTTACTTGAACAGGTGGTGGTCCTCCTGCAGGGGGATTGTTCTGCATATGCTGCATAAACATCTGCATCAGCTGATTCTGAGTTTGCATGAGTTCCTCCATAGTAATGGGTGGATTAGCACCTCCACGACCTCTGCCACGACCTCTGCCTGACATCTGTTTCCAAAACACAGAAGATGAAATTCAGTACGATCCGAGATAATGTATTCAATAGATAAACAAAATCTGATTTTTCTGGGCGAACTCCAATTTCAGCAACTCAATAAAACTGCCATATCTCGAGCTACAGACATCCAATTCAGGTGATCTTTACACGGTTGGAAAGCTTATAAAATTATCTACAACTTTTATTCACAACACTTTTTCTGATTCTGTCAATAAATTGGTCAAAAACTGAACTTAACCGAAACTGTTTCAGAATTCCAGACTGTGCAGTAACTCCAACTTGGAACAGGTATATCTCTTAACTCATAATAGATATTAAGGTGATTCTTGTGGGATTGGAAAGATATAGAAGTCTAATTATTCTCAGTAAAATTTCTTAAATTTCCCATGAACGGATTTTAAGTTATTTCTAAAACATCCCAGACTGATCCAAAAATCAGCAAAGGACAGAACTAATTTAACCTCATATTCAACTAATATATTTTGATCAAACTTAATATTCTTAACCATGGAACTTGTAGACATGTCTACAAAACTCCAGCACACATTACAAAGATCCAAATCACACATTATCATAATAACAATCCATCAATCACACAATTGTTCACACGACAAACTGACTCTTAAAATAATCCAAACTTAAAATTAACTCGCAACTACTATCGTTCTTATTACATAGGGGTTTTTCCTATCTCCTAATTAAGCTTCTCATAAATCTTGGGACGACCTAACTCCGCCCTTAATTGATCAATCTCCTTATAAGCTTGCTCCTTAAGTTCTTTTTCCTTCAGCAACTCATCCTTCAAATCCACCTCATGGAGAGCCAATTCACGAGCTAGTCCCACCGTAGCTTGTAAAGTCAAAGAAGAATCATCTGCAAGCGGCACGGTCCAAATACCCTTGTCATGCAAGAAACAAGGAAAATGCCGGAGTGCACCCTTTAACGTCTTGTCCGAGCGTAGACCATGGTAGTAAACAAATGCATTGAAAGCGACATCCTCCATGCTTGTCTCCACGGTTGCCCGGCTCACTTTGGTAATGAACTTTGACTCCACCTTAGGCTCCTTAGTGGTAGGATCCCTTTTCTTGACCCATAATTCTGTTTCCCAATAGGAATCCATCCATGGATGACTATACTCTGCACTGCGATACTCCAAAGTAGCTTCCCAGTCGTAGTAGTAGTTGTCCAAAGTTCTTGTCAACATATCATGGAAGAAAGCATCAGCCTTAGGAACCACGATATGAAACTTCGTAGTCCATCCCATAACTACATCCTCCATAGGTGTATCACCAACTCTTGATTCAGCATCAGATAGCTCTTGATCACCCTCTTCATATGGCTCCTGGGGTTTGAAACGGGCAACATATTGTGCGGCTGACAGACGGGGATGAGGAGGCATCTACAAGATTTAGACATAGATTAGATAGAATCAATGTATTTTCGCAATAGAATAAAGTAGAGGAAGCATAAAACTTTAGTAATTAACAAGGTGAAAAGAGGAAGCATGAATTAAGTGAAGTAAGGATGCTATCAACGACCATTCTAACTAGGCTTGCGTCCTACAGTCAACACGGCTCTGATACCAATCTGTCATACCCATTTTTAAGGACAAAAATAGGATGCATGAATTACTCATGTGCGCCCCAGGACATGATCGCACACATAAGTAGACAAATTACATAGTATCATCACAGTGCTTATTACATAGCGAATAAATATTTAAGACATAGTCTTGAACGATAAATAATAATAACTAATAGTAATCTCCAGCGGAAACTCCACACAGGGACACGGTTGACTGGTCTTGATAAGGACCATTTATGCTAGTGTGATGTTCATGCACTCAAGAAGTTTCTGAAGCTGTCGTGTGTAGCACTTCCGCTAGTGAGCGCGGCACTGGTGCACAGTGGCAGTCAGAGAAGATAAACAATACACCATTCAAGGCATGAACATCACACTAGCATAAATGGTCCTTATCAAGAGCATCAATTTAAACTATCCTTGCACACACCACACCACAAAAATTGAAAAATCTTATATGCCTCTCATTTACCCCTTTAAATCCACATATCAATCTCTCCTCCCTACACTCTTTCCCAATATTTCTCCCCTTTTGGCATTAATCTCCAAAAAGGGTCTCTCCACCAAAAGGAAGAAATAATGGTAGACAAGTGAGGGAAAGAGGTAGGTAAAAGTTTAGCATATAAGATTTCTCTCCTGAGTTTTCTACCAAACAAAATATGCAACATGTTAAGTCAAGATTCTTGAGAAGTCAGCATATTTGGCTCATACCTCACTTATATGACACTTTTAACATGAGACTAACTCATGTCATCACCACAAGAGATATCAACCAAATATGTAAAGAATTCTCTAATCGTCACCATAAGAACAAACTTATGGTATGACTCAAAATATTGCATACACATGCACACACTAGCATGTAAGAGCCTAGATGCACAAAGGTAGTACAAGAGTTCATGGAGCGATATACCTTTGTTCTAAGCCTCATAATCTCCACCGTGATCATGAAATTTTGAATTTAGTGCTTTGATGGGCTTGGCACAATGTAAAAAGACTTCATTTGTGCCCATCTCTCTTGATCATAGGAGATATCATAAACTTGTACTTTGTTTCAATTGAAAGTCCATTGCTAGCTCTTATTGTCATTTTGAGATACCAATTGAAGACATATTTCTTGATATACCACATTGAGAGATTATCCACCAATACCAATTTGTCACACCCATTTTTAAGGACAAAAATAGGATGCATGAATTACTCATGTGCGCCCCAGGACATGATCGCACACATAAGTAGACAAATTACATAGTATCATCACAGTGCTTATTACATAGCGAATAAATATTTAAGACATAGTCTTGAACGATAAATAATAATAACTAATAGTAATCTCCAGCGGAAACTCCACACAGGGACACGGTTGACTGGTTGACATCAAGACTAGTACTCATTACGATAATCTTCCTCATAATCTTTATCTGTTATAGTGGAAATAGCAAGAGTGAGTCCATGTCGAACTCAACAAATATAACACAGGGTTCATGAGGCTCAAAAGGCTAGACACTGTTTAACTGTGTTTAGCTTTTATTCATATAATTAACAATTGAGTAGCATCAAGATAAACCACTTCCCATTAAAGAACCAATGATCAATTGTAATAATGATAACGAATAGCATTAACATGAGCATAATAATAATCAACAATAATTAAGCATGATATAACAGTTATGATCAACTATTCCATAAGAATCCCCAAGGCCGCTCGTATCCGTGAGCACGGCTAGTATACCAGTTTTTAACTCTGCGCAGAGGTGTACACTTTCACTGTGAGTCATGATTTCCAAATGAGTGGGGAGATCAAGCCCAAACACCCGAAAACCATATAAAGCCACTCAAGAGTTCGTCTAACAAGTTAGGGCCATTAGATTCACTCGGCACGCAGATGTAGAACCCCCCTTCCCTGTGGCACAACAACCGCAGCCTATACACACTAGGCCAGGGGCTCGCACTACACCCAACGTGGCAAGCCTTTCTTACGCCATTTAAGGTAACCACTAACAAGCTAGAAAAGGTCTCTTGAACAACTAAAGCCAGAGCCATATAGCCCTCACAGCTGTACTGTATATCCCGGTTATCACTTACAGATAAGTCCTTATGGAGAGAAGCCAGAGCATCAAAATAATACACATGCTCTAGCCCCCTTTTAACAGTAATAAAATCATCTTAATGGTTGATTGCTTAATCCATTAATCAAATTACAAGATCATTGTTCTTAGTTTAAGCACTAGCAATAGCTACCCATATGCATTCCCAAGGATTGACAAGGAATCAAGATAACAATCACTAAATTATAATCTCTAGGGTTGTCAAGGTAAGCACATGCACATGTATGATAATTTCAATGTATATGTAACAAGGATAGTCCTGTGTTATACTTGCCTTGATCAAAGCTCTCCAAACAATACTGCTGACTTGGCTCAAAGTAATACTCCGAATCGTCCAAAAACTGCTCACCTTCTATACTTGATCATCAATCAACAACATACATGCATCCAATCAAACATACACGAAGCAAACAAAGAGATATAATTAGAACAGTACACCAACAGTAGCAAAACAGTAATAAAAGTTTATAAAACTCTTCTACACGTTTCTACGATCACACAGACGCAAAGATCACCAAAATCGGAGTTAAAACGTGAAAGTTATGAATTTTCTAAGATTTCCTATTGATAAATAAATACTTAATTATAAACTCGAAAATTAAATTATCAAAACTAACTGTACAACTACACTAACATGTAGATCTCGCAATTACGAACCTAACGCAACTTGAACGGATCAAATCGGAGTTAAAACGAAGTTTTTATGGCCAAAACAGTTCTAGTGGCAAATCTGTAATTTCCTGAAAACGTATTTTTGAATAAACCGGAAGAAAATACGCTTTTAAAACACGAAAACGACTTTCGGGAATTACGCCAAGGACTGCGGGTTATATAAAGAAAAAGTGCAGGGGCTCTTTAGAAAAATTACCCCGCGAAGGGGTAAGTTTTAATCTCGGCCGTAGATCACGAGATGGACGGCTCCTATTCGTTCCAGAGGAAAAGAAGAAGAAACCGGTCTCCTCCCTCAACGCCGGCCGGCGGCCCTCCATGGCCGGCGACTCCACCATGGCCGGAGGTCACGGTTCTACCCACCGAGCCCACCATTCAAGCCCAAACTTGATCCAAACGATCGAGATTCTCCGTGCGAACTCTCCCAAGCGACAAAAACAAGCTGCATCTACCTGTAACCGCCGCGCGGCAACAAGAGGACGGCGGCGCCATTGCTAGCCCACTGGAGCTCCCCAAAATCAAGATTCAAAGCACTACAAACCTAAAGAAGAGCATGGGGAGGGAGAGGAGAAGACGACGAGCTCACCAACGCGACGAATAAGACCTCCAAACCACCCGAAAGCACCCCGCCCCGACGTCCGCCGTATCCAACCGACCCCAACCCTAGAACGCGACGATTTGCGGTGGAACTCACGATTTTAGGTGAAAAACGGAAACTAGAGGACCTATGCGACCTATTTATAGCATCAATCACCGATTTCGGTTACCAAATCCTGGAAACAAGATTCGGTTGCGGTTCGGTTGAAGAGGTGTTCGTATCCGGCTCGGTTACGAGAGCTTGAAGACGACTGACAGCCGGGACCCACCTGTCAGCGATAGAAAGGAGGGAGGCGCGGCTGGCTCGGGCCGACTGGGCCAAGACGCCAAGATGGGCCGCTGCGGTGCGGTCCGGCCCACGCGGCCGTAGGCGCGGAGAAAACGGGCCGCCCTGAACGGGCCGTCGGCCTCCAGGCGGTAGGTAAGTTGTTTCTTTCTTTTTTTTATTTGTCTATTTTCCAAAACCTTTTCAAATAAATTTTTCTAAGCCAAAGCAAAATAAAATAAATGCACACCACAAAATAAATTAAATGCAACAGCATGAATGCAACACCAAACATATTTTATTATTATTTTAATTTGTCCTTATTTGTTATCCAATTTATTCAAAATTCATTATCTCTAAAATTTGGGTGTTACACAATTGAAATATGATCTTCATAATTTTGATACCAATTGAAAGAGTCTTCACAAGTTGATGCCAATTGGAATATTTGGAGCATTAGCAGTCTCACCAGGAGGTGTGGGATGGGTATTTATAGCCACCCCACACAAACTAGCCGTTGCGGTTCGAAAACTAGCCATTATGACCTGTATAGGTGCGGCACTGACGTTCTGACATGCGGCACTGCCGCGGTGCAACACTGCTGTGAAAATTCGCGACACTACCGCAGCTTTGAAAAACAACACAGGTCACCTCACGGAAAACGCCATAACTTTTTACTCCGAACTCCGTTTTCAGTGATCTTGGACTTTCCGGAAAGCTTGTTTCGAGGGCTATTCAACCCAGCAGAGTACAAAGCTCTAAGATGGATTAGATTCTTGTATCTCATAATGTCTCCTATGGAATGCTCACAAAGATGAGAGATAGCATTAGATTGCACAAGCTAGAGTTTCACAACTAGTGACATTTTTTGGATGTGGAAGGCATGTAGATCACTAATTGCAAAACCTCATAACATAGACTAAATTCCCCCTTTTGATAGTGCATATATATATGGAAGGCAAGAACATATGCACTTTTGGTCAATTTAGTCCAAATAAGGGAATTTAAGCTATATTATGGAGAGTAGCTATTTAAGAGATAAAATTGCAATCCAAATAAATATGAGAGATAACTTTACTCATTTGGATTGAGTTAATGTAGAATACCCATGAGAAACTCATTCTCACCAGGAGACTACACAAATTCACTAGAAGAAAAGGTTAGTCTCAAAGACACAAGACATAGAATGAGCTCCCCCTTAATATGTGCATCAAGTACTCGAATTACTTGTGAAATGCACTTGAATCAGTTTAAGAGTCTAGAGGAATTCATCCTATATCTTGGTCAAGGCTTAACAAATTTGCAATAATTGAAATTATGCCAAAGAAAACATACCACCACCAAGGTAGATAGATCACCACACAAATTTTGATTGTCATGACCATCATAAATGAGACTTCAATGATTTGGATGGCCATAGTTGTCACTTGATGAAAGATAGTAAAATAGAGCTCTTATTATCATCCAAGATCCGTATTACATTCCTAGTTCTTTTTTTACCTAAAGCAACTCACACAAAGAGCAAAAGGTAAAATTCATGAAATTTCAAATTGTGAACTAGGAGTTACCACTCTTTGTTGACAAGATCCTGGGTGATCAATGGGATGGATCAAATGCACTTGATGAGCTCTAGATAGGAGAAATAGCAATAAAAGCCCACTCTTCAATTATTTTATCCAACTCATTCATATCCAGTTCCACTAAAGGATTGGGGCATTCGATCCTAAATCGGGAGCACTTAGTTTATAAAGACCAAGACTTCCTAGAATAATTGTGAAGCACTCAGACAATCCAAAGGAACCATCCATCCTCTTTTGTGATCTTCTTTCTCCAATGTGTGTGACTACTCAACATGAACTTTGAAAGAAACCATTAGTCTCACAAGATATAGTCTAAACTCCCCCTCAATTTGTGCTTACAAGAGTACACAGAGTACACTTATGCACATTATTAACATGAGGTCAAGAGGAAAGTCTACACTATATTCCAACTGATTCAAACTCCTTGAGGTTGCTTGCAGTCTAATTAGTTTCAGCTAGTTGCAGTTGCATCCAATTAATTTCAGCTAGTTTTAACTGATTGTAACTCATTGCTGTTGCTTGTAATTTGATTGCAGCTCCTTTAGACCCTTGTGTGAGTCTTTCTCTTTCATTACAACTCCTTTAGACCAAACTGATGCTTCTCATTTTTACTGATTCTTCATGACCAACTTGAGAGCCAACTTAATCTAGTTGTTTCAATGCAATCTAATTCCAAGCAGTGAGTTTTTTGGATTCTGCCTTCCTTGGAGAAAACATCATATCTCCCAAACTACTAGTCCAATATCTATGAAATTTGATACAGACATGCATATATGAGTTCTCTAACTTCTGTAAAAATTTTAGCTCATTTGGACTTCATTTGGCAGTCAAATCAATTTTCTACCAAAATTGCTAAGGTCTGAAACTGCAGTGCTGAAGCTGACAGAATTCAACTTAAAATTGACTTTCTTCTAAACCAATATTCATGCCAATTGTATAGCAACAAGTACCAGATGTGTATAGCATGCTCACAAAGTTTCAGATCAATTCATTTGTATTTAAACTTTCAAATCCATGCTTGAAGGCAGCCATCTCATATTTCCAATTTTCTGGATAGATTTGATAATTCAAAATTCTTCTCTTCTTCTTATCCAATCTTGAGGTGAATTTGGTTGAGAATACTCACAAGATGTCATTTCCATTCAGTCACCTTATCAATACTTGTAGTCTTGTGAATTCTTTCAGTATAGCTTATCCAACTTAACCTCAAACTAGATTTTATCCAAACTGAGAATTTGGTCTCTTTGGTCTCCAGCAAACTCGTCTTACTTTAGGTGAAGAGTAATCTTCAGACTTGAGATTTATTCAGTTAAGCAAGCACAACCTCTTCTTCTTGAATTTCTATAAATAAGCTCGACACAAGAGGACATTAGTAACACAAGCACTAGTTTCTCATTTAGTAACCCTTTATGTGTGGAAGGCAAGTGGGTTACCAAAATAAAGAAACCTCATAACATAGACTAAATCTCCCTTGATACCTCATGCACACTCTTTTGAGTTGAATGGAAATGTGAATGTGCATGGTTGATCAATTAAGTTCAAAGGGTAGATTTAAGCCATATTATGGTGAGTGACTAGCATAGATAAATCAATTTCAAAGCAACTAGAGAGAATACATCACATAATTTTGGATTGATGACTTTCATATCATAGCACACTCCTTTTGAGAACCTCGTTCTCATTTAGTGAGACTACACAGATCACTTAGAGAAATGTTAGTCTCACAACTCTAGCCATAGAGTAAATCCCTTTTAGTAAGTGCTCTAAGTATTTGAATTTCTCACATAGCACTTTATTCACTTAAGAACTTGAGATTTCACTCTATGTATAGGTCATGGCATCAATAGAGTAATCAAATCGAACTATGCTAAGAAATACTTACAACCGTTAGAGCATGTAGATGGCCATAACATGAGAATGAGAATTTGGCAATCTACCATTTGTCAAGATTCTATCATGTAGAGGCTTCTTGAATTGTGAGTGATAAGTGCCTTTACTTTACTTAAGCTCGATTCTTTATTCTTGGCCTTCTTAAAATTTACTTGTATCCTCCAATGTGAACCAAGTTTCTGAATCCCTCAAACCAACTCATAGTATGCATGGATGAACATAAACTTTCTTCATCTTGAAATTATTGGTTTAAAGTCCACAAAGGAAACTCAAGTCATCTATGTTGCTTGGTGTTGATGACCAATAACCAATGCATATCCTCAAGTGCTTCTTTTATCCTAAGTGGCTACACAAGGCACAAAGGAGTTTAGTTTGAAATAAATTGCACTTGGGATTTTGTTGTTACCATCCCTTTCTGATTGTAATGGATGAGGTGGTCTCTTTATCTTCATCTTGCTCAAAGATGGGTTGTAGGTTTTGTCCATGAATTGGACTGATGTCAGCTGCTACCGTCTAAAGGGGTGCGGCAGTGCTGCTCCTCTGTGCGGCACTGCTGCTGTCTAGCATTGCTGCTTGTGTGAGCGGCACTGCTGCTCGTACTTCAGTAGTAGGCTACAAATTAGCTGTGACATGGGGAGCCTCCACCTTTGTAGCCTGTACTTTGTTGACGGTCCTTAAGTACCAAATATAGTTATCAAATAAATAAAGAAAAGGATCCAAATGCAACCAACACCTAGACTTAGGGTTTTATCTGACAGAATTCCACGAGTTTTGGTGTTTGTCTGTTTCTACAGGGGGTTATCAGAAAATACGGAGGAAAGGCCCACACGTCGGGTTTACATAGAGATAATAACGTGTTCACCGATTTTCTATCATCTAGAAGACTCCAGAAGCCACGAGATCGAACGGGAGGCCGAACGGGCCCGGAGGCAGGGTGCCCGCCCTGCTCCCTAGGGCGCCCACCCTGGCCTGAGAGCCAATCAGGCTCCGTCTCACGGATTATGCTCCACCGACCTAAGGGATCAAGGAAAACCGTGCGATTAATGTCGGTTTGATCCGACGGCCCACGTTCACTTGAGGGGGCTATATAAGCAGGACCCCTGGCCCCTGGAGGAGGCACTCCCTCATTCTCAATTCTTCAAACCCTAATCTTAGGAGGAGAGTCTCTGATCAAGCCCTAGAGCCACCACATCAACTAGATCTCTAGTATAGCATAGCTACATAGGATTAGATCTAGAAGGAGTCAATCTTCGATTGGTTTCCGGATCTGTCAAGAGGATTCTTGGTAATTCCTTTACTGTTCTTCATTGTTTATCTTTGTTCTTCAATATTATGAATACAACTTTGTTCTATTTCAATATATTGATTATGACTATGCTCTACTTGTTTATGTTTGCGATTATATTGTTCTTAGTTTATCGTAGTTATACGCTTGGCTTAGTTAGATTGGAATTATATACATGTTTAGGATCGTATAGCGTTTATCCATCGGATCCATGGGTAAATGATAAATATTGTGTAGGCGTGGTGCTTAGACCATATTTATCTGCGATTGCACCTTATATGCCGGATCGTGGGGTGGTCCGCGATGGTGACAGCTTCGTTGGTTCTTATATAGTCCCCCTCCCGTGTGTAAGGCAGGCAGAGCAACATTATTATGGGGGAGTGATTGCTATGTTTCTCATCTTCCTTGATAATATCACTATGCATGGGCGTAGTCCTTTCTCGCAATGATTGCCAAGTGTACTTGCACTAACTATGATATGCTAGACTTTATAGTTAAGAATAACTTAGGAAATATCCTTGTAGTTCGTCCTAATACCATGCTAATGACTTGCTAGAATATCTGTTGAGGTGCTTATCATTATTATATGTGGCTAGCTGATCAGATTAATTATCTTTGTCACCATTCATACTTTATCTATATTTTATGTGACACTTACCCCTGTATGCAAGAGATAGATGAATGCTCTCACTTATACATGCAATGATTGATACTCATTCCTATATTCCATTCCATAATCAACATTGATATTAGTAATCCCTTCCCAGTGGTAAAAATATAAATAACGATACCTGGAATACTTCCCGGTTAAAATGCTACATCGGTATTAATCTGTGCGCTTGTAGATCTTATTTATTATTTATTTAGAAGAGCAGTTGCATATTTCAATACCGCGTCTCTCATGTCATGCTGGGGATGACAACTTGGCTTAAGTGGCATGAGGGATAGGTTCGGCATTTTTGGCGCCGTTATCAGAATTAGAAAACTAAGTCTACTTTTGGTAATGACGTTAAGAATGCCCAACAAGCATTTTTGGCGCCGTTGCCGGGGAAGGTTGATTTATTAACAAGGAATGAATACGGAATTTGAGTCATCATTCGCATCATTAAGTGATTGAGATCATCAATTCTCCCATACAGATTTACCCCTGTATTTTTCCATTCTTATTGTTTTGCAGGGTGATGTATGAATAAAGGACATCTTCCAGAAAATTTTGTTGACAACCCCGAAGCATTAATCAGAGGGGCAAGAGCCAAGCTCAAGAAGTCAACACTTCGACGCAACACTTCATCCAATCCAGAAGACCGCCGAAGTTTCATCCGGAATTTGTCAACAGAGTTCGCAGCCATGGCGAACAAGACGATCCGCGAGTTCTCAGCTCCCACTACGGACAACATCCGCACTGGACCTGCCGCGGCCATCGACAAGAACTTTGAGCTCAAGCCAGGGCTCATCAACATGGTACAAGCCAACCAGTTTTGTGGGAAGCCGCACGAAGATGCAAGTGCTCATCTCCAACACTTCCTGGAGATTTGCAGCACATTCACTTTATTAGATGTTCCCAGAGACGCCATACTACTTCGCCTTTTCCCATTCTCACTATTGGGGAGAGCGAAGTAGTGGTTCTACGCGACGAAGGATAAGAACACTACGTGGGCACTCTGCTCTATGAACTTTCTGGCTAAGTTCTTTCCCATGGGCAAGACCAATGCTCTCCGTGGGAAGATTACAAGTTTTCTGCAACAACATGATGAATCCGTTCCAGAAGCATGGGAGCGCTTTCAAGATTACATCCTAGAATGTCCCCATCATGGAATGGAGAGCTGTCTACTTATGCAGACTTTCTATCATGGGCTCATCACTAGTGCTCGTGAGACCATGGATGCTGCAGCTAGAGGCGCATTTCTATCACTCACCATACCACAAGCTACAACCCTTGTGGAGAAGATGGCGTCCAACCAAGGTTGGAACGAAGAGAGGACTCAAACACGCAAGAAGGGTGGAGGTATGCACCAGCTCAAGGAGGTAGACATGCTGTCTGCAAAGCTAGACCTACTCATGAAAAAGCTCGATGACAAAGCTGGAGACAAAAGAGAAGTCATGAACGTCTACGACTCTCACATGACTTGTGAGGAATGTGGAGACACTGGACACTCAGGCAATCACTGCCATGAGATGCTTGAGGATGCAAGGTACATCAACAACAACAACAACTACAACCGTCCTCAACAAAATCAAGGTTGGAATCAACAGAGGCCTAACTACTCAGGTAACTACTCAGGTAATTATCAAGGTAATAACTCTTACAACAACAATAATAATTTTCCACCCCTGAGAGAGTTAGTGTCTAATCAAGGAAAGCTAATGGATAACTTGTCTAAGAAATTGGCATCCAATGATAAAATACTAGAAAACATAAATAATAGAATGGATAATTTCTCTACTGCCATCAAAAACCAAATTAGCTTTAATAAAATGATTGAATCTCAGTTAAATCAAATAGCTGCTGCTGTTCCTGCTACTAACCCCGGTATACCATCACAACCGGAAGGATTAGAATCTGCAAATCTTGTAGACATGTTTGATGCAGGTAACTATTGGAGTAATCCCGTTGTTGGAGTACATAATGACCTTCTGCCAGTCAAGAGAGGCGATCCAGGATGCCCCGTCATCCCGATCTCCATCGGCATGGTGGACTTCCCAGAAGCACTCTGTGACTTTGGCTCCAGCGTCAACATTATGCCCAGGGTACTCTATGAAAAATTCTTTACATATCCTTTATCAGAAACAACTATGTGTTTGCAGCTTGCAGATCGGACACTAAGCTTTCCTAAAGGAATATTAAAGAACATGTGTGTCCGAGTTGGTACCTCGTACGCTCCAGCTGACTTCGTGGTGATAGAGACCGGGTCCGATGAGAGGTCACCAGTTATTCTGGGAAGGCCATTCCTGAACACCTCGAGAGCTGTCATCTACGCCAGCGCTGCGAAGATCAACTTCAACATCAAGGGGAGGAAGGAGACGTTTTCCTTCAAGAACAAGATTACACAAATCCCAGAGCAACCCCAACATGAACCAAGGAAGAGGACCAACAAGAGGATCAAGCAGAACAAGAACAACCAAGGATGGACCGAATCAGCTAAGATGGTCACTGCAGTTCAAGGAGGTCAAGACCGACGACCCAAGTCACCGTTCCTAATCAAGAAGGACGACCCAGGTATGCCAAGCATTGAGTGCTGAATCAATGGATACTCCTTTCAGAAGGCGCTCTGCGACACTGGATCAGGCGTCAACATAATGGCCACAGTCACCTATCAGCTCTTGTACGGAACCATGCCCTTAAAACCAACATACACTTAGCTTCAGATGGCAGATCAGACATCCCGAAAGGTCGAAGGTATAGTAACCGATGTCCCTGTTAAAATTAACGATCATTTTGTCCATACAGACTTTCAGGTCATTGACATGGGAGACGACGAGTACGATCCACCCATCATCCTAGGAAGACCGTTTCTAGGCACCGTCAAAGCAATCATCTACATTGGAACCGGAGAAGTCCATATGCATTTCCCCTCTGAGAAGGTACGCCGCTACTTTAATGACCCTAACTATATAGTTGAAGATTCTAAGCAGGTCAGGACAAGAAGAAGGCGACGTAACCGTAACCAAAGGAGGCAAACCATCAAGGACGTATGGGCAGACTATGAAGGAGAGGTCATAAGGCCCGAGGATACACAACAGGAGACCGAAGCACCAAGTCGGGTATGGAAAGCGAAGACAGTTACACAAGAAGAGGAGGCGCTGCCGGAACCACCGTCTACGCCACCCAAATCCCAGGACAACTAAGAAGAAAAGAAGTCCTGTTCGGAGGACTTAAAAACACCGAACGCCGTGCCAAGAGAATTCAGGAAGATTAGCATATGGAGGACATCCTAATCGCTGTCAGGGTGCTGCCGACATTCAAATACACCTCTGCACCTGCTAGCTACATCAGAAGAAATTACGTCAAGATCCAGCTTGGGGGAGAGCACCCCCATTTATCCCGATAAGTATTTTTATCTACGGTTATACCTATGCTTTATTAAAATAAAAAGATGCATAATCATGAAAACCCAAAATAAATATTTTGTGTTTATTTGCTTAGTTTAATAAATAAATAAAGTAGCTATGCTAAACTGAATCTTGAAAATAAAACTCTAGCATGGATATGATGAATAGTTGCTCTGCCTAATTTTCAAATTTGTTCTCTCTCTAGTTTAGACATAACTGTTATAATTTAAAACTGGCTCTAAACCTGAACTAGTGGGAAGAGAACTTGATCTGAAGTCTAAGTTGTTAACGGATATGATATGGGAAGGTTGAGCTGCTGTTTATCTGTTCCTAGAGATGCTAGAATTCTGGAGAATTTTATCTTTGAAAATCTTTAAAATGTTGCATGATGAGTTCCTGTATGATGAGAGTTTAAATTCCTACCACAGCCATATATACATGCTTGTTAGAATAAGAGCCGCACTTTTACTACTTACTGCTTATGGGCATTGAGTGTGGTCAAGTTGTGTAGACCCTTAGGAACTTGTCATGTGGTTAAAATCAAGATTCACTTGCACGTTCCCTCATACATGCTGCTTCTACTCCGGAAGTACGCATCCACATATATCCACTCATTTCCATCTCCAGATTCACCCAAAATTATTCTACTCCTGACCCGGGAGAGAATAGCCAAAAACATTATCCCATTCCTGTTATTCCCTGTGAAGTTAATGCTCAAGTCATTTCTACTACCACTTGCTATATTTTCAAAAGAGGGAGATTGCTCTAAAAAAAATATAAAAACGAGGAAATAAAAAGGAGCAAGTGCTCGGAACCTCGAAGAAAGAAAAAGTGAGACGAGAGGTAAAAATGGACAAGTGTCCGACAGTAGAATTAGGGGTACAAGATACCCACCTGAGAGAAAAAAAAAAGAGAGAAGAAAAAAAATAGAGCATCTCATTCCCCTCAAAAGTTTCAAAAAGCAAGAAAGGTATGTATTCCCTCAAAAAGAGCATTAGACTTTTGTTATCACCATCATCACCATACACCACTCATTCACCACACATGCACATCTTGATTTGACTTATTGACTTGTTTCTCTAGATCCATGGTTTGACTATGCAATAAATATTCTATGAGTATGTATACTGTATCTCCCACCTATGAGCTCCAGATATCAAAGCCTTATTAGAGTAGGGTGAGAGAGAAGGCCATGTCACTACGCCTTATACCATAAATACCACATACTTTGAGAGAGAAGGCATATACCATTACTGCCTTGGTAAGGATCCAGAAATACCACAAAAGAGAGATCTGAGAGAGTCATACAAGGAATCTCTGAGTTTTATTTGAAAAATTTGCAAAAAACTCCAGAGCTATAGCTGATCAAGAATAAGAGACATGGCGTTTGACTAGACCGTTCTATCTTTTAACCACTCAAGATGCAGGTGACGGTTGCAAGCCCCATGGTGAAAGGTAAAATGAGTAAGTTTTAAGTCTTGATAGTTTACTCTAACTCAGGGATGAGACCTTATTTGAAAGCATATGTACCGTCAACGTTCAAAGACGTTGCAGCAACTTCTAATCCATAATGAGTCTATCCTTGCTCAGGGACGAGCAAGAGGTAAGCTTGGGGGAGTTTGTTGACGGTCCTTAAGTACCAAATATAGTTATCAAATAAATAAAGAAAAGGATCCAAATGCAACCAACACCTAGACTTAGGGTTTTATCTGACAGAATTCCACGAGTTTTGGTGTTTGTCTGTTTCTACAGGGGGTTATCAGAAAATACGGAGGAAAGGCCCACACGTCGGGTTTACATAGAGATAACAACGTGTTCACCGATTTTCTATCATCTAGAAGACTCCAGAAGCCACGAGATCGAACGGGAGGCCGAACGGGCCCGGAGGCAGGGTGCCCGCCCTGCTCCCTAGGGCGCCCACCCTGGCCTGAGAGCCAATCAGGCTCCGTCTCATGGATTATGCTCCACCGACCTAAGGGATCAAGGAAAACCGTGCGATTAATGTCGGTTTGATCCGACGGCCCACGTTCACTTGAGGGGGCTATATAAGCAGGACCCCTGGCCCCTGGAGGAGGCACTCCCTCATTCTCAATTCTTCAAACCCTAATCTTAGGAGGAGAGTCTCTGATCAAGCCCTAGAGCCACCACATCAACTAGATCTCTAGTATAGCATAGCTACATAGGATTAGATCTAGAAGGAGTCAATCTTCGATTGGTTTCCGGATCTGTCAAGAGGATTCTTGGTAATTCCTTTACTGTTCTTCATTGTTTATCTTTGTTCTTCAATATTATGAATACAACTTTGTTCTATTTCAATATATTGATTATGACTATGCTCTACTTGTTTATGTTTGCGATTATATTGTTCTTAGTTTATCGTAGTTATACGCTTGGCTTAGTTAGATTGGAATTATATACATGTTTAGGATCGTATAGCGTTTATCCATCGGATCCATGGGTAAATGATAAATATTGTGTAGGCGTGGTGCTTAGACCATATTTATCTGCGATTGCACCTTATATGCCGGATCGTGGGGTGGTCCGCGATGGTGACAGCTTCGTTGGTTCTTATATAGTCCCCCTCCCGTGTGTAAGGCAGGCAGAGCAACATTATTATGGGGGAGTGATTGCTATGTTTCTCATCTTCCTTGATAATATCACTATGCATGGGCGTAGTCCTTTCTCGCAATGATTGCCAAGTGTACTTGCACTAACTATGATATGCTAGACTTTATAGTTAAGAATAACTTAGGAAATATCCTTGTAGTTCGTCCTAATACCATGCTAATGACTTGCTAGAATATCTGTTGAGGTGCTTATCATTATTATATGTGGCTAGCTGATCAGATTAATTATCTTTGTCACCATTCATACTTTATCTATATTTTATGTGACACTTACCCCTGTATGCAAGAGATAGATGAATGCTCTCACTTATACATGCAATGATTGATACTCATTCCTATATTCCATTCCATAATCAACATTGATATTAGTAATCCCTTCCCAGTGGTAAAAATATAAATAACGATACCTGGAATACTTCCCGGTTAAAATGCTACATCGGTATTAATCTGTGCGCTTGCAGATCTTATTTATTATTTATTTAGAAGAGCAGTTGCATATTTCAATACCGCGTCTCTCATGTCATGCTGGGGATGACAACTTGGCTTAAGTGGCATGAGGGATAGGTTCGATATTTTTGGCGCCGTTATCAGAATTAGAAAACTAAGTCTACTTTTGGTAATGACGTTAAGAATGCCCAACATACTTCTTGTGGTCTTATATCACCAATGGCTATTTGCTTGATTGCCTCACAGGGTGGTTCCTCATACCTACAACATGAACAAGATCTTGCTCTACTAGAGAGCCATTAAAAGCATCATATGGCAAATGATTTGTTTAAACTTTATGTACTCTAGCCACTCCTAATAATTCACAAACACACATATTTGTGAACTACTAGAGACTACACAAGTTAAGTGGCTAGCTAGCAAGGGTTAGGTACTAGTTACTGAGGTGAGTATGAAGTTAGAAATATATCCATTAATTTATCATTGGGTCCATTTTGAGAGGATATACAATATGAATAAGATTGATAGCTTGATATGATATTTTCAATAAACTTGCTCAAGCACCCCAAGGCTTCATACCACCTTCAAGTACCTACAACACTCATCAAGCAAAACTTGGTACCCAAATTATGTTGGGTCCATCAAGGTTAGTCACAAAAGACTTAGGCACCCAAATGGCCTTTGTGCTACCACGTGGTGAACCAATCACCTTTCTAGCACAAGTGTCATTTTTGGGCCTCCTAAGCAAATTTAAAGTAATTGAGGAGTTGAGCTTAGGAGTATTGGGGTGCTTGAGCAAGTTAGATGTCCTTTGCCTCGGCAAGTGTAGCAAATGCGGCGCTCAATCTTGTAAGACATCTTCTTATCTTGCTTCTTGTTTTCTACCTTGCTAATGAGCCTCTTTCTTGATGACACAAGGCTTTCACTTTTCTTGTTAGCACATGAGCCAATTTCATGTCCCTTCTCATTGCAACCACAACACTTCCTGTTGTTTCTTCTTATCTTCTTCTTTGGAAGTGTGGCTTGGTCATCAACCTTGTTGGAACACATAGAGGCATTGTGTCCCATGTTGGAACACTTGAGGCACTTGACATGAGCTATTTTCTTCTTCTCTTGAATCTTGCTCATGCCTTTGTTTTCTTTCTTCAAGGAGCAATCTCTTACATGGTGTCCCTCTTTCTTGCACTTGAAGCAAGTGATGAGAGTCTTCTTTGGTTGAAGTTGCACCTTGGTGGCCTTGGGGGCTTTGCTGTTCTGCCCAGGTGCAGCACTACCGCATCCTGGAACCTCAGTAGCCTTGAGCTAAACAGCTGCATTTTGGACAGATTACACTTCTTCAAGTTTTCCCTTGACTCTGCCACTGTTGGACTTGTGACCTTCTTGATGGGGCTTGATGCATGCTACGGTTGATCCCTTCTTACGCTTCTTCACCATGTCTTCACAGTTATCTTGAGAAGGTTGAGCATTGCACTTGCCCTTCCATTGAATCAAGTCCCTTCTTAGCATCTCAACCTCTTCCTTGAGCTCTTCATTTTCTTTTGTAATGGAATCATCACAAGTTTCTATAAGTACATACTCAATGAAAGGTTGGCTTGCTTGAGAGCAATAATTGTTAGCACATGATAAAATATATGGAACTTATGTACATGTGCACTTGTGAGTGTGAGGTTGGTATGATTTTACTGTTGTTATCACAACCTCATGAGCAATTTCTAACATGAGATGAGATTCAACAAGCTTCTCATGAGAGCACAAGATCCCATCATGACTTTCTTGTAAAGTCTCATTCTTGCTAGTGAGCCTCTCCACTTTGTACTTGAGCATATTATTCTCATCTTCTAATTGAGCAACACGAGATAGAGAGTTAATAGTATGAGTTTGCTCAATTGACAAGTTTTCATACCTTTTGACCAAATTGACATCAGAGCACTTAAGCTTTTCATGCTTTTTGGTCAACTTCTCCAAGCATTTGATCTTGTTGATGAGAAACCCTTCTTGCTCGTGAAGTGTTTCTTCTTGCTCCTGAATTTTCTCTATGAGCTTGAGCACCATCAACTTGCCTTTCTTGCTTAGACGTGCCAAGTGTTGATTGAACTCATCATCATCACTTTCATCTTCACTCTCACTCTCACTTTCACTTTCACTTTCACTTTCACTCTCACTCACTTGCCACACTCTTCTCTTTCTTTGCCATGAGACCCACATGAGAAGTGGCATAGAGAGTTGAGCTTAGTGGTGAGGTGGTGTCGGTACCTACAAACTAGGGGTACCCACAATCAACGATTAAGAAAAACAAAACACTATCCACAAACAAAACAGAGCCAAAATAGCGGACGGGACACCTCGACTACGTTCCGACTCGTACGAGGCACCCTCGACGGGACGCCTCGACCGCGTCCCGACTCGTACGAGGCCCGTTCGACAAGGCATCTCGACTATCGGCAAATCTCCGACTCGCACGACCCTGGGTCAGACCACTCAACCCATCTTATCCACCTACTCTGAGGCAAAACTCAGAGCATTTAATGCAACTACCTACTACCTCCTACCGTCATGGCTACAGCTGTGACCAACGTGGAAGCAATGCCGGTGTCAGGCCTCACTTTTTACTGCCCATCCCGGGATGGGAGGTGAAAACCTATCACTATACACACCATACCGCATACTGTTTTGCCACCGATTACCCTCAAGGGAGGATACGACAAGGTCCGTACCCCACGATCTCGGGGACTCGACCTTATCCACCCGTCCTCGACCCGGCCTCGACCTAGCCTCGACCCACTGCCGGTCAACAAGGAAGAAAGGCCGACGTGGCACAGGACTCGGGGTCTTTTCACCATCTCACCCTCTACGTCACCATGGTGTCCAGGGATGGCTGGCCATTCCTAGGGCACGTCGCTACAGCCACCTCCATATGGATCGACAAAACTTCACCTCAAGGCACCCCGGCGTCCCGGCCTCCTCTTACCCTATAAAAGGGCAGGCCAGGGCTCTACAAGGGGCAACGGACAAGGCAAGACGCAAGCCAGAAGCCACGCTCAAACAAGCAAAGGCACACCACCCACAGATCAACATCTCAAGCAATCTCCCTTGTACTCTCACTTTTCCTTTGTGACTTGGGCTCAGTTCCCTCTCTCATAGCTTATAACCCCTACACAAGCACTTCGGTGCAAGGAAATACAATACTCCCCCCTCCCCGCTAGACGTAGGGCCTTCTTTTGCCCGAACCAGGATAAATCCCCGTGTATTCTCCTTGCATCACCATCCAGATTAGGGACACACAGCACTCACTCGTTGGCTTAGGACCCCCACGGGACCAAACGCGTGAGCCGCCAGACGATGACGAGCCTAGTGCAACCACCGTCATCGCCTTGCGGAGGACGATGGGATTCCCCAATCCGGCGCCTCTCAGCCAGACGCCAACACGGATTTCCTCACTGAGGATCTGTGTAGGATGAGCTTGGCTGAGGGTAAGATGCCGACAGGGAGTTCCACTGCTCTACCGCCTGGTGTGATACCACCGCCACCCAGTTCGACTACGCCGGCACAAGGAACGATGCCTTCATCAGCATTTCTGTTTGGGCTAGACTCTGTTGCCCGGGCGTACGCTTCTTCTGTAGGCACCAACATGAGTGCTTACGAGGAACTCCCCGGACACCATCTATGCTCCACTCTCGACCTTGTTGCATCCACGCCAGCTTTCGAGTACCTAGACTCTACGGAGACCCCAAAAACGGAGCCCCGTGCAACTGCTTCCCGACGTTACGACCCCAGAGACAGACGACCTCACATGCACCCATCATACTACTACTTCAGCGCTCCTGACTCTGACTCTGCCGATGACACCTATGACCTGACCCGCGAGTGCTTCCACATCGATGGAATTAGCACGTCGAATTCGGAGGATGAGGCACCCGTTGAAGGAAGGAACACGCCACCTCAGGTCGAGCTCCCTGCCGAGCAGGATGAGGCTCAATTCCTTGCGGATCAAGGAACGCAACTCGAGCAAATCCACGAGTTGTAGGATAGGCTTGACGAGGAACGAGAAAACCTGCGTCTGCTACAGTGAACCCTCGAGCAAGAGCACATGGCACGCGCACATGGCGGAGGAGCTCGAGAAAGAGCTCGCGACGTCAATCGTCGCATCATCAAGGATCGAGCGATCGACCCCCCGGTTTTCGGTTGAGCCAGCCAGAACGTGGTCGCCGCCGCCATGCTCCTTCGTAACATGCCCGAGCCATCGAACCCCGACGCTCGTCGAGCCCGAGATGAAATCCGAGGACTCCTCGAGACCGCTGCCATGTAGCAGGCCGAGAGTTCCAACTCGAGGCGACGTGGGCCCGCCTCAGAGCAGCCTGTCGAGCCCTCCCGACATGAGAGAGAGGCCTCGGTTCATCCCGAGCACGCCCAACGGAACAGGACGGCCCCTGTCCCTGAGCACATCACTGACGACCGTGAACTTCGAGATACCCGTGGCGACATCGTCGAGTGCCGGACGCGCAAACACGGTGATGGTGTGGCTCGAGGCTACCACGTGCACAGAGGCGGGCGCTACAACAGCTCAGAAGATCGAAGGCCTTCACCCGAACCACCGGGTCCCTGGGTCTTTAGCAAGGCCATTCGTGAAACAATACTCCCGGCTTGGTTTCGCCCCCCCACGACTCTTACCAAGTACAACAGCGAGACCAAACCTGAACTTTGGCTCGCTGACTTCCGCTTGGCATGTCAGTTGGGCGGGGCCACCGACGACCGGGTCATCATCCGGCAACTCCCCCTGTTCCTGTCGGACGCCGCTCGAGCCTGGCTCGAGGATCTCCCACCTCGATAGATCCACGACTGGGACGACCTCGTGAGGGTGTTCGAGGGAAACTTCAAGGGAACCTACATGCGCCCCGGCAACTCGTGGGACCTCCGAAGCTGCAAGTAGAAGCCGGGTGAATCCCTCCGGGATTACATCCAGCGTTTCTCCAAGCAATGCACTGAGCTCCCCAACATCACCGACTCCGACGTTATCATGGCCTTCCTCTCTGGCACCACCTGCAAAGAGTTGGTCCGAGAGCTGGGCCGCAACACCCCCATCACTGCCAACGGTTTGATGGACATCATCACCAACTTCGCCGCCGGCAAGGAGGCAGTTGGTGCCATCTTTGGTGGTGATCAGGACAAGGGGAAGCACAAGGTGGATGATCCCGTGAGCTCCAGCCGAGGCTCAAAGAGGAAGAACAGGAAGAAGAAGAACTAGTAGGGCAAGCTCGAGGCCCCGGCCGACGACCTTGTCGCTGGTGCTGATCGCAAGAAACCTCAAGGGCCCCCGGCGGGGGCATGTTCGACAAAATGCTCAAAGAGCCGTGTCCCTACCACAAGGGGCCCACAAACCACAACCTTGAGGACTGCCACATGCTCCGAAGATATTTTGAAGGCATAGGCGTCAAGAAAGATGACAAAAAGGAAGATCCCAAGGGAGACGACCAAGACGAGGGGTTCCCCGAGATCCACGACTGCTTCATGATATACGGAGGACCCTCGATGCACCTCTCGACGCGCCAGCGCAAGCGAGAACGTCGAGAGGTTTTCTCCGTGCAGCCGGTAACCCCCCTCTTCCTTGACTGGTCTGACGTGGCCATCACTTTCGACCGTGATGATCACCCAGACTACGTCTCCAATCCCAGGGTCTACCCGCTTGTTGTCGATCCCATCATCGCCAACACACGCCTCACCAAGGTGCTCATGGATGGTGGCAGCAGCCTTAACATCATCTACACCCAGACCCTCGACCTCCTAGGGATTGCGAGGATGCGCCTCCAACCCAGCGTCGGGGGCTTCCATGGAGTCATGCCAGGAAAGCGAGCAGAGCCCGTCGGCTGGGTCGACCTGCCTATCTATTTTGGCACTCCCACCAACTTCAGAAAAGAGACTCTCACTTTCGAAGTGGTTGGGTTCCGTGGAACATATCACGCCATCCTTGGGCGCCCATGCTATGCCTGGTTCATGGCGGTCCCAAACTACACCTACCTCAAGCTCAAGATGCTAAGCCCCAACGGTGTCATAACGGTCGGGCCCTCATACGAGCACGCCTACGAGTGCGACGTCGAGTGCGTCGAGCACGGAGAAGCCGCCTTGGTGTCAGCAACCTTGGCGGCGGACCTCGACGGTCTGGCCAACGAGATCCCCGACCCCAAGCGCCACGCCGGCAGCTTCGAGCCCACAGAAGACGTCAAGCTTGTGCCCCTCGACCCCGCCGACCCAACGGGAAAGGCGTTGAGCATCAGCGCCACCCTCGATCCCAAATAGAAAACAGTGCTCGTCGACTTTCTCCGCGCAAACGTCGACATCTTTACGTGGAGTCCCTCGGATATGCCGGGCATACCTAGGGAAGTCGCCGAGCACGCCTTGGAGATCCGAGCCGGCTCCAAACCGGTGAAGCAACGCTTGCGCCGCTTCGACGAGGAGAAGCGCAAGGTCATCGGTGAGGAGATACACAAACTGCTGGAGGTCGGATTCGTCAATGAGGTTCATCATCCCGAGTGGCTAGCTAATCTCGTGTTAGTTAAGAAAAAGAGTGGGAAGTGGAGGATGTATGTAGACTATACTAGTTTAAATAAAGCATGTCCAAAAGTTCCTTTCCCTTTACCACACATTGATCAAATCGTTGATTCCACTGTGGGATGTGAAACTCTTTCGTTCTTAGATCCATATTCCGGCTATCACCAGATCAAAATGAAGGAGTCCGACTAGCTCGCGACTTCATTTATCACCCCATTCGGCATGTATTGCTATGTTACTGTGCCCTTCGGTCTCCGGAACACAGGGGCTACACACCAGTGATGCATGCAACACGTTTTTGGGGAACACATCGGACCAACCGTCGAGGCTTACGTCGATGATATCATTGTCAAAACCAAAAAGGCCGATAATTTGATAAATGACCTCGACGTTGCGTTCAAGTGCCTCCGGGCAAAGAACATTAAGCTCAACCCCGAGAAATGCGTTTTCGGCGTTCCTCGAGGCATGCTTCTAGGGTTCATCGTTTCTGAGCGTGGCATCGAGGCCAACCCAGAAAAGATCGCTGCAATAACCAAGATGGGCCCTATCCGAGATCTGAACGGCGTATAGAGGGTCACGGGCTGCCTAGTTGCCCTCAGTCGCTTCATTTTGCGCCTCGGTGAAAAAGCGCTCCCACTGTATCGTCTCCTAAAGAAATCAGAACACTTCTCGTGGACCCTCGAGGCCGAGGAAACTCTTGCAAAGCTCAAAGCTACACTCTCTAACTCACCGATCCTCGTCCCTCCGACCCCAGGGGAACCCCTCCTACTTTATGTCGCCGCAACGACACAAGTAGCAAGTGCGGTCTTGGTTGTCGAGAGGGCAGAGGAAGGACATACCTTGCTCGTCCAGAGACCGGTCTACTTCATTAGCGAGGTGCTCTCGAAAACCAAGGTTCGCTACCCGCAGATCCAAAAGCTGCTGTACGCCATCGTCTTAATGCGGCGCAAACTCTGTCACTACTTCGAGGGCCATCCGGTGACTGTGGTTTCTTCTTTCCCTCTGGGAGAGATAGCCCAGAACCGGGAAGCCTCGGGTAGGATAGCCAAGTGGGCGGTCAAGCTCATGGGTGAGACCCTCTCTTATGCGCCGCGCAAAGCCATCAAATCCCAAGTACTAGCAGATTTCCTAGCGGAGTGGACCGACACTCAACTTCCTCTGGTTCAGCTCCAGGCTAAGCTTTGGACCATGTACTTCGACGGGTCGCTGATGAAAACAGGGGCAGGCATGAGTTTGCTCTTCATCTCACCCCTCGGAGTCCACATGCGCTATATCATCCGGCTCCATTGTCCTGCCTCCAACAACGTCGCCGAATACGAGGCGCTCGTCACGGGCTTGCGAATCACCGTCGAACTAGGGGTCCGACACCTCGATGTTCGAGGTGACTCTCAGCTCGTAATCGACCAGGTCATGAAGAGCTCGAGCTGCCGTGATCCCAAGATGGAGGCCTACTGTGAAGAGGTACGGCGCCTTGAAGACAAGTTCCATGGCCTCGAGCTCAACCACATCGCACGCAGGTATAATGAGGCTGCTGATGAACTCTCAAAATCATGTCCTGTCGAACTACGGTTCCACCAGACGTTTTCGCGAGAGATCTCCACCAACCATCCGTCAACATCGGGGCGGACGGAGATGTCGACGGGCCGTCACTCGACCCCCCACCTGAGGCAGAAGCCCCCTCGACCGGGGCCGAGGGCATGCAGGTGGACAGCTCGACCCCACCAGCCAACCCCGAGCCTGACTGGCGTACTCCGTACCTCGACCATCTCGCTCGAGGGGACCTCCCCTCGGATAAGATCGAGGCTCGACAGATCGCTCGCCGGGCCAAATCCTTTGTGATATTTGGCGACAGTAGGGAGCTGTATCGCTGCAGCCCTACTGGCGTCCTCCAACGCTGCATCACAAATGAGGAAGGTAGGAACCTGCTCAATGATCTACACTCGGGGGCTTGTGGTCATCACGCAACGCCTCGAACCCTTGTCAGAAACGCTTTCCGACAAGGTTTCTATTGGCCGACCGTAGTCTCCAACGCTGTCAAGCTAGTACGCTCCTGCAAAGGCTGCCAGTACTATGCGAGACAAACCCATCTTCCGGCTCACGCCCTGCAAACTATCCCCATCACGTGGCCGTTCGCTGTTTGGGGGCTCGACCTAGTCGGACCCCTGAAAAGGACAATTGGGGCTTCACCCACTTGCTCGTTGCCATTGACAAATTTTCCAAGTGGATCAAGGCCCGTCCTATCACCAGCATCAGGTCTGAGCAAGCTGTGCTCTTTTTTACCGACATCGTCCACCGCTTTGGGGTTCCCAACTGCATCATCACGGACAATGGCACCCAATTCACTGGTAAAAAGTTTCTAGATTTCTGCGACAACCACCACATCCGTGTGCTCTGGTCGACCGTAGTTCATCCAAAAATAAATGGCCAAGTAGAACGTGCCAACGGCATGGTCCTACAAGGCCTGAAACCCAGAATCTTTGACAAGCTAAACAAACACGGCAAGAAATGGGCTGCCGAGCTTCCCTCGGTCCTGTGGAGCCTAAGAACAACGCCGAGTCGAGCCACGGGGTTCACTCCGTTCTTCTTAGTCTATGGATCTGAGGCTATGCTCCCAACTGATGTAGAATACGGATCCCCGAGGTTGAAGGCCTACAACGAGAAAAATAACGACACCACAAGAAAGGACGCCCTCGACCAGCTCGAGGAAGCCTGTGATGTGGCTCTGTTGCATTCTGCTAGGTATCAGCAGAGTCTCCGACGCTACCACGACAGACACGTCCACAGGCGCGACCTCAATGTTGGTGACCTAGTGCTACGGCGAAGCCAGAACACCAAGGGACGACACAAGCTCACGCCGCTGTGGGAAGGGCCATACATCATCGCAGAAGTATTAAAGCCTGACACCTACAAGCTATCGAACGAGAAGGGCGAAATCTTCACCAACGCTTGGAACATTGAACAGCTACGTCGCTTTTTCCCTTAAAAGGCCTCGAGGCTCTGTAAATTCTTTTCAATCTCATCAATAAAGAATACAACGGTGTTCAAAGCTTTGTTTTCATAACAACCAGGAAGGATCGACTCTGTTTTCTCATAATCGACCCTCCCTCAGGGGCTACAAGGGGGGAACCCCCTGTCCCCGAAAAAACTCGTATTCTTTTTCAAAAAAGAGAGCTGTCACTTAAGTCGACAACGCCGTGGGAACACCCTAAGGCTCAAAGGGCCGTCGAGCCGTGAGATCACTTACGCCTCCGAGGCTACGATACCTCCACTCACCCCTCACGCCTAGAGGTGTGACCGCACGCTAAGTAGACCTAGTAACGGTTCATAACTTTGAAAAAGCTTACACCCCCGTCCGCTTCAAATCAAGTTCTTACACGATCTGCAAGGCTACAAACGCACCCTAAAGCTCGAGGGCAGTCGAGCCGCGAGATCACTTACGCCTATGAGGCTACAGTACCTCCACTCGCTCCTTTACGCTAAGGGGCGTGACCGCACGCTAAGTAAATCATGCGAGAACGTGATTCAAGCGATAGCGGGAAGGAAAAACTCAAAACTTAACGATCAGTACAAGTTCACACTTAAGCGTTTCAAGGCCCTTGAGGCCACTACGACCAAAGTTACAAACACTAACTTATTACATGGGCCTCCATGCCCAGGTTCGGCTCACAGGCCCTCGTCGTCGGCAGGCGGAACCACCTCGACCTCAAAGAGCTTGGCCAGGCGACTTCTAGGCTCCTCAGCGGCTTCGATTAGACCCAGGCAGGTGGTTTCATTCTCCTCGTCCGTCCGATCCAGATCCATGATGAAGCCATTAGCGACGAGGTCCATGTCATACACAAATCCGGACCGAATGACCGCTAGAGCCCTCTTCACGCCGTGATGCAGCCCGCCTCGTATCCTCTCGCGAACGAGGCGGCCCAGCGCCACCATCCGACGGACGAAGGAGTTCCCCGGGGCGTCCTCCTCGGTGTCGGCGTCGGGCTCGACCCCTAGGCCGTCGCACACGGAGGTGATGGCACCCTGAAGCAACTGAGTCCGCCGGATCTCCGCCTCGAAGAGGTTCTGGAACGAGGAGGCCGTCGCCTGAGCCACCTGCTACTCCTTCTCCAACTCTGGAACACAAGTATCAAGTTAGCGCAAGCCTGGGACCTCGACACCAAGGCCACTGTACAACAAGAAGCTTACCCTCAGAATGGGTCTGCCAACCCACGACCTCGTCGCGCAGCTCCCCGCACGTCTTCTCAGATGCTTGAAGAGCCTCGTCCCTGTCGTGGAGCGCCGCCCTCAGCACCTCAACCTCCCGACCAGCGCCTGAGAGAGCCTCGTCCCTCTCTCGGACCGTCCCCGACAACGTCACAACCTCGCTTTCCAAGGTTCTGATGCGGGTGGACGCCATCCCGACCTGGATGTTGAGGGCATCACGCTGGCCACCGACTAAGGCGATGTCCTCCTCGAGCTCCTTCATGCGTGCTAATAATGGCGCAAGGTCCTCATGGGCTTTGGCAGCCTCTTCCCGAGCCCTTGCCGCGTCGTCACGAGCCTTGGCCTCGGCCTCCCAGGCCTGCGCCGCCTCTTCCCTAACCGCCGTGTAGGCGACGCGAAGCTCAGCCGTCTCGATGCTCTGCTGGGATAGCCATTCGTTGGCTTCCGTGACCAAGGCCCATTGACGGGCGAGCGCCGCCCACACGCCACTCTCGTGACGAATGAAGAGTGACTTGCAACGGGAATGCTCCTTGAGCTCCTGACCATGGTTAAAACCCAAAAATTAGAACCAAGGAAAAGGGAGGGATAAAGCACAAACAAAAAATTACTGAATCCGGCTTACCTCGAAGGCCTCCGACATGCCCCATGCCAGGGTGTCTGAAACCACACGTAGGGACTGCATCGTGTGCTTTCGGAGTCCCTCGAGGTACTCCCAGTGGTGCACCTCATCCTTGTCGTCAAGCGTGAAGAAGGGCTCGGCGCTAGGGTTGGATGCGTCCCTAAATTCGAGGGTCGACCTCCCCCAGTGCGGAAGCTCCTCCTCCGCCCGCACGAGTGCCAACCCGGCAAAGTCTGGCCACCCGACCGATGCCTCAGCCTAGTCACCCTCCAACGCCGCAGAGGTACCGGCCCGATCTGCGGCCTCGGCCGCCTCGACGTCCGCCACCTGCTTCCCCTTGTCGGTAGGGGAGTCGTCGAGGGTGAGGTCGATCAGGGCTGAGGTCGACCCTTGCGGCGGGGCTGGTACCTCGGCTACCGGCACCACCGCCTGGACGATGGGCGGTGGCGGACCGCCCCTCTTTCCACCTCGACCGCCGGCTCCGCCAGCCGGTCCTGCTGCGGCTGCGGCTCCTCCGGTTGCGCCGCCTCCTGTCCCGCCTCCGGCGGGGCCTCCACCACCTCCTGTTCTTCTTCAACATCCGCTCGCCCCGCGTCACGGACGGAAGTTTCGGCCTCGGTGGCCTCGATGGACTCCTGGGTGGTCGTTGTCGACCCAGGCTCCGGCCCACCAGTGCCGGGCGCCTCAAGCCCGGCACCGCTGGGGACCATCGCTTCCGCCGGACCCGACCCCCGCGCGGCGAGGTCAGAGCCGGTGACCTCCTGGGCGCACGTCCCCACCTGGGCAGCCGCCTCCCACTGCTTTAGCCACTCCGTTGCAGCCTAGAGCCTCACGACCCAGTCGGCGTCGTCGGTCGCCGTTTGCATTATTATGGCGGCGCCCGATCGGAGCGCCTTCATGGGAGTTGGACCCGCGAGCTCCGCCTTATGCTTGTGCCTGAGGAATAAATAAATGCGTCAGAATAAAAAATGGGACCATCGATCACAAAAAATAGGGCAGAAAAGCTTACCCAGATAAGGGGAGCAGGGGCCTAGACCCCGGCGGGCCAGAGCCACCCGACGGCGCCTGCAACGGCCCTACCGTCGAGCCTCCTATTGGCCGGGCGCTCCTCGGAGCCCTAGCTAGTGGAGCATCCAGGGTCCTCTGTGCCGCCGAGGCTAGCTGGCCTCGGGTCCTCACGCCCGTCGACAGTGCCCCGGATGCTGACGCCGACACCGCTGCCCCGGTCGCCGTCTGAGCCCGAGGTGCTTGGACTCGTGGGGGCGGCGCCATCGACCCTTCTTGCGAGGCCCCAGACGAGGCGGCTCCTCCCGCTAAGGGACCCGCTCCAGTCTCTTTCTCTCCTGGCTCCTCCTCCCCCTCAACGAGCGTCGAGGCCGCCCTCGACGCCTGGGAGGTCGACCCCCCAATGGGCTCCAAAAAGAGGCGCACATCGGGGAGGTCCGCCAGAGAAGTCACGGCCTCGTACTGCGACCAGGCGTCATCGTCCTCGCCATCATCGTTGTTCTCCCCCGAGACCGTCTCGGAGGGAGACTCCTCGAGCGGGAGCCCGTCAAGGTGGGAACACCCTAAGGCTCCTGGGCCTTGAGGACTTGACGCTTCTTGGCGGCATCTTTCTCCTCTTTCTTCTAGGCCACCAAGAGGCGTCGAGCCTCCTGGGCGACCTGATCTTTCAGAAGCGGCGGCCGTGTTTCCTTAACCGCCGATAGATCCTGTACACAAACCTCGACCAAGTTAGTGGAGGGAATCTGGAAACGAAAGATCTCAAGAACGCCAAGGACGACACTTACCAGGAGCTCGAATCCCTGGGTGGGGCGCATCGGAACCCGGTCGATATCCTCCTGTCGGAAGCTCCCCACCATCTGTCGCGCACATCGAGCGACCTCGTCGAGGGGAAGGGACTCGTGCGACATCCTGCTCCCCTCCAACGGCGCCTCCGACGTCATCTGGTCAAGCCGGAGCCGACGCTGCGTCAGCGGCATCGCCCTCCGGCGATGAAACGCCGCGGCCACCATCCCCACCGTCAGTCCGTGTTGACGGAGCCTCCACAGCGTGTCGAGCAGCGGCTCCAGCTTTGGCTTCTCGTCTTCAACGACACCGTACCCCCAATTCTCCTCTCGAGCGACCAGCACCCGGCCGGAATACCTCGGCAGCTGGTCGCCGTCGTTGCGGAGGTAGAACCAGCCGTCGTGCCAGCCGCTATTCGAGGAGATCAACTGTGCCGGGATGTACTTGTCACCTCGACCAGATCGGACTTGGAGGACGCAGCTCCCCGCGTGCACCGCGCGCTGCGCCCCTCGCTCTCCTGCCTTCTTGGCAAAAAGCTCCGCCCTGAAGAGGTGGAGCCACATATTCCACTGTGGCTCCATCCCCAGGTATCCCTCGCAGACCGCCGCGAAAATGGCGGCCTGTGAGATGGCGTTGGGGGCAAGGTGGTGCAGCTCCACCTTGTAGTAGTGGATGAGCGCCCGCATGAAGGGGCTGGCCGGCACGCCGAACCCCCTCTCATGGAAGCATATGAAGCTCACCATGTAGCCTTCTGGGGGCGGCGGTTCCCGGTGGTCAGACGGCGGCACTCTCCACTCCGGCTGGGTCCGACTCGTCTTCGGCCGCAAAAGCCCGTCGCGGACTAGCTCTTCCAGCCTCCTCTCCGTTACCGAGGAGTTGGCCCAAGCGTCGGCCGGGGGGAGCTGGCTCTTGCCTGCCATTGTTGTCGGAAAACTACGCAGGCGAGAAAAAACGATGGCAGCACTGGACGTCGGCTGAAGGGCGCAAGATGATGAAGAAGGCGAAGTAGGGCAGGGAAGGCGAGAATGCAAAGGGCCTGTAAGGGTAAACAGAACCCCAGGTCTTGCTCTTATACCCCGATGGAAGTCCAACGGGCGGGCGAAAAGTAGGAGCAGTTTTTGCATTCAATGACCTTACCTAACCGCTCCCACAAAATCCGTAGATATGGGCACGTGGCTGCTATACGCGCCGTAACCGTCGCACCATGCCACCCACTACCGCACCGATATCGCTTCCCCTCCTGAAAAGACGCGCTCGAAATGGGTAGGAGAAGGATCCGCGGATGGATATTCCCAGACGCATGGGTTACGGGCGCCGGGCCCGATATAAACCTTGAGGGATCAAAAGCTGGCCCTCGACCAGGGTTCGACAGCTGCCCTCGAGTAACGAAGTCAGGGACGACTAGGGATGCGCCCATACAAGGCCAGGGCTCGAGCTGCGCGCTTGAGGCACCCCAAGACGTATTCGAGGCTAAAAGAGAAGGTCAACGGAGGAATCCCCTCGGAGGGAGGCATCGAGCCCTCGAATCCTATTGCAAGGAATCGAGATCCACACGACTACTCTTTGGCATTTTTGAGAGTGCCTCCGTAGCCGCTAGCCGACTCCTACCAAATGGAGCATGGGCTCACACTCGAATCCCCCCGTTAATAGCTCACCGGAGGCCGTCGGAGCTCACCCAAACGAGGGTAGTACGACGTTCCCCACCCCTCCTCCTTTTTTCTAAAAAGGGAGCATGAGGGTCGAACGATAAAAGACGGTCAAGACTCTGATCGACCTCATGCGCACGAGGCTCGGGGGCTAGACCGCAGAAAACCAAACCTCGAACGAAAAATATAGAACACGCCATGATACGAGACCATTCCTCAATAGAGCGTGTAAAAGACCACGGAGGAGTCCAAATACTCCACCGAGGCCTCGGGGGCTACACCCGGCGGGTGCGCTCGCGCGCCCCCACCGGAAAAAGTTACGACGCTACGACTCCAGTTCATGAACCGCTGAGCCTCTAAGAGAGTGACCCACACTCACCCAAAGGCTCGGGGGCTACTGTCGGTACCTACAAACTAGGGGTACCCACAATCAACGATTAAGAAAAATAAAACACTATCCACAAACGGAACAGAGCCAAAATAGCGGACGAGACACCTCGACTACGTTCCGACTCGTACGAGGCACCCTCAACGGGATGCCTCGACCGCGTCCCGACTCGTACGAGGCCCGTTCGACAAGGCATCTCGACTATCGGCAAATCTCCGACTCGCACGACCCTGGGTCGGACCACTCGACCCATCTTATCCACCTACTCTGAGGCAAAAGTCAAAGCATTTAATGCGACTACCTACTACCTCCTACCATCATGGCTACAGTTGTGACCAACGTGGAAGCAATGCTGGTGTCAGGCCTCACTTTTTACTGCCCATCCCGGGATGGGAGGTGAAAACCTGTCACTATACACACCATACTGCATACTGTTTTGCCACCGATTACCCTCGAGGGAGGATACGACAAGGTCCGTACCCCATGATCTCGGGGACTCGGCCTTATCCACCCGTCCTCGACCCATCCTCGACCCGGCCTCGACCTAGCCTCGACCCACCGCCAGTCAATAAGGAAGAAAGGCCGACGTGGCACAGGACTCGGGGTCTTTTCACCGTCTCACCCTCTACGTCACCATGGTGTCCAGGGATGGCCGGACATTCCTGGGGCACGTCGCTACAGCCACCTCCACAGGGATCGACAAAACTTCACCTCAAGGAACCCCGGCGTCCCGACCTCCTCTTACCCTATAAAAGGGCAAGCCAGGGCTCTACAAGGGGCAACGGACAAGGCAAGACGCAAGCCAGAAGCCACGCTCAAACAAGCAAAGGCACACCACCCACAAATCAACATCTCAAGCAATCTCCCTTGTACTCTCACTTTTCCTTTGAGACTTGGGCTCAGTTCCCTCTCTCACAGCTTGTAACCCCTACGCAAGCACTTCGGTGCAAGGAAATACAATACTCCCCCCTCCCCGCTAGACGTAGGGCCTTCTTTTGCCCGAACCAGGATAAATCCCCATGTATTCTCCTTGCATCACCATCTAGATTAGGGACACGTAGCACTCACTCGTTGGCTTAGGTCCCCCACGGGACCAAACGCCAATAGGTGGATTCATTATTTGGCCTCCACTGATCACAAGCTTCTTCTTCCTTCAAAATGTTAGAACAACAAAAACTAGAGGAAGTAGAAGTACCACATGTAAAAGCATTGTTCTCACCAACTATTTCATTGCCTTCCATTAGTTCATATGTTGGTGAGGGAGTGAATGTGGCATGATCACTTAGGCCTTTTGGGAGAATCACTTGAGGCTCTTCATTTGTTGGTGAAGTTGAGCACTCCTCAAGTGGCTCCTCCAATGAGAGTAACTTCTCATCAGATTTAGACTTATCATATCTTTCTTTGAGTGTGGTCCAAATGACATGAGCATCATCAAGTAGTTCACCATCTCCAAATATGTTGGCATCGAAAACATCTTCACTCAAAGCACTAAATAAGACATTAGTAGCTTGAGCATTGTGTTGTAAGCATTTCACTTCCTCTCTAGATAGATAGACCAAATCATCACTAGGAGGTGAAATGCTCACATCCACAATCCGCTCAATATGAGGACCCATGGCCCTAAAAACAGTAAGCATAATAGCGGACCAAGATGAATAATTTGAACCATCTAAAAGTAGAAGTTTTAGAGATACCTACTCACTTGTCGACATCGTCTCTCAAGGCGGTTAAGCCCGAAATTGAGAGCCTGGCTTCGATATCAATTGAAAGGACATTGATGTTGCCTAAAGGGGGTGAATAGGCCTGTTTAAAACAAAACTCAAACTTGCTATTAGTATAGGCGTGGCACTGCTACTCCCAAGGTGCAGCACTGCCGCACTGAATATGTAGCACTGCTGCGCCTGCAGATAAGCTCGAACTATATTTCAAAAACTGTCCAAGGAATATTAGATTGGGTAAATTACTAAGCTTCCTAGGTAATGTTGAACCTATTCCACCACTTGAATCACATCGGAAGATAAGCACAAGTAGATCGGGACCAAACCCTAGAATCACCACAAATACAAGTATAGTAATGCAAATCACAAGAACACAAGTGAGACACCAATTTATCCCGTGGTTTAGCTCGCCGTCCATATTATTGAGGTTGCCACAAAGGCTTTGGGTCTCTTTCAACCCTTTCCTTGTTCTCAAGTCAAGAGAATGAACTCTTGAGATGAGGAGCAAAGCTCCACGGGTGACGCTCTAGCCGGCTAGGAGCAAAGCTCCAAGAGTAATAAATACAACCGCCGGCCAAAACATGAATCAAGTGCTCTAGGAGATGAAGAATAGTTGGGGCTACTCTCTAATGCAGTTTGGAGGCTCAAACTCTCATGGATTTGCAAGAGAATCAAAGGGAGAAGCTTGAGGGGCTCTAATGGAGAGTAAGGGAGAGAGAGCTGCTCTGGTCACACCTGGGAAGGGAATGGTCGATCTAAAGATGGGTTATCATTGTGGGAAAGAAGAGAAGATATAAATAACCCCTACTCCCAACGGTCAGTTAAGTCACGGCAGTGCCATGGCTGAACTACGGTAGTGCCGCTCTGCGGCAGTGCCTTGCCTCTAGTGCGGCAGTGCCTCGCCTTTAGTGCGGCAATGCCTCACCTGCCAAGCAGCATAAAAGATAGGATTGCAAAGCTTGCTGTCTTGGCTAAGGCTTTAAGGATATTTGGTGGGTAAATGAGCACTTGGTTACACATTAAAGCTTGTGCATTGTATTCCCCTTTATAGTATGGTTTTTTCTACACTCAAATTCAAAATATCAAAAATTTAAACACATTTGAGTTGGTCACCGCATCCTTTTATAATTGGGGGGCTCCACCATCAAATGTATTGTCCTCATTCTCAGTATCACTTCATAAAGGCTTTGCAATCATCTTTGTCTCATCTCTTCGAGCAAATATACTTTGAGCATGTGACTTGAACCATTTCCATACATATGAGTTCACCTCATGGCTTGAAGTCACTTCTACTAATAATGATTTGATCCTCAACATAATATGACTTCTCATAGCTTGATTAGTTCCTCAACTCAATGCAAGTACTCTCTTCTTCACCTTAGCCATGGTACCTCGGTCCTCAAGCCATTGCTTGCCCATCACCTTCGCTTAGTCCCTTGAAGCCCTTTCCTTGCTATCTTTACCTTATCAAGCCATACACAAGCCACATCATATTAAGCATCCATTGAAAAACCATTTCTTTACTATTGCGATCCTTACTTGAATATCTTCTAGATATGAATGTTGAGATCAATCAAGCTTTAGTTTGACTCACATAGAGACATATATGGATCAACATCAATATGGTCAAGCCAATTCATGATTCCTTATGTTCTCTTTATTTTGGCTTGACACTCCTAGCATACGCTTCAATATCTATCTTCATACTTCTAGCTTAATAAAATCAATGCAAATTGATTTTTCAAATCTTTACCCATACAAGCAAACCATCATAGAGACTGACTTATATCCAATATGAGTTGTGTCCTTTGCCATTTAACCTTTGCTTGGTATTTATTCACTTATGCATTCTTGACTCATTCTTCAATCCTTGATCAAGGCTAATCCACTATCAAACTCTTCTTGTTCATGCAAAGCAAGCCATTATTGAGAACAATCTAAAATCATCAACCCATGTCTCATTTACCTTTTGCCAAATATGATTGCTTTCTCATGATACTATGATATCCCATAACTTAGGAGCCATTTCGCTAATTCCATTTGCATTGTTGTCTTCTGCTTGAACTAGATTGTTTTCATATTCTTCCAACACAACAATACATAGCTTTGGTCTTGATTTGAACATTATGTGAAATATCATCAAGTTTCCCTTCTTGTTGAACCTATATACGCTTCTCATTCCACAATCCACAAGTGTATACAATAAACTTTATTTCCTGTTCAAAACTTAGCAAACTTGTTAGACCTTTAACAGTGTTGTCATTCAATTCACCAAAACTCATTAAAAGGGCTAGATGCACTTACAAACATGCACGCCGATGTGGCTCGGCTTGTCGCGCCAGTGCATGTGGCGCGACAGCGTGGTACTGTCGTGCCAGCCGCGCTGGCATGACCAAAAGGGTTAAGCTCCCCCAATGGCATGGCGCCAGGCCATGGCCTAAGGAGGCCAAGCGAAATTGGACAGGAGGGCAGCTCATTTTTTTAGATGACGAGAAAAATCGACCGTGGCTCAGACTTCCCTCTCTCGAACCCTCTCGTCCAATTATAGTTGAGAGGAGGTGGAAGTGAGCGCACCGGTCGGTCTTCCTCGCCTTTGATGGCCCATTAGGCTTCGCAAGACGGTGGAGACAGCTGGTCTTTTGGCGGTCGGTGGTGACGGTCCTAGTAGTTTCAGGGTTAGGTTTATGACGACGTGGTCGAGGTGGCGGCGGCGGTGGCGGCGGCGTCAAGGAATAAGGTCCTCTCGTCCTCTTCCCTGTCTCGGCAGTGCTCTTCTCTAGCGCCATCGACGAGTGCGTGGAGGTGGAGTCTGGCTTCGCCAGCTCCTGTACAGGAGTCTGTGCCGGCTAGTGTCTTGTCATCTTGGGGAGGCAGCAGTGCCGGCAACGCATTTCGTCAAGGATGCAGTGATAGCTTCGGGCATTGTGGCATGGCAGAGAGTGGATCGAGCTCGAGATTCCCTCTGCGCTAGTCGATGGCGAGCTCCGATCCATGGTCGGAGGAGCTCGGGGTGCATCCCTGGCCGATGTTCTTTTAATGATGACTTCAACCCGTCCAAGGGTGTCCACAGAGGCTCGTTTCAAAGCTTTTTAGCGATGGGGCTCCTCCAGGTCTAGGCGGTTTCGAGTGATTTCGGCGCCGGTGATGGCTGGCGGTGGAGTCCTCCACTCCTCCGACGTAGATGGTGTGCACAGTGCTCGTTGTCATTTTTGTTTTCTCTAGTGGTTTCTGTGCAACTTGGTTGTGACTGCTATATCTATATCCTGTCCTCAGGCTATCCGCACTCATGGTTCTCTATATTCATCCTCTATACGTCCTAGTCAGCAAGATTCTCTCCTCTATACTCAATTCTTCCGCACCCATCCATCCTCTATATCATCCTCTATCCACTCTATCTACTGTGGGACCCACTTGTCACTTTATCTAAATATATCCATGAGTGATCTAGTTTTGAAGGATTTATTAAGACGAATTTAATGGTGCAATCGAAATTTAATTTGGATTTTTGGCTTGTGAGTTATAGCATTTTTTCCTTGGTTTAGCTAATAGGGCCCGCCACTGCGCACTATAGAGTAAACACTGTACTACTCTAAATATAGAGTAAGAGAAAGGATAGAGTATCGTTTTAGAGTATCCAGTGCAGCAGTTTTTACTCTATATTCATACTCTAAAGCTTTAGAGTATCGTATAGAGTATGCCACTGCGGACAGTCTCAGGTAACTGTATTTGTCTGTATCGGTGTATGTTTTCCTTATCTACTAATACAGGTACGTTTTATCCAAAAAAAAAATCGGCAGTGCGTGTGTGATTTGGTTATCTGAAATCTCCATTGGTGCCTAGATGGGCTGGGCCGCCGGAGAGGCAAGACGTTTCTGGGCTCGGTAGGCCAGTACGGATGGAACAAGATTTTCTCTCGCGTGACAGAGCCTGTGTTTGCTCAGCTGCTACTGCTACAGTGCTGCTAGCACACTAATCTGTGAAATGCTGCTGCCGCTGAAAATGGGTTTCGAATACGTTGAGAATTCTGCAACTTTTTCCCCTTAAGAAACATGATGGGAATTCTGCAATCCTACGTCCGCTTCTCTAGCTAGTAGTGCACATTCATTGTTACATCTGGCAGTAGTGCAGACTGCAGAACAAACAACAAAACACGCCAGGTATTCTGATTCACACGCATCATGATAAACACACCAGCTATTCTAATCCACATACATAAACACAAAGGAAATTTAACACAACTCTGGCGGTGGTTGCCTAACAGCAGGCTCCCCAATCGGTACCATCAGATCAAACACAGGCCACTAGTGGTAGTGTGGTACAATCATGCAGGTTGAGTTTAACACGCATACATGGAAACTTTTATTTTTTTATTAAGGTACACATATAGTAAAAGGGAGTAGAAAAGTAAATAAAAAGGGAGGGAATGAAGCACAGGACCGGCCGACTGACTACATGCAGAATTGCAGATGCAGAGCTCGGCTCAAGAAAACTTCAGAACGGGCTTGTTTGGATTCCTGCTAAGCTGGGGCTGCACCTCACGCACCAACTTAGCATGCTTATCAATCGTAACTTCCTTGAGGCTCGGGAGACATGATATCCCAGATAAATAGATTATTCCGCCCCTGGCAAGCAACAACTCAAGCTTAGGCGATGTTCCTTCTTCAAACTTCATGGATGCCCTGTCGTCAGCGCACTCCAAATTCCACACGCCGGGGTATTGCAGGTCCAGCTCTGTCAAACTCAAGAATGCCCCCTGATGGAAAATGAAAGTACACTTGTCCTCAGCCTTGAAAGAGCCGTACAGAAGACGAAGGATGGCCAGGTTTGGTAGCTTGCCAAGGACTTGAATGGTGCCATCCGCCTCTGTTAGCATGGTGCGTTGCAGCTTCAGCTTCACAAGATTCTGGGGCCCCGCAACCCACGCAGGTAACTTGGGCAGAGTGCCACACAGCTTGAGGCTCTGGAGGTTACCAGGAGGCGTGTGCAGGCTATCCAAGTAGTTACGTGGGCCTTCCTCCTTTGAGTGCACTGACAATGATTCCAGAGAGCTGAGATGGGCAAGGGTGGAACAAAACTCTTGGCAATTTTTCTTGTTGATGCCTGTCACTGCTAGCTTGCGTAGCCGGGTGAGTCTTTTAATTTCCTCTAGGACGGCCTTCCCTCCTCGTGCGATGTTCACCATACCCAGTGTGAGCAGGGCTTTCAACTTCCTGAGCCCTCTTGGCACTGCAACACCAAATGGATCTGCAAGCCTTGCTACAAAGGGAAACACTGCGCAGCAATAGAATGTCCACACATCACGCCTATTTATTGGGTCCTCATCCTCCGTGTCCATTGAAAACTTCCCAACCTCAAGGCTGCAACTTGATAAACAAAAGTAAGTCAAAACGGCAGTCCACACGCATAGCTTGTTCCGTATTTGCTTTCGTAATCGATTCACCAATTGGTCATATGAGGAAGCATAAAAAAGTTTATTATCCACATTCCCTGCACGAATATATTGTAGCTTCCTAAGCTTGGTGATGGATTGTGGCAGCATGATTATTCGTGTATATTAGTAACATCTAGTGTCTCCAGTTACTTCAGGTTACCAAGTGACTCTGGCAGGTAATAAATACCATCACATTCCCTTAAAGAAAGGTATTTTAAGTGAAGGAGCTTGCAAATTGGCTCAAGGTGATGATCCACAAGACCAGAGGTGTTTTCCAAGTCCAACACGCGTAGCAACTTCATCTTATCAGAAATATAAAACGACTTCCACTTTCCAAACACTGTTAATGATCTTATACGAGATAAGTCTGCTGCGCTATCAAACTCACTCTGATCACCCTCCCAATTGCTGCTTATAGCAAGATGACGTATGGTGCCTTGGGTGTTTAAGCTGCATCCTTCTTCCATTCTAAAAACAAGATTTTCTTCCATTGCCTTTGAGATGCTGATTTCACGCATAAGATCATGAAGCTTGCAAGAAGAAATACCTTTGCTACTACCAATTGACCATACTGATTCTTTGGATGGTAGAACCATGCACCGCTCAATAAGTTCTGTGAAGTAGCTATCAGCTATTTCCCTCATAGACTTGCCACGTACCTCACTTGAGTAACCCTCTACATTCCACCGATGTACCAAGCGTCTTCAACTAATATTGTAGTCTTCAGGAAAGATGGATAGATACAAGAAACAAGACTTGAGATGATACGGTAAGCCATTATAGCTTTTCATAAGGATAGCTCTAATTATTCCCAGCTCTGGATTCATTTCTAACTCGGCACTAATATGCTCACTTAATTTTCTCCACTGCATGGGAGTCTTTGGTTGCTTTGCTAAGAATCCACCTATGGTGACTATTGCAAGGAGAAGTCCATTGCACTTCCTCATAATCGTTTTGGCTTCTTCATTCAATGCTGGATGTTGGTCCAAATTTATGGCCTCCTTAAATACCTGCAATTTGTAAAATTAAAGAGAATGGCTCCCATACTCCTTTTTGTAATAAAATGCACATATCTCAAAGCAGCTCACCTAAATAAATAGGATAAACATTTCTCAGTTATTATTCATTTGGTTCCCGCTTGGGCCCTTCCCTTCCCGCCCCAGATCGTGCCCAGTCCAAACCCAGCCCTCTTGTTAATGTCTCGATCCCCTCCCGCGCCGCCACACATACATCCATCTCGGAGCACATGTGTGCATTGTCTGTGACACGATGGCCGCCCTCATAGACCTCTATCACGGCAACTGCCAACAGTAGACGCCCATCAGAGGCGGCGGACTTCATGTGGGCAGCAACTTGTGTCTAGCGGTGAACGGCACCGGCACACGTCCTCACGTGAAATGGAAGAGGCATGAGCTTGCAAGTGCAAAATCCAAATTCCCTCACGATGTATTAAACAGTAAATCTCTTAAAATTCTAGCCTGGGTAAGAGCATGGGTTGATGGACTAGTCGTAATCTAATAAACATGCAGTAAGACTACTGTAGCAGTACCTTTTTGGTGAAGAGGTGAAGAGCATCCCTAGGATTGAGAACGTCGAGCTTGTATATACTTTCTTGCTTTTCTGAACAATGCTTTGCAATATTTTCTTCCCTCGTAGTGATCACAATTCGGCTTGCATTCTCCATTTTGGGGAGACTTTGTATTACCATGCCCCATTCCACAATAGAAGACAAATCATCAAGGACAATCAGACACCTCTTTCTCTTTGTTAGGTTGCCCAACTCTTCAGTTAATAGCTTGGTTTCTGTTACTTTTGTTGTGCCCAGTCCAATATCAATATTGTTCTTCCTGTTAGAGGATTCCTCACGTAACTGCATAGCTAAGCTCTTAAGGACTTCATTGAGAACAAATGGACGCAAGATTGTGACACAAGCACGCTTCTCAAATAAACCACTTAGCTCTTGGCTTTCTAAGACCTCTTTGACTAGAGTAGTTTTTCCAAGGCCTCCCATTCCCCACACTGAGATCACCATAGTTTTTTTGATCATCTTGCTTTGAAATTAAACTGATGAGTTCATACTTCTCTTTCTCCCGACCCACGAGCTGAGATTCCTCCAAAGCACATGCCATAGTTCCCAAGCGATTGAGGCTTTTTCTGGCAACCTTCTCATTGTCACCTACAAACTGACTTTCAACAATCTCATCCGTTGGCATCACAGAATTGTTGGTACCGAGTGTGGTTACACTCGAGCTAGACCCTGGCTCCATTGACGCGGTTTGATTTTGAGAAGCCTGACACAAAGTAAACAACATTTATTTTCTTTGATTAATATAGGATCTTTTCCAGAATAATGTAATAGCATAGAGTTGGGATACAAGCACAAGCACAATTGAACAGACAAATTTGAAAATATTGGAATATTATTATCTTATAAAAATTCTAAAACTGCTATTTATTTGTTAGCGTGTGCTCATAGATCAGAGCTATATTTAGAAGTATATCTTTTTTAACATATGTATATAATGACAATTGATGGATGAAAATAATAAAGAGGGATATACCGGGCATATAGTAGTCCAATAACTGTTTTTTCTTCCCCTTATTTCGACCTACTCAGTGGTGACTGGTGGAGCCAAGATCAGATAAGGGAAAGGTACTCATCGTAAACAAGATGGAAACCAGCTTAGAAAGGCTCCCTACCTATTGTGGTGTGTCGACCCTTAAATATATTATATATTCACTTGTTTTCCTATTCTTTCAGACTTCTAAATTTTCTCAAATACATACACAAACAGATAAATTGGGGTTAGTATATAGATTAATTATTATTATTTGTATACTGGAAAAATGCACCAGTTATGACCTGGACGAGAATCATAACCAACACTAGGTAATACAATTCTTGTAAATGAACAATAAAAGATTAGTAACACTATATTTCACACAACATAGGAAGCTCCTTGAAAAATATTAGTTCAAGCAGCCCCAGTGCTTTTATTTTGCAGAGACAATTATCTAAAAAGAACAGGAAGAGCTAAACCATTTTTTTAAACCGTTCAATCCCGTCTAAATGGTCTAAACAAAATCAGATTAAACGTGATTAAATGAGTTAAACAACCATTTAATCCATAATTAAGTGAATTAAAGGACTACGTCTATCACAATTAACATGAAACTAATTAACATTGTAATTATATGAAGTGTTGTGGGATTTAGATTTCTTCCAACAAGATTATTTGGTAGAATATTTGATTTTTACATGTGTAAATATGTATGGGTTCTAGCAAATTTTATTTTTACCTACATAAATATGTATATTTTATTGTTATTGTACAAAACCGTTTAGGCCGTTTAACTCCGTTTAAACGGTGATTAAACAGTCTAAACGCTAAACGAAGGGTGACCGACTGTTTACCGTTTAGCGTTTAGGAAAACATTGAGTGGTGCATAAAATGTATAATTTAGTAGATATCTCAGTTCAGTGCTTAGTGTCTAACAAACTTGATAGAAAACATGATGCAGTAGTATAAAATAAGTACCTAATTAAAGACGATTTCATTCTTCCTTGCCTTTCATGTCCCTCCTGTTTCTTGTTCTGGAAGAGGTTGTACCGGTGAACTTGACTGTAATATAAGTGTGTGGTCAGCATAAACAATGATTTCAATATTGCACTAAAAAATAAGTACCTATTGCACAATAGAAATTTTATAATATTTTATAGTATAACAAGCTCATAAGGTATAAACCTAATGGTGAATCACCTATGGCAAGGGGGGGGGGGGGGGGGGGGGGGGGGGGCATGGCCCATGTTAGCCTACACTAAGCTCCGCCCGAGCAGGTCAACTGCTCTGGCCCTCGGCGACCAAGGGGGTCCTCTCCGTGGTATGTACTCAATATGCTTTAATGATTAATTAGCGTGGTCATCCAGCGCTTTGCAACTCATTTTATCGTCACCACGCCACATAAGTAGAGTCACCGAAGCCCCAGCCATAAGTGAATCTGTATTATTGCGCCGCCGCTGCCGCATGGGCAAGAACCAAGAAATAGATGCTGCTGCTCAAGCCAGCGGTAACAACGCCCAGCAACACCAGAAGTTGCCCAGATACAGATACGAGTATCGGATACGATACATATCGGATACGCTATTCTCCAAAAAATAGTGACATGGGGATACACCTAAGATATATTTTTTATATTCATAACTACACATGATTAATATAAAATAACATAATACTAGTAAATAAATGGTTTTTTAACAACTTATATTAGTAAAACCACCAGCACTTGTACGTAGGATAATTTGAGATTTTGAGTGCATGGGGGCATATACTTGTGCTAACAAAGATCAACAAAATAAAAGTATCATTAGATCATATTGGAGCAGTGAGTTAATGCTTCCCGCCTACCAGTGGGTGAATCACGACTCACGACTTCACAAGTATATGCGTGGGTGTGGGCTCGTGGTGCTAGTTCACGCTGTTTCTGGGTGGTCGGATGGGCCTGTTTGGCTAGTTGGGCCGTATCCAAACCAGCACCAACGTATCGAATACCAATATCCATGTCAACACGTATCCACAATTTCCAGTACGGCTTGGATACGTATCCAAGGCGTATCCATAGCGTATCCGTATTCAATACGTATCGGATACGGAATATGGACCCCCCTTCGAGTATCCGCGCATCAAGCCAGTAAGACCCTGTTTGGTTCGGGGCTCCTAAACTAGTCACCTAAATTTAGTCCATTTTAATTACTTTGGAGCCAAACACCATGGCCTATTTGGTTTCCCTGCTAACTTTAGTCACTTTAGCTGCTAAATTTAGACTACCAAACAAACTGACTAAAAAGAGACTAACGTAGTTTAGTCACATTAGTCACCCAAGAGTAGCTAACAGTGGGCTAAAGTGCTCAGTGGATAAGACCTCCCCCTCATTATTGCTGGTCCCCCACCCTGATTTAGGCATTCATTTGGGGTAGTTTGGTCTCTGTTGAACTGCTTTAATGACCTTTATTCACTAGAACCAAACATGAATGATTAAAGTTTAGTCATTGGTTTTAGTATCTAAATTTTAGTCGTGGGAATCCAAACAGGGCCACTAAAAGAGACTAAAAGACCTTTAGTCATCTATTCACCAAATTGTGACTAGAAGGTCCGCCTGTTCATGGTCCGATTACAAACCGGCCCAACCCAGGAAACAGCCCATAATAAGCCGTTTTTTAGGCCACGCACAGGCTGGCTTGGTTACGGTAAAAACCGTGGTACCCGTCTTCTTCCTTGAGCATTTGACTGACGAGCCGCCGCCGGCGAGATGGGCACCCGTAGCTTCACCACCGGCGACACCGCATCACAGCCTATGAGGAGCGCCTGATCCTCCAGCTCCACGCGCAGGCAGCAAGTAGTCACGCATCTCAGAAGCCTCCTGCGACACACCGACAACGGCATCAAGAATTCAAGAGCTTCTCGAGAACGCGGACGAGAAAGAAGGCGCTTGAGGACGGAAGGCCAGCTGCGGCCGCAACAGGGACATCGGAGTCGTCGTCGTTCCCTTGGTCCTCGATCTCCCAACAGCAGCTCAGCTATGTCACCCTCGTTAGGTTCGTCGTCATTGCGGGAACGGTGCCGCAGCAGCAACGACGTTGGCGACGCCAAGCTCAAGCTCAAGGAGGCGTCCATGGCCACTGTTGCGACGACCAAGCATGAGCAGCCTCCAGCTATGGAACATGGTCACGGCAGCGATGCTGGTGTAGCTGCTGCTGTCGCTTGGGAGATCCGAACCAATCGAACCAATGGAAACCGTGGAATCCGCTGGTTCCTAACCGCCGGACAACATCTTTCATTGGTTGGGCCGGGTTTTGCCCAAAGGCCGGTTAAACCGGACCATAAACAGGGTGACTAGAAGGGACTAAAAGATCAAAAGTACAGAGGTACCTCTCATCAATGTACTGTAGGTCCCCTGTCTTTAGATAGAATGGTATTTTGGTCTTTGTATAATAGCTTTAATGCCTTTTAATCCTCTTTAATTTTTGGAACCAAATAGGGCTAAAGTTTAGTCCCTGATCTAGATAACTAAACTGCCAAACAGGGCCGGGCGCGGTCGAGAACAGAGATCTCGATCGCTCGCACTCGAGGACGGGGCGGCCAGGGCCTCGCGGGCTCGCACTCGACAGATCTGCCAGTGCACCACTTGCCGCCGTGCCTGCTTCCCACTTCGCAGTCACGGTCTTATGGAGGAGGAGAACACGGAGGAGCCCGCCGGCACCGGTCTCAGAGGAGCAGACTAGTTCTGGAGGCGTTCACGTGTTGGCTGGGCTGAATCGCTCGAGGGCTATTTGCTTGGGCTGTTTCTGTGCTGCATAGAAGACCTGCTATTTGATCTTTTGGGCCGCGCCCCGGTCTGCAGCCCCAGGCCCGGGACTGAAATCTGCCCCACTACGTAGTTTGGATTTTTTTTATTTTTATAATCCTTTTTTTATTTAATATTTTAATAATAATTACTTCTATTTTTTTTTTCGGATCTAACCTTTTTAGTCGTGCCAGTCCCGCTGACGCGATCAAATAACGTTGTCGCGCCACATGCATTGGCGCGACAACATATGCCACGTTAAACGGCGTTTTCTATGTGGAAAACCTTATCGCGCCACTCCCGCTGGCACGACAGTATCGTTCTGTCGTGCCACTAGGAGTGGTGTGACAAGACTGAAACTTTGAAAAATCATAACTCCTTTATGCGACTTTGGATGAAGATGAACTTTATATAAAAATTGTACCTCTCGACGAGATCTACAACTTTCTAGTTTTGAGATTTTTCATTTGAGGATGCTAAGATGCTTAAAAAATTACTATAAAATTTCAGGACTATAATGATCGCGTACTAGTGTTTGTCGCATTAGGAAAATAATATCTTTTTTTTGTATGTTATTAAATGAAGATATTTTTTGCATCAAAGTTGTAGCTCTCAATTAGATCTAAAACTTTGTAGTTTTTAGTTTTTACATTAGAAGTCGTTAAGATGCACGAAAAAATAATATAAAATTTCAGCAGCTTAATAATCACATGCTAGCGTTTGTGGCATTAGAAAAAATAATATCGTTTTTATATGATGTCAAATATAGATACATTTTATATTAAAATTATAGCTTTAATGAGATCTACAAGTTTCATTTAAAAAGTATTTTTATGCGACATCAAATAAGAAATATATGATTTTTCTAAAAAGATAAGCCGTGAAACATGATTAATATGCTATTAAATTTTGTGTTATTTTTTTGGGTATCTTAACTATCTCAAGTGAAAGACCTCAAAATTAAAAAGTTATTGATGTCATAGTTAGCTACAACTTTAGTATAAAAAATATCTTCATTGGACACCAAAAATGAAAAAAAAAAATATAATTTTAGTAAAGCGACAAGAACTAGTGCATGATTATTAAGCTGCTGAAATTTTATATTATTTTTGCATCTTAACGACCTCAAATGTAAAAACTCAAAACTACAAAGTTGTAGATCTAATTGAGTGCTACAATTTTGATGTAAAAAGTATACAACATACAAAAAGATATTTTTTTCTAATGTGACAAACACTAGTACGCGATTATTATAGTCCTGAAATTTTATATTAATTTTTTAATCATCTTAACTTTCTCAAATAAAAAAACTCAAAACCAGAAAATTGTAGATCTTGTGCTACAATTTTCATATAAAGTTCATCTTCATCCGACGTCATATTAAAGAGTTATGATTTTTCAAAGTTTCAGTCTTGTCACGCCACTCCTGGTCATGACAGAATAATACTGTCACGCCAGCGGGAGTGGCGTGACAAGGTTTTCCATGTCGAAAATATCGTTCAATGTGGCATGACACATCTTGTCGCGCCAATGCATGTGGCACTATAGTGTTATTTGGTCACGCCAGCCCCACTGACGCGACAAAAAGGTTAAATCTGAAAATATTTAATAAAAAATAATTAAAATATAAACATTCTCCGCGTAGTTTGCATTTTGCAAGCCAAAGATGAACTTCTCAGCTTTTTCTTTGATACGAGCAGAAGAACAAAGATATGTGCATGGTCATAAGCTAGCTAGGTAGCAAACTCAAATCAAAGGAACGGAATGATACTACTCCTGGATTAGATTATTATATATTGTTCCCTGATAAGAATACTTGACGGACGCAGGATCATTTTTGGATAACAACACGAAATGCAGACCGGGGGAACTGAGAACGCATGAAGCTGAGGTAGCGGGAGAGATTACCGGTGGATCTGGTGGCAGGGGCAGATGGAAGCGGAGGAGGACAGGCCAGCAGTGGTGGCAGCAGGTGCAGGTGGCCGCACCGCGGGAGCACGAGCGCCGCCGGTGGAGGAAGGTGGCAGCACGCGGATCCGAGAGCGGCCGGCGACGGAGCAGGAGCACCAGTGGAGGAAAGCCCGGATCCGGCTAGTGCGCGCCGCGGTTGCTTCAATTCGTGGACCACGACGGCAGTTCAGCACGACTGTGCGGTGGGAACTGGGAAGGCGGCAAACGTCAGAGCAACATGCGCCTACCTCTATGGAGTACAAAAAAAATCTCCGTCACATCAAACTTGCGATACATGCATGGAGTACTAAATGTAGATGAAATCAAAAACTAATTGTATAGTTTGGTTGTACTTTGCGAGACGAACGTTTTGAACCTAATTAGTCAACGGTTGGACACTATTTATCAAATAAAACCAAAACGTACTACAGTACTTTTTTTACACCTTTTCGCGGAACTGAACACAGCCTATAGTTTTTGTACTACAAAATTGGAAAAGGCGGAAAGAGCCGTTGGGAGCTGGGAGGACAAATAAACAATCCCCTCGAGTCTGACGACCACTAGACAAGATCGATGAGACTCCGTCGATTGTATTGTATTCTTCCTTTTTTTAAAAATAGTATTGTATATTTGTATTCGTGGCTGCAACGAGCGTGCCGACTGCCGAGGATGTATTGGAATGCATGCATGGAGAGCCAGGCTTGCCAGGGACAAGGAGGAGGTGAGAGCTAGCCATCAGCCGCGAGGCCGGGCAGGAACGATGCAATGCAACCGGACTAGCTATGCTCTGCTCCTTGACCGGGTTCGGGTTGGAGGACTCTCGTCAGCGAAAGCTGTGCCTGGGACGCCCCTGCAGCTCGCCCCGAGGCTCACCTCCGATCCCCTCATGGCCATGGCCTCATCCTGTCCACCAGCTTTCCCGAATTTTCCTTGGAGGGACAACTTATGAAGTGTGCATCATACTAATCAGAGAATAGCATCTCAATTCTCAAAAGAGGCGACTCGTATATATTTATTTTACAGAAATGCGTCCGGACGGTGCTTTTGATGCATTAACTAGTCGTCAGATCTAAACGTGCACTTGTGTTTCTCTACATAGGTCTACGCACCGATTCACTCCTCTACATAGGTCTACACACCGATTCACTCGCTTGTTCTCACACTACAGGAAAACGCCTCTTTGCCGACTGCTTGCCCCGGTCGGCAAAGGCATAAACCCAGTCGGCAAAGGCTTTGCCGACCACAAAGTCATGTGGCAGTCGGCAAAGAGCAGTCGGCAAAGCCTGGGTCGGCAAAGGCGGATTTGCCGACTGCCACGTGGCACACAGTCGGCAAAGCCTTTGCCAACTGCCACGCCAGCAGTCGGCATAGCCACGTGGCGCCGTCAGCCCTAACGGCAGGCTTTGCCGACTGCTGGTTTCTCGGCAGTCGGCAAAGAATTTTTTTTCAAAAATTGTTTTTTCAAAAATTGTTTGCCGACTGGCCGCCAGCTCGGCAGTCGGCAAAGAAAAAAAAATATTTTTTTTTGAAATGTTCTTTGCCGACTGCTTTCGGAGTTGCAGTCGGTAAAGGTTTGACCTCTTTGCCGAGTGTCGAAAAAAAAACAGTTGGCAAAGAAAATTGCAGTCGGCAAAGAGCCAGTTTCCTGTAGTGTCAGCCACGAGGAGTCAATCACTGCACCGCTTTGTCTCGTGCTGCGGCCTCCGCCTGCACCTCCGGCCGTATGTTTCAAGTGTATGTTCTAAATGTTTCGCCTTTATTGTACATGTTGCAATGGCTATACACGTATGTTTCAAGTATATAATCCAAAAGTTTTAGATATATGTTACAAGTGTTTCATCTAGATGTTACAAAAGTAGATCTAGATGTTGTATACACATGCATGTGCAAACGTATGTTTCAGGTGTTCTAGGTGTTTCATACATATGTTGCGAATGTTTAATCTGTATGTTGTATATGTTTGTAATGGCTACACATGTGTTTCCCTGGTGTTTCAAACGTATGTTGCAAGTGTTACAGTTGTTTCAGATGTACGTTGCAAGTGTTTCACCTGAATGTTGTAAAAATAGATCTGGTGTTGCACATGTTGCAATGGGCCCACTTGCCACAGCCGCGTGGGCGCCTAAGGCTGGTAAATGCATCCATGACGCGCATCCACGGGCGGGGCAGGTGACTAGGACACAAGTGGGTGCAGGCGGTCCGGAAATGCAGTGGGCGTGGGCGGCATTTGCGCGGGAAAGAAGCGGCGCGGGGGAACAGAGCGGTGCGGGGCGGTCCCGCCTATGCAAGCTATTCGTGCATACTCGCGGGGTGTGCAGGAGGCACCTTCCGACGCTAGCCAGTCCATTTATTTTATTGTGTGTTTGAGCCTTTGGCCACTTTTAAACTAGTCCCTCCATCCCAAATTATAAGTCATTCTAACTTTTTGGAGAGTTAAAACATCTCAAGTTTGACCAAATTTATCTAGATGTTGCATATGTTTCACATGTAATATCCAGATAAAAACAATTGCAACATGCGTCCGGATAAACACAGATGAAACATACATCTGAAACATCTGAAACACTCGAAACATACTATTGAAAAATGCCTCTGAAAATAATTGCAACATATGCAGCATGTGCAACATCCCCTAATCTACTTTTGCAACATCCATATAGTTCAACTGCAACATACCTCTGAAATGTCTGAAACAATTGAAACATACAATTGCAACATAGGTGGGGGAGAGATAGAGAGAGAGCCTGGCGTGGGGAGCGCCATGGCCGCTGGATCTGCGGGCATTGGGGGCTCCTGGTGCTGGAGCGGGCCGCGTGCCCGCGCCAGATCTGTGTCCGCGTAGGGGCCGCCGCCGGGGTCGCGCCCGTCCCCGCACCGGAGTTGGGGATGGGGGTGGCCGGCCGGAGAAGAGGAAGGGGGTCACACGGGGGTGGCCCCATGAATCAGAGCTCGTGCTTGCGCCGGGGACGCCGCCGTGCCGGAGCAGGAGGGAGAGGGAGGCAGCGGGGCGCGCAGCTCATTGGGGAGGAGGACGCCGTGGTGGGGGAGGAGGATGGCGCAGTGGGGGAGAAGGACGCAGGCGCGGAGGAGTGCGGTCACCGGCTCGCGGTCTCCACCTGCTGGTTGAGGCGGGCACGCGTGCAATGGGGCTGTGCGGTGGGAGCGGGCTGCACAGTGGAGGCGGATGGCAGGGTCCGGACGAGAGGGAGCGAGCGTAGCGAGTGGAGAGACACGTCCAGCCGCACGGACGCCCAGTTGGAATCATTATCGATATTAAATAGATAGATAGATTAATAAATTTAATTTTCTGTTAATTAAATAGTAGTGCCTGTAATTTTTTGGTTCGCATAAATTAGTACACTTTTGTGATTATGCATATTATTATTTGGTTTTTATTAGCATATGCCGATAATTAGAAATGTCTTATAAGACTGAGTACAACCAATGGGTGACTGTTACCTAACTTGTAATGGAATGTAATTATCAATGATAAATTGGTATTCCCTCTGTTTCAGATTATAATATACTTTAACTTTTCGAGATATATTATTTTTATTATGTATCTAAATAAAGTGTAATCTAAGTACATAGTAAAAGATATGATTCTAAAAATATCAAAACCATCTTATGATTTAGAATGGTGAGAGTATCACAGTGACGAATGAACCCACAATTAGTTTGCCTTTAAGCCTGTATTTGCTCAGCTGCTACTGCTACAGTGCTGCTAGCACAGTAATCTTGAAATGAAATGCAGCTGCCGCTGAAAATGGCTTCCGAATACGTTGAGAATTCTGCAACTTTTTTTTCCCTTAAGAAACATGATGGGAATTCTGCAATCCTACGTCCGCTTCTCTGGCTAGTCCGGCGGTAGAATTCTGCAATCCTACGTCCGCTTCGCCGCGACCTCGCCAGAACTGATTAATGGTAAGCCGCTGAATGTGCACGATTCGACTCATCGGCGAGTAGCATCTGAAGTTCTCAACAACGGTGGCTTTGTGTAGATTTGATTGGAACGATGCGAGTTCACGAAACCATATGCTATGGTCTGTAATTATTTAACTGCTTACACTTATTCATAAGTGAACATTTTTCCTTTATTAAAAAAATATGATATGAGCTTTAAGCGACATAGATACGAGACACAGAGACGTGAGGATGGGTGGAATTAAAACTAACAAGGCAATGATACTGATTCTTTGCAGTAGAATTACTCAAGTGAACATGCGGCACTGTTACATCTGGCTGTAGTGCGCAGACTGCAGAACAAACAACAAAACACGACAGGTATTCTGATTCACACGCATCCTGATAAACACAAAGGAAAGGTTGGGCGTGGCCATCCAGCGAGCCGCCTCCCCAATCCACCATGTCCAGCGATTGTACGTGCGCGCTTAGGGTAGCATGCCACATTGCCACTGCCTCTGGAATCTTTCAGTAGAATTACTGAATGAAATGAACATGTCTCACTCACATAACATTTGGCGGCAGTACTGCAGTAGTGCAGAGTAAAACACACCAGCTATTCTAATCCACATACATAAACACAAAGGAAATTTAACACAACTCTGGGGTCGTCGCCTAACAGCAGGCTCCCCAGTCGGTACCATCAGATCAAACACAGGTCACTAGTGGTACGACCATGCAGGTTGAGTTTAACACGCATACATGGAAACTTTTATTGTTTATTAAGGTACACATACAGTAAAATGGAGCAGCACTGGGAAGCAGGAAGCAGAAAAGGACAATAAGAAGGGAATAAAGCACAGGACCGACCAACTGACTACATGCGGAGCTCAGCTCAAACAAACTTCAGAACGGGCTTGTTTCGATTCCTGCTAAGCTGGTGCTTCACGTCACCCACCAACTTTGCACGCTTATCAATCGTAACTTCCTTGAGGCTCGGGAGACTTGATATCCCAGATAAAGAGATTATTCCGCCCACGGCAAGCAACAGTTCAAGTTTAGGCGATGTTCCTTCTTCAAACATCATAGATGCCACGTCGAAGGTTCCCCCCAAATACAACACGCCGGGGTATTGCAGGTCCAGCTCTGTCAAACTCAAGAATGCCCCCTGATGGAAAATGAAAGCACAATTGCCCCCAACCTCGAAAGAACCTTGCAGAAGACGAAGGATGGCCAGATTTGGTAGCTTGCTAAGGACTTGCATGGTGCCATCCGCCTCTGTTAGCCTGGTGCTTTTCAGCTTCAGCTTCGCAAGATTCTGGAGACCAGCGACCCATTCTGGCAATTTGCCAAGAGTGCCACACAGCTTGAGGCTCTGGAGGTTTTTTGGAGGCGTGCGCAGGCTATCCAAGCAGCCACGTAGACCTTTGCCCTCCTTCTCCCATGAGTGCACTGACAGTGATTCCAGAGAGCTGAGATGGGCAAGGGTGGAACAAAACTCTTGGCAATTTTTCTCGTTGATGCCTGTCACTGCTAGCTTGCGTAGCTGGGTGAGTCTTTTCCAATTGGTTCAAGGTGATGATCTACAAGACCGGAGGTGCTTTCCAAGTCCAGCACACGTAGCAACTTCATCTTATCAGAAATATAAAACGGCTTCCACTTTCCAAACACTGTTAATGACCTTATACGAGATGAGTCCACTGTGCACTCAAACTCATTCTGATCACCCTCCCAATTGCTGCTTATAGCAAGATGACGCATGATGCCTTGGGTGTTTAAGCTGAATCCTTCTTCCATTCTGAACACAAGATTCTCTTCCATTGCCTTTGAGATGCTGATTTCACGCATGAGATCGTGAAGTTTGCAAGAGGAAATACCCTTTCTACTACCAATTGATTCTTCGGATGGTAGGACCATGCTTCGCTCAATAAGTTCCATGAAGTAGCCATCAGCTATTTCCCCCACAGACCTGCCACGTACCTCATTTGAGTAACCCTCTGCGTTCCACCGATGCACCAAGCGTCTTCGACTAATATTGTAGTCTTCAGGAAAGATGGACAGATACAAGAAACAAGACTTGAGATGATACGGTAAGCCATCATAGCTTTTCATAAGGATAGCTCTTATTATCCCCAGCTCTGGGTTCATTTCTAACTCGGCACTAATATGCTCACTTAATTTTCTCCACTGCATGGGAGTCTTTGGTTGTTTTGCTAAGAACCCACCTATGGTGACTATTGCAAGGGGAAGTCCATTGCACTTGTTCATAATCGTTTCAGCCTCTTCAATCAATGCTGGATGGCGTTCCTCCAAATTTGTTGCCTCCTTAAATACCTGCAATTCGTAAAAATTAAGTTGTGTAAGTTCTGGAACTTTAAATTATTTATAATTAAATTTCCCAGTGTCTTCGGTGTAATTACGATAGAAACATTAGCTTAAGGCATTACTACTTGGCACTTGCATATAACGAACTGACCCATGGCACTCCACCAAAAGAAAAATTGTTACCTGCATTGGTAGCAAACCCCACTCTACAAGGATTAGATAACATGGCATCGTTCACGGAAGTATACATTAGTGCTATCTTCCAGGGACAACCACGTAATCCTGAGATTACTTAACATGCAACCAATAGCTTTCATCAAAGTGGAGCCGCACGTCAAACTAATCAAGTCAAGCCTTCTTCCATTGCCAACATTTTATTATTTATTCATCATGTTGCTATGAATTACTCCCTCCGGCCAGAAATGACTGGCGTATTTAACCACAAAAAGTCATACAAAACAGATTTTGCCCCACAATTTCTTATAATATGTAGTCAATTGCCAAAGAATCAATATCATCTTAGAGCCATTTTGAACACAAATCTATTGATGTAAGTTTTATGCTCTAACCTTGCACATAATTTGACTAATTATTGGTCAAACTTTGTAAAATTTGACTTTTCCTCAATCTTATCTAATACGTCTATCATTTCTGGACGGAGGCAGTAATCTGTTAAGATGAAAACTGGTATGACCACGCCTAAGCTTTCGTCAGCGTTTTTGGTAGCCCAAAAGTGCTAAGTATCTAAGACACTTTCATCAGTGGGCTCAAGACTGCACTTGTACAAGTATTTAAGTCTAACTAAGAATACTAGCCAATCAATCCATGCTCCAGCAAGGCCTCAGATTATTAAATAAATTAGAAGACAAATTTCAGTACATACAACTGACCAAAATTGATTTATCTTTAATCTCTCTGTCTCTACATTCATTTCCTAAAATAGTATCCATTTAGATACTTTATAACCTATATTTGTTTGTTCGTGATAAATTTGCTAATTAATCTATATGTATGTTCATATTTGTGTTGCACCTCCGTAGGGTTTTAATGTATTTCGTTAAAACTTTAGCTTAAGTTATAGAGCTTTGCTATGGTACCTCCAAATAATTGTGGACCGTCGATCTTGATGGCTATAATCACATATTAATTACCTCATAAGAGGTAATAGGATAAATATATATTTTTATTTTAAGGAATAGGAAAGTAAGCAAAATTTTAGGTAAAATATCTATCAATTGGATCTAATGTAGATGCAACCGCATGCGTTTGTATCATTAGTTCCTTTTCTTTTGAAGTCGTAACGTGACAAGTGATGCTTTTTTAATTAATTGACCTACGTGCAGTTGTATTTGATGTCAAGGTTAGTCGTATCTAAACGTCAGCTGTATTTTTTTTTGACAAATACGTGATGTACCTCTACGGTGGCATGGGCACAAGCCACAAGGCCACCACACCAGTTTGGAGTATGGCGCTGTTGCATGCGTATATGCTCATGTTGTACACGTGCACCCGTATATGGCAAGAAACAAGCAATTCTTGAAATAGATATCGTGTACACATTTGTTAGTTTGGTGCCTTTTTTGTTTTATTTTTTCTAAATATTTTAATTAATCAGTAATTACTTACTTATTGCATGCACTTCAAAAAATCAAGGGCTAAGATTTATTTGAGATCTTACCTCCTATATAGAGTAATGGTTGCACCTCAGCAAGGCCTTAAGTTATATAACATTATCTAAAAAAACAGCTTCAGTTATATATGCTATTTAGCAAATCTGTGTAGCATCATGAATCTATATTTTGACTTTCAAGTTTTTATCATATTAGTTGTAATTTTTATATCTAGTGTTAAGTTCAAACTCATGCTTAATTTATCTTTTATTTAATTTTTTATATTTTATTAGAAAATGGATTAGGTTCTGAATTGTACTCTTACTCTTAGTTACTATAATGGCAAAAACACCAGTTTCAACATACACCATGATACTAAAGATGTCGAATTTTCTCTATCAAAGAATTATATGTATAATAGCAATGCCTTATAAAAAAAATGGAGCGCTTACAATTGAACTACCAAAACATGTCTTAATGTTTCAGTTCAAATATATACCATGACATTAAAGATGTGATATCACCATGTATACCAATTTTCTAGGATTTATCTTTGTTCTTTCAACATATTTTGTGAGGATTAATGTGGAGGCTACATTGAGGACTTCCAGTAATAACATTGAGATATGTATTGTTACCCTTTGCATTGGATACCTATGTGTGAGTATGTGTTCAATATGTATTTAGTTTAAACCCAAGCTTAAGTTATATCAACTCTCATTGCCTCCCTTTCTGTGATATCATGAACTATAGTTTGGCTTTTTTAACGTCTGACCTTATTAGTTGCTCAGGTTGATTTTATCCATGTGTCAAGTTGAAACACTAGAGCTTATTATTTTCATTCAAAATGTTCCTTTTATATTATATTAAACCATATTTTGGATCCAAGACTACAATCTTAGTTAATACAATGGCATAAACAATTGCTTCAATCTGAACCATAGCACCTAACATGTTCAATTTGTCATATAAAAGTTTCATGTGTTGTCTATTGTTTAATAAAAATATAGAGGGATTAAAATTAAATTATATGTATTGATATGTCATATGTTTAAGTGAAACACTACTACAGAAATGGTTATCGCAAACTATTACATGATTGCAAAATATATTATAATAGGGGTATTAACATAATCAAAAGTGAATTGTTAATGCTATTGCTACGTGATTTGTTAAGAGAATATTTTTCCATGATTGATGAACTACTAAATGAACATTTATCTTAATGTATGCATGTTTACTTGGTCTATATAGTGTTACATAGCATTTATATTTACTTTTTAAATTAATAGTGGTAAAAGTGTGTAATTTAGACACACAAAATGTGTTTTTCATGTTATTAAGTTATTTTTCTATAATAATAACTTCTATTGATATTGACACGTAGTTTTGAGGGACATTTTAGTTTATTTTTAATAGGAGGACATGGGTATTATATATATATATATATATATATATATATATATATATATATATATATATATATATATATATATATATATATATATATATATATATTGAAGGGATTACTTTATATCATCTTTCATAATGACAGATGTGGCATGTGGGCAACTAAAAAGCAAATTTAGAGGGTTGTTCCAAATTATCTTTCATAATGACAGAGGTTGGTAATTTACATGAAAATTTAGGAGGCCATTACTAGTAGAGCTTGCAGCTTTTTAGGGGGTTATTTTAAATTCTTTCAAAATGGCGGCGATGGATAATTTACATGCAAATTAGGGGTTATTTAAATCATCTTTCATAATGGTAACCTTGGATAATTAGATGCACCTTTATTGTTTATTTTAAAGTATATTTTTGTAATGGCAGATGTGCGTAATTAGATACAAACTTTAGAGTTTTTGTAATTTTATAATGGCAAATGTGAGTATTTTTTAGAAACTAAATATATTATATGGATATTATTGGTAATGATGACTAGAGTCTACCAATTTAAAACCAAATGTTTCTTATTATTGTGACAATTTGTAGGATTTATCTTTATTCCTAGCACACCTCATAATGCTAACATGAAGGCTCTGTTGGATGCCTCTACTGAAATTTGTAAAAAAAAAGAGGGTGAGGAATCAGCCAAGCATATGTGTGGTAGGGGTTCTCTACAACAAATTCTAGAGTGGGCTTTTGCAACAAAACTACCCCACGGGGAGAACTATCAAAGTCAATATGATAAATGAAGTGGTTTTTACGGTTTCCCCAAAATCAGGTCAAGTCAGGACAAACTACCCGTAATTTTTTATAGACTAGCAATGAGTAGTAATTGTGCCCACTGTAACCTAATAAACTTGGAGCAAGACTACTGTGAAGTACCTTCCTGGTGAAGAGGTCAAGAGCGTCCCTATGATTGAGAACGTGGAGTTTGTATATCCTTTCTGAACAATGCTTTGCAATATTTTCTTCCCTCGTAGTGATCACAATTCGGCTTGCATTCTCCATTTTGGGGAGATTTTGTATTATCATGCCCCATTCCGCAACAGAAGACAAATCATCAAGGACAATCAGACACCTCTTTCTCTTTGTTAGCTTGCCCAGCACTTCAGTTAATAGCTTGGTTTCTGTTACTTTTGTTGTGCCCAGTCCAATATCAATGTTGTTCTTCCTGTTAGGAGATTCCTCAACTAACTGCGTAGCTAAGCTCTTAAGGACTTCATTGAGAACAAATGGACGCATGATTGTGACACAAGCACGCTTCTCAAATAAGCCACTTAGCTCTTGGCTTTGGTACACCTCTTTGACTAGAGTAGTTTTTCCAAGACCTCCCATTCCCCAGACTGAGATCACCATAGTTTGCTGATCATCTTGCATTGAAATTAAATTGATGAGTTCAGACTTCTCTTTCTCCCGACCCACGAGTTGAGATTCCTCCAAAGCACATGCCATAGTCCCCAGGCGACTGAGGGTTTTTGTGGCAATCTTCTCATTGTCGCCTACAAACTGACTCTCAACAATCTCATCCGTTTGCATCACAGAATTGTTGGTACCGAGTGTGGTTTCACTTGAGCTAGACCCTGGCTCCACTGATGTGGTTTGATTTTGAGAAGCCTGACACAAAGTAAACAACGTTTTCTTTTCTTTGATTAATATGGGATCTTTTCCAGAAGAATGTAATAGCATAGAGTTGGGATACAAGCACAAGCACAGTTGAGCAGATAAATTTGAAAATATTGGAATATTATTATCTTAAAAATTCTGAAACTGCTATTTATATGTTAGCGCGTGCTAATACAGAGCTATATTTAGAAGTATATCTTTCTTTACATATTTATATAATGACAATGGATGGATCAAATGTAACACCCTAAATTTTGCCTTATTTCGAAATAGCTAAATATGATTTATTTATGCAATTATGTGTGCAATTCGCATATAGGATATAATAATTTTTGTGAAATTAAAATCAATCATAAGGTTAGTGACATGTTGATGAACTCATGCTGCTGCACTTTATTTTATGTGATGTCTGGTTTTGATCTAAATGCCAAAAGTTTCAAAAACCATTTGAAAATATATTTGAAATCAGGTTTAAAAAAAGAAAAAAAAAAAGGAACACCCTAACTCCTCCTGCCCTCCTTGCATTTCGGCCTGCTGGCCCAGCTCAACCCAGCCGGCCCGCTCGTCATTCCCTCCCTCCTCTTACCTTATTGGACCGGACCATCTCTGATTGGAATACCGCAGCGCCTCCCTTTCTCCCTCCGAGTCACTGACGCCTTGGTCCCGCTCGTCAGTTCCGCCCAACCTCCCTTTCGCTTCGCACGCGTAGCCGAAGCCGCAACCGTCCCGCGCCCACGCTCCTCGCTTCGTAGGAGCGCCCCCCGCGCCTCGGACTCCCTTAAAGGATGTGTGTGGACTCCGTCTCCGCCCCTTGCTGCCGTTCCCCGCTCCAGTTCCCTTCTCGCGAGAGCACAGCAAACGCAGTAGCAAACCGTCGAAGCCGCCGCTGAGGTGACGCCGTTCCACCGCCTCGCCGCCGAATTTTGACTCCGACCGAGCCTCTCCGAGCCGTAAGGAAGATCTTTAGGCACTCAATTGGTCGTTTCCCTCACCGGTCACTCACCTTCCCGTATCGGATTCCGCAGAGCATCGCCGCCGCCATTCCCCGCCGCGCACCGTCCCCGGTTCACCGCCGCTCTCGATTCTCGTCTTGGTGAGCTCGCGAACCCCTTCTCTCTCTCTCTCTCCATGCATTTAATTTGGAAACCGTGGCTTCTAAAGCACCAGCCGAGAACACCGGCAAGCTACACCTGCCGTCGTTCATGGAGAGCCCCGCGCGAGACCATCCCCGCCCGCGCAATGCGCTCCATTGGATTCGCCTTCTCCTCCGCTTCACCCCTGTGCTCTCTAATTTGAAAACCAAGCCTTGTAGCGCCAGTTCGAGCAACGCCAGTGAGCTTCACGCCGTCGTCCATGGTGGCGCCGCTGCATCCCTCCCTACTCCGGCAGCCGCACTCTCCCCTTTCTCTCTCTTTCTAATCTGAGCCGCTCATCGCGGGATCAACGGCTTAGAAAGCCCAATACCCCTGCGCAGGTTCATTTGCTAAAGAGTCCCTTGGCTTTTGGCAATTCGCGCCTGTAGTCCCTCATCCGAATTCAAAATGGAATTTCTTTTGATTTATTTAAATCCGAATTTAGTTGATCTATTTACAGAATTGCCACTGCAGTAAAACGCTTATAAAATCGTCGTTTTAGCTCCATTTCAACCCGTTCAACTTGCGTTAGGTTTGTAATTTCATAATCTACACATTAGTGCTACTGTTAGACCTGTTAGAAGCTTTTGAATTTCTCGATTAAGTCTAGTTTAATAGCTAGCTTTTGGAACCTTAAATAGCTCATAACTTTTGCGTTGTAGCTCCGTTTTTCGTGCACTTCGCGTCGTTGTGATCGTAGCGAGACGTAGATGATTTTGGTAAACATTTTATACAGTTTCATTTATTTTTGGTGTACTGTTCTAATCGTAGTAATGTTTTGCTTGTATATCTGTTCTGGAATGTGTGTTGTGGTTTGTGTCGATCGAGTTCAGACGGTGAGGAGAACTTCGGGAACCCGGACGTGTACGAGGAGTAGCAGGACCAGCAGCAGTTCGTAAACCAAGGCAAGTATAGCATGGACCTACCTTGTTGTCCTACTCATTGAAAACTACTCATGATTGCATGTGTATAATATTGCTCAACTATAAGGACATCCTAGCATATTGATGACTGCACCTTGATTTCCTATGGGTTTAATTGCATAAGGGTAGAATGCTAGTGCTCTAACTAAACATGATCAATATTATGACAAATGAAACAACAGTTGAACTTGATGGTAACAATGGATCTCTAGGGTGACGATGCAAATGACATTGGTCATGTTGTCCTAAACCCTCCGTAAGGACTTATCTGTAGGGCAAAAGCTGGGATTTACAGTGCAACCGTGAGAGTTATATGGCTCTGACTTTAGCTCAGTAATAGGATCTTTTCTAACAAGTTAGAGGTAACCTTTATGGTGCAAGAGGGGCTTGCCACTTTAGGTATAGAACTGCCTCTGTTCTGGTGTGTATAGCCTGCGGGAATTGTGTCATAGAAAGGGGTTCTCTATATCTGCCTGCCGAGGAAACCTCGCGGCCCTAACTTGTTAGAAGAGGCCTATTGAAGGCTGCATAGTGTACCCTGCCCACTCACCTTGGGAGTGTTAGGGGGTCAACGGGCCCCGGGCATATGGGCAACATGACTCGCGGTGAAAGTGCACAACCTCTGCAGAGTGTAAAACTGGTATACTAGCCGTGCCCACGGTCACGGGCGATCCAGAAAACTCACAGAATAAATTGTTACTTGACATGTGGATGACTTATGATGATGATGAGATTATAATGATGTTCAATTTCTCTTCTTAATTCTAGTAGGTGATCATGTGGGTTAAATGAGAGCTTATGCATAATTTGATGATAATTAATAATAAAATATTGATCTACTAAAAGTGCTAACTGCAGTCAACCGTGTCTTTTCTTTTTGAGCCTCATGAATCCTCATACTACACTTGCGGAGTACGAGTGTACTCACACTTGTTATTATTTCGTTTTTGGATAAAAATCCCGGATGGGTAACAGATGACAGCTTCTACGAGGATTTCCCCGAAGATTACTAGGTTTGGGTCAACCAGTCGGCCTTCCCTGTAGAGAAGTCACTACGCTTGAGAGTTGTTAATTACTTTTCCGCTTGTTATGTTGAGAACTACGTGATGTGATAACGTGATATATGTACACAGTGATGATATTTCTGTTAATTTGTCGGCTTATGTGTGCGACCTATTCCTGGGACGCACATAAGATGTAAGCACTCTATATTGTCCTTTAATTGGAGTGTGACATCAAAATAAAATGGGATATACAGGGCATATGGTAAATGAAAATTAAAAGATTAGCAACATTAAATTTCACACAACAAAGGAAGCCCCTTAAAAAATACTAGTTCAAGCAGCCCCAGTGCTTTTATTTAGCAGAGATAACGATCTGAAAAGAACAGGAAGAACTAAACCATTTTTTAATCTTATGCAGCCTCCAAAGCAATAGATATTACCTTATTGTGTGAAGCAAAAATACTCTGATCAACATATGGTTGCTTGAGCTCTGACACTATACTTTCTTGCCCGGTACATAGGCTTGCAACTTCACCATGCTCTGTGGATACAATGATTCGGCTTCCTTTCTTGTTGTCTGGAAAATATTCCTTAATTGCATGCCACTCTTCAATGGTGGACATGTTATTAAGCACAATCAGATAGCTTTTCTCACTCACATGCTCACAGAATGCATCAACTAAATCATGTTGCTCCATCGTACTCATTTTCTTAAGAACCTGCGACCCAATGTTTGCCTTCTCTTGTGTCTTCCTTACTTGTTCAAAATAAGTTGAATAGAATTGCCTCATAACACAGTGAAGGAACTCCAATGGGTTGAAAGGATGCACAATCCTGATCCAAGCATAGAGTTCAAACTTGTTGCTTCTCTTCAGATCATCGTATGCTCCATTGATGAGGACGGATTGACCAAGAACACCACTTGTTCCCCACACAGCAATCACTCTAAGGTCCTCATTCCCCTCGTTAATCAGCCGGGAAAGATCCACTTTTGCTTTGTCCTTCTGCCTCCTTGCTTCCTCAATGCCAAACATAGATGCACTGGGAATGCTTGATGACCCAGCTCCAGTATCAGACTTGGGGCCAGAAGTGTCCTTGATGAGGCGATAGCGCACATTCCTCTGGCTGACATCTTCAACCTTGGCACGGAGTTCCTTCATCCGTGTGGCGATACGGTGCCGATCGACCAACGTCCGAAGGAAGGACCACCGCGACGGCTTCCCAAGTCGAACAGCCTGATCTTGGAGGCAGTCTTCGACGTCGTAGGACACGTCGCGGACCTGCTTCACCCAGGTCTTGACCACCTTGGTTGTCTCGCTCCTCATGTGCAGCCATGAGGAAAGAGAGCATCATCTCGAGCTCATCTGTGATGAAAGCCTGATCACGCTGGACACCAAGCTGCAGAGCTACCTCCTGTGCAATGGCTGATTTAGCATAGTTGAGCGCTCCATTCAGCGCAGACTTGCCCACACTCAACCCTGTAGCTTCCATTTTCTGTACATGTAATGGAAAATGGTCAGAATGATTATGTTTGTATGGAAGGGCCAGGGTTACGAGGTTATGTTTTCTTGAGTAGATTGCAAGCGAAAGACGAACTTTGTGCTTAGATATGACGAGAAGAACAAAGATATACATGGTCATACTAGCTAGCTTACCTAGGTAGTAAACTCACAGGAATGAACATAATGATGCTATATTAGGCCGTGTTTGGTAGAGCTCTAGCTCTAGAAAATTCTGAACGTACAACTATAACTATAAGCATGTTAAGCACATTTACATGACTCATTTCGCTTATATTTTGGATGAAGTTCTTCTCTATTAATACATGTCCTGCATATTCTTATCAGCAGCTCTTAGGAAAAAAGTATTTTAGATTAAGTTAAAATATTTAAACCACTTTAATTTACAAATTAAAATGTAGTATAGATCTTGGAGCTAGAGCTATGGCCCTTGTTATTGTTCTGTGTCAAGTGCTAATAATACTTGACACATGGCTATTTTATCTTATTTTACTATTACTAATTGGAGGACCCAATGGAACCTCCACGTTAATCCTCACTGTATACGCTAGAAAAAAAATTAATACTAGAAATTCTCATTTTAATCAGAAACATTCAGCCATCAAATCAGCGACTCTAGCCATGCATCACCATTAGATCTATTTTGTTTTCTAGGAGATTACCCACATATGTCATTATAGGTAAAAATAATATTTTAGGAGAAAAAGCTTAGACTGTTTGGAGAAAATCTTGATCGGTCGTGCCGAGTACTGACATTAACATTTAATATTAGTTAATAAAATATCGGATGTGCCCTCTTAACCACGTCACATGACAAATGCATTACTAATATAACATGTAACACCCTAAAAATTGTATTATTCAAAATAGTTAAATTTGATTTAGTTATGCAATTATGTGTGCATTCAAATGTAGGAAATAATAATTTTTGTGAAATTAAAATTAATCATAAGGTTAGCTACATGTTGATGCATTCATGCTGCTGCATTTTATTTGTTGATATGACTGGTTTTGATCCAAATGCTAAAAGGTTTTAAAAACCTTTTAAAAATGAGTTTGGAAAATTTGTTTGGAAAAAGAAAAGGAAATTCCTTTCCCTCTCCCTCCCTTCCTTGATTTCGGCCTGCTGGCCCATTTTCCCCCTGCTGGCCCACTCACCTCCCTTCCTCCCTCTTCCTCTCTTTCTCCTTCCTGGGCCGGCCCAAGCCGACTTTGGCAACCGCTGCCACTCCTTCCCTCCCTCTCTGCCACCGATAGCCGGGGCCCACTTGGCAGTGCCGTCGCCCACCTCTGCGTTGCGCACAGAGCGAAACCGCCGCCCACGCCCACTTCCTCTCACATCGTGGGAGCGCCTTCCCCCATGCCTGGCCTTGATAAAAGGGAGCCGGACCCCGTCGCCGCCCCCTGCTGCTTCCTGCTGTAGTTTTCCCTCTCGAGCTCGCAGAAAATAGCAGCGCAGCGGCCTGCCGGAGCCGCCGCAGTCATGGTCATCGTTCGCCGCTTCTCCGTCGACCCCAGTCAGTCGCCGGTCATCCCTTCGTGTTAGTGAACCTCCCGCTCTGTTTTCCCCTTCTTTCTCGCTCTCTATCGCTCAAACGTCGTCGCCTTTCTCTGTAGAAAGCCGCCGACAGCCCTAGCAAGCCATTCGCCGTTCCCATGCCCTCTCCATCCAAATTGAGGCCTTTGGTGAGCTCGCCTCGCTCTCCTCTTTCTCCCCGTCCAATTTCCGCTTTAAATCGTGGTCTCTAGGGCCAGCATCACGTGCACTGGCGACCTTCTCGCCTCCGGCCATGGCCGCCACCGCGCTGTCCGTGTTCCCCGACCTCGCTAAAGGCCCAGGCGAGGTCGCCTAGCCCTCCTCTCTCTCAGTGCTGTCGGTTCGTCAAACCATGGCCCGTAGGTCCTCTTTCCAAGTTCGCCGGCGAGCTCTCGCCGCTGTCCATGGCTCAGCCGTGATGGAGTTACTGTTCCAGCCGGCCAACTTCCCCCCAAGCCACCACAGTCGTCCGTCTCTAGATCAACGAACCAGATTAGAAGATATTCCTTTGATGGCATTTTTTAAAGAGTCCCTCCCTTTTCCCATAATAGAACCCGCAGTCCTTGGCCAAATTCAAATCTGATTTTCCTTTTAATTTATTTTAAATAAAAAATGAGTTCAATATATTTATAGAATTGACACTGATTTTGTTTTGCTCATAAAAGTTTCATTTTAGCTCCGATTTGATCCGTTCAACTTGCGTTAGATTCATAATTGCGTAATCTACGTGTTAATGCCACTGTTAACCATGTTTGCAACTTTTAAATTTCATGGTAAAGTTTAATTAATTAATTTGCTATAGGAGAACTTGTTTAATTCATAACTTTCGTGTTTTAGCTCTAATTTTCTTGATCTTCGCGTCGATGTGATCGTAGCGAGACGTAGATTCATTTCATAAAGCTTTTATCTTGTTTTATTTACTGTTGGTGTACTGTTCTAACTGTAGGCTTGTTTGCTTTGCATGAATTTCTGTGGAATGTTGTATGTTGCGTTGTTGGTCGGGTTCAGATGGTAAGGAGTATGCAGAATTCTTCGAAGATCAGCAAGGACAGCCCGAGTATACTAAACAAGGCAAGTATAGCATGGGCCTACCTTGATGTCCTATTCACTTTAATCATCTACTCATTTGCATGTGTCTAACTTCGATAACCATAAGGACATCCTAGTTATTTGATGACATGTTTCCTTGACTTCTGTGGGTTAATTGCATATGGGTAGATTGCTAGCGCTTTAACTGAACATGATCTATACAATGGTTAATGGTTCTATGGAATAAAAGGTAAATCATGCTTTATAACAACTGATCCATAGGGCGAATGTGCAAATGATTTTGATTATGGTGCCCTAAACCCTCTGTAAGAACTTATCTGTCGGCAAAAGCTAGGATTGACAGTGCAACTGTGAGAGTCACATGGCTCTGGCTTTAGCTCAGTAATAGAATCTTTTCTAGCTTTTTAGATGTTATCTTTATGGCGCAAGAGGGGCTTGCCACTTTGGGTATAGGACTGCCCCTGTTCTTATGTGTATAGCCGCGAAGAAATTGTGCCATAGAAATGAGGGTTCCTACATCTGCCTGCCGAGAAAACCTCGCGGCCCTAACATGTTAGAGAGACCTATGGAAGGCTTCATAGTGTACTCTGCCCGCTCACCTTGGTAGTGTTAGGGGGCCAACGGGCCCCGGGCATTTGGGCAACACGACTCGCGGTGAAAGTGCACAACCTCTGCAAAGTGAAAACTATTACAACAACCGTGCTCACGGTCACGAGCGGTCCGAAAAACTTATAGAATAAATGGCTACTTGTTATGCTGTTAATTCAAGATGATAAATGATGATGTTATAATGATGTTCAAATGATTCTATTTGATTCCAATATATGATCATGTGAGTTAATTTGGGAGCTTAAGCATAACTTGATATTAATCAATGATAAACTCTCGACTTACTAAAATGCTAAACGCAGTAAACCGTGTTTACCTTTTGAGCCTCATGAATCCCCATGTTATGCTTGTGGAGTACGAAATGTACTCGTGCTTGTTTATTTTTCAATATTTTAGAAAAATCCCAGATGAGTACCAAATTGCCAGAGATTGGAGGAGTTTAGGCTTGTGATGAACCAGTCAATTGTCCCTGTGGAGTGGAGTCTTCACCTGAAGATCGGAGTTGCCTTTCCGTGGATTGCTATTTAAGATTATATCTTTTATAATAAGTACGTTATATATTAAGTAGTGTCTTTTGATATTATCCTTATTTGTAGCTATATGTGGGATTTGACTTCCTGGGCTCACATATGGTGTGTATCTGGTTTTATTCTTAAAACCGGGTGCTACATAACATATCTGCAGTACCGTCGTTCATTAGTGAATAAAATATCTATATTAATAAAAAATATATGTATTAATAAAATACACCCTCTCTTCCAAATTATAAGATATTTTTGGCATTTATAGATAAATAATTTTTATTCTGTATCTAGACATAATTGTATATATATATATGTGTAGCAAAAGCTATAAATCTTAAAAAACCAAAACATCGTATAATTTGAAAGGGAGTGATATCATCAACATTCACAATTAGTTAATAAAGTATCGGATGAGTTGAATCCTATTATTCACGTCACTTGATAACACATATTAAAATATCATATCGGTCGTAATAACGTTCATGGTATTAATATCTATATTAATATAAAATATATATGTATTAATAAAATATCACATAACCGACATTCATAATAGTTAATAAAATTTGAGTCCTATTAATCACGATCATTTGGTGATGTATTAACAAATTATCATATCTAGTACCCATCGGGTCCACGGTTAGTTAATCTATTAATAGAAAAATCTAATAATGGTTAATAATATGTTAATTAATTAATTAGTAATAAAACATGAGAGGCAAACAAAGAAGATTCACGTGTGTTGCCGGATTGTCTTATATTATTCATAAATAAAGAGGAGGCAATTTTCGTCATCCACACACAAAACGAAATTATGCACCTCTGCCATCTGTGAAATATAATTCAAAACAGCCCATAAATCTATATCGAAATTTCCCACATATGTCACAAACAAAGATAACATAAAGTAAAAATTTTGATTATCTAATTTACTCACCATCACTATTGTAAAAAATAAATAAAAATATCTCTAAATCTAGGTGTAAATACTAATATAAGTTCACATGGAAAATAAATTAATAATCATTGTCATTTTAACTAAGTTTATTATATGTTGACTAATGGGTTGTGCCATAAATATTTCTATTTAAAAAATAAAAAATAACTATAAATCTACGTGTAAATAATAATATAGGTTATTATGACAAATAAATTAATAAACATTAATATTTAAAAATTTATTATATATTAATTAAAACATTATCTCATATCAATACTGGTAATCTAACTTTCGCACAATAATTAATTATTCCATAAAATAAAATTAGCATCTTGGTTGTTGTTGTTCAAGGTGTAATGGTTTTTATGCCAATGTAGTGGCTAATATTTTGGCCTAAAATTTGTACTATTTTTTTAATAAGAAAATAGATATTATGACAACAAGATGAAACCTCCGGCCAATCGGATCCTAAAAAAGCAACATTCATCGTGAGGACACCTGCCAAATAAATATACACTCCCTCTGTATTATAATACAATGTATTCTAGAGATTGTAAGATAACTCAAGAGAGAATACAGCAGAGGTATGTACTCTTACTTTATATTTTAAAAAAGAAGTTCACGCGCATGATTAGAGAGGTACCTGTCAACTCTATACATCTATTTCACAAATCTCTTATACTAGAATGTACTAGGACCGAGGTAGTATGTCCAACCTATACCTATAACCACTTAATTTGTCTTCCCGATTTGGTCAAAAAAATCTGGAAACAAATCTATCGGACATTGGTGGAACCCAATTCCCCTAATAAATATGGACTACAAATAAACACTGGCAAGGCTTCAGCAGCACATCGACACAGAACGCAGCGACCTTAAAAAGTTGAACCTACAATGGTGTTGCCGAGATGAACAAGGTAACCTACCAATACTCCTTTCTTCTACATGTAACTTTTTCGTTATATACTACTTTGATTAATATGTCAATCCAATTATTATCATAATTTCTATTGATCATATATATAGCAAAAGCTACATCAGAGAACATCATGCCAACCTAAGAAGTCATATCAACAAGATGATTCTGAAAGAAGCAGCATAATATCTGACCAAGATGGAAACATAATAATGTTGTCTTTTCCTTTTCAAGGGCACAATAAATTAAATACAGATCAAATAATTTTAAAGATATAACAACAATGCATCAAGGAGTTCAGAGTAATCACTTAGTTACATCGACAACTGCCATTCACGAAGCAAAAAAGACAAGAAACGAACAAATCACAAACCAAACATCAATAGTATGGACTTTTCAGATTAACCTAAAAAATTTTCATCATACAAGACAGAAAGACTACAATATAATTGAAGGTACGAATCTGAATATCCAATACTCAATCATGTTATATTATTTGTAGATGAACTAACATTTTAATATTGTTATCTACGTAGTTCAATTCCTAAAGAAGCGCGTCCAACAAAACCATATAATGCACCAAGTCAGCCATACTGGGACACAAAACAAATGAAGGAGAGAAAGACACCTGGTCGCTTCTCCTTTAAGAAAAACACCCAACCGTGAAGTCAAACTAATGTTACATCGTTAGCTATGCCAAATCTATATGTACTCTAGATTCAAATTGTTACATCCAGAAAAAAAATAATTAACATAATGTCTTTTGGGCTTGATGGCCTTAGAGTAGAGGAAAGAAAGGCTAATTAGAGCCCAACCAGGAGAAGGGGAGAGGAAGAGGTGGAAACCTTAGAGCATCTCTAAGAGTTTGTCAAAATTCACTTGGTAAATCTTGTGATTTAGCAACTCCCTAAAACATATGCCAAGTTAAAAAATAGACTCTCTCCAAGAATTTGCCATTTGGACTTGGTAAAATTAAAAAATAGGCCCACAAGCTCCTGCCTGACCACCCAATCGGCCTGCACTGCAGATTGCACGGTCATAGCATGGTAGCTACAGTGGCAGCACATCAGCGAGGGAGCGTCGTCCTAATCCATCGATCGACTTGACAGGACGGTTGACGGCATGACGGCAGACGGCGTGCCTCGCTCCTGCACTCTGCTGTGGCATGCTAGCTGATCCCTGCACCTGAGTTCCAAGGACAATTCGGACAACAGCCGGCCGGAGTCCTCTGGCACCTGCTCCTGCATGCTGCTGCCTGCTGCAGCCGGCCCTGCTTCATTGATTCTCCCTACGGATTGCTGATAGGGTGAACAGTACACCGTGCCAACGCCCAGCAAGCTGCTGACGGTCTGGTTTGCTTCGACCAGTCAACCGTCGCGTCGAGCCTGACTGACCGGATCAGTGACCACTGCAGTGCTGTGCCGTGTATATGCGCGCAAGGATGCGCACCGGCGAGCTGCGCGCATATATGCGCGTGCGGCCACCGTTTTTACCAACTGGCTAAAGATACCAACCCACTTTGCCAAACTGTTGGAGCTATTTTTTTCTCATTTTGCCAAAAAAATTAAGAATAGCAAACCGGTCTGTTTGGCAAACTGTTGGAGTTGCTCTTACGTAACCCTCGTCGTTGTTGCCAGCGCTAATAGCGGATCGCTGGATTCAGATGCGTTCTCGTCTCCTCGAGGAGCATCGCTTGCAACTAGCGCCGTCGAGAGGTCGGTCTGCTCGTCGCTGCTATCGGCCGTGGACTCCCTTCTCTTTGGTGCCCCCTGTCCTCATCTAGTTCTGCTATCTTAGTGCTGCAGATCGTTGCTGCAGAACTGGATGTCATCAGTGCCGGCGGGTGACAGTTAGGTCACGAAGGGGGCTGAGTGGCAGCAGGAAAGGGAGGGGGTGTGATCTCCATTAGGTAATTTAACAAATAAAAATCGTTTTGCCTGTAGTTTCATTGCGTTGGTCGTTCGGCTGTTTCAGGAAAATTGGGATGAGTTCTGTCAGAAACTTACAGCTTTCAATTGGTCAGCCTGGTTGCGTAGCTGTTTAATCCAATCAGTAGATCGGTCTGTTTTTGAGGTATTTACTGGCCGAATTAGGGGAACCCATATGAACGGAAGTTATAGAGATTTTGAAGACCTTTCCAACGAGTATTGAAACATAATTTTTCGTTGAGTATAACAAAAGTTATGGCTTTCTGAATAGGGGTCAGTTTCCGACTTCAGTTTTCAGTGTTGGTTTCGGAGTCCTTCGAGGCCAATTTGGTCCAGAGCGCTATGGAGTATTTTGTAGTACTTTGTATCAACTTTTCATTGAGTATTTAAACTCTATTTTAGAATTAATGGTTTGGGCGGTATGGTTTTCTAAAGACAGAGTTGCTGCTGTAGGACTCAGAGCAGTCTGTTGCTTTGTAGGCTGCACTAAAAATAGTAGATGTTGAAATTTTAACTTCCGCTAAATACCAAAGTTGTAGGAGTTTTGTTAAGCTTTCCAGTTTGGTAAAGCTTATAATTTTTAGATTAGTAGATCTCCAGTTATGAATTTTTGAAAGCTGATGTTCTGTTTTGGATGTCAGAAATATTCAGTTATGTTCCAAGGTTAATTACACCATCTTAGAGACCTTTCATGTGAAACCTTACAATACAAAAGTTGTATATAACGGAGTTTTACATAATCTGGTAAAGTTTGGGAGTTTTTGGATATGTAGTCTTAAGTCTAGAAAAAAGAGGAGTTAGTGCTCCTATATTGATCGGAAGCGCAAACAGTAGATTCTTAAATGTCAGGTTTGGGACGCTTTAGTGCGTATTTGTTGTTGTACTTGCTTGTATGTTTGTGCTTTTACTGAGTATTGCTTATGATCAGGTGGTAGCACTTTGGAACGTCGCTAGTGATTTTGATCTCCTTTGATAAAGAGGCAAGTGAATGTTGCGGTGATTTGCTACCGTTTTGGCTTGTTATTTTCATCACCTACAGCTTAATGTCTATAATAATGCCATACCACTAATATCCACAACTTGTGAACTTGGTTTATTCAACCTTATTTATATGTGGTCTTATATATATTTATTCATGGTGATGTTATTATTTCATATTGCTATATGTGACTAGCCCACAACCATGAAGATGAAGTTGAAGTATCATTGGTGGTGTATGTTAATTTTATTGCAGCATGTCAAGTACATTGCATCATTCATTTGTATTGGAAGTTATGTCGTTGATCTATGGTCATGACCGTACCAGTACAACATCATGGGATGCAGCTCCACACCTTATTGAGTGTGCAGGCAGGAGTTATTTTGCATTGTATTCATATGCATTCACGAAGTATATTATTGAAGTGATCTACCCATGTTGTTATGAAGCTCTATTACTGGCTATGTTTCAAATTGGAAGTCTCCCATTTTATTTTGATATTATGTCCCGTGGAAACTCTATGTTAAACTGATATTTAATTCGACTTATGATTTAAATGGCTAGTCAAAACAAGTTTGCTTGTTGAGATGTTTCATCTCACCCTTGCTTTACTCAATCTAGGTACTTGATGCTTGCTTGGAAGGGAAGGGGATTAGCTGCATGTCACACAGTCCTTCTTTTAGAGTCTTCATATCTTAATACATAATAATTTGGTTATGTTCATTAGACTTGAGAGTGAATGTTTAAACTGTGGATATTAAACTTGTTATTGTTGAAGCAGCTCATTTTTGTTAGGATATTCATTAATGCTGGTTTGGTGTTTTAGTTATCTATATATCTTGCTTTTGTGTTGTTTAAATACAAGGGAAGTGCTGCCAAATTCTTTATCGGTTATGTGCGGCTATTGTTAGTGAAGTTTAGTGACACCCCGGGGTGTCCGTGGATTTCGGGGTGTTACACAAATAAAAGTTAATTGTATAAAATAATTTTTATTAGTTAATGTATATTAAAAACGAATTTTATTGCTTAAGTATTTCAAAGTTAGCCCATACGGGAGCAAGGTTGATGGACCGGTCTTTACATAACAATACCAAAAGCAGATTGGAGGAACTGAGAAAGCAGGAAGCAGAGGTATAGGAGATTACCAGGGGATAACAGTGGATCTGGTGGTGGAGGCAAATCGAGGAGCACACAGGTGGAGGAGGCGCCGCCGGCAGCGCGCGAATCCGAGCACGGCGACGGACAGAGGGCGTGGTGGATCCTCGGAGTTCGCACCACGCAGAGGCCGTGGCCGGAGCTCGGAGGGGAGGCTGGCGCAGAACGCGGATGCGGCTAGTGTGCGCGGCTGCTTCGTGGAACACGATGGCACTTCAGCGTGACTGTGCGGTGGGAAGGCGGGAAACATATAGCAATAGATGAGAGCAATTTGCTTAGTTTTTTCACCTGGTACCATGCGACTACCTATAGTTTTTGTACTACGAAATTGGCTAAAAAAAGGTGAAGGAGCCGTTGGGAGCTGGGAGGACGACGAATAGCCAATCCGCTCAGAGTCAGACGACGACTAGACGAGATCGAGATTCCGTCGATGTATTGTATTCGACTATTCGTGGCTGCAACGAGCGTGCCGAGGAACTGTGTATTGGGATGCATGGAGAGTTAGCCATCAGCCGCATGGTCTGCCGGGCATGGCAACACGCGATGCAATGCAACCGGACTAGCTATTGTCTGGTCTCCTTTTCTATTTAACTACTTGCGGTGCGGGTGGTATCTATCTTGCCCAAGGAGGGACGAAGGAGAACTTATGAATGGAGTGTGCACGAGCACGACTCGTCAGGCTTCTGTGATGAATCTTAAATAACGTCAACAATAGATAAAGGATAATCTGAAAGGATATAATATACTTTCTCAAATGTAATAAATTTGAAGTACTCCGTTGTTTATACAGGTCCGGACGATTTTGCCAAAGGTGCTCAACTAGGTCATGCATCTTTAAGCTGCGTATGAATTTCTTGGTCCTTAATATTCTTGTAGTTCTGAATAAACTCCCTAAGTTCAGGTGAAGAGTCATGGGAAAATTTTCACATTTTCTCCCACCACATCATAATTGAAATCATCTTCTTCATCTCGCTCATCCTCAATTATCGTGCTGTGCACTAATACAGGAATGATTTTTACTAGCGGTCAAAATCGATCATCAGGGCCGGTTCAAAAAAACCGCCACTATGCCATTGATTGTAAAAGATAGGAAGTTTGTAGTGTTGGCCATTTAGCTGTACCTAGAAAAGCATTTCTAGGGACAGTTCCATTAATATATCTGCCCTAGAAAATGGTATTATCAGGGGCGGTTTTAATAAGAGAACCGTCCTTGAAAAATCTATTTTTAGGGACGATTTTAATAAGTGAACTGCCCCTATAAACTGACTTTTAGTGGTGGTTATTGTACTGCAACTGCCTTTGAAACTTTTTTCAACTATAGCTGTGCCAATGCAACCGGTACTAATGCCTCATACTACAGTACAATGAAGGTGGAAAAAAATTGGGTACGGAACTCCCGTACACGACATCGTGCGGCTGCCCACTCAAATGACGACATGTGGCAGGCTCGGCAGGTTCGCAACTGAAGATTCACGTGTCGTGGGTTCACTGGGCAGCCGCACGGTGCCGCGTGGGAGTCCGGTACCCAATCTTTTTCCATCCAATTGGCGCTGCAGACCCTCGGCGTTCACAGCACGCAGGTGTAGGTGGCCGGAGCTCTATCGGATCGGAGGAGACCATGCCGCAGGACGCGGATCCGGCAAGCTTGCGCGGTTGCCTCGTGGACCACGACGGCAGAGCGACTGTCCGTGCCGTGTGTGGTGGACATGATGCAGACAAGCAGGCGGGAAGATACGTAGGAAAACGTCGGAGCCATATGTGTCCATGTGCCTACCTACAGTTTGGTGGGCTGGCGATCCATTGGGAGTCAACGGAGCGTCGGAGCCGGGCAACTCCTCACGCGATGCAACATGAAACCATGTGCTCCTCCTCCTCCATGACTTCCATACCACAGCTGCTCCCTCGCCTGCCAGCTTCTTCGTTCCCGGCAGCAGCGTGGGATCCTGCTGGCGACATCGCCAGAGCTGCCGCAGCCATATTTGTCTAAGTTTTTCTCCTGGAACCATTTGCCTACCCACAGTTTGGTGTGCTGGCGATCCGTTGGGAATCAACTCCTCACGCGATGCAACACATGTGCAACCATGTGCTCCTCTCGTCCCAGCCTACCGTCAACTTCTTTCCTGCAGCGTACCGTCGTGCTGGTGACATCGCCAGAGCCGCCACAGCCACCCAGCACCACTAGCACCAGCATCACCAGAGGACCACCAGTAGCGTCAGTCCTCCTAGCTCCAGCATCAGCTTCGCGATGAGCAAGCATGGCGTCCGCACTCCCATCCTCCCTGCTCAAAGCATGACAACTGAGGAAGCTTACAGGCCATACTTGTTGGAAATAGTAGCAATTTAGTGAAGCATAAATTGATTCCGATATTGAGCAAAAGAACAACAACATGTATCATAGGTGTGAGATTTAACACTAGCACTAGCACTATGATTCCAGATGAACTCAAACTCCCTAGCGCTAGTAACATAAGAAAAACTAGAGCAAACAAAGATTTACTTACAGTGGGGTTGTCGGCCCTAAAGAAAGCACAAAAGTAGACGAAGCATACCATCGATGAAGACCCGTGTGACAAGAGGAAGATGAGGAAGATGTCAAGCGAGCAATCGCGAGGGCGCTTTCCAAAAACCTAATACAGCCCCATCCCCGTGCAGGGACACGAGGGGACATAGGCTTCAAAGACCTGCTCTCCCGGCGCCGATGACATGTCGGCGGTGGGATGGGGAAGACGGTGGCAAAGCAGCATAGTGGCACGAGGAGGAGATGAATTGTCTGTACTGAGATGATTGACCTACCGTTAGTTGACTAGAGCAATTAGTGGAGTAGCAAAAGTTGTGTATTTCTTCCTTTTCCTCTCCCCAATAGCTTCAAGTAGTTAGAGACAACTCAACTATTTAAGTTGGCCTCACTCCTCCTAGAGTAGCAATGTGGACTAAAATCCCCCACCATACCATGCATGTGTGAGTGGGCCTTTGGGAGTTATTTATAATTATTATTTGGGCCAGCCCAAATCTTCTAACAATCACCCATCAGATCCCATAGGCACGCTTCATTCTCCCTATACCACTGTTAATATGCTTTCCAGTGTAGACCGGTTAAGATTGAATATCCACCTAGAGTTACAAGATAGACTCATCCACAACTGCACAATGGACTAGACCTTGCATTGGCAGTTTGTAAGAACTAGGTATTTTTTAAGAAGCTCATGAAGTGAGACAGGAGTATGAAAAAATCCAATATTCTGATGCCAGTGCTTTATCACATCTGTCTTCGTTTTATTATTTAATTTTGTTTCAGATCATGCTTTCACCATCATATGATAGTTGGGGCTTGGTGGCAAGTTCTCCACGGGTATAATGAAAGGATAAAAAAAAACTTCTCTATCAACCTCATAAGGGGTCAAGGAATAGAAAACATTTCACGTTTGTCTGGACGGCCTCATGGACTTGGACGGCATGGTGCTTAAAGCACCGGCCGTCCTCATGCATCCAAACAAACAAAATCTCCATAAAACAAGGCCCAACAGAAACACAACAACCAAACAAAAAAAAAAGTGTTGCAGCACCATGACCTGCTTGGTGATGGCGTAGCCCAACTCATCTGCAGAAGCTAGAGTTGTTCAGATAAACAAACACGTCCCTTATATTGATTTGGTTTTCTCACCTATCACCCTCAACTCACTAACTCTTTCTCTGTCCTACATCCAGGCCTAGCTAAACTGTACAGCCTAGGTCCTCCCCAACAACCCCTTCGCGCCAACCACCCAGCCTCGTCATCTCAGCTCCCTTGGAGTCGACAGGGCCAAAAGAGAAGGGTATGGACTGTGCAGCACCAACCTCTCTGTGATCATCTTGGGTTCCACCTTGACTGAGCCACTAGGGATCCACACTCCCCTAGACCTAATTTGAAAGAAAGTTGAAGGAAAACTTAGCGATGAAAATCCCCATGAAAAATTTAATACTTTAGAGCAAGGCTAATAATACAGTCCGCTGCTGATTCTAAGGTTTCTTCGTAGACTTCTCTTGTCCCACTCATATAGTAGTTAGCTCACTATTATCAATACATGACCCACTTGTTTCTCTCATAGACTTTTTTCGTTCTTTTGCCTACTCTCTCTCTCCTCTCCGCTCTCTCTCACCTCAGCATTTAGTCAGCTTACATCCTGCTATTATACTTGCTCTTATTCAAATGACCACGCCATAAATTATTGGCCCGGGAAAAAGTCTATGAGAGACGCGTGTCACCTATGCGCGTTCGTAGAGTTTGATCCCATTATCTGAGACTCGGAAATCACAACATGCGTCTATAATATCTGCTGCGGATACAGACACGTGTAGCGATGGCATAGACGCGTTTTACCTATACGCGTCTGCAGTAAGCTCTTATTACAGACGCGTGTTGACCTCGCCGGACTGGCGACCCCCGCCGGCGCGCATCTGTAGTTGTACTACAGCAGACGCGCCTAAGTGGTCGTGTCTGTGGTGAAGTGGTGGATACGTGGCTTTTTTGCATAGTGTCTTATTCAAATGACCACGCCATAAATTGTTGGCCCAGGAAAAAGTCCAAGATGCATGCCAAAGGAATTTGAGTTTTCATACTAGCCCCTAGTGCTCCCCGACCCCTCCCTACTGTCGGGCCTCTTCTTGGTCTTCCTAAAGGTGGTCAACACCGACACAGAAGGGCGTGGATCCTGGCCAAGGCCCTCCCGAGAGAGCTCTGTTCAAGTACCTCTCAGTTGATTGGGCACCTCCCGCCGACCCTGCCCTAGCCAAGTAGCTATGTACCTCTCAGTTCATTGGGCATCAACTGAGACATGAGAGGGGAAGAAAGAAGAGAAAGAAAAAGAGGGGGAAAAAAAAAGAAAACCACGCTAACATATGGACCCACATGTTATTATGTATTCACAAGAACGTAGGGCTAGAAAATTGGAAAAGAAATCAGTGGGGAAACGATCTCAACGGAGCAGTAACTGTTTCTCTTAAATTTAAACAACAATCATGTGTTAGAGCAACAACAAGTGTTTATCTAAAATTAATAGTTAAATCCGATATTTTAGCAAACTCCACCAAAGTGGAGGGATCTACAACAGCCTAGCCATATTTCCTCTTCTATATTTGACAACTTGCCACGTCGCATACCTTCACAATAGGATCTCCACGACAGCAAAGCTTCTGCACGCGCGGGAAGGGATCACGCGCGCGCGTAGGCACAGCCGCGAGTGAAATTAGAAGATGTGAGTGACCTTGGTTTGCTTTCTATGCTCACCGAAAATTCCAGGATAGCTCGCTTGCTATTTTAGAAATCCAGATAGCATACCTGTTGGAGCCTAATTTTTGTCGTATAAATTCTAATGTAGCCTCCACAACAATATCGCATCTCTTTGAGTTGCTCTTGGATAGATGCTTAGGCATGACATGTGTTGTGAATCACGGTAGGTGACCGCAGTTGTTCTATGAGGACTGTTTCCACCGTTTTTTTTCTCTCTCTAGAAAATAGGAGTTGCTGATAGGTCGAGTTAGATGTACTAGAAAACAAAGAGACACGACTGAGGCAAGTAGGGGGTATGCAGTATGCTTTAGAGGTACTCTCATGAGTCAAGATGCTCTACGTTTTGATGGAATCTCTCGTCTGCACTAGCTGATTGATCCCAACCCCCGGCGGACCTGCTCCCTTGTCTTTAGCATTAACTTTCTCGATAATACGACATCACCCTTTCCAATTTTATACTGATATAGGAGTAAGACACAATGCTTTAAAAATACGTGCTCGGCATTATTAAGGAGAAAACAATGACAAATTGCTCCGACGCAGTCCATCTTCCCCGGCCCCTTGCGCACCGCGGACACCGCAGAGGCAGAGCAGCGTCCGTGTTCCTCAGCCTCATCATCCAAGAGAACTGTGGTAAGTTCTCCACGCGGGCATAATGAAAGGATAAAAAATACTTCTCTATCAGCCTCAGAAGGGGTCAGGGAATAGAAAAACATTTCCAAAACATACACCACTTTTGGGCTCGTTTGTTTGCTTGGATGAGAGGCCGATATAGGCTAGCGCACTGCAATAGGATGTGTTCGTTTGTCTGAACGGCCTCATGGACCTAGACGGCATGGTGCTTAAAGCACCTTCCGTCCCAAACAAACAAAATCTCCATAAAACAAGGCCTAACAGAAACACAACAACAAAACAAAAAAAAAGTTGTACCACCATGACCTGCGTGGTGATGGCCTAGGCCAACTCATCTGCATAAGCTAGAGTTGTTCAGACAAACAAACACGTCCCTTATATTGATTTTGTTTTCTCACCGATCACCCTCAACACACTAGCTCTTTCTCTGTCCTACATCCAGGCCTAACTAAACAGGACAGCCTAGGTCCTCCCCAACCCCTTCGGGCCAACCACCCAGCCTCGTCATCACCTCCCTTGCAGTTGACAGGGCCAAAATAGAAGAGTACGGACTGTGCAACACCAACCTCTCTGTGATCATCTTGGGTTCCACCTTGACCGAGCCACTAGGGATCCACACTCCCCTAGGCCTAATTTGGAAAAAAGTTGGAGGAAAACTTAGCGATGAAAATCCCCATGAAAAATTAAGTACTTTAGAGTAAGGCTAATAATACAGCCCACTGCTGGCTGTAAGGTTTCTTCGTAGACTTCTCTTGTCCCACTCATATAGTAGTTAGATCATTACTATCAATACATGACCCACGTGTTTCTCTCATAGACTTTTTTGGTTCTTTTGCCTAAGCCGGCTATAAATTTGTAGCCTGCTTCTGCTCTCTCTCCTCGTTACTATCAATACATGACCTACTTGTTTCTCTCACATACTTTTTTGGTTCTTTTGCCTAAGCCGGCTGTAAAATTGTAGCCCGCTTCTGCTCTCTCTTCTCCACCTCAGTATTTAGCCAGCTTATAGCTTGCTATTATACTTGCTCTTATTCAAATGACCACGCCATAAATTGTTGGCCCAGGAAAAGTATAAGATTGTGGGGTTACTCCTAGCCTCTCACCCTCGCTAGGGGACATGGGGGGAGAGGCCGAGGGTGTCCCATAGGTAAGAGGATTGTGTTGTCCTGTGGAGGCGTGTGAAGGTAGTGGAACATGGGATATTGAAAAATGCGGATTAAATGCCTTTAATTCGTCCGGAAAAGATCTGATCCCTTCATTACACGAACCCTCCAGGTATTTATAGATCATACCCGGGGGCGCGGTGGAATTACATTAGGGTTGGTCCCTAGAGGAAGAATACAATACAATAACCAAGGGTACGTCGGTAATCTTCTCCCCTCGGCCAACCACTCCCGGGCCCATTCATCATGTCGGGGCCACACCCTCGCCGGGGTGGTCCCCTCTCACGGTGGGAGTCGGATCTTCGTGTGTGCTCGGTGATGGTCCACCCATCCATGCCGTCTGGTGCGTTCCCTTTTGTACTTGGGCTTGGTCGACCTTCGGGTCCCCGCCTGGACACACAGATAGAATATAACTAAAGATGAAAACGGTCAGAAACGGTATTACAATATAGAAAACGGAAGCGGTCGGTTCGGGATATTTCTACATTTTAGTAATTAAAGAGTACAAAAAATGATTGAAAATGGTTGTGAAACCAATTGAAAATGACAATTTTTTATGTTCGGTGAAATTCGGAAACGGTATCATAATATAGAAAATGGTATCATAATATAGAAAACGAAAGCGCGCGGTTCAGAATATTTCTGTACCGTTTTCATCCTTAAATATAATGATCAATAGCACCCTCGCTACGGGGGTTAGTACCCATGACGAGGTGGGTTAGTTAAGCTAGTACCTAGTCGAGGGCTAGGGGAGGAGCAGTGCCGAGGGTACCTCCCCCAAACAGCAGCCCCTCGAGGGTCGGGCCCAGCGTGATGGGTCGGAGCAAGTTATAACTTGGGGAGGGAGACATGCAAGGGTACGTAGCTTGTGGCCTGGTCCAGCGACACCCCTATCATGTTTGACTGGTGCTGGGCCTTTGTTGATTTTGTGCAATTTGGGCCTAGTGTGCTACTTGATGGGACACGTGATTGCAGGAGGTAGTTTCGCCTTTTTCCTTGGGGAGTGCGGCAGTCTCTCGGTTACTATTTTTTCGGGATATGCGATGCCTGCCTTCCTTTGGTGTGGGTGATGGTCGCCTATAAATAGTTGCGGTAAGTATAGGGTTTTTCATTGTTGCACCTTTTGTTTGCTGGCGCTTGCTACTGCTGAGACTGCTGAGCGAGGGTTGATTTGCTACGAGGGTTGCTTTTTGTGCGAGGATTTGTGCTTTGCTGGCTTCCTCTGCCTCTTCGTGCTGGTTAAGGTACTTGTTAATCGCTTGCACTTGGGGTCCTTTTTTCTATTTTGTTTGTGCTGATGAGTCTGCTGGTTGCTATGTTTTGTAGATCGATGGCTCGCATGAAGAAAACTACGAGGCCTGTTGATAGCTCAGACATCGCTGATTCTGCCTCGGATGCTGGTGTGTGTTGACACCAGAATTTGGTTCGAGACAAGAGGGAATTGAAAACCAAGATTTATCAAAGGAAGCCAAATATTCATTAAAGATTGGCTATCTTGAAACAACCACATCAAGGTTTGGTTCGACATGGGAAGTCCTCGAAAACAGAAATTATCAAGGGAAGCCGAAACATTCAAGACAATCGACTAACCAAATTACCGGATCAAGCGAGTTGGATGACATCATCAAGGGAATCGGCCCATTGGCAAAGACGACAAGATTCAAAGCAAAAGACATGTCAGACTCCCTGAGAAGGGAAAGGTTGGAGTCCAAGTTACCTTAATTTAGGATATTTTTTATCTTCTTTCGCAAGTTTTGTTGTCAAGTCTTGTTCGACCAGGATTCATAGTTGAGCCTCGGGTATAAATATTGAACCCCGGCTGTTGTAATAGACATCATCTATCAATCAAACAAACTAGTACCTTTACTTTTTTCGGCTTCAGCCATCGAGCAGGGAAGATCAAGTTTGAGTCAGCCAAGAAACCAGCAATGCACATTGATAGGCATCCCTTCCTAGGAGTGCATATGGTGGAGTTTCTGTTGGCCAAAGGGAAGACGAAGGTCCTGACATTAGCTAAAGCTAGGGAAGGTGGATCAGTAGATCCCGAGGTTCAGATATCTAGAAGAGCCAGTATGAACAAGGAGAGACATCCAGAGATGGCGCCAGGCGTCCACGAGTAACATCTAGGATCTTGTTGAACAAGTGGCTGCGCCAGAAGGAGAAGAACTACCAATGTCGGCTCAAGGTAGAAGAGAAGAGTTCAATGCTTAAGGAACAGAGAATTAGAGGCTCAAAAATACAACAGACCCAAAACATGGCGTGTCAAACAACCGATAAGGGTAAGCCATCAACTAATATTGATATGATGTTCATTCTACCTGCTGAATTCGGAGCTCCTGCCAAATATGAAGAGTCTGATAGGGAGAAGTATGATGAAGAAGAGTTAGGAGAAGCAGTTGCTCAATTAGCCCTCCAATCCTAACAAGCTATATTCGACAAGACATCTCAGCATCAACACTTGAAGGCTTTATACACGAAAGGATTTGTCAATGGCAAGCTAATGACCAAGATGTTAGTCGATGGAGGCGTTGTAGTCAATCTCATGCCATACACCACCTTCCATAAGCTTGGGAAGGGTCCAGAGGATTTGCTCGAAACAGATATGATGTTAAAAGACTTTGGAGGCAATACGTCTAAGACCTAGGGGGCAATCAATGTCGAATTGACCATTGGAAGTAAGACTCTGTCTACTACTTTCTTCATCATCGATGCCAAGGGAACGTACAGCCTACTCTTGGGCAATGATACTAGACACAGAGACGTGAGGATGGGGAACTGAAATTAACAAGGCAATGATACTGGTTCTTTTGCAGTAGAATTACTCAAATGAACATATATGTTTCACTGTTACATCTGACACTGAGGCAGAACAAACAACAAAGCACGCCAATAGACCACACGCCACAGCATTATTCCTGTGGTAACATCATGTCCAAGTTTCCTCAAATTAAAAAAATGATGTCCAGCGAAGGCACATGGCAACACACATGGAATATCGTAGCTTAGTGCTATATATATGCAACGCCATCAGATAAAATGGCAACCAAAACATCATGTCCAGCGATTGTAGGTGCGTGCACATCTAGTGCAGCATGCCATCAGATAGGTACTTGCGCACATCTGAAGTCTTTGAATAGAATTACTGAATGAACTGGACATGTCTCACTTACATATATATAGGCCTGGTTTAGATTGCAAATTTATTCAACTTTGGCTACTGTAGCACTTTCGTTTGTATTTGGCAATTAGTGTCTGATCATGGACAAATTAGGCTCAAAAGATTCGTCTCGTGATTTACAACCAAACTGTGCAATTAGTTATTTTTTAATCTAAATTTAATACTCCATGCATGTGTCTAAAATTCGATGTGATGAAAAGAGAGTGTAAAAATTTAGAATTTGAAGTGTATCTAAACAAGGCCATAATATCTGACGGCAGTAGTGCAGTGCAGAGTAATGCACAGCAGAAATTCTGATCCACATACATAAAAAGACAAAGGAAATTAATAGAACTTTGGCGGTGGTTGCCCATAATATCAAACACACAGGCCACTAGTGGTACAAACGACCGTACAAGTTGAATTTAACACGCATACATGCAAACATTGTTTCAGGTACACATGTAAAATGGAGCGGAACAGGGAAGCAGGAAGCAGAAAAAATAAATAAGAAGGGAATAAAGCACAGGACCGGCCCAGCTCTGATTACATGCGGAGCTCAGCTCAAACAAACTTCAGAACGGGCTTGTTTGGATGCGTGCTAAGCTGGCCCTGCACGTTACGCACCAACGGTGGAAAACTAGGAATCATAACTTCCTTGAGGCTCGGGAGACATGATAGCCCAGAAAAAGAGATTTCGTCCCTGGCAAGCAACAGCTCAAGCTTAGGCGCTGTTCCTTCTTCAAACAACACCGATACGAAGCCAGCGGACCGCCCTGTCTCCAGCGCTGTCAAACTCGGGAATGCCTCCCTACGGCAAGATAAATGGCAGGGCTTTTTTGCCTCGAAAGAGAGGCCCAGCAGACGAAGGATAGCCAGGTTTGGTAGCTTGCCAAGGACTTGCATGCTGCCATCCAGCTCTGTTAGCTTAGTGCGTTCCAGCTTCAGCTTCACAAGATTCTGGAGACTCGCGACCCACTCTGGCAATTTGCCCAGGGTGCCATCCAGCTTGAGGCTCTGGAGGTTTTCCGGAGGCGTACGCAGGCTGTCCAAGCTGTCACGTAGACCTTCCTCCTCCTCTGAGTGCACTGACAGTGATTCCAAAGAGTTGAGATGGGCAAGGGTGGAACAAAACTCTTGGCAGTTTTTTTTTAGCGAATACGCACGAGAGTGCGCATTTTTGTATTAGAAGAGAAGAATTTATGAAACAAGAGAGCGGGCATTAGCCCCAGAAAACCGGAAAACAATTACATCAAGAGAAACAACACCGGAAAACTCTTGGCAGTTTTTCTTTGTTGATGCCTGTCACTGCTAGCTTGCTAAGCCTGGCGAGCCTTTTAATATCCTGTAGGATAGCCTTCCCTCCTCGTGCGATGTTCACCATACCCAGTGTGCGCAGGACTTTCAACTTCCTGAGCCCTCTTGGCACTGCAACTTCAAATGGATCTGCATGCCTTGCTAAAAAGGGGAACTTTGCGCAGCAATAGTATGTGCACACATCACGCCTAGTTATTGGCTCCTCATCCTCCATGTCAGTTGTTATTGGTGTTGCCTTTGCAAGCTTAATGCTGCAAATTGAAATACAACACATAATCAAAAAAAAAAAAATCCACGCGCACAGCTTGTTCCGCATTAGCTTCGGGACATATTTCATCAATTCCTCGTACGAGGAAGCCCTGAAAATATCATTATACAAAGACCCCGCACGAATATATTGTAGCTTCATAAGTTTGGTGATGGCCAGCAGCAGCTTGATTATTCGTGTACCAGTAACATCTAGTGTTTCCAGTTGCTCCAGGTTACCAAGTGACTCTGGCAGGTGAAAAATGCCTTCACATTCCCTTAAAGAAAGGTGTTTTAGGTGAAGGAGCTTCCCAATCGGCAAAAGGTGATGACACACAAGACCAGAGGTGCCTTCTAAGTCCAGCACGCGTAGCAACTTCATCTTATGAGAAATATAAAACGGTTTCCACACCCCAAACACTGTTAATGACCTTATATGAGATAAATCCACTATGCTCTCAAACTCACTCTGATCACCATCCCAATTGCTGCTTATAGCGAGGTGACGGATGGTGCCTTGGGTGTCTAAGGTGCATCCTTCTTCCATTCTAAAAACAAGATTTTCTTCCATTGCCTTTGAAATGCTGATTTCACGCATGAGATCATGGAGTTTGCAAGAGGAAATACCTTTTCTACTACCGATTGATTCTTTGGATGGTAGGACCATGCTTCGCTCAATAAGTTCCATGAAGTAGCCATCAGCTATTTCCCCAGTAGACTTGCCACGTACCTCACTTGAGTAACCCTCTGCTTTCCATCGATGCACCAAGCGTCTTCGGCTAATACTGTAGTCTTCAGGAAAGACAGACATATACAAGAAACAAGACTTGAGATGATATGGTAAACCATCGTAGCTTTTCATAAGGATAGCTCTTATTATCCCAAGCTCTGGGTTCATCTCCAATTCAGCGCTAATATGCTCATTCATTTTTCTCCATACAACAGGAGTCTTCGGTTGTTTTGCCAAGAAGCCACCTATGGTGACTATTGCAAGGGGAAGTCCATTGCACTTCTTTAGGATCATTTTGGCCTCTTCAATCAATGCGGGATACCCATTGAGATTTATGGCCTCTTTAAATACCTGCAATTGGTAAAATCAAATTTCATAAATATTATAATGTTAAATTATATATAAATAAACAAACTAAGCATATCTCAGCAGGCTAGGTTCCTTATCATGGAAAATCCTTGACTTAATGCGGGTGCTCGTATTTTCTGATCTATTACATGATTGAATAGTGGTTGCATGTATACGAGTTTTTGCGTCTTACTTGGATTCGTCAAAAGATGTATAGATAAATGGTATCTAATATGTATTGGAGTATGAATACCTCACTCTACATGAAAGCAGATCATGTGACATTGTAATACACACACCAACAAGAACCGAGTCCATAGCTCATGTATATACGTGCGCTGAAGAGCGAGTTAGGTAGGCACCTTATTAATAATTAATAAATAATTAAGCAATTCAATTTCCACACATGCACTAAAACTAGTAGTCCTCCAATTCTTTAGCATATTCTCATCTTTTCTTTAAACAAGGCGTAGACCAGCACAAGGCAGTCCCGATGAGAGACGTGTCAAGCAGAAGCAGGCATTTGCGGCGAGCGCTCGGAGGCCCTCGCTGGCCTCAAAATCTTTATGCTTTGAACATCTACTCAGGGCACCCACTTCGGTTATCATAGGAGTCTGAGCATTTCTTTGAACGAAGCACAGATTTGAGGCCCCAATGTTCAGGTATTGGATCCCTTAAAATACACTTCGTTTATATACAAATTAAAGGGCTTACTTTATATTATATCTTTCATATTGGTAGACATGAATAATTCATAAACAAATTTATAGGTTACTTTACATTATTCATAATGGTAGAGGTGAATAATCTAGATGCAAATTTAGGTTGTTATTTAAAAAAAACTCGACCTGGAGGGGTAAGATAGCCTGGGGCCGGGACTTAGACATGTGATTTGGCATGAGATAGATGAGGAGATTTTTTTTTCTCCAGCCTGAAAATTCGCACTCAGGACACTTAACCAACTCAACTAGAGGCCATTTCACAAGTTGTTATTTTTCAATATCTTTCCATGGCAGAGGCGGATAGTTTTTTTAGAAAACAAAAAAATCCAATGGCTATTATTGGTGACTATGATTATAGTCTACTAAATTAAAGGCTAAAAATTTCTACTTTTTGTAAGAATTGGTAAGATTTATCTTCTAATGACGCATTTTATCATGAGGATTAATTTGGAAGCTCAGTAGAGACATCAAATTACTAACATTAAGACGAAGATACTAGCATTTGGTCAAAAGTGAGGAATTGATAACCACGGTGCCACTAGAAAATCTATTATGCACATGCGTCAAACGGTAGGCTACATCCTAGGTGAGCGATTGTAACACCCTAAATTTTTAAATATTTTTAATAGGGAATTTGATTTAGTTAAGCATTTATGTGTGCATGGAAACTTAGTGAAATAATAATTTTTTTAAAAAAAAATAAAATCAAATCTAAGGTTAGAAACCTGTTTGTGCATACATGCCACTGCATATTTTTATTTGTGTGATTGATTTTTATTTCAAGAAGAAAATGATTTCAAAAATCATTTGAAAATGTATTTGAAATATTAGAAAAAGAAAAGGAGATAGGAATTTACCTTTCCTCGGTTTCGGCCCAAAGGCCCAGCATCTCCTCCCTTCCCTGCTGGCCCGTCCCTGCTGGCCCGTCGGCCTTCTCACCCGACGCCCGCGCCGCATAGTGGGCCGAGCCCAGCTCGTCAAGGCCCGTCAAGCCGAACGCTGCCGCGCCCTCCTCCCCCTTTTCTCTGGCTGACATGTCGGGCCCGCTTGTAAGCGGTGCCGTCTTCTTTCTTCCGCTCGTAAATGAGCCGGACACCGGCAATGGAGGCCGATGTCGTCCCGACTCCCCTCTTCCTTGCCCGGCACGTCGGCCAGCCCTCATAAATAGCGGCCGCGCCTGCACCGCCCCTCCCTACAACCCCAAACGCAAGCCGCGTCCTCGAATCGAGTGTTGGCCGCCGCAACCGAGTCGCCGCCGCTCAAGCTCGGGAGCCGCCCGCTTGGAGAGGCCGTGCGCCGCCCTTGTCCGGTTTCCGCTGCTACGAATCGTCTTGGTGAGTCCGCAACACTCTCCTCTTTCTTTTTGTGCTTGTCCCATCGTCAATGGTGCCCGGAACAGCGAGAACAGTGAACGCCGGCGAGGTTCTTGCCGTCGGCCATGGCTTCCACCGTGCTCGGCACTGTAGCCGGCCGGAAGTTCCTTTCCCCTCTCCCTTCATTCAATCTCAGCCGTCCAAATCTAATCCAACGGCTTAGATCGCGAGATACCCCTTCGTTTGGTATTTTTGCTTAAGAGACCCTAGACTTTCTTAAGTCTTAACCCGCAGTCCATAGGCGTACAGGCCGATTACGCTTTATCCTTTTAAAAGCGTAAACTCCGTCGGTTTAGGTGAAAATACGTTTTCTAGTATTTACAGTTTTGCAACTAGATTTGTTTGTCATAAAATCTCTGTTTTAATTCCGATTTGACCCGTTCAAGTTGCATTAGGTTCATAATTTCATACTCTACATGTTAGTACTACTGTTTAGTAGGTTTTCCACTTTTAAATTTTGAGGTTAGATTTAATCTATTAATTTAATAAAGTAAATCTCGTTTAAATCATAATTTTTCCGTTTTAGCTCCGATTTACGTGCAATTCGCGTCTGTGTGATCCTAGTGCGATGTAGATTCGTTTTAAAAACTTTTCATCTTATTTTTCTACTATTGGTGTACTATTCTAATTGTAGCTTTGTTTGCTTTGCATGATTGCTCTTGGATGATTGTTGTTGATGTGTTAATCGAGAATAGACGGTGATCAGTTCGTTGGTGATCAAGAGTACTATTATGAATTGGATCAACAGGATCAGCTAGATCAAGGCAAGTATAGCATGGGATTATCCTTGTTACCTACTCACTTTAATTCATTTAATTCATGCTGCATGTGTCTCCTTGTTAAGGATGCCTTAGTATTGATTTTGTTCCTTGAATCCTATGGTTATGACATTGGGTAGTGGCTAGTGCTCACATAAACAATGATCTTGTAATTTGACTAATGATTTATGCAATAACTTTAAAAGATGATTTTTAGCAACAGAGAACAAGAGGGCTAGAGTTTTCTCTAGATTCCTCTCCATAATGACTTATCTGTAAGCGAACATCCGGGACTTACAGTACAGCTGTGAGGGCTACATAGCTCTGGCTTTAGTCATATAAGAGGACCTTTTCTAGCTTGTTAGTGGTTACCTTTAAGGCGCAAAAGGGGTTGTGTTCCGGATTGGGTGTAGTGCGGCTCATGTCCTTATGAGTATAGGCTGCGTGTCATTGTGTCATACGGAAGGGGGGCTCTACATTTGCAGGCCACAGAAACCTAGCGGCCCTAACTTGTTAGACGAACCTTGGAAAGACTTCATAGTGAAACTTAACTGTCCAATGGGAGTCATGACCTCAGACTTTTGGGAATCGCGACTCACAGTGAAAGTGTACAACCTCTGCAGAGTGTAAAACTGGTATATCAGCCGTGCTCACAGACACGAGCGGCCTTGGACCCTTACGAAATAGAGATCACTAATAAATTACTTGTTCTTGCTATTCATTATTCTCTTTACATGATCATGAGTTTATTATGGGAATATCACCTATTTGATGCTACTCAATTGCTTAAAATATGATCAACTAAAAGCTACGTGCAGTTGAACCAGGGTCTATCCTATTTGAGCTTCATGAACCCCATGTTATACTTGTTGAGTACTTTTGTGCTCACCCTTGCATTCCCCCACACCACAGGATGGACTCCCGAATGTGCAAATAGTGATTACTACTACTACTTCCCTAAAGATTACTAGACTTGTGGTCAATCAATTGACGTGCCTGTGCTATGGAGCTAGCTACCACATGATATATTCTATGTTTCTGCTTAATTACATAAAGACTCTGTGATATTATTCGTTATATAATAAACATTTGTGATGATACTATTTATATTTGTCATCTTATGTGTGATTGATCTCTGGGCGCACATAAGATTATACATTCCATTTGTTCCTTAAAAATGGGTGTGACAGATTGGTATCGGAGCTCTGTTGACTGTTGGACGCAAGCCTAGTTAGTAATGGTCGTTTTAGTTCTCTTTTCTTCACTTGTTTCATGCTTATCACTTTACTCTTGATAATTGCTAAATTGTTATGCTTCTTTTGTCTCATTCTATTGTGAAAATATTGTCTCTAATTCCAACTTACCCTTGGCCTAAAATCTGTAGATGCCTCGTGCCCGCAAGACTGTCCGTATCACCACTGGAGGCTACTTTCCACCCCGTTCCCTGTACGAACCAGAAGAGCCTCAGGAGGAACCAGAAGAGCCTCAGGAGGAACCAGAAGACACTACACCAACCCCACCACCATCACCAGATCTGGCGCCAGAACCAGTTTTGCCCCAAGAAGAACTTGAACCTAAAGAGGAGGTTATCTATTTGAGCGATGACGAAGATGTTGAGTTTGCCCAAGATGGAGAACAGCCCCCGTCGCCTCCACAAGATGGTTCCGCTGAAGTTGGTGTGCCGTCCCTTCCTATGGGTTGGATTACAAAGATCCATCACAAGTCAAGCCATGACACTCCTTCACACCACCGACTGGTTGGCATGCTTAGTGCCTACTTCACAGATTGGGATCCTGCGTTTGAGTATGTCTGCTGGGAGCATAAGCACCCTTTGGAAGCTACTTATTGGAAGTGCAATGTGCGTATCTTCGTTAAGAACGAAGAGATGGATACTTATTTGCTGGACAGGTGTTTTTCCCATAGTGGTCGTCGTGCCACTATAGAAGATGCAGCCTTTGAAGCATACTTGGGACTTCGTCACCTTCGCTATGAGGTTATGCAAGATGATCAATATCGCTATTTTCCCCGTGGAGACCCAGAGCAAGGACGAGTAATGATGAACCCCGGGAATTTGGAATTAGTTCCTCGGGTCATGGTGGATTTTGGTCATGACATGATGGTGACGAATCATCGGTTGGTAGCCCTAGTTAAAGCTTTGGGGAAGGACGTCAAGAGGTACCAAGAAGTGATAGATGGCCTAAGGATTGACCAAGGCATGGAGGCGATCTATGATTATCATGAACATCAAGCCCGTCCCTAAGAGTTGGAATACCATTTATGTAATATTACGATAGTACGAGTAGTGTTGAGTTAAGTTGAGTTTTGTGGTGTCGTGTGAACCTTGTGTGGTTAGTTGAGTTATTATTGTGCCTATGTGTGAGTTAGTATTTCCATGTAATGAGTGCTGGAGCTTTGTGGGCTTGTCTACAAAAGTTCCTAATTAAATAATACTAAGTTTTAGTGTGATAAATAAATAGTTTAGTTGGGTTAACCTTTCTCTCTGTTCTGTCCTTTCTGGAGCGGTCTGTCTTTCCTTTTATGCTAGAAATTAACTGTTCAGCGAAAAATTCTGAAAATTTTATGAGAGAATCTAGACCCACGTACCTTTCCAATGTCTCTGGAATCACCTTTTTATCTGTTCTGTATCATGAGATATAATTGTTACAAGATGAAGTTACTGCGCAGTCTGGAAGTCAGAAACAGTTTCGGTTGTGTCCTGTTTTTGGGTAACTTCGTGACAGAATCTGGAAGTGTGAGTTAAATAAAAGTTGTAGATAATTTCATAATCTTTCCAACCGTATAAAATATACCCTACTGGATATCTGTAACTCAAGATAGATCTATTTTACCGAACCGCTGAAATTGGGATATGTCCAGAGGGTTATCAGATTTTATTCTCTATCTCTAGAATCGTCTATAATGTGGTAATCTCTAAGATTTGATATTGTATTGGATAACAGATGTCTGGAAGAGGACGAGGTCGAGGCCGTGGTCGTGGAGTTGGTCCACCACCTACTATTCATGAGCTTTTGGCCATACAGACACAGTTGATGGAGGCTCTGGTGAACAATCAGCAAAATCAGCCAGTTGGAGGAGCACCTGCGCGTGATAAGCATGGCGAATTTCTGAAGGGTCATCCCCCGGTGTTTACTCATGCCATTGATCCATTGGAAGCCGATGATTGGCTTCGTGCAGTAGAGAAGCAGCTCAATATTGCTCAGTGTAATGATCAACAGAAGGTGTTGTTTGCTTCGGGACAACTTCAAGGAGCAGCTTAAGACTGGTGGGATTCATATCAGTATGGCCGTCCTGCCAATGCTCCCGCCATTACTTGGTAGGAGTTTACAGAGAGTTTTAGGTCCTACCATATACCAGAGGGGGTAATAGCACTGAAGGCAGAAGAATTCCGCAATTTGACACAGGGATCTATGCCTGTAGCGGAGTATAGAGACAAGTTTGCTTAGTTGTCACGTTATGCGCCGAATGAGGTGGCTAATGATGCCGATAAGCAGCGACTTTTCTTGAAGGGTCTACATGATGGTCTTCAGTTGCAGCTAATGTCCAATGCATACCCACATTATCAAACATTAGTGAATCGCGCTATTGTGGTGGATAATAAGCGTAAGGAGATGGATGCCAAGTGGAAGAGACTTCAGGGACAAGTATCTGGAAACAACACTCGCCAACGCACTGGTTTTCAACAAGGTTATCAGCAGAGGTATCCGCCCAACCAATGGAATCGTGGTCAACTTCCTCCGCGTAATCAGTTTCTGCAACGTCCTCCTTATCAGTCGCAGAATGGCAATCAACGCTCTCAGCAGCAGAATGGGAACCAGAATCAACGACAGAGTACCCCCAACAACACCCCAGTGAAGACTAGTGCTCCTAATACTCCAACTAAGTGTTTCCGTTGTGGGAAGGAAGGACACCTGTCTTATAACTGTCCTGAGAAGGCCAATCAGCAAACTCCTCAGAAGCAGAACAGTAACCAGAAGCCACCATACTACGGGAAGGTGACTCACGTGTCGGAGGAAACTGCCATGACGGAACCTGAAGTTATGCTCGGTATGTTCGATGTCCACTCCATTCCTGCCACTGTTCTTTTTTATTCTGGAGCTTCACATTCATTCATATCTCAAATATTTGTTAAGACACATAGCATCCCTTTATGTGCCATGAAAAACCCTATACTAGTCAATTCGCCTGGGGGAAGTATGCAAGCTTCCTATCGATGCCTCCCTATTAGTTTAATTTTAAGGGCGGTAGAGTTCAAAGTGAGTCCTATAGTGTTGAGAACAGCTGGGATTGATCTTATTTTGGGACTAGATTGGATGAAGCAAAATCAAGCAGTGATTCAGTGTAAGGAAAAGGCAGTAGCCCTGACAACACCGAAGGGAGATCGAATTAGTGTGGAGATTGTAGTGCAAAAGCCGCAGACAACTACAGTAAATTGACTTGATGATAATGTTAATCAAGAGGATCCAGTTGTGGATGAATTTCCGGATGTATTCCCCGACGACTTGCCAGGTATGCCACCCGACTGCGACATTGAGTTTATTATTGAATTATTGCCTGGAACTGCACCTATAGCTAAGCGTCCATATAGAATGGGGGTTAATGAATTAGAGGAACTTAAGAAACAAATAAAAGAGTTGCAAGAGAAAGGTTTCATTCGTCCTAGCTCTTCACCATGGGGAGCTCTAGTGATCTTTGTTGACAAGAAGGATGGTTCTCAACCGATGTGTGTTGATTATCGGTCACTCAACGAGGTAACTATCAAGAATAAGTATCCGCTGTCTAGGATTGATGACTTGTTTGATCAGTTGAGAGGTGCTTGTGTGTTTTCTAAGATTGATCTTCGCTCTGGCTATCATCAATTGAAGATTCGTGCTACTGATATACCGAAGACAGCCTTCACCACACGCTATGGTTTGTATGAGTATACAGTAATGTCTTTTGGCTTGACTAATGCTCCTGCATACTTTATGTACTTGATGAATAAGGTATTCATGGAGTATCTTGATAAGTTTGTAGTAGTGTTCATCGATGATATCCTGGTATACTCTAAGACTAAGGAAGAACATGCGGAACATTTGAGGTTGGTCCTGCAGAAGCTCAGAGAGCATAAGCTCTATGCTAAGCGTAGTAAATGTGAATTCTGGTTGAAGGAAGTTGCTTTTCTGGGTCATGTGGTCTCTAATGGTGGAATTTCAGTGGATCCTAGCAAGGTAAAGAATGTATTGAATTGGAAGCCACCAACCGATGTGGGAGAAATTCGTAGTTTCTTAGGATTAGCTGGATATTATAGAAGATTTATTGAAGGGTTTTCTAAGCTTGCCAAGCCAATGATGGCATTGTTAGAAAAGAATGCTAAATTTGTGTGGTCTGATAAGTGTCAGGTTAATTTTGAGGAGCTGAAGAAAAGATTGACAACAGCCCCGGTGTTAGTTTTGCCAGATTTGAATAAGAGCTTCTCTATCTATTGTGATGCATCCCGTTTGGGTCTTGGTTGTGTGCTTATGCAAGAAGGCAAAGTAGTGGCATATGCATCTCGACAGTTGAGGAAGCATGAGTTAAATTACCCTACTCATGATTTGGAGTTAGCAGTGGTGGTGCATGCTTTGAAAATATGGAGGCATTATTTGATTGGACATAAAAGTGATATTTACACTGATCATAAGAGTTTGAAGTATATTTTCACCCAATCAGATCTGAACTTGAGACAACGTTGCTGGTTAGAGTTGATTAAGGATTATGATTTGGAGGTACATTATCATCCGGGTAAGGCTAATGTTGTTGCAGATGCTCTTAGCAGAAAGAGCTATGCTAATGAGGTGCAAGTAATGCCTATGTCAAATGAGTTATGTGCTGAGTTTGAGCATTTAAACTTGGGTATTGCTATTAACGCAGTGGAATCAGTAATAGAGCCTATGTTAGAGCAACAGATACGCAAGGGTCAGTTGATAGATGACAAAATAAAGGAGATAGTGAAGAATATACCGAAAGGTAAAGCACCTGGATTCCGGTTGGATGATAAATGAACTCTATGGTTTGGGAAACGATTATGTGTGCCTGAGGACAAAGCTATAATAGAAGCAATTCTACGTGAAGTTCATGAGTCCGCTTACTCTATTCATCCCGGAAGTACTAAGATGTATATGGATTTGAGAGAGAGGTATTGGTGGCATGGCTTGAAGAGAGATGTTGCAGAGTATGTTGCACTATGTGATACGTGTCAGAGGGTTAAAGCTGAACATCAGAGACCTGCAGGATTGTTGCAACCGATGCAGATACCTGAGTGGAAGTGGGAAGAAGTTGGTATGGACTTCATAGTGGGGTTACCATGCACTCAAAGAGGTTTTGATTCAATATGGGTTATAGTGGATCGTTTGACTAAAGTTGCTCATTTTATACCGGTTAAAACGGCGTATTCCAGTGCAAAGTTGGCTGAACTGTATTTGGAAAGAATAGTAAGTTTGCACGGAGTTCCAAAGAAGATCGTGTCAGATCGAGGTACTCAATTTACATCATATTACTTGCAGAAAGTACAAGAGTCATTAGGGACTAAGCTGAATTTTAGCACAACATATCATCCTCAGACGGATGGGCAAACCGAGAGGATTAATCAGATATTGGAAGATATGTTGAGAGCTTGTGCTTTGCAGTATGGTACAAGTTGGGATAAGAGTTTGCCATATGCAGAGTTTTCCTACAATAATAGTTATCAGAAAAGTCTACAGATGGCACCTTTTGAAGCTTTGTATGGTAGGAAGTGTAGAACTCCATTGTTTTGGAATCAGACAGGAGAAAGTCAAGTGTTCGGTCCCGATGTGCTTAGGAATGCTGAGAAACAAGTAAGAATGATCCGAAACAATTTGAAAGTAGCTCAGTCATGACAGAAAAGTTATGCCGATACTCGACGGAGAGAGTTAACTTTTGAAGTGGGAGATTATGTCTACCTGAAAGTGTCACCTATGAGAGGTGTGAAAAGGTTTAATCGGAAAGGAAAGTTAGCACCGAGGTATGTCGGTCCTTTTAAGATCTTAGAGAGACGTGGTGAAGTGGCATATCAGTTGGAATTGCCTGAGAGCTTAGCAGGTGTGCATGATGTGTTCCATGTGTCTCAGTTAAAGAAATGTTTGCGTGTACCGGAAGAACAAATACCGTTGGAAGAACTCACTGTTAAGGAAAATCTCACTTATGAGGAGTATCCAGTAAAAATCTTGGAGACAGCGGAAAGAGTTACCAGGAGCCGAGTTATAAAGATGTGTAAAGTTCAGTGGAGCCGATATTCAGAAGCAGAGGCTACGTGGGAAAGAGAGGAAGATTTAAGAAAAGCATACACACAGTTGTTTGAGTAAGCATCGTTCGAATCTCGGGACTAGATTCATTTTAAGGGGGTAGAATTGTAACACCCTAAATTTTTGAATATTTTTAATAGGGAATTTGATTTAGTTAAGCATTTATGTGTGCATGGAAACTTAGTGAAATAATAAATTTTTTTTAAAAAAAATAAAATCAAATCTAAGGTTAGAAACGTGTTTGTGCATACATGCCACTGCATATTTTTATTTGTGTGATTGGTTTTTATTTCAAGAAGAAAATGATTTCAAAAATCATTTGAAAATGTATTTGAAATATTAGAAAAAGAAAAGGAGATAGGAATTTACCTTTCCTCGGTTTCGGCCCGAAGGCCCAGCATCTCCTCCCTTCCCTGCTGGCCCGTCGGCCTTCTCACCCGACGCCCGCGCCGCGTAGTGGGCCGAGCCCAGCTCGTCAAGGCCCGTCAAGCCGAACGTTGCCGCGCCCTCCTCCCCCTTTTCTCTGGCTGACACGTCGGGCCCGCTTGTAAGCGGTGCCGTCTTCTTTCTTCCGCTCGTAAACGAGCCGGACACCGGCAATGGAGGCCGATGCCGTCCTGACTCCCCTCTTCCTTGCCCGGCACGTCGGCTAGCCCTCATAAATAGCGGCCGCGCCTGCACCGCCCCTCCCTACAACCCCAAACGCAAGCCGCGTCCTCGAATTTAGTGTTGGCCGCCGCAACCGAGTCGCCGCCGCTCAAGCTCGGGAGCCGCCCGCTTGGAGAGGCCGTGCGCCGCCCTTGTCCGGTTTACGCTGCCGCGAATCGTCTTGGTGAGTCCGCAACACTCTCCACTTTCTTTTTGTGCTTGTCCCGTAGTCAACGGTGCCCGGAACAGCGAGAACAGTGAACGCCGACGAGGTTCTTGCCGTCGGCCATGGTTTCCATCGTGCTCGGCACTGTAGCCGGCCGGAAGTTCCTTTCCCCTCTCCCTTCATTCAATCTCAGCCGTCCAAATCTAATCCAACGGCTTAGATCGCGAGATACCCCTTCGTTTGGTATTTTTGCTTAAGAGACCCTGGACTTTCTTAAGTCTTAACCCGCAGTCCATAGGCGTACAGGCCGATTACGCTTTATCCTTTTAAAAGCGTAAACTCCGTCGGTTTAGGTGAAAATACGTTTTCTAGTATTTACAGTTTTGCCACTAGATTTGTTTTGGTCATAAAATCTCTGTTTTAATTTCGATTTGACCCGTTCAAGTTGCGTTAGGTTCATAATTTCATACTCTACATGTTAGTACTACTGTTTAGTAGGTTTTTCACTTTTAAATTTTGAGGTTATATTTAATCTATTACTTTAATAAAGTAAATCTGGTTTAAATCATAACTTTTCCGTTTTAGCTCCGATTTACGTGCAATTCGCGTCTGTGTGATCCTAGTGCGATGTAGATTCGTTTTAAAAACTTTTCATCTTATTTTTCTACTATTGGTGTACTGTTCTAATTGTAGCTTTGTTTGCTTTGCATGATTGCTCTTGGATGATTGTTGTTGATGTGTTAATCAAGAATAGACGGTGATCAGTTCGTTGGTGATCAAGAGTACTATTACGAATTGGATCAACAGGATCAGCTAGATCAAGGCAAGTATAGCATGAGATTATCCTGGTTACCTACTCACTTTAATTCATTTAATTCATGCTGCATGTGTCTCCTTATTAAGGATGCCTTAGTATTGATTTTGTTCCTTGAATCCTACGGTTATGGCATTGGGTAGTGGCTAGTGCTCACATAAACAATGATCTTGTAATTTGACTAATGATTTATGCAATAACTTTAAAAGATGATTTTTAGCAACAGGGAACAAGAGGGCTAGAGTTTTCTCTAGATTCCTCTCCGTAAGGACTTATCTGTAAGCGAACATCCGGGACTTACAGTACAGCTGTGAGGGCTACATGGCTCTGGCTTTAGTCATATAAGAGGACCTTTTCTAGCTTGTTAGTGGTTACCTTTAAGGCGCAAAAGGGGTTGTGTTTCGGGTTGGGTGTAGTGCGGCTCCTGTCCTTATGAGTATAGGCTGCGTGTCATTGTGCCATACGGAAGGGGGGCTCTACATTTGCAGGCCACAGAAACCTAGCGGCCCTAACTTGTTAGACGAACCTTGAAAAGACTTTATAGTGAAACTTAACTGTCCAATGGGGAGTCATGACCTCGGACTTTTGGGAATCGCGACTCACAGTGAAAGTGTACAACCTCTGCAGAGTGTAAAACTGGTATATCAGCCGTGCTCACGGACACGAGCGGCCTTGGACCCTTACGGAATAGAGATCACTAATAAATTACTTGTTCTTGCTATTCATTATTCTCTTTACATGATCATGAGTTTATTATGGGAATATCACCTATTTGATGCTACTTAATTGCTTAAAATATGATCAACTAAAAGCTACATGCAGTTGAACCAGGGTCTATCCTATTTGAGCTTCATGAACCCCATGTTATACTTGTTGAGTATTTTTGTGCTCACCCTTGCATTCCCCCACACCACAGGATGGACTCCCGAATGTGCAAATAGTGATTACTACTACTACTTCCCTGAAGATTACTAGACTTGTGGTCAACCAGTTGACGTGGCTGTGCTATGGAGCTAGCTACCACAAAATATATTCTATGTTTCCGCTTAATTACGTAAAGACTCTGTGATATTATTCGTTAGGTAATAAACATTTGTGATGATACTATTTATATTTGTCATCTTATGTGTGATTGATCTCTGGGCGCACATAAGATTATACATTCCATTTGTTCCTTAAAAATTAGTGTGACAGCGATGCTAGTCACATCCTATTTGAAATCACCGTCTCCACTCTCCAGTATTTGGGCTGTGGTGGCACTATTTTTCGAAATCCGTTTTCATAAATTAGTAAGTGTTCTGTCCATAACCTATAAAAGTACAAATGCAGAATGATTGTACTGTATCAATACCTTTTTAGTGAAGAGGTCAAGAGCATCACTGTCTTCGAGAACCTGGAGCTTGTATATGTTTTCTTGTTTTTTCTGAGCAATGCCTTGCAATATTCTCTTCCCTCGTGGTGATTACAATCCGACATGTACTGTTCATTTTAGGAAGACTTCGAATTATCACACCCCATTCCCCAAGAGAAGATAGATCATCGAGAACAGTCAGAAACTTCTTTCCTTTTAAAAGGTTGCCCAACTTTTCAATTAATACTTCTTCATCTGTTACTTTTCTTCCTACTAGCTTACTCAACTCTTCAATTTTTGCTTCATTTTCTTCTAATTTTCTTCTGAGTAGCCCAAAATCATTGCCCTTCCTGTTATAGGATTCTGGATCTAGCTGCATACATAGGCTGTCAAGGACATCCTGAAGAACAAATGGACGCATGATTGTGACACAAGCACGCTTCTCAAATAAGCCACTTAGCTCTTGGCTTTGGTAGATCTCTTTGACTAGAGTAGTTTTTCCAAGACCTCCCATTCCCCACACTGAGATCACCCTAGGTTCATCTTGCAGAAGAGACCCTATGTTTCCTTCAATTCTAAGCCGAAGTCCCCGCCTCAGATTTTATTTATTTTAATTCATTAATAAGTTCACAGTATTTATGGTTTTGCCATCCAGAGCTTATAATTAGCATATCTTCACTGTTTTAAATCTGATTTCAATGATTTTCGCGTTTATGTGTTCGTAGCGACGTGTAGAATAGTTTTACAAGCTTTTCAACTTGTTTTTCCACTATTGGTGTACTATTCTAATTATAGTTCTGGTTTGCTTTGTGTATGATTGCGTGGATGCTTGTGTGGTGCTATGTTGTGATCGAGTATAGACGGTGAACAGTTCATTGGTAATCAGGAGCAATACTTTGAACACCAGGACTAGCAGGAGTTTTCTGAGCAAGGCAAGTATAGAATGGGATCTTACTTGTTGTCTATTCACATTAATCACATTTTAATCATATGTATGTGTCTACCTTGATTACCATTAACGATTGGTAGTATGATGGTAGCGCTCAATCAAAGACCATGATCTTGTAACTTGATTAATGATATATGCAATAAACACTAAAAGATGCTTTTTAGCAACAAGGAACAAGGGGCTAGAGCATAGATTTTGTGATGCTCTAGATTCCTCTCCTTAAGGACTTATCTGGAGGGACCATGTACTCGTTTGGCCCCTCGGGGCATGGGCCAGGCTTCGGGTGGGTTTCTCGGTCGGACCGTTCGCGGTCATCTTCTTCTTATGAGAATACCGTGGGGCCCGTTCTTCCCTACGGCCGAGTTTTTTTAAGGACTTATCTGGAGGTGTACAACCATGTGTGCTATATGGCTCTGGCTTTAGTTCTGTAGAAGGACATTTTCTAGCTTGTCAGTGGTTACCGAAATGGCGCAAAAGGGGTTTGCCACGATGGGTGTAGGACAACCTTTATTCCTATGAGTATAGCCGTGAAGGAATTGTGCCATTCGAAAGGGGGTTCCTACATTTACTTGCCATCGAAACATAGTGGCTACTAACTTGTTAGACGAACCTTTGAAAGGTTTTGTAGTGAACCCTACCGACCTTCCTTGGAAGTGGGTCAAGAGGCTAATCACCTCGGGCGAAATGACAAATCATGGCTCATGGTAAAGGTGTACAACCTCTGCAGAGTGTAAAACTATTATAACAGCCATGCTCACAATCATGAACAACCTTGGGCTCCTTATGGAATAGATGATCATTAATGATAATTATGTTTATGCTATTTATTATTCATGTTTACCTGATTATGTGTTTATATGGGTTTATGTTAAATTTGTTGCTACCCAATTGCTTAAATCTGTGACTCATTAAAAGCTAACTGCGGTTAAACCAGTGTCTACCTTTTGAGCCTCATGAACCCCATGTTATTCTTGTTGAGCACGAGATGTACTTACACTTGTTTATTTTTACTACTTAGATAAAAATCCAGGATGGGTAATAGCTGATAATGGATTTGCTGAGTATCTTGAGGATTACTAGACTTGTGATTAACTAGTCGACCGTCCTTGTGGCTCTTGGAGGCTCTCTTGAAGTTTAGATTTATCGTTTTTGCTATTTGTTAAGACTCTGATGTTGTTGTAATGGATTACTATTCGCTATGTAATGAACACTTATGCTTGATACTATGTAATTTGTCGTCATATGTGTGTGATTAATTCCTAGGCAAACATATGGTTCTACACTCGTTTTTGTCTTTAAAATTGGGTGTGACAGAATGTTAGTTTGTTTTGATCTAAGCTATTGCATCTTGATCCTACCAAATGAACATCTTGGATTGTTTATATTCTTTTTTGTTCCATAAAATATTTTGTACAACATCCTTGTTCAGGTTTAGAAAAAACTAAAAATTTAACTATGGCTTTATTGACTCGAATTATGTCCATATGATAAGCAGTTTCATATAACTTTCACAAGAAGAGAGCTATTGTGTTTCTGAAGTTTGATGTTTGGATTCTTACACATAATATCATACTTTAACTTGTTTTATTAAAATGGTATTCTCTTCTTCTAGAAATGTTATGACAATTAAGAATTTGAGCATCCAATTTTATTAATATTTCTACTAATGTATCAAAAGAATAGAACCATGACATCAAATAGTGCCACTAAAGGTATCACTAGAAATATGTGCCACCAAATGCCATGCAGAGTTATGACATGGCTAAAACATCATATATGGATTGTATCAGTGACATATGAGACCATGTATTTGGCAGTCACACTGTCAAGGACTAGGTAGAAATCATTCTAAGCATGTTGTCAATATGTAAACCTTTTTATTTCTAAATATAAGTTTCAAGAATCAAAATGTATATTCATTTTAAAATAATACCTCCATCCCACGAAGAGTGATACTTTAGCTTCGTCATACGTCAAATTATGTTATGTTTGACCAAATCTACAGAAGATATTATTATTAGTATTTATGACACTACATATATTTCATGTTGAATTTAATGCTACCTATTTTGTATCATAAATATTAATACTTTTTACATATACTTAGTCAAACTTAATATTGTTTGACTTAGAACAAAGCTAGAATGACACTCTTTATGGGATGGAGATACTATATAACATGGAGCAGTTACTTGGTGCATATAAATTTAACTTTTTGTATGTATTCTAGTCGCAATATAAAATAATAAACATGATAGAATTGCTTAACATCGAATATGTTCTAAGATTTTAAATTTTGATAATTGTAATTATAACTATCTTAATAATCCTTCAAATTGTATTTATGTGTAATACTTTTTCTAGATTTTTCAACTCTAGAATTTTCAAAATATACATATGTATTCACATACAAACATTATTTAATTATATTTGACATGGAACCCTTTTCACCATTTGTTAAATTCTAATAATCTAATAGCAACAAAGAGAAGGAATTAGTTATACAGTATTACCGGGTCTGTAACATGGAGTTCTTTGCTAAACTTAAAATATGGATTCAAGCAGCCCCAGTATTACTGGGAAATACAATTCTTGTAAATGGAAATTAAATAGATTAGTAACATTTTATTTCACACAACAAAGGGAATGCTCCTAAAAAATACTAGTTCAAGCAGCCCCAGTGCTTTTATTTAGCAGAGATAATGTTCTAGAAAGAACAGGAAGAGCAAAACCATTTTTTAATCTTATAGACTTATACAGCCTCCAAAGCAATAGATATTACCTTATTGTGTGAAGCAAAAATATTCTGAACAACAGATGGTTGGTTGAGCTCCGACACTATATTTTCTTGCCCGGTACATAGGCTTGCAACTTCACCATGCTCAGTAGATACAATGATTCGGCTTCCTTTCTTGTTGTCCGGAAAATATTCCTTAATCGCATGCCATTCTTCAATGGTCGACATGTCATTAAGCACAATCAGATAGCTTTTCTCACTCACGTGCTCAAAGAATGCATCAACCAAATCATCTTGCTCCATCAAACTCATTTTCTTAAGAACCTGCGACACAATATTTGCCTTCTCTTGTGTCTTCCTTGCTTGTTCAATAGAAGTTGAATAGAATTGCCTCATAACACAGTGAAGGAACTCCAATGGGTTGAAAGGATGCACAATCCTGATCCAAGCATAGAGTTCAAACTTGCTGCTTCTCTTCAGATCATCGTATGCTCCATTGATGAGGACGGATTGACCAAGAACACCCCTTGTTCCCCACACAGCAATCACTCTAAGGTCCTCATTCCCCTCGTTAATTAGCCGGGAAAGATCCACTTTTGCTTTGTCCTTCTGCCTCCTTGCTTCCTCAATGCCAAACATAGTTGCACTGGGAATGCTTGATGAATCAGCTCCAGTATCAGACTTGGGGCCAGTAGTGTCCTTGATGAGGCGATAGCGCACATTCCTCTGGCTGACATCTTCAACCTTGGCTCGGAGTTCCTTCATCCGTGTGGCGATACGGTGCCGGTCGACCAACATCCGAAGGAAGCACCACCGCGACGGCTTCCCAAGTCGAACCATGAGATCTTGGAGGCAGTCTTCAACGTCGTAGGACATGTCGCGGACCTGCTTCACCCAGGTCTTGACCACTTTGTGGTTGTCTCGCTCCTCATGTGCAGCCATGAGGAAAGAGAACATCATCTCGAGCTCATCTCTGATGAAAGCCTGGTCACGCTGGACACCTAGCTGCAGAGCTACCTCTTGTGCGATGGCTGATTTAGCATAGTTGAGCGCTCCATTCAGCGCAGACTTGCCCACACTCAACCCTGTCGCTTCCATTTTCTGTACATGTAATGGAAAATGGTCAGAATGATTATTTTTGTGGGGGCCAAGGTTACAAAGATATGTTTGCAAGCGAAAGATGAACTTCTCGGCTTGTGCTTAGCTATGACGAGAAGAACAAAGATATGCATGGTCATACTAGCTAGCTACCTAGGTAGTAAACTCAAAGGAGTGTTTGGTAGAGCTGTATCTCTAGGAAATTCTGAGCCTAAAACTGCAGCCATGTTATGAGTTATGACTCATTTTGCTTAGGTTTGTTTGGATCTTTTGAATTGAAATCATTCTAATAATCATAATTTAGGCATAGATCAATTAAGCTAATATGGTTGTATGCGAAATATATTTGTATATTACTACTAGCCATACGAGGGAAATACTTATGTGTTGTATTTCTGTTGTTGAGGAGCGAGTCGAAGAGTGTGCTATAAGTTACAAAGTATAGTGATCTATAGAACTAATTTCCATCTCCCACCTTGTGAATTTGAGATAGGTTTATATGTGAACTTTGAAAGTCGTGAAATGTCAAATTCTAAGCCAAACAGCCTAGAATATTAAGTAAATTTTAATTCCTTCAAAATGAAAGATCTAAATGGCCCCTAATATTTTAGATGAAATAAAAATATTTAAACGACTTCAATTTAATCTATAAACTAAAGATCTAGCACAGATCTTGAAGCAGAGCTGTGCTGAATGGACATTATTATTGTTCCCTGTTAAGTGCCATTTTTAAATAACAACACAAACAGCAGATTGGAGGAACTGATAACGCAGGAAACAGAGGTAGGAGATCACCAGTGGAATAGCGGACCTGGTGGCAGGGACAGATTGAGGAGCACAATGGAGTAAAGGCGCCGCCGGCAGCGCGTGAATCCGAGCTTGGAGGGGGAGCCTGCGCAGAACGCGCATCCAGCTAGTGCGCGCGGCTGCTTCGTGAACCACGACGGCGCTGCAGCGTGACTGTGCGGTGGGAAGCTAAGGCGGGAAGATATTGGAAAACGTCAGAGCAATTTGTCTTAGTTTTTTCACATGGAACCATGTGGCTGCCTATAGTTTTTGTACTACAAAATTGGAAAAGGTGAAAGAGCCGTTGGGAGTTGGGAGGAGACGACGAATAACCAATCCGCCCGAGTCAGACGACGACTAAACGTGATCGAGGTTCCGACAATCCGTCGGTTGCGCTACAGGATTCAGGCGCTTTGCCGGGTGCCGAAAACACCCGGCAAAGACTACTTTGCACTCGGCAAAGCCTTTGCCGGGTGCAGCACTCGGCAAAGAACCGCCGGCAAAAAGTTAGTCGGCAAAGATTTCTTTGCCGGGTGCTTTTTATCGGGCACCCGACAAAGACTTTGCCGAGTGTAAACCCGGCACCCGGCAAAGAAAAGTGGCCGTCACGGCGCCGGCTCCATCAGCCTTTGGTTTGCCGGGTGCCATGTCAGAGGCACCCGGGAAAGATTTTTTTAATTTTTTTTTCCAAATTTTCTTTGCCGAGTGCCCTACCGGGAGGCACCCGGCAAAGATTTTTTAATTTTTTTTATATAATTTCTTTGCCGGGTGCCATGTCAGAGGCACCCGGCAAAGATTTTTTAAATTTTTTTAGTATTTTCTTTGTCGAGTGCCCTGTCAGGACGACACCCGGCAAAGAATTTTTTTAAAAAAAAATAAAAAAATCTTTGCCGGGTGCCCTGGCCCTGGCACTCGGCAATACGGAGAGGTGATGCTGAAACACCATCTCGAAATATGTAATTCATTACAGACAATGCTCTAAAGGCATATACTACTATGGTTATGTATCAACAGCTTCAGCGTCAATACAGAGGAATGGATTTTGCGTAAAATTATTGATCAGAGCCGAAACAGCAATCCCCGTATAGGCAAGAACAGGTAACCATCTACATTGTGCGTACAACGTTGCATAGGTACATTGCTAATGTGGAAAGGATTAGGCACAGAATTAAGCACATAGAGATTTGCAAGCAGATTACGCAGGTCAAAGATACCTGCATAATGATTATGAAACATGTGGGTAAGCAGGAAACTGAAAAATATTATGTGATCAGTACCAGCAGTCCTTACCCAAAGACGTTGCCTTGCTTGATGATGTCAATTCTGTGGTCCTTTCATGTCGAAAATGGTCAAGGTCGGTGACATTACCAAACTGCATGTGCATAGGACATTTTTTTGTTGAGAGAGCATGGACCCAAGGACTAAGGTAAGACATAAGTGATTAAATGTAGTTAAATAGAAAAGATACATTGTATATAATCAGTATATAATCCCAACCTACATGGGCGTTTATTTTAATCACAGGCTATACAACTCAAAAAAACATTTTCGTTGCCTGCAGCAAGCATCAGGAGATTGAAGATCATCAGCCTGTATGGGAGTTTATTTTCATGACAGGCTATACAACCAAAAGCAACATTTCCATCACCTGCATCCAGCATCAGGGGAAAAACAGGAGGTGTTCATGGGCGTGGCACTGAAATCAGTAAAAATCATTGTGCGCAGGAATGAAATCCGTGTGATAAACACCAGAGTCAGATAGCAGTATGGAGGTTTGTCCTAAATTAGCATATCTATGAAATCTTAGCTGAGAAGACAAAGCAGGGAAAGCACCTAAAAAAGAGAGGCGCATGTTGAGATTAAGATTAAACCTGGAGGTGACAGAGGGAGCGACATACAGAGCAGACCTCGAGAGGCGGCAGTGGAAAGGGCCGCTTGCCCAATCAACCGCACAAAGGAAGAGACGGAGGGAGAGAGGATGCGGGGGAGGAGGCACGGGACAGCGGAGGAAAAGGGAACAGGCACCTGCCGCGTGATCCGGTGGCCAAGCTGAGGCAGCGTTGGTGATGTCACGTCCGTGCAGGTGGGCGCTCGAGTCAACGGCGCGGGGAGGGGCGCGCCTCTACCGTGGCTGGTCCTCTTGCTGGCGCAGCCGGGCCGCGGCGGCCGGTGGCTAGGCTGCCATGCTGGGGTGCCGCGTTGCTGCTCCGCGCAGGAAGCCGGGCGAGCCCAGGCTGGGTCTGTATGGCCACCTGGCCCCGACGTCGATGACGGCTACCGACCGGGTGGCTGCTGCGTTGCGAGGACCAGACAGAGGCGTGGACTGCGGACACGCGAGGAGGGCGGCCTCGTGCGCACCGTCATTGCGGCCTCAGCGGCGGAGGTGGGGGCGGTATGGGAGGATGTGGGACTAACGGCAGAGAAGGATGGATCTGGATCTGAAGAGGGAAGGTGGAGCGGGAGGACGAGCGGCGGCGTGCGGGTGGGTGGGAGGGAGGGAGAGAGTGACTGAGCGAGGAGTGTTGGGCCAGCCAGCTGGGCTTTTAGGTTAGAACCTTGGCACCCGGCAAAGATTTTTTTTATTTTTTTAAAATTCTTTGTCGGGTGCCCCTGACTTGGCACCCGGCAAAGAATTTTTTTTTATTTTTTATTTTAATTTCTTTGCCGGGTGCCCCTGACTTGGCACCCGGCAAAGATTTTTTTATTTTTTTTAAATTTCTTTGCCGGGTGCCCGCTGATCTGGCACCCGGCAAAGGCTTCTTTGCCGGGGGCCCACGGTGGCACCCGGTAAATTATTTTTTTTGTTTTTTTATTTTTTTAGCCTCATTTTTTTGTGGGGCCTTGCTACAGTAAATAAATCCCTATTTCAAAATTTGGGATAATTTTGAGTTTTTGAACTATATTTCCTTAATTTTTTTCGTTTCATTGAATTTTTGCGACTATTCCAAATTTGAATTGCGGGTACATGAAATAATAGAATTTGGTTATTCAAAAAATTGTATTCATGATATTTAGGGTATGTCGAGGCTGTATGCAGGAAGTGGCATGAATTTTCGCGCATCATGTTGTCGTAACATGACGATGTACTCGCGGGGAAAGTGTATTTAAATTATATAAAATCCAAACAAAGTCTGAAAATCACGAAACTTGTCGATGTGTCTTGTTGTTGCATGTGGAGGCCGTGTTAAAAAATTCAAAAAGTTTCTAGCAAGTTGTGACGTCGGATACCTAAAACCCAGACATCTCCACATACGTGATCACTTGTTATTGCAAGTGGGGATGTCTGAGTTTTAGGCATCCGACGTCGCAACTTGCTCAAAACTTTCTCAATTTTTTACCACGGCCTCCAAATGCAATAATAAGAAACCTCGACAAGTTTCGTGATTTTCGGACTTCATTTGGATTTTATATAATTTAAATAAACTTTCCCCGCGATTACCTCATCATGTTACGACAACATGATGGTCGTAATTTAATGCGAGTTCCTGGATACGGCGTCAACATACGCCAAACATCATGAATATCATTTTTCGAATGACCGAATTCCATTATTTCATGTACCTGCAGTTTAAATTTAGAGTAGTCGGAAAAATTCAAGTGAATGAAAATAATTAAAGAAATATAGTATAAAAAGTCAAAAATGTCCCAAATTTTGATATGGAGTTATAATTACTGTACCAAGGCCCTAGAAAAAATAGGGCAAAAAACACAAAAAAAATTATAATTTGCTTGGTGCCAAACCTGGCCTCCGGCAAAGAAGCCTTTGCCGGGTGCCAGCTCAGGAGGCACCCGGCAAAGAATTTTTTTAAAAAAAATAAAAAAAATCTTTGTTGGGTGTCTAACGGTGTGGCACCCGGCAAAGGCTGACGGCAGGTGGCCGCCGTCACGCCGGTCACCTTTGCCGGCGGCCATATTTTGCCGGGTACCCGGGACCCAGCAAAGACTAATTTTCGCCGACGGCTGTAATTTGCTGGGTTCCTGGCACCCGGCAAAGGCTGGTTTGCCGGAGGCCTTTCTTTGCCGGGTGCCGCCAGGTCTGGCACCCGGTAAAGAATGACTTTGCCGGGTGTCCGATAAAAAACATCCGGCAAATTATTTTACACCCGGTAAATCAGCTGTTTCCTGTAGTGTTGTATGGTATTCTTCGTTCAGAAAAACATAAAGTAAGCAACGAGGATGTTTTGGAATGGACAGCCAGGCTTGCCAGGGACAGGGAGGGGGTGAGAGCTAAGCCATCATGTGCGCGGCCGGCGGGACAACTTTTAGCACGTGGATGTAGCCGCCACAGCGTGCTCCCCACACGCGGATGTGTCTCTCGTAGAGGTGGCTCGGAGGGACGGACGCCGACACCGAAAGTTGTGTCTGCACTCTGCACGCGCACCCCACCAGGAAAAGCGTGCCTCCCACTTCGCGTCCAGCTCGTCAAAGAGCTTGTTGAATTCGTCAAGGAGGAGCTTGGTTGCGGGATTCATGGCGCCGGGGTGATGTGGACACCGAGGATCGAAAGCTTTGGTAGCAGTTGTTAGCAACGCTCCTCACAACTCCATTGAAAACCACACAATCAGATACAATAATAATGTGTAGAGGAACTAGGTAGAGTTTGGGATTGGGAAGCAAGCAAGGGGATCAAGAATGGATTAGAGATACATGTGGTAATCAGTAGTATCTGGAGAGAGAGAGAGGGGAAGGAACAATCACGGGTGATGAAAATCTTTTAAAAAAATCATCACCAATTACTATAAAGGTCTCTGATAGTAACAACTTTTCTATGATAGATAGAGCCCTTCACAGACGAGATCGATATTCCGTCGATGTATTGTATTCGTGGCTGCAACGAGCGTACCGAGGATCTGTGTATTGGAATGCATGGCTGGCAGGGACAGGGAGGGGGTGAGAGCTAGCTAGCCATCAGCCGCGCGGCCGGCCGGGCAACACACGATGCAATGCAACCGGTCTAGATGTGCTCTGCTCCTTGACCGGGTTGGAGGGCTGTCGCCGGCGAAAGCTGTGCCTGGGACGCCCCTGCTGGTCGCCCCGAGACTCATCGTCGATTCCCTCATCCTGTCCACCAGCTTTCACACAACAGAATTTTCCATGCGTCACCCCTGTGGTCCTATATATAACGTCTGCTTCTCAGCCCACCCGCCCCTGGCAGAGTGACCGTCGTCGCAGGCAGATGTGGCGCGGCCGTGTGGTCCACGGAGGTGGCGCCGCCGCACGGGCCTACGACGAGGCTGCCTGCCTCTTCAGGGGCGCCAACACGCGCACCAACTTCGCCGCTGCCGCCGCCGGACTCACCGCTCGCGGCGAGGATCCGTGGCATCCTCAACCACAAGAGGATGAAGAAGAACAAGGCGTCCCAGACTCCCAGTCCCAGTTCCCTGCAGCAGCGGCGTACCATCGCGCTGCAGGCGACATCGCCAGAGCCGCTGCCGCCACCAGCACCAGCACCACGGCCACCAGCAGCGTCAGTCCAAGTAGCAGTCCTAGGTCCTAGCTCCAGCATCGTCAGCTTCGCCATGAGCAGCCATGGCATCCGCACTCCCATCCTCCCTGCTCAAAGCATGACAACCGAGGAAGCTTACAGGCCATACTTGGTCGGTGGAGGAGGCGAGGAGTTCCAGCTAGCCAGACGACAGTATGAACAATCATGGGCACTCAACACCACCAGCATACCACCTTCGGATGGATGCAGTGGCGGATCCAGAAAAGGATTGCGCCCCGGGCAAACTGATACAAGGCTAGAAATCTTAATAGCCATAGACTGTCGTTAGTGGCGGATTTCCATTCTAGCGTTCTAACTTCTGTACCCTAAGATATGAAATGTTGCAATTGCAAAAGATTCAATGATCAATAGAAATCCATGCTGTCTGGAGACTGGAGTTAAAATGTTCAAACAAATAGCAGTGAAGTAGCGAGTACTGTTAGGTTGATCTCTTCCCCATCGGGCCCAACGGCCCGCTGGACCTTGATCACGCGCCCTGATCGGGGGCGCCCAACCTTTCATGGTTGGTGGGCTCCCGTCACACTGCGCTATATAAAGGGTGGGGTGCTGGCGACTCGAGGTACGAGGTTCCCCGCAGCCACTTTCTCCACCGACAACCCTAATCTCCTATCAAGAGAGGGGCGCAGCCAGTGACGGGAAACGCCACCGACCGTGCTGCCACTCCGTCTCCAACTCCACTGCACCACCGTACTTCACTGCGTCACGCTCCCCTCCTCCGACCGTCGCTGCCGGTGAGCAGAGCATCACCAACGAACGAGATGGCCGGCACCAGCTCCAGCTCCAACGCCACCACTCATCCTTCGGACGGTCTGGACACGCCCCTCACTCCTCTTTCTCTACCTCTCAAATCTCTAGTAGATCTTGTAATAGGACCTGTTTACTCCCAATATGCAAAGGTTCACCCCACTGATCTATTGCTACTCGATCAAAATGGTCTAACAATTGGTATCAGATGTCTTGTATAGCTGTAGATCTAGATTGGGGAAAAGAAATACAAAGAAAAGCAAAAACCGAATTCAAATCGGAAAGAAACCCTAATCCAACCCTAACCCTAGAAAGATGAGGACGGACCTGGGAACCCTACCTGGGCTCTTTGTTGACGGTCCTTAAGTATCAATTATAACTATCAAATAAATAGAGAAAAGGATCCAAATGAAACCAACACCTAAACTTAGGGTTTTATCTGACAGAATTCCACGAGTTTTGCTGTTTATCTATTTCTGCAGGGGGTTATCAGGAAATACGGAAGAAAGGCCCACATGTCGGATTAATGACGGGATATTAACCGAACACGTAATTATCTTACATCTAGAAGAGTCCAGAAGCCACGAGAACGAACGGGAGGCGTAACGGAGCCGGACACAGGGCGCCCGCCCTGGTCCTTAGGGCGCCCGCCCTGGCCCCGGAGCCAATCAGGCTCCGCCTCGAGGATTATGCTCCACCGACCTAGAAGATCAAGGAAAACCGTCAGTTCAATGTCGGTTTGATCCGACGGCCCAGATTCATCCGAAAAGGCTATATAAGCAAGGCCCCTGCCCCTGGAGGAGAGGCCCTCGTCTCATACTTCAAACCCTAATTCAGGAGGAGAGCCTCTGATCAAGCCCTAGAGCCACCACATCAACTAGATCTCTAGTTAGCATAGCTACATAGGATTAGAACTAGAAGGAGTCAATCTTCGATTGGTTCCCGGATCTGTCAAGAGGATTCTTAGTAATTCCTCTCTTGTTCTTCAATTGTTCATCATTGTTCTTCAATATTATGAATATGACTTTGTTCTATTTCAATATATTGGTTATGACTTTGCTCTACTTGATTATATTTGCAATTATATTGTTCTTAGTTTATCATAGTTATATGCTTGGCTTAGTTAGATTGGAATTATATACATGCCTAGGATCGTATAGCGTTTATCCATGTGTACAGTGGGTGAATGATAATTATTGTGTAGACGTAGTGTCTATACCGTATTTATCTGCGATTGCACCCTATATGCCGGATTGTGGGGTAGTTCGCGATAGTGACAGCTTCGTTGATTCTTATATAGTCCCCCTCTCGTGTATAGGGCAGGCAGAGCAACACTATTACAGGGGAGTGATTGCTATGTTCTTCATCTTCCTTGCTAATATTCACTATGCATGGATATAGTCTTTTCTCACCATGATTGCCAAGTATAATTGCACTAACTATGATATGCTAGACTTTATAGTTAATAATAACTTAGGGAATATCTTTGTAGTTCGTCCTAATTCCATGCTAATGACTTGCTAGAATATCTGTTGAGGTGCTTATCATTATTATATGTGGCTAGCTGATCAGATTAATTATCTTTGTCACCATTATCACTTTACCTTTACTTAATGTGACATTTATACCTGTATAAAGAGATTGATAAATACTCTCGGTTATACATGCAATGATGTGTACTCAGTTCTATATTCTCATTCCATTATCAACCATGATACTTAGAAATCCCTTCCCAGTGGTAAAAATATAAATAACGATACCTGGAATACTTTCCGGTTAAAATGCTACATCGGTATTAATCTGTGCGCTTGCAGATCCCTTTTATTATTTATCTTGATGAGCAAATGCATATTTCAATACCGCGTCTCTCATGTCATGCTGGGGATGACAACTTGGCTTAAGTGGCATGAGGGATAGGTTTGGCATTTTTGGCGCCGTTATCAGAATTAGAAAACTAAGTCTACTTTTGGTAGTGACGTTAAGAATGCCCAACACTCTTCCCCGCCGTCGTGACCGCCGGCAGGCGGGATAGAAGCACCGTCGTCGCCATTCTTGGCGCGCGGACAGAGGCTCGGCTTGGCTGTGGCTAAGGGCACCAGTACAAAGCCGCTCGATGGCGGCGCGCTCTGCCAAGGGCGAACGCACGCGCCGGCGAGGGGCTAGGCACCGGTGCTGACCTTCTTCTTCTCTGGTGGCAAGATGGCCGCCGCCCGTTCGTTCTTGCCTGTGCGGCGCCGTGCGACTGAGAAAGAATGGGGAGAGGAAGAAGAGTGAATGAGAAATGTTTAGGCTTTGGGGTTCAGCCGGCCGGGCGGGGTTTTTGTTTCCCCGATTTCACCGCTCAGCCGTCGGATCGTTTTTGACGGTTCAGATTGCACCATGAGTAACCAGGCCAAATCTGGCCCTGGCGGGCGAGCACTTTCCCGGCTCAGGCCCAGGTTGTGGCCTGGGCGCGGGGTGCACATTCAGTAGAAGACGTTTTGGACCGGCGTAGGCTTTCGGGCCAAGAGAAAGAAGCTGCGGCTAAAACAAAAAAAAGAGAAGAAAGGGGCGGCGTTAACTGGGCCACGCTGGCCTGTTTTCCAGCGTGCGCACGCTCGCAATCAGAGGCCGCGGGCCGATTTATATGCTGGGCCAAAATGCACAGAGCAGAAGATTTTTTTCCAGAAACAATTCTATTACATATTTGATTGTTTTGAATTGAATTTTGATGCAAACTCTGTCCAATTTTGATCTAACGACAATTTTGTTCAGATGTATAGTATTTTAAGGTTTTTGGAAAAATAATTATGGAAATTTTATGTCTTTCCGCTGCGTACTTAAATATGTTAATTTCATTATTAAATTCGAACCAACGGGAGAATTTAATTTTAAAAAATTGATATGTTTTTCAGCCTATTATAATATTGTTATTATTCTGACCAACGTTGATTAATGGCAATATTATGATATTATTATGGTGTTTTGTCATGCATTAATTCTATTTCTTCCCAACGTTGATGTAGAATTAGTGTAAAAAGATAAATTGTATGTTTTAATTTTGACCAACGTTGGAACTAAAGCATGAAATTATTGTTGTTATAATTATGTTCTCACTTTACATGAATTATGTTTTCAGGAGGTTACTCTTTGATGGGGTTTATCAAAGATATTTCACCCCTCAAAGGTGACAACTACACCAAATGGAAGAAGAAGATTGACCTCGTCTTTGTCGTGACTGAGGTGGACTGGGTGGTCACCACACCGTGCCCCACTGAGCCTGTGGCACCGGTGAGGGAGACTAATGAGTCTGATGCTGATTGGCAAAAGAAAGAGAGGGACCATACTCCCATGCAGATGGCATATGACCTACAAAAGCAAAAATGGGTTAATGCCAACAAAAAGTGTGTTGCTATCCTAAAGAACACGATTGAGCCTACCATAATGGGATCAATCCAAGAGTGTGACACTATCGCAGAGTACCTAGAAAGAATAAAGAGTCAGTTCTATGGCTCTTCAAAGACATATGCTACTCAGCTGATAAAGCAGCTGATGACAGAAAAGTACACTGGAGGTGACAATGGCAATGGCATTAGAGAGCACATATCAAAGATGAATCATTTGAACAACAAGCTCAAACCAATGGATCTGAATCTCAAGGAAGAGTTTCTTGTCCATGTGATTTTTGCTTCTTTATCAAAAGAGTTCGACACATTTGTTGTCAACTACAACATTCAGCCTGAGAAATGAGATCTAGAATGTTGTATGGCAATGTGTGTGCAAGAGGAAGAGAGAATAAAGGCCGCCAATGGTGGTACTCTCAGTTTTGTTAAAGATAATAAGAGAAAGAATGCAAACGCTAACTCTTCCTCAAAGCCAAAGGGCAAGGGTCCCATGCAGCATCAGCCTCAACAGAACAGGTTTGCAGTGAACAAAGAACAGTGCCTCTGCTGCAAGAAGGAGGGACATTATAAGAAAGATTGTCCTGAATTCTTAAAGATGATCATGGCAAAGAAAGGTGAGAACTTTTTTACGTTCATAAATGAATCCATGTATGTACAGTATTTGAAATCTACTTGGTGGATTGACTCAGGTGCAACTATTCATGTTGCTAATTCATTACAGGGATTCCGTTCGATGAGGACTACGCAAAGAAGCGAAAGACACGTTAAAGTTGCGAATGGAGTCCAAGCAGATGTCGAAGCTGTTGGCGATGTTCCTCTAAAGCTTGCTGATGGCTTTATTATTTTGCTTAGAGATGTTTTATTTGTTCCTTCATTACAGAGAAACTTGATTAGTGTGTCTTGTTTGGATAATCATGGATTTGATTGCCATTTTGGAGATGGCAAATGCGAGATACAATGTAATAATGAATGTGTTGGCCTTGCTTTTCAAAAGCAAGATCTTTATTTGTTATCACTTCGTGAAAATATGAATTACGTATGTGATGAGAATGAGAACGTATCCTCGTTCGTGAATGCGAATAGAAAACGAAAGAGAACTCAAGATGCGTCGTCGAAATTATGGCACTGTCGTTTAGACCATATTTCGAGGCGGAGAATAGAGAGAGTAGTTAAGAATGATATTCTTCCTCTATTAGAGTTCTCAGACTTTGAACAGTGTAGAGAATGTATTGAAGGAAAATACACAAAGCAAATTAAAAAGGATGCTAAACAAAGCACAGGAATTCTACAGATAATTCATACAGACATCTATGGTCCTTTTCTTGTGAAAAGTGTGGATGGTTTTGAATCGTTCATAACATTCACAAATGATTACTCCCGTTATGGTTACATTTATCCAATTAAAGAAAGAAATGAAGCGTTAGATAAATTTAAAATATTTAAGGCTGAAGTTGAAAATCAGCATAATTTAAAGATTAAAGTGGTCTGATCTAATCGTGGTGGGGAGTACTACGGTCGGCATACCCCATATGGTCAAGTTCCTGGACCTTTTGCATGGTTTTTATAGGAGAATGACATAGTTGCCCAGTATTCTACACCGGGCGAACTTCTGCAGAATGGAGTAGCTGAAAGGCGTAACCGTACCTTAATGGATATGGTGCGTAGTATGATGAGTTACTCTGACTTGCCATTGAATCTATGGATAGAGGGGTTAAAAACCGTCATTCATATTCTAAATAGAGTACCAAGTAAAGCGGTGCCCAAAACACCATATGAGTTGTGGATAGGAAGAGAACCCTCACTAAAACACTTGCGTGTGTGGGAGAGTCCTGCTGAGGCAAAAGTGTTTAACCCAAATATTGGGAAGCTAGATCCCAAAACAGTTAGCTGTCATTTTATTGGCTATCCTGAAAAGTCAAAAGGTTTTCGTTTCTACTGTTCAGACAAATACACAAAATTTATAGAAACGAGACACGCTGCTATATTAGAGGATGAAATGATGAGGGGGAGCACGGTAGCTCGAAAAATTGATCTTGAGGAGAAGCTGGTATGTGTGCCTATTCCGATGACTCAGGAACCATTTTTCGAATTACCTGTTCTTGTTGCACCAACAGTGCGGGACACTGTAGTGCCAACACCTGTTGTCAGTTCTCCTGTGGTGACAGTAAATAATGATGAGGAACCTGTCCTTCAGGAACCTATACAAACTGATGCCACAGATGAGGGGGAGCAACAACAGCCTCAAACAGAAGATGTGCCAAATGTGGAGGCCCCTAGAAGGTCTCAAAGAGCTAGAAGATCAGCAATACCTGATAATTATGAGGTGTATAACACTAAAGAATTTCAAATGGAGGGTGATCCCACTTCATTTGAAGAAGCCATGAGAAGCGATAATTCATCAAAGTGGCTCAAGGCCATGGAAGATGAAATAAAGTCAATGAGTACCAACAAAGTTTGGAACTTAGAACCTATCCTAAAGGAGCCAAGACAGTAGGCTGTAAATGGGTCTACAAGACAAAACGTGACTCACAAGGGAATATTGAAAGGTTTAAAGCGCGACTTGTGGCAAAAGGTTTCACGTAAAGAGAAAGGATTGATTACCATGAGACGTTTTCTCTAGTCTCATGGAAGGATTCCTTCAGAATTATAATGGCATTAGTAGTACACTACGATTTAGAGTTACATCATATGGATGTAAAAACGGCATTCCTAAATGGGGATCTGGAGGAAAATGTTTACATGGCACAACCAAAAGGTTTTGTCGTGGAAGGAAAAGAACGAATTGGATGTCGCTTAAAGAAATCGATTTATGGGTTAAAGCAAGCTTCAAGACAGTGGTACTTGAAGTTTGACAGAACATTAAGGAATTTTGGGTTAAAAGAAAATGTTGAGGATAATTGTGTTTATGCAAAGTTTAAGAATGGAAGGTATATCTTCCTAATCCTGTATGTAGAGGATATCTTACTTGCTAGTAGTGATGTCAGTCTACTACTGGAGACAAAGAAATTTTTATCCTCAAAATTTGATATGAAAGATCTTGGTGAAGCTTCATTTGTTTTGGGCATAGAGATTCACCGAGATAGAAGTAAAGGGGTATTAGGACTGTCACAAAAGGCATACATAGAAAAAGTTTTAAAGAAATTCAGTATGCATAAATGTAGTGCCTCACCTGCACCCATAGTGAAGGGCGACAGATATGGGAATTTTCAATGCCCTATGAACCAATACGAGCTCGATCAAATGAAAGTGGTTCCATATGCTTCTGCTGTCTGAAGCCTACAATATGCTCAAGTGTGCACGCGCCCTATCTTAGCTTTTGTTACCTGGTTGCTTGGCAGATTTCAAAGTAATTCAGGGATTGAACACTGGAAATTGGTAAAGAAAGTCTTGCGATATTTACAAGGTACGAAAGGCCTCATGTTGACGTACAGAAAATCAGATTCTTTCCAAATAGTGGGGTATTCGGATTCTGATTATGCGGGAAATGATAGAAAATCTACATCAGGCTATGTGTTCACTCTCGCAGGAGAAGCAATTTCATAGAAAAGCTCAAAACAAACCGTCACTACATCGTCCATAATGTATGCCGAGTTTGTAGCGTGTTATGAGGCAACGGAGCAGATGAACTAGCTAAAGAAGTTCATACCCGGTTTGAAGGTGGTCGACAGGATACATAAACCACTAAAGTTATACTGCGATAATAATCCAGCAGTATAGTACGCTCATAACAATAAGTCAAGTGGTGCTGCCAAACACATTGACATAAAGTATTATGTTGTGAAGGATAAAGTCCGGGATCAAATTATAAATCTTAAGCATATAAGTACTGGAAAGATGCTCGCGGATCCGCTTACAAAAGGCTTACCACCCAACGTGTTCAGAGAACATATAGCCGGCATGGGTTTAAGGGAAAGCCTATGTCTCCTAGACTATAATAAAGGGCCCAAAAGTTAAAGTAACTGTTTTGGATCAGAGATGTGCATTGTAGCTATCAAATCTATCGGCGATTGACCGTGAGATGAAACATGCTCTATGCACTTATTTGTGATGAAACGAGTAAAGTAAAAAGTATTGAAGTCAAAGATTAAAGGTTAAAGTATGAGTGAGATCAAGGGGGAGAATGTTAGGTTGATCTCTTCCCCATTGGGCCCAACGGCCTGCTGGACCTTGATCACGCACCCTGATCGAAGGTGCCCAACCCTTCATAGTTGGTGGCCCCCCGTCACACTACGCTATATAAAGGGTGGGGTGCTGGCGGATCGAGGTACGAGGTTCCCCGCAGCCACTTTCCTCACCGACAACCCTAATCTCCGACCAAGAGAGGGGCGTAGCCAGTGACGGAAAATGCCACCGACCGCGCCGCCACTCCGTCTCTGACTCCACTGCACCACCGTACCACTGTGTCGCGCTCCCCTCCTCCGACCGTTGCTGCCAGTGAGCAGAGCATCACCAACGAACGAGATGGCCGGCACCAGCTCCAGCTCCAATGCCACCACTCATCCTTCGGACGGTCTGCACATGCCCCTCACTCCTCTCTCTACCTCTCAGATCTCTAGTAGATCTTGTAATAGGACCTATTTACTCCCAATACGCAAAGGTTCACCCCACTGATCTACTGCTACTCGATCCAAATGGTCTAACAAGTACTAGTAGGGAGTCAAGATCTGGAGACTGGAGTTATGGATCTCGCCTCAGTCACCTGTGAGGTTGTGACCTGCCACCAGGGGACTTTCTGCCGGCTATCGCAGAGTGGGGGCGTCGGGATCCTGGGCGGCCGCTGGCCGGGTCACCGGCGATGGGTGGGTGCACAGGCGGCAGGGGCCAAGACGCAGGAGCCAAGTGTCGGACAGCACAGGAGGAGGAGGAACCAAGGCAGGAGGGCGCGGAGGTAGGTGGCCAGAGACGGAGCGGTCACCGTCGGCCGTCGCGACTCGAGCGGTCGTAGCCTCCGTCTCTGCGTCGAGGCCGATAGCGTAGAGCCAAGTTGGGGTTGCGCTTGCGGAAGGCTAGGATGGGAGGCTGGCAAGCTGCTGGGCTTTCCTCACATCGGGGTGGGCTATTGGGCGGGCCGGCTATTTTATGAGATTTTTATGGAACTTGTTCCCAGAGGTTTTGGGCCTCGCCCCAGGCTGCAGCCTGGGCAGCCCAGGGCCTAGATCTGCCCCTGGATGGATGCGACATGGCTAACGAGAATGCTTGCTTGGTGGTCGCAGAGGTGGACAAGATTAAGCTGGAGAAGAAGAGCTCTGTGTCACCCTATGGCGGGTTTTGGACAGAGTTCAGGACAAGGATGTATTTGACGCGGGAAATGATGCATCGGACTCCTCGTGGGATCTGCCACATATCTCCCCGCTTTCTTGCAGTTCTTTGATGTATCAGACTAGGGGGTGTTTAGTTGGTAGGTGAAATTTTTTTAAGTGTCACATCGGATGTTTTATGGGATGTCGGAAGGGGTTTTCGGATACTAATAAAAAAACTAATTACATAACTCGCCTGAAAACCGCGAGACGAATTTATTAAGCCTAATTAAGTCGTCATTAGCACATGTGTGTTGCTGTAGCACTTAAGGCTAATCATGGACTAATTAGGCTTAAAAGATTCATCTCATGGTTTTCAACCAAACTATGTAATTAGTTTTTTTTGTCTACATTTAGTACTCCATGCATGTGTCCAAACATTTGATGTGGTGGGATGAAAATTTTTTGGGTGGGAACTAAACACCCCCTAGGTATAAAAGATTTGCACCTCCTGTGTCAGTGCTCCTTTTTTGGGTCCATTTTCTGCTCCTAGGAGCCAATTCTGTACAAAAGAGTGTACGAGGAATGATGGCCAGCAAGCAGAGTAATGTGATGGATATGTCTTTCATCGAGACTAGAAAATCAGGGCGCGATGTTGCCGCGCCTACCGTGAGGTTGTCATTCTATAGTGTTATATATTGTATATTATAGTAAAACATATATGTCATATTGTCCCTTTTTTATGTTTTATTGTATTAGCAGAAGAAGATTGTTAGCATAGTTTACGCTGTAGTGTGACAAAGTATAAAAGGAGATGAAATAAGTAACTTGTGTCTATGACAATTCCGCGAATTCGCATTGCACGGTCACTTGGAAAAATTGTACTAGGTTGTCGCTATCTAGCTCACTTTGCAGTATTATTTGGCATTACGATGTGTATTTGTGACGTGTACTTTTTTCCAATCTATAATTTGAGTATACACAAAATGAAGGATATATCAGTTAAATGTGTGTAGCATCAAAATCTAGCAGTAGTGTTATTGACTTTAAAAAAAACAGAGAAGGATCGTAATCATATTAATTGTGAGTCCACGTCATACTATGTTATAATTGGAGAGGAGATGGCTGCTCATACATCTAAAATTTGCTCATAGCTAAGTATAGATGTTGAAGTTCACTGGAAAAGAGACAAATTATTGGTATATGCAGATTAGGCTGCAAATAAAATTGTTCAAAAGGAGGGTTATTTACATTTGTGACAACCACCGAAAATTACAAAAAATGAATTGAATACGTAAGCTTTCATTTTAGAAGATTTTTTGTAGAAGAATTACAGGATTCGGAGTTAGGATGGATGAGATATAAAGTTCCTATGTTTATCAGCGAAACGCGAATGAGAGGAATTTGTAAATTATTCAAGATTTTTTGGATGACGAAGAAGGGGTGAAAAATATTTGGGTAGGCTCTAGAGTGGTTCTAGTTCATTTAGGAATTTTCTGTAAAGGAAAAGGGCTTACTTTAATCTTCTGGGTACGTTTATTGTGTACGCGTAGTAATTTTCTTTTCGGCTGTTTGAACAGTGGACGCTGTCAGATAAACAGTGCTCATGAAAGCGATTTTTGCAGCGATCTAAGCCGTTCGATCGCGATCTAATGGCCGATGTTTTGCAGGCGATGAGGCTAGCTCCCTCGGCCGGAGCTTGCCCCGCGTTTCGTATACAGAGATAACTGGGTCTTGTTTAGTTTCTTCTAAATTTTAAATTTTTATATTTTTTCCGTCACATCGAATCTTTAGACGCATGCATGGAATATAATGTAGGTAAAAGAAATAACTAATTGCACAGTTTATCTGTAATTTGCAAGATGAATCTTTTAAGCCTAATTAGTCCATGATTGGACACTAATTGCCAAATATAAACAAAAGTGCTATAGTAGCAAAAATTGCAAAAACTTGCAATCTAAACCAGGCCTGGCTTTTAAAGAGTTACACTTGTTTTTCTTCTTTTCATTTCGTTTTTGTTATCAGGTAACAGATCTAGTTCCTTTTGAGTTGCATCCATAGTTCCAGACAACATAGCTGTCGCTGGAGAGGATTATCTATTTCTATGCACAGCAATAATTAAAAATTTTATGTGGACAGTGATTCAAAATTAGGCATGAGAAATTTTCATGTCACGACTCTAGACTCTAAAGTAGCTTGTTACAAAAAGAAGTGTATGGAAAATTATGACTTGAAAGGTAACATTTATATTGAACTAGGTAGCGTGCCCGTGCGTTGCTACGGGACAACTAAACTTTTGTACTTAAAATATATGGATCGCAAGACACGAGAACAATAACGTAAAATTAAATACCGACATTAAAGTGACATTTATTAATCCAAAATATCAAAGTTCATGAAATTAACAGTCACAGAGAGCGTGGCGTTGCAGGCTCACAAACTCTACTGTATAGACTTTTCCGTGATGCAGCTAAGATAATGATTTATATCGGCAGGAAGAAATCCCAATATCCATTTCTTTGTGCACCAATAAATCTACGAATAAGTTTCACTGCATCTCCGTACAATTTTCTAGAAGAGGATATTGAGAGTCAGGATTAGTATAATTAGCCTATTTATATAATTAGAAGAACAACCAAAAAGACAATATAATATAGCATAATAATAATTATAAAATTTACTTACACAGAAGCTCAGGCCCATGTGTGATGCTTCATAATCCTATTGTATTGTGTCAATGTTCTATACTACCTGAAAGCGGACATCCATTAACAACTCTTGTAGATTCTTACACTTAGCGCAATCATGGAGGGATGAAAACCTTTAGCCCAAGGCCTCCTGCAAAAGCATCAGACATAGATGATGGTTATATAATTACAAGAGAGCACACTATTATTAGTAAAGTAATTAAAATAAGCATGTAGCTTGCTTTAATGTGGGCGATCGTGGAAAGATAAATGCCCGTGTGTTGCAACGCAGGTCTTCAAAATTTCAAACGCAATGTAAATATATTTGAACACAGATCATCAACCAGAACCAAATTAAATAGCACCAAGCTCTACAACCAAGATCCCTATTATTAGCTAGATGATGAGAACACAGCACTGCAGTCCACAATACTTAGAAAATACTGATTATTGTAGGTAGAAGCAGAAAAGTAGAAATAAAAGAAATATAACGTTAGCAAACTATATATGTAATAATCTATGTTTCGCACTGAACTGCTAATTTATCCAACACTAAGGAACTCACGTCACCTAGTCCTACCAATAGATGCTTTGATGACCCATATCTTGATAGCTGCATTCTGAACATCAATGAAATTAAGTCATAAGTGCCGATGGCTAACCTAACTGGAGGGGTCCACTGCTACTGACAAATCACCAACCAAAGCACGTAATTCATTCATCAGTTACAAAAACCTCCTATCACCAGCTTGGAGAAGGCTGCGAGGAGGCTATTGGCAAGCTGCGTGGCGACATCCACTGAATCATGTTTACAAAGCCTAAAGGGTGCTCATGGGAAGGTCACTGAATTTTTTTCCAAAAAAACAACATAGCTTTTGAGCACCACAGGCACAAACTAAAGAGATCAAAATGGTGTGACCATATTACAACCCTACAAAGATGAACCGGTCGCCGCAATCCCAGCCCATCCACGTTAGTAAAAAAAATTTGAACCGTTTGATCGAAGTTTTACCGTCCAGATTATCTTTCACCGATCTGTAACTGTTGTTATCCACGTGTTAACTTTCCTTTGGCCTGCGCCAAAATATCTGCTTCTGGAACCGTCTCTCATCCATCGCTCAAAAGAAAAACGCGTCCTCTCTCCCTCCGTCTCCGTCGCAGCACAGCGGGCTGGCCCGCCCGAGGCCACCGCCGGCACCTCCGCCGCTCCCGCGCCCGCCCCCTTCCTCTCCGTCTCGCTCTGGCCGTGGCGGCGCAGCGGGAGGGCCCCTGTGCAGCGGCGGCCGGGGCGGCGGCGCCACCAGTGTGCGCCGCTGTGCCACGGCCGGGCCTCCACGCTGTCCGCTATCCCCTCCTCCCCCACCTCTCTTGATCTCTCAATCTCTCTCTCCTGATGTGGTGCATCCCCGCCATGGCCGGCCTCCGGTGCGGCCGGGCCCCTGCGGCGGCCGCTGCCCCACACCGTGCGCTCATCTCTCTCCCTCTCTCTCGATTCCCTCCTTCAGTTGGGAATGCGTTCCTGTGCAGCCAGCCTAGCCACGGTAGCAAAAAAGATTCGATCCTTTTCATGCAGTGCCATATTCATGGAAGCAAGGTCAGTTTCGCCCTAGATGTACTGTTCTCCCTCTTCCTCTTACAATTCTACAAGGTTGCTGCTTATTTTTGGATGTTGTGTGGGCTGTGACGTCATCAGTTCAGTTGGATCTCGAGAGCAGGCAGGTATTATGGCATAGATCTGAGCGCATGACCATGTCAGTGATATTTGTTTTATTTCTTAGTGTCAGATAAAAATTGAGACCGTGTACACTGCGGTGCTGCTGGTTTTTGGAATATTGTTTGTATTCGGGTCATGTGCAGTGATGATTATATCTTCCTCTTTCTGTTATGTTTTTCATTTGAGGGAATGGGCCAGCGCTGTGACGATTGCATCGTAAATTATGTTCAGTGTTTCATGCAATGACCATGGTCTATCTTTGAACAGATAAATCTGTCTTGTTTTACATCTCTCTACCATGTTCACAACTGAGGCAGTGATCATAACCAATGTTCATACCATTTTTGGCATCTCTTTCCACCTACTCCATGAAACCTGAGGCAATGGTAGATTGGTTGCTTTTGTTTTGTTGCATTTCCTTGTACCTGCCCTGTTTTGTGTAGTTTGGAGCCACCAATCACAATTGTTGTTTGTTGCCTGCTCAGTAACATTCTATGTGGCTAGAGTTAGTTCTTGATCATGAGATTTGAGCTTCTAATGCCATTGCCTGTGATGATTTCTTCCTTTGTCTAATCTGATCATTGCCTTCTGTTTTGCACTCTTACTTGCTTCTGATCGCTATCTGTGATGATTCCCTGCGACATCAGATTATATACTGTACATTCTGAGCGCATGGCCTATTCCCAGGGATTTGTGTTTGACCACTTTTGGTTCTCCTGTTTATTTGAGTTTGGAGTACAATTTTTATGTGCACTGGTATTTTTTTTTCAACTCGAGTCATATAGCTGGAAAACTGAATAAGAGATATCACAGAGGTCTGTACCCTATTCGCGATTTTGTATGCTGCTGCCTTGACCATCTTAATATTTGATTTGATGTTTCCATTTCTTCAAAGGTTATACAGGCCATTTTGTGCCCTGCCAAAGCCACCTCAATATCAAGGTACTCTGATCCCTGCTATTTCTTCAACCATTCTTTTTTATTTGCAACTAGGTACGTACTTTATGTGCCTGTTAAGAATTTGGTTCTTGGTTTCATTGCAGAATGTAGTTCAATCCTAAACACAGGGGATTATGGCTATGACTTGAGAATATGCAATCATTTTCCAGCTATGAGGTTAATCTTCTGCAACCATGTAACTCCTACCAATGAAATAAATAGAGCTAAAACGATTCAGGGTATTTATTGCTTCTGCTCATTATTCAAGTCAGTAATATTTCACATTTTCCTTATCCAATTGTGTGCTCAGTGTTCAGTGATGCCTTCACGAAAAAAAGGTTACAGTGCATTAAAATGTTACTATTTGTTCTTTATGTTCTCAGTAGGAACAAATAGAATTACTTCAGTTGTTTTTTAATATACTCTAGACTTCTCATGCCCTTCGTAGACCATAGGCTACAGAGGTAGTATTCAATCTTCTTTCAGTTATGATGGATGTGTAAGCATGTCCTTCTTAGTCATTACATCACACAAAAGGATTTAAATTGATATTTCCTTGTGCAGGTTAGGTCCTATGATGCTACTTAGGCAACACAGAAAGAAATAAGGCTACAAGGCCTCAGGGAATAACTGTTTTTTGTTTATTATTCAGGTTACTACTACTTCAAGTTTTACATGCATGAAACTGAACTTATGCATCCTAAAATTAGTCCTGCATCAAATTAAACTATCTTCGAAGGTGTCTCTTCCACCAATTACTGCTAAAATTAATTGTGCTTTCTTTTTGTCATTCATCTTAGTGCCATCATGATCATATAGATTAAATATATTCATGTAGCTAGCTGTCCCTTAGTATTTACTTGCCATGTTGCTGTGGGATTGGAGCTTCAATTTACAGTTCGCATTCCTCTGTATATATGGTGCCCGATCAGTATATGTAGTGGCCGATCAGTATATGTAGCTGAATGATTTTGCCTTTTGGAATGATCTGGTATTTATGTGCTTCCATGACTATATGCTAAGAAAAATGCCTCCATGATTTTCTGCCATGAGAAAACTATTTATCTAAGGAGATGATATTTCATCCATTTTAAATTGAATTGCAAATGGCTACTATGATGTTGATAATATAAATTTTGAAACTACGTTGCCGTCCTTTGTTGCTTTAAGTTCCCTTTTTCAGAATGAGGTAGATAGTAGATGGTTTTCCATAAAGCTGTGTACTGGATTAGTATACCTGATCATATTGCCAGTGGGGATATTTTCAGTGTAAGGTCCCTTAAGATTCAATCGGACTGGTCAGTTTAACATAGTGACATTGTCCTGCAAATTTTTGCCACATCTTACATCAATGCTAACATAAGTATGCTCCTTTCGACTATGTGCAGAAACTGTGGAAAGAAGCCACGCATTTTAGGTTCCAATCAGCCATTGTACAAGTAAGTGTTGATTTTCCACTCATCTTGTTAGTGCATTCCAAGCAGTTGAGATTACTATTTTTATAACCTAGCTAATTTAGTGTAAATCATGACCAAATATCAATTATAACCTACCTAATTTAGTGTAAATCATGACCATACCTATTATGGAACAGCTTCTAATATGTATATGCGCCCCTGTTTTGTATCAACTTCTCACGGAGCTAGCAAAGGATGTAATGTGCGAACAAATTTTAGACCTCACAGGTATTTCCTTAATACTCATCACCTAGACAATGCTGCTTAATTCTCCAATTTTTTATTCTGCTTTCACACAGGTTACTCGGCCAGTTTTTGATAAAGAGTATTACCATATTTTGGTGGTGCTATGATATCCTGTCTGGATTACTCGAGCAGTTTGTGATATAAAAAGAATTACCATATTTTGGTGGTGCTATGATACCTTAACCAGAAAGATGAAGCCATCCATGAGTTCTGATAAAGACCATCTGGCTTCCAGATCCATGTACAGCTCTCCAATGGTGTCTGCTGTGTACATATATACAGTTAAATTAACAACATTTTCTTACTGCTATTTCTGCTGTATATTGACTGTTTATAGCTGCAAATATTTTCCACCCTGTTTTGTACAGTATAGAAAACTTTGTGTTTCATTTGTTCACCATAAACTGAAATGTGGCAGAGCTAGATCAGATCTGACATTTAAATTTGGTGTCAACTTTTCCGGTTTGTAATTTCGTGTCAACTTTTCAGGTTTGCCTTCCTAGGTCATAGGATCTGGATATCAAGAAATTAGAAACTACCTGGTACACTCTAGCAACATGAAAAAGGTCAGCCCTCAGGTTTTTTAGATGCTTTGTATTTGTGCCTCCGAATGACGGTGACAAATTATTGTTATATGCTATATAACATTTCTATTTGAAGATATATTTTGGCCACTACCCGCTAACAAAATGTATACTATGACTTCTCCTTTTCCTGAGTTTTTGTTCTAATGTTTATATACAGAATGCTGAAAGTACTACAACTTCAGGGGTACGAAAATGGCGTGCAGTGACAAAAACGAAAATGGTGTACAGTGACAAAAACATGGATTGCCTTACTTGATGTCTTCCAGTAAATATTTCTATTAGGCGTTCAGCTTGATTGCTTCTTGCCTTCATCATCTCCACATTAAGCTTAAAAAGCAAGTTACAAAGTGCACAATCATGTGATGTAATGCAGTGGCATAGGTAGTATAGTCTAAACCTGATTCCTGACGGAGGTAAAAAATAGGGATGAAAGTCCAGTTACATATTTCCAACCACCCATCTATATATTTTTTTTATGGTCATGAGCTTGTGCCATTAACATTTTTGCCCAACCCACTAATTAGTGCTTGGTGAAGGCTCAGAAAATAATTAGCGATTCCATTGCCTTCCATCAGTTTTCTACATTAGTTAGCTGGTATATTCACTACTGCATTCTTCAATTAGATGTGAGCTATGTACAATTATATAGATGAGGTTCAGTCTGTTCCTGGATTTCAGTTTTATAGCATACAAAAGCTATGGGTTCTCAAGCAAAACAGACCTGATTAGTTTTCTCCTCTTTTGTGTGTGGGGGGTGGGGTGGCGGGAATTAGGCAATATCTGTTGTGACCAGCTTCCAGTGACCATCAAGTGCATCCAACAGTGTAATCTCCCGAACAGACATCAATACAATATATCCCCAAGTATATACTATATGCATACTGTAAATACAGACCAACTATCATCTCTACGCTGTGTACATGACCATGACATCCTGTAGCAGACCATGGACCAACAGCATGGCCAATGTATGACTCAAGCTCTATGTTTGCACCAGGCTGTAAATATATATCAGTCAAGCCATGTTACCCATGCAAATAACCGCGTTCATGACATGTATATATCTTAGCCCAAGAAATCTCGACAGAGTCCTTACCCATCGATTGCCTGTAATCCTTGCGACTGCCGAAGCACCATACCAGTGTGATTTGCCTTGCCTTATGTTTTCCTAACGTGTCTATGTCCACACATTATTTCCTTTCAGTTTTGACAAAACTTTAAGATGCTATTTGTTCACTATACTATTACAAGTACAAATTTTCGCTTATTGCACCCATTCAAACTGCTGAACCAAGATTTTTCTGCCATGATATAGTTGGTCGTCACCTCATACGCCACAGCTGCAATTCGCTACTCAAATCTATTAACTACGCACCAGGATTACCTGCACAAATGTTGGTTGTTATCTCTAGGAAATACATGTTTGCTGTTGGATTAACTGATGAATCGTACCGTTTACCACAGGCTAAAACATGCTTGATTGATTCTTTTTGTCTTTAGACCTGACCAACAGCAACCTGTGCGAGCAGCTGTTCCACCTCAACAGACGCCAACACAGCCAGCAAGGGAGAATCCACATGCCAAACCTACCTCTGCTGCTAACAAGCATAGTAATATTGCAGTATGTAATACATATCTCTTTTTCTGCTTTATACTTTGATTTACACCCATTGATTCGCCATCAAATTCTTCAAAAAAGATATACCATGGATATGTTCATAAATAGTTTGCGCTCAACATGCAGATAGAGGTACAGCCTATCCCTGCTGCTTCTTCTAGCAAAGATATCGATATTGCAGGAAGCCATTCTTATCCCTTTGTTATTGTCAAGGCCCAGATCATAGTTATGTTTGCCCACTAATTCTGTCGAAAGAACTATGGCACAACTGGTAGAAATTATGGTACCTCAAATTGCAAACGTCTTCGCTGCCATCACCACCAGAAGAAACAGCTCTGGACGACCATGTAGTGCTGAACTTGCAGAGTGCTCACATCACTGCATCTTCTGCATGTCATGTTTGCTCCTACCATTGAGAGTTTTATACTTGCAGCCACATCTATAGTTTGGCGTTCCATATAAATTAAGTACACACTAACACTTACTTATCTGTTCTTATTGTTAGACACCTCCACCAGGATTTAACCTTCAGGAAACACCTCTGAGACCCACACCAGCCATGTAAGATCCATATAAACATTGACAATATCCATCTTCCTTACTTTCCCCTCCCCCCTCCCTTTGCTCCTGTTTAGATTTTGAAATATAGTTCTAGCTTGCTAGTGCCCCATAGTACATCGGCATAACCTTTCACACTAACCTGAAACATTTTTAAAAAAAATTATATATATAATCTAAGTTAATTAGTCTCTCTTCTTTTTAAAGTTCCTTATTTTTTCCCCTTCTTCTCCTCTTCTCGCTTTTGTGCATGTCTGCTCCAGCACGTGAACACTCGGCTTCAGCTCATGACAAGGTCCGGAAATGTTTATATGGGGACGCTGCATTAGAATATGATGAGGTCTGTACCCATTGCCCGCCAGCCTAAATGTGCCATCAATGATGCATCAACAGCAGCCAACTGCTATGTACCTCACAAGCAACTTTACTTTAGATCTATCTTGCATATACCTCAGATCTCCGCACTTATTCTATCATATGCAGGAAGACAAAGGTATTGGAAAAGATGGCGATCACCACATCGAAAGGAATGCCAAGAAACACAAAGCACCATCGCCTCCGACTTAGCTGCAACAATGTAAAATTCTTACCATACCTGTCTCATGCAAAAACATATAATAGGTGTCCTCCAGTCCAATAGTCTCCTTTACCTAATGCAGTGATACACCTGGTGGTTCTAAGACTACTGCCTCTGCTCAGCCAGCCGCAAAGAAAAACCCCAAATGAGCCTAAACAAACATTACAGGTTTGCACTGGTACGCTTCACTTACATTCTACAAAAAAAACTTAGCAGTAGTAGATACATAACTATAGAAGGAATTCTACTGTTAGTGGATACACGCACCACAAATTATATCTATAATAGTGTGCCCAATTTTACATTCCAGATCTCCTTGGTATGGATGCGAGCCCCATATCATCTTTTGCATCATGGAAGAAGCTTTTGTGCAGAACCTTCCAGCACAAATCACTGCTGCATTGTGCCTATGTGTCATCAGACCTTTTGTAGATAACTATATATTGTATGACTACAGCGTTCAGTTCTCTAAAATACTGAACTACTACATGTAAAACTTAATTGAAGATATGCCGTATCCTAGGGAAACCTTGTGTGGTAACTACAGTCAGCGTGCCCCTCTGAAATGCTCGCCTACAATCAGCGGCTACTGTATGGCTCAAACTCTATGCTACCATCAGATTGTAAATATGTATTAGCAAATCTATGTAATCCATGCAAATGAGCACATCTATCACCTGCATCTACATCTTGGCCAAGCAAACCTCAACAAAATCATTGCCGATCGCGCGCAGGGGCGCGCGTTTCCACTAGTGAACTACTACAAGATCTAACTATCAAAGCATCAGAAACGTTCATGCCTAGGCACTTCCTCTATTTTCCTAGCTATGGTACTGATAGTCAGATAGTCTATTTCCTTAAATTTTGCTTCAATTAGTCAAACCAAAAGTACTGGTAGAGTATATATTTCCCAAGTAAAATTGACATTTAACAAAAAAAACAAGATGCTGTGTATTCCATCTTAAAGAGGGGGAATGCATCATATAGTTACTTTAGGACCTAAGCAGCATGCATATACCAACAACTATGCATCATACAGTCCGTAAGGGCCCAAATCTTTATTTCTTGACTGACGTCCAGGTCAAGCTGAGTAACTATGGCTTCTGTACATTGTATTCAGATTATATAAAAGTTTAACCCTATTGAATAAATAAATATATGTGCTTTTTTTTATCAATGACTTCAAACTCTCTCATATGACTAGAATGTAAATGCTCTAAACATGCACTCATCCAACTGCAAACGGTTATATATCAACATAATGTTTTTGCACTGAAAGAATAGTTTACGTGGCTAATAGTATCACAATGAGAAGGTCTTGTTACTGCCTCAACAGAAGAACTGACCACTACAAAAAAAAATTATTTCCATGGCTTCCCATCAAAGTATGCCCAACAATATAAATCAAGATTCATCAAATAAGGTTGGCCACTACTATCAAATATGGTTGCAATGGTTTAAGAGACATTTCATCAAACACCATGAGAGCATCCCTCGAGCAGTTGCATAGGGCAAGGAAACTGAAACATGCCGGAGTCGAGGAGAGTTCAAACCTTATGCCGAGTCCCTTCACTGCCGTTGGTGTTCGGTGGCTGTAGATTTCGATGTAGGTTCGGCACTGGCGTTGCACGACTCCCCCCCACCCCGGCCCAATATCCCAGGTACGAAGCGAACGACGGCGCAGTCATAGGGTGAGGACGATGGCTCGGATGCACGGGGCTGGCGCACGGCGAGGACGACGGCGCGGGTGTCGTGGAGGTAGCGGTGTTTCCGGCGGCACTGGCGCCCCACGAGGACGACGGCACGGGCGCACGACCAGGACGATGGAGCAGGTCGTGGAGACAGCGGTGTTTCCAGCAGCGCTGGTGCACGGCGAGGATGACAGAGCAAGTCATGGAGGCGGCGGTGTTTCCGACGGTGTTGGTGCACGGCGAGGACGACGTTGTGGGTGCACGGACGGGAAGATGGAGTAGGTCGTGGAGGTGGCGGCGTCCGAGGGCGATGTGGTCGCAAGGGGAGGCAAGATCGCGCTGATTGTGTGCGTTTGTTTTTTTCGTTTTGCATGCAAGGAGGGATTGCGGGAGAGGGGTAGAATGCGGTTGTTTCTTTCCTTTTGCATGCAGAGAGGAATTTTGGGGGAGGACTGGAGGAGAACGCGCAGTTTCCAAATTTGTCGTAGGCGGAGGGTCGCGCGGGGTGGTGAGGACAGAGGCAATTTCGTCGCACGAAGAGAGGCAGACGGACGACCCAAATGTCTCACAAAAAAAAATGTCCACACTTTGTTCTTTTTAATTGTAGGAGATTGCATAAGCAATTTTTTTCGAATTGAGGGATCTCTCCATTCCATTGATAGCAATGGAAATACCAGTTTACAGAGTATTTCAGAAAGATGAAAGAAGCATTCAGAAGACCGTGGACACTACCCTTACAGAGCTAGGCGCGCCTGCATCAGACGACTTACAGAGAAAACAAACTGGTATTGCATAAGCAAATTATGTTCCTTTGATGCTAAGTTTAATGGAAATGGCTATCAAAATACTGAACTATGACGATTTTATGTTCTTCACCAAGAAGCAAAATCTAGCATTTTACAAAATAAAAAAATAATAAAGTGGTACAATGCATTATGTAAGACACTATTTTCACAATCAATCCCCTTACACATGAAGTTGGTCAATACACAACTTTCTATACCCAAGCTGAATCACAGATGGGCAAGAAGATAGACAGTTAAACTAAACCAAGAAGAAATCCCCAACGAAACCCCAAGGGCGCTCAAAAGAGAGGAAAAGAAAAGAAGCGCTTGAGGGAGGGCTGGCGGTGAGGGCAACTCGAACCAAACTCCTACATGAGCCCTCGTCCTATTTTGAGAGCTCAAATACATCAAAAACCTCTCCAACCGAGCCCCTATTCAAGCCCCGATGGATGAGGGACTCTCATTTCTCTCTCATGAACCCCAAATGTAGGAGTCCCTCGTCCTCTCCCTCATCCTCCTTTCTCTCTTCCATAAAGCTGACAAGTGGGACCGATAAACAGGGTCCATGACAATACAGTGTAAAAGTAGGGAAAATTTAGGAGATCGGTTGGAGTACCCTGAGGAGTAGGGGATGAAATATGGATGAGAGACTCTCATTTGAAGGAATAGGGGGGCAAAATTTGAGGGATCGGTTAGAGTTGCCTTGAGGCACCGAGAAACCGCTTGAGGGGACACCCTCGGGGCGGGACCAAGCAGCACCTAGAAGCTCCCGCAATGGCACGGTGCCAGGCGACGGCCTGGGGAGGCCGGCGGCCTAGTGGTGGCAGGTCCCTTCTAGAAGTTGGGACAGGTCGCCGCCTCAACGGGACTACGGGAGTGCAATTCAGTTTTGAGATGACAAGAATCGGGAGTGGGTGTTCTCAATTGGTCGCTAGTTGGGCCGGGCCGCCAGAGAACCGAGACGCTTGTGGACTCGGTAGGCCGGTATGGATGGCACAAGATTTTCTCTGACCCTGATCTGTGAAAGACAGCTGCCACTGAAAATGGCTTCTGATCAGGCTGAGAGAATTCTGCACTTTTTTTCAATCCTACGTCTGCTTCTCCGGCCAGCCCGGTGGAGGAACAGCTCGTTGCCGCCTCTGAAGTTCCAAACAACGGCGGCCATGCGTAGATGAATGAAGCGAGTTCACAGAACCATATACTCGGTATTTTCTGTTGAGCTTTAAGCAACATCTCTATATAGGATGCGTGCACCAAAAGCGGGCAAACCATCGTGCCACGTCGCCCGCTAAGCCACGAGCCGTCGGATCGGGTGAGCAAGCAATATGTTCCATCCGAATGCGGGTCGGTCGGGTCTCGTACCCGCTTTATCGTCAACCCGAGCCAACGTGAACCTTCGCGGGCCGATCCTTTGCCCACTCCCCTTAGCCTCAACTCCCGCTGTCCCACACCTCCTCCCGGCGCGAGTGGGGGCTTAGCGACCCCGGTGACCCCGCTGCGGCAGGGGTGAGGGCGCGGCGGCCCCGCCGACCCCGGCGCGAGCGGGGGTGCGGCCGTGGTGGCTCTGGCGACCCCGGAGCCAGCGGGGGCGCAGCCGCGCAGGCATGGCAGCTATGGCCACCCTGGCGTGGGCGTGGGGGCGGGCCCCCTCCCACGGTGACCCCGGCGCGGCGTCCCCAAGCGGTGCTACAGGCACGAAAGGCACGAGCGGCAGGTCTGGCGGATGCCGGAGGCAGGCTAGCGGTGCTGCGAGCCGGACGCACCCCTTTGAATGCTTCTTGGTGTGGACCTACAGTCGGTTTGCTCCTTCGTCCTCTCCAGAAGATGAACAGCACAAGCTAATAAGAACTTGCATATTTGTACTGAGCTATTTGGCGAGCGACCATTATGGGAAGTGGGCTTCGACAATATGCCATTCTGTAAAGGGGCTTCGGCAACATGCCATTATGAAGCGCGACGCAACCATTGAAATGCCATCCAAGCGACTTTGGAGTGTTTTATTTCCCTTCTACCCCTGCCTTATCCTTTTTCTTTTCCTTTCTTCGCTTAGAAGGCCGACGGAACGGGGAAACGAAATGGATCGAGCGCTGCTCGCTGCCGCCCGCCCCATGCGCGCTGCTCGCTGCCGCCCGCCGCCAGGCCGCCCGCCTCTGAGCACTCCCCGCCTCCAGGCCGAGCGGCCCCAGGCGAGTGCCCCCCAGGCCGAGCCAGGCCGAGCGGCCCATGACGAGCGCCTCCAGGCCGAGTGCCCCCCCCCCCCACGACGAGCGCCTCCCCATGGAATGCAGTTGGAGTAACCTCATTCAGTAATATTCCTCTTTCTTCTTGTAATTTCTAACTCATTTTGGGTAGCTAATACAGTCCCTCACCCAATAGTAGGTTTGTAACACGGTATAATTTTTGCAATTTGTCCAGGCTCGATCCGGAGCCTGAGGATAGTGTAGATCCATTAGAAGAAACTCCAGATGTCGGTAGCAATGAAAAGCCTCAGCCTGTAGAAGGAACTCCAGCATATGTTGGCAGTTCACACGAAGCATGTGATTTTCTTGCTAGTTCAGGGGCTGCAGAGCACTCTGGATATGTTAATAGGGACGATCTGCAAATTGAAAACAGATATGATAAAGAGGGTGAGGGTATGCTTGATGTAATTAATGAGAATCGGTTGTTTCGTGTTTTGGGTTTGAGAGGTGATCAGCATGATAATCCTTGTGAGGCTGATGCTCAGGCTGCTTCTGAGAGGATAGTATTGCTGAAAATAGAACTGCTCACATTGATATTGATACAACTGGTGCTGTAATTCCGGTTGATGATCATGTGCCAGGAGAAGGATTTCATGGTTATGATCCTAACAACCCTTCTATGGATATTGGCACCGTGTATCCAAACATGAAGGTGTTTAGACTGGCCATGAAACAATTTGCAATAAATAAACAGTTTGAATATTGCATAGTCAAAACAGACCCAACGAGGTTCATTGCCAATTGCAAAGATGAAGATTGCCCATGGCATATTAATGGGCGTTGACAACCTGATCGGACCACTGTGAAGGTCTATAACTATTTCCTAACTGTATGTCACCATTTTTTGTTAGTAAATATCTAATATTTTTACTATTGTCTTGTTTCAGGTTACAGCTTTGATTGTGAAGCACGAGTGTACTTCTAGCTCTCAGCGGTATACCACCACTCCAACAGCTATCTGGGTGAAATCAAAGGCCATTCCTCTCCTGAAGGAAGATTCGACCATAGGTGACAAAAAATGAGGGAACTGCTAGAAAAACAGCATAAATGTAAGATCACCTATGATGTCGCATGGTCGGGAAGAAGAATGGCCTGTGATGAGTTGTTTGGCACCTGGGGACAAAGCTTCGCCATGTTGTTCAACTAGAGGGCAGAGGTACTGCACCGATCACCTGGAAGTATCATTGAAATTGACGTAAAGGAAGTAGATGGTGAATTATACTTCAACAGATTTTTTTGTACATTAAGTCCTTGCATTGAGGGTTTTTTAGAGGGTTACAGGCCTTATGTTAGCATAGACTCACCAACACTGAATGGTAGATGGAATGGGCATATAGCTGCGGCAACTGCTATAGATGGTCACAATTGGATGTATCCATTTGCTTTTGGTTTCATAGATGGTGAGACAATAGATAACTGGACTTGGTTTATGTCTCAGCTGCATAAGGCCATAGGACATCTACCAGTACTTGCTATTTGCACTGATGCATGCAAAGGGCTGGAAAGAGCTGTCAAAGATGTGTTCCCTCAAGCTGAACATAGAGAATGCTTTAGGCATCTAATGCATAATTTTATTAAAAGATTTGGGTCAGATACATATTCAAAGATGTATCCTGCAACAAGAACATATAGACCTAGAGTCTTCAAATATTTTTTCAACCAAGTTGTTACAGATAACCCTCAAATATTGGAATGGCTCGAAAACCATCACAAATTGTTATGAATGAGAAGTGCCTTCAACCTTGAAATCAAGTGTGATTATGTTACCAACAACCTTGCAGAGTGCTTCAATAATTGGGTCAAAGATTGGAAAGACCTACCTATAGTTGAGCTTGTTGACAAGATTAGAGAGATGATAATGACACTATTTCACAAGAGACGTGCTTTGTCAGAGAGGTTTGAGGGTAGGATCCTGCCAGCAGTACTTCGACAATTGAGAGCAAGGACTAGGGGTTTAGGACACCTATCAATTGTGAAGGCAGGTCCTTTTGCTGCAGAGATACATGACACAACCAGCACACATAATAAGCATGTTGTGAAGTCATATTTGCACGAATGTACATGTCTTCAGTGGCAGCACACTGGAAAACCTTGTGACCATGCCTTGTACCTCATAATAGCACAACAAGCCATTGATGTCAGGATGGAAGACTTTGTTCATGAATATTACTCAGTGGAGAGGTTCAAGAATGCTTATAAGAGATTGATAAAGCCTCTTCCAGATAAGACCCAGTGGCTTGATGTTCAGCTTGACTTTGCTGTTAATGCACCATTAGCTAAGAGGTCTGCTGGAAAGCCTAGAAAACTATGAATCAAAGGATGTTTGGAAGGGGGAAAGGTGGAATGAGCAAAAAAAAAAAGATGCAAAGGAGGCAGCCAATGAGGCTGACAAGGATGCCGAATTGGAAGCACATGAAGCTGCCATAGGAAAGAGGCAATTAATTATGGGAAAAAGGAAGTGCAAGAAGTGCGGTGATTTGGGTCATGGAGAAAATAGCTACAAGTGCAAGTTTAATGGGACAAAGAAATGTAGCATGTTTTGTCTTATTTTATTTATTGACTGATTGCACCATATTGTTTTAAATATGGATTTGATATTTTTCTCCATGCAGGCCAAGGAAGCCTAGGAAAAATACTACTAAATATGGGCCAGATGCTAAAATACCAACAAAAAGGGCAAATAAGGAAGATAAGGAGCCTGCAAATGCTTCTGTGCAAGCTGAAAATGCAATTGTGCAAGCTGAAAATGCAAGTGTGCAAGATGTTACTGTTGTAGCCCCATTTGTTCAGGAAAATTTAATAGTAGTAACCAGCCCCATTAGACCGACCAAGGAAACAATCTTGCAAGAGAGCCCAACTAGGCTAACAAGAGGGTAAGCAAAGTGATGACAGCCATCTATAGTTCCTTAACACAGTAATAAAATGTTACTTAATTTCATTCATTTCTTTTCCAGGCGCTTGGCATTCTTGATGGGAGAAGGCACCGAAGTCCAGCCTACTGATGGGTCGCCCAAGTCCACTGAAGTAACACCAAGAAAAAAGAGGACGACAGCAAAGAAGTTGGTCCCAAGGAAGATGAAAAACATTTGAGAATTTATGTCATTTTTAGAATCTGTGTGTTTGTTGATCCTGTGTGCTACAAGACTTGTGTGTTTGAGAACCTGTGTATTTTCAGAACCTGTATGGTTGTGGTTGTGCCACTGTATGAACCTGTACCATGTATGCTACCAGACTTAATTGTTTTTGTGAAATTTAATTGTGTTTGAACCAGACATGTGTGCCATATCAGAAGAAAAAATTTGTCACTTGATGAGAACATAACATGTCATTTTCATTGATTCATTGGGACAGCTGATACATTTTGACAGCAAAGTACACAAGATTCACTCACTCCTCACGATTGCTGCCAAATTGCAAACTAACACAAGTACACAAACAAGAAGCACACATTTCATCAACTTTACTCTCTCCCTAAGTTGTTCAACTTGTTCATCTTGGCTTCTTTCTCCATAGTTCAGCTTGTTTTCAACAACTGGGACTTGCTGCGGCAGCTTGGTAGACTCAAAAACAGGTTGATAATCTGGGGGCACCAATTTTTGGTCAACCAAGTATTGCTCATATCCTTCTTCCCACTCCCAGAAACGACAGCCACCTCCTTCTCTCTATTGCCAACAAAAGGGAAACCAAAGAAATCGACTCACTCAAAAATCACAGCATATATAACACAAATTCGCAGGTAATTGTTCTCACTGTTCGAGTTGGACAAATGTAGAACTGCCGATCGTAGTTCTTCGGCGTCTTCGATGTCATGACCTTGAGAAACCGGCACTTACAGTGCTCACAATGGACAAGAGGGAGCTCGTTGCTCGAAATCCTTCGGCTTCGCGGAATGAAGTACTTGCTGTCCATGGCCGACCTTGAGGGCGTTGAGGGCGTCACCGTCATGCTGTCCATGGCTGTCGTGGGGGAGGCCGATGAGGACGCACTAAAGCCGGGCGGCCAAGAGCTAGCGCCGGCCATGCAGAGGAGGGAGTCGTCGGGGGGCGCTCGGCCTGGGGTGCTTGCCGGGGGGCGCTCGGCCCGGGGGCGCTCGGCCTGGAGCGGCGAGCCGGGCGGCAGCGAGCAGCGCGCGTGGAGCTGGAAGCCCGGCGGTCGATCCGTTTCTTTTCCCCGTTCCGTCGGCCTTCTAAGCGAAGAAAGGAAAAGAAAAAGGATAAGGCAGGGGTAGAAGGGGAATAAAACACTCCAAAGTCGCTCGGATGGCATTTCAACGGTTGCGTCGCGCTTTATAATGGCATGTTGCCGAAGCCCCTTTGCGGAATGGCATATTGCCGAAGCCCACTTCCCATAATGGTCTCTCGCCAAATAGCTCATTTGTACTAATCCATGCAGAAGCTTGTGAAAATCCTAGGAAAAAATTATAGATTCAAATAATGTGAAATTAATTTTGGTAGATTCATAACTTTATCCTCTACCCATGGAAAATATGTTTGCATATGTTACTCTAGCCAAAATTTCTTTATTTATCATAATATGCAGAATTTGATAAATGCAAAATAAATTCCCTAGGGCTCTACAAATTGCAACACCAATTTTATTGGATCTGTTGTGATGTGGCCTTACCTGGAGAAATTCATATGCACAACCATCTTTGCATTATAATGATTTATATGCTCTAGTTGCCTTATATTGCGAAAAATATTAAATTTGTGTAGACATTAAATATTATTATCTTTGCATTATATTTGTTGAATAGTTTGACAAAGGACCACCTGTAGTCCTGTACCTATGGCTATCATGGTTCCTCACAATTTTTGATAGACTCATACTCTGATTTCAGAGTGGCTTGGTTTAGCAAGTGTAGAACCTAGGTAACAGGATTAACTTCTAGCTTAGTTCCTGCAAGCTTGCTTTTCCTGTCAGTTGACACTAGCTTGTATTTTATCGAACTATATCTAAAAATTGATTGCTTCTTGGTGTGATCATACGTGAATGATTATTTTTGCCTATGCGACCTTGGGCTTAAGGCATAATAAATCAGAACAAAGAACTTGTATTATGTGTCCTTTGTCAGTTATATTCTATATGCGGTGAGTGGCTCTGGACAAGGGAGTACGAGGACTTGGGGCTCACCGGCCTCAGCCTCTGCTTCGACTACAATGTGATGAAGCTATGAAATTGATTTCTAGGATTAGTGGAGGCTATGTGAACCTATGCTGATTGGACTATAAAATTTGAGGTTTGCTCTTAGCTCACAAGTTATAGATCATGTGGTGCTGGATCCTCACTGTTTCGGTCTATTGTTTTGACTGTCCCTAGTAGCGCATAGAATTCTTGTTATCCAGATGTCGCAAGGCCTTAATCTCGTTTCTATAAAAGCTGAGTAATGTTGTTCTTGAAGACAGAGTGAAAGAGTTGAAGCTAGATAGCTGCATTTGAATGGATTGGAAATATCATTCATGTCACATATTTCTCCCATTTTAATTTGTTTTTTATCTGTGCTTTACACTTACATATTTATGTGTTTTGCTAATTGACATCTGTGCACGATTCATTCTGAAAAAATCCATAGGACATATGTACCCTCTTCCAAGTTTATGGTTCTTCTTTTTTCAACATATAGTTTGGATATAGTTACTAACATGTGACATCTAGTTCCTTCAAGCACTAATGCTTTCTTAGAGGTTCAACAAAAAAATACCTTCTTCTTTAACTTGGTTATCATGGATCATAAACATTGAATTAAGTAGTCCTATTATTTTTAAAGTCATTAAATCTTACTCTAATCTAAAAAGAAAGGTTCTATTAATTTATCATTCACCTCATCAAAAGTTAAGCTTCTTAATTCCAAGACTATATGACTTGTGTGTACATACCAAAATCAGAGAACTAATTTTTCACATTTTTACCACTACTCTTGAACAATATGCCGAATAAACACAAACCCATGATATGATATGGAATCATGGTAGCAACTGTTTTAATTGTGTCAAATGTTGTATGGTCCTTTTCCTTAATCTTTCGTTGCTAACAGGCAACACAACCACAACTGTGGGTCGCAACAACCACATCAACTGGCTACTAGATTTGTTTAATGCCATTTCTATTCTTTCTATGGTACTTATCCATATTATGCTTAGGGTGTCTGCCTCCACGAAACAATGCCACCTCAGATTGCGTGCGATCCTCAGGAGTAGGGAAAGAGATTATTTTCATTTTTCTTTAAATTCCAGTAGGGGGTCACACACCTCCTATTTCCTAAAAAAATCTGAAGCTTCCTTGCTTCGACCTTTCTAGCGTGCGTTCTAGACAGGTTCTTTCTTTCTTTTGTGCTATGGCCGTTGGCTAATTGATTTCCATTCTACACAGATTAGCTGGAATAGGACATGAGCAAAATGTGTTGGAGATTAATTGATGTTTCGTAGATTTCACTGTGATGATTCTATTTTAGTTTTCTTGCACGTGAATTTCATCCCCATATCCTAATTTAGGCATTTGATATTTCTTATGTTTGATGGATTTTCCATGCCCTACTTGCTTGTAGCAGGCAACTGCTGATGATTGGTTTGATTATGAGAAATCGGTTTTGTGCTCCATGCCATGACTCCGTCCAGGGGCAGTGGTGGACTCAGCAAAGGGGGCGACTAATGATGCAGAGCATAGGCAAGCAACTCACCTTCAGCTCACACTACCTATGCCAAAGAGATTGTAACAAGCGTTAAGTGGTGACCGTGATTTGTAAAGATTGACATATGAGCTATGCTAAAATTGAATTTTTTGTCCAATCCGTACCAGCATCTCTAAAGGAGTACTGCAGAGAAAACTCCAAATGTGGCTGTACAGTCTCTCTGCAACCTTTCTTGCCTTTTTATATTTCTCAATGAGCATAAACTCATTTTGGACTTATTTTTCTTCATGTTTAATACGATTCTAATTATCTACAAGATTAATCCATCTTTTTACCTCCTTTGAAACGCCTCCATTTCTAGAATATCATTATGATTGATATAATAATGAAAAGCTGATGTAACAATGGAAAATGCATTTTGTTGTATATAAACCTTCATCAACGCCTACCGCATATATAAACGGTGTTCCCACTTCCTACTATAAAAATTAAGAGATACGTGTTAAAAATTTATTAGTCTTGCAATTAACAATGCTTCTTTTATATTTTGCATCACTAACTAAGTAAATACATACATTAATGTGTATGTAGTCCTTTCTACTCCACTTTGATATAGCCTAATACTGGCAGCTGCGCGGCAACACCGCGTTTAGTTTCTAGTAGATACGAGACACAGAGACGTGAGGACGGAGAATTGAAACTAACAACACAATGGTACTGATTCTTTGCAGTAGAATTACTCGAGTGAACATGTTTCACTGTTACATCTGGCAGTAGGTCAGAACAAACAACAAAACCGCTAGGTATTTTGATTCACAGGCATACTGATAAGCACAAAGGAAATGTTGGGGGGTGGCCGTCCAGCAATTGCGAATGGCAACACACACAGAAAATATCGTACCTTAGCACTGTATATATGCAACGCCATGAGATAAAATGGCAACCAACACATCATGTGTAGGTGCGAGCACATTTTGTGCAGCATGCATGCCAGCATACGTATATGAGGTACTTGTGCAGCTCGTAATCTATGCCACTGGCTCTGGAGTCTGAATGAAGGCAACGGCTCCAGTACTCCCTTTTTAAAAATGGCACGAATCTCAAAGCAGGCAATTAAAGAAAATAATTATTTTACATTATATTGCAACTGGGTCCCGCCTAGGCCAGGCCCGTCCAAGCCCAGCCCCGAGTCCAGCCTTGACGCTCTGCTCCGTTATTCCGTCAGAGATGGCGTCGCCAAACAGAAGGACTACCGCGAGCCGCCGGCCGCGAGCAGCAGACGCGCCCATTTCGTCGCCGTGCTTTGCGGAAGGACTATGGCGGCGCCGCCGTCGCCGTTGAGGAAGAAGACGCCATGCCACCGGCCACCGCCCTCCCATCGCCCCCACCGCGCCTCCTTCCCCCTCCATCCGCGCCCCCACCGCACCACGCTCCACCGGCCGTCGCGACGCAGGGCACACCGGCCGGGGGAGAGGCGGCCGTCCGCGCCCCCAAGGCCCCCACACGCCACCGGCCGAGGGAGGCGGCCGCCCGCGCCCCGCCCTGCCGCGCCCTCGGACCGGATGGATCTCAGCGGCAACTTGCTCCACGGCCGGCTGCCCTCAGGCCTCGAGGAGCTCAAGAACCTGAAATTTGTCTCATTGTCTGGCAACAATTTCAGTGGTGAGATACCTTCCGGTTTGGGCCAGCTGAGGCCGCTGGAATTTCTTAATCTGTCCAACAGTTCTGTATCAGGGGAGGTTCCTGTTGATCTTGTGGCACTGCGAAATCACACTGTTTACTATCTGGAGACGAGATAACTGCTGCTGCCGTGTCACCAGTTCATGTAATTACTGTTCATTCAGTTACAGGTGAACTGTTTCCTGACTGAGACACGGCCGTGCACTTCTAGTGGCAGCAGCAGCAGCAGTAGCAGCAATGGTGATGGTGGCATGGGTATCAAAAGAGATTGCTGCCATAGCTTCAGCATCAGCCATTGTCGTGGTTCTGTTAGTTGCACTGACCCTGTGCATCTGCACAAGGAAATGTCCTCTGAGACCATCAAAGCGCTCTTTAGGGAGGAAAGTCAAGGTTTTCGCAGATGTTGAAATTGGAGCCCCACTGACATATGAGACTGTTGCTGCGCTACTGGGAATTTCAATGCTAGCAAACTTCATTGGCAACGACGGATTTGGCGCGACATACAGAGCCGAGGTGGCACCTGGAGTTCTTCTGGCAAAAGAGGCTTGTTATTGGGAAGCAGCATGTCCCTGTAATTCACTGTAATTGTCCCTGTAATTTCTTTATACGGCAGTTGTCCTTGTAATTCACTGTAATTGTCCCTTGATTTTGTTGCAGTGCTTGATTTTTGTTACCTTGAAGGATTGAACACGACACTCCCTGAACTTGTTTGTCATTCTTTCAGTTTCTCTTAGACTTGCTACTTGAGTTTTACATGTCCATTGGTGAGGGAGTTCAGTGAGCTAGGGCTAGGGTAGCTTGCTGCTTTTTTGACTTGTGCTGCATAACTGAAAGGTTTGCACCTGTTTATTTCCTTCCGGTGTTGTGGAAGAAAATCGCAGTTTGCAGTCAATTTTCGCCTATAAATGTTGATGTTACAGCAGTGACATCAGGGCTAAGGAAGTTGTGCAAGCTTTTCTGAATGAAAGCATGCTTCGGAATTCTGCATCGATAGGATTGATGCTGCTGCATTCACCAAGTTGCCATCCAAAATTTGCACTATTTGTGTCGGCTTCAGGGTAATCAATAACGTATGTTGATACGACACCACATATTATAACAAAAGTAAACGATACTCCTGCTCATAGTATACCAAGCTACTCCCTCCCTCTTCCCAAAAAGAAAACATGTCACCCGGACCTGGCCTAAGATTCAAAGTCTGTCCCATATCTGCATATATCTTCCCTGATCTGGAGACAGTGATGTACATGATCTGTTATCACCTACTCCTACTCCTACTAGTACTAAAATCTGACGGTACTGTTTCTTTTTCTCATGGCAGTACCAGTACCTTAGGCTAAAAGGAATCATCTTTCTGTATGGGAAACATCAGTAGGATGAAATGATGGCCAATCATGATCATAGATCATACATTCAATTCCAGTTCTCTGTACAAGAATAAATGGGGGCGTCATGTGAGTACCACAACACTTGTAAGTTCCACTAATACTAATAAATAACATACCATGTTCTCAATTGTCGTAATGTACATATTAAGAGTCCACAATGAATCCAAGACTTGAAATCCTTAATTTCAATTTACACTAACACAGTTTGCAGAGAAGCAAGGGATGTGCTCTCCCAGACAACAAGCAATAATGCTTTGAACTTGGAAACAGAATAAAACACGATGCGTGCTACTGCTAACAGTTCAGCAATCTGAGAGTTTTAAGTCTTAATCTTCTGTTGGCTTGACAACTGCTTCAACCTCTGCGATTGTACTCTCAGCTTCTCCAATCTCAGCACCTTGTTCATTTGACTCCTTCAGTTCAGCCTGTAATGATACAATCAGTTGAAATGTACGAAGAAAATATCATGCAGTCGCAAAAAAAAAATCATGCACAACATTTTTATGCCATACCAGTGTTGCTTTCAAGTCAGCCACTAAAACATTCTCCTGCAGAGGTGAAGTTCAAGTTTCAACTACTTTGTGAGTTTTGAGATCAGAACAGCAGACATTTTCAACAATGACTTTTCACAATCTCAGTTACATGAAAAGGAGAAAACCACTTCAGTGGCTTCATGTGGTGCCTGACAAACGCAATGCGTCTGAGAAATAAGAAATCGGTTTAATGCTAGGACAAAGAAAACAACAACGCAATGATAAACAACCAGTTATCCATTAGCAGTGTATCTCCTCTTAATATATAGGAAGGCAGAGACTTTAGACCCATGAACCACATATTTTTTTCCAAGGCTAAACCGAACCAATTACCGCACAGCAATGCGGAAGTATTACCTAACTAGATGCAGACCGTGTTGGAATATGATCCGAATTATAACGTTGGTCTTGTGGGGACGCCTGGAGGGCCCACGGTTCGGTCATGTTTATTAGCGGATTTGTTTCCGTATTTGACTGCAGTCAGTCCGTCCTATAAATACATCTTGTAAGCCGCACGGGAAGAGCTGACGACTCATTGTATTCCCTGCGTTCTGTAAACTCTCTCCATATAGTGAAGATCGCCGGTTGGCGCCCGTGGTTTTTTCCCGCAAGGGTTTTCCACGTAAAACCTGTGTCTCGTGTTCGATCTTGATTTGCATTATTTACTAACAAGTGGTATCTAGAGCCAGACACGACATTGAAAAAAAATTAGGGTTTTGTTCCCTGTGTCCGACGCGCCGCCGCCTCGGAATCAATCTGCGATTTTCTTCCGTGCCGAACCATCGAGGACTCGACGGCATCGAGTCCAAGGCGGAGTTCTGCGGGGAGTCAGCTGGTGTTGTTCGTCAGGCAGAAGACGATATCCAAGTCACGCCGCCGCTGCTGTGTGCAGGAGAAAAGCTATCGCTGTTCCTTGCTGTGCGTGCGGGTGAATTTGATTTCTTATTGCGCACGCGAATCAAGTTGATCAGGATCAGATTGAGGTTTGCTTGTCCCTGTGGTTGAGATCAAACTTGGTGGAGAATATTGCTACGTGCACACAAGAGGCTACCAGGGGTTCTTCAGTTTATTGCTGATCGTACACAGAAGTGTACCAGGCTGCAGATTTTCAGATAGGGTTACACAGTAACGTACCTAGATTTCTGCAGATTATTTTCTTCTAGTTATTGTTATTTTTCTTCACCATGTCTTCTGTAAAGTATGATATTCCTCAGCTGGATCGCGACACAAGGTTCGCTCTATGGCAAGTCAAGATGCGGGCTATTCTTACGCAGGCTGATGTTGATGATGCTCTTGATAAATTCGGTAACAAGGATTCTAAATCTTGGACCGATGATGAAAAGAAAAATGATCGTAAGGCCTTGACTCAAATTCAGCTTCATCTTTCAAATAATATTTTGTAAGATTGTCTGCAGGAGAAAACTGCAGCTGCTCTATGGCTCAAGTTAGAGTCAATTTGCATGTCTAAGGATTTGACAAGCAAGATGCATATGAAGATGAAGTTGTATTCGCACAAGTTGCAAGAGGGTGGTTCTGTGATTAACCATCTGACGGTCTTCAAGGAGATCGTTTCTGATCTACAGGCTATGGAGGTAGAATATGATGATGAGGATTTGAGTCTGATTCTTTTGTGCTCTTTGCCTAGTTTCTTTTCAAACTTCAGAGATACTTTATTATATAGTCATGATACACTAACTCTTGATGAGGTCTGTGAGGCGTTGCATGCCAAGGAAAAGATAAAATTGATGGTGTCTCCTGAAGGTTCTGCTTCCAAAGGAGAAGCGTTGTCTGTTCGTGGGAGGACAGAAAATAAATCAAATAATGGCAATAGAGGCAAAAGTTCTAATCGTTACAAAGGCCGATCAAAGTCTCGAGGTAGAGGTGATAAATTCTGCAAGTATTGCAAGAAGAATAATCACTTTATCGAAGATTGTTTGAAATTGAAGAATAAAGAGAAGAGAACTGGCACATATAGAGAGAAAGGTAAACCCAATGATGAAAATAATGCTTCTGTTGCTACTTATAAGGCAGATTATTCCGATGGTGATTCGCTTGTTGCTTTTGCTGGATGTGCTAATAGTGATGATGAATGGATTCTTGATTCCGCTGCTTCTTTTCATATATGCACAAATAGAGATTGGTTTGTCACCTATGATTCTCTCCAAGGTGGAGGTTCTGTTAGATTGGGTGATAACAGTCCACGCGATATTGTTGGCATTGGTTCCATTCAGATTAAGATGCATGATGACATTGTCAGAACATTGGCTGACGTGAGGCATATTCCTAGCATGAGCAAGAATCTTATTTCTCTCAGTACTCTTGATGCTAAAGGGTACAAGTACTCCGGTGGAGATGGAGTATTAAAGGTGTCTAAAGGTTCTCTCATTGTGATGAAAGGTGAATTAAAATCTCCAAATTTGTACCGTCTTCGTGGTACTACAATTACAGGTGATACCGCTGTAATTTCCAATTTATCATATAATTCTGATGCTACTGATCTTTGGCATAAGCGTCTTGGACATGTGAGTGAGCAAGGCTTGCATGAATTGTGCAAGAGAGGACTTCTTGATGAACATAGCATCAGTAAGTTGAAGTTTTATGAGCATTGTGTGTTTGGCAAACACAAGAGGGTATCATTTAATATCTCTACACATAAAAGTAAAGGTATTCTTGATTATGTGCATTCTGATTTATGGGGACCGTCTCGTAAGCCTTCTTTTGGTGGTTCTCGTTATATGTTGACAATCATTGATGATTATTCTCGTAAGGTATGGTCTTATTTCAAGCATAAATCAGAAGCATTTTCAGCATTTAAAGAGTGGAAGATTATGATTGAAAATCAAACTGAAAAGAAGGTTAAAAAGCTTCACACTGATAATGGGATGGAATTCTGTTCTAATGAGTTTAATGCATATTGCAAGTCTCAAGGCATTGTTAGGCACTACACTATTCCTTATACGCCTCAACAGAATGGTGTAGCTGAGCGTATGAACAGAACTATCATCTCCAAGGCCCGTTGCATGTTGTCTAATGCTGGCTTGAATAGGCGTTTTTGGGCTGAAGCCACTTCCACTGCTTGCTATCTTATTAACTGTTCACCCTCTATTCCTCTTGATAAGAAAACTCCAATTGAGGTATGGTATGGTTCTCCAGCTGATTATTCACAATTGAGAGTTTTTGGTTGTACTGCTTATGCTCACGTTGATAATGGTAAATTGGAGCCTAGAGCTGTTAAATGCATTTTTATTGGTTATCAACATGGTGTTAAAGGTTATAAATTGTGGAATCCCCATACTCAGAAGGTTATGCTTAGCAGGAATGTTATCTTTAAAGACTGTTATGTTTGTTGATAATCCTTCTGTTGATGCTCCTATTAAGGAGAGAAAATAAGTGTGCAGGTGGAGCACTTAATTGATTCACCAGATGTTGATAATGCTATTGTCCAAGATGCACCGATTGCTGAAATTTCTCCAATTGTTGATGATTCTTCTATTGCTGAGCATTCTTCTCCAGTTGTGCAGTCTCCACAACGTTCTATTGCTGTTGATAGGTCCAGAAGACAACCAAAGCCTGTTAAAAGGTATATTGAAGAATGCAATGTTGCTTATGCTATGAGTGTTGCAGAAGAGATTGAAGGTAATTCAGAACCTTCTAATTATTCTGAGGCTATTACTTCTGCTGATCGCAACAATTGGATGACCGCTATGCAAGATGAGATGGAGTCACTTGAAAAGAATGGTACATGGGATTTAGTGAAATTGCCCAAGAATAAAAAGCATGTCCGTTGCAAATGGATTTATAAAAGAAAGGAGGGTATTTCTCCTAGTGAATCAGCAAGGTATAAAGCGAGGTTGGTTGCTAAAGGCTATAGCCAGATTCCAGGTATTGATTATAATGATGTCTTTTCCCCAGTTGTTAAGCATAGTTCTATTCGCACTTTGCTTAGTATTGTTGCCATGCATGATTATGAACTTGAGTAACTTGATGTTAAAACTGCATTCTTACATGGGGAGTTGGAGGAAGACATTTATATGAACCAACCTGAAGGTTTTGTTATTCCTGAAAAAGAAAACCTTGTGTGTAGACTAAAGAAGTCTCTTTATGGTTTGAAACAGTCTCCTAGGCAATGGTATAAGAGGTTTGACTTATTTATGCTCTCTCGTGGCTTTAAGCGGTCTGATTATGATAGCTGTGTTTACTTGAAGATTGTTAATGGCTCAGTTATTTATTTGCTTCTTTATGTTGATGATATGTTAATTGTTGCTAAAGAAAAATCAGAAATAGCTAAACTGAAGGCACAATTGAGTAAAGAATTTGAGATGAAGGACTTAGGTGCAGCTAAGAAAATTCTTGGTATGGAAATTACTAGAGATAGAAAATCTGGTAAATTATACCTTAGTCAACGAGGTTATATTGAAAAGGTTCTTTGTCGTTTTAATATGCATAATGCAAAATCAGTGAGTACTCCATTAGCTGCACATTTCAGATTATCATCAGATTTATGTCCACAGTCAGATCATGAGATTGAGTACATGTCTAGAGTTCCATATTCCAGTGCAGTTGGTTCTCTTATGTATGCCATGGTTTGTTCTCGTCCTGATTTATCTCATGCATTGAGTGTTGTCAGTAGATTCATGGCTAATCCTGGTAAGGAGCATTGGAGGGTTGTTCAATGGATTTTTAGATATTTGCGAGGTACTTCTAATGCCTGTTTGCAGTTTGGGAAATCTAGAGATGGACTTGTTGGTTATGTTGATTCTGATTTTGCTGGTGATTTGGATAAGAGGAGATCTCTCACGGGTTATGTTTTCACCATTGGTGGTTGTGCTGTTAGCTGGAAAGCATGTTTGCAGTCCACTGTTGCTCTGTCTACAACAGAAGCTGAATATATGGCTATTTCTGAAGCTTGTAAAGAAGCTATTTGGTTGAGGGGTTTATACTCTGAACTTTGTGGGGTTACTTCTTGTATTACTATACATTGTGATAGCCAGAGTGCTATTTGTCTAACTAAAGATCAGATGTTTCATGAAAGGACCAAGCACATTGATGTGAGATATCATTTTATTCGAGGTGTCATTGCTGAAGGTGATGTTAAAGTATGCAAGATAAGTACTCATGATAATCCCGCTGATATGTTGACAAAGCCAGTTCCTGGAGCTAAGTTTAGGCTATGCTCAAGCTTAGTTGGCATTACAAATTAAGTCCTAGTGACTTTTGGCGCCGGTGATTATTTATTATTGAAGTGAGTTGACTGATGATACTTCATTCACTACAAGATGGAATTCGTCTCAAGGTGGAGTTTGTTGGAATATGATCCGAATTATAATGTTGGTCTTGTGGGGACGCCTGGAGGGCCCACGGTTCGATCATGTTTATTAGCGGATTTGTTTCCGTATTTGACTGCAGTCAGTCCGTCCTATAAATACATCTTGTAAGCCGCACGGGAAGAGCTGACGACTCATTGTATTCCCTGCGTTCTGTAAACTCTCTCCATATAGTGAAGATCGCCGGTTGGCGCCCGTGGTTTTTTCCCGCAATGATTTTCCACGTAAAATCTGTGTCTCGTGTTCGATCTTGATTTGCATTATTTACTAACAGACCGAAAGACCAGCGTGCAATGCCACTACAAGAATTTCTGTAAGCATATCAGATCACATCCAGTGATAGCATATCAGTCGCACCCTTGTTGCACCTGAGAAAACAGAAAAAAAACAATGTCACTTTACCCTCAAATTTCAGGTTCTTGAGCTCCTCGAGGCCTGAGGGCAGCCGGCCGTGGAGCAAGTTGCCGCTGAGATCCATCTGGTCCGGTGGCGCGGCCGGGCGCGGGCGGGCGCCTTCGGCCGGTGGCTCGTGGGGGCCATGGGGGCGCGGACGGCCGCCTCCCCCGGCCGGTGTGCCCTGTGCCGCGGCGGCCAGTGGCCCGTGGTGCGGTGGGGGCGCGGACGGAGGGGGAAGGAGGCACGGTGGGGGCGATGGGTGTGCGTTGGCCGGAGGCATGGCCGCCGCTGCTCGGGAATCGCCGGCGCAAGGGACTGGAGGAGGTGCCGCCGCTGCTCGGGAATGGAAGACGCGTACGCGATTGAAATTGAAACGGCGGTGTGAGAAGGAACGGAGTAGCAGACGGAGACCTGCACAGACGTTTCTTCCCATCTGGATCAGGGCTGGGCTAGGGCTGGTCTTGGACGGGCCTGGCCCAGGCGGGACCCAGTTGCAAAAAAATAAAATAATTATTTTATTTAATTGCCTGCTTCGAGATTCGTACCATTAAAAAAAAGAGTACTGAAACAGTTGCCATGAATAAATTAACTGGATGAACCGACATGTTTCGCTTAGGGCTTGTTTGGTTTGGGTGTTAAAGTTTAATAAACACCGTAGCACTTTCGTCTTATTTGACAAAAAGTTTTCAATTTTGGACTAATTAGGCTTAATAGATTCGTCTCGTAAATTACTCTTAATCTATGCTGACATGCATGTAATTAGTCTACATTTAGTACTTAATACATTTACTGCAACATTGATATAATAGAAATTAAATTTTAACATGTGGAAACCAAACATGGCCTTACATAACACATCTGGCGGTAGTAGTGCTGTGCAGAGTAAAGCACGCCAGTTATTCTGATCCACATACATAGTAAGGCTGTCTGCACCGCTGAGCGGTAAGACGCCCGGGACGGCAAATATACCGGTGAACCTTTCGCACCGCTGTACGCTACGTCGATCTTCATCGTCCCGTTCGCTACAGGGGATCTGGAAATCCAGAGTAGATGAGAGAGGAACGTCAAACACTGTAGCAGGAGAGAAAGAGAAAGTTGGGGAGAGAGAAGGGGGGAGAGAGGGGAATAAAATATGGAATAGTAGGTATAGAGTATGGGATAGAGATAACACGGGTGCGGGAGAAATGGATATAGAGTAGAGAATCTTGATGACTAGGATAGAATATTCCTTTTTAGAGATAGAAATAGAGGTGGACGAGTGCGGATAGCCTAAACACAAAGGAAATTAATACAATTTTGGTCCCATCAGATCAAACACGCATGCCACTGGTGGTACAGCGACCGTACGAGTTGAATTTAACACACATAAAACGGAGGAAGCAGAAAAAAAAAGTAAATAAATGAGAAGGGAATAAAGCACAGGACCGGCCGACTGACTACATGCAGAGCTCAGCTCGGAAAATTTTCAGAACAGGCTTGTTTAGATTCCTGCTAAGCTGGGGCCGCACGTCACCAACCAAATCTGCATCCTTATGAACCATAACTTCCTTAAGGCTCTAGAGACATTGATATAGCCCAGATAAAAGAGATTGGGCACCAGGCAAGAACAGTCATAAAGTTCCCGAAACGATCGGGTCGTGGAACGAGGATCGTGGAACGCGGAACGCTCCTTGAGAAAGGATTTTCCACTGTCGGGACAAAACTGATCCAGTTCTCGGAACGTGGAACGTGGCACCGTACCACGTTCCCGGTGACTATGCAGGCAAGCAACAGCTGGAGCTTATTAGGCGATGTGCCTTCTTCAAACACCATGGATGCATTGTAGGAGCTGCTCCTCAGACTCCTGTCGCAAGGGTAGCGATCGCTGCTTCTCAAACGGATCAACAGAGCTTGAGCTCAGTTAATAAACTTCACAACTGGTTTGTTTGGATGCCTGGCAAGCTGGGCCCTCAGGTCGGTCACCGACTCTACACGGTGACCATAGTTACTATCAATCATAACTTCCTTGAGGTTTGAGAGAAATGACAGCCCAGAAAATTCGATCCAGGGTTCACAATGCAGCAGCTCAAGCTCAGGTGCTGCTCCTTCTTCAAACAGCACCGATTCGATGCTGCTGGTATCCTGCCTTATCTCGAGCACTGTCAAACTCGGGAATGCCTCCCCACGGCAAAATAAATGACGGTGCTCTTGTGGCACGAAAGAGTCATCCAGTAGACGAAGGATGGCCAGGTTTGGTAGCTTGCCAAGGACTTGCATGGTGCCATCCAGCTCTGTTAGACTGGTCCATAACAGCTTCAGCTTCACAAGATTCTGGAGCCCCACGATCCATTCTGGCAGTTTGCCTAGAGCTCCATACAGCTTGAGGCTCTGGAGGTTTTTCGGAGGCGTACACAGGCTATCCAATCTGTCACGTAGACCGTCCTCCTCCTCTGAGTGCACTAACAGCGATTCCAGTGAGCTGAGATGGGCAAGGGTGGAACAAAACTCTTGACAATTTTTCTTGTTGATGCCTGTCACTGCTAGCTTGTGTAGCCGGGTGAGCCTTTTAATGTCCTCTAGGATGGCCTTCACTCCTGGTGCGATGTTCACCACACCTAGTGTGTGCAGGGCTTTCAACTTCCTGAGCCCTCTTGGAACTGCAACACCAATTGGATCTACAAGCCTTGCCATTAAAGGGAACAGTGCGCAGCAAAAGAATGTGCACACATTGCGCCTTTTTGTTGGGTCCTCATCCTCCATCTCCATTGGAGACTTCGCAATCTCAAGGCTGCAACTTGATAAACAAAAGGCAATCAAAATCGAAGTCCATATGCGTAGCCTGTTCTGCTTTCGCTTTGTCCTTCGTTTCAAAATTTGGTAAAGTGAGTCAGCATCAAGAAATCTATTATACACAATAATCCCTGCACGAATATGCTGTAGCTTCCTAAGCTTGGTGATGGCATGCGGCAGCATGATTATTCCTGTATTAGTAACATCTAGTGTTTCTAGTTGCTTCAGGTTACCAAGTGACTCTGGCAGGTGAAAAATACAATAACATTCCCTTAAAGAAAGGTATTTTAGGTGAAGGAGCTTCCAAATTGGTTCAAGGTGATGATCCACAAGACCAGAGGTGCTTTCCAAATCCAGCACGCGTAGCAACTTCATTTTATCAGAAATATAAAATGGCTTCCACTTTCCAAACACTGTTAATGACCTTATACGAGATAAGTCCACTGTGCTCTCAAACTCACTATGATCACCCTCCCAATTGCTGCTTATAGCAAGATGACGTATGGTGCCTTGGGTGTTTAAGCTGCACCCTTCTTCCATTCTAAAAACAAGATTTTCTTCCATTGCCTTTGAGATGCTGATTTCACGCATGAGATCATGAAGCTTGCAAGAAGAAATACCTTTTCTACTACCAATTGACCATACTGATTCTACGGATGGTAGAACCATACTCCGCTCAATAAGTTCTGTGAAGTAGCTATCAGCTATTTCCCTCATAGACATGCCACGTACATCACTTGAGTAACCCTCTGCATTCCACCGAAGTACCAAGCGTCTTCGACTAATATTGTAGTCTTCAGGAAAGATGGATAGATACAAGAAACAGGACTTGAGATGATATGGTAAGCCATCATAGCTTTTCATAAGGATAGCTCTAATTATTCCCAGCTCTGGATTCATCTCTAACTCGGCACTAATATGCTCACTTAATTTTCTCCACTGCATGGGAGTCTTTGGTTGCTTTGCTAAGAATCCACCTATGGTGACTATTGCAATGGGAAGTCCATTACACTTCTTCATAATCGTTTTGGCTTCTTCAATCAATGCTGGATGTTGGTCCAAATTTATGGCCTCCTTAAATACCTGCAATTCGTAAAATTAAGTTGCTTAAGTTCTATATTCAAAAAATTAAAGAGAACTGCTCCCATACTCCTCTATGTAAAAATTGCACATATCTCAAAGCAGCCCACCTAAACAAATAAACATTTATCAGTTATTATTCATTTGGTTCCCGGTTGGGCCCTTCCCTTCCGGCCTCAGATCGTGCCTAGTCCAAACCCAGCCCACTTGTTAATGTCTCCATCCCCTCCCGCGCCGCCACACGTACGTCCGTCTCGGAGCACATGTGTGCATTGTCTGTGACACGATGGCCGCCCTCATTGACCTCTATCATGGCAGCAGCCAACAGTAGACGCCCATCAGAGGCGGCATACTTCTTCATGCGGGCAGCAACTTGCATCTAGCGGCGAATGGCACCGGCACACGTCCTCACGTGAAATGGAAGAGGCATGAGCTTGCAAGTCCAAAATCCAAACTCCCCCAACAGGAAACGAAGAGCGTCGGAGATCCGGAGGCCTGAGGGAGACGGAGGCGCAGGGAAAGCTCCGAACACAGGGTTAACAACGCACTGGGTTTGGGCTAGGCTTTGAAGGGCCGAGCCCATACGGGACTTAGATGGATAAATAAAAAGTTCCTAAAACATAAATCTTAAAAAATGTTTAGTTTATTAAATATGCCGCTTTGAGAAGTGTGCTATTTTTAGAAAGAGGAGTACCAGAGTAAATCCCAAAATTTAAATTTCCTAATATGTCTCTGGTATAATTACGATATAAATACTAGCATAAGGCACTACTACTTGGCACTTGCATATAATGGACCAATGGCGCTCCACCAAAAGAAAAAAAATGCTACCTTCATTGGTTGCAAACCCCACTCAACAAGGATTAGATAAGGTGACATTTTTCATGGAAGTACATTAGTGCTATCTTCGTGGGAAAAACACGTAATCCTGAGATTACTAACATGCAACCAATAGCTATACAGTATATTATTATCTTTTAAGTTGTCTCGTGGTAACTCCACAATTCTTTAATCTCGTGGCAACTCCACAATTCTTTAACTCCACAACATTTATAAGGGTAGTGGGCGTGTGGTGGGTTATCTCATAGTTCTAATTTATTCAAACTTGAACTTGTTTGATTGGCATGAATCTCATAATAATTACATTCTTTTTAGGATGGATGGAGTAATAAGTAGTATTGTGTCTAACGGAGACACCACGTTAATTCTCACTAGATGTGCTATAATTAGAGGCCCTAATGGAGACACCACGTTAATTCTCACTAGATGCACTAGAAAAAAGATAAATCCTAAAAATTGTCACAATAATCAGTAACACCTAGCCTTTAATTTGATATACTCTTCTCATGATCACCAGTAATAGCCATTGGATCTATTATAATATAAAAAATTACCCACCTCTGCCATTATGAAAAATACATAAAAAAACCCTAATTTTACGTCTAAACTACCCACCTCTACCATTATGAAAGGTAATTCAAAATAACCCCCCAGATTTCTAGATAAATTACTAACATTTGTCATTGTGAAAAGTAAATCAAAATAGCCCCCTAAATTTGCATCTAAATTACTCACTTTACCATTATGAAATGTAATTCAAAATACCCCCCTCACATTGCATCTAAATCACCCACCTTTGCATCTAAAGCACTCTATGATATATAGAACAATACTACACATATATAATCCTGTGATATAACAAATTGAATAAGTTTATTGCCAGGGTGCAATTTGAGTTACAACTTAAGTAACATGTGGAAAACAACACTAATAAGATCTAAACTCTTTATTAAGAAATAAATTTTGAATAAAAGATGAAAACACTAGATTTTCTACTTAACATGTGAAAAAATGAACAGCTCAGTTAAAAGTCGAAAGCTAAACTATGAATCATGAATTCACAGAATGGGATGCGACTAGAGTTACTTAATATTAGGTTTCAACTAAATATGTACATATCACGTTAGAGAAAAAGATAAATACTAGAAATTCTAACTCGACGCCCCTAATTGTGCCCCCACGTTAATCCTCACAAGACACAACAGGAAAACAAAAGATAGATCCTAGAAATTCTCACAAAACAAAAGATAGATCCTAGAAATTCTCACAAAATCCAAAAAAAATTATCATCAATTTGGTATAACATAATTACCATTGGTAATAATAACTATTGGATCTATTCTATTTTCTAAATAATTATCCACCTCTACTATTGGGTAAAACAATATAAAGTAACACATGACTCTATATTTAGACTGCTTACATGTGCCATCTAGAAACATGATCTAAAATATACCTAAATTTACACCTAATTACCGATGGACTCTTATTATGATAGATAATTTACGTAACCCAATTTTTGTCTTATTACTTGAAAAAATAAATATCCTCACTAATCTACATCTAAAAGTTCTCAACATCTTCCATTAAAAAGTTTGTTTGAATAACTATAGAGCATGTGTATGTTTCTACATTACTCACTTCAATCGATATTAATATATTAAGATTTGATCAAGTAAGCATACATGTCATGCAAGCATGCATGACCGATAAATATATATTTTCTATGTTTCATCATAAAAAATATTTTCTTAACAACTCATATATTAATGATACTAATAATTTTTTTAAAAGGATATTAGTAACCATGACATATAACTTGTTACTTTAGATATATTTATATACTTTAACTAAATGTTTGACATGTCTAAATTGATAGTATAACCATAACTGCACATATAGTTTCTTGATAGGAAAATTCAATCACCTTGAGAACTATGGGAGACCACTGGTGGCTATATTTTCTCGACCATTTAAGATTACTTTAGAGTAAAAAGTCGATCATTATATGACTTAAGTATTAAAATTCTCTTGAAGTTAGCACTACTACCCTCATACGAGATCTCACTTCAGCTCTATCACTTATCTTAATTGACATGGTGCAGTTTTCAAATGGTTATTTATGGTATTGTAATATTTAAGAACGTACTCTAAGATCTAAAATACTTATTCTTAAATGTGTAAAAAAGAGAGTTTATAAAAGATACAATAAGCGCAAGAGTTTTGACTTGAGGACAAAAATCTGTAGCGGTCAGTAAGAATAAAATCAAAATTAGATTCATGACTTCATAAGATATGTGATGTGTCAAGGGCCACCATAGTTAATGGCAATATTTCAATCTAATTTCATATTTAAAATATACATAGGTGCCATACAAAGTAAAAATTAAATATAGATGAAAAACATATAAAACACTCCTTTGCAAAAAAAGTAAGTAATAAGTTAAAGATAATTGGATATAGACTATGAAGTATCTATTATGTCTGTTTTGTAGAAAATAAACAAAGAGTTAATATAAATAATTCTTTATTACTCAGATGTATTAAAGGGTATATCTCTTAAAATTCTAACCCAGGTGAGAGCATGGGTTGATGGACTAGTTGTAGCCTAATAAACATGCAGTAAGACTACTGTAGCAGTACCTTTTTGGTGAAGAGGTGAAGAGCGTCCCTAGGATTGAGAACGTCGAGCTTGTATATACGTTCTTGCTTTTCTGAACAACGCTTTGCAATATTTACTTCCCTCGTAGTGATCACAATTCGGCTTGCATTCTCCATTTTGGGGAGACTTTGTATTATCAAGCCCCATTCCACAACAGAAGACAAATCATCAAGGACAATCAGACACCTCTTTCTCTTTGTTAGCTCACCCAACACTTCAGTTAATGGCTTGGAACTTTTGTTGTTCTTCTCGTTAGAGGATTCCTCACGTAACTGCATAGCTAAGCTCTTAAGGACTTCATTGAGAACAAATGGACGCATGATTGTGACACAAGCACGCTTCTCAAATAAGCCACTTAGCTCTTGGCTTTGGTAGACCTCTTTCACTACAGGAAACTAGAATTGCCTTGGCGGCCCAGAATTTTCTTGGGGGCCAAAATCAAACCGCCAAGAAAAGGTCAGTTTCCTTGGCGGTGGTACTCCACACTCAAGGAAACATATATTCCTTGAAGGTTTAGGTAAACCGCCAAGGAATATGGGGGTTTCCTTGGCGGTTTCTAGTAACCTCCAAGGAAATGACTCATTTTCTTGAGTGTTATTCTCAACTGCCAAGGAAAATACCCATTTTCTTGGGTGTTATTCGAAACCGTCAAGTAAATTATCATTTCCTTGGGGGTTATTTAATTTTCTTGGAGGTCGGCACCAAAGGAAATGCTTGTAAGTATTTTGGTGTCTCCGACTGAAAAAATACAATAATATCTTAAAGGTGTCTAAAAATCATAAAATTTGGCATGAGATCATAACATGGTTGTATTATCTTGCCATAAAATTTTCAAATCATATTAACAAAGTTGGACTACACATTATTCATAAATAGATAAATCTCTCACATAGTTACATAAGTTGTGAGAGATGTATCCATTTGTGAACAATATATAAGACCACTTTGTTTAAATCATTTTGATTTTTTATGTAAAGATTATACACCAAAAACCATGATGTCATGCGAGTTTGTAGAACTTTCTAACAAAGTTTAAATATTATTAATTATCTTATGATAATTTGGAGATAGAACCCCAGCGGCGCGCCCCTTCGATGGTGCGGGTGTCCCCTCCCTCCAGCAGCGTGAGTAGCAAGCCACGGCCCCTCCAATGGCACTTCCCTCTGCCGATGCGCCCCTCGAATCCTAGATATGCTTTTGTGTCGATATGTCCTTTTTACTAATGAAGCTTTAATGAGGTCTAGAATGTCAAAATCAATAGCTTCAATGGCATATCTATATAGAGGTTGTTTGGTTCATAGCGCACACCAGGCACTCAGTTGTGGCGTCATCGAAGACTTGTGGCGGAGAATATGTCCGCCACGCCTTGGCGTAAATTTCTACTATGAAAGTACGTTGCTGTCCCACCTAACTATGTTTGAATGGTCTAAAATTTTAAATTCAAATTTTGTAAACGATCTCGGATGGAGAAATGATCAATACGAAAGTTGTTCCTCTCAAAAAGTTATGAAACTTTGTAGTTGACAACTTTTTGATTTGAAATCGTTTAGGACCTCAAACAAGCAAATTACACACGGATTTGTATAATATGTGGGGAACCGAAAGGATATATGAACACATGTGAGTGTGTGGTGCAGTGGTAGAGGAGGCTCCGCGCGAGGCTGAGGTCGTGGGTTCGAATCCCACCCGGAGCGCGTAGCGCGCGATTTTTGCGCGAAAAATTGCGCGACTTGCGACTTCGACGGAGACGGGCGGGCGGGGTCCTCCCCTAATTAAAATCTTTTTTTAATGCAAGTATATTTTTACCTTGCTGGATACGTATAGGACCAAGACACCTAGCTGGCCACGTGCATGTACATTTGCTATTTGCTGATTTGAGCATGCACGATTATTCATAGATTAATCAGACCTCACGCAGCATCACATATCACCGTCGGACTCAGGTCCAAATGTACAGGTCATCAAATTCCTGGTTCCCCCGCGTGTTACCAAAACGCAGAGCGCGGCAAAATTTGGTAGACTCCCGCGTGGCCAAACCCTAACCTTATCTCCAGCCGCCTCCACTCACGGGCCTCAGCCACCAGCCCACCACACAACACACACCCGCCGCTATCCCCGTTCTCCTCCTCAGCTCGCCCGAACCCCTTCCCACCGTTGCTCGCTCGTGCTCCTTCCGCCGGCGCTGGTCTGCCCTCCACTCCACTGCCCTCCTCCGCCCTCATCCATCGCCCCTCGCACGAACCCCTTCCGCCGTCGCTCGTCCGCCCTCCTCTGCTCATCCCCTCCTCCTCCCTCATCCATCGCCCCCAGTCATGTGTGCTCATGCTTCGTCGGACCGACGCCCTCCACACTAAGGCCTGAGCATAGTCCAGGACGTCGGACCCTCCTTCGTTCTCCTTGCAATCGGGTCTCAAGTCATCGGAAATTTGGATCACCTTGCTTCTTGTTGCAATCAGGTCACTAGGCAGAGGTAAAAATTCGGATCCATCTTAACTCTTTAAGTAACCTTGCTGTTGTGTGACTGGATCAAATGGCTATTAGCACAGATCTGTATTTTCTGGGGATTTAAATCACATATTCACATAGGTTTGGGTCTTAATCGAAGGTCCTATTAGTACCAGTATGTTAATTTACTAGTAAAATAAAATAGGGGATTGGACTGTGATGATAGTAAAGCTAGCAAATTAATTATGATGTTTCTTTTGAAATATTGGTACTACCACCTTATAATTTGGGCGTAGCCACTTAAAAATGCTGCTATACAATCTATGGGAGCATGTGTTCATCTGCTGCTTATGTTTCTTATCTGTTTTAGAGTTACATCTATGGGAGCATGTGTTCATTAAATTTAGCAAGCTGAAGCACTTTGATTTTTTAGGGGCAATCTGAGGATATATATGGAGGCAATTCCATGTACCAGCAGTAACATTGACTAAATTTGAGAAGGTTATCTGAAGATACTCTGTTTATCACGCAACAGCAGCAAAATTGATTGGATTTGAGGAAGAACAGAACTCTGAAATAGTAGTAAGTATCCATATATCTGTGTTAACAACTTTGCAATTACATTTGTGTGTTAACGCATTGGCTACAATATTTCTGTTTAGTAGGTTGCACACTACGTTGTTATTCTATTGAATATCTACCAATATTTACTAGAAAGCACATGTTTCTGCATAGCCAGATTTGGGTGTTAGTTCTGTGAATTTGTGATGAAACTAAAATATATCTCCTTGCTATATATTTTTAAACAGAACAAAGAGTAATGACAGACCGTGAGTGGATGTATAGTGGTTGGTCTCGTGGGCAGGCTCCCACTAATGAGTGGATTGAAAACACAAACATGTTTCTGGACCATGCGTTCTCTAGGGTTGATCTTGTTGAAAATGGCACCATTAAGTGCCCATGTGCCATGTGTCGAAACTATGTTAGGCATATAAGATTTGATGTGGAGATGCACTTGTGTAAAAATGGGTTTAGAGATGACTACAAAATATGGACATCACATGGAGAGAGTCATGTGCAAGTTGGAAGTGATGAGAGTTTTGATGAAGCTGATCGAATGGATGATATGTTAGTTGACCTAGGTGGTGGCCATGCACCGACCTTTGAAGAGGAGCCCACAGGATCAGCGCAGGCGTTCTATAAGATGGTTGCTAGCGCTGATCAACCGGTCCATGAGAACACAACACACTCATCTCTTTCTGCTGTGGCACGTCTGCTAGCTTTGAAATCACAGTACAATATGTCTATTGCACACTTTGAAGCAAACCTAGAGTTAATCAATGAACTTCTGCCTCCAGAATCTAAGATTCCCAAGGATTTCTACCAATCAAAGAAATTATTAGAAGGTCTAGGCATGCCATATCAGAAAATTGATGTGTGTTATAACAATTGCATGCTTTACTATAAAGACAATAAAAATAAAGACAAGTGTGATGTCTGTGGTCTCTCGCGCTATGAGGAAGGCCAGAATAAAGTCCCACGCAAAGTGTTGCGGTACCTTCCTATACAAGATAGACTTGAAAGATTATATCGTCATGAAAATACAGCTAAGCTGATGCAGTCTCACAAACGGTCCAAATCTGGTAAGATGCGACACCCTTGTGATGGGGAAGCATGGCAACAATTTGATGAAGACTTCAAAGATTTTGCTAGCGAACCAAGAAATGTGCGCCTTGTTGTGGCAACTGATGGTTTTACACCATTCAGTATAAATGCAGCTCCATATTCATGTTGGCCTGTTTTTGTTACTCCACTAAATCTTCCTCCGGGTTTTATCATGAAGACGGAGTACATATTCCTTGCCCTTGTAGTCCCTGGACCTGAACATCCTGGAAAGAATCTAAACATACTAATGCAACCTTTAGTTGATGAACTGCTGCGTTTGTGGGAGGGGGTGAATACTTATGATGCTTCTAGGAAGAAAGATTTTACAATGCGGGTAGCCTATCTATGGTCAATACATGATTTTCCAGCTTATGGAAACTTTTCTGGATGGAGCACTCATGGTAGGCTTGCATGCCCAGTATGCTTGGGTGATACAAAATCATTCCAACTCCGTAATGGTCGCAAGGCATGCTGGTTTGATTGCCACAGGCGCTTCTTACCTGCAGACCATCCATTCAGATTTGAAGCTAATGCATTTAGAAAGGACACAGTCGTGCATGATGAGCCTCCAAGACATTTAACTGGAGAAGAAATCCTAGCCCAAATGAACACATTTGTCGGTGATACCGATAACTATGGTAAACTGCACAATTGGAACTATATTAGTTGCTTTTGGCAACTTCCATACTTCCATAAATTGTTGCTGCGTCACAACATTGATGTGATGCATAATGAGAAAAACGTAGCTGAAGCTATATGGAACACATGTTTTGACATACCTGAGAAGTCTAAAGATAATGCTAAGGCTCGTAGAGATCTAGCTGAAATTTGCAGCCGTCCCTCACAGAATTTGAGGCAAAAACCAAATGGCAACTGGGATAGGCCTCGTGGCCCATTTTGCATTGACAAGAAAGACAAGCCAACAATCCTTCAGTGGTTTAAGGAACTCAAGTTTCCTGATGGGTATGCAGCCAACATTAGAAGAGGGGTGAACTTGACTACAAGGAGGATCTTGGGACTAAAAAGTCATGATTACCACATCTTCATGGAACGCTTACTTCCTGTTGCATTCCGTGGCTTCCTTCCAAACAACACATGGACATGTTTGGCTGAACTTAGCTTTTTCTATCGTCAATTGTGTTCCAAAGAGCTGAGCAAGGATGCCTTATGTTCATTGGAGCGTGTTGGCTGGAGTATTGTCACCTAGACCTAGTAATATTTGCAGACTGTTAGAGTATTGCCATCTAGGCATGAACGTGTTGGCTGGAGTATTGCCTTGTAGGCATGAACGTATTGCCAATTAGGCCTGAACTTGTTGGCTGGAGTATTGCCATGTAGGCATGAACTTGTTGTAACGAACCACTATGGATGTTGGTTGTACGATGTTGGCTGGAATATATATTTGTATGGATGACTTTCTGGCTATATTTTATATATGGTTCTCTGAATAGTAATTACCATGCTGGTTATATATGTATATACTAAAATAATAAACTTGGCGGCAATGGCAGCCAAGAAAAACAATGATTACCTTGAGGGTTTTGTACAGTCAAGGAAATAAGAGTTTACTTGATGGTTATTGCAGCCAAGGATTTACAGCCATGCCCTCAAGAATAATAATTAACCTGTCAGCTGGCTGCCCCCAAGGAAATGTCTTTCCTTGAAGGTTTATAACCGCCAAGAAAATATGTATTACCTTGACGGTTGTTGGCGCTCAAAAAAACTATTTTCCTTGGAGGCTGTTGGCGCTCAAGAAAACTACTTTCCTTGGAGGCTGTTGGCCCTCAAGCAAACTACTTTTCTTGGCGGTCACAACATTTCCTTGACACTTTGGCAAATTAAGTCTGCTCGTAGTTTCCTTGGCGGCTAGCCTCCAAGGAAATCATCCTTGAGGGCCAGAACCGCCAAGGAAACTAATTTCCCTTAGCTTCTATCCTTGAGTGCGTTTGCTTGACGGTTTGTAGTCAAGGATCATTTCCTTGGCGGTTTTACCCCTTTCCTTGGCGGTTTTTGGCACTCAAGGCAATTCCGGATTGTGGTAGTGTTTGACTAGAGTAGTTTTTCCGAGACCTCCCATTCCCCAAACTGAGATCACCATAGTTTTCTGATCATCTTGCTTTGAAATTAAATTGATGAGTTCAAACTTCTCTTTCTCCCGACCCACGAGCTGAGATTCCTCCAAAGCACATGTCATAGTCCCCAGGCGACTAAGGCTTTTTCTGGCAATCTTCTCATTGTCGTCTACAAATTGATCCTCGACAATTTCATCCGTTGTCATCACAGAATTGTTGGTACCAAGTGTGTTTTCACTTGAGCTAGACCCAGGCTCCATTAATGCGGTTTGATTTTGAGAAGCCTGGCACAAAGTAAACAATGTTTTCTTTTCTTTTATTAATACGGGATCTTTTCCAGAAGAATGAAATTAATAGCATAGAGCTGGGATACAAGCACAATTATCTGTTTGAAATTATTGGTATATCTCTACAACTAAAACATCTATAGAGGAATCGTCCACCCGTCTTCGCTTCGCTCGCTCCATGAAACAGAAGCCTGCTTTCCGTTCCCCCACCTGCGATCTTTCACCGCACCGACATGTGGGCCCTGTGAAACAGAAGCCCCAAAACGCACGCGAAGCTGGTCCCTTCCGATGCCCCGCCCTACCTCCGACGCCAACGCCGCCATGACTCCTCCACAGCCTGCCCCGGTGCCTCCCAACCCTCCCCGCTGATGCCGGTAGCTTGCCCCTGCCCCTTCACGCTGCCGCCCACTACCCTCTGCCATCCCGCATCCTGCTGCCACTCCTTCGCGCCGCCACCACCGCAGGCCAGGTGCTCATGTCTTCGTTGGTCCCCTCACCAGGTCTTTGTTAGGCAGATTCGGTGAGGAGGCGGCCCGGGTGGGGTGAGGTGCTCGCCCTCGCCAGATCCGGTAAGGAGCCAAGGAGGCAGCCCAGCTGGGGTGGAGGTGCTCGGCAAGAATAGGGGGTGGCATGGGTGGTAGCGTGCCTCCGTGGATCTCCTCTCCGCCGCCATGTACGGACTCCAACAGCTGCTTGCACTGCAGGTGGGCGGGCGGCCGGGCTCGCGCAGGACGTGGGCGCGGCAAGCGGCCGGGGGCTCATGCGGCGGTCGCGTGTAGCCGAGCGAGCTCGCGGGTGTGGCGAGCGGCCGGGGGCTCGTGAGGCGATCGCGTGCAGCCGGGCGAGCTCGCGAGCAACAGGTGGCCCAGCGGATGCATACAACAAACGGGTGGCCGGGCGAATGTACGACGGCGGGTGGCTGGCCGGATTAAGGCAAGCGCGCGGCCGGGCATACATGTGTGGCGGGTGGACGGACGGACGCTAACAAGTATCCCATTAGCTTATGGTGATGACGTACAGGAAGTGTTCGACGAATTGGCTACAAGTTTTGTTCCCATCCCTTGTTGCTGCAGCCTGCAGCCTACATACTACTCTCCATTGTTGCAAGCGTCTTTGTAGTAGTTTTCTCTCTGTATTTGAATCCAATCCTATTCTCCATTGTCTGCCTCCATCTGCTGACCTCACCTCCGCAAGGCCAAAGGGACTTGAAGTGTCGAAACAGCCAGACACGGTGAGGTCCTCCCGCGTGCTTCCCGTTATGGTAACTGCAGTAAATGTTAGTTCTCTGTAATTTAAGGACATGTAGCAGCTCTCCTGTTTTCCTTAATATACTTTTTTCATGGATTTGCAACCATGCATATACTTTTTTCATTTATATATGATACACACATTGTATTTATCAAGGTAAGTGCCACGGTTGGATTATGGAATTAAAGTAAGCTCTAATTCTCCTTATGCCCTAACAATGGATTTTCTCATCAACATATTTGTTGTATCCATTGGTGTCTGCAGTTTAGGTAATCCGAATAATCCGAACTTGTCCTGCAGGCGAACTGCAGATGTCTGGATGTTCTGTATGGTTAAAACAATGTTTGCTTCATTTCTTTTAAAGGATGGTCAAGGAATTTCAGTCTTCAAGATATTTTTCAATCAAATGAGAAATACTAGATATATTGTTTCCATAGAACTTCTGATTATTTCTCTGTTTTTTTTGTGGACACAGTGAATTGCATCAAGAACCTACTCGATCATGATTCATGAGTTACTTTGTGTCTTATCTCGTGTGATCTTCATGAAATTTAGCTAGCTAAGTTGAGCTTTCAATTTGAATTGAGCAGGAAGTTGGCTCTTCCCCTTAATCCCATGGATGATGACAGATGAAAACTTATGGTTTGGTCAGATGAATATAAATTCTTCAAATAGTTGATTTATGTAAAATTATAATCCCATGTCTTTTGATTCATGTTGATCTGAAATCAGTTGCACTTGGAACGTCAAAGATTGACTACCTTGATCCTAGAATTAGCGCGGCATGGTGCAAACGCTGTGAAGTCTCTATTGAGAAGGTATGTAGTTTCTGGTTCTGTACAACATATGTTTTTCTTCAATGTTCCCTGTCGCAAAGGCCAGCTGTTACTGAACCTGCTGTTCTGCTGACAGATTTTCAACAAATCTCTTGCGAAGGAAAGAAGGTTTAACAAATACATGCTTCTACTCTGAAAACTAAAATGTTCTTTTATTCTAAATTATACAATGCTGATGTCAGTGTAGGTTGCAGGAAAGAAGGAAACCACAAGTCAATATTTCAGGATCAGACACCAAAATTGCCTTGCTGCCCTCGGTGCCAGTGGTAGCCTTCTACAAACGACGAAGAACCGGCTGGCTGTGCGGGTGCCTTGAAAACCGATAATAGCCGGTGGTTGTTAAATTCACAATTTCAAGCAGCATGTGGTTATTCAATTCACAATTCCTTATCATAGCTTGGCTCCTAGGTTGGTATGGACTTGCTCTTTGTCTGTGTAAATGAAAGACTGATAATAGCCTCAATGGGGTTCCACTATTGAACATATTGATGAACAAAGGTTCCTGATATTATGGCAAGTTTACATAATTTTGTTTTATCTGAGTGGACTATAAGAAATAATGAATTAGCATGGTTATGTTTGAACCTGTGTACTTTATCGATCAACTTTTTGATTTGGCTATTGATTTATGATGGAAATTTCACGAGATTTTTAATTAATGTAGAACTGCATCGTAAGCGCATCACAGACAAGACGTGGTATAATAGATAGTTACAATGAACATGTTTATTATGGTATGAACTATGTTGTTTTGATTGCGGTTATCGTTTGGCCCACGCTAAGAGCGTCCGCAATGGGTGTATCTACCTCGCGCAGTCGTCCTCTAGATCCGGTTGGACATAGGATATATGTGGCGACTCATCTCGGCAGCGTGGCATGACGCATGAGGAAGGGGAAGAGAGGGCTTGGGCGGCACGAGCAGATGGTGCCGGAGCGAGCGGATAGAGGCGGTGCAGTAAGAACAGAGGAAGCAACACAGGAGGAAAAAGGAGTAGATGTTTGCGGATCAAGAGATCGAGCGAAGGGGAGGGGACTGGGTACATATGGGAACGAATAGTGGGCCCAGACATGGATCCAGGTCCGTATCTATACATTGGAGGCAAGATATCAGTCGAAGTCTTTGTGAGACCCATCCAAAGGAAAGCCCTTGTATCCATACAATGCTGGTGCCCTAATAAGATGGTTATTTTGTTCCCGTTGCAACGCACGGGCATTTACCTAGTTATTCCTAAAAAATCTAAAACTTCTATTTAACTTATATGTTAGCACGTGTTAAAGCAGAGCTATATTTAGAAGTATTTCTTTTTTATATAAATATATGTATATATATAATAATGACCATGGATGGATCAAAATAAAGAGGGATATACCGGTCATATAGTATTCTAACTGTTTTTTCCCCTTATTTCGACCTACTAAGTGCTCACTTGTGGAGCCAAGATGAGAGAAGGGAAAGTGACTCATCGTACACAAGATTCATGGTTTGGATGTGAGCGAGCTTAAAAAAACTCCCTACCTATCATGGTGTGTCCACCCTTAAATACATTATCCTATTCGCTCGTTCGTTTTCTGACTGGTGCTAATTTGTTGTGAGAGAAAAATACTGTTCCATGGCTGGCTGATTCTGGCTGATACGAACAAGCGGACAAGCTGATATGCTCATTTCTTTTCCTAATTATTTCAGTCATCTTCCATTTTTTCTCAAACAAATTGAGGTTAGTATACGGATTAATTATTTCTATTTTTGTACTGGGAACATGGCCCAGTTATGAACTGGACGAGAATCATAACAACCACTAGGCAACATAGTTCTTGTCAGTGAAAATTAAAAGATTGGTAACATTTTATTTCACACACCAAAGGAAATGTTCCTAAAAGTTAAAGCAGCCCCAATGCTTTTGTTTACCAGAGATAATGATCTAAAAAGAACAGGAACAGCTAAACCATATTTTAATCTTATACAACCTCCAAAGCAATAGATATTACCTTATTGTGTGAAGCAAAAATACTCTGATCAACAGATGGTTGGTTGAGCTCCGACACTATACTTTCTTGCCCTGTACATAGGCTTGCAACCTCACCATGCTCTGTGGATACAATGATTCGGCTTCCTTTCTTGTTATCTGGAAAATATTCCTTAATTGCATCCCACTCTTCAATGGTGGACAGGTCATTAAGCACAATCAGATAGCTTTTCTCATTCACGTGCTCACAGAATACATTAACCAAATCAGCTTGCTTCATCATCCCCATTTTGTTAAGAACCTGGGCCCCAATGTTTGCCTTTTCTTGTGTCTTTCTTGCTTGTTGAAAATAAGTTGAATAGAATTGCCTCATAATACATTGAAGGAACTCCAATGGGTTGAATGGATGCACAATCCTGATCCAAGCGTAGAGCTCAAACTTCTCGCTTCTCTTCAGATCATCGTACGCTCCTCTGATGATGATGGACTGACCAAGAACACCACTTGTTCCCCACACAGCAATCACTCTAAGATCCTCATTTCCCTCGGTAATCAGTTGGGAAAGATCCACTTTTGCTCTATCCTTATGCCTCCTTGCTTCTTCAAAGCCAAACATTGTTGCACCAGCAATGCTTGATGGCCCAGCGCTGATGGCAGACTTGGGGCCATTAGTGTCCTTGACGAGGCGATATCGCACGTTCCTCTGGCTGACATCCTCAACCTTGGCTCGGAGTTCCTTCATCCATGTGGCCACACGGCGTTGATCAACCAGCGTCCGAACGAAGCACCACCGAGATGGCTTCCCAAGTCGAACGGCGAGATCTTGGAGGCAGTCCTCAACGTCATAGGCCACGTCGCGGACCTGCTTCACCCACGTCTTGACCACCTTGTGGTTGTCTCGCTCCTCATGTGCAGCCATCAGGAAAGAGAGCATCATCTCAAGCTCATCCCTGATGAAAGCGTGATCACGCTGGACACCTAGCTGCAGAGCTACCTCCTGTGCGATGGCTGACTTAGCATAGCTGAGCGCTCCATTTAGCACAGACTTGCCCACACTCAACGCTGTCGCTTCCATTTTCTGTACAAGTAACGGAAAATGGTCAGAATGATTAAGTTTGTGGGGGAAGGGCCAAGGTTACAAAGATATGTTTTCTTGCGTAGTTTGCAAGCAAAAGATGAACTTCTCGGCTTGTGCTTAGATATTGCGAGAACAACGATATGCATGGTCATACTAGCTACTCCCTCCATTTCAAATTATAAGTCATTCCAAAAATTTTGGATAGTTAAAGTATCTCAAGTTTGACCAAAATTATAGAGAAAAATATAAAGATTTATAATATCAAATAGGTATAATATGAAAATATAATTAACGAAGAATCTAATGATATTTAGTTGGTCAAACTAAATAGACCATGAAGGTATGAAAAATGGGTGGGACCGGTACTGAAACAGGTGGACCAATTCTGGATTTTTCTATATTTATATTTTACTAGCAAACATGTCCGTTCGTTGCAACGGGAGAAAATTAATATCAAATACATTCATGTAAAATGATGATAGGAAGTGTTGCATGTTTATTTATGTTTTTCTTTTCTATGAAATTTAAGACCTCTAATCTATTTTAGGATAACCATGACATCTATAATATAAGTTAAAATTGGTAATAATATGATAGTGTCCAATGAAACTTGTATCAAATTAAATACAAAATACAACATTGATAGATTTTTTTCTTCTACTGCAAAGCACAAAAACATTTAGATTTAAATATATCATAATTGAAAAAAATTATACTATCCATGTGTTTCTATAGTTATTAAATATTCAGTTTCGTCATTATCTTCAAGACCATAAAATCCATAATTGGAATATCTGATTAAAGTCGGCAAGGAGTTAGTTGTGACGTGTCAAGAATTCTGGTGCTTATGACAGGATCTCTCAATTTTTCACATGGCAGCTGTCGTCAAGGATTGCAGGGATATATTTATTTAGACGTGATTAGAATTTGAATTGATCAGGATCTTAGTTCCTGGTTGATTAGTTGGACCATCGAGTAATCTAGAATTTAATAAAATAGGTTTTGTTTTCAATCAAATCACAAAACAACATAAAGAGCAATTGTTCAAAGAATAGTGTTGTGTTTATTATTTGTTTTTATGTTAATTCTAGAAAAGACAAAAAAAACCACCGCAGTTCAGGGAAGATTTCGGGAAAAATAAGACCGAGTGGGTGCACAACAAAGGAACGCGTGGGCCAGACAAAAAACTTGCGGATAAAAAAATTAGGAACAAAAAACACCGTAGTTGGAGAAATAGATTTTGGAAAATAAAATAGAAACAAGCAAATGCAAGAGGAATGTGCGGGCAGATAAAAAAAACTTGCGGACAAAAACATTAGGAACGTGAGGACAAAAGGACATATATTTGACTAAGTTTTACTCTTATTTTTCTTTTCTATTTAGATTATGATTAGGAGTCAATATCAAACACGATAAGGTCTATTTAGATTAGGATTTTAACTCATATGAGCACATGTTATTATATACTAGCAAATATGCACATGTGACACGCACGTGTGTATGAAAATACTATTTTGAATGCAATGATAATATTAAATATTAATTGAATTCTCGATATGTCAATTAACATCAACAGTTTTTTCAAATATAAAAATATTATAATAAATTACTTATTTGATCCATAAAATGTTAAAAAGTTTACAAAATTATATTAATGAGCCACACCAGTCTAGAGTGGGTGTTGATGTCTACATCGTCGATTTCTGGTAACACAATCATGGAGCTACCGTTTGTCTAATGGCACCGTGCGGCCGTAAACTTGGTCAGTATGATGATGGTTAGTCCACCATACTAATACGATATCAATATATTTAACTCATTTAGGTCAGTCTCGGTGGAGAGTTTCATTTTGTAGTTTCCAAGATTACCACGTCAAAAGATTTATTTCGTAACAATTACTGTATGCATAATGTTATGATCCTATATGGCATATAAACTATGTAGTCATTTTTAAAAAAAATATCGAAAATAAACATAGTCACTTTGTTAACTACAACATATCAGATGCAGACAAATAATCATATAATATAATATAATATAAATATATTAGTTATTCACACTGCATGCAATGCAAGCTAGAAGTATCATGTTCATTCGCGTACGTGACAGGGGAGAAAATTTTATGCATGCAAACTGAGCATTAAGCAAACATGTACGTACACATCCCTTCAAGTACTACTTCGATACGTACACGTGAACAACGGTGCCAGAAAGGAAAGTAGAAACTACAACTCCGATACGTATGCGCGTGAACCACGGCACCAGAAAGGAAAGCAGAAGATGCGCGTGACGCAGCACGCGTACATATACATGCAAGAGTCCATGTTCAAAAGGATGAAGCGGATGTACATCCTTGCCGCCTTGCCGGGACACGTATAGGCGGGTACGTTTTTTATTTTGGAAAAAAACAATTGAGGAGACCGACGTTTTCAGGCTATGGGTTGGGTAATTTTTTTGGTGAGAAAAAAATAGCAATCCGAGGAACCACACGTATAAACACGCGTAAAGAATTAAAAGTTTTCCGGCCGGGTCCGTTTGTCAGGTTAGAACAGGGGATTAGATGCGTTGGATCTATGATCTAAGGTTTAAAACATAGGATGGGTAGGAATTTTCAGGTAACCTGTATTTTTCAATTCCTTCGCTCTTTTATAGTATAGATATAAATTCAGACGGAAAAAACTCTTCGTTGTCCAGTAGTTAGAGAGAAACAGACAAAAAAATGGATGAACAAAAAAATGGGCTAAAATTTTGCTTCTTTATTATTAGGTATAAGGTATAATATAATAGCCTAGTTGGTATAGGTATAGATATAGATTTGACAAGGCTAAATCAGTAATTAGCATCTTCATTGGACACGCACTTGCCGTTGTGGCACCCAGCCCGTGCACACAGTGCCACGCCGAGAACCCGACAACTCGTCTAGCAAGGGTGGCGACGTCGACGCGAAGAAGGTGCCAGTGGCGGAGCCGCTCGGTAGGGACAGAGCCCACATGAAGCGCACTCCGGAGAGCTCGATGCCCAGGGCAAGATCGTGCACGCCACGCTCTCTGCCGTCACCGGTGCCTCACTGCCAAGCGCGACGCAGGACGCTCCCTGATGGCTGCTCGTCGAGCCACGGTAAAGTGCCTCAGCCATTGTCATGGTCACCTCCGTCACGGTGATCGTCCAGCAGCAGGAGGCTAGAGGGCACGACAAGCTTTCGGTAGAGCTCTGCGAGCAGTGGAAAACACCCGGCTGGGCTCCACCTCCGTCCTACGGGCAGCTGCGCGTACCTAGAGGCGCTGCGCTTGGTCCGTCAGAAGTGCTCGGAGTCTGCGATGCCGGACGCGTTGATCTAGGAGGCAACGACGATGCAGGCGGCATCGTGACGACGGAAGGCGAGAGAAGTTGGGAGGGGAACCACCTCGGCATCGACATGAAGTCCTCGACCTCGAGACCTTGACGGTAACACGGGGATGGTTGACCTTCTCCAGACGTGATTCGAAGTACGCGAGCATGGTGGCCGTAACGATTTGGAACATCGCTCAAGCGACGAGCAGGCGGGAGTTCAGGGCGGCGACATTTTAACCCGGGCCAATCCGTAAAGAAACCTCACGTGAGAGGCTTAAGGGCATAATCTCAATTACAAATATATCCCCTATAATAAAATTCCATTTTATAAATAATCTTTATCAGTTAATTAGCTAGAAGATAGAAAAAATAAAAGTACCTGAGGTACCATTTGTACTTTTCCCATCATTGTAAAATAGCTCATTTTAGATTACGTAAACAAATTTAAATTAAACCACTTTAAATATTTTTAAGATTAAGTACAAATATTTAAACCACTTTAATTTACAAACTAAAATATGGGACCACGTTATCGAGCGACCCATCGCGCGTAAGAGCAACCACAATATATATGGGCTAAGCAGTCCATATGGACAGCTTTTGTGTCAGTGGACTATAGCTATTGTTGTCTCCACAATGTTTCAGCCAACAAGTAGTCCATAAGGTGGGTTCCATATGAGATAAAAAATTATTTCTTTTTACAATCCTGTACAAAATCAAGAAAGGCCTTGTTTAGTTCTTCCGATTCTCTCTCAAATTCCACTATGCAAAAAAAAAAATTCCCCGCCACATCAAAATATCGGTAAATGCATGGAGTACTAAATGTTGATGAAATCAAAAACTAATTGCACAGTTTTGTTGTACTTCGCGAGACGAACATTTTAAGCCTAGTTAGTCAAAATTTGGATAATTTTTACCAAATACAAATGAAATGCTACAGGAATTCTGATACAGTGTTTTTCTCCCCTATTCTCTCAACTAAACGAGGCCAAAGAGAGAGGAAGGAGTGAGAAAAAGTAGTATTTTTTATTTCTTATGGGTAGTCTATAAGCTTATGGGTATCTTTTGCTATGAACTACTCTATGGACTGATTTCACAATGTTTCGGCTACCTGATAGCAAATATTTTAATCCTATAGACTACCTTATGGCAAACGCTGTGGTTGCTCTAAGGAAAACGCGCGACCCCAAGCAAATACGCCCCAGGCTGCTGTCGTTGGCTGTCAACTGACAGGCTGTCGGACCCACTCTCCCACCCCCTGACTCCCTTTTGGAACTTTCACTGTAGTTGCATGCATGCTGACGTGAGAAAAAAAGAGCAAAATACTTTACTTAAATTGCTATAACTTTTAAATGATGTATCGGTTTTTAATTTCGTTTGCATCGGTATGTTCCAGTGACGAGACAAGCAAAACTAAACCTTACTTGCCTATATTTCGAAAAAAGTTACTTTAGTAGTAATTTCTGTGTAAAGATATGCTACGAGATTTATGAAAGATCGAGTTGCTACCATGTAATACAAAACTTGCTACTCCAAAAAAAAATACAGAAGTTTTTATATGGTATGCACATCGATTGTTACCATGGGAATATCATAAATTTGTTATACAGTATTTACATAAAGGTACTAACCCCTAAAGAGAGTAGCGGACCAAAACAAGATAAGTTGTAACCTGGAGGGGCAAATTACTAAATAAATATTGCATAAGTTGCTAATTAGGGAGGCAAGTTATTATACAACACAATATAAAAAGCCAGAGAACATGACTTGCTGCCAACCGGAGACATTTATTAAAAAAAAATAAGGGTAGCAGCACAAAACAAGAAAAGTTGCAATCTCAGGACAAATTATTAGAACAACTACATGAGCAGGAAACATGACAACTAGAGGCATATTTAACTGAAACATAACTGAAATTGACAAATAGAAACTGAAAATTAAAGAAGAGAAAATAAAAAAAGAAAAAACACAGAAACTGAAATTACAAAGAAATGAAACTGAAATTGATAAAAAAATAAAACTAAAATTAACAAATAGAAAAAAGAAACTAAAGTAGACAAAATGAAAAAAAAAAGAAGAAAACTGAAATCGTGGGGCAGAGAGGTTCAACTGGGCTGGCCTATCGAGGGTCGAGGCCTAATTCTTCTACGTCGCAGGCTTAATATCGCAAAAACAAAAATAAAATTTCGGACAAGGTGTCGTTAGAGAGGGAGGATCAACTACGCTGGCCCGTCATGGCCTGATGTTGCGCCAACACAGGCCTGGGGTCGCGCGAAAAGGTGCGAGCGCGACATGTCGCGATTAAAACTTCCCGTAAAATATATAGTATAGATCTTAGAGCTAGAGCTATGCCAAATAGCCCTTGTTATTATTCCGCCTTAAGTGCTAATAATAATAATTGACGCAGGGCTACTTTTAAATAACAACACGAAAAGCAGATCGGAGACGCAGGAAGCAGAGGTAGGAGATTACCAGTGGAATACTCGATCTGGTGGCAGGGGCATATCGAGGAGCAACGGTGGAGCACGGCGACGGTGGCGTGGTGGATCCTCGGCGTTCGCAGCACGAAGAGATCGTGGCCGGGCTCGGAGGGGAGGCTGTGCCGCGCGGATCTGGCTAGTGCACGCGGTTGCTCCGTGGACCACGACGGACTTCGGCGCGACTGTGCGGTGGGAAGCTAAGGCGGGAAGATATAGCCTGTGTTTAGTTCCTCAAAAAAATACTATAAAAAAAGATTCTCTGTCACGTTAAATTTGTGATACATGTATGGAGTACTAAATGTAGATGAAATTAAAAACTAATTGTACAGCTTCGTTGTACTTTGCGAGACGAACGTTTTAAACCTAATTAGTCAACGATTGAATACTATTTGTCAAATAAAACTAAAACATGCTATGTTCTTTTTTTACCTCTTTTCAGGGAACTGAACACAGCCATAACAAAACGTCAGAGCAATTTGTCAACATGGGCCCTGTACTGCGTCGACGTCGTGATGACCTTTCTGTACCCTCGCCTCGCGCTGTGGAGTCAAGTCGTCGTCTCAAGTTGCGAGCGGTGGACAGGAGCAAGCACACCAATAATGGCGGGCCCGCTGTGGAGTCAAGTCGTCGTCTCCACTCTCAAAGTCGCAAGCGGTGGATAGGAATAAGCACACCAATAATGGCGGGTGTCACGAGCAGGCTGCAACGCAGGAGTATCGTACTCCACATGACTGGTGGCAGCTGTGTGACTACCCGTAGCGGGTACTCTAAATCGATACTCTAAAACTTTAGAGTATGAATATAGAGTAAAAACTGCTGCACTGGGTACTCTAAAACGATACTCTATCCTTTCTCTCACTCTATATTTAGAGTAGTACTGTGCTTACTCTATACTCTACAGTGGCGGGCCCCACTAGCTAAACAAAGGAAAAAATACTATAACTTACAAACCAAAAATTCAAATTAAATTTCGATTTCACCATTAAATTTGTCTCAATAAATCCTTCAAAACTAGATCACACATGGATATATTTAGATAAAGTGACAAGTGGGTCCTACAGTAGATAGAGTGGATAGAGGATGATATAGAGGATGGATGGGTGCGGGAGAATTGAGTATAGAGGAGAGAATCTTGCTGACTAGGACATATAGAGGATGAATATAAAGGTCCATGAGTGCGGGTAGCGAGGGAGGCATGGTTCATGTCGTATGCAGCACGGCTGGCCCAATGCCGCGTCCTCGTGTTGGCGCTGCCGGTTCTGCAGCGCGTGCTGCACCACAGCAATACTTGCAGAATAAAGCCTCAAAGAGAGAGTTCAAAGAAGAGTTCGCGATGCTACTTTTGTGCGCCAAAAAGTTCTTTCCCACAGTAGAATTATGGTTAAACAATCTAGCCTAATCTCACTAGCCTCGTTTATCTTTTTTACTACTTTTTTCTTTGTCTCCTGAGCTCCCTTTTCTCTGTAACTCCTTGTTTTTTAAATTAATGAAATTTCAGTAGGGGCAAACCCCTCCTCCTCCTGTTCCCCTCAAAAAAAAAAAAAAACTGCAGAACAAAGCACGCCAGTTCTTCTGATTCAGACCAAGCACAACAAAGGCGACACGGTACAGGGTCCTGACCAATTCAACACGTACGCACACACCGGGATGTTGTTTCAGATACTGAAAATGCAGGGAACAAGGAATGCAACTCAAGCAGGAAAGGGAAGGAAAAGCACTAGAAGTGGAAACATCACGACTAACAATGGAGAGAGCATTAGAGCTTATCATCAGCTCGGTTAATAATCTCAATACGGGAATCGCTTGTATTGCTGGTAAGCTGAGCGGCTAATAATCTTCAAAACGGGTTTGTTCGGATTGCTGGTAAGCTGAGCCCGCACTGCTTCTGCCAATTCTGAACGATAATAGTCATAAATCTGAACTTCTTTCAGGCTCGGGATATATGATAGCCCTCAAATAGAGAATGGGCCATTGGGAACTCCACTCTGGCAATTTGCCCACAGTGCCACGCCCATACAGCTTGAGGCTCTGGAGCTTCTTAGGAGGCGTGGACAAGCCATCCTCCCCCTGAGTGCACTGACAGTGATTCCAGGCAGCTGAGTATGGCAATGGTGGAACAAACTCTTGCACCTCCCGTCTCAGTGCTCCTTCTTTTTTTGGGTCCATTTTCTGCTCGTAGGAGCCAATTCCGTACAAAAAAGTGTATGAGGAATGATGGCCAGCAAGCAGAGTAATGTGACGGATATGTCTGTCATTTTGTCTAGATAACTGGCTTTTAAAGAGTTTTACACCTGTTTTCTTCTTTTCATTTTCTTTGTTTTATCAGGTAACAGACCTAGCTCCTTTTGAGTTGCATCCACACAACATAGCTGTTGGCCGAGAGTCGTATCTATTTCTGTGCACAACAATAATTTAAATCTTTTTGTGGTGGATTTTTGCAGTGATTTAAAATTAGGCATGAGAAATTTTCATGGCACAACTAGACTCAAAAGCAGTTTGTAACAAAATGGTACTGATTCTGAAGAAGTGTATATGAAATAACTATGATTTGAAAGGTAACATTTATATTGAATTACATGAGCAAATATTTACCAACAAAGAAAACAATGTTTCTTGGATGATAAGTTCAGTGAAATGGCTATCAAAATACTGAACTGTGATGATCTGACGTTCTTCATTCACCAAGAGGCAAAATCTAGCATTTTATAAATAAATAAATAAGTTAACGCATTATGTAAGTATAAGACACTATTTTGGCAAACATTCCCCTTACACATGAAGTTGGCAATACACAACGTACTATACCCAGGCTGAATCACAGCACAGATGGGCAAGCAGATAGACATCCCATGGTTAAGCCACAAAACGAAGAAATCCCCAAAGAAATCCTAGAGGCCCTCAAAAGAGGGAAAAAGAAAATAACCTCTTGAGGGCCGGTGAGGCGCCAAGAAACCCCGCTTGAGGGGACAACCTCGGAGCTCCCGCAACGGCACGCCGGCAGCCTGGCGGGTACCTTCTAGAAGTTGGACAGGACGGCGTGCGCATGCGATTCTATTTAGTGGCTAGTTGGGCCGGGCCGCTACAGAACCAAAACGCATCTGGACTCGGTAGACGGGTACGGATGGCGTCAGAATTTCTCTCATGCAACAGAATTCTGCAGTTGCTAAAAAAAGACGCAACAGAATTCTGCAACTTCCCTTTTTTTCTTAAAAAACAGGTAGAAATGTAGAATTGTGCAATCCTATGTCCACTTCTCTGGCCAGCCCGGCGGAGGAACAGGTCGTCGCTGCCTGGTCGGAACTGATTAATGGTAAGCCACTGAATGTGCACATGACTCATCGCCTCATCGCAGAGTAGCATCCGAAGTTTCAACCAACGGCGACTTAGTGTAAATTTGATTAGAATGATGCGAGTTCATGAAAACATATATCTTTCTGATGAGCATTTAAGAAACATTTAAAACTAACAAGACAATGATACTGGTTCTTTGCAGTAGAATTACTCAAATGAACTTGTTTCACCGTTATATACATCTTACACTAAGGCAGAACAAACAACAAAGCACGCCAATAGAATACACACCACAGCATTATTCCTGCGGTAACATCATGTCCAGGTTTCCTCAAATAAAAAAAAAGTCATGTCCAGCGAATGCGCATGGCAACACACGCGGAATATCGTAGCTTAGGCTATCCGCACTCATGGACCTCTATATTCATCCTTTATACGTCCTAGTCAGCAAGATTCTTTCCTCTATATTCAATTCTCCCGCACCCATCCATCATCTATATCATCCTTTATCCACTCTATCCACTGTGGAACCCACTTATCACTTTATCTAAATATATCCATGTGTGATCTAGTTTTGAAGGATTTATTGAGACGAATTTAATGGTGCAATCGAAATTTAATTTGGATTTTTGGTTTGTGAGTTATAACATTTTTTCCCTTTGTTTAGCTAGTGGGGCCCGCCACTGCACACTATAGAGTAAGCACCGTGCTACTCTAAATATAGAGTGAGAGAAAGGATAGAGTATCATTTTAGAGTACCCAGTGCAGCAGTTTTTACTCTATATTCATACTCTAAAGGTTTAGAGTATCGTTTACAGTATGCCACTGCGGCTAGTCTTAGTGCTATATATATGCAACGCCATCAGATAAAATGGCAGCGATTGTAGGTGCGTGCACATAGTACAGCGTGCCATCAGATAGGTACTAGTGCACATCTGGAGTCTTTGAATAGAATTACTAAATGAATTGGACAGTAGTGGTTGCCCATAATATCAAACACACAGGCCACTAGTGGTACAAACGACCGTACAAGTTGAATTTAACACGCCTACATGGAAACATTGTTTCAGGTAGTATGTACATACATAAAATGGAGCGGAACAGGTAAGCAGGAAAGCAGAAAAAATAAATAAGAAGGGAATAAAGCACAGGACCAGCCCGTCTGATTACATGCGGAGCTCAGCTCAAACAAACTTCAGAACGGGCTTGTTTGGATGCGTGCTAAGCTGGCCCTGCACGTTACGCACCAACTCTGCATAATTAGGAATCATAACTTCCTTGAGGCTCGGGAGACATGATAGCCCAGAAAAAGAGATTCCGTCCCTGTCAAGCAACAACTCAAGCTTAGGCGCTGTTCCTTCTTCAAACAGCACCGATTCGATGCCGGTATCCCACCATGTCTCCAGCGCTGTCAAACTCGGGAATGCCTCCCTACGGCAAGATAAATGACGGGGCTCTTCTTCTTCTGCCTTGAAAGAGAGGTCCAGCAGACGAAGGATAGCCAGGTTTGGTAGCTTGCCAAGGACTTGTATGGTACCATCCACCTCTGTTAGGTAGGTGCTTTCCAGCTTCAGCTTCACAAGATTCTGGAGACCCGTGACCCACTCTGGCAGTTTGCCCAGAGTGCCATACAGCTTGAGGCTCTGGAGGTTTTCCGGAGGCGTACGAAGGCTATCCAAGCAGTCACGTAGACCTTCCTCCTCCTCTGAGTTCACTGACAGTGATTCTAGTGAGCTGAGATGGGCAAGGGTGGAACAAAACTCTTGGCAATTTTTCTTGTTGATGCCTGTCACTGCTAGCTTGCGTAGCCGGGTGAGCCTTTTAATTTCCTGTAGGATGGCCTTCCCTCCTCGTGCGATGTTCACCACACCCAGTGTGTGCAGGGCTTTCAACTTCCTGAGCCCTCTTGGCACTGCAACTCCATTTGGATCTGCAAGCCTTGCTAAAAAGGGGAACACTACGCAGCAAAAGAATGTGCACACATCACGCCTGTTTATTGGGTCATCATCCTTGATCCCAAATGAAGACTTCCCAACCTTAAGGTTGCAACTTGAAAAACAAAAGCCAATCAAAACGAGAGTCCACAGACATAGCTTGTTCCGGATTAGCTTCGGGATATCTTCCATGAATTCTTCATATGAGTAAGAACCAAGAATTCTATTATACACATTCCCTGCACAAAGATATTGTAGCTTCTTAAGCTTGGTGATGGCCTGCGGCAGCCTGATTATATGTGTATCAGTAACATCCAGTGTCTCCAGTTGCTTCAGGTTACCAAGTGACTCTGGCAGGTGAAAAATACCATCACAATTCCTTAAAGAAAGGTATTTTAGGTGAAGCAGCTTCCCAATTGGTTCAAGGTGACGATCCACAAGACCGGAGGTGCTTTCCAGGTCCAGCACGCGTAGCAACTTCATCTTATCAGAAATATAAAACGGCTTCCACTTTCCAAACACCGTTAATGACCTTATGCGAGATAAGTCCACTGTGCACTCAAACTCATTCTGATCACCCTCCCAATTGCTGCTTATAGCAAGGTGGCGTATGGTGCCTTGGGTGTTTAAGCTGCATCCTTCCTCCATTCTAAAAACAAGATTTTCTTCCATTGCCTTTGAGATGCTGATTTCACGCATGAGATCATGAAGTTTGCAAGAAGAAATACCTTTTCTACTACCAATTGACCATACTGATTCTTTGGACGGTAGAACCATGCTCCGCTCAATAAGTTCCATGAAGTAGCCATCAGCTATTTCCCCCGTAGACTTGCCACGTACCTCACTTGAGTAACCCTCTGCTTTCCAGCGATGCACCAAGCGTCTTCGGCTAATACTGTAGTCTTCAGGAAAGATGGACATATACAAGAAACAAGACTTGAGATGATATGGTAAACCATCGTAGCTTTTCATGAGGATAGCTCTTATTATCCCAAGCTCTGGATTCATCTCCAACTCAGCGCTAATATGCTCATTCATTTTTCTCCATACAATAGGAGTCTTTGGTTGCTTTGCCAAGAAGCCACCTATGGTGACTATTGCAAGGGGAAGTCCATTGCACTTCTTTAGGATCATTCTGGCCTCTTCAATCAATGTGGGATAGTCATCCAGATTTATGGCCTCCTTAAATACCTACAATCGGTAGAATCAAATTTCATAAATATCATAATGTTAAATTTTGTATAGATTAGCTGGTTAGGCCTTGTGATGGAAAATCCTTGACACGGATGGATTTGTTACATGATTTAGAAGTGTTTGCATGTATATGAGTTTTTGCGTCTTACCACGATTCGCAAAATTATGTATAAATAAATAAAGTTTTGAATATGTATTGGAGTATGCTGTGTTAGACACCTCTCTCTACATGACAGGTGTTATGGTGGGCCAAGTGTATCAGAGGAGGAACACGCAATCACAATGTTTTCAAGTCGTTCGATTAATCGCGATTAATCGCGATTAATCGTCCTGGTCACCCCTGGAGGTCGATCAGGAGCCTCGATTCGATCAGCTCGACCAGCTTTCTGGTCGTCCGATTAATCGTCGATTAATCGCGATTAATCGGACGACCAGGGCATATGGACGACCAGTGTGTACACTCTGCTTTTGGGCCTGGTTTTACTTGGTGGACATGTGGGCTACCGGACTCAAGATATTGATGAAGATGACGATGAACAGCAACAACAGAATGTAGAATCTGATTCAGCAACAGCAATGGAGGAGGATGAAGCTCATGCAGATGGAGATGGAGATGGAGATGGAGATGGAGATGGATGTTGGGTTAGGTCCTCTCTGTTTCTTCTCTCCCCTGCCCGCCGCCCCTTCCTGGCTGGGCCGCCGCCGGCCAACTGGGCGCCGCCGCCGGCTTCTCCCGCCATGGATGGCCGCCCTCCACCCCCTCCCTCCCTCTACTCCTTTTTCCCACCCCTGGCTCCACCTTCCTGGGCGCAGATCCTCTCTGGGACCGCTCCTCCCGCCGGCGGGCCGCCCCTGGCCGATTCAGCCACCGCCGGCCAGTCCCGTCGCCCCCTTCCTCCTCCAGGGGCGCCGCGGCTGGGGGGCCTTCCTGGCTCCCCTGCCGCCCCTTTCCCTCCCTCTGCGGCAATCACCATGGAGCTCCTCCGAAGTCGTTGCTAGGATCAGTATTAGTTGCTTCAGTCAAGGCCTTTTGCAAGCGTTGTTAGCTGGTAGTTAGGATTTACCTATAAGTGTTGAACACTGGTTAATGAAAGGATTAGCTGGAGGTTGATCTAATCTCTCTCCCTCCCTCCCTCTCTCTCTCGCTACACACATGCTCAAGGGACACCGGGCCAGCAGCACGGTGTCCCAACCTTGCCGCCGCCAGGAACCCAAGCCTCAGCCTCCCACTTCCACGACTACTACCTGCGCAGCATATCGGGTTCCAACAACAGGATTGGATAATGTGACATTGCTATACAGCAACAAGGACCGAGTCCATAGCTCATGTATATATGCACCGAAGAGCAAGTTCAGGTAGGCACGTTATTAACAGCAGCAATTAATTAAACAATTCAATTTCCACACATGGACTAAAACTAGTCCTCTAATTATTTAGCGCATTCTCAACTTTTCTTTAAATATAGGAGAAAATTCCCTAGGGCACCCACTTCGGTTATCATAGCATTCTCAACATTTCTTTCAACGAAACACAAATTTGAGGCCCCAATGTTCACGTATTTGATCCCTTAAAACACACTCTGTTTAGATAAATTAAAGCCTTACTTTATATTATATCTTTCATAATGGTAGACGTGGATAATTCAAAAACAAATTTAGGGATTATTTTGCATTATATTTCATAATGGCAAAGGTCGATCATTTAGATGTAAATTTAGGTTATTATTTTAAATTATCTTTCCATGGCAGATTGGCATTCGGCAGATAATTAGATGCAAATTTAGGAGGTTACTTTATGTGTATTTCATAATGACCAAGGTGGATAGCTTTTTTAGAAAACAAAAAAAAAACTAATGGCTATGATTGGTGATGATGATTATAGTCTACCGAATTAACACTACTCCATAATTTTTCATCACTGCCAGGTCGGGAGGCCTATCATCGCCGGTTTTTACCCTCGTTGGTGATAATCAGCAGTGATAGTCGAGGCTATGACCGCCGGTTGCAGGAGGCCCATCATCGTCAGTTTTCACCCTTGCTAGTGATGATCGACAGTGATAATCGAGGTTATGATTGCCGGTTTGCAACAAACCAACGGTCATGGGCGGATCCAAGGAAGGGGCCAGGGCTACAGCCCCCCTCGTGGGCTTAATTCTCAGGGAGCAGGGCTGGGGTCTTTCAGCCCTGCCCATGATTCCTAGTGAACCCTAGCATCAGCCCCTACTGGCTGCTGCGCCCATTGAGTTACATCTTGAAAGCCACGGTTTCCATAGTCGCAGCACATTGAATTGGTATTCTCAATTGTGTTTTTTGCTATATATATATATTAATGTACGGCTAGTATAAATGTTAAATGTTGGCAATTGTGACTCTATTGATTTGGGCTAACCCTAGAAGGGTAGCTATATAGTATGTCATACATTGGCCTCATGGGCCTAATACACACATACTCCAACACCCCCCCCCCCCCCCCCCCCGCAGTCTGAACTACCGGCACAGTGGAGTTACAGACTAGACACGAAAAGAAGTACAAACACACACACGAGGCCCCCCACAGTCGCAACTAGCCACTGGTGATGTTGAGGCTGGAGCGAAACACGGTGAAGGTCGAGGACGGGAGGCCCTTGGTGAAGATGTCGGCGAACTGGGAGGTAGTCGGTACGTGAAGGACCCGAACATCGCCGATGGCGACTCGATCACGGACAAAGTGGAGATCGATCTCCACGTGCTTCATCCGCTGGTGCTGAACAGGGTTGGTGGAGAGGTACACCGCACTGATGTTGTCGCAGTAGACAAGCGTGCTCCGGGAGAGAGGAGTGTGGAGCTCGGCGAGAAGCTGCCTGAGCTAGGAGGACTCAGCCACGCCGTTAACGACAGCGCGGTACTCCGCCTCGGCACTGGAGCGGGAGACCACCGGCTGCCACTTGGACGACCAGGACACCAGGTTGTCGCCCAAGAAGACAGCGTAGCCGGAGGTGGAGCGCCGAGTGTCCGGACACCCGACCCAATCGACATCAGTGTAGACGACAAGCTCGGTGGAGGATGACCGGTGAAGGAGCAGGCCGTAGTCGACAGTGCCGCGAAGGTAGCGGAGGAGGCGCTTGAGGGCAGTGAGGTGGGGCTCTCGTGGATCATGCATGTGGAGGCATATTTCCTGAACTGCATAGGTGATGTCCGGTCAGGTGAAGGTGAGGTACTGAAATGCACCAGCAAGACTCCGGTACGCAGTGGGGTCTATCACTGGGTCACCCTCTGACTCTGACAGCTTGGCCTGAGTGTCAACTGGAGTGGAGCAGGGCTTGCAGTCAGTCATCCTAGCTCGCTCCAAGATATCAATAGTGTACTGCCGCTGGTGAAGAAGAAAACCGGTGGGTCGAGGCTCAACAGTGACCCCAAGGAAGTGATGTAGCACACCCAGATCCTTCATAGCGAACTCTTGCTGAAGAGAGGTGATGATACGCCTGAGTAGCTATGGACGGGAGGCGGTGAGGACAATGTCATCAACATAGAGCAGCAGATAGGCAGTCTCAGCACCCTGATGATATATCAACAGTGAAGTATCAGACTTAGCTTCCACAAATCCCAGTGTCATCAGGTAAGTGGCAAACCGCGAGTACCAAGCTCGAGGTGCCTGCTTGAGGCCATAGAGGGATTTGTTGAACCGGCAAACCATATCAGGCCGAGAAGAATCAACAAAACCCGCCGGTTGACTGCAGTAGACTGTCTCAGTCAGAGTGCCGTGCAGAAAAGCATTCTTGACATCCAGTTGATGCACGGGCCAGGAGCGAGAGAGAGCCAGTGAGAGAACTGTGCGGACGGTAGCCAACTTCACCACTGTACTAAAAGTCTCGTCATAGTCGACGCCAAGGCGCTGAGTGAAACCCTGGAGAACCCAGCGAGCCTTGTACCGCTCAAGAGTACCATCAGCCCGCCGCTTGTGAGTCCAGATCCACTTGCCGGTGACAACATTGGAACCAGGCGGACGAGGCACCAGATCCCATGTCTGGTTGGCGAGTAGGGCCGCATACTCCTCTTCCATCGCGTGACGCCAGTGAGGGTCGGACAAGGCATCACGGACGGATGAGGGTACCGGAGAGACATGGGGCTTCCCCCCGGGCATCGTCGCGAGAGCCCGGGGCCGTAGGGTACCGGCCGCCTCCCGCGTCACCATAGGGTGAACATGACGCGGGTGCCGGTGTAGAAGAGGCGGGTAGTACACCGACGGCGCACCTTGGGCCGCCGGCGGCTGAGGCGATGGTGGTGTAGGTGTCGACGGTGGAGACGAGTCCCCGGGCGGTGGCGAAGACGGCGGCGGTGGCAGTGGCGGCGGGACCGACTCCGGGTGCAGCGGAGGCGGCCGCTCACGCCGCTGGTAGACGCGCACCAGTTAGGTGAAACGCGCCGCAGGTGCGGATGGGACCGGCTCCGGGTGGAGTGGGGCCGGCCGCTCGCGCCGCTGGTAGACGCGCACCGGCTGGGCGAAGCGCATGGAAGTCGAGGACTCCGGACCCGCGCAGGGCGCCGGGGCAGGGGCAGCGCCAGAGGCCGGCGCCGCCGGGCCGGTGCAGGAAGTAGGGCCGGTGCCCGGTGGAGTACCTGCAGGAAACACCAATGGTGGCTAGACCACCGCATCAGTGGGAAACGAGAAGAGGTTGAGCTCGGAGATAGTCGGTGGTGGGGAGGTGGTGGTGTAGGGGAAAACAGACTCATCAAACACCACGTGTCGAGAAATGAGGACCCGACGAGAGGCAAGGTTGAAGCAGCGGTACCCCTTGTGATCCGGGGAGTACCCGAGAAAGACACGGAGTCGAGCGAGGAGCGAGCTTGTGGGAGGCGGTGGCAGCGGTGTTAGGGTAGCACACACAGCCGAAGACTCGGAGGTAGTTGTAGCGAGGAGGGGTACCGAAGAGAGCGTGGTGTGGAGTGGAAGCTAGGCAGGCAACAGAAGGAAGGCGGTTGAGGAGATAAGTGGAGGTGTGCAGACTCTCAGCCCAGAAGTGAGCAGGAAGGGAGGCCTAGAACAGAAGGGTGCGCATGCATGGTCTCGGTCGTGGTGTGAATCATGCGCTCAGCCTTGCCGTTCTGGGAGGAGATGTAGGGACACGACATCCGTAACTGCACACCGTGAGAAAGGAAGAAAGCCCGAGAGGTGGAGTTATCAAACTCACACCCATTGTCACACTGAACGACCTTGATGGTGAGACCGAACTAAGTAGACACCCAGGCGAAGAAGTGACGAATCGTGGGAAAAGCATCAGACTTGGCACGCAAGGGAAAAGTCCAAGAGTAATGAGAGAAATCATCAACCATGACCAAATAATACTTATAGCCAGAAATGCCCAAAACTGGTGATGTCCACAGGTCGCAATGTACAAGCTCAAAAACATGGGTCGCATGTGAGGAGGTAGGAAAAGGGAGACGAACATGACGGCCCAGTTGGCACGCCTGACACAAGTGCTCATCAAGAGTCCAAGTACAAGGAATGCCAGAACTACGACTAAGCTGTGCCAAAGCATCGCAGCCAGGATGTCCAAGACGCTGGTGCCAAGTAGTGGAGGTGGTGGTGGCGAAAGCAGCTAACGATGTAGATGTCGAAGAAGAAGTAGCAGAAGCAGGAAACCGAAGAGTGTAAAGGGGCCCAGTGCTGTCACATCGGAGAAGAGGACGCCGGGAAGCCAAATCCTTCACAGTAAGACCAGACGAGTCAAATTCGACAGAACAAGAATTGTCAGCTGTAAAACGGCGAATAGAAAGGAGGTTGTGAACCATAGAGGGGGATAAAGAACATCGGGGAGGCGAAAGGGTCAGTAAGGGTGAGCGGCACCCACGGAAGTGACAGGAAGACACGAACCATTTGCGACCATGATGGACGAGGGGTGAGAGGAAGGAGGATGCACAGAAGAAAGTATACCGGGGTCAGAGGTGGTGTGGTAAGTGGCACCCGAGTCGGCGATCCAGGCCGGGTCGGCTAGAGGAGCCAGGGTCATGGTGTTGAAGGAGCGGGCCAGGGCCGCCGGGTCCCAACCGATAGGCCCGGGCTAAGCACCGGGAGGTGGAGTCCACGGTGACGAGAGTGGAGCCACCAGAGCACCGGTGAACATGGTGGCCGCCGGTGGACGGTGTGCACCTCCAGGAGCCTGAAAGGGCCACATGGAGATACGCCCCGCCCATGGGTTGCTGAAGGAGGGCCAGGGTGTACCACCACCTGGAGCACCAGGAGTCCGTGGAGGTGGTGGTGTAGTCCCACGGCCACGCCCCCCACAACGACGGCGGTCGCCACGGCCCCCTCCACCCCCGCTCGGCCCGGAAGGAGGAGGAGGACCCAGTAGAGAGGATGCCGGTGGAGGAGTGGCCACAAGAGCAGTCGAGGAAGACGAGGGCCCCGCCACGGGAAGCGACCTAGGCTGGACGCCCTGAGTGAGTTCCTCCATGACAAGATCGTCATGGACCTGCAGGAAGGTGGGGAAGGGCCGCTGCCGAGTGATCCACGTCCGGAGGTGGCTGTAGCGCTCACTGAGCCCCCGGAGGACGTTGAGGACTAGAATCCTATCCTCCACAGGCCAGCCAAGGTCGCCGAGAGAGTCCGCCATGGCCTTCATCTTGCGGCAGAACTCGCCAACAGCAAGGTCGCCCTACACGAAGGTGCGGAAGCTCTTGGCCCTCGAGCGCCAGCCAGGCCTGGCGAGCGTCAGCCGTGTTGCGGACGAGGTCGTGGAGGTCGAGGGAGATCGTCCCGATGATCCAGGAGAGCACGATGCTATCAAGCCGCAGCCACGAGGGAGTCTAGACTACGACCGAGGCATCGACGAGGACGTGGTCGTCGAGGGCGTAGTGGCGTAGGGTGAGGAGGACCAGGTCCCGCCATCGGGCGTAGGAGGGCGACTCGGGCTCGAGGACGACCGGGACGAGGAGCCGGATGTTCTGAACACCCCCGGCATGGTAGTGAAGCTGCGCCACGAGGGGATTGGCCGAATCGTGCCAGATGACCGTGGTGGTGGACGTGCGGTGACCCGTCGAGCCGGAGGAGGTGGCGCCAATGTCGTGGTAGGTATGAGGGGCGAGGAGCTGCTCCGCCTCAGCGATCTGATGGGCCAGTGCATCGGTGGCATCCCACTCACGCTCCCAAGCGAGAGCAGCCGCACGGACACGGGCCTATCCCTCTGCGGCCGCTGCCCGGGCAGAGACGAGCGCGGCGGCTAGGGCGGAGTCGGTGTTGGCGCCGTGGAACCTGGGCAGCGGTGGTGGGGCGGGGAAAGCACCCTAGGCCAGTCCCCCACCCGCGGCCATGGCTGCACGGGCGCTGGACGGCATGCCCAGACCAGCGGCGGCAGCTGCGGTGGCCGGGTCCCCGGTGCCCACGCCCAGGAAAGCAGCCTGGAGGACCACGTCCTGGAGAACCTCCGTGCCCGCGCCTGCGGCCGCACCGGCAGCTGGGGCGCCCTCGTCCGCGGCTGCGGCTAGCGCTCCCGCGCCCGCGGCGTCTCCCGCGTCGGCGCCGTCGGCCCCCGCGACCGCGCCCGTGGCCAGAGCGGCGGCGGCGCTGGGTCGGCTCGGGGCGGCGACGACGGGTTGGGCTGCATAGCCTGCGACGTGTGCCCAAGTGGAGGGAAGGGGGAAGTGAGAGTAGGTGGGAGGAGGGGGAGGAGGCCGCCCGACCATGGCTGCCGGCGGTGGGCCGGCTGTGGCGGCGCCTAGCGGCTGGCAGGGGAAGGGAGGGGAGGGGAGGAAAGAAACCCTAGCTTGATACCATGTTGGCAATTGTGACTCTATTGATTTGGGCTAACCCTAGAAGGGTAGCTATATAGTATGTCATACATGGGCCTCATGGGCCTAATACACACATACTCCAACATTAAACTCCATTATTTATCCCCCCTCGTCGCGTTTCTAGATCCGCCACTGCCAACGGTGATAAGGTGGTATCACCGCTGACTTTAGTACCACACGACAATGATAAGTTGATACCACTGCTAGTTTTAATAACCACCCGTTGGTGAAAATCAATTTAAAAACCAAAAAATATAATCATCGATGCTTGGGAGCCACCGCCGCTCCGAGGGACGCCTCCGCTCTAAGATGCCATCGTGGCAAGATCTAGAGGTCGCGTTGTGGCACCGCTTACCCCTGGCCTCCCGCTGAGATCTAGAGGCCGCGCCGGACCGCCGCCCATGGCGGGCCTCCCGCCCCTGGTCACCTCTATGCTAAGATCTAGAGGCCGGGTCGAGGCGCCTCCATGTCTGTCACCCACGATGGGCCTCCAACGCATAGGCGTTGCTCGCCGCCGTGCCAAGATGCAAACTTGCAGAGGCTACGTCAGGGCGCTCACGTTGGGCGTCGCCCGCTCCGGCCTCTCACGTCGGGATGTCACCACGCTGGGTCGAGCCCACCCCCGGATGTTGATGCTGAGTGTCGCGAGGAGGGAGAGAGGAGACAGGGAGGAAAGAGAGATGCTTTCTTAGTGAGGGACGGAGAGGATGGAGAATACACATAATGGAAAGGGACGTTAGGGCCAAGGATCATGTGATCTGCTCACGTCCATTCATGAGGTGACACGTGGGCACACAGCCCCGCCTATCAGTAGCTAGAGAAAGCACACGCAGTAGGAGAGAGAAACGAACGCGCATGCTGCTCCTGGTGGGTTTTCACCATCGGGTCTTCTCTTGGACCGGCCATGAAAATCATTTTCACGGTTGGCTTTCTTCTAAACTATGGTGATATACTATCACCAATAGTTCTAATAAAACTGATAGTAAAAATGTCGTTGGCAAAAGCCATAGTAGTATAAAGGCTAAATATTTTTGAACTCCGTAAGAATTCGTATGATTGATCTTTTTATAGCATATTTCGTGAGGATTAATGTGGAGGCTCAGTTGAGGCATCCAATTACTAATATTAAGACGAAGATACTTGCATTTGTGAAAATTAAGGAGTTGGTAACCACGGTGCAACTAGAAAATCAATTATGCACATGTATCACATGGTAGGCTACATCCTACAGGGGAGCAATGCTAGTCACATCCTATTTGAAATCACTGTGGAAGCACTATTTTTGAAATCCTTATTTATAAATTAGTAAGTGTTTTATCCATAACCTACAAAAGTACAAATGCGGAATGTATCAATACCTTTTTGGTGAAGAGGTCAAGAGCGTCCTTCTCTTCGAGAAACTGGAGCTTGTATATGTTTTCTTGTTTTTGTGAGCAATGCCTTGCAATATTCTCTTCTCTCGTGGTGATTACAATCCAGCACATACTGTACATTTCAGGAAGACTTCGAATTATCATGTCCCATTCCCCAAGAGAAGCTAGATCATCGAGAACAATCAGACACCTCTTTCCTTTTAAAAGACTGTCCAACTTTTTAATTAATGCGTCAGCTGTTAATTTTCTTCCCAGCATACCCAACTCTTCAATTATTGCTTCATTTTCTGTTGTTTTTCTTCTGCCTAGCCCAAAATCATTGCCCTCCTTGTTATAGTATTCTGGATCTAGCTGCATACATAGGCTGTCAAGGACATCACTGAGAATAAATGGACGCATTATTGTGACACAAGCACGTTTCTCAAATAAGCCACTTAGCTCTTGGCTTTCATAGATCTCTTTGACTAGAGTAGTTTTTCCAAGACCTCCCATTCCCCACACTGAGATCACCATAGGTTCATCTTGCTTTGAAATTAGATTGATAAGGTCTGACTTCTCTTTCTCCCGACCCACGAGCTGAGATTCCATCAAAGCACCTGTGATTGTCCCAATGCGAGTAAGGCTCTTTCTAATCATCTTCTCATTTTCGCCTACAAATTGATTCTCGTGGATCTCATATGTTGACGTTGCAATGTTGTTTGTACCAATTGTGTCTTCACTTGAGCTAGACCCTAGCTTTGTTAACGTGGCTTCTTTTTTAGAAACCTGACACAAGCAAACCATGTTTTGTCACATTTTTAGTCTTATAAATATGTATTAAATGATATTATATTTCTAGTTCATATTAATAAGAATCTCGAGCAAACTATAGGAGCTACATGTAATCTGCAGCGAGCATAGTATTGTGAAAAATTGAATAAACAAGTAGGAGCAAAATTATAAATAGCATGAACTTGAATTAATGACTCATATGCTACTTGTTGGTTTATAATGCAAATAATCAAAAAGTTCTGAAAATATAATATTTCACTTTAATCTGTAAGGATTCTAAGGGATGAACCAATTTAAGTTTATTTGATTGGTTAGTTTGTTTTGATTTAAGTCATTACGACTTGATCCTACCAAATAAAGAGTTTGTATTATTTAAATTCTTGAATCTTTCGTTTGTTCCATCAAATATTTTGTACTTCATCCTTGTTCACATTTGAATTTTTTTTGAATATTTAACTATGGCTTTATTGACTCGAATGCGTGCTCATATAGTAAACAGTTTCATATAACTTTAACAAGAAGAGAGGTATCCCATTTCTGAAGTTTGATGTTTGAATTCTTAAACATAATATCATACATTAATTTATTTCATTAGAATGGTATTCTCTTCATTTAGAAATGTTATGACAATTAAGAATTCGAGCATCAAATTCCAGTAACTTTGCTGCTAATGTATCAAAAAAAATTAAAACCATGACACCAAATAGTGCCACTAAAGGTATCACTACAATGTGCCACCAAATGCCATACAAAGTTATGACATGGCTAAAACATCATTGATTGTGTCGATGACATATTGGACCATGTATTTTGGCAATCACACAAATCTGGGATCAGGTAGAAATCATTCTTCTAAGCATGTGGTCAATATGTCACCTTTTTATTTCCAAATATAAGTTTCACAATCAAAATATATATACTAATTTTAAAATATTATAATCGTCCCAAGAAGAGTAATATTTTAAAATACAAATTTTATGTTTGATCAAATTTATACAAGATATTATTAGCATTTATGACACTATAAATAGATGTACTATGAAAATATATTCATGTTGAATCTAATGCTATTTATTTGGTATCATACATATTGACACTTTTTACGTAAACTTAGTCAAACTTAATATTGTTTACTTCAAACAAAGCTAGAATTACACTATATATGGGGCATATAACATGGAGCATTTACTTGGTGCATATGACAAGGAGCATTTACTTGGCGCATCTAAATTCAAATTTTTGTATGTATTCTAGTCACAATGTAAAATATACATGATAGAAATTGCTTAATGTTGAATATTTTTCTAAAATTTTCAATTTTGATAATTTTAAATAAAACTATCTTAATAATCCTTCAAATTGTATGTATAATAATTTTCTGGATTTTTCAACTCCAAAATTTTTAAAATATACATACGTATTCACATACAAACATTATTTCATTATATTTGACATGGAGCCATTTTCACCATTTGTTTAATTCTAATAATTTAATGACGACAAAGACAATGAATTAGTTTTCTAGTTTTACAAGTCTGTAACATGGAGTCCATTGCTAAACTAAAAAATACGGATTCCAAATATAATTAAATACTCCATCATCTAGCTGCAAGTGCTCAATGCTGCGGACATGGTTTCAATGAAATTTGTGACAACTTTACTGTTAATAAATTTTAAAATATTTAATTTGAGGACGTGAAAAGTTTATGTGTTGACTTATATAGACTTTTTAAGGTTCAGTAATACGCTGAAATTGGAGGTTAGTATATATATTCTTTTTTATTTTCTCGAACTTGCACCAAAGCTGCGCATTATATTATATTGAGGAGAGAAAAAGAGTCTAAGAAGACTCATACAAGCCCAAGATGGCGAGTTCTAATACAGAAGGATTGTCAAGAAAGAATAAGAACTACACCCTAATTGTTACTCCATGCATTCCAAATTGTAAATCGTTCTACTTTTCATATACATAGCCTTCTACCTTATATCTAGATATAGTGTATATCTATGTACATAACAAAAGTTATGTATTTAATAAACTCAAAACGACTAACAATTTGGAATGAAGTAATTTTTTAGATAAGGATTTAGCTATGGACAGGAGCGCTTGGAGATTGGCAATCAACGTGCCTGAACCGTGACCTCTTTTTCTCTTGTGCCCTTTATGTCCCTTTATGTGTCTCCCTGTTTCTCGTCTCTTTTGGGTTTCATCTCTAGCCTACCCCAACTTGCTTGGGACAAAAGGCTATGTTGTTGTTGTTGTTGTTGTTGTAGACTTTGCCTAGATGAGAATCATAACCAGCTCTAGAGCACTATCATATACATGTGCAAAGACCCTTGCATTAAAATCTAACACTTCTTTGTAATTCTTCTTCCAAATGAGGAGTAAAAGATTATTAATGCAATTTATTTCATATGACTACAAAAGGGGGCTCAAAGAATACTAGCTATAGCAGACCTGTGATATAATTTAGCAGAGATAATGATCTAGAAGAACAGGAACAGCTAAACTAATTAGATGATTAGGATGATTAGAGCTTCCAATAGATATTACCTTATTGTAGGAAGCAAAAATACTTTGATCAACAGATGATTGGTTGAGCTCCGACACTGTACATTCTTGCCCGGCACATAGGCTTGCAACTTCACCATGCTCTGTTGATACAATGATTCGGCTTCCTTTCTTGTTGTCCGGAAAATATTTCTTAATCGCATCCCACTCTTCAACGGTGGACAGGTCATTAAGCACAATCAGATAGCTTTTCTCCTTCACATACTCACTGAATGCATCAACCAAATCATCTTGTTTCATCATCCCCATCTTCTTAAGAACTTGAGCCCCAATGTTAGTTTCTTCTTGGGTCTTCCCTACTTCTTCAAAAGAAGTTTCATAGAACTGCCTCATAATGCACTGGAGGAACTCCAGTGGATTGAAAGGATGCACAATCCTGATCCAAGCGAATAGTTCAAACTTGTTGCTTCTCTTCAGATCATCATACACTCCTTTGATGACGACAGTCTGACCAAGAACACCACTTGTTCCCCACACAGCAATCACTCTAAGACCCTCATTCCCCTCCTTGATCAGTTGGGAAAGATCCACTTTTGCTTTGTCCTTCTGCCTCCTTGCTTCCTCAATGCCAAACATTGTTGCACCAGAAATGTTTGATGGCCCAGCTCCAGTTGCAGCTTTGGGGCCAGTGCCCTGGATGAGGCGATACCGCATGTTCCTCTGGCTGACATCCTCAACCTTGGCTCTGAGTTCCTTCATCTGTGTGGCGACACGGTGCCTATCAACCAGCTTCCGAAGGAAGCACCACCAAGATGTCTTCCCATGACGAACAGCAAGATCTTGGAGGCAGTCTTCAACGTCATAGGCCACGTTGCGGACCTGTTTCACCCAGGTCTTGACCACCTTGTGCTGTTCCCTCTCCTCATGTGCAGCCATCAGGAAAGACAGCATCATCTCGAGCTCATCCCTGATGAAAGCCTGGTCACCAGTGATGCCCAGCTGCAAGGCCACCTCCTCCGCGATGGCGGAGTTGGCGTAGCTGAGGACTCCATCCAGCACAGACTTTCCCAAACTCAACCCTGTCGCTTCCATCGCCACCCTCTTCTCCCTCCCAATTCGCAAACACTGTGGCTTGCCAAGAATGTGTGTGGATAAGCAGGTTGAGGTTCAGGAAGACGTAGGAGCACAATGTATATGGCAGAGCTTTTATGATCATAACGATTATATATGCTGAAGAGTGAAGACAGAGGTTTCCAAAAGATACCAAGCTTGTCATTTCCATGCACTGCATATCATGGCACGCAAGAGGATAGTTGGGTTTGCAGGCAAGAGCTGAATGAGTCCTTGCCTTCAGCTTGGAGATGACGAGAAGGAAAAAAAAGATGCATTGCCATCCTAGCTTACTCTGCTAGCTAGCACACTCAAAGGATATATGCCAAAGCAAAAGTTGCATCTCGTTCTCTATATTTGCTTTATTTGTCACTTCAATTTCGCCACATTGATCTGAGAATAAATTACTTGGGATCAATGTTCCGGCCGTTACTTCTTTGTGACAAGACTGTGCTGGAAGCAAAGGAGCAGGTCTGTAGGAAGGAGAAGGTCAGAACTCAGAAGCATGAATCTGGAAGAAGAAAAGAGTCGGATCACACTTTACCTTTGCGTGTGCCCGCGGAGAAGAATTTGTCGGTTTTTGTCACTGGCTAGATGCCTCATGCCTGGATCTCGGAGACGATGAGAGTTTCGTATCTGCAGTATGGGACAATGCCTGCGTTATAAATGGGGAAAAAACACCTTGGAGGCGAGGTGCGCAGAGAGCGAGAGGGATTGAACTGTCTCCACCTTGCCGCCGATTTAGAACAGAAAGCGGCAAACGGAGCCGCGTCGGCGCAAACGAATGCGTGAGGGAATGAATGGATTAGTATCCAGTACAGATGCCTGAAAATCACCCAAACTAATTAATCCATCCTAAAATTAGTGGATCATGCATTATCCAATGGGTAAGCAGGGGGTGACGTACAAGAGCAGAGCAGGGCAGGAGATGCGCAGCGCCCCGACGCCGCCGGTAAGCGCCGCGACGCGGTGGCCATGAGCGCGACGGCGGCGACGCTCCATGCCGCGCGGTTGAAGCCGGACACTGGCGCCCATCCCCTCCGCGCCGTTGCCATCGCCGTCCGCCAGCGTGAAGCGGCCCTCTCCGTCGGCGTACCGGGACGGAACGCAACCCGCTCGTTGGTTTCCATTCCACGAGACGACGCCGGCGGTGGGCAGTGGAGTCCATGGCGGGCACGGCGGAGGAGATGCCGAGGCGGAGGCGCACGGGGCGAGCGGCTGCGGGTCGAACAACGGCCCGCGCGGGCGGTAGTAGAGGTTGGCGAGGCAGGCGGCGGCGAGCGCCAGCCGCCAGGCACCCGTGGCGAGGCAGCACGCGCCACGGCTTCCGCGCGGCCCCGGAGGCGGCTTGAGCGGGAGCACCTGCGGCGGCGGCGGGCGGCGCAGCGAGCCGCAGGACTGCAGGAGAAGCTCGAGAGTGGACGAAGCTGGAAAGCGGATATTCTCTCGTATTCCCAAGTTTACTCGTGCCTGCCACCAGAGCACCAGAAGCAACACACAAACCTGGTTGTGTCTCGCGTTTCTATTCTGAAAATATTTTATAACACGTTTAGATTTTGATCATAACATTTTAGGAATTTTTTAGTTTTCTATGGATATTTTCCTCTGTTTTTCTAGAGGTAAATCTATTTTTTCAAATTTTTTCTCAATAATATAGTTTCGTAAGTTCTAAATATTTTATTTTGTATCTATCATGTCCCAAAATATCGTTAAAATTTTCTTAGAACTTTTATAAGCTTATTATACAAATAATAAAAAAAACTCTTGTTAGACAGGAGATAATTTAAATGGCAATGCTCTCTACCGAGCGTCTATCCGGCCAGACGGGATGGACCTGTCTGCCCCCGCGCCTCGTGCCGCGCACAGCCGAGTCTGAGGTCCGCGCCGTGTCATCGAGCTCTGTGCCGACATCAAGAAACGTCAATTGGATTATGTATGTTGCATCTGAATGTTGTAAAAGTAGATTTGGTGTTGCATATGTTTCAATGACTATACACATATGTTGCAAGTGTATGTTTCAAATGTTTCACCCGTTTCAATCGTATGTTGCAAGTGTTTTATCTGGATGTTGCAAATCTTACACTGACTATACATGTATGTTGTAAGTGTATGTTTTAAATGTTTCAGCTATTTCAAACTCATGTTGCAATTATTTTTGTCTGGATGTTACATATGTTGCGTGTCATACACATATTTTGCAAACGTATGTTGTAAATGTTCCATCTGTTTCCGCCGTGTTGCGGCAAATGCTTTTATGTTGCAAGTGTTTCATGAGCAGGCATGGCAAGGGGCACAGGCGAAGGTGGTCCCCTTGGGCGCAGCGGTCCCCGCGTGCGCACGGGAAACGAAGCGGGCGCAGCACAGGCGCGAACCACAAAGTTGTATCCATGGCTATGGCAGTAGGCGCGGAGCACGAAGCTTCATCATGGGCAGGAAGAAGGTGCGGAGCACGAGGCGAAACGAAGAAAGAAGCTACATTAAGTGCCTTGAGGGTATCATTATTGAAAATGAGTGGGCAACGGGCGCGAATGTCCGGACGTCCTAGCGCTAGTCGAAATGGCTTCAGGAGTTGAGAGAGAGTCTACCCATTTTTGGGGTTCGAGAAGAAAAACTATACACTAAGGCCTCTTTTTGATCGGAGGATTGGCATAGGATTTTTGTAGGAATCAACTTCCTAAGGATTATTTCCTACGTACTCCTTTGGTTTATAGGAAAAAGCTAGGAAGAATTTCATAGGATTGCTTTCCTATGGTTCAATTTCACAGGAATGCTAACATGAGCTCAAAGTTCATGGAAAAATTCCTGGCGCGAAATGAAGTCTTGCCCGCGCAACACTCGCGCCTGTCAGGCTGCTTTTCTTTCACGGCCACAGTGCTGTCTGCTGTGTCGCTTCTTGTAGAGAGGACTTTAGGCCCCACAGTCATCCAAACCAACAAGAAAAGAGGGCTCCAATCTTGCTTTTACACAGCAAGCTTCCTATGTTTCACCTGGGTAGTACCAAAGGCCCTCTTACAAACTTTCCTGTTGATTCTATTCCTATAGGATTAGAGAATCATGCCACCTCAAATCCTATATTTTTCCTATTCCTATACATTTCGTATGCTATGTTCCAAAGGAGCCCTAAGACGATAGGTTAGAGAGGTAAAAAAGACTTTTCCCTTTAGTTTCTTTTTTATATAAAAGAAAAAAAAGAAAGGGTTATCCAATGTGAGTGACACCCGGTTTGCTTGCTTCCCTAGGAGGCTGGGCCGAAAAATTGAGCGATAGTGGGCCACAAATGGCCCACCTTACGTTGCCCATTTTAGCCCGCTCCGCTCCGCAGCAGAATGTGCAAGCCACTCGCAGGCCGCCGGCGCCGGCCTAGCCAGTGCCACGGCGGCCGCCCTGCACGATCGCCGCCCGGGCTCGCCGTTGCCTGATCGATTACAACGACGCGCCCGGAACACCCTCCTTGCAAGCACAAGCATCTGATCTGCGCACGCAAGCACCCGTCCCACGACGGCTTCCAGGTCACCGGTCAGCCAGAGGCGGCCAGGCCGCTCCTCCACTCTCCGTCCGCGCCGCGCCGTGCTTTCCACGCCGTCGTGAACCGCCGCGATCCCGATGTGAAGGTGGTGCGCAGCCGGAGTGCCCCCAACACCGCTCCCGGGGGCGCACATCGCATCCGTCGTCTCCACGGTGCGTGTGCACATCGACCTCGTTTTGTTTTTCCTCAATTACGCTGCGTCTTATTTCGTTAGATTAGATTAGAAACGAAAAATGAACCCAAAGTAATGTACAACCCCAAATCCAGCAGTACTGCAGTCTGCAGTAGATCTAGCTCTCGTGATGATAGGCATGAAATCGCACTCTCCGGTTTGAAATTGTTCAGTTTGTGATTTCGACTCCAGCATGATTGTTGTCCATCTCTATCGCCTGGGGTCACATCTCAACTTTTTGAGGTGGTTTTCTACAGAAGCTTCTAACCGCGCCTCTCGTTGTCATAGCTCTTGCCCTGGTTTGTACTCTGGTTTTTACTTATTTTCTTTATATAGATCTCAGATTATCACATAATTTATTTCCTTTCACAGCTCCTTTGCGGATGATGTGTTGTGCCGTAACGTCATGCCTGTCTACCATCTAGTAGTAACCTACAAATCACACCTTAGTTTATATCAGTTTGGTATATATTCAGTTTATTGTGTGCAAAGTATAAGCATCTAATTGTGATTAACTTTCTGGGAATGTTCTTGGATTATTACAGATAGGTATGTCCCCTTAGAGAATGATAGACACTAGAGCTTTATGAGGAAAAGGAAACAACCTGAAAAGCAGTAATGATTCTTTTGCGCTAAACTTAACATACAGTAACTCTGATGGTGAAATAAGATGCTAAGATATGCTGGACAACAACGCCTACTCATTAGAGGACAATCAGTGAGCGCAATTATTACTGGTGAGTGGTGACAACACACACAACACAACAGGGTTCATCTCTGTTTCTTTTGTTTATTCCTTTTATTTAGTTATTAATTTAGCAGGTTGAGTGAGTGGCAAGCCTCAGATAGATATTCGCCCATTGTTTTCATCCCTTGCCAGATTTACCTTTTCCTGTTTATGGATTGCTTGCTCTAAATCAAGCACAACACCACCTCTGCTAGAAGCCTAGAACAGTCTACCACGAGTTTGAGTGGTGGGCCACAAGAACCATTACTTTCACCCTTGTCAGCTAGCAGGAAGGACAAGCCCACACACAAGCTCCTCTTTCTGCCGTCTCTCCTTTGCTGCAAAGGAGCGAGCTCCAAGCCGTGTGGTGCCGATGCCGATGCGTGGCTGCACCTGCACTCGTATATAGCTTGCTTTCTCGATCCCACTGGCAGGCAGGCAGGCGCCTTGTTTCCCTGCAGTGAAGGAAGAGAAAGCCGAAAGACCGCGATACAATCAGAAAGCAACTCTTATATAGCCCGTTGATACTTCTAAGCCTTGCTGCCTAGCTGACTGTTGCGTAACTACTAGATCCTGCAGCTTTCGTTGTTGCATCAGCTAGCTTGTGAGGAGGAGCAGAGCAGGTGTCTCCATGGAAGCAAGCCAGGATGTGTGGGACTGGGAGGTCCTGCCAGACAACAGGAGCTTCTCAATGAGCCATGACAGCAAGAATCTTGATGGTAAGGATCAACCTTTCTTTTTTCGTCGTAATTCGTAAACACCATCTGGATCTCTTTTGATTCGTTGGTTGGTTGCATACCAGATCAAGAAACAGAGGAACATGATCTGCTTCCTCCGTCAGAAGACGTTGATGTGCACGAGCCTGCCGAGGAGTGCAAGGACATCGGCGTCGTGCCGGATGAGACCAAACCAGTGCCCAGTGTTGTTGCCGATCTGATGGTCTCTGACGACGGAGGCGAGGAAGAGGAGAAGGCGTTCCAGAGCCCCCCTGATTCCAAGGAGGCTGCCGCCGACGCTGACGACAAGTTTGCTCAAGAGGAGGAAGAAGAAGATATCAAGAAGGACAACGACGACGACAAGGCGCGACCGCCGCAGTGCGTGGTGTTCAGCGTGGGGAAGCTGAAGGTGAACGGGATCGTCGGCGCGCTGTGCTCGTTCGGGGTCGCGGCCGCCACCGTCTGCATCTTCCTCATCGGCGGCAGGCTGCAGCAGCACCACAGGCAGCAGGAGCAGCAGAAGATCCAGCTGCAGTTCTACGGCGATGATAAGGTTCGATGACTCATTCATGATTCACCGTTGTCTTTCTTTTTCTACCTAATCCATCCATAATCTCTCTCTTTCCGGAAGGATTCTTTTGACCTACTAGTAATTAATTTAATTGAATAAGAATGCGAGGTTTGAGCTTGACAGACAACGAAACTAGCATGCCTGTTAAGATTAATTATTATGGTCTACCTTGGGCATTCCTATCTTATTTCTTATCATCAAATGGATTAGCCGGCCGTCTCATCTTGTCTGATGCAAACTGAAAGAAAAAAAGAGAACCACGTACTAGCAGATTCTTGGATCAGCTTGTGCTACTTGTTCTTTGAGTGACAAATGAATCAAGGAAAGCAACTGATTCGTCGTATGGTATATTAGTATAGTATCGTATCCATGATGACAACTTTGTCTGAAGAAGATGCCTGTCTGCCTTTGGTGTGTCGATCTGCAGAGGATCCAGCAAGTGGTGCAGCAGACATCGAGACTGAACCAGGCCATGTCGTCGTTGATGGGGGCAGGAGGAGCTTCTACGAGGGCCAACATATCCTTCGGTGGCTTCTACGATGGATTCTGATGGAATGGAAGATCAGAACAGAACAGAGTATTATCATCAAGCACAAGTGGTAGCACAGCAGGTAGCAACTTGTACGGCCAAGTGATGTGAAACTCTGGGTGTGTACTAATAGTCTAATACTGCCACGCACGTACCTGCACATACCGTGTGTTGGATGTAAATAATTGGGTTCTTATTAGACCTTGGTTTAATTAATACAGATAAGGGTGGATTATAGGTTTATTTATTCAAGTTGATAGATAAGAGACAGGCCACTTGTTGACTTGCGCCGAAATAGGTTATGCTTAATGCAGAAAGTTACTAATTACTAACTAAACGTTGAACCATGCTCCTCTTCGGTTACCAAGCAGGGAGTTCCTTGTGAATGACACTGGTGTTTAATTAATTAATTAATTAATTGTAAGCATGGAAAAACTAGTCTTCTATTGTTCTCAGGTCGTAAATTAGTAGGGTACGGTGTACTTTGGTTGAAAGAGGCACGGAGCACAAATATTTTAATAGGGTAATATAATGTTCTAGTGTAATTAGTTTGGCCTTGTCAACCATCTTTTCTGTCAAAGAAAGGTTTAGCAAAAGTCGACATCAACAAGTAATCCCTTGGAGGGACTCAAAAATTCCACTCCTATATAACATATCTCAAAAGCGAATAGACCCCAAATTCATGCGCGCCCTCAATTGTGCGCTGTGGTGTTCATAGTGACAACTGACACCCCACCAATCTGCATCTCCTTGCCTTTTTTTGTGCACACACGGCGAAGCGAGCGTCCAAGTGTCCGTCCGCCCGCCCATCCCGCCAACCTAACCGGAAAACGTACGTCCCCGTTCCCAGCACCACAAGCTTTTCGACTCCGTGTAACTAATGAGTTCCTCTTATATTGTTTTTTTTTTCTTTTTGGTATTTGGAATAAGATAGGTAGTCTGTTGAAGATGTGCTAAGGGTCTTTTTGGCATGGTTTCTGTTGGATTTCTCCATTAGCTTAATCAAAAAGCCTACCAAGCATGCATATGCGAAAACAGCTTACCAAGCCAAATCTAATAGAACCAAAGCTACTTTCGTTTAAAGCCGAAGCCATAAAGACATGGCTTTTCCTGCCTTCTTTTTAGAGAAGCCTAAGCCATGCCAAATGGGAAAAAAAAGATAAACACAACATTTGAGAATAAAATGAAAATTACTCAAGTGAGCAGCAGCATAACATACTACCGTGTGTCTCTGATAAACTAGCTACTGAACCGGTTTTTGGATTCTTGTGAAACTAAGGAACGCCGGTAAAAATTAAAGGGCAAAGGCAGGGGTGGCGCTAAGAGTATTCTTGGAATATCCATGTTTCCAAGAAATACAACGAGGCTCTGTTTGGAACACGGGAATTTTTCTATGTTCCTGTATTTTTCCTGTGAAAATGAACTGATTTCTGTGAAACTTTTATGAAATTCCTGTTAAATTCCTGCGTTCCAAACAGGCCCTAAACATGTATTGTGTATACTGAGATGTCTAGTTTAACCGGTGTTCATAGTATTTATTATTTTGAAGAAAATTACTGTTGGAACACCCGGCGTAGAATCCTGGCTCCGCCACTGGGCTAAGGATGACATTGAAAGTTGAAGTGCAATGTATATCAACACGGGGTAAAAAAAAATCTGGCGTTACAAGTCCCTATCAGGTGGTCAAAACGAAGGCAACTCCACCAAGTCTCTGTGAACGGGCTGGAGCGTGCCAGGGAGACCAATCGGCTAGCTTGGCAAGTCGTGGCAGGACTGGCAGCGTTGCTCCGGCGACGCCGACACGACGACACGAGGTGGAGAAGTGAAAGCGTCGTCGTTAGTTAATTTCTTGCGTGCGTTGTCTTACGGATTTGTTCTTTTATTTGTGCACCGCGTGCGTTGCATACAGTCGCGTGTACGGCGCATTTGCGAGACTAGTTAGTTGGTCGTTATCGAGATGTCGTCGTGGTTCAATTACATATATGTTTCTCGGCTAATGTAGTAACGTTTACTAATGTACTAACGGCTTGCTAGTCTTCAAAAGCTACTACCGTATACTCTCGCCATGGTGAAGTCACTCCTTGTATCACGAGGTGATACATCATGAGTTCATCTTATAAATTTTGGCGAACCAACTCATTTCTCATGCATATACTAATCATTAGCTTGCAAGGAATAAAATGATGATGGATCAACTCATTTCATTCCATAAACCAAATACAAAAGTGAGGAGTGAGAAGACGATGGACCACCTATTCCTCAAACCAAACACACCCTAAGTAACTCTTTTACAAACTTCTCAAAAAAAAAATGTACAAAGCATTTGTCGAGATTCATTAACAAACAACACTATTTTAAGAGCAACTCCAAGAGACTCTCTGTATCTTTTCTAAATGCTAGGAATAGAGATTTTTGTGAAAAACTACTCTCCAACAGATTTTCTAAATAATTATTCAAATATAGCCATCTTTCATTCCGGATTTTTCGCTGACCAAAAATAAAAGACGAAAATGACTCTCTAGAGTGCGTATGAGACATAGAAAACCTGTTGGAGAATGAAAAGATATAGAAAATGATTTTTATGCAAATGACTCTCTAAATGATTTAGAGAGTGAAATTTAAAAATGGTCACGAAGATGCTAGACATGTTCATAACCATCCGACCCGGCCAACCTACCTGACTTGTCTATTAAAAAAAATTTATTTGGCTTGCCAGTGCTTTGGATCGGGTTCAGACTATGATTTTCGATCCGTCGCACAGCCCAATCTGAAACAACCCAAACCGAAGTGTGCAGACTTGTTTTGGCATTGCCTACCAGTGCGTCGAGTCAAACTTAGATCAAAGATTTTTTTTACCCAATTATGTTTTCCGGTCCGACCCGACATTTGATCACACGTTTACTATCATGTAAAACACTTGGTTATTCTATTAACCAGCACTCCTAATTAAATAGAGTGGCCACACTTTTGTATTCCTATTTATACAGTATAAATAAAGGAAAAATTTGTTGTGGGACATCGAAGAAACATGGTATTGTACTGTAAACGATGAAATTTGTCGAGCATCATTATGAAATCACGGTTATTTTCTTTAAGACACTATAATGATTATTTTATTTATTTCTCATATTTTAAGAGAGAAAAAGGGGAGGATATATTTTCTGTCATTGTCTTCAACCTTTAGCGACTAGCGTGGTCAAAAATAGACAAAAATCGTTGAGAACAATTTTTGAGTGGCGGCCGATGCCCTCGCATGGCGCTACCTACGTCCGCGCCGAAGGGGCAGGCCGGCCGCGGCACGTTCGTCCAGGCCCGTAACCCCCGCCACCGGCTTCTGAGCCCTATCGCACTGGTGCTATCGAATCTAATTAAGCACTCCCTCGACCCATCATTGTTCTAAGAGAGCATCAGGGTGCGTTTGCCATGGCAAATACGTTGCATCACTGGTGCTGAATGGACCTGCAGTCCTGGTTTCCCGGGCCAGGACTATGAATCTGGGACTAAAGGCTCATCCTTTAGTTCTAGGTCAGGTAATCGGTACTGACGCAAGCCTTTTAGTCTCGATTAACTGGGACTAAAGAGCCTGTAGCCTGTGCGTCAGGGCCGGACACTTTTAGTCCTCGTTAGTGTTAACAACCTACACTAAAGACCCTCTTTTCTTGTTCTTGTTCTTGTTCTTTTATGGTTTATTTCTTTTCCATTCAATTTTTAACGATAATGCTCCTTATAGGCTGTTCATCTGTCTAGACGGACCTCGCCTGTGTCGTCCGCTCGCTCTGTGTGCTGCGCGCCCCCACTCACGAGACGGACCCCGCCCTTGCCTGCATCACCTCCGCCTGTGTTGCACGCTTGCTCTGTGTGCTGCGCGCCCCCGCCACACATTCGCGCGCGTGCCCCACCTAGACTCGTGTCTCCCGTCGCGGCCACGCTCCATCCGCCTGCTGCGGCCCTGCCGAGGTCTGTGTCGCCGACGAGCTCCGCACCAGCGACCTCCGCGTCACTCCATGGCATCGAGCTCCACGCCGGCGTTGAGCTCTGCGTCGACGAACCTCTATTTTTGTCCGTAGCAAGTAGATGTTGCACTTGAAAGCGTATGTTGTAAGTCTATGTTTCAAGTGTTTTAGATGCTTCATATATATGTTGCAGTTTTCTCATATGGATGTTGCAAAAGTAGATCGGGATGTTGCATATGTTGCAATGGTTGTATATGTATGTTGCAAGCTTCTGTTTCTAATGTTTCATCTGTTTTTTCAGGTGTATGTTGCAATAGTGTGTTTATTTGGATGCTGCATATGTTTCACATACATGTTGCAACTGTTTTATCTAGGTGTTGCATATGTTTTACAATGGTTTTCATGTGTTTCTGCAAGTGTTTTAGATGCATGTTTTAACTGTTTCATCTGTCTTTAGATGTATGTTGCAAGTGTTTGCATCTGGATGTTTCAAAAGTAGATCGTGTGTTGCATCTCGCTCCTCGCTTTCTACTGCCTCGCCTCGGTGTCTCCTCCTCGCCTTCTACTTCCTTGCATCCTTCTTAGACTGCGGAAGGGGCACGCCGGGGGATGGCGGCGCGGACGCGAGCACACGCTCACCCCTTCTGTTACGCGGGCAGGAAAAGGCTTCCGTTGGATTCCAATTGGTGGGCAGAGATACCGTTTTCGTTGCCAGCTCAAGCCCACGTATCGAGTAAGGTTGGCTGGTGAAAGCTGCGTCCGGACATGCTACTAGGGCCGGACGTCCGTGTACTAGTCGTCCCCATAATTTAAACCAAGTGAATACACACCAGATGTTCAAGTACACACCAAAGTTCATGGAGAAGTTACTGAGTTATGCTTTTCGACTAGCGTGTCACGGTTTTGGCTTGTGCTGAAACAGGTTATTATGCTTATAATGGAGAAGTTACTAAAGAAACGTTGAACCATATGCATAAGCAGTTCCTTGTGAATGACACTTATATTTAATTAATTATTAATAAATGATTTGTGAGCATGCAGAAATCTAGTTTCCTATTGTTCTCAGGCCGTAAATTACTAGGGTGTACTTTCGATGAAAGAGGCCCGGAGCACAAATATTGTAATAGCGTAATTTAATATACTCCATCCGTTCCTGAATAAATAGATTCCTAGATTTGTCTTAAGTCAAACTTTTTAAACTTTGACCGAATTTGTAGAAAAAAATATCAAGATTTATGATATCAAATTAGTATCATTAGATGTACCATAGAATATATTTTCATAATATGCTCATTTTATGTTATATACGTTGTTACTCTTTTCTATAAAGTTAGTCAAACTTAAAAAAGTTTAACTGGTACGAATTATAGGAATTGATTTATTTGGAAACAGAGGAGTATATTCTAATGGAATTAGTTTGGCCTTGTTCAGCAAGGGGCCCTAGCAACCATCTTTTCTTTCAAAGAAAGGGTTTAGCGAAAGTCAACATCAAGAAGAAATCCTGGGACTCAAAATTTGCATTCTACAGTAAAATCTCTCAAAACGAATCGACGACCCCCAAATTCATGCGCGCGCTGCCGGCAGACATGCGCCCTCAATTGTGCGTCGTGGTGTTCATAGTGACACTCCACCAATCTGCTGGGGCTTTTTTTGCACGGCGATGCGACGGTACAAGTGTCCACCCGCCCGCCCGCCCGCCCATATCCCGCCAACCTAAGACTGTCTCCAACAGGTTACCCATGCTGCTACCCAAACCCAAAATGGGTGTTGCACAGTGAAAACAAGCCTCCAACAAAGAACGCAAACACGGCACCCATTTTGGGGGTCGGGCAACACGCGACGCAAAAATGCGTCTCCCTCCGTCGATTTGCGTCCTCCTGCAACGCGGGGCCCACCACCACGATGGAGGGGACTACCAGAGCCGGGGATGGGGAGGGAGCTGCCGTAGTAGAGGAGGCCGCCGTCGGAGATGAGGGTGGCGAGCTCAGTCGTCGTCGGAGATGCTGGATCCATGGCGCGGCTCGGCGGATCCATGGCGGGGAGCCACCAGCCCGGTGTGTCCAGGCGGGGAGCCTCTGGCGCGGCTCGGTGGATCCATGGCGGGGAGCCGCCGGCGCGGCGCATCCAGGAGGGGAGCCTCCCACGCGGTGCGTCCAGGCGGGGCGTCGCTCGGTAGCACTCCGCTGGGAGGGGGGACGGGGAGGGAGACGGGCGGTGGCGCTCTGCCGGGAGGGAGGCGGGCGGCGCTAGATTCGGGAGGGAGGGGAGAGAGAGAGGGAGGCAGGCGACAACATCGGGAGGGAAGGGAGAGAGAGGGAGGGAGGGGAGAGGCCGATGGGAGTTGGGTTTGGGTCTCGGTGCTCCGTTGGAAAGGCCAAATTTTAGGTCTTTGCACTGTGTACTGTGTAAGACCTATACGTAGGAATGGGTCTTCGTTTTGGGTGTTCGTTATTGGAGTCAGTCTAACCGGACAACGTGGTTCCCGACTCCCGAGCATCACAAACTTTTCAAACTCCATGTAACTATGAGTTCCTTTTAATAAAGTACTCCCTCCATTTAGGTCGTTTCGATATTTTATGATACGTAGTTTTTATTATTTAATTAGATATACACTATATATCTTCAAAAGGACAATAAAAACTTTACAGTTACTTTTATTATAAAAAATAAAAGACAAGTGCTAACCTGGGTTTTAGAGCGTCTCCTAGAGATGTTCTAGATCTCTTCATGAAATCTGATTTAGCTATTTAAGGGTTAAAAACGTGTCCAACCGCTTCTCTATTAGCCTCTCCAATCTATATCATCCTCTATCCTGTAAACTACGCTCGGAAGAAATTGCGAGTGCCGCTCGCTCGCCATCCGGACTCCCACGCTCCTCCACCTCCCGCGAACGCTCCATCTCCCTGCATGCAGACCTCCCCTGCGCATGTTTGCATTATTTTTTTCGGTTATTAGAGAAAACTCAACTTCTGGACAGGAAAGGATCATGCATGTTTGCCACCTGATCGGCGAGAAAAAATGAGCATAGAAATATAAAGAGTCTGCTGTGGTGCTCTAGTTTTTTTTTAGAGCCAATTTTTATAGAGAGCCTCTAAATCCTGCTATTTAGAGATTCACTTTACAGAGTCTCTTGGAGAAACTCTTAAGTGGAAATCGAGTAAAAAACCATACAACTAGCGAGAGGGTATCACTCATCTCAACAACTTCGATATCATCGGTGCAACGATTGACAACTAAAAAGCAAGATATTTAGAAAAATTAAAACTTACATGATATAGGCATTCTTCCGAGCTTCTCATAGGCGGAGCAAGCTAGGTGCCCATGTGGTCCATGTACCACCCTAAAATTTAGTTCAAGGTTAAATTATAGTAGATGAACTCATTCTATGATATGTTTGGCGACCGCAATGGACCTCGCCCACCCTCCCGACTCGCCCCCAGCCCCCAATGATGCTAGCGGCGCACCTCCGTCGATCTACCTCCCTGCTGCACACAAGCCCCTTCCAAGCCTAGATCCAAGCTCCCCGCTTCCTGATCTATCGATCCATGGGGATGGGGCTGCCACCACGATGCTCCTTAGCGTGTCCACCGGGGCGGAAGGGCTGCCACCACGATGCTCCTTAGCGTGTCCACCGGGTCGACTTCCGCCCCCATCCGCCTCAGCCCACTGGCAGCCACTCCGGTGCTGCCGGCCACCTTTGACTCCCCGGCTCCGGCGGTCATCCCCAGCGTCGCTGCCTCCACCGGGCCGCTGGCAGCCACTCTGGCGCCGCCGGCCACCTTTGACGCCCCGGCTCCGGCGGCCATCCCCAGCTTTGTTGCCCCCACCAGGCCCAAATCCGTCGCCGCCCTGCCTGTGCCTGCCACAGATGGAAGGATTGAGGATGAGACGTTGGTCATCGTTGAGGACGTCCCGGAAGACGATGACAAGGAGGAGGATGCCGCGCGTTCGAGCAGGTCCTCGCTGTCCTCCCTCTCCGCGCTTGCCCCCCTTCTTCCCCGCCCGTCGGTCAGCTGGCAGGAGCAAGTTCCAACATTGGGAGGAAGACCCTGGTGCAGGCAGCTCTGACGACGAAGCCACACGCTCATCGTACCTAGACGCCGCTCGCAAGGCTCTCCAGGCCATGCCTCCACCATCGGCTGGGCCTCCGGACTCGGCACAGAGCAGCCACCGCCGCGGAGGGAACCCTTCCAGTGCCTGCAAGGGGGAAGTGGTGTCGTCGACGCAGGACTAGTGTGCCTGACGGCTGTGGGACTCCACCGCTGAACGCCGCGCGAGTGCACGTGATGCATCGCTTCAGCCTCAAGACCAACTCCTTCGTTGGTGGGAGTCAGCCAGCTGTCTCGCCTGAGGAGTTCCGGGCGCACCTTGTCTCGACGTACGAGGTGTCGGAGGGCGCGACTAGCGTCTGTGCCTGGCTCGGGGGCAACTTCACATGCGAGCGTCGGCTGGACGGCCGCCCTAGCTCGTCGTGCGAAGGAGTTGGTCTTGAGGCTGAAGCGAACCTAGTGTTGTGTGGAGCCGCCCGAGGCAATTGCCACCCACAGTCGACTCGATGCTAGACCCAATATTGGTTGAAGTGGCAATCCAAGTTCCGCCACCAAACCGTCGCTCCGCTTCAGAAACAGACCATGTGGGGACATGGCCACCATCGTGGTCGACAATCCTAACGATGTCCAGCCGGTCTTGACTTCGCCCAGGGAAATGGAGATGATGGGCGCGCCGAGGGACTCCTCGAGCGATGATGACGCGGGTAGGCCTACGTCGTCGGGGCATGTACCACCTATGCTTCACGAAACGATGGAGGCGTGGCTTTGCCTTCTGCTGCAGACTCCCCTCATCTGCGGGCCGCCTGGGCTGCGTAGGCCCAGGACGCTGGTCTCCGTTCGGTCGCTCTGGCGTAGTGAACGCCTTGCAGCGAAGCCATGCGAGGCAGACTCCACCAAGTAGGCTCAGTGCGTGCTCATGCAGAGCTGGGAGTCGTAGCAAGCTCGCCCAACATCAACTCTGAGACGGTGCGCAAGTACAAATCTACCTTCCAGGCACCGTTATCGGCCTCCATGCAGGAGGCGTTGCAGCTTCTTTTCGGTGGGGATTTTGACCCGTTGGCCATGAACTTGGATATGGTCGGGATGGATGAGGTTTGAGGTGCATCCTTGTCTTAGTCGCAAAATTGTATCTTGTATATTCACAACCACGTGCGAGATGTGTGAGAGGTGTGGGCTGTGAGTTTCGGTAATATTTGGATTATTGTAATTTAACAGTTTTGTAACAAAACTTTCTACTTCTGCTTAATGAAAAAAATGTCAAGGTACAATCTCGAAAAAATATATAGTAGATAAACTCTTTAAAATCATGAATATTGCATATGGACCATTCTATAATCTATTTTTACATCTAAGATGGACTGCCCTCGCTCTAGATCCTACCTACGCCACTGGAGCTTCTCCTCATGTAGACGTACGTGTGGTCGCATTTAAGGCTAGTTCTTCGACGTTTCTCTGAATCTTCAAAGGAGAAGCATTTCCTTGTCAAGTAGCTCAGATGCTTAACCTTTTTTATGGTCGTCGTCTTGCCATTTCGCCATCAAATAGCTTAACCACCACTAAGATGCAAGGACTTATTTGGCAGGATTTTTATTGAGATTTCTCTATCGGTTTAATTAAAAACTCTACCGAACATATATATTTAGGAACGGCTTGCAAAGCCAAACCTAATGAAACAGAAGCTATTTTCGTCTAAAGCTGAAGCCGTAAAAACATAACTTTCCCTGACGACTTCTCCTTTTTAGAGAAGCCGAGACCATACTAAACGAGGTGCAAATCTAGATGCTAACAATACGGGAAGAATAGACACACAACGTTCGAGAACAAAATAAAAATTGCTCAAATTAACAGTAGCATATAACGAACTACCATGTCTGGTAAACTAGCTAGCGATGATCCGGCCGGTTTTCGGATCCTTGTGAAACAAATTCACTGGTTGAAATTATTACAGGGAAAAAGGAGGAAGAAATATCTCACCTGAAAGTTGTATTTCAATGGTAAAAAATCTGGCGCAAGTCCCTATCAGGTGGTCAAAACGAACAAGGCAACTTCGTCAAGTCTCTGTGAACGGGCTGGAGCGTGCCAGGGAGACGAATTAGCTTGGCAAGTGGCAACGTTGCTCCGGCGATGCCGACACGACACAATTAAGGGAGAAGAATAAACGTCGTCGTTTAATTTGTTGCGTTTGTTTGTCCACGGATTTATTGTTCTTTTCTGCACCATACATGCATACAGTCGCGTGTACGGCGCATTTGCAGGACCAGTTAGTCGTTATCGAGATGTTGTCGTGGTTTAATTACAGTCGTTATCGACTACTAGTTACTAATGTAAGTATGTAACTGGTTGTTTTTTATACCTGTACAACACTTTGTTAACCACTCCTGAATAGAGTGGCCACGCTTTTGTATTCCTATTTACAGTAAATAAAATATTATACGAAAACAAAACATAACCAAACAAGGGTTTAGTGATTTTGGTAGTTGAGTGATAATATAATCAATGGGATAAAGAATGTTTGCTAATTGCTAGTATACAAGGTGTTTAGTCTTAAAGATGCAAGAGATGGACTTGAGATAGGCTATGATGAAGATCAAAGAATCACCCACCTCAAATATAGAACATGTGTATATATGTTGAACACCTTAGAATACATGCAAAGCACGTGAGACATCAAAAGAAATTCAAGCCATTGAAGTATGAACAAAGAGATAAATGAATTGGTTTTGCCTCATGATTTTTGGATCTTCTCAAATTAACCACGCGAGACATCACTATGCACCTTTTCTTGCAATTGAAACTAAACCAAAATCAAATCATGAGGAACTAGTTTTTCTTTAAGAAGAAAATAAGCATCTAAATTCGAGCTAAGGAAAACTTGAACATGAATAGTTAGGATACGCAACAGCCGACCTCTCACTACAACCAGCTGGCCGTTCACATTCTTTTCCATAGCATTGACATACAAACCAAATACTTTACACTCAAATCCACTGCATAACTAAAATATTGAGCATTTTCACATTCATTACTAGACTCACGAAACTTTTTCAATCAGTGCTGAATATACCTTTGCACCAGGAAATGTTATGACACAACTTGGGATAGAACCACGAAAATATCTCCTCTGCATTATTTATATTGGTTGATCACGAGAGGTCTCACATTGACAACAGTAACTACAGATCATGCATAAAAGTGTGATCCATGTCACAGTGGATCTGCAGGGAAGGAAATATACTTAACTTAGAAACCATGTGAAAAAGTATTGTTCTAGCAGAAAAACCGTGTTATAAATGAATAGCAACTGTTGTTGAGAAAAAATGTGGCAACTAGAGAAAGTTTGTTAGATGTGCTGAAACTGAATACATTGATGATGAGGCAATATCTGGTACAAAGCCTATGGAGAAATATGAAAGCTTGGAATAATTCAGATGAAAAGAAATACAAGGAGTCAAACTTTTGTTAATCAATAAACAACAATCATACTAATAAATGAAGCCCCAAATAGATCTATAAATAAATGATAAAAAATGAATTTCATGCAAATCGATCTCTTGGTGGACAAGTACACACATGTTTGATCTACTAAAATTCAAAAAAGAATAAATGAAAATGGTATAATTGATTTAGTTCTGCAAAATCTACTTTATGTGCCATGATAATAAGTTTGAAGTTGGTGCTGGCGACGCACATGGTATTGTAATGAGTATCCTTTTCAGAAAGCTCTATTATATGCTAAGTATCCTTTGAATGCTCTTATCTACTTGGTTTTGCAGCTGCCTTTCTCTATATGACATAAATTGGGGAGAAATTTCTTTTTTTTCCTTTTCTTCTTACTGCAATTAATGTTTATGAGATTACAAATGTAACATGTGGCTCTAGAAACAGTTGCCACTTGCAGGTAAGCATAAAAATGATACGGTATTTACTAAACAAGGACCACTTTGCAGGCTGGGACTACAAAAAAGATAATATCCTCATCTAGAACAAATGATAATTAACCCCCTCCCCAAACCAAATAAGTGCAATTTTAGCGTTCAAAATTAGTACCGCTTGTACCAGCAAGTATAGGTCCCACTTCTAAGCACGTGCATGAAGGGATTGATTTCAGTTTCGAAAGCGTGGTAACTAAATCTACTATGATTAATGAGGGTCATTTGGTCTCATTTCGCTCTCAACAATAATTTGTCTTATAATGGTTAGACTTGCACTTTTTTTTGACAAAGGGTGTACATGGTTTTAAAGAGCAAACTAAAGCCAAATAACACAGACTGATCAAAACAAAAACTAACAACACATCAGGATAGGGTTTTACTTGCCTTCTGTTGTTGAGTAGACATTTGGGATATGATCTAGCTTTGCCTTCCAAAAATTGCTTGAAAAAATGGCGTGCATATCAATGCAATATGCCTCTTTCAGGCATGTAAGAAACTCTACTCCAATCGGGGCATCCCGCAGCTTCGGGAGGTTATCAATGTAAAGATATTCGAGCCTGACCAAAGCTCCCTCATGAAAGCATATTTCATTGACATGTGGCAAATCCTTCAATAGAAAATTTTTCAGGTTTTGGAACCAACCAGAACTGAAATGTAGTTGCTTCCCAGTGTATGCTCTAGTGAGATCTAAGTAAGTTAATTTTGACAATTTAGAGAGCCGTGACAACTGGTTATCTGTGAGCTGACAGTACTTCAGACTTATTAGATGAAGTGCATCACCATGATTTAAGAAAAAAGGAGATTCAAATGTTCCCTCTGAAAAACGCCCATACAAATCAAGCACTTCAAGAGAATTTGGAAATGTCAAATTGTCCAGGTAGAGCAGCTCATCTTCGTTGCTGGCCCTTATTTCTAATCTTGATAGATGGTCCATTCTTGATAAAGAGTTGCACAGTTCCACACAGTGGCTACTCTTTACATCAGAAATACTAAAGACCCGAAGCTGGGATAAATTTCCAAGATTTTCAATAAAAACTTCAGTTGCTCGGATTTCATTCAAAGATTGTAATTCCTTCAAATTCCACAAGCCCTCAAATGGCTCCATAGATTCCCAATTATTGAAACTTCTGTATGTGAGATCTATCAATTTAAAAAACAGAAGGTGACGCAATTTCTTGAGTTTTGACAAGCCTTGAGGGAACTTCGAAAATTGTGTACACTCAAGACTCAATGTCTGTAAATTTTGAAGTTTTGTAATGCATGTTGGAAGTTCCTCCATATTTGTATTATTCAGACAAAGAAACTTAAGGTTAAACAGCTCCCCAACTGAATCAGGAACATTTTTGATAGGCGAGTCTGACAAGTCTAACACCACAAGGTACATTAATTTGGACAATATAGAAGAATACCAAGAAGATAATGCCATGCTGGTATCAAAAGTTATGAAGGCGCGAAGCCTAGCTGAACATATGTTTGATGGTTGGATGCCATTGTAGCACTGGAGCACAGACACACGACGCGAATCCACATCCTTCTTAGCCCCATGATTTTGGCTATAATTTGTACTGAAACTCTCTTTTCTAGATTGGAAAATAGCTAGTTCACGAACAAGATCATGCATGCGAAGACATTTTATCCTAGCAAAACTGTTCCGTGATGCAACTTCAAGCATGCTTCGTTGGACAAGTTTATCCACATATTGATCAGCAACATCTTCTAAGTTGTTTGCCCCTTGTGATTGGATAAACCCTTCAGCGATCCACATCCAAGTCAATTTCTTTCTACGTATCAGATAATCTTCTGGAAACATGGCACAATAAAGGAAACAATTCTTCAAATAATTTGGTAGGTACTTATAGCTAAGATTCAGAATTTTCACCACATGATTCAGGTTCTCATTGCTGTGTAACTCCCAAATAAGCTGATTGTAAAAGAGCTTCCACTCTTTAACACTCCTCCTTTTCAGGGACAATATACTTCCTACCGCCACAAGGGCTAACGGCAAACCATCACATTTCTCCACTACGTCTTTACCGCACTGTTGTAGGTCTGGAGGGCAGATATTATTTTCATTCGGAAATGCCTTCCTACAAAATAGAATCCATGCAGCACAGTCATCTAGAGGCTCTACTTTGATCCTACAACCATCGTCCCCAGCCACTGAAGCAACTTCCTCAATTCTTGTGGTGATTATCACTCTGCTTCCCAGTCCATTATCCACAAGAACTCCTCCATTGATGAGCCTAGAAACAACCTCAGCAGTCCAGACATCATCTAATACGATCAAGTACCGTTTTTTATGCAGAAAATGTTTCAGTTCCTCTATTAGTTTGCCAATACTTACCGCATCAAATTCTTTTCTGTCTTTCTGGAGGAGATCGCTCATCATGTTTCTCCAAATATCTTCCATATATTTTTGTGATACAGAAACCCATGCATGACAATCAAAGTTGGATGCTTCATTTTTGTACACATAGTTGACAAGAGTACTTTTTCCTATGCCTCCCATACCCCAGACTGTAATGGTTCGCCGTGATTGATCATTAAAGTGCAAAGAACTTATCAAGGTTTGCCTATTTTTATCTGTTCCTACAAGCTCCTCGTCTTTTATTGAGTAATCATGTCTAGGAAGATACAATTCCTGTTCAGTTTCGTATACTGTTGAAGGAATATAAATCCCAGAGACTAATGGTTTTGTCCAACGATCTCTGCTTTCAGAAAGTTGCTTAAGCTCTTGAATTATTCTCTTAGTTTTATCAGCAATTGCTTCTAGTGAAAACAGATATTGAGGTTTCTTCACAGTTTTCTTGATGTAATCCCACCATGATCCTTTTTTGTTGTGAGTCCCAACTACATAGAGAAATTGATCCACAATGTCTTCCATATCATATGCCAATCTTCGGACTTGCCCTATCCAAGTTTCTAAGACCTCGTCTGTCATATTGATTTTCTTAAGAAACTCTTTAATAAGCTCAAGCTCATTCATAATAAATTTCATGTCATCTGGGAGTTCTCTTATTGACCGTGATTTCTTCAGAAGCAAAGGATTAGCGAACCTTAGGGTCTCTTCTGCCAGAGCTATGCCAATCTTATCCATCACAAAAAGAATAGCAATCTCTGCCATTATTTCTCCTAACTTCAGTATTTCAGCAAAACATAATGGAAACAGTCAACACCAGATCTAGGTAAGTGAATACAATTTCAGAAAAATAGTAAATTTGTAGTAGTGTGCAGGAAATAATGCAAAGAATATGTTAAGCGAGGCAAGGTAGGTCTATCTTAGTGGAGAAGTAATAATTAGATATAGGTAATGTTTTTATCGTTTTAGCCCCTTCTCTTTTATATATTAGAAGGAAAAAGTTTATATAACCCCATAGCGTTTGCATGGTCATCTAATTAACCCACGGACCTATAAAGCTGGATATTATGCACATTAAACTTTGTAAAACTAGAGGAAGACACCCCCCCACACACACACCCCAATGCGCTTGGATGTTGGAATAGCCTAGTTTCCCCAGAGGGTTTCAACTATAGGACCTTACAGCCCAATGTCACGTTGATGGTCCGACAGAACATCTCAAATGGTCCGTGGGAACGTCAACAACACCTATGTGTTTGCACTTTGAACACCTATATTGTATACTATTAGCCCATATGTTATGCATCAATATTGTACCTGTTTGAGCATGGCATCTACATAATGTTAACTTCATTGTACTCATGCTCATCATGCATCTATATGTGAAGAACCCCATGAGGAAGAAACTTCGTTCGATGAAACCCCCGAGACAGAAGTCGAACCACCACCCCAGAAACCCAAGGCAAGTTCCTAAGCATCTCTTTGTTTTTATGAACTGCACAATGTGACTAAATATTAAGTAAATGCATTCTAAGTTACAATATGACTAGTTACCCATGCTACCAAATTGAGCTTAATGCCTTGTGATTGATCCTTGTACCTTGTACCATGTTTGTTTACTTTTGTTTATCGTGTAATCCATGCTTAGTTTGCTTAGATGGTAGAAGTCCTGAAGGTGATGGGTTTCTCACCTCTAGTGCGTGTAGGACTTGTTTGTCCACTAAGCAGCACATGAGATATGGAACAAAGTCTAAAACTTGACCAACATGATGAGAATTGGATTGAGGACCAACGAGGGGTTCGGCCATGGAAAGATGGGATATGTCTTGGATGGTGTAGCTTGTTGGGCCGATAAAGGACCATATTTCTCTGGTAGTAATACATGAACACCCTTGTACAAACCACTTATCATATATGGGTGTGGCAAGCCTAGTACTTTGTTGCAACATGCTTTCCCGTGGATTCAGTGCGAGGTGTAGCGCGGTATAGCTGGAACCAGCCAAATACCTCAGTTCATGCTCAAACCGTTCATGTACATCCTTGGTCGAACTTGGGAAAGGTTGTAGCACTGAGTTACCTCTTATGTACTGACGGGTCATTATGAGCGGTATCCTTTGTCTTTGGTGGGGTTAATGTGTACCCCTCCGCAAAGTTCAAACTATCATTATGTTCTATGCTTCTAGATATGTACTAGTGATGAGAAAGGACTCGTGGAATATCAAGCTCCATCTTAGCTAATTGCTTCATATCTATCAACCATGCTATGCTTAGGTAGTTGATAAGATCACTTTCCTTTATGCACAATCAACTGCATTCCTTGCTACAAACCTAAATTGCATAATTCATTATTACTATATGGGTAAGTCCTAATGAGTACAATCGTGTACTCACCCTCCTATTGTTAAGTTTTTTGCGGGTATGATAGCCCCCGCGTACGGCTTCTTTTACGCCCCTGAGTCCTCGAAGGGCCATCAGGAGTGGTAGGTGATTGCCTTGTGTAGCGTAGGTTCATGGATCTAGCACGCCCATGAACGTGTGTCGAAAGCTTATGCTGTTTTCTTAAAGGACTCTGCTAAGTACTCTAAATGTTCACTGTGATGACTAAGAGTTTGGAATGATGTGTTGTAAACTTAAACTACTTCTTTTAAATGTGATGTGAACTTGCAGTGAGTTGTGATGATGTGAATCTCCACTATAATGATCCTGGATGAAGGTCAAACATTAGTACATTATATGGCTATACCGTGAAGACCAATTGAGTTGATTCATCTAACTAATGGTAGTCAATGGAAGACTATCTAGTTAGGTTATTGACCTAAGAGGGTGATCCTAACACACTAGATCACCCTTAGCCCGAGTGTAACAACACCTCTGGCCATGAGGATCCTCACTCAGATGCTGAAGCCATGCCTTTGCCAGGATGTGCTAGCACCAGTGTTGCTGCCACTACATCATGAGACACCAAAATCTCACACCTTTGCTGGGCCATAGGCACTTGCTCTGCAATTATGGGTGTGGGCATAGGGGTTGGTGAACCAATACTGGCAGCGTGGTTCCACCTCCTAGGGTGCTTGAGGTGGTCATGGTTCATGATGAGGAGATTGATGGGGGAGGCTGGGAAGTTGGCGCAACATATCCCACTGCCTATCACAATAACATCCACCTCTATCCTCTCTACTGCCCTAGTGGACCGTAGACCCCCAATGCAACAATGGCACAGTTCTAGCCCTCAGGGAATGCAGGGTCGGTAGGGCACTTGTCTGTAGCCATCGCGATTTGGGTGTCACACAACCATGCATTGTTGGAGGGGTGGCGGTTGTAGAGCACGCATGAGGACATGGAGAAGGGGCAGCAGGGTTGTCTCCATGTCGGAGTCATAGAAGCAGAGTGGGAGGACATCCACCAAGGTGAAGGCGAGATGATGAAAGTATCAAGAGATGATGGTGTTAAGGCCAACCGAGCTAACACGCAGGCCAAAGTGCCATGGTGTCGAAGCTAGCCTGTGTGGAGTGCCAATTAAGCAAAATCGCATACCAACACTGCCTCAGGGGTCCTTTGTGTGCTTTTACAAAGTTTAATTTGCTAAGTACCTAGTTTTATAGAGTTCATACCACTATCTCCATGTTAACCCTTTTACTTGAAGTGAGGATGAAAGTGTTAGTGGGATGGTGGTGGTGTGTGGTTAACTTAGCATGTAGAGTGGATATGAGTTCATTGAACTATGGGGCATCACAAATATTATCAGAGCTGATTTTCATGAACACGACATGTGGGTTAGGGGCATAGACATGCATGGGGCACATGGCATATATGTAGGCCCTATTGGATGCAAGTCATGGCACATGTGTCGATATTGGAAGCACGACCATGTGTGCCAATAGGTAACATTCTTGGTCATCATTTGCATAGTTGTGGGTGTGTTGGACCGACGAGGACATCAGTCCCTTTGAGAAGGTGTATGTGACATACTGCCCAGTTTGGATTCAACCCATAGAGGCCCATGTGTATGTGTGATATCATATTGTAGGGGATTTAGTTCGACCTTGATTGTTGAGGGTGAAATTCGATGTCATAAATGTTTGTGACATCTAAAATCAATGCCATAGTGTTATGACATGAACACCTAAAGGTCACAAGTTGTAGTTTAATACATCTTTTGATTTTGACATTTCATTTTTGTCAACTTGGTGTCACTAATGATGACATATTTTCCTGGTATTATCACTTATATCAAATGTCAAAAGATGACACATTTCTTGTAGTGGTGGGTTAGACCAACATATAAGATTTCTAGAGACCATACCACCATCCTCAAACTACACCAGAATGTAAATTCCATGAGGGTCGAAAAACCGCCAAGTAAAATATGAAAATCGCTAAGAAAACATTTCTTGACGGGTGACCATCAAGCAAAGGCTACCAATTATAGAGAGCAAGGAAAATTCAATTTCCTTGTCAGTTCAGCCAACTCACAATCTTAGGCCTCATACTTCCTTACCACTGTGCCTCAAAGTGACTTATGACTAAGTGGTTGATACATTCCTTTAGTATTCACTCTAGTGAATATGGTAATGCATATTTGAGACCCTAAATAAATTCAAAAGAACAAAGTTTGAATGGAAAAGTTTTAGATCTCTTTGAGTACTACAACTTTGGTTTAGGTTATTTCTCCATCTGAGGTCATTTGAAAATTCAAAAAATATTAATTTCAAAATAGTGTTTTTTGGCAGTTTACAACAACACTCTAGAAAATGGTTGTTTTCCTTGGTGGTTAATGGTAACGGTCAAGGAGAATTGCACATTTCCTTGGAGGCCAAGTGGAACAACCAAGGATACAAATTACCTTGGCGGTTTACTACAACCACCAAGGAAATGATTATTCCTTAGTGGCTGGATTTCGACACCCAAGGAAATTCTGGGGTGCCTAGGAATTTTTGGTTTTCTCATAGTGTCGGATTAATCCTTTTACGTGAAGTGGGCACGAAAGCGTATGTCGCTTGGTGGTAGTGTGTGGCTCACTCAATGTGTGGGTGGATCTAATAAGCTATTTTGACTTTAGGGCATTGCAGGTGTGTGCTGATGGTTTTCTCTGGTTGCTCTTGGGATTTTACGAGGAGCCTAGCACAGAGAAGAAAAGATTGTCATGGAAGGCGCTGCGCACACTTAATGCAGCGAGACAACGTCCATGGCTCTATCGTGGTGATTTCAACAAGATTTTGCTAGAGTGTGGAAAGGATGGGGGCCTCCAAGGGCATAGGTGTGCATGGATTGTTTCAAGGAGGTGCTGGAAGATTGTGATTTGGTGGATCTTGGGTTTGAAGGGGACCCATACACTTGGCGGAATAATAGTCACTCATGTGATGGCTACATTCGTGAAAGGCTCGACCGAGCAGTGGCATGTGGGGAGTAGACAGCAAGGTTCAATCTCTACCAAGTAAGGAATGGGGAGCCAAGGCATTCTGATCATCCCGATTATTGTTGATCCGGAGGCACTGGTACAGGAGCATGGCCGGCGGGCAAAACCATACTTCCATTTTGAGGTAGGCTGGGTAGAGGAGGATCAATGCGCGCCTATTATGGATAATGCATGGAGAAAGGAGGTAGATGGGGCAAAGGTTGGGGAAGCGATTCGATGTGTGGCGCAGGAGCTAGATGATTGGAGTACCAATGTGCTTGGAGATTTAGAAAAGTGCATAAAGAAGGTGAGAAAGGCGTTGGAGGAATGTAGAAGGAGGGATATTAGTCGGGAGCCAATGGTGAGTAGAGAGGAGATTCTGAAATACAAACTCTCAAAATTAGAAGATCAAAAGAACCTTTACTGGAGGCAGCGGGCAAAGGTTCATTGGTTAAGGAATGGTGACCGTAATACATGGTTCTTTCGTGGTGTAGAAGGAGATGTAGGATAGACAGGCTAGTGACAGAAAATGGAAGTGTTGTGGAGCAGCAAAGGGACATCTTGTCTCTTGTCTCTAGCTATTACAACAACCTCTTTACATCCTCTGCAGGGAACGAATGAAGAACTACTTCAGAGCATCCATGCCAAGGTTTCCCATTAAATGAACAGAGTACTGCTGAAACCTTTCTCAGAGGATGAAATAAAGGCGGGGCTGGACGCCATCGGTGATCTCAAGGCACCGGGTGCTGATGGTATGACTTCTCTCTTTTACAAGAAACATTGGGAGATAGTTGGTGCCGATATTGTCAGGGAGGTGATGCAGTTCTTGAATGGAGGTGAGATGCCGGATGCATGGAATGAGATTGTGGTGGTCCTGATCCCAAAAACTCAGAAACCAAAGAGACTCAAAGATATGCGACCCATCAGTCTTTGTAATGTGATATACAAGATTGTGTCCAAGGTATTATCCAACTGGCTGAAAATTATATTACCTGAGATTATATCCCAGAATCAAAGTGCTTTTGTCCCGTGTAGACTTATTACAGACAATATTTTGATTGCCAATGAGTTGACTCATTATCTGTAGAATAAACGAAGTGGGAAAGATGGTTTTGCTGCACCCAAGTTGGACATGAGCAAAGCATATGATCGTGTTGAGTGGGATTTTCTAGCAAGGATGATGAGAGAAAGCTGGGGTTCCATCAGAGATGGATTTCACTAATCATGAAGTGCGTGTCCACTATTTCATATCGGATGAGGGTGAATGGTGAGTTAACAGAAGAAATCACTCCAACTCGTGGACTACAACAGGGGGATCCCCTATCCCCATACTTATTCTTAATATGTGCTGAAGGGTTTTCCTCTTTACTAAATTCTGCAGAAGAACAAAGAAGAATACAGGGGGTTTTGATCTAGATGTGATAGTGTTGCGGATGATTCACTACTTCTTCTCAAGGTAAACCAAGAGAATGCAGATCATCTCAAATATGTGCTGCAATTATATGAGGAGTGCTCGAGTCAGATCATAAATAAAGAGAAACCTTCAGTCCTTTTTAGCAAGAATCGTGGTGACTCAACCAAGGAAGAGTTTCTGGCAGCTCTGGACTTGTCACATGAGGCAAAGAGTGACAAATATCTCGGCCTACCAGTGTATATGGGTCAATCAAAGGCAAAAATGTTCACATGCCTAAAGGATATGGTGTGGAAGCGAATCCAAGTGTGGAAAAAAAAGTTGCTATCCAGGGCGGGGAAGGAAACATTGATAAAAGCAGTTGCCTAAGCCATTCCAAGTTTTGCCATGTGTTGTTTGATGTGACTAAGACTCTATGTGATGATATTAGCTCAATGATCTGCAAATATTGGTGGGCGCAACAAGATAATGAAAGGAAGATGCATTGGTTATCATGGCAAACGTTGGCTAGCAGAAAAGATAACGGGGGCTCGACTACATAGACCTATACCTTTTTAACTTGGCTATGTTAGTGAGGCAGGTCTGGAGGCTGGTGCAAAACCCAGAGTCGCTATGTGCATAGCTCTTGAAGGCAAAGTATTGGCCAAGTGGTGGTATCATGGAAACAAACGAGGGGCCGTGGATCTCATATACCTAGCGCAGTCTTATATGAGGACTTAGAGCGATCGAGAAGGGAATGATTTAGCGAGTAGGATATGGGGAACAAATTCGGATATGGGAGGACCCATGGATACCGGTGGGTATAACTAGAAGAAGACCTCGAACGCCAAGAGGTTCAGTACTCTTATCCAAAGTCTCTGAACTCATTGATCCACTGACGGGCATGTAGGACTCTGAGCTGGTCCGGGATATATTTTGGGAAGAGGATGTGGTAAATATTCTTTGCTATTCCTACTCGTCCTGCCTGTGAAGATATGGTGGCATGGCACTTTGATCCAAAAGGAATATTTAGTGTCAAATATGCCTGTCATGTGTTGGAAGACAACCAAAAACTTAATCGCCGTTCTCAACGGGGTGAAAGCTCTAGCGCTAGTGGTGGCAGTAATGCTGATGAGGTGTGGCAAAGATTTGGAAGTTGAAGTGGCCACAAAAGCTCAAGCAGTTCTTATGGAGAGTGGGACATAATAGTTTTTTTTTGACAATAGTGGGACATAACAGTTCAGTGATGAAGTCCAATATCAAAAGGCGAGGGATTGATCTAGATACAAGGTGTCCGGTCTGCTAGCGCCTTGATGAAGATGAAGGCCATTGTTTCCTTAAATGCAAGGCCGTGCAAGCATGCTGGAGGGGTCTGCAGATAGAAGATGTTAGGTTACAGCTGCTAGAGGCCCACTCGGCAATCGATTTTGTGAGAGCAATGTTGAATCTGAAGATATATGTTTCATGACGGTTGGATTACTGTGGAAGACGTGGGATGCAAGGAATAAATCGAATGCGGAAGAAAGAACGTCGTCAAGCCACGAGGTGTGTGGAGCAGTGTTGTGCACAGTAACAGAGATACAGAAAGGAGACGAGAAAGGGACGCAGCAACAGGCCCATGCAGCAGTGCGGCAGCAGAGATGGGAGCCGCTGGGGGAGGAGCGCCTAAAAATAAATGCTGGCGCAGGGGCGGATCCACAGGGGGGGCTTGGGGGCTTCAGCCCCCCTACAGCCACCGGATCACTGGAGCCCCAGCCCCCCCTAATTTTTCTGCCATGGATGTTGCTTTGAGGAGGGGCTGAAGCTCGCCCAAGGTTGAAGACGACCCCTCAATCCGCGATATTGGGCCAGCTATCTCACTCGGCTCTCTCTTAGTTCGCAATTGGGCTTCAAAAGTTAGAAAAAGCCCACTCTGGTCCAGTCCGTCCAATTGACTGACGCCGCTAGCTTCGTCTACGACTCCACGACTATATCGGTGCCCGTTCCAACGGACGAAGCATCTGCGGAGCCACCCTATAGAGTGGTGCCGTGGCAACGGCACGCAATGCAAGCTACAGCAGGCACGGTGCCTTCGCAACACGAGCGTGCGGCAAGCAGTAGCTTCGAGTCTGCGACCTGTTGGAGGCGCTAGGGTGCAGCCAAGGCCGGCGGCAAGCCGCCCGGTGGCACATACCTCTATACCTGAAGGCAGGGGCGAACTGCGGCCTGATCGTGTGCTTGGCTGGTTGCGAAACTGCCTCCGGCGGCCAACAGCCGGAAGCGCGATGGAGGAGGAGCGCTGGTGGCATGGGCAGTGGACCACGAGGTGTTTGATGAAATGCGTCACCGGTGAGGATTTCATGAGCATCTATTTCTATTTTACTATATAACAATTCACTAAAATGCGTCTTTAGTTCAAGATGGATGTCGTTTATCTACACGCGGACTATTGAAAAGAACTAATAAATTATCTGAACAGATTAAGATAGGCACTTATAATTTTGTATGCATTCGAGCAGGGGTTGGCAGCTAAGATGGATATCATATTGATGACAAAATCGCCTAGAAAAAGTAATATTACATTTATAAATGCCATAGTAATTTGAAACAGAAGGGATATACTATGTAGACTCAGTAATTTCTACACTATATATAGGACCTATTCTAGCTCGGTACTAATTTGAGCACAATGTTTGGATTGCTTCGAAGTCGATCTTTTTATTGCATATATGCACATGTGGATGATAGTTGCTACTGTAGAAAATCGTGTGGACTACTTTATGACATATAGATTTTTATAGGTGGCATAGCTTCGTACTTTTCGTCGTGTGAACTTAAGCCCCCCCCCTAAACGTTCATCCTGGATCTGCCACTGTGCTGACGGGGCCTTCAATCTTGAAACCTCAACAAGAGCATGCGGCTTCATTATCAGAAATAGCAGTGGTGAACCAATGATGGCGGGAGCAGCTAAAGTAAGGCATGTACGTGATGCTATAATGGCCGAAACCTTGGCCTACAAATTTGCACTGGAAGCACCAGAAGGGCAAGGTTTGAGGTGGAGACAGATAGCGCCTTGTTGAGAGAGGCGCTGATCACAAACTCCCGAGACCTAGCCCCAGAGGGTGTCTTGTTCAAAGGTATACAGGAGCTAGCTCCTCACCGATCATTTTATATGTAATAGTATTCAAAATGTTCCACACTCTTGTAATTCTGTAGCGCATGAGATTGCGAAGTTGGGTAGAGTTGGGACCCGGGACAATTGTTTGGTTGACCCCCTCCCAGAGTTTGTAAATACTCTAGTTGCTCACGATTTAGCTGAGCACTTGGTTATAAATTCAGGGCCATAAGAGCCTGTTAAGATAAAAAAAAAATTGTATATGAGCCTTCAGGCACCAAATCTCGGCACCAGCATAACCACACACCAGCTCTCAGCCGCCATGGACTGCCACACCTGCACCGAACCACCTCCAGCCAACTCCGGCGCGAATTGCGGGACGAATGCCGCCACTACCGCTCTTCCTCCCGTCACCTGCTCTCAGCTGCTGCCATTGCCGTGAGTGCAAGCCTTGCTTCTCCTTGCTTGCCCGCCTCCTCCCACCGCTGCTGCTGCTGTCACACCGCGGCGGCCTGTTGGTCGTCCCCGGCCCTCCGCCACGATAGTCACGTCCTGATCCCGCCCAAGCCGGCGCGCGATGGAGATGGTCGGTGCGGCGCTCAGGATCGAGAAGGCCAGCACCTAGTCCATGGGAGAGATGAACAGCCAAACGGAATTGATAATCAAATTGGAAGGACCATTGCTATCCTTACTTTTATTGATTCTGTGGCTTTATAAACCCAACAAATTGACTGCTCGGGTCCTCACGCTTTAATGATGTAATCATTCAGCACTGGTGAAGGAGCTCATGGGTCGTGCGCCGGCAAAGAAAATTCTAGGAAGGAGAATAGGTGCCGGTGGGTACAACACTGGGAAGCAGAAGAGGCGAAGCAATCATTGCTGTATCAACGAAGATGGAGACAAACACGCTAGGCCCCAGCTAGTGACGTGGCTTCATGAGATCGTAGCAAAATCTTCTAGTAGGGATCTCCTAGTAGATTCAACAACAATCTTGTCGGAGAGTTTCAAGTTTCCCAAAAAGTTCTAAGATTACTACGCAGGTGGTCAAAGTCCCTTTGTATTAGAGTCCTTGGAGGAGTTTAATAACGTCTCCTCCATGCTACACTTGATGTTTAATGTTTTGTACCCCCCTCTTTTTTAAATTATAAGTTGCTTTGACCTTTTTTTTAGCCTCAACTCTTCAAGTACAAGCTGCTGAACTCATGCACTAACTCACACCACCACACACACAAACTCACACACCCACACCCTAGTGCACAAGCTAGACCTACACTTATATGAAGAGACTTGCACGTGGCTGAGAGGTATCCGAAGTCATTGAGGCTTCACACATGACGGGCACGTTATCCTGACCATTGCGGCGCATCCACGTGTGAGGCAACTGAAATATTTAGGGAATTACTGTTCCCCGGTGGGAAATCACGTTTCGAGCTGGTCTCGAACACGCGATCGGTGGCTTCCACACCCGGAAGGCTCACCAACTGAGCTACGGCTCGGTCCCTGCTTTGACTTTTTTTGATATATAGATTTTGTTATATATCTAGACATACATAGCAAAACTGATGTACCAAAAAAAAGTCAAAACGACTTATCATTTAAAATGGAGGGAGTAATATGCATTGTTCTGACATTATTTTGTTGCTATATGTGTGAGTTGACCTCTTGAGCATACATATAGTAAGCATTTGGTTTTCTACTTAAAACTAGGCGCAAAATAAAAGGAATACAAGCAAGAAAATATTACCAGTTTGTTTCTTTCAAATAAAGATTCCCAGATATTCCTTCATCATGAGTGAACTTTGGGATTCATCAATTGCATTGCATGGCAAGCTGCTTCCTGCATTAAATTGGTTGCATCATGTCTCCGATATAGGCAGGGAAATAAAAACAACTTACAAAGCTAATGAGGTAAGAGGGAATTATTCCACCTTTAAAGGCCTGGTACTACTGGCATCTCATCGTAGTAGTAAAGTTCTGGCCTGATGAAATGATGATAAGAGGGTATATAGAAGGGCTCTCCAAACGTGCAGACGCCGGTTGAACGATGTGTGTAACCTAAGCACCAACAAGATCAAAACTTGTGCAGACTGGACTCCCAATAGGTTGGTTCCAGCTCTTGTTCAAGTATTGGCCATAAGTAGTCGTCCAACAACTCCATGATGCCGTCATTGTACCCGTATGATGATTTTATTTACTGTATTAGTAACTGTAAAAGCTTGCATATGCAACCGGTAGGTAGCACCTTGCGTGAGGTTATTGCTAAGAACGACATTACAAAAATGACTATTGTGTATTTGCGTTGCCACTGTAGAAGATTTCATTCTGATACGATTGAGCAAAGTCATAATTTCCAAAAATCCTCAATCATCACCACGCGCTTCTCCCTCTTTCTTATAAGTCAAAACTCTAGAGCATTACGTACACCATGTACTACTTTTCTACGCTCTGGGTTTCTTATGATTAAAATTGGTCGTCTGAGGGGAAAAACTGCACAAGAACTATACAAGTAAATGATCTGACTGAGTCTAACAGCACAATGCATGAAATCAGACTTCGGTAGCACCTGCGTGAAGAATAGGCTAATAAGACCGTTGTTTTGTTTGTTTTCATGGACTTTCGTGAGTAGATATGCTTCTTTGTACTTACTCTCTACTAAAAATTATTGTTTCAACTTGTCAGTATACGTACTTACTTTGTACAAGTTTCCATAACCATTACGTCATGTTTGACGACAATGAGTTTAACTTCTATACGGAAGTGCTCATGAAGTGCTTAGCTGACAATCTATAATTGCATTTTTTTTAGACCAAACAGGATAACTTTACATTAACAGTGGTCTGTGATTCAATTTTGTTTTTTCATTGAAAATAGATAGATGGAGCTACTGGTTGCTTGTGGTGTCGTAGTTTTTCATTATTCCCAAACTGCCAATCCCGATTCTTATGACCTGTTTAGTTCATTTGTGTGCTATGAAAACAGTTGTCATGAGCTATGCATTATAGAAAAGGTATAAGCTGTGTGGTTAAAACAACTATAATACTGATACCTATCCCCTCTCTCTATCTTTTGAAATAGCTGTGAAATCTCTCACTATTTTCACACATTTGAAGAAGCGGAAAAGCTAAAAGCAGGGTCTACGGTGTCACAAAAATTATACTATGCGAAAGCAACAGCTTCTGAAAAAGGAGCTTCGACTTTCACCCATTTAGTTATATTCTTTCTTTTTTTACAGTAGAAACAATTTCTAGAAGTTGAACCAAACACATAGCCTGAACAAACTAAAACATGTGCAAATTCTTCTGTGATTTACGTCAACGACATTATAGGGTCAGTACTTGATTGCCTAGAGCATTTGGAAGTGTTCACTAGATCGAAGTTATTGTGGGTGCAGCTACAGCTGCTCCTATTGTTGCTATAATACTACGCAGAAGGAAATAGCAGCTTTAGAGCATCTCTAGCGGTTCCCCAATACCACTACTTATCCCCATAAATTTGTTATATGTTGGAGTCGATGAATGTTTTTTCTTACTCCAGCAGTCTCCAATACTTCTTCCTATTTTTAGTGGCCATCAATATCTCCCTCATCCCAGTTGCATCTCCCCCAATAAGTTGGGACACCCACCCCAATTGTCAGGTTGTTCTTCCACGTCGCCGTCAAGGGTCATCCTGACTCAACCACCTCACCTCGGATAGAAAAAGATTGAAGAGAGAGGAGAGAGAGAGTAAATAAGAGAGGCGATGGAGGGGGAGCGACCGAAGAGAAACTCCGCGGCGGCGCCGCGGGGGGCATATGGCACAGTGTGGAACCATGCATCGGCGCATTGCCGAACCAAAGCATCAACTCGGATGCCGAGCGCATAAGGACCCACCTCTTCCCATTCCGTCGAGTCCACGACTGTGACGACCCCAATGGCGCCGCCAGGTAAGCTACCGTCAAGCTGCTCCCGCTCCCACTCTTGTGGTGACTAGGGTGTGCGGCGATGACGCTGCTGACGAATGCCCCAACCAAATGCTGGTGAGCCGTGACCGGCCCTTCCTATGCCCCGGCATCAGAGCCCACATGGCTTCTTCGCCGGTCGTCGTCGGTGCCATGGCGGCACTCATGTTTTTGGATCGATTGAAGAGTTTAATGGTGCTTTTCTTTTAGTGGTAAGCGAAAAGACTGTCGGACAAAACTATTCTAGTAAGCGAAAAGACTGTCGACACAACTATTCTAGTGAGCACGAACCAAAATCAGAACAAAGCAATAGCATGAGATGTCCTCCATACTTGGCTTCATGGGAACATTTACCAACACAACTATTAAGTGGCGGACCAGAAAAAATTTTTAGCTAGGGCGAACTTGGGATGGAAGCTCCATCAAAAGAGAGAAAAAAAGAAGCATAGATATATTGCAATCATGCAAATTATTGCAAAGCAAACAATAGTTTTAAGATAATACCTTTAACATGAAGAATAAATATTATTCTCGCATAAAATCAATTATAAAAATTAATTGATCAACCTGAAAATTTATAAAAATCAATTAGTGAGTGATTGATGAATATAACAATAGCTTGAGCATTGATGAATATAACAAGAGGAATGCCGGCAATGGCAAGTGAAGCGGCGCCGGCCTCTTTCCCTTCTCCCTATTGGGAGCCGCCCCTGCCAATCGTGCAACAGCGTGGGCCTCTTTCCCTTCTCCCAATAGGGAGCCGCCCCTGCCAATCGTGCAACAACGTGGCTAGTGCCCGGACATCCGAATGCTAGCCCCGTCCGGACGCTCGTGCCTGCCCTGCCTGATGCGCATGTTGCTGCCGCCTGCTACACACGTCCGCATGCGCTTGCTGATGCTGCATGCACAGTGCACCTACCTTGCTTGTTGCACATGTTGTTGCTGCACGCGCCCGCATGCTCACAATTTTTTAGCGGGAAGCGAACGCGCATGGCCCCAATCGCCAGTGATGCATGGTCACCGAAATGCAGGAGCTGTAACCGGCCATTGTCGTGGACCCCAGCTCTAGTACTCTGCATGTGCCAGCTGCACGCGCAAGCATGTGCCTACTGCTGCTAGTGCGCCTACGCATGCCATGCTACTATGCATGCATGCAGGACCGCTTCCGCCTGCGCTTTTTCTCGTGCCTGCTAATGAAAACATTTGCAACATGAAACACTTGCTACAACATACGTCTAAAACACCTAAAATATTTGGAACATACACTTGCAACATATGTATATATCCACTGCAATATATATAACATCTAGATCAGGACCATACCTACAATTTGGAGGACCCTGAACAAAGCGCGTGATGTGGCCCAAATTCGAGAAGTAAACAGAGATTCCTGCGCAACAAATCTATCAATAGTACCCCTTTGAGTTTGAGCTGCAACTTATTACACTTTTCATGGCCAGAATTATACCTCCTATTTCTAGAAGACATGGTGAAGATCAATGAAATAAACAAATTTCCTCTCCAATTCCATGATTATAATGTGAATTTTCAGAATATCTAATCGATTAATCTGCTATCCCAGATACACCGATAGACAATTGGGATAAAAGTCGTATGCGTACCATAGTAGGCGGGGGTGCAGTTCTGGACTGTTGGCGTCTATGTGCCGCAGAAGCTTAGCGCAGCCCTAGCAGCGGCACGACAACCTGCTCTGCGGCAGGTGAAAATGAAACTTCACAGGCCAATTCTCGGTAGGAAAAAGTTCATATTACCTCTCTCAACTTTTGCGAAAGTCTGTATTTCCTCCTTGAACTCTGAAACCGGGTAAACCACCTCCCTGAACTTTTAAAATCGTTCATTTTACCTCCCTGGTCGGTTATAAGTGATTTTCAAAGACGGTTTTGTCTTTTTCTTTTTTATTTATTTTGACTGAATCTTTAAAAAATCATAAAATAGAAAATCCAATTTTGTTGGACTCCATATGAGTAGATCTACATAGTGAACATATAATATGGTATACTTTAGTACAATTTTTTTTGCTGTAGCTTTAGATCTATGCTTTTCTGTAATTAATTCATAGCTGTAGTTTTTTTAGTCCAACTGTGGTAAAATTTTTACGGTGGGCTAACTATTGCATGCTTGAACTATAGTAAAAATTTCATACTCATTGGATCATGTAAATTTCAAGCATCCAATAGTTAGTCCACCATAAAAATTTCACCACAATTGGACCAAAGAAACTGCAGCTACGAATTAATTACAGAAAAGCATAGATCTAAAGCTATAGCAAAAAAATTATATAAAAGCATACCATATTATATGTTCACTATATAGATCTACTCATGTGGAGTCCAACAAAATTAAATTTTTTATTTTATAATTTTCTGTGATTTACTACGATTTTTTTAAATATTCAGCTGAAATAAATAAAAAAAGAATAAGACAAAATCGCCTTTAAAAATCACTTATTACTAGTCAGGAGGTAAAATGAACGGTTTTAAAAGTTCAAGGAGATGTTTTAACCCGTTTTAGAGTTCAAGAGGAAAAATAGACTTTCGCAAAAGTTGAAGAAAGTAATGTGGACTTTTTCCTTCTCGATATGCAGGGGAAGTAGGTGGAGTAAAGGACCCAAGCAGATGGTGGGCGTGGCGGATGGCCATAGGCCTTACTTTGGGCCAATACTCCAACGAGTGATTGCTGGCTTGGCAATCATCTTATTTTTTCTATTCAAGGATTAACTATTGATAATAATACTTAGTGTAAATTTGGAGGCCCTATAATTTTAAAGGCCCTGAACGGTTGCCCCACTTGTTTATGTTAATGAACAGGCCTAATCTAGATAAAACACTTGCAACATATTTCTAAAATAGCTGAAACATTTAAAACATACACTTATAATATACGTGTACACCCTCTGTAACATATGCAACTTTCAGATAAAACACTTACAACTTGCAACAAGAAAACACTTGCTGCAACATAAGACTGAAACAGATGAAACATTTAGAACATAGTCTTGCAACATATGTGTGAAACATATGCAACATCCAGATATAAAACGCTTGCAAACATACGTCTGAAACAAATGAAACATTTTGAATAAACTCTTACAACATTCCAAAATTTCCGATCTATTTTTGCAATATCCATATATGAAGCATTTGCAATATACCTCAGAAACATCTAAAACACTCGAAACATACGCTTTCAACGTGTGCTTGGGAGAATTGAGGCCCGTCGGCGTGTGGAGTTCACGGAAGCAGCGGCCCGACGACGCGTATAGGCTGCGGGCCGGTGATGACAAGGAGGCAGTGCCCGCACAATTGGGAGAGGGAGCTAGATCCGCCGGGGAGCCACGGGTGCCAGGCCTGTCGCGTTGGTCCGCCCGTGACTGGGGCCATCGGCGCTGTTGCGCTGCCGTGTCGAGGGCAGCTTGGGCGTCTGCGTCGTGGCCTGCTCGTGCTGAGGCCATGCCGAGACCAAGAAAGCGGAGGCAGAGAGTCATGAGAGAGAGGAGCGATGACTAATATTTTTTAAGGTACGCATACAGATGTTACATACAGACGTGGGCAGGACAGACTTCCTCAGCCTATCATTATTGATCGGGCAACCCGCAAGCAGGTGCTGCCGCACTGGCTGGCTGTCCTCGGCCGCTTCCTGTCCGTGGCCCGCCTCCGCATGTACTCCGTTTGTGGCTCCGGCTGCTACTGACGCAGGGCCGGCGTTGCAGCCATCTGCCACTGCCCAGGCACCGATGTAACCTCCGACAGAGCCAATCTGAGGAAAGCTGAGAGTAGGTCAATTGAGTGGGAGGTGTGGTCATATACTTAACCATCTAAGTTTAACTGAATTTGGATGCCTATTTTTTAATAAAAAAATCATCTAGTTTCTATTTCTCTTGGGTTGGATCTTGTTTTTGGCAAGCGCTGAACCAACCACTGACTTGGCGACTCCTGGTACGAGGAACGGAAACCGTCGCTGCCGACCAGTCAGACGCGTTCCTCGTGCCGACCCCACTTGCGGCCGCGCCTACATATTGGCCCTGTTCGGCAGGCTGTTTTTTTGGCTTATAAGCCGGCTGTGGCTGATTTGCTGTGAGAGAAAAACACTGTTCCACGGCTGATAAGCTCAGCCGAACAGGGGGATTATTTTTTCCAACCCACGGTACCGTGGCCCAAGAAGAGCATGCGCCTGAGTACCCATGCGGAGACGCGGTCCACCTAGAGAGATGCTTAGAGCATCTCCACCGGTTCCCAATAAAACTCTCCCAATAACTTAGTATTGGGGTAGCCCAATATTTACTTTTTAGGTTATTGGGGGAGATGTTTTTGCAGTTCCCCAATATCTCATCCCCAATATGTGATTTTGACCCATATTGCAAATTCTGGACCATGTTGGAGCAAATTGACCCATGGATATTCTTCACGTCAAAATAAGTTGTTGATGTCTTGTTTGTCGCATACTTAAGACCAAAGATCGAAAATGCAATAACAGTTTGTTCAACAATAAGAAAATAAAATTAAACATACTCACACAAGGATATATCATAAACAAGATATAAAGAGAGATGTCATGGCATTGTTTCCAAGTGCAGAATCACCAATGGATGTGTTTGCGCCAAAAGAACAGAGGATTGGAGGATTGGGGGAGGTTGCAAGTGCCCCTTTATTTGAGGGGAGATGGGTGTTTTTTTGGTGGCCACCAAAAATTGGGGGAGGTATTGGGGCACTGTTGGAGCATGAAAATTGATCTATCTCCCCCAATAATTCTATTTTATGGGGATGAGGGGTTGTATTGGGGATTTGTTGGAGATGCTCTTAAGGCAGTAGATTAGTTTCTTTTTCCTATTTCTTTTCGGTGGTCTTTTTATTTATTCTTTTTGTTTCTTGTTTCTATTTTTCATTTGTTTTTAATTTTCTGTTTTCCTTTTCTTTTTTTACTTTCCTTTCATTCATTCATTTTCCTTTTCTCTTTTCTTTTTTTGGTCTTTTGTCATTCTTTTTATTTTCTTTATTCTTTTACTATTTTTATTTTACACTATTAATTTGCATCTTTAGATCCCTTTTATTTTAATGTTTCCTTTTTTCTTTCTTTTGTTCTATTTGTTTCTTTTCTATTTTATTTTTTGTTTATGTAGATTCTTTTCATTTTGTTTTCATATTCTATTTTTATTTTATTCTTATTTTTTTTAAAATTATTTTTATGTTCGTACATGCATGGTCGAGTAGTATATATGCGGCCTTTTATATTTACCATTCCTTATTTAAGTTTTTCATTTTAATTTTTTAATTACTTCACTAATTTTATTTTTTAAATTATATATGTGATGTGCAATTACTATACATATGATGTTCTATGCTATATTTTTTGTAATCTACGTGTAGTATACATGTCATGTTTTAGGATATACATGTGATTTTCATTAATTTTTCGCTTCCTTATTTTAGTTATTCATTTATTTTTTCTATGTATTTAACCTTTGTTATTCATGTTTTTATTTACATTTTTATTTGTTATATATATGATGTTCTTTTCTATTTTTTTCTCTATTAGATTTTTCTTTTTGTTATTTCTATTTTCGTATATGTTTTATTGTGATATTCATAGTATATATGTGATGTTATATCATGTATTTTGAGGTGTTCATATAGAATATATGTGATATTCTATGATGTATGTTATGATGTTCTCGTAATATATATGTGATGTTCTATGATGCGTGTTATGATGCTCTCGTAATATACATGTGATGATCTATGATGAATCTTGTGATGTTCACGTAATATTATGGATGAAAACTGTATGGATATTTTCCGACCATATTCGAGACCGAATCCGTTTAGATAGGTTAAGATTTGTCCGTATCTAAGTTCGGATATTCAATATCCGAGACCGTATCCGTATCCGAATACTCAAATCGCATGTTTATGATATCGATATCCAATCGTATCCTATCTGGCAAAGTTGACACTATCCGTATTCGAATTCGAATCCGGACAGATATATGAAAACGAATATAATATCAGTGATATCCATACGTATCCGATCCGTTTTCATCCCTACGTAGTATGCATGTGATGTTCAATGATGTATACATGAGTTTTTCCTTTGTCTTTTTTCTTAATTTGTTTCCCCGTTACTTAGCTTTTTTCATGTTTAATGAAATTTCCTGTGGTATATTTTAGTATAGAATAGATATAGAATATTATTCTTGTGATGATTGCACACTTTTTTATTAGACTTTAAATGGTTTGATATATTTAATAACAAAACTATTTCACACCTAACACAAACATGTACATGGTCCGATGGTGGAGAGTAACACTTGTGAAACAACAGATCCTGTGTTTGAATACTGCCATTGATTCTTTTTGCTTTTATTTCTCTTTTATATTTATACTAGATATATGCTCGTGTGTTGCGCTGTGGGCCATAATTTTTTTTGGACTGAATCTCATTACTCGGACGCAGACGAGTGAGCTCTGAGGATTTCGTGTTAGACGTGGACACGTGGATCCGGTCTTCGTATTTGAACCGGGTCAGATGCGAACGCGTGAGCTACAAGTGAAGGATGATTCATGTCGAACATGGATACTTGAGCAGGATTAAGATTTAGTATCACCGGCTAGATGATTACTTGGAATCTTTTTATGTGTAGAGGTAGAGATACGCATTTACGTGCTTCTAGCCGAGCTGCGCCTGAAGCGTGGGGGCGCGAACGACATAATAATTAGGAGAAAGTCCACTTTAGGTCCCTCAACTTTCACGAAAGTCTACTTTAGGTCCCTGAACTTCAAAACCGGGCAAAACACATCCCTCAACTTTTAAAACTATTCATATTACGTCCCTGAGTGGTTTTGGACGGCGGGTTTGCTACAGTAACGATAGTTTGCTAGAGTGACTGCGGTTTTGTCTTTTTCTCTTTTATTTATTTCGGCTGAATCTATGAAAAATCATAGTAAATCACAAAAAATTATAAAATAAAAAAATCTAATTTTGTTGGACTCCACATGAGTAGATCTACACAGTAAATATATAATATGGTATGTTTTAGTACAAAGTTTTTGCTTTATTTATTTCGGTTGAATCTTTAAAAAATCATAGTAAATCACAGAAAAATCATAAAATAAAAAAATCTATTTTTTTGGACTCCACATGAGTAGGTCTATACAGTGAACATATAATATAGTATGTTTTAGTCCAATAAAATAATTATAGAAGCTGCAGCTATGAACTATTTCAATTAATTACAGAAAAACATAGATCTAAAGCTACAGTAAAAACTTTGTACTAAAACATGCCATATTATATGTTCATTGTGTAGACCTACTCATGTGGATTCCAATAAAATTAGATTTTTTATTTTATGATTTTTTTTGTGATTTACTATGATTTTTCAAAGATTCAGCCAAAATAAATAAAGCAAAAACTTTGTACTAAAGCATACCATATTATATAATCACTGTGTAGATTTACTCATGTGGAGTCCAACAAAATTAGATTGTTTATTTTATGATTTTTCTGTGATTTACTATGATTTTTCAAAGATTAAGCCGAAATAAATAAATAAAAAGACAAAACCACATTCACGGTAGCAAACCATAGTTACTGTAGTAAAATCGCCGTTCAAAACCGCTTAGGAACGTAATATGAACGGTTTAAAAGTTGAGGGATGTATTTTGCACTGTTTTAGAGTTTAGAGAGCTAAAGTATATTTCTACGAAAGTTAAGAGACGAGTAGACATTTTCCTTAATAATTATTTGGGTGGTCGGCGCATAGGTGCCCCCATGGGAGGAAAAGGAATGGGGCGGCGACGGCTTCCGTGCTTGTGCACCTCGCCGCATGGGCTTTGGCCTCTGAGCGGCATGAGCGCCTTTGCTGTTGGGCTGTGGCCCAATAAGAAAATCCTAGCTAATAGCCTGCGTATCGGCCTTTCCTTTGTTGACTGCTCGGCTCCAGCGCCGTCGCGGCTACTTTGCTGGCCATGAAGTCATGGAGTCATGGAGACGAGGACGGTGAGGGATTGAGGGGAAAAAAGAAGGGGGCACTCTGAATCTCGACGACGGCCGGTACCTGGGGCGGCCGCCGCCCAGCTTGCCGATAGGGTGCGTCATCTAAACCTCAATATCTGTTCTTATTTATTTCGAGGCATGACTGTCCAGTCTCATGCTACAAATTATTGACGAGCCCTGTAGCCACCACATCTCTGATCAAGAAGCAAACTCCTATGCAATCTTTCCCTCCAACCAACTTTCGCCCCCTGTACAGGGAAATGACCGGTTCGTGCCAAGCGACCTTCTTTGCCATATTTAAAAAAAAAAACTCATCGACACCGAGCCAGCTATAAATTGAAAATGGCGGAAAACTAGTTCTATACCTAATCAAATGCTACATTAGGTCAAGCCAAAAAAAAACTAAATACCTTTTACCCATACGGTCATATCCGACTCAAGATTCACATTTTAGGACAAAATTTCAAGGGGTGTATATTTCCTTTAGGCAAAAGTTTAGCCCTGTCACATCAAATCTTTATTAGATACCAATTAGGAGTATTAAATATAGGCTAATTATTAAACTAATTATACAGATTGAGACTGACGAATCTATTAAGTCTAATTAGTCCATGATTTGACAATGTGGTGCTACATTAAACATTTGCAAATTATGAATTAATTAGGCTTAATATATTAATCTCACTAATTAGTCTACCGCTATGCAATTAGTTTTATAATGAGCTCATATTTAGTTCTCCTATAGTTAGCATCCCAACGTTTGATATGACACGAACTAAACTTTGGCCCTGGATCCAGACACAGCCAGCATTCATCTGACGGACATGTCAGCAGGATATGTTTCAAAAAATAAAAATACGGCCCATATCTGATTCATAAGTTGTTGCAAGTCAGCTCATTTGACACTCTAATTGGGCTAGGTTCTTTCGTATGGTTCGGACAGCATTGTTAGGTGCATGTACCAAGTTCAGCTGGATAGGTGATACATTCTCCTTAGTTGTATAGTTTTTTTTTTTTTGCCTGATTTCCACTCAAAAGACTGAGCCGGTATTTTTTTCTTCGTCTAATAAAATTCACGGTAAAGCTTTTACCGTTCCTTCGGAAAAAATCGGATCTGCTCGTGGTCATGGAGTCTTGTGTCCAAGTCCTAGAACCACGGGAAATCAGAGTCCCTGTTAGAGTGCATGGTTAGTACCAGACCCAGACGAATCTACTAACGATGAACGCGGAAGCATAACCGCCACAAAAGAAATTACGCAAACGAGAATGACACCAAGGCACAATGTTTTTTAATGAGGTTCGGTGATGTGCCTAATCCTCGGGGCAATGAGTACGGGCGCTCCTCCCCATAAAACAGCAGCTGCACCTGCATTCGAGCGATCTCGTGGCCTCGCCGCCACCCAAACCAGCCGCCAAGTTGTCTCTCGGTTACAATAGGGGTGCCCTCATATTTATGGCCCTCTAGGACAATTCAACTCCAACTCTATCATCGCCTCTAATACAACTTAAATTGCAGCGTAATCAAATTGTACACATATTCGACAAGGCGAGCAGAACTCACATATCATACTAGTCTTTTGGATTGAGTTAGGCTCAATACCTAAGCTCCAGTGGACCTAAACCTGAAAGGCATCGGCTCATGGGTATAGCGAGTCAGGCCGGATTTCGCTGCGCACTCTGGCTGCCCCGAAGGTCACTGACGCCAAAACACCACCATCGAGGCCTCGATTCTGGCTCTGCTTCATTAGCCGGTGGGCCCTCCCGGCGTCACGCACGCGCGTGTCCGTGCCTCTCCTGTCCGCCAACTGCCATCTGGGGCCCGCTGCAAGACGATGTGCTCACGCGAAGCAGCGGCAACGGCATCGGCGTTGACGGATGACGGGGAGTTGGCTCGCGGCAAAGTGGGCCAGCCTGCTGAGCAGCCGCAAGGCCTAGGTGCCAAACAGGCCGGCCAGGCAAGCTTTGGCCCAATGAATATTTTTTATAGACAAAAAAATCCATTTTATCTCTTTGAACTACTAGTAGTATAGTTTTCCACATTTGAACTCTAAAGCTAGACATCTTATCCATTGAACTCTTAAACCCGTTTAAATCACCCCTCTATTCTGTTTTGAAGTGGTTCTCAAGGCAACATTTTTTTAAAACGGTAAATACATGATAAGGTTACGAAAGTATCTCCAGGCTTCTAAACACTCTTAAAAGAATCATAGAGATAGATATTTCTAAAAAAAAGAATCAAGATAGATTAGGGAACGACCATTCCAAATAAAATATTTAGAGTTCCTAAAAATATGTCTAGAATGTTCCAAAAAAATGAAGTTTTAACTCTAGAAAAATGGGGGAAATGTACATAAAATCTAAAAAAATCCCAAAATATTATAATTAATATCTAAATGTGCTTTCCAAACTTTTCCAACAAAAAAATAATATGCAAACAACATGAATGCATTTAGCACTAATGTACGCTTTGTCAAAGTTTCCAAAACATGTTTACTTCGATTAGAATGTTTTCTAGATTTTTCTTGATATTTTTTCTCATTTTTCTGGAGCTAAATCTAGGCTCCAAATAGTAGGGCTTTTTTGGAACAAAGGAATGAAAAATGGAGGAAAGGAAAAAAGTACAGAAAAGAGGTAGGAGTGAAACGACAAAACTGAGGAATAGAAAAACGCAGGAAAGCATTGAAATAGTTGTTTGTAACACATGAATACAAAGTATAGGAACTAGAGTAACACATATTGATGCAAGACCCAAGGTCCATAGATTCAGTAGCTTTAAACTTATCTTATCAGATTTATGAATGTCATTTTGCCTTTATCATGTGGATCAAAAGCTTAATTAAGTTGTGCCTGATGGAAAAATATAAAATAAGGAGAACACAGGGACTTGTTTATTAATTTGCTAAATCCTTATCCGTCTGTGCCTCTAGCTCCCGTACCTGTTTATCTTCGTCCTTCCAATCGCCATTCTTTCTGGTCGCTTGCTAGGACAGGCCGATGCCCCAGCCACCGCGTGCCGCACTGCCACAGCGACGCCGCCCTACACGCCGCTGGGCGCTAGCTACGTGTTCTGCACATTTGTTCAAAGCGATGTAGGTGATGCCCATTCGTTCCAAGGTGGTTGTTTGTACTATTGCGAAGAGGAAAATTGTAGGGAAAAGATTAGTTTTAGTGCGCTAAGCATGAGCGCGAGCACCGTATGAAATTTTCCTTTGGCTCTAACCTTATTTTTTCTTTCCCCAAAAGTACAAGCTTCGTTGCCTTTCCTATGGAAAGGTTCATGCGGCTTCCTTCGTTCCAAACACGCGCAGACAATTTCTTTCCTCCAAAGCTTGATCCTTCACTTTTCCTCCATTTTTTCCTTCGTTTCAAACCGGGCCCTAGTAGAGTCTTGAAAAATAAAGGAATCGAAGATGATGGGATCTCACTTAATTTTGTTCGTCTCTCGAGTGTGGACCATATGCCAGCGTCTCCGAATCACGATGTCGCGTCCTTTTGCAGCTTTGCAAGCCACTGCACTGCACACACATGCTTCCACGCACGCTTACATATGGCATTATGGCCTGGTTTTGCTGTGGCGCGACCGTGCAAGCAAAGTGCTACATGCTCACACATTTGATTCAGGCAAGCTAGATTGTTCTTGTGAAAATACAGTACGTTTTCACTTAGGAAACCATGTATAGTTTTTTTTGCACGTATACACTGCATATAGAAACTACGTTTCCAATGGATAGTTTCTACAGACAATGGATAGTTTTTATAGAATAATCTTTTGCCTAATCACATATCTTCTCTCTTCCTCATCTACCTATCATATCTCTTCATGTCTTGTTTCTCGTGTAGACATGGTTTCTTATTAAGAAACAATTTCCTCCTCTCTCTTCTCAATAAATCACTTGCCACATTAGCAAAATACATAGGTGGTAGGATAATTAATGCACATAAAAACTATGATAGTTTCTGTATTGTGAGTGCCCTTACAAGGTTTCTTTTATCGACTTTTAGTTCTAAATGACTCGCATTTCCACACAGGCGTATATTATAGTAGTTCTCACATATACTTTATCAAGAATGGAAACAGAGCCCGAAGCACAAAAATAATCGTTCAGTAATATGTGCTTTTATTGCTCAATGTAGCTACATTTATAGTACATATAAATAGTGCCTATTTCATTGCCAACCTAAGAAACCAAGTACTGTGGACCTTATCTATACCTAATAATAAAGAGACAAATTTCTCTTCACCTTTTTTTTTGTCTGGCCATCCCTTAGCTAACTTTGTGAATGTGAAAACCCGTCTATAGCCCTTCTCTTTATATAACTAGGAATCCTAATCCAATTAGATCTCTCCGATTTCACGTGAATATGAATCTTAATTTAAATAGGAAAAATATAATAACATAGACAACTGGAATCTTAATCCAATTAGATCTCTCCAACTCCGAGTAACCAGAATAGGAATCTTAATCCAAATGCAAAAATATAAGAATAGAAATCCAATAAAGAGGAAAGAACCAGTATTCTGATTTTCAATTTATCTAATTCTATGTTTATGATTAAAGAGAAAGGTACGGTGATATATTTGCTTTAAACCTCTGCTTGGTCATATTTTCGTCCGTCTTCCATACGTGTTTCGATTTGGGCCGTCTTCTGGCCGTATTTGGATAGAACTCTATTTGCCAGCGCATCCGTACTCTATGTGGTAATTTAGTCAAGGTTGATCGAGGTGCACCTTCATTGAAGCGGCAGCCACCAGCAAGCTAACAGAATCGTCACGTACGTAGTTCCGCTTCGAAAAACACGCATGCGTGATGACTATATATGTATATATAATCAAAAAAGTAGAATTACGAAATTTTATAGGTCCACGAAAGAAGTCAACGAAACTCGATATTTAACTGAAAATGTATAGACAGTATGAAATTAAAATTATGATATATTTACAATTAATATGTTTGTGCTTTGTAATAGGAGAAAAATCTATCAAGATTACATTTTAAACTTTATATACATACTTAATAAGATATTGTCATATTATTTCCAATATTAGCTTATATATTATGGATGTTATAGTCATCTTAAAATAAACCATATCTTTAAAAGTTTATACAAAGGATAAAACACAAATAGGTAAGTATTATTCCGGTCCTCATTTTTCATCGATGTTTGATAGCTTTTACTCTCCCGTTGCAACGCACGGACATGTTTGCTAGTAAACTATATAATTCGTTTAAATAACCTTCTAAGGTGGTTTTGCCACCGTGGCATTTGAGCCCACTTGTAAGGGGTGACATATATATGGCATTTGGTCCTATCTGTCTGTCACTCGTCGCCCTCTCCCTCCATCTCCCTGTCGCCTGCCAGTCATCAACATTCAACCCAGATGGCCATAGTGTTGTTGCCACCTACAAAACCATTGCCCAAAGTGTAACCCCGCCCTCCAATCTCAGCGCAGTCGATCCAACCACATCGCTAGCATAGTCGCACCAAGGCCATCGACACCCTTAGATTTGCATCCGGCTTGCTGGTGCTCTCTGTGGTCTACTAGGGTGGCATCGGATAGAGAAGGATAGATGGGGATCTTGCAGACGTGCTCACATAGAGCACAACATCCGGATGTGAAGAGGACATCACATCGGTGTTTGCAATTTATGTGTGTCTCTAGTGGCCATGGTGCAAATCCAAGGGCACCAACGTGTTGAGTAAAGTCATGCGTGCGGAGGAATCACGCGGATGCAATAGATATGTCTCGGACGAGATTGAGACGGTGGCAACAATTACAAGAGTTGGTGAAGGCCGTGCCAATGGATATCTTGCTTCCTTGTGGCGCCACCCTCCTATTTCGGCATGCCAGGCCGAATAGAGGAGCGCCACCTACCACTGTGACAAGGGCGACGACCAAGAACGAAGGAGGGAGACCATGGTGCCTCGTAGCTTAGTCGGAATGAGGAGCGTGAGAAAGGGGACAACCGATGATGGTTGAAGGAGACTTGACGGGAGGACCCTGACGCCACATTGGCATTAGATGTCAGCTACATTGCCAAACGCCATGTGTCATTCTTGATATCCAAATACCACGGTGGCAAAACCACCTCAGGGGTTATCTACACGATGTTACACCATGTCAAAAGTAAAAAGTTAGAAGGTTGTATAGATTTTTTTTCTCTATATTATACTCCATGGAATCAGACATGTATTGAATTCAATTATACCGAGGCCAACAGCGTACTTATCACGTCTCTTGTCTCAACTCTAACTTTGCCCCTGTACTTACACTTGATCATCTGAAAAACAAACAGTTGTATAAGCCTTGGCACGTACGGCACGGATGACTGCTGGTAGCTGTCTTAACATATATACTGAGCGCACGTATATATATGTCCGATCTGGCTGTATATACTGGTATGCGCGTGCGTTAGATGCGTTTTCATCCCAAGATCTTGTCGCTACATGCATTCATGCATGCACGATCGATCGGTATCAGTATATATCACCTGCGTCATGAGTAGTAGATTCCAACAACTCATGTGTCCCTGTCGTCAATTCCCCGTTGGCTTTTGTTTGCTGGTGAAAAAGCCGGCCGTTTGGTTTCCGGCCGCCTCTCTCCTCTACATGTGAATGTCGTCTGCGTGGCCTTGGACATCATCACCTTGTCATCATCGCTCCTCTCCACTCCTAACTCACAGTTGGATCGGATATGTGTACGTTGTCCAAGTGATTCATATATATGGAGGTTGGAGGATCCTATGCCAATGATATATATTTTTCTACCAGTATATTGCCGTGCTTTATTGACAAAAAAGTCATATATATTAATTATATATATGGCCCTTTATTTAACTTCTTCATTCTTTAGTAAATGGTGGTCAAAACGGTCAAAAAAATGGTGACTAGCCCTCTTAAGGTTAGGTTTGTTTTGGGAAGTCAATTTTTACAAACTTTGATAAGCTCTCGTCGAATTTCTTCTAAAGAATGTATTCATGTTTTAGTACGCAAAAAATTGCATCAACATTCTAATTTCATCTAAGATTACACCGAATTTTCAACAGTTGACAGCACACTAATATGAAAGAATAGAGAAGGGATTTCGGTGGTAACAAAGAGCCAAGGGAAAACCAAGTTTGCGACCCTTTACTTGAAAGCTTTTACTGTGGAGTAGTCACATTATTATCATAATAATTCCTCTCTCCTTCTCTCGCAGAGCCAGTGAGAGTAGACGAAGCTAAAAAAAACTGAAGCCGATAGGTGCTCTACCAAAGGAGGTCAATATATTACTGTTGATCTACCACACCCTAGGATGACGTGTTCACTCTCGTTACTTGGCAACGGGCTCACCGTGGCAGCATATATAGGCACATGCCTACTTACTTTATATACAAGCAAAAAAAAAAAAGACAGGATCTGCCAGCCAATCCGAAAGCGGTAATAATACTTGTAGGTCGTCTGACCGCATCGGACGCTTATCCACCGTTCACCACTCCACCTTTCCTCTTTCTCCTCTCGCCTCGTGCTCCCCGCCGCTCCTTTGCTGTTCGCGCCATGCGCTCGCATGGCGCTGCTCCCGCGCGCCATCCCCGTGCGCCTCCCTCCCATGCTCACCCTCCACGCCACGCCGCCGCGAGCCGCCCCTCCCTTCCTCTCTCCGGCTCCCTCTCCCTCCCCCTGTTGTGACCCTCTGCGCCCTCCATGCCACTGGAGTGGGGGGTGAAGGCGGCAGCTTCTGGTGAGTCCGCGCGCCTCCCTCCCTCCCTGCTCTCTCTTCCTCACGCGCCGCGACCTCCATGTATCCGGAGGCGAGGACGACGGCGCGGCTCCGACGAGGTAGGTGGGGAGGGATCTGGATCTGACGGGCCCCTCCCTATTCCTCTGAATTTGGATCTGAGCCCTCCTCTTCTCCTCCACCTCCTCCTCCTCCCCCCTCTGGATGTAATGGTTAGGTGGTGGCTAGGGTTCCGGCGAGCCCTCGGGGGTCAGATCTTGTCGTTGTTGCAATGATTCTTTTTCAATATTGCAACAGATGATTTGGAATGTTGCAATGGTACTTTTTTTTGGTTGTTGCAACAGGCGTTTTCTAATGTTGCAGGAGTAGTTCTTGAGACATTGCAATAGCTTTTTTCGTTTGTTGCAGCAGTTTCCCCCCGATGTCGCAGTGGGTTTTGTTTGCAACAGGTGTTTTTCTGAAATGTTGCATTAGTAGTGCTTGAGATGTTGCAATAGCTTTTTCTTGTTGTTGCAGCAGATTCTCCCTGATGTTGCAGTGGATGTTTTTTAATGTTACAATAGACATTTTTTTGATGTTACAATTCATATTTTTGTTTGTTGCATTAGATGTTCTTTCGATGTTGCAATAGGTTTTTTCGTTTGTTGCAGCAGTTTTTTTTTCGTTTGTTGCATTAGAAGTTCTTTCGATGTTACAATAGCTTTTTTCCGTTGTTGCAGCTCGTGGGTGGGAGCTATGGGGGCGAGCTGGTGGTGGTGGGGGGGGGGGGGGGGGGGGGGGGGGGGGCGGAGGTGTTGGGGGTCGGCGAGGTTGGGGGTGGGGGATCTCGTGCGCATGGGGGGTGCCTTTCTTCTCCGTGCGGAGGCGGGGCGGGGTCGTGTTTCTTCTCCGTGCAGGGGCGGGGCGAAAGGCTTTCTTCTTTTTCCGTGAGGAGTGGGCTGAGGTTGCTCGGTGCGGCATCCGGACGCTAGCGCTCAGATCGAATGTCCGGACGCTAGGAGGATCGATCCGAAAGCCAACTCCCAACGGCACTCAGTACTCGCTAGCTAGAAGGAAAATATTCCTTGAGCTGCTTGCCTGCTGGCTGCTGCTCGTGCGCTCCTGCCTGTCGACGACAAAAGGGAACCGCAGCAGCACACTGTTCCTCTCTCTCGGCGCACGCACGGATCACGCGCCCATTGCCGTTGCCCTTTTGTTGTCTCCTGCTGCCAGGCTGCCAGCCACTCGGCTTGCTTTACCACTGCCATTGCGGCATTGCCTCGCCCCCTGCTCCGTCCTCGTGCTCGGCTTTGCCCTGCTGCAGCTTTGCTCCGTCACGCGCTGCTTTGTCTTCTCCTCGACGCCTCGCCCCGCCGTAAAAGCTCCCGCCTTTGCGCTGCCGCTGCGTTGCGCCCTCAGTACTCAGCCCACGGCGAAACAGTTCCGGCGCCGGGAGCGCGCTACGTCGCACCGCGTCGCGTTGCGCGGGAGGTGTTCGTCGAGAGGCGCGCGAGACATAGATGATGAAGGACCTGACCTGCTTCGGGGAGACCAGCGTCCAGGTCGCGGACGCGGCGTCGTCCTCCTCGTCCTCGGGCAACACGGGCGCCAGCGGCCGTGCCAAGGGCGGCGGCGGTTCCTCCGCGGCGCGGAGCCGGAGCCGGGTCACGTGCCTCTACCACGCGCGTCTCGCCGGACGGCCCTGCGCGGTCTCGGTCACGTGGACCCGGGGCGGCGGCGGCCTCGTGGGGCTGGGCCAGGCCGCCGCGCTCGGCGTCGTCGTCGCCGTCGACTGCGCGTCCGGGGACCGCCTGTGCCGGGCCGACGTCAGGCCGTGGCTCTTCTCCAAGCGCAGGGGCTCCAAGACCCTCGACGTCGCCTCCACCAACGGCAAGGTCGACGTGTTCTGGGACCTGTCCAGAGCCAGGTTCGGCGGCGCGGGGCCGGAGCCGCTGGAAGGGTTCTACGTCGCCGTGGTCTGCGGCCTCGAGATGGTGCTCCTGCTCGGCGACATGGCGAAGGAGGCGTACCGCAGGACTGGCGCCGGCGCCGGGCGACCGGACGTCGACGACGCGCTGCTAGTGGCCAGGAGGGAGCACGTCGTCGGCAGGAAGGTGTACTCCGCCAGGGCCCAATTCTGCCACGACGGCCCGTGCCACGACGTCGTGATAGAGTGCGACACCGCCGCCGGCGCCGGGGCCGAGGTGGTGGGCAGGGACCCGCCGTGTCTCGAGATCCGCGTCGACAGGAGGCCGGTCGTGCGGGTCAAGAGGCTGCCGTGGAAGTTCAGAGGCAACCAGACCATTCTGGTGGACGGGTTACCCGTGGAGGTGTTCTGGGACGTCCATGGCTGGCTCTTTGGATCGGTGACGGCCGACGCGGTGTTCATGTTCCAGACATGCCAAGCGGCGCCTGAGAAGTCCGTGCCGTGGGCGTACTCGCAGATATTCAGGGACAGGGAGCCTCAGTTGCAAGGACATGGTTTCTCCTTGATTATACATGCATGGAAGGTTGAGTAGGAGTGTATGCAGGATCGAATTGACTGCTACATAGATCAACTTCCAAGTGTTAGGAAGATCATTTATTAGTGAGTGTGTTGTGGATGTGGAAGTTAGGGAACTCTAAATATGTTCTGTTTTCCAGGCCTTTTGCTCCTCCTATATATAAGCTCTGTTGGATACTTTCCCAAGATTATACTGTGTGATGGTTTGTTAATTTTGTCGATCCCTTTTCCTCACTTGTCTTGTTGGTGGAGATTAGTCTCTCAGTGGTCAGTGCTCAAAGCTGTAACCATGTTAAGTTGTTAACACTTTGACACCAAGATGCTGTAATGAAAAGTGTTAACAACTTGGAGGTGCTAGCCTGTTTATATTTCAGTACACTGTTTTCAGGTCCAAATTCAAATTGGAGATGCTAGCCTGTTTATATTTTGGGGACAGTACTTATACTCTGTATTTTAAGACTGTTCCTCTGTATATAGCTACAGACTTCATTATTTTTATTTGCAGCAATAGTAATTTCCATTCTTCAGAGAAGTAGGGCACACCAAGGTTGTCAAGAAACACTAATCATTTTGCATGGGTTTTTTAATATTGCATTTCATCTTTTCACACTTTCATGTGTGCTTATGGCCATCAGTGGATCTGAATATGCCAACTCTTTGCAGGAGAAAGTCGAAATAAGGGTAAGTCCAATACTCCAATTGATTGGACCAGTTGCAAGACATTGAGTGGATACAGATCCAGTTGCTTGGTCTTCTAGAAGGTGATACTTGTGCCATGTGAATTTTTTCCTTCCGCACACAGTTTCACCGCTTTGTGGTTTCTTGGTTCTTTTTCTTTCTACTAATTCTCTACTCTGTTTGGCTATCCATTCAGACAGAAGGGTCTGATGAACGTACATCATGCTATTTAGTTGAAAAATGACAATAGATTTTTACTGCTGCACTAATTTGCCTCTGGCCATATTATTCCTATGGGAGTAGATAAGGTGTTGCCTCTGTATAACCAAAGATAAACTATTCTGACTTTCCCTTCCTGATAGGGTATTGTACTGTCCGTTTTTGTATCTATTATGCTTTTTTCCCCAGTGCATATGCTTTGCACGGTTGATGCATCACCGTCAAATGAAACATTCCAAAGATTTATATTTGGCTGTATATAAGCACTAGTTAGTTGATCTGGTCACTGGGTGACAGAACAGATGAAAAGATTTCAACATCTTTGGATGTGTATTAACTGCATTATAGGCTGAATAAAAAAAAGAAACTGCATTATAGGCCACAGTTCTTTGGATCTCAGATCTTCACAGGCGTAGCAAGAATTGAGCCTCTTGCTTGATCAAATTGACTACTGGAGTTTAAACTTCATTTTTTTACCCGTATTTTATATTCCATATCTGCTTGGTTAGAGTATCTACCTTGTTTGAGAGGATTGAGCTTCTTGCTTTATCAAATGGACTACTGGAGTCACCGAATTAATGTTGAAGTTGTTTGATTGAATTGTATCCTACATGCTCTTGGTTAGTGCACCTCAAATTTGATTTAAAACAGCCTTAATTCATATGCTAGAATCAAAGTTACCACTGCTAATATTGCCAGAGCACAGTCCTGCCACATAATCAGCTGCCTTAGGATGAATTTGATTAAAATATAATTGTTCGAATTTGATAAAAATATAGTTAGTCTGTTTGATGTCTCACTCTCACCAGCTTTTCGTTCATTTAACTAGACATCCTAGAATTCAGTTGGCTGATTATATTTAAAAGTTATGACCAAGTTCATGTTCAGGTCAATGAAGAAGCTCTGTTACTTTCTTGGATCCTGACATTTGAAACAGACATGTCAACTGATTGCAGTGATTGTCTAATGGTTGCCCTGGAACAGGATGCAATGTAAACAATGTTTTCATGTTGTCAGAAATAGTCTGAATGACAGAATTCTGTGTAGATCTTACTGTCGCAGTAATTGTTTCTAGACATCGTCTTCCAGATCAATGACTAGCATTTCTGCATATGAGAAAGATTGCTTCAATGCAGTTGCCATTCAGAATCTTGTCACTACTTACTAGCAAGTGGGTGAGATGACCATGAATCATTTTTACGATGTCTAGTATAAATAGCAAGGAGCAGTGAAACGAAACATACCTTCTAATATAGCTCAATTCTGTCCGCTTTTCTTGCAGAATTTGCACTTCTTCACAGGGGACATATCTCTTCAGTTATTGACTTACGATTGATGCAGATTTTGTAGGCTATCTTGCTCTTGAAAGGGTCTTGGACTGTGTGCTGTAATTTTGGCAACAGGGAAAGCTGAGGTCTCCAAGTGAGACATGGAACAGAACTGTGTGCTATGAAGATAATGAAGAAAAACTTTGGAACTATTGTAAATTATTTTGTAAACTGATATAGTTTGCTCCTAGCACAATAAAACATCCTAAAATTGCTAACATTTTTTTAATGAAAAGCTGATCCTGTTCACTGTTCGTTGCCTGTTGCCACCAGTTTGCTATGTAGAATGCTTGATTCAGTGTGCAAGTGTTTCTAGTTTCGTCTGATGATCTCTAAAACCATGTTCTCACTTATCAGGAGCAATATATCTCTTCAAGTTACACTCCAATTTCACTTTTTTGTTTCGATAAATAATTTTCTTTGCATCTGAGCCAGAAATTAGCTACTAAATTGTCAGCAATACACAAGAAGGAATGGTAGGACTGATGTCTGTCCTATAACTATATGTATTCCTCATTCATCAAATACAGTTTGCCAGTGCCAAATCAGCACTTCTGTTGATATTCATGTGCAGAAAAAATAACTAGTATTCAAACTAATAAATGGAATATCTTGATTTTGCTCCACGCCTCAACTTGTTTTCTTCTGTTTAGAACAACGTTGAAAGAAAATAACAATTGCAGTGGGCTTTTTCTTTTTCTTCTTTTGCTGTTACTAGTTGTGATGTCGCATCACTTTATTTTTGCAAGTCACACAAACTGCTGTTGGTGAAGTTGTTTCGTATGCCAGGATGGTGATGGAACACAAAACCTTTGAAATTTCTTACACTAGTCTGGACCAGACAGATGTGAACTGATGGTGCTGCTGGGGGGCTATCAATATTAAGCATCAACAGCATATAATAAGTGGCCAGTAAATTGTGCTCAAGAAGACCAGTGGCCAAGAACAAGAACTTCAATCGGTAAGGCTCGGGCTTACCTGATCAGTGATTATAATGAGTGAATCATGTGTGAATTGCATGTCGAGTAGTTTATGTTTCCACTCTATTACACGACATTCTAGAATAACAAGGAAACATAGAATAAAGATCCTCTGGTCCACATCTAGACCTTTCCCTTTTTTGATGGATGAATCTGTTCGAACCTTTTTACTGTTCTCCTCTGTTTTTGTTTTGTCACTACCCTATTGAACGAATATAAAAATCTCACAACCTTATATGTAAATGGTAACTCGGTAAAAGTAAACTATATACTCTGTTCCTCGATAAATCAACTCCTAGAGTTGTCTAAAGTCATATTTGACTAGATTTGTAGAGAATAGCACAAATATTTATGAAACAAAAAATAAGCACATTCTAAAAATATATTTTATTCTGTGTCTAATAACTAATTTGGTGTCATAAATCTTTGCACTCTTTTCTATAAATTCTGTCAATTTTTTTATTCAGGATAACTCTAAGAGTTAATTTATTCAGGGACGGAGTTAGTCTACGTGTAACTAGGGATGGCCATTCACTTGTCTGCATCTCATCAACACAACATTATGTTTTCTTTGCTATTACACAATATCCTTCTTTTTTGAACGAATTATTACACGATATTCTAGAAGAACAATCCAACAAAGGACAGAGACCCTTGCTGGTCAAATCAACCTGTTTGTTGTTCCCTCGGTTTCTGTTTGGTACTCTATATATTAGAACTTAGAAGCATATTAAACTTCAGCAGCCCAAAACATTGTGTGTTCTTGTCTAATCCTACATGCATGTATCTAATAACTCACCTTATATCGACAGAGTATATATACAAGTTGGGACGGCCATTCAGTTGTTTGTACCTCTTCAGCAAGCATTAAGAGCACCACCTCATGCATTCTTTTCTGCAGCTTGGAGAAGCTAATATGCAAGTCTTGGTCAAAGACTGTACGCATGTACATATACACACTGACAGGAGCAGCATACCGACAACACAATAGACAACATCTAAAAGGTATGTGCTACTTACTAGTCAGTGAGTGCAATATCTATTCAACAGGTTAATGATTACTTAAAACAAATTAGCGACTATTGATGTATATCAGTATTTAATTTCGTTATATGGCTTCTTTTTGTGCACTAGCTTAAATGCATAGTAGGTCCAAATCGGAAAATCAACCGGACCCAGCAAATCAGTATCCTGCTGCCTTATGCAAATATTAAAATCAAAAGCTATAACGACCATTAGTGTTTGTTCAAAGACATTCTTTGATTCTTTCCTTTAACAAAGGGGAGACCAAGATATGGCATAAAACACAAGGATGGCGGCAAAGGCTGACCAAACGGCACTCGGCTTCTTCAAAGTACAGAATTATAAAAGCTGATGAAGCCTGCAGAAGGTACATCCAACAGGAAAAATGAAATCCAGATACATACATATAGGACATATATAACCACATTCTGGTGTGGCACTACTACCTTACTTGCATTACTAGTATATATTCTTTTTGCGAAATCGCGGTTCCAATGCTGAAAGGGGGAGGGAGGAAAGCGAGGGGAGGGAGAGGGAGGTAGGAAGAAGAGTGAGGAGGGGAAAGGGACAAGATACCAGAATAAATTGCTGAGGACACCATGATTGGGCTGCAAGGAAGCACATTGTGTGGCCTGAGAACAGTGCAATAGACTTCACCCCTGCCCCGTGCCAAAAGCAACGCCCTGATGGCTACCTGCTCTCTACCCCGGCATCCTCCTGCTGCTGCCTATTTCCTTTCCTCCGGGTGTTTTGCATAGGAGCCCTGCACTGCAGCCACATTTGTTTGTCCTAGCTAGCTCGTTTTCCTCCCTCTCCGTGGGGATGGGGTGGCTCCACTCCCTCTTCTCCCCTCTCAGGAGGATGTGGGTGAGGGCGCATTCCGAGCGCCGCAACCGTAAGTAGTTCTAGTTCATCATCTCTCTCTCTCTCTCTCTGTCTGCCTCTGATCCTGATCATCGTATCATATCCTGCAAGCGCATCGGGCACTCGATCTTTGTTGTGATCTTGCTGCATTGCAACTTGAAACATCGTGTTCTTGCTGGCCTGCCTGCCTGCCTTGTTGTTGCTGAACATGCATATGCTTGCACAGTTTGATTTGCATTGATAGATTACTGGGGTGACTTTGCTTGGCAGGGAGGGGAATGCACATCCTGTACAAGGACGTGCAGTCGTGCCAGGATGAGGACGTGCACGTCCTCTGGTCCATCCTCATCGACTCGCACCGCCACCCGGCTGTCCTCAAGCTCAAGCTCTGAAGAAGCTCAGCAATGGCGTGTACGTATTTATGTGGGGGTGCAGTGTGAGAGAGCAGCAGCACTGCTAGCTCCCTTGCGTACGTACGTAGGCCTCCCATCCTATCCTTCAGTACTATATCTATGGTTTGTCTTTGATGAGGATACTACTCATTGGCCATTGCCGCCGCCTTCGCATTCCAAAACCGAAGAAAAAGAGGGTGAAAAACTCAGAGGTTGAAGAAGACGAGATAGGTTTCTATGCTTGTGTGTGATGTTTTTCCTTTGTTCTTCTTTTGCTTCTTTCTTTGAGGTTGAGATGTCACCTTTGTGTTGGGCTTGAAAAATGAGTGTGAGGTTGAGCTCTTTGTACATAGACACATACACTTGCTCAAGTGCCTTACCTTAAATTCTATCGTACTGTACAGTTGTGTGTACGTATTTGCATTGTGTGTATGTATGCGATGGAGGCTGCTGGTTGTTAGAGTGTATCTGTCCCTGCTTTTTTGTTACATTATTTTTTAAATTGCCCTGTCAATTTCTTGGTGCCCTGACGCGTCTATGGCGCTCGTTTTCTCACGCACGAATGGCTGCCAAGTGGTCGTGCTCATGTATTTTGGACTAGAATATATGCAGGTTTTAAGTTTATCGATCAATGCTTCTGTATAATCCAAGACAGTTTGGTTTGTATTTATTTATTTTATCACAAATTGCCAGGACAGAAACAAATATCTTTCAGCGGAAGCAGCCGGCTTGCCGACACTCGTATGTATAGCCGTATGTATTTATCGTGGAGCCAAAGGTATCCTGTGCACGGGTTATACTTTACATATGTAGCAGTTGTTGAGCAAGATTTTTTTTATATGTATGTATCTTTTGAAGCAAACATTATGTATTTGATGAATGATGATCACATATATTACCTTATCTACTAGTTATCTTGAAAGACTTCAGATTCAACTATACTTTCACCTACCTACCAAGATATTCTTTTTAAATGCTTATTTTATATGGTTCGTTCACTTTGCATCAGTAAAAAGGTTACACCTGGCCCCCACACCGGTGGGGCCCACTTGCACCATTCGTGTTACTTGCTTGACGAGTATCTCCTTTTTCAAAACGAATGCTTCCAGATTTGATTTAAGTTAAGCTATCCTAAATTTAAGTAAATGTATAACAAAACATTATCAACACTTATGATTCCAAATAGGTGCCTATAAAAATATATTTTATGATTAATAATCTAATAATATGTATTTGAAATTATAGATATTAGCATATTTTTATAAAAATTCAGTCCAACTAAAGACGATTTTTTTTCAAGGCAACTAAAGATGATTTGACTTAAATTAACACAATTATATTTTTTCTAGGACAGAGTATATGTTGTACAACAGTCCTAGAAAACGTCTTACGTTTTGGGCGCAATGTCTAATGTATAAATTCATCTTTTGGAGAGGGATATTTTTGGTCCTGTATGCAACAATCATAAATCTGCAAGTAGTAGGTACAGAACAGAATATAGTGTCTTCCTCTTTAAATTCTAGACCTCACACTTCTTCTCGCAACATCTTCCTGATGCACATCTCCCATAATGCCCTTCTTAGCGCTAATTTCTACTCTTTAAATTCTAATTCACCTCTGTTACTTTTGCTCGAGACAATCTTCGGGGTTAGTTTGGTCATTTTTTTCTCCAAAAAAGATATGATTGCCAGAGTGAAGCGTGATTGGTTAAATCTTATATTTATTACTATCAAATGGGCTATAATGACGAGCTAACAGCTAAGTATAATAGTTCTAAAACGAAGCCATGGAATTACAAAAACTTTGAATTATTGATGAAGCATAGTTACAATAAACTGAGTTATTTCATGAATACATGCCACAAAAATTATGAATTATCGTTACTATGTAGTGTGGCAGTAATTTGAATAACATCGAATAATATGCTTGATATTATGTAGATTATTCGCTACTCTGTGGTCAAGCGATGACATCAGGAGGTCCTGTCTGGCCGGTCTTGTAAGCATCCTGGTCACTGGGAAGCATCACAAAGAAGAAGAGTCAGATGCAGGGTGAAGAAGCAGGGCATCTCTTTGTGAATGCATAATTCTGACGTAAGCTATGAAGCAGAATATGTGCTGGTTGTGATCATAACATTCAGGCAGCAAGAATGGCAATATTGCCCATGTATGGTGACAAGGTCGATGGGCTAGGAAAAGCAACATGAAATTTGATCATGGTGCTAAATAAACAGCTTTATTAGGCTCATCCTACTCCGCTTCTAGAAAAAGAAGGGCCAAGAGAAGAGAAATTGTCAACCAGACGTGAGACGCAAGCTTTGAAATAGGGTATGGCATCTGGTTCTGTGCGGGAAAGAGCACCCAAAGGAGTAACGGTGATCTGGAATAAACAAGATATATGTATTAGAAGATATGTTCTGCAAGAAAATGGAAGTCGTATGGTAGCTAGGTCATTCTCACATATCCATCAACTAGGGAATTGTGGTCCATTTCCTCTCCTTCCACTCCATCGGAACTTCTCCCAACAATCTGTATGGAATTCCAACAACAAAAACTATTAACATGCATTAACTCATCCATTTTAATTCGTAAAGTGAGATGTTTTAGCAAGCTAGCATAAAAGAGGAACAACAAAATGTCCAGAGATCCATAATGACAGACAAACAGCTATCATTTATGTATATAGCTACTCCCCATATAAAAGTGTGTAATATCAATATCAATAATGCAACACCCATCTAAAGTTAATAGCTTAAAAGCAGGCTACATCAGACCATTATGTTGAACATCAGAAAAGTGAACAGAATGACCAATTCAATTCTAATTTTCTGGGGCACAATGGGTTTTTATCTTAACAAACAATTTTCCTTAAAGGCTATCTATCAGATGAAGTTCAAATGTGATTGGCAGATTAGCATGAAGTTTGGAAATGCTAACTTACCACTCTCTTAAACAGTAGGTCATTTTCTGAAGTAACTAGTTCGCTGTCCTTTTCGCCATCAACATCCATGTTTGCTGTCTGGTAACTTTCTACTGCAGGCTTCTTGTAAACTGTTTGCTCCCAACTAATTCTGGCCATATGTGTTCCTTGTTTTGTAATTTTGTAGCCCTATTGATGACAAATTTAAAAAATATTTAGATATTCAATCTGTTCATAAACAAAAAAAGGGGGCAAAAGTATTTTAAAGATTTTCTAGAGGCAAAATGCATTAACATTGAACGATAAGTGGAACTCAGTGTTGGAATGTGAGTGTATTAGGCCCATGAGGCTAGGCCCATGTGGCCCATGTATGGTTACCTATATAGCTACCCTTCTAGGGTTAGCCCAAATCAATAAAAAAAACTCATTCCCTAACATGGTATCAGCAGCCTAACCTTCTTCCTCTCCCCCTCCCAGCCGCCGCCTACCAGGCCGGCGCCACCGCCGCCATCCCATGGCCGGCCGGCCACCTCCTCCTCCCCCACCTTCCTACTTCCATGTCTTCCCCTCTCTCCCATCCACTTCCTGGGCGCAAATCGCTGCTCCTCCCTCATCTCAGCCCCCTACCGCCGCCGCCCCTGCCCCAGGTGAGGGCGCCGCCGCTCACCCGCCTGGCGCGGCCGCCGGCGCACCTGGCGGCTCCACCGCCGGCGGGACCGTCCCTGCGGGCGCCCCTACTGGCCATGCTGCACCACGCGCTGGCCCTGGTGTCCCGTGGGCGGATCTCGCCGCTGCTGCTGCCCTGGCGGCTGCGGTCCCTGCTGCCACGGTCCCTGCTGCCCCTGATGCGGCTCTTGCCGCCCTTGCTGCCTTGGCCGCGGGAGGTGCTGCTGCCGGTGGCGCTGCTGCCCTTGCTGCCTGGCAAGCCGCTGCCCTTACCGCGGTAGGTGGAGCTGCTGCCGGTGGTGCCACTGCTCCTGTGCAGCCGGACAACGGGGAGGTTATCGGGGGACTTCCTGCTCCCGCCTCCGGGACTCCAGATCTGACACCGGTGGTGATGGACCGCCCCGATGCCGCTGCCTTCCCCGCCCCGCCTCCGCTGCCTCTTCCCGGCGCGCGCCCCGACTCCGCCCTCGCCGCCGCTCTCGTCGCTGCCCGGGCTGCGGCTGTCGAGGGGCAGGCCCGGGTGCGCGCGGCCGCCCTCCTGTGGGAGCGTGAGCAGGAAGCGGCCGATGCCCTGGCCCGCCAGATCGCCGAGGCGGAGCGGCTCCTCCTCTCTCCCGCCTCTCCGGATGCTGGGGCCACCTCCTCCGACTCGACGGGTCGCCGCGTGTCTCACACCGCCGTCCTCTGGCACGACCCGGCCGACCCACTCGTGGCTCAGCTTCACTACCAGGCCGGGAGGGTCCAAAACATTCGCCTCCTCGTCCCGGTCGTCCTCGAGCCTGAGTCGCCCTCCTACGCCCGTTGGCGGGACCTGGTGCTTCTTACTCTCCGCCGCTACGCCCTCGACGACCATTTCCTGGTTGACGCCTCGGTCGCCGTCTAGACCCCGTCGTGGCTTCGTCTCGATAGTATCGTCCTCTCCTGGATCCTGGGGACGATCTCCCTGGACCTCCACGACCTCGTCCGCAACTCCCCTGACGCTCGCCGGGCATGGCTTGCCCTTGAGGGTCAGTTCCTGGGCAACGCCGAGGCCCGAGCTCTGCGTCTCGATGCGAGCTTCCGCACCTTTGTCCAGGGTGACCTCTCCATGGGCGAGTTCTGTCGTCGGATGAAGGGCATGGCTGACTCCCTTGGCGACCTCGGATGGCCCGTGGAGGATCGCATCTTGGTCCTCAACGTCCTCCGCGGGCTCAGCGACCGCTACGCTCACCTCCGGACGTGGATCACCCGTCAGCGGCCCTTCCCCACTTTCCTGCAGGTCCGTGACGACCTTGTCATGGAAGAGCTCACACAGGGCATCCAGCCGGGGTCCGCCACCACTCCGGGGTCCTCGTCTTCCTCGACGGCCCTGGCTGCCACTCCACCTCGTTCGTCTGCTCCACCGCCGTCGTCTCTTCTTAGTCCTCCCTCCGGGCCGAGCGGAGGTGGGGGGTCGTGGCGGCGGTCGTCGACGATGTGGTGGGGGTCATGGGGGGCCGTGGTGGGGTCACCCCCCAGCTGGCCCACCAGCTGGCCCACTAGGGGGGCACCATGGCCTTCCTACCAGAACCAGTGGTCCGGGCGCATCTCCATGTGGCCCTTCCACGCTCCCGGTGGTGACCCTCGTCCACCGGCGGCCATGCTCACCGGTGCTCCACCTCCCGGCGTCTTCCCTACGTCACCGTGGGTTCCACCCTCCGGCACCCCACCTGGGGTTGCCGGCTGGGACCAGGCGGCCTTGGCTCGCTCGTTCAGCACCATGGGCCTGACACCTCCTGTCGGACCGGAGTGGATCGCCGACTCGGGTGCCACCTACCACACCACCCCTGACCCTGGTATACTCTCGTCTGTCCATTCTCCCTCTTCTTCTCTCCCTTCGTCCATTATGGTCACCAATGGTTCGTGTCTTCCTGTCACGTCTGTGGATACCGTCGGTGCTCATGGCTCCTTTCGTCTTTCTGATGTTCTTGTTGCTCCTTCTATGGTTCATAACCTTCTTTCTATTCGTCGTTTTACAGCTGACAATTCTTGTTCTGTGGAGTTTGACTCTTCTGGTCTTACTGTAAAGGATTTGGCTTCCCGGCGACCTCTGCTCCGATGTGACAGCTCCGGGCCCCTTTACACTCTTCGCTTCCCGACGACTCCTTCCTCTACTTCGCCGTCCGTTTTGTCAGCTGCCTTCACCGCCTCTACTTCCTCTACCACTTGGCACCGGCGCCTCGGCCATCCTGGACGTGATGCCCTGATGCAGCTCAGTCGTAGCTCCGGTCTTCCATGTACTCGGGCTCATGATGAGCATTTGTGTCATGCGTGCCAATTGGGCCGATATGTTCGTCTTCCTTTTCATAGTTCTACTTCACATGCGGCCCGCATTTTTGATCTTGTACATTGCGACCTATGGACATCTCCTGTTATCAGTATTTCTGGTTACAAGTACTATCTTGTGGTGGTCGATGATTTTTCGCATTATTCGTGGACTTTTCCCCTGCGTGCGAAGTCTGACACATTCCCCACGCTCCTCCACTTCTTCACCTGGGTGTCCACACAGTTCGGCCTCACCATCAAGGCCGTCCAGTGTGACAATGGTCGTGAGTTTGATAACTCCACCTCTCGTGCCTTCTTTCTCTCTCACGGTGTTCAGTTGCGCATGTCTTGCCCATATACCTCTTCCCAGAATGGCAAGGTTGAGCGGATGATTCGCACCACCAACGACACCGTGCGCACCCTTCTGTTTCAGGCCTCTCTTCCTGCTCGCTTTTGGGCTGAGGGCTTGCACACCTCCACCTACCTCCTCAACCGTCTTCCTTCCACTGCCTGCCCCGCTCCCACACCACACCACGCCCTCTTCGGTACCCCTCCTCGGTACGATCACCTTCGCGTCTTTAGGTGTGCGTGTTACCCCAACACCACTGCCACTTCTTCCCACAAGCTGGACCCCCGCTCCACTCTCTGTCTTCCTCGGGTACTCCCCGGATCACAAGGGGTACCGGTGCTTTGACCTTACCTCCCGACGGGTTCTCATCTCTCGCCATGTGGTGTTCGATGAGTCCGTCTTTCCCTTCTCCAGCACCACCACCACCCCTCCTGTTCCTGATCCCCCCTCCCTTTTTCCCGCTGACACGGTGGTCCAGCCACCTTTTCCTTTTCCGTGGTCTCCTGCAGGTACCGCTTCGCCGCGCTCCTTGCCGAGCACCTGTCCGGGCTCCCCGGCGGGTCCGGGCTCGTCGCCCTCTGGCACGGCCCCGACCTTTCCGGTTGGCGCAGGTCTGGGGACCTCGTCCCCTGATATTGCCCCGGGGGGCCGTGCCCGTCGCCGTCGCCTGGTGCTGCCCCGGCACCTCCTTCGCGGTTCGCTGCGCCGGTCCGGGTGTACCAGCGCCGGCCGCGGCCGCCGCCACTCGCGGTCCCTTCTCCACCGGGGACGCCGACATCACCGCCATAGTCCCCGCTGGCCCGTGACGCACCGCCGGTCTACCACCCACCGCTTCTTCACCGACACCCGCGGCATGTTCACCCGATGGTGACACGGCACGCGGCTGGCACACTACCACCCCGGGTCCTTGCGGCATCGACCGGCGACGCGCCAGTCTCCCCAGTACCCTCTTCCGTCCGTGACGCCTTGTTGGATCCTCACTGGCGCCGCGCGATGGAAGAGGAGTACGCCGCGCTCCTCGCCAACCAGACGTGGGAGTTGGTGCCCCGGCCGCCGGGCTCCAACATCATCACCGGCAAGTGGATCTGGACCCACAAGCGTCGGGCTGATGGCACCCTCGAGCGCTACAAGGCTCGCTGGGTCCTCCGGGGATTCACTCAGCGCCCTGGGGTCGACTATGATGAGACCTTCAGTCCGGTGGTCAGCCGGCCACCATCCGCACCGTGATCTCGCTGGCGCTTGCTCAGTCATGGCTCGTCCATCAGCTGGACGTCAAGAATGCCTTTCTACACGGCCTTCTCATCGAGACAGTGTACTGCAGTCAGCCGACGGGGTTCGTTGATTCCTCCCGTCCTGACATGGTCTGCCGGCTCAACAGGTCTCTCTACGGCCTCAAGCAGGCACCCCGGGCGTGGAACCATCGGTTCGCTGCTTTCCTGCTGACTCTGGGGTTTGTGGAGGCCAAGTCTGATACATCTCTGTTTATCTATCACCATGGAACTGATACTGCGTACTTGCTGCTCTATGTTGATGACATTGTCCTCACAGCCTCCAGTGAGCCACTTCTCCGCCGGATCATTGCCGCTCCTCAGCAGGAGTTTGCTATGAAGGATTTGGGTGTGCTCCACCACTTCCTCGGGGTCACTGTTGAGCCTCGTCCTGCCGGGTTACTGCTTCACTAGCGGCAGTATACTCGGGATATCCTGGAGCGGGCTGGGATGACTGACTGTAACCCCTGCTCCACTCCGGTTGATACTCAGGGCAAGCTGTCAGAGGCCGAGGGCCCCCCAGTCTCAGATCCCACTGCATACAGGAGTCTTGCTGGTGCTCTTCAGTACCTCACCTTCACCCGGCCGGACATCACCTATGCAGTCCAGCAGATCTGTCTTCATATGCATGATCCCCGGGAGCCTCACCTCACGGCTCTCAAGCGCCTCCTCCGCTACCTCCGGGGCACGGTCGACTACGGCCTCCTACTTCACCGGGCCTCCTCCGCCGACCTTGTCGTCTACACTGACGCTGACTGGGCGGGGGTGTCCGGACACTCGGTGCTCCACCTCCGGCTACGCTGTCTTCTTGGGCGGCAACCTGGTGTCCTGGTCGTCTAAGCGCCAGCCTGTGGTCTCCCGGTCCAGTGCCGAGGCGGAGTACCGCGCTGTCGCTAACGGCGTGGCTGAGGCCTCCTGGCTCCGGCAGCTTCTCGCCGAGCTGCACACTCCGCCCTCCCGGAGCACACTGATCTACTGCGACAATGTCAGTGCGGTCTACCTCTCCACCAACCCCATCCAACACCAGCGGACGAAGCATGTGGAGATCGACCTACACTTTGTCCGTGATCGGGTGGCTATGGGCGAGGTGCGGGTACTTCATGTTCCGACTACCTCCCAGTTCGCGGACATCTTCACCAAATGCCTTCCGTCCTCGATCTTCACCGAGTTTCGCTCCAGCCTCAACATCACCAGTGGCTAGTTGCGTCTGTGGGGGGGGCGTGTGTGTGGTCTTTCTTCTTTCTTGTTCAGCCTGGAACTCCGCTGCGCCGGTAGTTCAGACTGCGAGGGGGTGTTGGAATGTGAGTGTATTAGGCCCATGAGGCTAGGCCCATGTATGGTTACCTATATAGCTACCCTTCTAGGGTTAGCCCAAATCAATAAAAAAACTCATTCCCTAACACTCAGCAGAAATATCAAAATCTTGGACTTTGACAGGTCCTGGACCATGCTCCATAGTTCATCAATGTATTTAGATTTGCTTCCACTATACAAGTTTTAAAATTGTAATCCAAAAGTATAATTCAGATTACTGTTGGAGATTTACCTTGTGGTGTGCAGCATCTGTTGGTACATCTACATTCAAGAATGATCCTTGAGGATAAGTCCCATTCTTGATCTCAGTCACGATAGCATTTATCAGAGGCATGCAGACCTCTGCAGACACCTTGAGGTCATTAACACTGCTCCGACCCGCAACCCTGTACAATTGGGAGACCAAACAGAGTTCACTTTTTGACTGACTGGCATAGATTCAGCAAATGGAAGGACATGGCTGAGAGATGGTGTAACCAAATATTGAGCACGTCTACATTGAAATCGACTTTTAGGGTTTTCATAAATAAACACTAGTAGAAGTTATATGAAATCTGTGGTCCTGATATCTACTGAAATTGCAAAGAAGCCTGAGGTATTCGTATAATCAGAACATAGGATTATTAAGGTTGATATGAAACTGGAATTAGTTCAATTTCCTGAGAAGAAGAAACATAGTAATTCCACATATGCGCACACACAAAAGTTAGTCATTGGTCAGTCCATTTTCTAGATCAACCATTGGCCAAACAACTGGCTTCCCAAAAGGAATAAAGATAATTAGGCACCTGGTATCACCAAATATCAAAAGTTACAGTCATTGGTCAATCCATTTTCTATATCAACCATTGGCCAAACAGCTGGCTTCCCGAAAGGAAAAAAAGATAATTAAGCAGCTGGTACACCAGATATCAGTCAACTGCTAGTTCTATGTTTTATATTTTAGATTAGATTGTATCACAGCATTTGCCAAACACTTCAAAGGATTCAACAGAAATTGAAAGCACACAACAGAGTATGCAATGACTGTTAACCATCTTCTTAAACAAGCAGCTGATGAGATACTTACAAAGGATTCGACATATAGATATTTTTGTCACCAAATAACAAGCAGCTGCTGAGTGTGAAGAAAGCGGTTTTAACACTGCAGATGAAAACAATGAAGAAAAACTTTGCATACCAATCATATGACATAGATATTGCAGGAATCCCATATAAGAATGCCTCCCTAGCACCAGCAACTGTTCCAGAATAAATGCTGCAAATTAAATAAAAGCACAAAAACACTCATGAGTCATTGCTATATACATATATTTCTTTCTGAACCTAACAACAACAACAAAGCCTGTCAGTCCCAAGCAAGTTGGAGTAGGCTAGAGTTGAAACCCACGAAGAGCCCCTAGTCACAGTTCAGGCACATCAATAGCTGTTTTCCAAGCACTCCTATTCAAACATAGATCTCTAGGTATATCCTAAGCTTTCAAATCTCTTTTTATTGCCTCCCCCCATGTCAATTTCGGTCTACCTCTACCTCTTCTCACATTATTAGCTTGGCTTAGGACTCCACAATGCACTGGTGCTTCTGAAGGTCTCCTTTGGACATGGCCAAACCACCTCAACCGATGTTGGACAAGCTTTTCTTCAATTGACGCTACCCCTAGGCGGTCACGTATATCATCGTTCCTAACTCGGTCCATTCTTGTGTGATCACAAATCCATCGCAACATACGCATTTCTACAACACTCAATTATTGAACATGACGAATCTTTGTAGGCCAACATTCTGCTCCATACAACATAGCCGGTCTAATCGCCGTTCTATAAAACTTGCCTTTTAGCTTTTGTGGTACCCTCTTGTTACAAAGAATGCCAGAAGCTTGTCACCACTTGATCCACCCTGCTTTGATTCTATAGCTAACGTCTGCATCAATATCTCCATCTCTCTGTAACATCGATCCTAGATAACGACAGGTGTCCTTCTTAGGCACTACTTGACCTTCCAAACTCACATCTCCCTCCTCCTGTGCAGCTCTGCCAAAGTCACATCTCATGTATTCGGTTTTAGCTCTGCTTAATCTAAAACCTTTAGACTCAAGGGTCTGCCGCCACAACTCTAATTTCCTATTTACTCCCGCCTGGCTTTCGTCTACTAACACTACATCATCAGCGAACAACATACACCAAGGGATATCCCCTTGAATGTTCCTGGTAACCTCAACAATTACCAAAGCAAAGAGGTACGGACTCAAGGCTGACCCTTGATGAAGTCCTATTTTAATCGGGAAGTAAGCTGTGTTACCATCATTTGTTCGAACACTAGTAATCTAATTAGTTGTTACAATTTCCAACATATAATTTAAAGGACTTCTTAACTCTAGCAATATGTTTTTAAGATCATGTCTGTACCGACAGAGATACTTACACATGGTACCCACAATTGTTTCCAATGTTGATTCCACTAAGTACCTGCATTAAGGATCATACAGAATAGATAGGGGCTCAGCTATTAGTCATGACAGACTAGAGTTAAACAAAGAAACTATTAGTAATCAGAGTATAAATAAAAGTACAGAATGAATTTCTGGTGTATGTATGAAGAAACTTCAAAACTCACCAGATCAGGAACCAAACCATCAAAGAGCTTTCCAGAGATGCCTAAAGAAGCGCAGTCAGCAGGAGTTCCTAGCATTGTTAGGAGATACCATCAGCATCCAACAAGCAATGTCTTTGAAATTAATATGATTCCAAATGTCTTATATGGGAAAGCTCATATGCAGACAAACCTGAAACTCCAAATGCTGTAGCACCTGTTATATCAACACGTTTACAGCGGAGTGCAGTGCGCCATGAGATGGAGTGGCTCACACCCGATTTGTCTCTGCATTTTGATGAAAAGTAGACAAAAATAAAAGAGTTAGGAAGAGGATTGGTGCCATAGGATGAGCATGACCCTTGGCCAACTACAATTAATTAAAGACCAAAGACGGTCTTTCCTTTTTGACATGAATAAATAACAGCACTCATTTTTTTTTCCAGATTCCTTCTGGGCAACCATGTTTATAATAAGGTTAAATGACAAATCACCATTACTGTGAAAAAAAATATTAACTAAATGAATCGTAATTGCATCTCTTTTCTTCCCTTTGATTTAGGCACACCCATATCATTGCTTTTGCATCACAGTAGTCCCACAAAGACACTTTTCGTTGAAAACAAATCGGCAACTTGGAATCTTGGATGGTGCATTTGCAGCTAATGGGTGAAAAATATTCCACGACAAGGACCGATTCCATGTTGTGCCAACAGCAACTGGCAAAGCTGATGCTCCCAAACACAACGCTCAACGCATAAGTAGTAGTTATTTGTTTCTTCCAAACTGCTTTTTGGATTAATCATATATAAGAAGGAATGGTCACTGTTTCATTTTTACTAAAAGAAAAAACTTTAGCCATGCCCAAAAACATCGCAGGAAAACAGGATTAATTAATAAGTTTTGCTTCTCAAGGACAAGCTTGTCTTTCCTGTTCCTTAATTTGTTTATTTACAGCAAAATTAGCCCCCACGATTTCATACCAATGAGGCAATGATCAACAGGGAGAACATCAGACACATCCAGAAATTCTAGAAAACAATTATTTTATTTTATTTTATTTTATTCAGAGAATAGGTGATAGTTATTCGCCAAATAGAAATCTGTTATCCCAAATTCCTCTGCTTCGTCTTCTGGGCGAGAATGCCAGAAGGGGTAAAAAAAATTGCCCTCACAATTCTAGTTCCTAGCCTACTACATCCTCTCGAGGCAAATCTCGTGATCCTTCCACAGAATCTACGCAAGGCACCGATCAAACAACCACGCAAGCAAGGAATCGCAAGGGAGCGAGTAGCAGATGGGGAGAGAGGGCATTTACGTGTCGGGCGCGCAGACGAGTACGCGGTATCGCCCCGCGGCGACGAGCTGGTCGACGAGGAAGCGGAGCCCCGGCGCGTCGATCCCGTCGTCGTTCGTCACCAGCAGCACCGGCGCCGCCGCCGCCGCCGCGGCGGAGTCCATGCGAGCCGAGACTGCGAGCGCGGCACGGGGATGGGGAAGCTTCCGTTTCCGTTGGTGGACACGGCTCCCGTTCCCGTTCGTGCGCCTGTGCCCCGTGGGGTTTTTGGTTGGGAGTCTCTGGGAGTGAGCTGGCACCGCGCCTGCTGCGCTCCCGCGATATATACCTTCGTTATTATTCTAGCTAAATGCACTGCGTTACAACGGGAACAAAATAATATTTAGCCCTCAATTTGTGCTAATGTCTTTGTATGCCTTGTGCCACTGGGGTGTTGTTTTGGGTTCTCACCGCCCCAGGTCTTTCGCGATATGCATCCCCAATTCATTTGTATCATTTGGTTTCCTCAATGCGATGTTTCTCACGTGACAGTACAATTTTTTATGCGCACATTGCAAGAGACACAAAAATGTCAATGTTTTCATTATTGGTTAGTAACAATAGTGATGATTGTCGCCACCTCAAGTCATTTCTAACATCACAAAGCAACCTTCTGAACCTACCAAGACACCTGCTCTCGATGACAGTTAAGCTCAGTCTCCCAGCGCCATCACAAGGCTGAACGTAGTACGTACACTCTTTACAGTGCCACAGAACCAGCTGCACCTCCTATCCTTCCATCAGGAGCCGCTGCTTGTACTAGCTTTCCAACCAATCAACCATCTAGCGCCCTCTGTATTTGTTGCCAAACTGTACCACAACTCAAGTTTACATTGAGTTCTAAAATAATTTGATGTGACAAAAGCTTCATTCAGGAGCATTGTTGGCTGCATAGCAAATAGGATGATGATCTTCAATATCTATTCCCCTGTTCGGCTGAGCTTATCAGCACGGCTTATCAGCCGTGGAACAGTATTTTTCTCTCACAGCAAAACAGCCACAGCCGGCTTATAAGCCGCAGAAATAGCCTGCCGAACAGGGTGATTGTTTTCGGCTGATGGATAAAAGCTAGTTTAAATTATTCATGGATTTAATCTATAGGAAAAAAATATGACATATCTCTAAAAATCAAAGCTGCTGCTGGGGACCAATTGAATCTGCAAATTGTGAATCTGCAAACATTAGACTAACAAGTAAAGAAAATTTTCAACCACATGCAAAGTGGTCATCCTGGAGATATCGCTAAGGAGAAACATTAGATTAACATGTAAAAAAATGTTGAACCACATCACATCAAAAGACCATGTTTTTTTTAAGGCAGATAAATTCAGTGGCAGTATCTGAACGTGCAAAAAAACATCAACGAAGAAGCCTACTGCACTCAGATCAGTTGCTGTCTTGCTGAGTGTCTTGGCCAGTCATGGCAACGGTACAAACTCAAGCTGTGGCACACACGAACCAAAAAGGGTACCTACTGTTTCATCCTCTTTGCTTAGATGAACATGCTAACATTTTGATGTATGAGTACTGCAAAAATCAAATTGCACATGTTACATTGTTTAAAATTGAAAACAGGATAAGAGATTCAGAACTGGAAATTGAATATTCAGATTGCAAGATTACCAGGAGATAAACATCACACCATGGTTCACTGTATTTTTTCCTCAAATATTTGAATCCGTGCATTCTACCTAAAATTTTCACCCTGCGCACAACCTAAGCCTTTAGGAGTTAGGACCACGTGCTCCCCAGGTTGAAGAACCCACCTCAGAGCATTGTATTTGATGACACTCCAGATTTTTGGGCACCATTCTGAATCCCTTGAGCCTGAATAATGACATTTTATCAGTATCTTCTCACCTTGATGTTATATGCATGCACCCAAATAAGTTTAAAACGAATGAGAAAGTAGAGTCCCATACCTTGAGGTTGACCATACATAGAGTGATTTAAGTGCATAGGCACTCACCTTGTATATGGCCAAGGAGTGAAAAACTAAAAAGTAAAAACTATACTGAAAACCCGCATTATAGTATCTTCTCTCCACCACTTAAAAATCGAACTTTTCTATCCAACATGTCATCCCTGAAGTTACAACGGCCAAGGAGGCCTTTGATATCATCAAGTGTTCAATCTTCCGCAGCTTCTGCTACAGTGTCCAGTATAAAGCATCATATCCCATTAATCTTAAAGGAAAAGGATAACTTTTACTGTATTTATTCAGTAAGAGCATGATTATAATAACCAAGTGCCCCATGGCGACATTCTTCTATCTAAAACAACCGCAAGAGAAGGTATCAAATAGAGTAGCTCAATTTACCTGATTCTGCTCAAAATAGTTTGGCAACACATTATGGTCCCCAAGAAGCACCTTACCACCTTGTGGCTTCTCCATCCCCAAAATAAATTTAAGCAGTGTGCTCTTTCCACAACCATTGGGCCCAATAATAACTATCTTTTCATCTCTCTCTACTATCAGATTAGCATTGCTGAACAAAGTCTGGACACACATCACAGCAATTAGGATATGTGCAAAAATTTGATGTAGAGAATATCACTGTATATAAATTCAAAAACTAAAATCTTGGAAGAAATGGGCATTTTCACAACAATGCTGACCTTATCCTCAAATCCAAATTGAAGATTGCTTATGGTCAACACAGTTCTCCCACATCTTCAATGATCAGGGAATCTGATCTTTAGCTGCTTCCTTTCGAAAGGTTTATCAATCAACTCTTTTTTTTCAAGCTTCTCCAATTTCTATTCAAACGAGATAAAAGTTAGTAGTCACATAAAAAATGTGTGGAAATATATGAAACGAAATAGCAGCTGAAAATACAATTCGGTCGCAATGATTTGTTGCAAGCTTCCAATAAGCAATCCATGTAGTTACCTTTTCACTACGGGAGAGCGCCCCTTTGCCGTGCGCCGGCGGCGCACGGCAAACACCAGTATACGCACGGCAAGCGTTTTGCCGTACGTTTTTCATCGCGGCGCACGGCAAAGCCCGCACGGCAGCAATTTGCACGGCAAAGCGGTTTTGCCGTGTGCTTTTTATCGCGCGCACGGCGAATATCTTTGCCGTGCGTCAAAGTCGACTCACGGCAAAAAAAACCCCTTGGCAAACGGCAGCGGCGTTAACAGTGGTTAGGCTGCGGCACGTTGCTCCGTTTGCCGTGCGCCGTGTGTCCATAACGCACGGCAAAGTTTTAAACTTTGCCGTGCGTCTTATTGTTGGCGCACGGCAAAGATCAATCTTTGCCGTGCGTCTTCTGCAGGGCGCACGGCAAAGAATGGAACCATTGCCGTGCGTCTTCTGCTAGGCGCACGGCAAAGAATGGCACCATTGCCGTCAGCCCCTTTCGACGCACGGCAAAGATGCCAGGAGGGGCGCAGGAATGGTCACTTTGCCGTGCGCCCTCCTGTCTGGCGCACGGCAAAGTGACCAACTTGTTTCTTTTTTTTGTTTTCGCGTTTAAAAATCCCCACTCATTCAAAAAAACACAGGCATAATATATATATCATAATAATCATCACATGCATCATATATATCATAATAATCATCACAGGCATCATACATATCACAATAATCATCCACAAGTTCACAAAGTTCATCCACAAGTCCATAGTTCATACACAAACATTATTCAAGTCCATCCACAAGTCCACATAGTTCAGAAACTCAAATTAAGTTAAACAAGTTCATTGAGAAGGAGGTGGCTCGAACGGGGGCCGTGCGCCGCCCAAAAGAGGTGGGAACAGCTGCTGTGGGGGAAACGTCGGTGACATGGCCGACGACGCTTCAAGATTATTCGATGCCGCCGATTGATTCTGCAAAAAAAAGAGTAGATTGCATGTGAGACAGATAATATCTATATCCTACCTAAGTTATTAGGAACTGATAATGCCATGCGTGATGATCCTGTATGGCACATGTTATCAGGTCTCTAAGTTATAATCTAAGTTCTCTAAGTCTCTACTTTCTCTAGGTCTCTTAGTGAGTCTAAGTCTCTACGTTCTCTAAGTCTCTAATCATTGAAATAAAACAATAAGAATGTCAAGTAACTTACAGCAGGGGTTGCAGGAGCCGGAGCCGGAGTCGGAAGGAACATGATCGGGGGCATCGGGGGCATCGGTTGACCGCTCTGAACAGCTAGCATGCAAGCCTGCATGTGTTGGGCCATGTACTGTTGCTGTAGAGCCATATGCTGCTGCATCTGCTGCTGCATCTGCAGGGCCATCTGCTGCTGCTGCTCGGCCACCTGCTGGGCCACCCGCTGCTCAACCGCGGCTAAGGCCGTCTGGTGTGCCGCTTCTTGCTCATCCAACCGAACCTACAATTGTTCATCCCAATGTTACAAATCAAAGGAAACTTATGTAGAAATTTAGTAACGATGAATAAAACAGAAATAACCTGAAGTCGCTCCACGTGGGCCAGTGCCGCGGACGGCCGTGAGAGTATGGGAGGGCTACTGCTCGTGCTCCGCGCTCGGAGCTCTGCGAGAGTGGGAGTGCTGCCTGAGTCTAAAATGCTGTCGCCAATATAGTAGTGGCCATGCTTCTTTCCTTGTCCTATCCTCATGATCACCTCTCCATCAAGTGGCGCACTGGTCGGATCCCACTCTGGCCCATGGACTTTCCTTCCCGTCTCCGTGTACACATTGAGGCGGCCGTGGATGGAGGGATTGCTGTACGCCTGGGGTGGGTCATCAGGGTTGTAGGTGGTCTCGGACGCGGACGCCTTGCCCTTGTGGGACAAGGCCCATCCCATGAACTGGTTGCACGGAGCGCCACCATGTGCGTTGGACTGCGAAAAAACAACAAGTTGATTACAAATTATGTGTAATTGAACGTTACAACAAAGAAATGAATATTCATACCCATTTAGCCCTGTATTGCTCGTTGGTAAGGTTGCCTTGATGGTGTGTCGGGTATGGCATCAGCAAACGCTTCTGTCGGCCAGCGTCGTGCTTTGCAATCCACTCCGGTGTGAACCACCTGGCCACTATGCGATTCCAGCACTCGGAATCGTTACGGCACCACCATGCAGGCGTCTACACGTGATCAAGTGAACGACATGTAAAAAGACCATATTAAGCGATGTTCTTAATCTGAGAATAAATCAATTTTACCTCCTCATATTGTGCCTGGGTCAGCTTAAAGGTTCTTGCTTCCGCTTTTGACATCTTCTTTCCAAGCTGGGAAGCGCTGTAGTTTATGACGCACTGAATTTGCGCCTCGTAATGCATGTCCAGCACCAGCTTCTTGCATACCCTATCCTGCACCTCCTCCGCCTTCTCAGCATATCCATCCACCAACCTGTAGAAATCCTGCATATAAACACGATGATCTCCAGTCAATATTCCAAAAATGTTCGATGAATACGATGAATTGAGCAGTGTAGTGCGAGAAAGACTTACCCATAGCTCGGTCTTCACCCGCTCCGCCTTACTCTCGAAGCACCTGCCGTCCCTATCGTGAGTATCGGGGGCATTTTGGTAGTGTGTCCACGTCCAGGCCGGCTCGTACCTGACAGCATCACCCTCACCCATCCGGACCATGCCTGGGAAGTGCAATCTGACCAAAAGACCTAGGATACCGTTGACCAGGCGCTTGTGACCAACAGGAACGACAGTTTCCCAACCCCTGCCAAAAGTGAAAAAGATGAAATATTAGTTTCAATTGTGATTTGAAGTTATCAAATGAAAAAGTATTGACAACATCTAAAGTTACTTACCGTGGGCCCTGGGGTTTAATCATCGGGCGTAGGGCAACAGGTATCGGCCTATCCGGAAGTCGCGAGGGACCTCGCTGCCAAACGGTCACACCAGAGTCACCCCCTGTCGTGTCATCCTCCTCCTCCTCCTCCTCCTCCTCCTCCCACCCACAAGCCTGCTCCTCCGCCACATACTCCTCATCCTCCTGATCCTGCACCTGCTCCTCCTCCTGGTGCTCCTCCTCCTCCTCCTGGTGCTCCTCCTCCTCCAGCTGCTGCGCTCGTCTCGACTGTTTGCCCTTCTTGGGGCCACCCTTCCCTCTTCCCTTGCCTTTGGTACCCCTAGAGATCCCTAGGGACCCCTCAGCTTCATTGGAACTTGGCTCACTTCTTCTGAAAACAGATATGCATTTTCGCACTGCTCCGCCCACCATCTTTGTTCTATCACCTGCAATTAAAAATAGTAAACACGTCAGTACGAAGCAAGTAATAAAGAAGACATAATTAAAAAATGAACATGATATTGCAAAAGAAAAAGAAGACATAATTAAAAATAACATGATATTGCAAATAATAATTAGATTATCAGAACACGTCAGTACCTAGAGGATTTACATTTAGGGCAGTACTTTGCATCTGCATGGTCTTTCCGAAACAAGATGCATCCATTCGTACAAGCATCTATCGGCTGGTATGGCATCTTAAGTACACGAAGGACTTTCTGTGCCTCATACATGTTGCGTGGCAGATTGTGACCTTTCGGAAGTAGGCTGCCAAAAACTACCAGCATTTCATCAAAGCCGTCTCGACTGATGCCAAATTTACACTTTAGGGCCATTAAGCGTCCCATGGCATCCAGTTGAGACACATCAATATGCTCGTGAAGTGGTTTCTGTGCAGAAGACAACATGTCGTAATAAGCCTTAGCGGTTGCCTCTGGAGGTTCCTCCCTAACATGGCTAGGCCCTTCATCGAGGTGTGCTTGATGATAGTCATCTAACATGTCTCCGCACCCGGCTTCAGCATCAAAATCATCGATGCGTTGCCTCATGACTTCGTCTCTCGCACGATGGGCTTCACCATGGCAGATCCACTGGGTATAGTTTGCCACAAACCCATGTGTGCAAATGTGTTGACCCATCATCAGCTGCGGTTGGTTTACCTTGTTTTCACACTTCCTACAGGGACACGGCACTTTATGCTGTCCTTTGTCAAATGCCTTTGTCAAGAAATCATTGACCTTGGTAACGAATTCATCGGTCCAGTCACGCTTACCCCTCCAGCCCGTGTACATCCACTCACGGTTATCCATCCTTTAACGGCAACGCTACCTAGAACGAGAAATGTAGAACATCATGATAATTTGGTTGGAGGAGCTTGGGTTTTTAAAAATAAAATAATAGTTAGGTTTTGTTTTTGATCGAACTTCATGTTTAGCAAAGAAGAGGAAAACAAGGAATAAGCATTACTATATTATACTGTTATAACCTCTTTGGCATCCACACTTGTGGAAGGATGCACCCGAGCAGGAGATGGACGAGGACGGTTTAGTGGCTCGGTGGCTGACGCTTTATTTATACCCCTTATTAAGAATCGTTCGTTCGCTCCAGGTGACTGACCCTCCCCCGGGCCCTTCCTCTCCTCCCGTCTCATTGTCCCCCGCGCTCCAGCGCCACTCCCAAACAAGGGTCTATTTGACAGGTAATGAGATGTTTTTTTTGTACATGTTTTTGTCAACAAACAAGGGTCTATTTGACAGGCATTGAACAATTCTGCTTGCTAACACCTATGAATTATACTACTAATACAAGAGATAATTTGTTTGTACACCAAAATGGCACTAGGAGAAATCCACAGTATATGACCATCAAAGGTATATGTCATATACTCGTAAATGATGTTTCAAATGCACGCTTCAACCCCTTTCTTGGGATTTGCCTGTGAGCCAAACTCACTTCCAAGCACATCAGCACATCAGCACATGTGTGTCCATCTTCGTGTTCCTACTCACTTCCAAGCAAGTGTCGAAAGGAAGCAATATTTCGTCTAGTCTAGACAATTAAAGGAGCTCGGCAGGACAAGCTTTTGATCCCGGCCGATCCATACCATGCACATCAGCACATGCACATGTGTGTCCATCGATCGAAATCTCAGCTCAGGACAGACAAGCAACAGTAGCAGGGGGTACATGCTGTATCATCACTGTCCATCCCTGCACCTCACTCCAGCCCAGCTATCTAGTCTAGCTAGCTATATAGACTATAGTGGTAGTAACTATGGTTTGTTAGATTCACCTAAAAGGTTGTACTGGCGTCGCCGTGTAGATATAGCAGCACTAACTACTTTGGCGCGGCCGTCTTCGCCAAGCTTCTGCCATATGGTAGTTGCATGCATGCATGTTTTACACGGAAACCACCAAAACTCAACAAGTTTCACCAACGCAGCTGGTTACACAAACTTAGCCGTGCGTACGTCCATACTCAGCTAACGGCAGACATGCAGGATGTCCAAAACTCCAAATAAAGCCTACTACACGAGTTTGCTTTGTGTGTGTTGACTGATTAGGCAATCTTATCTTGCAGACGAAGCAGAAAAGGCTCGGTCCTAACTACCGGCAAACTGGGGCGTAGACGTAATTAGCGCCAACCAAATAACTAAAAATCGATTATATATTATGAGCGTACAGTAGGTTGCTGGGCAGGATATACATGCCATGCCGGGTCCCTGACCAACGAACACTCTTTACTGCACAAAGATGTGACCCAACCAGATTATTAATTAAACGTTATTATTATGTATAATATATTGCATATCTGAGCGCTACAACTATATGTGCGGTGTGTACTTTTATTTAGTACTGGCAGTTGTGGGTGTGCTACGTACGAGTATGGAGAAAGGTGTATCCTATCATATCATATCATATATGCATGCTGAGACTTGCTGATGTGAACAACCATCAGGTGCTTCAGAAATATAAGCAGCATGTTTAAGAGCATGTTTGGAGCTAGCAGTATGCTTTGAACCAAATACAGCCTTCAGAAATTTGCAGAAACAATTTGCTTGGGTCTGTTTGGAACGTGAATTTCTATCTTCAATTCTGTATTTTTCTTTCCTTTTTGCGTTCCAAAGGAACTCCTTGTTTTTCTACACATGGCTCACAGGGAAACTTGATAGTGTTAGTTTGACACCACCATTTTGTACACTACAAAGTTCCAGATTCCATGTAGGCTCGATTTTTTTCTTGCTATGAGTTTGTACACTACAAAGTTCCCAATCCATCAGCTGAACAAACAACAGCTGTAAACCTGAAATCTGGTTTATCTCCTATTTGTACTTTTGATTTGAATCCCCTTTCTTGGCTGTAACTATCAAGTTTAATCTGCAGAGGCTACTTCAATTCTTCAAACAAACGGCAAGCAGAAGATTTCTTACAACACCTTGGCGCGTCCACCTCCTCCGGCGGCGGCGAGCACGTCCACGTCCTCCGGCGGCGGCGAGCACGTCCACCCTCTCCTCCTCCTCCTCCCTCTCCGATCCTCCTCCTCCTTAGCTCCTCCTCCCTTCTCCCTCTCCGGCAAGGCGGGGCCGGGGCCGGCGCGGGACGGTGGGCGGCGCGGGACGGGGGGCGGCGCGGGGCGGGGCCGGCGGCGATCTGAGCAGCCGCGCGGGTCGGGGGGCGGCGCGGGGCGGGGCGGGGCCGGTGCACCCGAGGACGGCGGCGGCCGGTAAACCCGAGGACGGCAGCGGGCGGCGCTAGGCGTGGCGGCGGCGGTTGTGCGCTGAGTGTGGGCGGTTGTGAAGTGTGGGCGTGTCTGCCTCCGTGAGTGGGCAGATAAGGGGCACGTTTGCCGTGCGTCCAGATCCGCGGCGCACGGCAAACATTCTTTGCCGTGCGTCCAGATCCGCGGCGCACGGCAAACAGCCTGGATCCGTGCCACAGATAGGGCACGTTTGCCGTGCGTCCAGATCCAAGGCGCACGGCAAACAGTCTTTGCCGTGCGCCTAGGTCAATGACGCACGGTAAAGCCCTATTCCATTATTTCATGCACCTTTAGCAACTCTCAAATTTAAATTTTCTTGAACACGATATTCAAATTTTTATTTCAAATCTCAGTTAAAGCTTTACACTGCACTCAATTACATGAATATTATTTTTACAACACTTTATTCTATTTTTTCATGAAGTTATTGCTCAAATTCAATTTATGTTCATTTAAATTTCATAATTAGAGTTAATATACTAAAATGATCTAATGGATGCGAAAAATTACCATAAATTAACATGAGGCAATCTATGTTGTATGTTCACTAGCAAAAAAGTTTTGAAGTCAAAATCCAATTTGAACTTTACTAAGACTACAAACCTTATCACATGACTCTCACACTCTGAAACTTCTCATGAGATGTTTCGATTTCTAAACACCATGCATGACGAATTGTTCAAAACCTTCTCAATTATTTACCATAACCTTCACATAGGATATCATGAGCTCTTGACGAATCTCAAGATTTTCAAACTTTGTTTGCATTTTATAAAATTAAAAAACAGTTCAACTGCAAGTGGATTTTCATGCTTCGCGAACAAGATGTTCAAAATTTCATCTAATTTTACGGGAAAGGTCTTATAAATGACTCAATTACATGAATATCATTTTTCTACGAACTTTGCTCTACTATTTTATGCACTTGCAGTTCAAATTTGACTTCTACGAAAAAAATCTTTAAATGATAAAAAATTGTTAAATATAGTAAACATGTCGAGAAATGTATCAAATTGGAATATAGAGTACAAAGTAATGTCTTTGTAGTGGAGAAATAAAAAAAAGTATAGAAATCAAAAAAAATTGTAACTTTGCCGTGAGCCGATAGAAAATGCACGGCAAACATATATGTTTGTCGTGCGCCACTAACCGGGCGCACGGCAAACATATATGTTTGGCAAACATATATGTTTGCCGTGCGCCAACAACTGGGCGCACGGCAAAATATATTTTTGCCGTGCGCCAGTAACCAACGCACGGCAAAGACGCGCCAGCCGTTACCGCGGGGTGGACGGCCGTGATGGTACGCACGTGTAGCGCACGTGAGGCACCTTCGCCGTGCGTGGTGTCTGGGGCGCACGGTACAACGGGCCACCTTTGCCGTGCGCCATGTGGAGCCGCACGGCACACCTGACGGCCGTCGTGGGGCGTCTGTTCCAGGTGGGTGCCGTTTACGTGCAGACCTCTTTGCCGTGCGGCTCTAGTGTGGCGCACGGCGAAGCTCAGTTTTGCCGTGGGTGTGGTGTTTGACGCACGGCAAAGAGAGAGGTTACCGTGCGCCTAATGTTTGCCGTGCGCTTTGAACAGGGCGCACGGCAAATGTTCTCTTTACCGTGCGTCCCATAAAAAAGCGCACGGTAAAATTTTAGCGCACGGCAAATTTACATTTTCCGGTAGTGTTTGCTTGCTGGAAGCACGCCCAGCATTAACTCCATCACCAAGTCTGTTTATCAGCTCCTTTGTTTCTTCAATCTCCTTCTGCTGCTTCTATCACGCAGCATACTGTGCCTGCACTGCTACTGCCTTCGATAGAATGTACTCTGAATAGTTACCCTTGTATGTCTTGGACACACCAAATTCAGTTACCGCTATCTTTGTACACAACTGATCAAGAAACGCCCTGTCATGAGATATAATAGTGACCATTGGCACATCCTGTGTCTTAAGATAGCTCTCCAGCCACTCAGTGATATCCAAATCGACATGATTCGTAGGCTCGTCAAGCAAAAGCAAATCAGGGTCCTGCACAAAATCGGATTTACACTATTTTTAGAACATTTAGTAAAATTAAAAGCAATTGCCATCAATAACCCAATGGCAATATATCAGAATCCACTGCCAATTTGCCACAATGCAATTCCATTTCTAGTCATCATAATTCCTGACATTGTAACTTTGTAAGGATTATGCCTGATGTAAAGGTTAATTTTTATACATGAAGAAGTATCTTGCCAAGAGACATTCTTATTTTCCACCCACCACCGATGGAGGCGACAAGGCAGTCAGCGTCCTCAGGCAGGCATGAATCCGAGCTCTTGCATGAGCTTCTGCGCCTTGACGTCCACCATGTCGAGGTCGACTTTCTGGGAGCGGCGCTGCAGCAGGTCGAGCTCATCTAGGAGCCGGCCCATGAGGTCCATGTCCTCGGTGGTGCCCTCGAGCGCCACCTGCACCTGCTCTAGCCGCCGCTTGACCTCCATCTTCTCCTCGAAGGACGGCCGCCGAGGAGTACCGGAGGTCAGAGGCCCACCGCTGAGTGGCGCAGTTCAAGCACGTGGTGCTCGGGGAGGAGATCCGGGACGTGGTCCTACGCAAGAGCGCCCCGCTGGCGCAAGCGGCACGACCGTCAGCAACGATGGCCGGCCCTTCGTCTGCCAGTCTAGTTCGCTTCCGTGGGGGCTCGGCTCGACTGGTTGTTTGCCGTTCATGCAGGAGGCGGTGTGGACTTTGTGTGGCGCGCCCGTCGATGAAGAGGAGCTGGGAGCAGGCGGACCCTTTCGACGAGGTACGACATCGCGAGTAGGACAGGCGTGGGGAGATCGACTGGTGGTCTCCTGTTCTCGCAGGCGGTGCGGGCTTCAGCGTGTCGCGGCCATGGATGAAGAGGAGCAGGCGGAGCCTTTGACGGGGCGGCATTGACGTGGCGGTGTCCGCGGGAGACGAGGCACGGCGACGTTCGGAGGTTGAAGGAGCGACGGGCACGGCTCCTCGTGAATCTGCAACGGGTGCTCCACGGTGTCGGAGGAGGGAGGGGCGAGGTGCCGGTGCAGGCGCGAGGGTGCGGCGGCGTGGGCGAGCCCAGGAAGGGTAGGCACGGGTTGCGGTGATTGCTGCGATCATTCCTTTCCCTGCGGGGCTGCAGTGATTGCGCTTGCGCTTGCGCGGGGCCGGGTCCACTGCACGCGCGGGGTGAGCGAGCGAAGGTGCGCCGGGCGAGCGAAGGAGCGAGGGTTTTTTCGCACGCCGGATGAACGATTCTTTTATCGTTTTTTAGTTGTAGAAGAGAAGATATATATATATATAGTCCATCCGTTCCAAATTATAATCCGTTTGATTTTTTGACCTCAAATTTAACCGCTCGTCTTATTCAAAAAAATTGTATAAATATAGTCAAATTTAAGTCATTCTTGAAGAACTTTTGTTAATAAAGCAAGCCACAACAAAAGAAGTGATATTTAGCACAAATTTTTGAATAAGACGAATGGTCAAAGTTTGTGTTAAAAAAGTCAAACGAACTATTATTTAGAACGGATTTAGTAGTAACGATATTTGTGAAATTGTTTTTTTAGTTTAAAAATTATATAAAATTTTTAATGCAAGATAAGTATCATTAAATTAATAATAAAATATATTTTCATAATATATGAGATACAAATATTGATAATATTTTGTACAAATAATTAAGTTTCAAAAAGTTTGTCACCTCGAAAAACGAGATGTACAATTATTTTGGTTAGAAGAGAGTAGTAGCTTTTAATCATTTTTTAAAAAATTTGATTATCAATAAACTTTTAATCTTTAACTTACAAACACAAATTTTTTGTGTGCTTAGGTTTGTTTCATAAATGTTCAAATAAAATAGGCGTAGTGATCAATGGTACTGTCGGGGTTATAACCCGGGGTGTTTCAAGATACCGATTAGTTAACAGGTCGCGCGGCCCGACACTACTACACAAATGATTTTGCAAGACACCAAACATTAACTGAGGCGGTCATAAAATCCAACCGCCTTTAAAAATGCTGAACGATTAATGGAGACGGTCATTTTTATTTACGGAGGCGGTCATATTTACCCGCCTCGTAAAATTGATTTATGGAGGCGGTCAAAACCCAACCAACTCCTAAAATCGATTTACGGAGGCGGTCGTTTTAAGACAACCACATCCAAAAATGGTTTATTTTTGGAGGAGGTTGTGTAAGGAAGCCCGCCTCTGTCAAACAATTTTCGGAGGCGGGCACACTATAAGGCCCGCCTCCAAAAAGGCTGAGGCACAATAGGCCCAAGAGAGGTCCGATAGCCGTCTCGAGTATAAATACAAAAACTTAGGGTTTCCCCCTCACTTCTCTTTCTCACCACCCAGCCAGACTCTCTCACTCTCTCTCTTTTCTCTTAGAAGAAGGTGGCGGCTACTCTCATATCCCTCCACTCTCTCTTTCTTCTTCCACTCTCTCTCCCTCCGTCCACCTCTCTGGTGGAAGATATGTCCGCCGGCGGAGGTCCCGGTGGCGGCGAGGGCTCGACAGAGATGCGCGTGCCTTGCGGAGATGTGTCCACCTCTCCCGGCGGCAAAAGCCCGCGCGTGCCTGGCGGCGGCGGCCATCTCCCACACAGCTCCAGGCATCTGTGGCGCACGCCCGGCGGTGGATCCGGCGCGAGGGCCGGCACGGCTGGGCGAGCGGCGCGGATCTCTACCACCACGGTGGCAGCGTGGTCTACACCACCACGGCGGGCGTGCGTGGATCTCTTGCACGGCATGGGGCTCCCACGGCGGTGGCGCGGGCTCCACCACGGTGGCCTTCCTCCGTCTCTCCACCACGGTGACGTGTGCAGGTTCACCAGATCCAGCGAAGAGGAGGGCGCCCAGATCTAGCGGACGCGACGGCAGCGGGCTTGATTGGGTTCGCTAGGGTTTTTTATTTTTTAAAAATTGATTAATGGAGGTGGGCATTTTAAGGCGCCTGCCTCCATTAATCAATTAACCAAGGTGGGCAAAGCAACTGCCTCCAAAGGTCTGGATTAACCGTGACCTTTGATTGGAGGCGGTTGCAATGCCCGCCTCCATAAACCAAAAACGACCGTCTCTAAAAAGACTTCTGTAGTAGTGCAAAATATATCAGCTAGCGAAGGCTCCAGCGACTAAGGCCCAGCTAAGCCAAGCAAACCAGGTCGGACGCTAAGGCCGAGGTCAGTCACGACCCCCTTCTCATGCCTTAGCCGCACAACGTTCAAAGGGTGCACGACCTCTCCCTCGTCACGACCCCTAGGAGGAACGGGGAGACGTCGAGCCTAGCCAAGCGTGCATGTTCTGACAAGAACAAGCACGTCACACTGACCTCGCAAGGGGGACAACAGTCACCTCGGTCCGGTCAGACGCCATCCCTGTGCCACATCGCACAGACAAGACAATACTACCCTAAAGCGGTGACAACAGGTACGATGACCACCGGCCAGATACAGTCTGACAGGACACAGGTACGATCTTACCCACTACGGAATGGGATCCATGACGAGGGCCTTGAATTAAAGGCCATTCAGATCGACCAGAGCCACGATCGACAAGAGCCACGACCCTAACGAACAGGATCGTGGCCCTCAGCTCCACGAAGCAACCGGGCGATCGATGACCTGGGGCGGCTAGAAACTCCTGTATAATGCCCCAGGAAACTAGGAGACGATGACGAAGACCGCGATGGAGACCACGTCGCACAGGATGGCTGGTGAACCACCATTGTGCCTACAGTGTCGCCACGACAGGCATTGTAGCACCACGCCACGCCATACCGCGACGTGGCTACAAGACCATGACGACAGCCACGCCCGGACGAGCTCCACAAGATGGCGTAGCTTGCAAGCCAAGTTAGCTAGACCCTCCCTTAGGCTCGTGATCCCTCGGTCGGGAGAACCTATTGCTTTGTATGTGTCCTGGCCCCGAACTCTATATAAGGGCAGCAAGGGCACCCATCTCGGCATGATTCACATCCTCTACCATTTCACTCATTCTCCATCGTAGCAGGGCTCTTGGAGCTTCTCTCTAGGCAGTCCATCTCCTAGCTCTAGCTCTTCTTCCTCTTCCACCATTATTGCACCCCCCATTATAAGGACTTTAGAGCATTCAAGCGAGGAACACGCACTTGATCTTCTCTGAGACTAGACATAGGGCTCTGGCCTGAACCAATATAAATCCTTGTGTCTTTTGGATGTTACCATCATCTTTCTAGAGTAGCGCGGTAATCGTATAAATTTACTAGTCTGGTTTACAAAACACCGACAGTTGGCGCGCCAGGTAGGGGATAGTCGCGCACTCTCGATTGTTGAGAAGAAAGCGATGGCTACTCGCACCGCTGGTGGACTCGCTCGTAGAATGGCCCAAGGAGGCCACATCTGCCATGAAAACTACGAGTTCATCGGCGCCAAAGAGCCAGTGCCCACACCCACCTTGTGCCACGGCCCGAACCTCCACCCTGGAGATCTGGATCCCATGGTCCTCGGTGGGCACGCTCTCGGAACTGCCCTCGAGGGCTGCATCCTAGAGTTTACCTACCCAGAGGGACCAGTGCCCTCCCATATCACTGGCCATGGTCAAGACTTCCATCCAGGAAGCTAAGAGTCCACGACTCGTGATGAACTCGTCCAAGGAGTGGCCTCAATCGGCCACATCCTTTCGAGAAACCACGCGGTTAACCACACCAAAGGGCCAGCGCCCGCCGCCTTCAATCGCGGCCCGGACCTCCACCCTAGAGGTCTAGATTACGTGATCCATGACGGACATACTCTCGGAACTCCCCTCGGGGGCTGCATCCCAGAGTTCACCTACATGGGGGGACTAGCACCCTCTCTTACCACCGGCTACAGCCAAGACTTCTACCTAGGAATCCAAAAGCCCGTGGCTCATGGCGAGCTTGCCTGAGGAATGGCCCGCGGTGGCCACATCCTTCTAGGGAATCATGAGATCGCTCGAACCAACGGATCAACGCCCGTCACCGGCTACTACCTAATCCAGACTCGCCATGTGGGAAAACAGGACCCTATGGTAGAGCCATGCCCCGGACAACGTCGCCGCCGCCGGTGGAACGCAACAAGCCAGGGCACACACGAACAACGAAACTACCCGCCGCCACACAGCGTCGCCGCTTGTGACCCGGTGGCTGGGCGGCGCCACTGAAGGGTCGAGATGGCGGACTAGAGGGGGGTGTATAATCTTTTCTAAAAAATAAACACGTCGGCTAACCAAAACAAATGCGGAATTAAACTTATCGGTCTAGCCAAGACTTCACCCCTCTAACTAAGTTCACAAGCACCTTAGAAATGATTCTAATTAGGCAACAAAGGTGTCGGGCTAGCTAGTGCTCTCTTAAACAATTCTAGCTTGCAAGGTCACACAAACCTATGTAACTAGTACTTTCAAATAAAACGTGGAGCACCTTCACAAACTAGTGAAGCAAAGCGCACAAAGCCTAAGCTCACTAGCAAAGCTCAATAACAAGGCAACCAATGCCAAATTAGAGAGCGCAAATCACTTAGCTACACAAACTAAGCAATGTGACTAACAAGGTTACACAAACTAAATTAGCCACGCAAGGGGATACTTCTAGCTACTCAAGCAAGAAGATAACTAGCAAGCTACACAAGCAAACTAGTCACAAGAGCAACTACACAAGAACTAGTATATAATGTAAAAACAAGCTTGTGTATCGGATAGCAAACCACCGAGAAGATGAACACAAAGTTGACACGGTGATTTTTCACCGAGGTTCATTTGGTTGCCACCAAGCTAGTCCCCGTTGTGTCGACCAACACTTCATAGTTCGGTGGCTAATCGGTCACACACTGAGCCTCTCAAAAGGCGCCACAAAAACAGACCATCAAGTGTGGTAGCTCAATGACACGCTCAACTAGAGTTGCTCTTCGCGATCCCCGTGGGGTGAGCACAATCCCCCTCACAAAGCTTCTCCGGAGCCTCGCACGATCTTCTTGCAAGCTTCGACAGAGCCACAAGCCACCAAGCCGTCTAGGAGGTGGCAACCTCCAAGAGTAACAAGCACCACCGGCTTGCAACACGATCACCTAGTGTCACCTGATGCAATCAGCAATGCACTAGAATCAACTCACTCGCAATCGATTCGTACCCTTGCAAGCACAAGTGAGTTAGAGGCTCTCCTAGCACTCCCAAAGCATGGACACTAAGTCCCAAGGGTGCCAAGCTACTACCAAGGCTGACCACCACTTGTATTTATAGCCCCACAAACAAATAGAGCCGTTAACAATTCACTGGGCGAATTTCGGGATTGACAGACGCGGTGACGCTCAAGCAACAGACACACCAGCGTCTGTCGCTCCATCGGCCGCTCCGCTCAATCGCTGCCATGTGTCCCACTTCAAATACGAGTAGTTGATCTCCAACGGTCGACTAATGTAACACCCTTGGTGTTACCGCGTGTAACAATGCATCTAAGCAGGGCATGAGCATCTTTTTCGTGTGTTTTGCATGTTGTGTGGTGCTTAGAACCATTTTGGTAATCTTAGTTTAATTAATAAAAATGTTAATGGAAGTTTGACGTTTCATCCGGAAGTTAGCGACTTAGGTGGGAAACTTGTTATTTAGAAGCGAACTGCTACAAAGCTTATAAGTGAACCTTTAACGTAATATGAAGAGCTTAGGGCGTAGTAGTTAGTGCAACTGGTGTTGTCGAGTAATTCCATCCCTAGCTAGTTTTTTTATAACCCGGAATGCGAACTCGCAACGTAAATCAACCTTGGACTTAGTGTTTCTCAAGTCGCTTAATGGCTGTGACAAGGCCGTGTTCGCGGGTGTTTTTCCGAAAGTTTTAGTAGAGCAGTGGGGTTGGGTTATAGCTCGGTTAGGAGGGCTGAAGGTTGATCCTTGGTGTAGTGAGGTTGGTTTAGTCGGCTTCGAGCTAGTTTGGCCGTTGGGCGCGCTTTAAAAATCGTGCAAGGCACCTGTTCGCGCGGCTCCCGTGGCGTTCGCGGTCACCTTCCTTGGGTGCGCACCGTGGCCTTGCCCGGCTCGGCCGCGCGCTTGGCCACGCCGTTGCGGGCTGGCTGGCCCGAGCCGTCCTGCACCGCCACTACCGCTGCACTGCGGCCCCCCCTTTTGCCTTGGCGCCGCTCTGCGGTGGTCCCGCACCGTGCCGCCCTCGCCTCGCCGTCGCGTCGTCGCGTGGTCGGTGGCTGCCCCGGCGTTGTCGACATGGTACCGTGCGGGCTAGGTGGGCAGCAGGCGAGCGTATGTTGTCGCGTTGGGGTTAACTCACCGTCCTTACTCTACCAACTCCGCCTAGCTACCATTGCCCGGGTTAGGCGCCCTTGCTGTCCTCCCCTGTTCCCCCCCACCGCCGTGGACCCGCCTTCGAGCCCCACCCTGACCGTGCCACCTCACGCCAATTTCGCCGTTGGCGTAGGGTCACTGCGACCGGGTCTACCTCCCTGACCTCGTGCCTGGGACATCGAAGCCGCGACGGCCGCCTATTTTGGAGCGTAGGTCCGACCGCGCCTTTTCCATTGCGGACCTCCCTTTCTCCCTGGACCACCAAGTCCTGACCGTCCCAGGCAAATCGGTCGCACTTCTAGAGCCTCCTTGGTCCCCTATGTGTGGTGCTCGCCGTTGTTGAAGCTGTTGCGCCCCATTTCGTCGGTGACGCACCCGCGTCGCCACGGAGCGTCGCCTGACCCCCCAGGCGCACGTGGCCGGCTCGGCTCAGGTGCCCTCCAACCTCCCTGTCGCTACGGTTTGGCCCGTAGGGAGCTGCTGATGCTCACCCCCCCCTTGGCTGCTCTCGCAGAGCCCCTGTCCTCCGGAACGCCAGCGCCGCCATCGCAAGGAAGCCGCGCCATCTCGCCTCCGGCCTCAGAATCGCTGCCCGCGCCTCGTGTCTGCACCCTGGTGAGCGTCTCCCCCTTAGGTACGCGGTAGAGACTCCCCACTGGCCGGCGTAGCCGACCAGTGCCGGCCATCCCCACACCGGCGTGCGGGGGGTTGCGTCGTGGACTGCTCCGTTGTAAAGACGACTTCTGGGGAGGGTGTTGTTGCAAAGTCCTAGAGTGCAGAAATAGTGCCAAGCTTGGTCGAAGTATTGACTGTTAGTTCGGGGGCTAGGTTGTAAGTGTGCCAGCTGCGCTGGCTCTCCTCGGCCGCGGGCCGCATCGCACGGTTTGGGCCTGCCGCGTCGGCTGCCTTGGGGTTTTGGGCTGGGCGGTGCTGGCGCGGGTGCGCGCGCTGCGCGGGGTGGGCCGCGCGGTTGGGCCGTCCGAGAGGGTGCTCTTCTTGTTTTAGCGATTTTAGAAATACTTTGTAATTTAGATTTTGAAGCAAACTTTGGCAAATTTTAGTGACTTGTATAAATGTCCAAAAATCATGAAACCACTTTTATTGAGTTCCTAAATTTATGCTCTATCAGTTAGTAATTTTTCCTTTTGTGCAGTGCTGGATTGTTGCTCGGCCGTTTAAATCAATGCATAAAGCGACGTTTATTATTGCAACCAATATTGTAGGAATTTTCGTGGCAAATCTATGATAGCTCTAGCTCTAAGGTTTTTACAGTAGCTGCGTATTATTATTGATGCTTACTGTAAATTCTTGTGGCCATCAAATAGCTTGTTTGTTAAGGTAGCTAATTTTCCCTAGTAGTGTTTGTAGTAAATCGGTAATCGGAAAGTGGTGCGCTTGCTAGTTGCCAGAGTTGGTTTGCATCGAGTTAACCTTGTTGGTAGAAATACGGTTAGCTTAGTATATTAGCTATTAGGGTTGTTGTTGTCATCTTTTTTAAGTGTGAGGTTATCATTTCATGCTTATAGATCACGAGGGAGTCGAGTACATGGCCGCGGAGGAGCCGGACTACGAGGAGGTCATCGAGGAGTACGAGGAGGAAATCTTCGTACCTAAAGAGTTCCAGGAGCCGCCCACTACTGACACCTCTAACTGTGCGCCTGCCCAAGGCAAGCCCCGGTGCATAACCCTTATTTTTGCAAGTCTGCTATATATTTAAATGTTGTGCATTTAAGTTACAGGAATTTCTATGATACCCACATGCATATATATATATCTACCCATGAGTCTTACTCGTACAGGATCGCATAGTGGCTTCGCTTAGGATCATCGGTAGAGTGAGTAACCTGTCGTTAGTCACAATAGGGAGTTACTCTAATGATTATTACATTTTGGGTAAAATGGTGGAAAGGAAATGGCGACCGGGCAGGGATGTGGTATGGTTATTGGTGGGTGTAGCCAGTTGTGTCCCACGGCCACGGGGCATAATTGGGTTGCACTGTTTCCCTGTCCGTGTCAATTAAGGACCGTTCGTTGCATGGACCCTGGTCAAGTCACAGATCTCCTTATCCCGAGCATATACTAGCAGATGGGGGCTAGGAAGACTTGTTACTCTCTTGTCATGGGCTCCGGCTCTTTCCGGACCGACTGATTGGAGGCGGGGATAGGTGGAGGTCTTAGCACCGTACTGAGGCCGGGCCTCGAGTACGGGAGCTAGGAGTCCAAGTTTGGACGGGGACTTAGAAACCCATGACAGGAGGGGAACGGGTTGGTCTTGTTTGTGCCTGAGGTACAAGCGAGGCGTGTGTTTTTCGGGGTACCTAGCTAGGCACATTGATTCGCGAATCGTCGTTTCTGCGTGACGGTACGGCTTGACTACGCTCTGGCATCGTAGTAAGAATTAAAAATTGAAAGAGGGGGAAATGGTCCTGTTTTGCTCAACTCTGCTTGGTTATAGCATAGGTGCTTACATAGATTATTGGCTAATGAATAAAATGCGGCTATTAAAAGTTACAAAATCAAGGACACACTCTTAGTGCTGCTTTCTGCAAACAAGAAAACCCACAAGCCTTAAAGCCTAACATGATCCTTGAGAGGCGGGAAATATAATTCCCAGTCGGGTAAGTCTTGCGAGTACATTGTGTACTCAGGGTTTTTGTTACCCCTGTTGCAGGTGCACCTTGAGCAGGTGGGTCTTGTGTGGAGGATTCTTCTGGTGGGCGCAGACGGATTCTCATCGCTTCCGCTAGATGTTATTTTATTTCCGATGTCAATTATTGCGCACTGAACCTCTGGTATTGTAATAACTATTTTCGAGACTCTGTGTTGTATGAAATGGACTAAGTATTGTAAGTTTGTACTCGTTATTGGATCGGTGTAAAATGTGGGGCGTTCGAGTTCTCCCATCGGGTGTGCTCGACGGAATCACCTGGTTTAGCTCACTTTCAGGGCACTTAGTGTCATGTGGAAGGCAAGCGCCCTGAAAGCGTGCTAAGCTGGGTGATTCCGCCACAGCTAACTTCAACGCGCTCTCGAACCAACCGACAGACGTGGTGACGCACACGCATCGGACGCATGCCCACTGCGACAGACTTGGTCTAGAGAGGGTTGAAGCCGCGTGGAGCTGCGATAGACGCGTCTGTCACCCCTGCGATAGACGCAGCTCAGCGTCCATTGCTCCTGTGCACCGAAGCCTCCCTTCGCGAACTGATCGACAGACGCTGACGTCAGCGTCCGTCGCTCGAGCACCCCCGTGTCTGTCGTCTCTGCTGCAGCTGGCCGAGCTAGGGTAAGCCGACAGACGCCAGGGCCAACGTCTGTCGCCCCAGTGGCCAGCGTCCATCGAGTGTTTCCCGCGACCTCGCCACTTCTTCCGACCTTCGGTGTGAAGAAAATTTAGCATTTCATCTCCTCGAAAACCCCTGAATCCCGCCCCACAAGCTCGGCGGGAGGGAGAGAGGACTCCAAACCCCTCTCTACCCCTCAAACTCCATCGCCTTTGCAAATGTGCCAACACCAGCAAGTGATCACCACCTTGTGAGCATTTTTACAATCATTTTCTCGGAGGAGTTAGGTACTCAACTTGCCTCGCCACTCGATCCTAACATGTATGCAAAGTTAGATCGCTCAAGTGGCACTAGATGACCGATATGCAAACAAGTTTGCCCCTTTTGATAGTACGGCCATCTATCCTAAACCCGGTCATCAACTTCTCTACACACCTATGACCAATGAAATAGAAATGCCCTATGGTTATACCTTTGCTTTGCGCATTCCATTCCAACTCCTCCAACGTTGATGCAACACATGCACCAACCAATCACCAAATGATATGATCCACTTCATATCATCACGTAACCGTATTGGTTCATCGATTTTGACCTCACTTGCTCTTCACTGTTGTCTCGGTCCATCGGCACCAAGTCTTGTCCAAGCTTCACCGTCACACGCGGTCCCTCACTTCAAAGCCTCCGACTTGCCCTTCACACTTGCAACCGGTCCATCAAGCCAAGCCTCATCTTGATCTTCTCCACCTTGGTCACATGACTCCATGTCATGTCTCATATGCAATAAGCTCCTTCATGACACAATCACATGTGGACTAATCTCCTGTGTATCTCACATAACCACATATTAGTCCACCTAAGTTGTCACTCAATTACCAAAACCAAACAAGGACCTTTCAGCCACGCCACGCGGGGCTGAACCCAGAACTAGGATCCACCCCTGCATGACGAGCAAGCCATACAACAAGTCCGCGCAAACTATCAGCTATCACTCGGAGGCGCATGCATCCGAGGAGGAGGGCCCCTTGAGCACACCACGCGCTACGTCGAGCGAACCAAACTGCGTTGCACTCAGAACCCTCTTCTGCAGCGACAGGTCGCGCCAGCTCCTCGTTGAGAGCAGCAATCGCACCCAGAGGCGGGAACGCGACGATCATGATGTCATCGCGCCACAAGGGCTCAAACACCGAAACGCACAGGCCCTCCTGGCCAGAAGCTACAGTGAGCTGGACACAAAGAAGATGTACTCGAGGGCTCACAGGCCCGCCAAGGATGTCGAGTGGCAAGAGTCGACCCAAAGCCAGTCGAGAGGTCGATTCGCGCCGGCTGCGACCATCCCAAACACTGAAGAAGCACCCTCATCAGCTTGCGACCCTAAGATCACAGCGACTTCGTCACGAGCAGACGCTCGGGGGCTCGCCGCACCCCGAGCAACGACAACCAGTCCCACGACGAAGCACAGGGATGGCTTCTGACCGGACCGAGGGGACTGCTCCTGGGTCAGTGCGGCGTGCTTGTTCTTGTTAGAACATGCACGCTTGGCTAGGCTCGACCTCTCCCCATTCCTCCCAGGGGTCGTGATGAGGGAGAGGTCCTGCGCCCTTCGAGCACCGTGTTGCTAAGGCATGAGGAGGGGGTCGTGCGCCCATACCACGACGTGGCTACAAGACCATGACGACAGCCATGTCCGGATGAGCTCCACAAGACGGCGTATCTTGCAAGTCAAGTTAGCTGCTAGGCCCTCCCTCAGGCTTGTGACCCCTCGGTCGGGAGAACCTATTGCATTGTATGCGCCCTGGCCCCAAACTATATATAAGAGCAGCCAGGGCACCCATCTCGGTATGATTCACATCCTCTACCATTTCACTCAATTCTCCATCGTAGCAGGGCTCCTAGAGCTTCTTTCCGGACAGTCCATCTCCTAGCTCTAGCTCTTCTTTCTCTTCCACCATTCTTGCACCCCCATTGTAAGAACTTCAAAGCATTCAAGCGAGGAACAAGCACTCGATCTTCTCTGAGACTGGACGTAGGGTTCCGGCCTGAACCAGTATAAATCCTCATGTCTTTTGGATGTTACCCTCGTCTTTCTAGAGCAGCGCGGCAATCGTATAAATTTACTAGTCTGGTTTACGAAACACCGACAGGTACACATTGAAAATTGTGTTAGATGCATGGTAGCATCTAGTATACTTGCCTATTCAAATAATACTAAATACTTTGTCTCCAAAAATAACTCTTTTTGATTTAGGAAATGGGGAATTTTTAAGAACTATTTTTCAAGTATCAAGTGAAAAACTATGGAGAATTTATTAGGTGTTAGGATATTTGAATTTTTCTTGACAACTTGAGATGGCAAGGTCTCTTCACGTTTAAAATATAACGGTTTTCAACAATATACACTACAAGGAATGATTTAATTGTGCTGGTTATTTCCTCCATTCCTAAAAAAATATCTGATTTAATTGTCCGTGGCATATCTGATTTTTAGCTAGGCCTCCACATCAGATATGTCTCATCTGACATGGCATATCTGATATTTTTTGAAAAATACGTGGCATATCTGATTTGTTTCTTTTTTGTGTGATATCTCGGCATTTTGTAAGGCCTAGCTAAAACATGATGGTCTACCGTCCGTGGGCCTCTTTGTCGCCCCAGCCCAGTAATGTTTTAGATTCTCCAATACGTGCTCCAAACCAAAATCCCTCTTTTAGCTGTGGCCAGTTTTTTTATTAAAAAAAAAAGAGAATGCGAACTGACCAAAAATCAGTTGGTTAGGTTTCTTGTGGTGGAACCTGCCCATCCGGGTTCAAGTTCTCGACTTGGCACGGGTGATCGCATTTTTCTGAATTTATTCCAGGATTTAACGGTGCTATGCTTTCAGTGGTAGGCGACGTCCCCGTCGACAGCGAGGCGCCTGTGGTGACTTCGTGAATTTCAAGATCTGTCGGCTCAGTCCTTCGAAGGTGCTCATAGGGGTAGAGTTTACGTACATGTGTTCATAGGGGGTGAGTGTGCGTGCGTGTTGTGGGCGTCTACGTTGTACCATGTAATTCTAAAAAAAATAAAAAAAGAGAATGTATTGTACCACGATATGTGTGATGATGTTGATATACGTACTTTGATTATCATGCCTCTGTTAACTGGATCATTACCCTATACTACTATATAAACAAGGCACTAACAGTCATTGCTTGCCAATAGTTTATATTATATCTTTTTTTTTCATATGTATTCAAATATAAAACCATATGCATACATAATTACATATACAGTTCAATTGCACGACAAGTCAGCCAAGGCTATCTTAGACATTTGTTTTCCCTATGCAATTTCATGACAAGACATGATAAATTATTCAGCAGACTTTTTTTAATAGCTTCAGGTCTGCCAGGAAAGCCACAACCAAAGTTGTTTTGGTTATAGCTAGAGCTCTGTTAAACGCGCCGTAATTGTATGGTACAATATTGCATTCATCATAGTAGAACGACTTTTCTATATGATGCCTAGAGATCATGAACATCCTTTTTTGTAATAATACGGGAAAGTTGTAATAATACAGAGTATAATGATGATTATTCATTTTTCGTATGAAAGTTGTGATTGCATATTGAGTTTCCTAGTGGAAAGGGTGTTGGGCGTGGAAAAGTTAAGATGCCGACCATGGTGCTTCACCCACAACGGCGGAGGAAGACGATAAGGAGCACTACCGACCAAAACTTTATGAACTGCCGCGTCGTTTCTTTATTCATCTTCGTCTTCTACGGCCACACGGAGGGGTTTCCCCAATAAGCAGGAGTCCACGATCTTGCAGCTCTTGTCTACAGCTTTGTTTTTAAAGATGTTCAATGTTATATACTCCCTCTGTCTCTGAATATCTATCGTTTTCGCTTTTCAAAAAATAACTTTGACTAAATATATATTAAAAATATTAATATTTATGGTCAATAATTAGTATCATTGGAAAGATCTTTGAATCTAGTTTTTTTAATAAATCTATTTGAAGATACAAATATTGTACGTATTTTCTACAAATCGAGTCAAACTTGTGGCACACACATCAACAGCGACAGTTATTTAGGAACGGAGGGAGTAATAGTGTTGTAAAAAAATGTTATATAATAGGAACGCAGGAAGAATGTTTATCTCCAACATACTAATGATTTTTTTTGTAATGGTAGCTATCTATACATCCAATTACATATCACAAGTTTATTTGGCATAAAACATACTTAAAAAAAATGCTAAAGTTGCATGCGCTCAATATCTTTTACTTCCTTAATCTTAAATTATAAAACGTTTTGACATTTCTAGGCCTTTGACAGGATCTTCGACGACAACCTGACTGCATCTAACGTCGAAGCACTAGATGCGCTCTTTCTTGGGTTCATCCAGGCGGCTACGAAGACGTAAGGCCACCTCCTAGGTTGCACCGCTGCATCGGTATTAGTTGTTTTTCATTTATGTAATATCGAAACGTAAGTTCTTTTGTTAGGATGGTCCAGCTACGGCTGTTTTAGGTCGACCTCCTTTGGCGCTCGACAGAAGCGCGTTATTTGTATGTTCAAACTCTTCTTCTTAATATAATGATACATAAATCTTTTGCGTATTCGAGAAAAAATAGTTTTTATAGACATAATATATATTTAGATGCGTAATAAAATCTATGAATCTATAAAAGCCAAAATATCTTATAATTTAGAACGGAGGGAGACATGTCAAATATAATTTCTTTAGACGATAGATGTTCTCCCGCAGACTCATCATCTATTAATTGGCTTTAGGATATGAGCACATATTTATCATACATAACATCTTGATGATTATCCTAATGATTAATTGTAACACACACACAATAAAACTCTATGGGCTTGCTACAACTTATAAGTTGTTTATGACAAAAACAAGCTAAAATGAGAAGCCAAATGACACGTTTTTTGTTCTACGATTCTCCTAAAAAAATCCTCATTTATATTTAAATGTAGAAACCGGATCAAGCCAGCTTATTTCAACCAGACTTTCTTTTTATTCGTACAGTTTCTCAAAAAAAAGCGCTTCTGCTCGCAGTTGCTGCGCCGAACAGATCCTATATTAGGAGGCACAGAACAAAATACTATTACAGTATATATATATATATATACTAAGGTCCTGTTTGTTTCCCATGACTAATCTTTAGTCACTCATGTTTGGTTCCCGTGACTAAAGGCCATTAAAGTAGTTCAACAAAGACCAAATTACCCCTAATGAATGCAAAATCAGGGTGGGGGTCTAGCAATAATGATGAGCGGCCCTTATCCACTAGACACTTTAGCCCACTTTTAACTACTCTTGGCTGACTAATGTGACTAAACTACTTTAATTCCTTTTTAGTCAATTTGTTTAACACTTTAGTAACTAAAGTGACTAAAGTTTAGTAGTTAAACTTTAGCAATAGGGAACCAAATAGGTCTTAAGGGCACCATCAATGGAGGCTAACACTTCTAGTGATTTTAGTACGAATAAAGTGATCCATATAGACTATGAAAATATTGAGACTACTATTTACACAATGCAAACCATCACTACTTGTGATTTGCAAAGAAACTTTTTCATTTCATGATACATCACCTTTATTTCCTCCCATCTTCTTTTTTAGCATGGACCATCTTCTCTCTCCTTAAGCATATATATAGCTTCTGCAAACCATTGTGATAAGTATAGAGCACCTACTTTTTTATTTAATCCTATATGGCACTTAGGGCTACTAGCAAAAAAAAAAAGCATGCGTTGGGGAAGGTCTAAATAAAGTAAGTACAATAATGGGGATTGCCGTTGTGCACATAGCAGAAATGGTAGGGTGGAGTGCCGTTTGCCTGCTTGCAACGTTGTGTATTGTATTCACCACCATTGGTGCGGCCTGGTGTTGCCACGACGCCCACGACAAAATCCTGCGCGACGGCATCTTCGCCCCCCATCCCCTCCCAGCTTCCCCCCTCCAACTCCGCCACTCCGGCCCTCACACAAATTGTCCCGACCACGGCTGCCGCCACCCATTCCCACCACCACCGTCCCGCCGCTGCCGAGTGCTAGCCATTCGGAGCAGCCGCGCCATGGCCTCCGTGGCCGCCACCGCCTCCACGCTGGCCCCGGCACTGGCGTCCCGGCGCCGGGCGCGGCCAGGGACGGGCCTGCTGCCGCCGCGCCGGGCCGCGGCCGCGGCTGTCCGCTGCTCTCTCGACAGCAACGTCTCCGACATGGGCGTCAACGGTGAGGAACGGGATCCTTCCTACTCTCGATTGGTCCGTCGTAGTCTCCCTCCTCTGCTCTCCTGGGGCGGGGCGGTGGGAGCTGCAAGCCTTGGTTCAGGAACTGTTAATCCTTGTGCAATTCCCGCACTGTAGTTTCAGTGCCCCCTTCGGCTGTAAAAAGTTTGTCTTTTTGGGTGCCACAAGTCAAACTTTATGCTTAATTGACTTTGCCTATCGATATCATTAGTTTTTTTTTTTGGTTCTGAAAAGTTCCTTCATGAATCATGATATTGCAATTGTGCAGTGACTTTTATAAATATATTATAGCAGAAAACAGTTATCAAAGTTGTGTCAGAAATGTTTTCTTTTGTGACCAAAGGGTTTAGAGTCTGGGTGGATTGCTCGGAATTCTACGTTTGTTCTGTCAGTTCTGTTTCATTTAAAGATCTTTAGGTTCAAATGCCATATTGACTGCAAAAGAAAATGCTGAAACGAGAACTATTTCCACGTGTGGCAGCTCCCAAAGGCTTATTCCCACCCGAACCGGAGCACTATAGGGGCCCAAAGCTCAAGGTGGCCATCATAGGGGCAGGCCTTGCGGGCATGTCCACCGCCGTTGAGCTCTTGGACCAGGGCCATGAGGTTAGCAGATTTGTTGTCTTCAACATAGCTAAATGTTTTCTTATGCAGGAAAATCTATTGCTTTCTAACAATCTTAGTTCTTTCTAATCACCCTGGTTGGGCTGGGCGTGGTCTGGCTTACAGGTTGATTTATACGAGTCCCGTCCGTTTATCGGTGGTAAGGTTGGTTCCTTTGTTGATAAGCGAGGGAACCATATCGAGATGGGGCTGCATGTGTTCTTTGGGTGTTACAGCAATCTCTTCCGCCTCATGAAGAAGGTAAAAGACCTTGTACATTAAGCTCACTGGAAGCATTCTGAAATTCTTCCTTACTTAGATATCAAGATGGTTGGTATAAATTATGCCATGGAAACTCTGAACTAGTTTTAATCGAAGAAATTTGGGAATTGGATGTCTTTGGACCTCCTGGAGTGAACTAAACTTACAGTGAGAAACGTGCTAGGCATTTTGTCCATATGAACCAAAATACCAAACAATTTGGTGCCTTGTTGAACACTGATACTACTGTGCTATTGGCCAGATTTAACAGCAATATAGTAAACCTCGTTGAATTTCAGGTTGGCGCTGATAATAATCTGCTGGTGAAGGAACACACCCATACAGTTGTAAATAGAGGAGGCGTGATTGGTGGTAGGTTCAACTACCCTATACACATCCATTTTTTGTGTAGCAATTCTCTTATGCTGAGTTATTTATTTGTTATTACTTCTGGAGTTCTGTACCCATCACAGAGTAGAAAAGTGCAGAACTTCCAATGTGTTGAATATTAATTACTAGTATTCAAGTTGACTATGTGCAAATACTATATTGTTGTTGCATATTGTTTTAAGGGATTCATTTGTATTTTCTGAGAAACAAGAATGCTTGTGTTGCCTGCAGTGGTGAACTATTTACTTAGTCCTGCAAATATTCATCTTGAATTAAGACAGCAGTTACATGACATTGTGTGCCACATTGCCTACTTTGGAAGTTGGCTGAAATAGCTGTACCATACTTCTTTGTATATTTTTGTAACGTATTTATGTAAATTTTCATATTGTTTGCGATCCTATACAGAACTTGATTTTCGGTTCCCGGTGGGAGCTCCATTACATGGCATTCAAGCATTCCTAAGAACTAATCAGCTCAAGGTAAACTCATAATTTAATACTACTATAATTCTAAAGGAGAATCTCAACTCATGACATTATTTTAGCCTTCAGTTTGTTTCTGAGCTTTGTTCAATTCCACACTTACCAATATGACAAGACTTCAAGAAATATGGTTTAGTTTGTACCTTATATTTAGGTATGCGTCTTTTCTTAAAATCTAAATTGCAAACCTTTGCTTCTAAGTTCTTTCCTATAGACATTACTGCCATTCCCTTTCCCTTTAATATGTGTGACCGAATGGATCATCTTTTGTGTGTAAAAGATTCTGGCCTTGAAATAAGGGTTGAAGTCTTGTCATTCGTCAATATCTTTAATTAACCACGTGCTACTTGAGAACATAATTCAATGCTTTAGTCTTTAATATTTAAATTATTTTACAGGTTTATGATAAAGCAAGAAATGCAGTTGCTCTTGCCCTTAGCCCAGTTGTTCGGGCTCTGGTTGATCCGGATGGCGCATTGCAGCAAGTGCGGGACTTGGATGATGTAAGTATCCCTTGCTTTTATTTCAGATTCATTAGGAGTGTGCATCTAGGGCATTCTTTTGCAGTAGTCAGTATCTTTTCCAAGTGTGTTTCATTCTAACTCACTGATAACTAAACTTTTTGTCAATTTATTTTTTTTTCTCAAACACTTGTCAATTTAAATTTGACCTATTTCAGGTAAGTTTCAGTGATTGGTTCATGTCCAGAGGTGGTACTCGGGAGAGCATCACAAGAATGTGGGATCCTGTTGCTTACGCTTTGGGTTTCATTGACTGTGATAATATCAGTGCACGTTGCATGCTTACTATTTTCACCTTGTTTGCCACAAAGACAGAGGCATCCCTGTTACGCATGCTAAAGGGTTCACCTGATGTTTACTTAAGTGGCCCAATAAAAAAGTATATAACAGACAGGGGTGGTAGGTATGGTGACACAGACCAAGTTTTTCTTGTGAAATTTCTGTGTACTGTTGCAGAATTGAAGACTTACATCATATGACAAATCCTTCAGGTTTCACCTAAGGTGGGGATGCAGAGAGGTTCTCTATGAGAAATCACCTGATGGACAGACCTATGTTAAAGGCCTTCTCCTCACCAAGGCAAGCTTTCTTATCAGTGTATCACTGCTCTGCTTTGCACGATTATGTAGCCTTTATTACTAAAATTTCACTCATTGGGACATTTTTAGGCTACAAGTAGACAGATAATCAAAGCTGATGCATATGTCGCAGGTTCTTTTTCTTCTTTGTCTTCTGTTTCTTCTTTTACTAGCATGTCCAACCATACAAACTTAACTCGGTGTTTCTAACTTCACAGCCTGTGACGTCCCTGGTATCAAAAGACTACTTCCATCAGAATGGAGGGAATGGGAAATGTTTGACAATATCTACAAGTTAGATGGTGTCCCTGTTGTCACTGTTCAGCTTCGCTACAATGGATGGGTCACTGAACTTCAAGATTTGGAGAAATCAAGGTAGCTAAAGTATCCAGTATTTTTTTATATTTTTTTATAACTTTGTTACTTATTTGGTTTAGATCTGACAAATTTAAATGACAGCACCCATAATGTAAGCTTTAATGAAGATTACTTCTGTTTGTGCCAAAAAAAAGTGCAAATTGCATTCGGCTATGCATGCTCATTCATATTTATTCCTATATATTTGATGTAGACAACTGCAAAGGGCGGTTGGTTTGGATAACCTTTTGTACACGGCGGATGCGGACTTTTCCTGTTTTTCAGACCTTGCTCGCTCATCTCCTGCTGATTACTACATTGAAGGACAAGGTTCCCTGATCCAGTAAGTCTACCTTTTTTCAAGTATCAAATTGATTTCTTGCTCTGCAAATGTATTCACCTTCTGTGCTGAATTCATCTGTAGAGCTGTGCTGACTCCTGGGGATCCATACATGCCATTGCCAAATGAGGAGATCATTAGTAAGGTTCAAAAGCAGGTAGGTTTGTAAATAGCTTCTGTTTTTGGTCAAATTTCTGCTATTCCCTTTACACATAGCTAAGCAAGACCTCATTTCAAAGCACTTAAAAAAAGAGAGATTTCTTCTGCTTATGTTATTTTTATATTCTTCCAAAGCTCACCTCAGTTACAAAACATATAATTTCCCACAGGTTGTAGAATTGTTCCCATCTTCCCGGGGCTTGGAAGTTACGTGGTCCAGTGTGGTAAAGATCGGACAATCGTTGTACCGTGAGGCTCCTGGAAACGACCCATTCAGACCTGATCAGAAGACACCCGTTAAAAACTTCTTCCTCTCTGGATCTTACACGAAACAGGTATTGTACATCAAAAACATCTGACTTAGTTGCAGCCATCAACAGAAACCAATGGCTCAGAAAACCATCAGATAATGTTTGAAGTTGAACACCTTGGATTTATTTTAATCAATGGCTCAGATAACCATCAGAAATAAAAATGTCAATTTTATGGTTTCTGAACACCTTGGATTTTTTTTTCTCCTACAGAGTATGTTGTAACATGTAAACATCTCTAGGACATGGTAAATGAAGCATAAATCGATGATCTTCTTTGTGCTGGACAGGACTACATTGACAGCATGGAAGGAGCAACTCTCTCTGGCAGGCGAACAGCGGCCTACATCTGTGGCGCCGGAGAGGAGCTGCTGGCCCTCCGAAAAAAGCTAGTCATCAACGACAGCGAGAAGGCGTTGGGGAATGTTCAAGTCCTGCAGACGAGCTGAACAACAACCCCTGCAGACAAGTTAAACCTTTCCAACCACACATGCTGGAATGGCCAAAAATTGTGTCTTTTCTCGCTTCAGGGTGCTGGCGATTCCCGCGGCAACCTCCTGTATATCCAATTTGAGCATTAGATCTGCCCCTGCTGGCGTTTCCTATCCCTGAATTCGGAAAGCAGGGTGTCTAGGTGGCATACGGGATTACATCAGGCAGTGTGTTAGTTGAGCTGGAACTCGATTGGGTCATTGGGACGATTGATTGATGATATGATATATATAGCGCACACTGTACTTGCGTCTTGCAAGGAAATATAGCAAGCAATTGGTCTTTAATTCATTTTGTGTTTTTACAAGATAGAGACATCCTGTATCAACTCGAGCTCTCCTGCTAAGGGGGTGTTTGATTCACCTCTTAAACTGTAGTCGTTGTCCCATCGAATGTTTAGACACATGGAGTATTAAATATAGACTAATTACGAAACTAAATGTATAGATTGGGACTGTTTTGTGAGACAATTTTTTAACCCTAATTAGTCCATGATTTAATAATGTGGTGCTACAGTAAACATATGCTAATGACGGATTACTTAGGTTTAATAAATTCGTCTCGCGGATTACTGATGGCTATTTTTTTACTAGTATCCGAACGCTCCACGTGAGATATCCATGTGACACCTGCTAAACTTTAGTCACCGGATCTCCCCTAACTTTGGTTTCAGCATATGAAAAATATTTCGTTGTCGCATTTGATTTGAACTATGCTTTATGGAAAGCCGGCCGGCAGCATTGCTGGAAACCGAAACCGGTCAGTTTCCCTCCGCCTTGGCCGGCGACGAGTGGAGGCAGTGAGTGAGAGCGAGAGTGACGGTGGGCAGCCGGATCGTGTCCCTCTGAATGCCTCACGACCTGCTGGCTTCTGATGGCCACGAGAGCGTACGAGCTCCTGCGGTCTGTGTTTCCCTGAGCAAGAGCGAACAGCAGTTGGCGGCTGATGGCGCCAAGCGCAGCCGCCGGACCGTCCCTGGCCCGGCCATCGAGCAGCCACGTGCGGCCCGCCGGCAGCGTCCTCCAGCCCGTCTCCGTCCCGCACGTCTTGCGGCAGGGGCGGGGGCGTCGCCACAGGCGCCTGAGGGGCGTCGTCCGAGCCGCGCCGGACGCGCCGCCGGTGGTGAGGGCGGCCGTCAGCGCCGTCACCGAGCTCCTCAGAGCCCTTTCCCCAAGCAAGAAGCTCAGGTAATCTATGCCTCACTCGTCAAGCCCATCATCCGCTCTGGAATTCGGATTCCGTGGCGTTCTGTGAGCGCTTCCTCTTGGCTCGGCTGTGCAGGGATGGTGCTACCCAGCAGGGCGAGGAGCCGGATCCGCCGCCATGCGGCAGCGTCGAGGACGTGCTCGCCGTGCTCCAAGACGATTACCGGCGCGCCTACTTCCTCACCGGTATGGGCATATGGGCTTCTTGCATCTTGCTGCGTTCTTTCATCAAACTGACAGAAATGTGACATCGATCATGCATGCGCACTCAGCATGACACGGATTGTTCAAAGAAATGTGCAAGGGAATGGTAACAAACTCCTCTAGGATTGCAGGGGATTTCACTCCGGGCATATACACCGAAGACTGTTTGTTTGAGGATCCGACGATAAAGTTCCGCGGTGTGTAATCTAACGTTCCTCTTGTTGATGTACTGTCTGAAAAACAGGTGAGAAATACAGTATTGACAAGGAGTGCGTTCTTGCTCCTCATAGGACTTTCTAGGTACTCTCAGAATCTGGGTCTGCTAGTGCCGTTCTTCGACAGCCCTTCGCTTGAACTAGAGAACATTGAGAAGGTAGCCACGCCATTTGTTGACTGCAAGTCAGTGTTTTTTTTTTCAGTAATCTCCTAGCTGAATCGGACATACTTTAGTTCTCCTAGCTGAATCGGACATACTTTAGCTAGGTCCCGTTTGGTTTCCTAGGGATTTTAAGAATCCGGTAAAAAAATCTCAGAATCCCAGAATCTCTTCCAAAGACAGTATGAGCATATGATCCATACCAAAGCTTTTAGTTCTTCTGAAAAGTCGCTTTCATATCTCACAGGGTTTGAGAGTTGAAACAAAGTTCGTCAAAGCAGCATGGAAACTAAGGTGCTCTGTAAGCTTTAAAAGACATACGTAAATTTTCCCTATTGTGTTAAGTGTTTCTAAACCGAACAGAGTCATCTTTTTTCAGGACATATTTGAGGCTTCCATGGAGGCCCCTGATTGCCATCAGAGGGAACACGACATATGATCTGAACGAAGATTTCAAGGTAGCGGCCAGGGAAATCCAAACCGTGCGCAATCATATGCCTCCTTTTACGTTCGACGGGAATTTGAAATATTCCTAATATTTGGACCGTATTTGTTCAGGTGATTCGGCACTCTGAGAGCTGGGACGTCTCTGCGCTTGAGGCCATCGCTCAGATCTTCGTTTCGGCCCCGGAGCCGCTGGAAGGCAGCTGAGGCTGAAGCACCACGCATGCTTGATCAGAATTCAGAAATACAGTAGTATGCAGCGTCAGAGATGAGCGATTGGCCCGGTTCGTTTGTCTTATCATCCGCTTTTCAGTTTGTTTTCTTAGTCAGAACAGTGTTTTTCTCTCACAACAAATCAGCGAACAGTACTTTCAGTCATGGCTTTTCAGCGAAGCGAACGGGGCTTCAAAGCCGTCTGTCAGAGCTCCGTTTTTCAGAAATCAATCAGCAATGTTGAATTCGTCTTTTCTGTGCAAATAAATTGTATATATGTTTTGACCGGTGACAGGAAGGGAGTTGGTGAGCAGCACATGGCGCCATTTGATTTCAGTATCTATTTGAACAGAGTCAGGGCAAAATGTTTCAAAGACAAGGCTTTCACTAATTGCATACAGGGGACTATGACACAAATTTTTCCTATGGTATAGTTGCAAATTTTAAATTTAACCCTCGATGAAATTTGTATAAAAACCGACTCTCCAATTCCAAGCAAACATTCTCTGAATCAGACCCATATCCTTCAGAGTACCATGAGGCACACTCTTCTGTGCTTACCAAAATGGGCCAGCCTGCCTGGGCCTGGGCCTGGTCCTGGCCCGTCTTGTGCCCATCCTCCTGAAGCTTCTCCGGCCTTCTCCGTCCCCCAAATCCCCCAACTACCCAAGCACCAAACAGACAGGAAGCCCGCCAAACATCACAAGCACACACGAGGCCGCGAACCTTCCAGAAGCTTCGCCGCAGATGCTCTCCAAGCTGTCGGCGTGGTTCGTGAACCCGCGCCGGAACCCGCTCGCGCGCCTCCACCGGAACGCCATCGCCTCCCGCCTCCGCAAATACGGTCCGTTCCCTCATCCTCCCCGCGCCCTCTAGGTGCATACGGTTTGGTGCCAATCCAATCAATCTTCCGCGGCTCCCCAGCTAGCGAGGTTAGCCGGCGGTCCTCATCGGTTTCCTTGTTGTCGTCGTCGGCGCAGGGCTCAGGTACGACGACCTCTACGAGCCGTACCATGACCTGGACATCAAGGAGGCGCTGGCGCGGCTGCCGCGGGAGGTGGTGGACGCCCGCAACCAGCGACTCAAGCGGGCCATGGACCTCTCCATGAAGCACCAGTACCTACCCGACGACCTCCAGGTCAGGATTCCACCTCGTTCCCTCCCTCTGTAAATTGTATTTGTTATTGCATATGCAATTGGGAAAATAAAACGATTTCAGTTTTAGATAATAATTCAATTTGTGGTGGTGATTCTGCTGGATTACCTGTATTGAGTTTAGGTGGACTCGTAGGAATTGCGTGGACGATGATTGAATGATTACATTGGAATGTGCGATCGGCTGAGATGCTTGTGAAGTTGAGAAAATGGAAGCTAAGGACGCTATGTTTTCAAATTGCCTAGTTGAACCTAGTCCATAAAATGGTAAACAAAGTAAGCATCAAGCTTGGTCGCTTACTTGTTGGCCAAAAACAGAAAGCCCAGTTACCGAGTACCCCCAAGCATAGCTGACCAGCTCACAATTTTATCTCCAGGCTAGTTGTTTGTCCCTAAGCTAATCGGACAACTGATAGTGATTAGTTGTCCAATCAAATTTCTGAACACACTAATTGCTTTGGAATGCCTAATCGAGGTCCATGGACCAAATAAGCACAATTAATCTGAATTAGCCAGATGACTTAATAACACCGGAAGGACATTTAGTTGTTGGTGCTGTGTCGCCTCTGTTTTGCCTCCCTTGTTGGCTTGTTAGTGCTTTTTCGGTATGTCCTTTTGCAGTTCTTGTTGGTGATTATGGTGGATCCACATTGATTTTAGATGTACTTTCAAGCGAGGGGTTTGAGTCATGAATGGTATAACAGCTGATTATCATTGGTAAACAAGGTGGGCTTTAAACGTCGTTTTAGGTGCTTGTGAAATGGAAAAGGTGGAAGATTTGGCTATAGGTGATGTGGGTATCTGCTTGTATGTTATATTTATTTCCATGTCTGTTCTGCTGTGACAAGTATGCAAGAACTGTGTTTTTCTCTGTTATTTTTTATGAGATAGTGAGGATTTATTGGAAGCTGTTAGATATATATTAGATAACTCACTTAAGTGACATAGTGCATCTGAAGTCCACCTATGCCTGTTGGTTTGCTATTGTGCTCTATTTTAATTGTCTATCTGACATGCATAAATTCTAAATGGGCATTGTTTTGTCAGTCCCCACGAGAATTGCTATGATGCCTCTAGAATCCATTGAGATATCAATGTATGCATCAAATCTATTGACACCTTGATTGCTTTTGACAGGCTATACAGACGCCATTCAGGAGCTACCTTTCTGACATGCTTGCTCTTGTGAGTGCATTTTTTCCTTCTTATCATTTTGTTTCTTCCTAGATTCAATTAAATACTTGACTATCTGTTAACTATACTGAATTTTTCATGTTTCTTTTTTTTTCCATACTTGTCTTCTGCTTTCTTGTACCCATATATCTTAAATACTTATATATTGTATATATTTGTATATCTTCATTGCATGGTATCTTGCTAGTTCCTCTTTTCCCTCTTCCTTAGCTTGTTATATTGTGTATTACTCCCTCCGTCCCAAATATCTGTTGTTTTCGCTTCCCGAGAAATAACTTTGACAAAATATATATTAAAAAATATTAATATTTATGGTACATAATTGGTATCATCAGAAAGATCTTTGAATCTAGTTTTTTAATAAATTTACTTGAAGATACAAATGTCGCACGCATTTTCTACAAATCGAGTCAACCTTGCGGCACGAAAACCAAAAGCGACAGATATTCTGGGACGGGAGGGAGTACTGTATTCCTTTCCCGTTATCAAATCACAGTCCAACATAGGTACATACAATTAGAGAGAAAACAGGCTCTATGAATTATTATTAGATTCTACAGAGATCAATATCCTCATTGATGGCATCGATGCAGATATCTGATCTCATGTTAAAGCCCATAAGTTTAATAAAGAAAAAAAAATCCTGCACTCTAGGCACCTTGCATTGTTAGGAATTGATTCTCTATTGATTAGGGCTAACCCTAGAAGGGTAGCTATATAGGTTCCATACATGAGCCACATGGGCCTTAGCCTCATGGGCCTAAACACATAGTCCAACACCCCCCGCAGTCTGAACTACCGGCGCAGCGGAGTTCGAGGCTGAACAAGAAAGAACACACACAACCCCCACAGACGCAACTAGCCACCGGTGATGTTGAGGCTAGAGTGAAACTCGGCGAAGGTCGAGGACGGGAGGCCTTTGGTGAAGATGTCCGCGAATTGGGAGGTCGTCGGAACATGAAGGACCCGCTCCTCGCCCATGGCGACCCGATCACGGACAAAGTGGAGGTCGATCTCCACATGCTTCGTCCGCTGGTGCTGGATGGGGTTGGTGGAGAGGTAGACCGCACTGATATTGTCGCAGTAGATCAGTGTGCTCCGTGAGGGCGGAGTGTGCAGCTCAGCAAGAAGCTGCCGAAGCCAGGAGGCCTCCGCCACGCCGTTGGCGACGGCGCGGTACTCCGCCTCGGCATTGGACCGGGAGACCACCGGCTGGCGCTTGGACGACCAGGACACCAGGTTGCCGCCCAGGAAGACGGCGTAGCCGGAGGTGGAGCGGCGAGTGTCCGGGCACCCCGCCCAGTCAGCGTCGGTGTAGACGACGAGGTCGGTGGAGGAGGCCCGGTGAAGGAGGAGGCCGTAGTCGAGCGTGCCCCGGAGGTAGCGGAGGAGGCGCTTGAGAGCCGTGAGGTGAGGCTCCCGGGGGTCATGCATATGAAGACAGACCTACTGAACCGCATAGGTGATGTCCGGCCGGGTGAAGGTGAGGTACTGAAGGGCGCCGGCGAGACTCCTGTACGCAGTGGGGTCGGCCACTGGGGGTCCCTCAACCTCAGACAGCTTGCCCTGAGTGTCGACCGGAGTGGAGCAGGGGTTGCAGTCAGTCATCCCAGCCCGCTCCAGGATATCCCGAGTGTACTGCCTCTGGTGAAGGAGCCCGGCAGGACGGTGCTCAACAGTGACACCGAGGAAGTGGTGGAGCACACCCAGATCCTTCATCGTGAACTCCTGCTGGAGAGCGGCAATGATCCGGCGGAGAAGCGGCTCGCTGGATGCAGTGAGGACAATGTCATCAACATAGAGCAGCAAGTATGCAGTGTCAACATAGCGGCAATGATCCGGTAGACGAACAGGGACGTATCAGACTTGGCCTCCATGAACCCCAGGGTCAGCAAGAAGGCAGCAAACCGGTGGTTCCACGCCCGAGGTGCCTGCTTGAGGCCGTAGAGGGACCTGTTGATCAAGCAGACCATGTCAGGACGGGTGAAATCGATAAACCCCGCCGGCTGACTGCAGTACACCGTCTCGGTAAGAAGGCCGTGGAGGAAGGCGTTCTTGACGTCCAGCTGATGGACGGGCCAAGACCGAGCAAGCGCTAGCGAGAGCACGGTACGGACGGTGGCCGGCTTGACCACCGGGCTGAAGGTCTCATCGTTGTCGACTCCCGGACGCTGAGTGAAACCCCGGAGGACCCATCGAGCCTTGTAGCGCTCGAGAGAACCATCGGCCCGGCGCTTGTGGGTCCAGATCCACTTGCCGGTGACGACGTTGGAGCCTGGCGGCCGGGGCACCAACTCCCACGTCTGGTTGGCGAGTAGCGCGGCGTACTCCTCTTCCATCGCACGGCGCCAATGAGGGTCCAACAGGGCGTCGCGGACGGAAGAGGGTACCGGGGAGACCACCGCGTCGCCGATCGAAGCCTCGAGGGCACGAGGCGGCAGTGTGCCCGCCGCGTGCCATGTCACCATCGGGTGAACATGCCGCGGGTGTCGGTGAAGCAGCGGCGGGTGGTAGACCGACGGGGCACCACGAGCCGGCGGGGACTGCGGCGGTGGTGTCGGTGTCCCCGGCGGAGAAGGGACCGCGAGCGGCGGCGGCCGCGGCCTGCGCTGGTACACCCGTACCGGTGCGGCAAACCTCGACGGAGGTGTCGGGGCAGGTGCCGGGACGGGATCCGGCGTCGGCGACCGGCACGACCCCCCCGGGGCAGAAGCGGGGGACGAAGGCCCCGGGTCTGCACCAATCGGAGAGGACGGGGCCGCGCCGGAGGACGACGGGCCCGGACCCGCAGGGGATCCGGGACAGGTGGCCGACACGGAGCGCGGCGAAGCGGTACCTGCAGGAGACCACGAAAAAGGTGGCTGGACCACCGGGTCAGTGGGAAACAGGGAGGGAGGGCCAGGGACCGGAGGGGTGGTAGTGCTGGAAAAGGGAAAGACGGACTCATCGAATACCACATGGCGAGAGATGAGAACCCGTCGGGAGGTAAGGTCAAAGCACCGGTACCCCTTGTGATCCGGGGAGCATCCGAGGAAGACACAGAGCGTGGAGCGAGGGTCCAGCTTGTGAGAAGAAGTGGCGGCGGTGTTGGGGTAACACGCACACCCAAACACGCGGAGGTGATCGTACCGAGGCGAGGTACCGAAGAGGGCGTGATAAGGTGTGGGAGCGGGACAGGCAGCGGAAGGAAGGCGGTTAAGAAGGTAGGTGGAGGTGTGCAGGCCCTCAGCCCAGAAGCGAGCAGGAAGAGAGGTCTGAAACAGAAGGGTACGCACGGTGTCGTTGGTGGTGCGAATCATCCGCTCAGCCTTGCCATTCTGCGAAGAGGTGTATGGACAAGACATGCGCAACTGAACACCGTGAGAGAGGAAGAAAGCTCGGGAGGTGGAGTTATCAAACTCGCGACCATTGTCACACTGGACGGCCTTGATGGTGAGGCCGAACTGTGTAGACACCCAAGTAAAGAAGTGAAGGAGCGTGGTAAACGTATCTGACTTCGCACGGAGAGGAAATGTCCACGAATAATGCGAAAAATCATCAACAAACACAAGATAGTACTTATAACCAGAAATACTCAGAACAGGAGACGTCCATAGGTCGCAATGTACAAGATCAAAAATGCGGGCCGCATGAGAAAAAGAACTAGAAAAAGGAAGACGAACATGTCGGCCCAATTGGCACGCATGACACAGTTGCTCATCATGAGCTCGAGTACAAGGAAGACCAGAGCTACGACTGAGCTGTATCAGGGCATCACGTCTAGGATGGCCGAGGCACCGGTGCCAGGTAGTGGAGGAAGTAGAAGCGGCGAAGACAGCTGACAAAATGGACGGCGAAGAAGACGAAGGAGCCGCCGGGAAGAGAATGGTGTAAAGGGGCCCGGTGCTGTCACATCAGAGCAGAGGACGCCGGGAAGCCAAATCCTTTACAGTAAGACCAGAAGAGTCAAATTCCACAGAACAAGAATTGTCAGCTGTAAAACGACGAATAGAAAGAAGGTTATGAACCATAGAAGGAGCAACAAGAACATTAGGAAGACGAAAGGAGCCATGAGCACCGGCGGTACCCACAGACGTGACTGGAATACAAGAACCATTTGCGACCATAATGGACGAAGGAAGAGAGGAAGAGGGAGAGTAAAGCGACGAAAGTATACCGGGGTCAGGTGTGGTGTGGTAGGTGGCACCCGAATCAGCGATCCACTCGGGTCCAACCGGAGGCGTCAGGCCCATGGTGCTGAACGAGCGAGCCAGGGCTGCCTGGTCCCATCCAGCGACCCCCGGGAGAGTCCCAGAAGGTGGAGTCCACGCCGTAGCCGGGAAGGCGCCTGGTGGAGGACCAGCAGGAGGAGCAGGAGGAGCTCCGGTGAGCATGGCCACCGGTGGACGCGAGTCGGCCCCGGTGGCGTGGTAGGGCCACATGGAGATGCGCCCGGACCACGGGTTCTGGAAAGAGGGCCATGGTGCCCCCCTGCGGTACACCCGGTGCCGGGGCCTAGGTATGTCCACCCCGGCCACCCCCGCGACCCCCTCCGCGGCGACGACGACCGCCACGACCCCCCACCTCCGCTCGGCCCGGAGGGAGGAGGACCCAGGAGAGACTGCGGCGGTGGAGCGGTCGACCGCTGTGGAGCAGACGGACGCGGCGAAGTAGCAGCCAGGGCCGTCGAGGAGGACGAGGACCCCGTGGAAGTGGTGGATCCCGGCTGGAGGCCCTGCGTGAGCTCCTCCATGACGAGATCGTCACGGACCTCCAGGAAGGTGGGGAAGGGCCTCTGGCGGGTGATCCACGTCCGGAGCTGGGCGTAGCGGTCGCTGAGCCCCCGGAGGACGTTGAGGACCAAGATGCGATCCTCCACGGGTCACCCGAGGTCCCCCAGGGAGTCCGCCATGCCCTTCATCCGACGGCAGAACTCGCCGACGGAGAGGTCACCCTGGACGAACGTCCGGAAGCTCGCGTCGAGGCGCAGAGCCCGGGCCTCGGCGTTGCCCAGGAACTGGCCCTCAAGGGCGACCCATGCCCGACGCGCGTCAGGGGAGGTGCGGACGAGGTCGTGGAGGTCCAGAGAGATCGTCCCCAGGATCCTGGAGAGGACGATGCTGTCCAGACGAAGCCACGACGGGGTCTGGACGGCGACCGAAGCGTCAACGAGGACGTGGTCGTCGAGGGCGTAGCGGCGAAGAGTGAGAAGCACGAGGTCCCGCCAGCGGGCGTAGGAGGGCGACTCCGGCTCGAGGACGACCGGGACGAGGAGGCGAATGTTCTGGACCCCCGGCCTGGTAGTGAAGCTGAGCCACGAGCGGGTCGGCCGGGTCGTGCCAGAGGACGGCGGTGTGGGAGGCGCGGCGTCCCGGCGAGGCGGAGGAAGTGGTCCCAGCATCAGCAGGAGAAGCGAGGAGGTGCTCCGCCTCGGCGATCTGGCGGGCCAGAGCATCGGTCGCATCGCGCTCCCGCTCCCACATGAGTGCAGCGGCGCGCACACGGGCCTGCCCCTCCGCGGCGGCCGCCCGGGCAGCGACGAGAGCGGCGGCGAGTGCGGAGTCGGGGCGGTGTCCGGGAACGGGCTGCGAAGACGGAGCGGGAAAGAGGAAGGCCGCGCCTTGAGAAGTGATCCCCGCGCCCCCATGCTGTGAACCGGCCGCCGCGGCGAGAGCAGCAGCAAGGGCGGCTCCATCTCCGGCGCCCAAGGGAAGAAGAGGAGTCACTGGAGTGATGACAGGAGTGGTGGCTGGAGCTGTGGTTGCGGCGGTAGTCCCAGAGGCGTCCATCGCGGCTCCAGAGGCGGCCACCACCAGGTCCCCCCCGCTGTCCGGCCCTAGGACAGGGGCGGCCGCCCCTGGGGGTTGCTGGCCCGCAGCCGCCAGGGCCCCGGCGAGCGCGGCCCCCAGGAGAGGAGAGGGCGCGGAGGGGGGAAGGGAAGTGGAGCCGCTGCCCCCAGCGGCGGCAGGGAGAGGGGCGGCGCCCGGCCCAGGTAGGCCGGCGGCGGCACCAGGAGCAGCGACAGGGGATGGAGATCGAAGTAAATCGGCCCAGGAAGGGGAGGAGAGGGGAGGGAAAACGGTGAAGTAGGAAGGAGGGGGAGGAGGGCGGCCGGCCATGGCCACTGGCGGCAGAGGAGGCCGGCGGCGGCAGGAGAGAACTGGCCGGCGGCGGCTGGGTCAGGAAGAAGAAGAGGAGAGGCTGGATACCATGTTAGGAATTGATTCTCTATTGATTAGGGCTAACCCTAAAAGGGTAGCTATATAGGTTTCATACATGTGCCACATGGGCCTTAGCCTCATGGGCCTAAACACATACTCCAACATGCATCTTGAAATTTTCCTTTTCTATAATCTATTCACAAACTGTCCATTATATGTGTATTATTAGTCTACAATATTAAAATGGTGAGATGATCATTTAAAGCAGATCTGTCTGACAATGTGGTGGATGTGATTTGTGACTTCCTATTATGAGCTCCTTTTGATTTCACTAATTCTCACCTGATTATGCTAGAATTTGTTGACAAATATTGATTGTTATGTCAGTATATCCTTGGGAGTGTGACTCGATGCATATGCATTGGCAGTACTTTTCTGAATAATATCTGTTCAGATTCACCCCTAGTTGAAGGCATCATTATGGTAAAATTTCTCAGAAAATCACCCCGATGGTTGGTGTTTAATGCATCTGTATTGCAGGTGAAAAAGGAGAGTGCAGAGCGTGAAGCGTTGGGAGCACTTCCTCTGTACCAGAGAACCATCCCATAAAGCGCCTCCTTACCTGATCCAACAGTGCACACGATGAAACGCAGAGGCTGATACTGTAATATGTATTATTTTTTTTCGAGGAAATACTATGTATTATGTTCGGCAGGAAAAAAGACCATACTATGTTTTACAGACATTTTGGTATAGAAGTGGGCATGGTTATGCACAACTGTTTGTGCTTCAGTTGAACAAATTGCTATTGTCCTCTTTGTAGTTGATGAGATGTTATTTGTATAGGCCATGTTCGCTTGAGCTTATTAGTCAGTTATTCAGCAGTGTTTTTCTCTCACAATAAATCAGTATCAGGAGCAGATGCAGAAACCATCAGCCGAACAGGGCCTATATTTTTTATAATAAATTATGGAACTATTCGGTTCACTTTGTGAACGGAAATACTTGCACTGAGGTCCGCCATGTCAGGTGCAATGTGGGAAGTGGAGGCGTGGAGTATATATCCTGTTCTGCAGGTTGTAAAAGCACTGCTGAACGGCTCATGCCGATGCTGATTTGTTGTGAGAAAATATTACTGAACGGCTGGCTGATTCTGGCAGATAAGTTCAAGCGAATAGGGTGATAGTTTTGTGTCAGCTATTGCCATTGCTCAATTACTTTTTCAATTTGCCGGACTGCGAATTCAGATTCCTGTATGAGCTACTATCATCGGCCTGACTAATTTTGGCTTCGGCGTCGTACAACGGCCCAAATTGGTCACCACATGAGGTCGGCAGTACATGGAAAGGTCGGGCCAGTTTTTTTTCCTGGCTTTTCTTTCCTTTTCATCTCGTTCTTGGTTAACACATTTTCCTGTTATTATGATTCAACGTTCTGAAAGCCACCTGTTCGATGTTTTCAACATTCTCCCAAGGAATTTTTGTTCTTATTCATCCTCAGTAGAAGGAATTTCATAGGTAGTTTCGCTTGAAAATCGTTCCTGGTTGGAGGCATGAGGCACGTATGATTTCGCACAAAATCTTCGCTAGATGGCTGCTGTTAATAATGCATCTATATTTTACAGGTGAAAACTGAAAAAGGGAGAGAGCAGAGCGTGAAGCATCTGGAACACTTCCCCAGTAGGCCAGGCCAGTACTGTACTATAGCTAGAGTAAACCTCTCTTAAGTTTGTTGGCTTGACTGAAAATAAGCGGCTAAAAAGTCTGTTCGCTTGAGCTTTCAGCTGCTTATTTTCAGCCAGTCAGTAGTATTTTTCTTTAACAACAAATCAGCCAATAGTACCTTCAACCGCTTATTTTCAGCCCAAACGAGCTAACTATTGACTAATTTATATGAGAAAAAACACTACTGACCGATTAAAAATAAGCGGCTGAAAGCCCAATCTATCAGGCTACGCATGCTATAAAATGTGGCATCGTGTGCTACACAGCTTCTACAGTACAACGGTGGCGTGCCTTATGCGCAACTGAGATTGATTCCAATCGGATTGAGACGATCGTACTAGAACTGTAGAACGATCCACAGTAACAGAATGGGGGTACGTTTAGACCGTGGGAAGTTAAAATTTTTTTAACGTAGCATTTTGGTTTGTATTTGATAAATATTGTTCAATCATAGGCTAACTAGGCTCAAAAGATTCGTCTCGTGATTTACAACTAATCTGTGTAATTAGTTATTTATTTTACCAATATTTAATGCTCCATGCATGCGTTAAAAATTGATGTGACGAAGAGAGCGAAAAAACTTAGAATTTGGAAGGGAAGAGAACGAGACCCAACACTGTAGACAGTGTGTCTGTCTGTGCAAGTGCAATCCTGTCAAGTACTCATTCCCCTCTATTTTAAGTACATGCACTTTACCTTGGGGGCCTCGTTAGTTCAGAGAATTGGGGAGAAAAACACTGTATCAGAATTCCTGTAGCATTTTGTTTGTATTTGATAAAAACTATCCAAATTTTGACTAACTAGACTTAAAATGTTCGTCTCGCAAAGTACAACAAAACCGTGCAATTAGTTTTTGATTTCATCAACATTTAGTACTCCATGCATTTGCCGATATTTTGATGTGACAGGGAATCTTCTTTTTGCATAGTGAAATTTGGGGAGAATTGGGGGACTAAACAAGGGTGGGTCAGCAAAGCTCAACGTTTCAGACAAGCAGCAAACAATCTATTTGTCTTGTCCCAAAGTTAACGTCAAGTTTTATTTATTTACTAGATAGAGGTAGTAAAAAAACCTCTATGCTTTGTTTTATCTTGCTTGAACCAGTTGCAATTTTTTTTCGCTGTAGAAAACTGATGAAAGTTGAGCATGAGCTCTTGTTGCATGCAGTCGCTGAAGGAGGTATGCATACACCCAACATGAACAGGCCAACAACCTCGAACCTGAAGGCTGGTGGTTTCCAATGGTCCCAACGATTTTTCAACTTTTGAAACCTTACCAACTTCCCCCTTTGTTCATGCATGTTACCTTTAACCCAGATGTGTTTAATTTGGCATCTACTACCGAAGAAGGCTGTGCAGACACTCCAAACCCTCCTAAAAGGCAAGTTTGTACACATCTGCTGTTGCAAATCTTGTGAGCAGGTAAATACGTTTACGTACCAACCAAATTTTTTGGGGGTTTTGGGTTTTGGATCACTTCTACTGTCTCTGTCTGGGTGTCCACCATGCATGCATGTGACTATCCTGTACCCTCTGCATGGATGCATATGACTGGTTTTTGTCTTGCAGAACCTCTGAGCTGCTGAATACTCAGCACGGATTGTGGAGTGACTTCGAGAAGACCATTGTCATATGCAGTGCAATGCAAAGCAACATTGTTCATCAATCTTACTCCAAGACCAAGACTGGTAAGTAGGATTAACTTCTCTCATGCGATGCAACATTGGTCATCATTCACCCTGTTCGTTTGGACTTATCAGCGGAATCAGCAGCCATCCAGCAGTGTTTTTCTCTCACAACAAACCAGCGAACAGTACTTTCAGCACAATAAACCAGCAAAACAAACAGAGTGATTCTCTCCCTGATCGATCCACACACACCCCTAGCTTGCTAATGCTAGCTACCTACCTATATCTACATCCACAATCCTTTGACAGTGAGCTGATGGCATGATTGGGTGCTCATACTTTTCCTTGTGTCCATCTCCAAATGATTGAGTTTCCAAGTGGATGACATGCAGCTTTCACACCCCTGGATGTCCTCAGTCCTCACTCCTCACCAACCTCCATTGTATGTCCCAGCACTCCAGCAGTGAACCACACACACTGCCATGGGCCATGGCATGCACATGGCGAGATGATCCAGTAGCCCCTCATCAGCTGCGTGCCGTGGCTGTGACATGTGAGATGAGACTGAAGAAGGACCATGCAAGGGACCCCTCCCTCTTCCTCTGCTCACCAATGCATCATGTATGGTACAGTACTAGCACTAGCAGCAGCCTTTTTGTACAAACATTGCTGCATTATTGGTTGTGTCTCCGTCTCCTAGGCCGGCCGTGCCCTATTGTAGCCATTGCCCATCGACAAACGCCATAAAATGCCTGCTCCCGGGCTCGGCCACATACATCCTGACTTTCAGCTGCCAATGTGTGTTTGTTTCTTTGCATTGCATATGCCACTGTAAATTTGACTGCATGCTTTACACAAGATTCCAAATTAAACACCATCAAAAATTTGAATACGATACATATGCTGAAGCGTCAAGATGCGGACACTGAAGTGACCCTTTTCAGAAATTCTGTGAGAAATCCTGCAGGGAAGAAATAAACGTACGATTGCATGATGACCTTCCTTAAAACAAGAGCCCCTTACTACTTGGCCAACAACCAAATGGGCACCGAGTCGTTTGTCATGTCATTTCACAGTAATTATTCCAAATCATGCAAAGGATCCAAGCAAGCTAATATTGTTATAGACAACCTGTGGCCATCTTTTGCCGCCCAACCATAGTGGTAGGGCTTGGGCTATGATTTTGTGGACACAAGTGATTTGGCGACGTTGTCACAATTTGTGGACTTGAGATAGATCATGCATGCATGGTGCCTAATTAGGTTATTATTATCGCTCTTTAATTTGAGCCCATAGAAAACTTAAAGATGCCACCTTCCTCTTGATGTTGTGGTTCATGAGCAACGCATTTGCATGGTGGGAGGAGATACTGTTTTCTTAACAGAGCTAACACTGCTGCAGAAGTGCAGTGCAGAATGATTAATTGGGATATCACAGTAGCACTTGCAAGGAGCAGGCATCATTAAGTAAGTTCGTTCTCATTTAAAATGAAAAGCGGTAAGTGCGTGCTTGTTTATTAGAAGAAATGGAAATCTCACCTGCCTGCCTGCAGTGGATTAGTACATGGCACTGCAGCCGTCCACAATCGCGCTGCATTACTACCTGTATAGTTTTCCAACCTTAATAAAAATACTTCTTGCCAGTAATTTTGTTCTATATAATACTTATATTCTTGTTTATTTTCCTGACAACCCATAGATGATAGATCCCAGCATAGTGCTCTGGATTTTTTTCCATTTTGGCTGTGTTTAGATCCAAATTTTGGAGTGCCAAAATACACGGTAGCATTTCGTTTGTATTTGGTAATAATTGTCCAACCATTGACTAATTAAGCTCAAAACGTTCGTCTCGCAAAGTATAACCAAACTGTGCAATTAGTTTTTAATTTTATCCACATTTAGTACTCCATACATATATCGCAAGTTTGATGTGACAGAGAATCTTTTTTTTGCATAATGCACTTTTTAATGAATTTAAACACAGCCTTTATTCCAAATGTGCTGCAGCCTTCCAGAGACATGCACCTCTCTCTCCCTCTCTGGTAATCCATCAGAAGTTGGTGGTAGGAAGATCAGAGGGTACACTTTTTGGGCTTGGCATGGGGTGGACAAATCTACCAGCTAGGCTACAGTGAGCAACCGGGCAGCCCATGTGAGGGTTGCAATGCCAATGCAGACGGATCATGCCTACTAGCTAGCTTCTTCCCTTTCCTTTTTCCCCTTGATCCCACTCCTTTCTTGCGTGTCAAAGTGACGTGGGCTCATGTGATGCTGCATGGGAGAAACACATATACATATACTTCTTCTTTCTGGGCAAAGTGGCCTGGCTGAAAATGTACGCATGCATGACAAAAGTGTCTTTTGTGGAAAGGCGTATGTTTCGGGTTTGTGGTTTATCACAGAACAAAAAAAAAAGTAGATGAACTGCCCGGTTCACCTAGCTTATAATCCGTCTTATTTAGCTTATTTTTTCAATCGGAACATTATTTTTCTCTCACAAAAAATCAGCCAGCAGTGTTTTTCAGTCGGCTTATAATTTCAGCCGAACGGGGCCACTAGGCAAGAAGTATATAGTGATGTGGAATAATATATAGTGAATTCTCATGAGTGCCAACATCATAGAATCATACAAGATGGCTCACTCAGGTTGCATTGATGGAGCATCCTTAAATAATTCTGATGGTTGTGGTGGTGACCTCTAAAAGTTACATTAATTGGTGAAATGTTGGTGATGGTGCAATGATTTATGTTGTTGAGGGTGTGTGACCATCACACAGCAATTGTAATGATTCGGGTTTCATTTTATTTTGTAGTGCGTGAATAAATATAATTACGTGGAGAAAGGTTCATGATTCGATTTAAGCAAGATGCCATGCATTCGAGTTTCTAAGCGCTGGTTGCACTGCGCGAGAAGTTGGGCGATTGCAATTGCAATTGCCTTTATGTGAGAATGAATTCCACCTGGTCCTGGTTATGCATGTAAGGGACGCAGTGCAGCTTCTTTTTGCTTTTGATGGAACGCAGTGCAGCTTATAGAACAAGCAAAACATAAGACAAGCTTCTGCTGGACGAACTCTGGAGAGTTTCAGGCGCAAGTTCGTGACATCTTGACCAGAACGCTACTTTAATTTATCAGATGACTAGCGTCGATCGATACATATATAGGATGAAGTTTTAACTTTTTTTTTCAAAAGCCAACTTTTTTTTTCAAAAGGCAGACGCGCAGAGTAACTTTTATGTTGAATTTGTTGGAGCATAGAAGGCAAAACTTATGAGGAAAAAAAACTGAAAATAGAAATCAGATGCGAGCTAGTGTTTTATTTAATTGCGCCTTGTGGAATTCGAACTCGAGTCTTATGGTTTTAATACGCCATGAATGAGTTTCTAAAAGTTTAAACTGATGGAATAAAGATGGACAATTGGCTTATATTTCAACAGCTATAGCAATCAAGATTTGAATGGTAATCTTGAAGAGGTGAAGGTGGTGGGGTCGCAACAAGGGCAAATGTGGTTAGGCTTCTTCAGAGGTACTCAAGGCAAAATTTTGTACTTTTTTTTAAAAAAGAGAACAATGTATCAATAACAGCATCATTTATGCTGCATTACTATATGCCTCATTGAGGGCCTTCTTGAAATGTAGGATTTTATAAACATAGCAGGAATAGGAAAAAAAACTTGAGAATAGAATGCTCTAACATCTTAAATCTTATGAATTATGAAAATACAAAAAAATACTACAAGATTGAACATTTAGATGGAGTACAGAAAAAAACGCATGAATTCGATAAGAGAGAGTGACGTAAAAGAAACTTTCCATGGGGTTCAAATTTTCAATAAAATTTATTCAGAATTTCTATAAAACAGGCCATTCGATAGAAATTTTATAGGATTTGTAAGGAAACAATCATTTGTTCCAATGCCAAGAGTTTGGCCATGTTTAGATTCCAAAATTTGGAATCAAATTTTGCATAGTAAGTGTCGCGTCATACTGTAGTAATTTTGTTTTTATTTGGTAATAATTGTCCAAACATTGATTAATTAGGCTTAAAATATTTGTCTCGTAAAGTACAATAAAACTGTGCAATTAGTTTTTTATTTCATCTATATTTAGTACTCCATATATGTGTCGGCATTTTGATGTGACGGGGAATATGAATTCTGCATAGTGAATTTGGTGGCCAAACTCTGAAATCTAAACAAAGCCTTTTATGAATTTACAGGATTTAAGTCCTCCAGTTGTTCTGAAGTACTGTACTAGTAGCTAGCAGCCTGTTCGTTTCGCTGGTTTATTGTGGCTGAAAGTATTGTTCGCTGATTTGTTGTGAGAGAAAAACTGGATGGCTGATTCTACTGATACGCTCAAACGAGCAAGGTGCTATAGATCGACCTGAATATGTGTAGAGCTCTCTCTGCTGCTTCCGGGAAGCTGAAAGACGTGTCAGATTAATGGAAGTTGATCATTTGAAAAGTGCACTATGTAAGAAAGGATTTCCCGTTATATCAAACTTGCGATACATGCATGGAGTATTAAATATGGATAAAATCAAAAACTAATTGTACAGTTTGGTTGTACTTTGCGAAACAAATGTTTTGAGCCTAATTAGTCAATGGTTAGACAATTATTACCAAATACAAACGAAATACTACAGTGTATTTTAGTACTCCAAAATTTGGATCTAAACACAGCCATACATTAAAACATGGCAGGCATGTCAGATGGCGCCATCGCCATTCCACGCATGCCGGCTGATGCGGCGGGATGGGATGAGTGCCATGGTGCTCTGCAGCGGTGCAGGCCGTTGGCATGCCCAAGCTGAGCTACAGTGTATATAGCGCGCGATCACCTTGGATTCGAGCATGCCAAGAACATTAGATGCCTTTAAAATTTCAAATTTTTACTTTTCGTTTCATTATATTAAATCTTTGAACAGATGTATGAAGCATTAAATATAAATAAAAAAATAACTAATTGTACAGTTTGGTTGTAAATCACGAGACGAATCTTTTGAGTCAAATTAGTTCATAATTGGACACTAATTGCCAAATACAAACGAAAGTGCTACAATAGCCAAATTCTAAAAGTTTTTGCATCTAAACACCCCCTAATATTTTTCTTCCTAAAACCATTAAGTTTTACGACTTAAAAAAATATTGGAAGGAATAAAGAAGACCATCTCCATAAGTTTTTAATAATCCACTCCTAAAATATAGAAGATAATTTTACATCAGGAATTATATATTATTTCTCTCTTGTACATTTGCATCATGAACTCTTTCTTACTTTTATTCTTTCCATGCCCTTCCACCTCCGACGAACACGTGCAGGAGAGAAAAGATACGCGTGATTCCGAAGCACGTAACTTTACGCAGAAGAGGGTGACTTTTCCCAAGTTCTAAAAGATTAGGAGGGTGAATTAAAAATTATTGGAGAGGAGTTTTTTCTCATCTTACTAAAAATTAAGGATTATGACGGGATTTAGGGAACTCTTGGAGATGAAGAGCATCTCCAAGAATTTTCAAAACACTCTCCTAATCCTTTGACTTCTAGCAAAATTAGAAAAATACATCTCCAACAACTCCTAATATCACCTCCTAATATTTTAGGACTCAGGAAAAATCCAGCCTCTGACGCGTAAAGATACGCGCATCGCGCGTCCGCGTATCCGTCACGTGTATCCCCACGGCGCGGCATTTTCCTCCTTCGCGCGAGGATGAGGAGGACGAGAAGCTCGTCAAGTGTTGTGTTCTTGCCGATCCGTCCTAGCAATTAAAAGCAATTGAATTTGTTCGCGTCTTGATGCGTGTTGTGTTCTTGCCGATCGTCGATCAGTGCTGCAGCGGTTTGGCAAGAGCCTCCGGTGGATTAACTACCTCCGTAGATCGCCAAGCACCTGCCCAGGTGCACGACAAGAGAGCAAGCAGAAGGTGCAACGCAGGCTATGGTCGCTGGAGGAGGACGAGAAGCTAGGCGTGGCGGAGGGCAGGCTGGGTGTGGCCGGCGGCGGCTGGGATGTGGCCATTGTCGGTAGGAGTGTGCAGGTCGGCGGCGGCTACGTAGATGATGAAGAGAACGATCTCGCACGAAAAAAACCTGCCGTGAACAAAACCACATGTGTGGACCAAAATTTTGATACTTTGGGAATAAATTATTAGAAATTTTTGGAGATGGCCTCATTTATTTCTCCTAATATTTTTTTGTGAGTTAGAAAACCCGATGTTTTAGGGAAGAAAATATTAGGTATACTTGGAGATGCTCACGACAGTTTGGATTTTATCAGCGTGGCGGTGAAAGACACAGTAGCGCGCTAGCGAGTGAAGGGTCGAGATGGCGGACTAGAGGGGGGTGAATAGTCCTTTCTAAAACTTAAACACGTAGGCTAACCGAAACAAATGCGGAATTAAACTTATCGGTCTAGCCAAGACTACACCCCTCTATCTAAGTTCACAAGCACCTCACAAAGATCCTAATTAAGCAACTAAGGTGCTTTCCTTAGCAAGAGCTCTCCTATTTAATTCTAGAGCAAGGTCACACAAACCTATGCACTAGTACTTTGCAAGCAAGAGGGAGCTCCTACACAATTCTAGTAAGCAAAGCGCACAAAGCCTAAGCTCACTAGCAATGCTCAATAACAAGGCTACACAAGCCAAATTAGAGAGCGCAAACTACTTAGCTACACAAACTAAGCAATGTGACTAACAAGGTTACACAAACCAAATTAGCCACGCAACGGGAGCTACTTCTATGCTACACAAGCAAGAAGGTAACTAGCTAACTACACAAGCAAACTAGTTACAAGAGCAACTACACAAGCACAAGTATATGAATGTAAATACGAGCTTGTGAATCGAAAGCAAACCACCGAGAAGATGTACACAATATTGACACGGCGGTTTTTCACCGAGGTTCACTTGGTTGCCACCCAGCTAGTCCCCGTTGTGGCGATACACCCACTTGATGGATCACGAGCTAATTGACTATCAAGAGTCAAACCCTCAGCGGGTGCCGCACATCCACTCTCAAGATGGGGATCCTCCAAGCCACGAGCTTTACTAGAGTTGCTCTTCGCGATCCCCGCGGGGTGAGCACAATCCCCCTCACAAATCCTCTCCGGAGCCTCGCACAATCTTCTTGCGAGCTTCGACGGAGCCACAAGCCACCAAGCCGTCTAGGAGGTGGCAACCTCCAAGAGTAACAAGCACCACCGGCTTGCAACACGAACACCTAGTGCCACTCAAGCAATCCTCACGATGCAATCGCACTAGAATTACTCACTCGCTTATTGATTCACAATCTAGCAAGCACACGTGAGTTAGAGGCTCTCCTAGCACTCCCAAAGCATGGACACTAAGTCCCAAGGGTGCCAAGCTCCAGCCAAGACCGGCCACCACTTCTATTTATAGCTCCACAACGAAATAGAGCCGTTACCGCTTCACTGGGCAGAAATCGGGACGACCGGACGCTCCGGTCAGGGTGACCGGACGCGTCCGGTCACTACACGACAAACGTGAACAGTGCGCGTCAGAACTAGCCGTTGCACTGACCGGACGCGCTCCTTCGATCGACCGGACGCGACAGTGCCAGCGTCCGGTCGCGTTCCAGTAAGCACCCGACGCGACCGGACGCGTCCGGTCGTACGTGACCGGACGCGCCAGCCGCGTCCGATCGCGCTGCGCTGCGCTTCGGCCTCTCTGGACGCTGACCGGACGCTCCGGTCCCGTGAGGCACCGGACGCGCCGGTCACGTGTTTAACTTTTTCGCCCGGTTGAACTGACCGGACGCGCTGGTCAGGCCAGACCCGCGTCCGGTCACAAACCCTAGCGGGCAGCACTGTGATGAACTGACCGGACGCGTCCGGTCAAACTGAGACCGCGTCCGGTGCAGCGTCCGGTCATCACAGTGACCGCCGTTCGCCTCCGTTTCTTTTCCGACTTCCGGCGCAATAGAAAATAGGCATTTCACTTCTCAAAAAAGCGCCGAATCCCGCCTCGCAAGCTCGGCGGGAGGGAGAGAGGAACCCAAACCCCTCTCTACCGCTCAAACACCACCGCCTTCGTAAATGTGCTAACACCAACAAGTGATCACCACCTTGTGCATGTGTGTTAGCATTTTCACAAACATTTTCTTCGAAGTAAGTAGGCACTCAACTTGCCTCGCCACTCGATCCTAACACGTATGCAAAGTTAGATCGCTCAAGTGGCACTAGATGACCGATATGCAAACAAGTTTGCCCCTCTTAATAGTATGGCCATCTATCCTAAACCCGGTCATCAACTTCTCTACACACCTATGACCGGTGAAATGGAAATGCCCTAGGTTATACCTTTGCCTTGCGCATTCCACTTCATCTCCTCCGACATTGATGCAACACATGCACCAACCATATCACAAATGATATGATCCACTTCATATCGTCATGTGACCTTGGTCCATCGATCTTGACCTCACTTGCTCTTCACCATTGCGTCGGTCCATCGGCGCCAAGTCTTGCTCAAGCTTCACCGCCTCACGGTCCATCGCTCTAAAGCCTCTGACTTGCCCTTCACACTTGCAACTGGTCCGTCGAGCCAAGCCTCATCTTGATCTTTGCCACCTTGGTCACATGACTCCATATCATGTCTCATATGCAATGAGCTCCTTCATGACACCATTACTTGTGGACTAATCCCTGTGTATCTCACATTAAACACAATTAATCCACCTAAGGTTGTCACTCAATTACCAAAACCAAACAAGGACCTTTCAATCTCCCCCTTTTTGGTAATTGATGACAACTTTACAAAGATATGGAAATTAAGTTCTTTTGGACTTTATGCCACTTATCCAACATTTAAGCTCTATGTTAGGATTTGGATAAGCACCATAAAATCCAACTTGGTAGTGATAACTCCCCCTACATATGTGCTCAAATGGTTTGGTTTCAAGCTTGCACATATGCATAAATATGAAATTTGTGGGAGGGTTAGCACTACTGAGTGATGCTAAGGTGTATAGAATAAACCTTTGTAGTTCGATACCATTTGATAGCTTGATACCATTTGAAAATCACAAGTTTGCCATCATCCTTAGCATCATGAGTAGCTAGACATCAAAAACACTAGAAACCCCGTGAGATCAACATTATAAGCATGGTTCTAGTTTTTGCATGATAATCACAAGTCTAGCTAACATCCTATGCATGCTAGTTATCAAAACATCATTCAAGTTCTATAACTAGCATACACCACACAAGCATGCATATTGAATTTAAGAACTTTATGCAATGCAAGCAAGCACATGAATATGCACATATCAAATGCAACCAATCAATGTTCATGAGCTTGCTCCCCCTACTTGTGTGCTTTCTTTGTCCAAGAATTTTGATTGCTCCCTCTTTGTCCATATCCATGTCCAATATCATCTATCTCTCTTGGTGCATTGACATATCTTTGTTCCAACTTCTCCCCCTTTGTCATCAATTTCCATAAAAAGGTGTTCTTCTCAATTGATACAAAGGCTTGTATTGGGGTAGATGGTTGAGACTTGAATCTTGCATTTTTGATGGACATTACCATATATGTTGGAATGACAAACTTTATGGTTGCTCTTGAGATACCACTTAGGATCTTTGACCTTGATACCATTAGGTGGGGCTTCTCCCCCTATGTCATAGCATGGGTCATTCACTTGATAATCTTGAGCTCTTGTGTGTGAGGGAACTTTCTTCATATGATGATCACTTAAAGTTGAGGATCACTTTTGGAACCACTTGTAGGATTTGTCAATATGATCTTTTCTTGAACATTTGCTATCTTTATGAGTACCACTTGTAGGATATTACTTGTAGATCATGATCTAGACACCACTTGTAAATACCAATTGAAGAAATACTTTGAGTCTAGATACCATTTGAAACACCCTAGATATCCATTTGCATTGTTGTCTTGTGCTAGTACCCATATCATTGTCATGAGCTTCTAGTATGACTTGAACTAAGATGATTTGCCTAAGATTCTAAGTCCGGTTTGATCCAATGACAAGCTTCTTCACTCCTCATACTAAGGGTTATCTTGCCAATGTTGTACTTGTCACTTGTTAGCAATTCAAACTAGATCAAGTACTTGGGTTTACTAGCTCATGAACAAATTCATACACATACCACTAGATCATTTAAACAGTTCAAGCAATAGTGGTAGGCTATGAATTTAAACATTTCATTTGTTATGCATGATCCTAGTAAGCATGTACTATATGCACTAATCGCATACTAGTAAGGGATGAAATGATCATGCATATTGCAATGATACCTTTGTTATATTGGAGTAGAGGATAGTCACATATATTCCAATTCATTACTCTCAATAGCAATGTGAAGTCCAATTTATAAGCTTGGTGAAGACCAATCATCATAGATAAATCCATTCTTCACCCATATGAAATGAAAACCACTTATGATCAAGTGCACTATCTCTTGTTGTGGTTGGCTTGCTTTTTCTCTTTGATCAATGCTTGCATGAGAGAAGTACATATGATACCAATTTTATAACCATGACTAGCTCTCTTTTGGGTGTTGCTTGCTTTTCTTGATCAATTCTATTGATTGCTTCAATTAAACATCTCAAATGTCCCTTGAATTCATCACTTCCATGTTAGCCTTCCAAGCCGGTGCTCGGTTTACCCACTCATGGGCGGCAAGCCCCCTCAGCAGGGAGAAGTGACCTCTCTCCAAAGAACCATCCTTGACACTTACTTGAATTGCCTTTGATTGATTGATCTATGGACTTAACTTGATGAGTAACCTTGAATTATTCTTTAAGTCCTTTTCTTTCTACCAAATGATCTCCAATCATTACTAAAACTTGAACCTCATCTTCATCTTGAGTTTGATCTTCATTTTCAAATTTGAGTACCAAATTTGTACACTAAGTACATTCCACAATCAATGCCCTTGTACTCATTTCTTGTCATGCTTCTAGATCAATTCAAAAACAAACTTAGGTACCTCAAACACTTATAAATATGTTTCCAACTTGAGGACCTTTCGCTTAAAGTGACTCTAGATCAATCCAATAATTATTACTTTTCTGGCAGATTTTGTACTCTTCAAAGAATAATTCATATCTCCCAATGTACAGATCTAAATGCCATGAAATTTGGTGGAGATGTGATTCACTAAGTCATCTAGCAACTGTAAGAATTTGAGCTTCATTTGACTTCTAGATTGCTACTAGATTTCAAATCTTCCACCACTGCTGCATGCTGAAAACTGCTGCACTATAGCTGACAAGATGTGCTCTAAAACCATAGCATTTCTTATCCAATTATCATGAAATTTATACAGAATCTCATATCATAAGTCTAGAGCATGCATACCAAATTTCAAGTCAATCCAATATGATTTGGTCACTCAAACTCAGACTTGATCTCAGCTAGCTCAGATTTTCAATAATGGACAGATTTCAATATATTGAGCTATACTTCACCAAATTGAATCAAACTTGAAACTAACTTGTTTGAACACTTTCATAAGACATATATCCATTCAATCCACTTACTAAATGTCATCTCATGAATTTATCCAACACAAATCAATCCAAATTTGATTGCTAGGCATTGAATCCATTCAATCATCTCATAGCAAGCAACATTGCATATATATCCAATTCAATCAACTCATATGCACCCAAATAAAATGATCAACTAGAGATATACCTTGGTTATCACATTATCATCCTCTTAGCAAGCTCCAACTCAAATATTTGCAAGCCATCAAATATATCCAATAAATCACCACAATCTTGAATGTTGCACTTGTATGTTGTAGCATTTGGACTCCACTTATTTTGACTTGGCATTGGGATCGAATATGCACTAAGCTTTCAAACTTGATTTAACATATTATGACCAATATGAATCCAAATGAATCAAGCCTCCAATGCCGATGGTACCTACTAACAATCATCCACTTTTTGATGGTACCCAAACAAGTTTGGGTCCTCTCAAGTTAGGAGCAACATACTTAGGCAAAGCCTTAGTATGGGTAGCGGGATGTTTTGCAATTCCTACCAATGAGGTACCATTGCCATCCTTTCTAAGCATGTTAGTATCATTAATTGAACTAGGCTTAGAATTATTACCTAGGAGACATGAATGAGCCATGTGTCCCCTTTTCCGGCATGAATAGCATCTTCTCTTTGGTTGAGCCTTTTCTTCCTTGCTCATGTGATGCTCTTCATTGTCTTGCCTCTCATAAGTTGCTTGAGCCTTCTTCTCAAGCTTGGTAGGACACCCCGAGGCAAAGTGTCCTATATCTTCACACTTGATGTGAGCCAAATCTCTCTTCTTATCTTGAATCTTGCTCATCACCTTGACATCTTGGATTTGCATTGGATGCCTTCCTCTTCCACCCCTTCTTGTTTTCTTCTTCTTTATTATCAAGTCACTAACATCTTCATGATTGATCTTGATTTGCTCTTGGGGTGTTTTATCTTGCTCAACTAGTGGCTTTGGTTGAGGTTTTACTTGTTGCTTCACCAATTGCTTGGTTGGGCACATTGAGGTGAGATGACCCCAAGTGCGGCACTTGAAGCACTTGACATGCTTGAGCCTCTCTTCTTCCTTCATCTTCTTTAGCTTCTCAATGTTTGGGCAACCATTTGCAAGATGTCCCATTTTATGGCATTTAAAGCACATAAAATGAGAGAGCTTCTCTTGTTCTTGTTTCTTCATCTCTCTTTCATATCTTCTCTTCCCCCATCTTTTGCCTTTGATATTGCTCTTGTTGAAGCCAATGCCGCTCATGTCACCGTAGCTTCTTTTGTTGTTCAACATGTGCTCAAAGGTGACTTTTGAGTTGTAGCACCTCTCTAACTTGTTGCTCAAATTCTTCACTTCATTTTTGAGCTCATTGTTCTCCTTCAAAAGGTTAGTCTCACAAGACATAGAAGTAGAACAAGTATCTATGTGTGAAGAACATGGCATATCTAATAAATCATCACAAGAGGTGGATACATGCTTCTTGCCTACATCACAAGGGTTAGTAATATGTGATTGATCATTTGACCCAAATGATGAGCTCTCACTAGTTTTGGTTTCTTCTTTAGAAAGCTTCTTAGTGAGTAAAGCATGTTCTTGTGCCAAGTTATCATGAGCAACACTAAGTTCCTCATGAGCCAATTTTAGCTCCTCATGTGAACAAGTAGTTACATAAAGTAGATGCTTTTGTTGTTCACATGTGGTTTTTAGAAATGAGTTTTCATTTTCCAATTTCATGGTTTTAGCTTTCTCATTTTCTAAAGACGTGGTCATGCTAGCAAGTCTACTAACAAGCTCATCATATGAATCAACATGATCAACCACATTATCATTTGATACCTTAGTGTCACCTTGTGACATGAAGCAATGTGGTGTAGTGGATGGGCTTGTAGTAGCATCATCAAGGCCCGAGCATGAACCAACGTTGTCACCATCAAGTGTGCTTGGGGTAGAAACATCACTTGCAACACTTGATGCGTCATCACCATCCTTGTCAAGTGAACTTGTGGTAGATCGATCATCATCATCACTTGACCATGAGGTGGAGCAATCCTCCACAACCACCGTGTTGTGGTCATGCTCAACATCATCATGTGCAACCTCCTTGGGCTTGACATCATCGTCATCATCGGTGATAGCTCCATACTTTTCATTGAGATAGGCCCATATCTCATGAGCGGATTTAAGGTCCATGATCTTACCAAAGATGCTATCATCCAAAGATCTATACATGATGTTAGTAGCTTGGATGTCAAGATCTAGGCATTTCTCTTGTGCTTGAGTTAGATTATCTTCATCCAACACATGAGAAAAGCCTACATCTACCATCCACCACATTTGAGAGCAAATAAACTTAAAATTGCATATCATCCAATTTTTCCATCGTGCAAAGTGTGTGCCATCAAACATGTGTGGACACTCAACATCTAGCCCATATTCCGCCATCCTCTCGGGTCGGTGAAGACCACAAAAGAGAGACCCGGCTCTGATACCAATTGAAGGGTCGAGATGGCGGACTAGAGGGGGGTGAATAGTCCTTTCTAAAACTTAAACACGTAGGCTAACCGAAACAAATGCGGAATTAAACTTATCGGTCTAGCCAAGACTACACCCCTCTATCTAAGTTCACAAGCACCTCACAAAGATCCTAATTAAGCAACTAAGGTGCTTTCCTTAGCAAGAGCTCTCCTATTTAATTCTAGAGCAAGGTCACACAAACCTATGCACTAGTACTTTGCAAGCAAGAGGGAGCTCCTACACAATTCTAGTAAGCAAAGCGCACAAAGCCTAAGCTCACTAGCAATGCTCAATAACAAGGCTACACAAGCCAAATTAGAGAGCGCAAACTACTTAGCTACACAAACTAAGCAATGTGACTAACAAGGTTACACAAACCAAATTAGCCACGCAACGGGAGCTACTTCTATGCTACACAAGCAAGAAGGTAACTAGCTAACTACACAAGCAAACTAGTTACAAGAGCAACTACACAAGCACAAGTATATGAATGTAAATACGAGCTTGTGAATCGAAAGCAAACCACCGAGAAGATGTACACAATATTGACACGGCGGTTTTTCACCGAGGTTCACTTGGTTGCCACCCAGCTAGTCCCCGTTGTGGCGATACACCCACTTGATGGATCACGAGCTAATTAACTATCAAGAGTCAAACCCTCAGCGGGTGCCACACATCCACTCTCAAGATGGGGATCCTCCAAGCCACGAGCTTTACTAGAGTTGCTCTTCGCGATCCCCGCGGGGTGAGCACAATCCCCCTCACAAATCCTCTCCGGAGCCTCGCACAATCTTCTTACGAGCTTCGACGGAGCCACAAGCCACCAAGCCGTCTAGGAGGTTGAAAGCTCTATGTTTGGTGTTGGTAATTAGTGACAATGCCTAAGTACTAATCCTATGCCTAAGTTGTATGTAGCATATGAGGATTAGTACATTCCAAGGTTGGTGGCAAGATGGACATGGTGATCATGATGGCCACACTTGGATTTGGACGCAACCGTACGTGATCAAGGCAAAGGTATATGCTTAAGGGTTGTGTTTTAGTAACCAAGACACCTAGTGGGTGTGGTTACATTATAGGATAGATAGCCGTACTATAAAGAGGGGAATGACGCGGCTAATGAACTCCTAAGTGCCTCTAGATGTGCATTTCATGATCATATGCATTTGGATAGAACTAATAACGCCTCAAAAATGATTGTGAAAATGCTAACACACATGCACATTGTGATGATCACTTGGTGGTGTTAGCACGTTTGCGACGGCGTTGGAGTTTGAGCGGTAGAGAGGGTTTGGGGTCCTCTCTCCCTCCCGCCGAGCGTGCGAGCGCGGGATTCAGGCGATTTCGGGGAAATGAAATGCCTATTTTCCACTACGCCGGAAGTCGGAAATCAAACGGAAATCAAACGGAAGCGAATAGAGGTCACAGTGGTGACCGGACGCTGCACCGGACGCGGTCACTGTTTGACCAGACGTGTCCGGTCAGTGTCCAGCTCTGGCGTGTTTTTCGGTTGTCTGATCGGACGCGCAGCGCGTCCGGTCACAGGTGACCGGACGCGTCCGGTCGTCCAGGGAGCTTACTGGACTCCCACCGGACGCGGTCACTGTGGCGTCCGGTCAGTTCTTCAGCGCGTCCGATCGTTGGTTCGTTTTGCGCGACTCAGTGTTGACCGGCGCGTCCGGTCAGTCACGGGACCGGCGCGTCCGGTCGTGACCAGCGCGTCCGGTCGTTGCGACCGGCGCGTCCGGTCAGTGTTTTGAAAAATAGCCGTTGCGTGACCGGCGCGTCCGGTCAATCGGACCAGCGCGTCCGGTCAGCGCGATTTCAGCTGGATCTCGTTCCTAACGGCTATATTCGAAGGGGTACGTCTATAAATACTCGTTGGCCGGCTCAAGGCTCTCACTCTTGGACATTTGACATACTTGTGAGCACTTTGAGCTAAGCAACTCCCCTCCCACTCATCTCTCTTGCTTCTTTGCATATTCGAAGTGAGATTGAGTGATCCAAGTGCATTTGCATTGTGAGATAGCATCTAGTTGGCACTTGGTGGTTGATTTGCTGCGGGATTCTTGTTTCTCTTGGTGGTTGCCGCCACCTAGACGGCTTGGAGCAGCTTGGAGGCGTTGGCAAGAGTTGGTGATTGTTCTTGGCCACCTCCGGTGATTGTGAAGGGTTTGTGCCTACCTCGGCGAAGCGCCAAAGGCAACATTAGTGAATTGCTCGTGTCATTTGCAACCTTTTACCATTTGGTAGGTTCTTGTGGCGCCTTTTGAGAGGCTCGGTGTGAGACCGATTAGCCACCGAACCACGTGGTAAAAAGGGACACAACGAGGACTAGCGTGCCGGCAAGCACGTGAACCTCGGGATAAATCTTCGTGTCATCACTTTTGTATTGTGATTGATCCCGGTGTTCGGTTGTCTTGGTATTCATTGTTGATCATATTGGTTGGCTCAATACTTCGCCCCTCGGTGAAACTCTCCTAACTCAACTCCGCATTACTTTCTTAGTTATCTTTGCTAGCTAGTTAGCTTTGCTAGAGTAGCTCCTTTTGTGTAGCTTGCTAGTTGTAGTTGTAGTTACCTTCTCGGTTTGGCTTGTGCGGTTGAGTGCCTTTTTACTAGGATTGTGAATTGGATAGGTGGCTTGCAAACACCCCGTAGGCTAAGCAAAACTCGCATCTCGCTATTTGTTTTATTGATAAACTTGTTTAGCTTGTCTTTGTAGAAATTTTTAAAAGGCTATTCACCCCCCCTCTAGCCATCTAGACCTTTCAGAGGTGGCAACCTCCAAGAGTAACAAGCACCACCGGCTTGCAACACGAACACCTAGTGCCACTCAAGCAATCCTCACGATGCAATCGCACTAGAATCACTCACTCGCTTATTGATTCACAATCTAGCAAGCACACGTGAGTTAGAGGCTCTCCTAGCACTCCCAAAGCATGGACACTAAGTCCCAAGGGTGCCAAGCTCCAGCCAAGACCGGCCACCACTTCTATTTATAGCTCCACAACGAAATAGAGCCGTTACCGCTTCACTGGGCAGAAATCGGGACGACCGGACGCTCCGGCCAGGGTGACCGGACGCGTCCGGTCACTACACGACAAACGTGAACAGTGCGCGTCAGAACTAGCCGTTGCACTGACCGGACGCGCTCCTTCGATCGACCGGACGCGACAGTGCCAGCGTCCGGTCGCGTTCCAGTAAGCACCCGACGCGACCGGACGCGTCCGGTCGTACGTGACCGGACGCGCCAGCCGCGTCCGATCGCGCTGCGCTGCGCTTCGGCCTCTCTGGACGCTGACCGGACGCTCCGGTCCCGTGAGGCACCGGACGCGGCGGTCACGTGTTTAACTTTTTCGCCCGGTTGAACTGACCGGACGTGCTGGTCAGGCCAGACCCGCGTCCGGTCACAAACCCTAGCGGGCAGCACTGTGATGAACTGACCGGACGCGTCCGGTCAAACCGAGACCGCGTCCGGTGCAGCGTCCGGTCATCACAGTGACCGCCGTTCGCCTCCGTTTCTTTTCCGACTTCCGGCGCAATAGAAAATAGGCATTTCACTTCTCAAAAAAGCACCGAATCCCGCCTCGCAAGCTCGGCGGGAGGGAGAGAGGAACCCAAACCCCTCTCTACCGCTCAAACACCACCGCCTTCGTAAATGTGCTAACACCAACAAGTGATCACCACCTTGTGCATGTGTGTTAGCATTTTCACAAACATTTTCTTCGAAGTAAGTAGGCACTCAACTTGCCTCGCCACTCGTTCCTAACACGTTGCAAAGTTAGATCGCTCAAGTGGCACTAGATGACCGATATGCAAACAAGTTTGCCCCTCTTAATAGTATGGCCATCTATCCTAAACCCGGTCATCAACTTCTCTACACACCTATGACCGGTGAAATGGAAATGCCCTAGGTTATACCTTTGCCTTGCGCATTCCACTTCATCTCCTCCGACATTGATGCAACACATGCACCAACCATATCACAAATGATATGATCCACTTCATATCATCATGTGACCTTGGTCCATCGATCTTGACCTCACTTGCTCTTCACCATTGCGTCGGTCCATCGGCGCCAAGTCTTGCTCAAGCTTCACCGCCTCACGGTCCATCGCTCTAAAGCCTCTGACTTGCCCTTCACACTTGCAACCGGTCCGTCGAGCCAAGCCTCATCTTGATCTTTGCCACCTTGGTCACATGACTCCATATCATGTCTCATATGCAATGAGCTCCTTCATGACACCATTACTTGTGGACTAATCCCTGTATATCTCACATTAAACACAATTAATCCACCTAAGATTGTCACTCAATTACCAAAACCAAACAAGGACCTTTCAGCGAGGCCGTTCTTCTTGAAACAGCACTCACCCTCTTATTATGTACGGATTATGACAAACTTCTATTGTATTATCCTAACATCTCCATGAGTTCCCTATATCCTTTTCTAATCTTATTTTTTTAGGAAGATGAGAAAAAACATCTCTCCAACAACTCCTAATCCATCCTCATATTCTTTTAGAATTTGAAAAAAGTCACCATGTTCCATGTAAGGTTAAACGCTTCAGAGTCGCATGTATCTTCTCTTCCTGCGCGTGTTTGTCGCCCAATCTAAAAGGTGGAAGGACGTGGAAAGAATAAATAGTAGGAAAGAGTTTCTGATGCAAATATATAAGAGAGAATATATAAAAGTGATTAGGCTAATTTAGAAATAGTACAAGATTCTTCATATAAAATTGTATTCTATATTTTAGGAGTAGATTATTAAAAACTCTTAGAGATAGCCTTCAACTCCACATTTTTGAGAAAAAAATATTGGTACTACTAGAGATGCTCTAATACTACATCCACATACGCGCGAATGTTCCACACGATATTCTATATAAAGTTTTAAAATATCCCGATACTAGTGTTATATGGAACTATTTAATAACTAATATAACTAAGTTTTTAAAATGATTCAATATTATGATAAAAATATTGTTTAAAATCTCAGCTAGTTGTGTTTCTTGTGGTGGAACCTGGTTTCAAGTCCTCGACTTGACACGGGTGCTCGTATTTTTCTAGATTTATTTCAGGATTTAACGACGCTATTATATTCTTTCAATGGTTGGTGATGTGTTCATTGACAGCGAGGCACCTATGGTGACTGTGTCAATCTCTATATTTACCGGTTTAACTCATTTTTTTTGGAGGTGCTCATAGGGTAGGGTGTGTGTGCGTGCATTCATAGAGACGAATGTGTATTCGTGTATGTGAGGGTCTACGTCGGCATCGCAAAGAAAAGTTAAGGATATAAATATTAGTACAAAAAGCTTGAATCATTGTAGATCTTATGTATAAAATATGTAACTGTTTTGAAATTTGATAGGATCCCATTGACCCCAAACAGGCAAAACACGATCGGAAAAAAGTCTACTTCATCCCCATAACTATGGGGGTGGACTACTTAACCCCCTCAACTATGAAACGGTATATCCTACCCCTTGAACTTTCCAAAACCGATCAAATTACCTCCTAGGCGGTTTTGAAACGGCAGATTTGCTACAATAACCGTGGGATTGCTACAGTAACGACGGTTTTGCCTTTTTCTTTTTTATTTATTTCGGCTAAATCTTTGAAAAATCATAGTAAATCATATAAAAATCATAAAATGAAAAATCTAATTTTGTTGGACTCCACATAAGTAGATCTACACGGTGAATATATAATATGTTATGCTTTAGTACAAAGTTTTTGCTATAGATTTTGATCTATTTTTTTTCTGTAATTTGGACTCCAATTTTGTTGTACTAAAGCATACCATATTAGACTGACCGCACCGCTCACCTGGAAACGGACCGGTACGCTAGCGATAGCGTATTGCGCTCCTGCACCGCTCACCTGCAAAGTCTCCGGTATGGTACCGGCTGCACAGGAATCCACTAAACCCAGCGCACGCAGGAGGCCACGGTAAACACTGTAGCTGCGAGAGAGAGAAAGTTATTGGGAGAGAGAAAGAGAGAGGGAGAGAAATAAAATATGAAATAGTGGGTATAGAGTATGTGATAGAGATAATATGGGTGCGAGAGAAATGAGTATAGAGTAGAGAATTTTGATGACTAGGATATTATATTCCTTTTTAGAGATGAAAATAGAGGTGGACGAGTGCGGATAGGCTTATATATTTACTGTGTAGATCTACTCATGTGGAGTCCAACAAAATTAGATTTTTAATTTTATGATTTTTTTATGATTTACTATGATTTTTCAAAGATTCAGCCGAAATAAATAAAAAGAAAATTACAAAACCGACGGTACTATCGCGGTTATTGTAGCAATACCGTCAGTACTGTAGCAAACCACCGTCTAGAAAACGTCTGAGAGGTAATTTGATACCGCCAGTCCTGTAGCAAACCACCGTCTGGAAACCGTCTGAGAGGTAATTTGATCAGTTTTAGAAAATTCAGAAGATAAAATAGACCGTTTCATAATTAAGGGATTAAGTAGTTGGGACGAAGTAGACTTTTTACAGACACGATCCTATGTACTATCCAAATTCCCGAGACAACCTCAGTAACTAATTACTTAACTAGCAGGTGGCCCCGAGCTGCTGCGCGGGGACTGTTCATAGCATGGTTTTTTGACTGTTCATGTCATGGCGGTGCTGTTCATGGCATGATTTTGACTGTTCATGGCATGGTGACTGTTTATGGGGCATGACATGGCAATGTTTATGGCATGTCCTGTTTGTGAGCATGTCATTGCACTGTTTATAGGCATGGTATGACACTGTTTATGGCATGTCATTGTACTGTTTATGAGTATGTTGCCGGAACACTGTTCACATGAACAGTGAATAGGTCACTCACGCGGGCTTGTTTAGTCGGCGAAAATGTTTGGGTTCGGCTACTACAGTACTTTTCGTTTTATTTGGCAATTTGTGTCCAATCATGGACTAATTAGACTCAAAAGATTTGTCTCGTGAATTATAACTAAACTGTGTAATTAGTTTTTTCTTTCGTCTACGTTTAGTACTCCGTACATGTACCATAAGATTCGATGCGATAGATACTGTAGCACTTTTTTTCCTTACTAAACAGGCTCATGCTATACCAGAATAAGACTACCCGCACTCTTGGACCTCTATATTCATCCTCTATACGTCCTAGTCAGCAAGATTCTCTCCTCTATACTCAATTCTTCCGCACCCATCCATCCTCTATATCATCCTCTATCCACTATATCCACTGTGGGACCCACTTGTCACTTTATCTAAATATATCCATGTGTGATCTAGTTTTGAAGGATTTATTGAGACGAATTTAATGGTGCAATCAAAATTTAATTTGGATTTTTGGTTTGTGAGTTATAGTATTTTTCCCTTTGTTTAGCTAGTGGGGTCCGCCACTCTAGAGTATAGAGTAAGCACTGTACTACTCTAAATATAGAGTGAGAGAAACGATAGAGTATCGTTTTAGAGTACCCAGTGCAACAGTTTTTACTCTATATTCATACTCTAAAACTTTAGAGTATCGTTTTAAAGTACCCACTGCGGGCGGATAGTCTAAGGTAAGAATAGATACCTGCCGGTTGGGCGGGTCCCACCTGAACCAATGATGGTGTGGTAGAGGTTGCAGCTGCACTGTTTGTGCAGGGCTGCATTTGACCGGCCGCTTTTTTTTTTGGGCGTATGACCGACCGATCGGACACTAGGACACAGAAATGGGACACCATGGTTACTGTTGTGTAAGGTTTCAATAAGCTTCATTTATGTTAAGGCTAGTCTAAGTGGAAATTTCATGAGAATTTCATTTGCATTAAATAGGTTGTCACATAAGCATTTTTAATGACATGACAATATATTTAAGAAAAGAAAAGAAATGATGAAATTCTCTTGGCACGATTACCAACCCTCCCTAAGTCATGAAATTAAATGCCTATAAAACCATAGAATGAAACTCTCTACTGAGAGTTGGTGTTTCATTCAAGCTTCATTTTATTTCATATGACATGGCTGTTTTGAAAATAACGCCATGAAACTCACAATTGAGACTGGCCTAACAGTACGTAGTAAGAGCACAGTTGTGTCCGTTTGCTTGGGTGTTTGGATGTAGGGACTAAAGTTTAGTTGGTGTCACATCGGATGTTACATGTGGTGTCGCATGGGGTGTTCGGATACTAATAAAAAACAAATTACAGATTCCGTCAGTAAACCGTGAGATGAATTTATTAAACCTAATTAATCCATCATTAACACATGTTTACTGCAGCACCACAGTGTCAAATCATGGACTAATTAGGCTTAAAAAATTCCTCTTGCAAATTAGCCATAATATATACAATTAATTATTTTTAGTCTATATTTAATACTTCGTACATATGTTTAAATATCTGATGTGATTCAGACTAAACTTTTGCCGTGGAACCAAACTCTCCCCGACTCCCTGGTTGCGCTAGCTAGCAGCTATTGCCTCCAATGGATTCTATTTGTGGATCCAGTATACTGCAAAAAAAGATGGCTAAAAGCTCTAGCCGAATACAGATCCTCAAGCACCGTGAATCTGTCATTGCCCATTGCATGAGTCCATGGTCCATCTTCTGTTGTCTTTTTCATCCTCCGTCTTTGGTGTTTTCTTTTTTCCTTTTCCCTGTTTCTGTTAATCTGGCTGAACTGTAAAAACAAACCTCAGTAATTACTACCAGTAGAATTGTAGAACGAACGGACTGCAATCTACGTACCTCGAGGACGGTGCTACCCCGTACTAGGCAACACAACACACGCACGCACGCTGCAGACCGCTTGTGCGTGCCCCGTGCGCGCTTGACCAGGTCTCCTATCTCTCCTGCGTGCGGGCCCGGTCAGGTCAAACCTGGGACCCCACATGTCATTCTCCGGGTGCGAGCCGGCGAATGCGAATCCAATGGGCTCTCTCTCTCACGTGGGCCTTCGCCGCTGACAGCAGCAGCAGTATAGGAGTAGGAGTAGGACAAAAAAGGTACTGTAGATTAATTTGGTTACAGTAGGCCTGATAGATCCACTGACCTGTGGGTCCCTGGGCCACCGGGTCCCGAGCGTCAGTTGGTCTTGCGAGAACGTGCAAGGCTTTTCGTGCGTGCGCGGGGCCCGGTGTCGGGAGCAGGATCGGAGCGGGACGTGTGGTTGTGGCCTGGGCACGCACGAGGTGGCGCCAGGCGCCACACAGTGGACAGACTCAGACTCACCCGGGCCCGCGCACCCTTCGACACACCTGGAATTGCTAACTGCACCAACGGTTGCCCAAACCACCCCCACATATAACATACTCCCTCACTCCCAACGGTGTCACGTTATATCAACTTTGACCAGTTGTAGATAAAAAAGTATAAATATTTACAATATGAAATAAATATCATTAGATTAAATATAGAATGTATTTTTATAATAAATTGATTTGGAGCTATAAATATGAATATTATTTATTAGAAATTTAGTTAAACGTGAATTACTTAAACTGGCACACAACCCATAGTTATATCTTTTGGGGACGGAGATAGTATACTTGCTCTCCGTCTCAAAACAAGTGTCCTATGGTATTTGTGCCAAAATAAGTCGCACCTCTTGGAAATGAGTACATTTTTCACATCATATGTTTACCCACTACCTATCCACTACTAGTAAGTTGCTATGGTTGATGGTTGGTGTTCGTCCCTGTCTTATACTTGAATATCCGTTTGCTTGCACTATTTCCCTTCATTAACAATGTAGTACTTTTGCGCACTTCGAAGGGAGGACGTAGGATGAGAGCACAACTAAAGCACCCGCCCATTACTGATGGAACTTAAAATGAATATAGGATGCATGATCTTCTAGTCTAGGAAAAACCACAGGAAGATTAGCTTTGAGGAAGCTACGATGGTTTTCAACACTATTAGTTGAAAAATATTTTAATTAAAAATGTACAGCACTGGCATGAACGTATTTGCTAGAACCATCATAACGTCTATCTCATTCTAAGCAACTTAAGTATCTCATTCTTGTTGGTTTAATTTTAAAATTACTTTCTTGTCATTGCCGCAAAATACAAAAAACACACCGTTTAGCAGACAAAATAGCATTCATCTTTAATACTCCCTTAATTTCAAATTATAAGCTGATCTGGCTTTTCTATCTATATAATTTTTATTGTGTATCTATAGATAAACTAAGTCTACATACAAAACTTTTACTATATATGTATATATAGAAAATGCTAGAATGACTTATAATTTGGAACAGAGAAAACAATAAGAAACATCATTCATTTTAGCTACCAATAGATGTAATTTCCTTTTTGATATTTCTCGTGGCTCTTCGATACTTTATATGTTCCAAATTATAAGTCGCTTTGACTTTTTTTTTGATACACCTATTTTGCTACACATTTAGATATAATAATATTTTTAAATACATAGCAAAATAAATAAATAAAAAAGTTAAAGTGATCTATAATTTAGAACGGAAGGAGTAATAGAACAGAAGTGACAGATCACATTGCCACTTGACGACACATTGATGCAAAGTTCCACGTCAACCTATTCCGTCCACATGGCAGGGCTCCATGGTGGGCCTACTGTCACCAAACTAGCAAGTGTCTTGTCAACAAGCCGTGGCGCTTGTTGGTTGTTGCATTGCATCCCATCCCTATCCCATGTGGCAGTGACAATCTAGTTTGCCAAATAGTACTCCTACTAGCAGCAAGTTACCTTTCTTTATTTCTCTCTTAAAAAAGAGCATTTTTTTGTGTCAAAGAAGTTAAACAGTTTGGTACACTTCACAGTAAAAAAAATTTCAAAACGCTGCTCAAGTCATGAGAGTACTTTTTCCAAACACCCGTGTTGTTCTACTTCAAACTGGCCCTTACCTTCACACACGGTCCCACAAGTCAGCGTCACGGCCCGCACCCGTCCCGCATCCACGCTGTGCGCCTAATAATTCGCGAATCATGGAGCATGCGAGGGGCAGTTTCGTCAATGGAATCCAAGACAAAGCTCGGAAACGGCAAAAGCCATGGCTAGTAGCGCAGAGGAGGCCTGCAGCTGCAGGGCGACGACCAGTCTCCTCCGCCCGCTTCCCACCGAGCTCACACTCTACCCGTCTTTTTTGTTTTTTTGGCCCTTTTTTTGAAAGATTCTCTCAAATAGGCCCCTGACGGAAAGATTTCAAAAAATGGACCCTCAGCTTGGCGCCATGGACCATGGCGCCAAGCTACAACGTCATGGCGCCATGTATCCTGGCGCCAAGAGGCATCCGACGTGGCTACACGGGGATCTACGTGGCGCGTAGGCTTGGCGCCAAGATCCGTAATATCCTGGCGCCAAGCCTTGGCGCCACGGATCTTGGCGCCAAGCCCCTTAATAACTGTCGGCCCTTCCTTTTCTTCTTCCTTCTCTTTCCTTTCTTCCTCATTTCTTCTTCCTCTTCCTCGCGCCCGACCCCGCCGCCACTCGCCGTCGCCGCCGCCGGTCGTCGCTCCGCCCGCCGCCGCCCGTACCACGCCGGCCGCCGCGCCCTCTGCCGGCTCCCGCCGCCGCCGGAGCCGCCCGTGCCGCGCGCGGCCACCGCCGCCCCCGCCGGCCGTAGCGCCCGCGCCGCCGCCGGCCGGCGCCGCCACCGCCGGCCGCCGCCACTAGGCCCGGCGCGGCCCCCGCCGGCCGCCGCCGCCCCCTCCGCCGGCGCCGCATCACCCGCCGCCGGGCACCGGCGGCGGCCGCCGCCGGCCACAAGTAAGTTTTTTTTTTTTTAAATTAAGTTAGGATTATTGAAATTTAATATATTTTTGAAGTTATTATTTATTATTTAATTTAGTATGAAATTTAGTTAGGATTAGTGAAATTTAGTTTAAATATATATGTGAAATTCAGCTAGACGATGCTCCCTGGACTCAGCCTACGCAGCCGGTCGGTACCAGGCGACGTCGACCACCTGACCCTTATACTCCAGGCACCCACGCTCTTGGACACAAGGGCAAGGGTAAGTCTAGGAGACAGTGAGGGACTGTAGGCTAATTTGGGACTGTATGGACTATTATTATGGACTTTTATATCCTATTCTTATGTACTGAATGAGCTTCAGATGGAGTTTATGACATATGCACTTTAAACGTGGGTGCTGATGATGATCATATATTTGTTTAAGGTGAATGTCATAAATAATGGTTGATGACATGTTTATGTGATATCTGTGTTTGGATTGAATCAAAAACAGGGAAAACTCTGCCAAAATTTTATGAAACATGTCAAGTCGCCGATTCTTCAAATGTCCACGAGCAGAGGTAACTGGTTTTAATATTTGTTACTCAATTTTTTTCTCCATTATTTTGCATCTCATAGGCGTTACCAACTGCATGTTCAATGAAATCTTTGAAATGCAGTGTTCAGAGTCCAAAGAAAACTGTGGTTTCACTAGATGGGTCGATCCTAGACCAATCTATCCCCACGCACAGTACATCTACTACTTGCAAGACCGTATCTTCGAACTAGAAAGGGAAGTTAGCAACGGTTACAAGGACGAGGAACCAGACGATGCCAGTAGTGGTGCTGTTTCACAGGACGGACCATGCCATGATCCATATTGCAGCTGCCCTAACCACAAGAACAACGGGCCTCCACCACCACCCCCGCCACCTCCACCATCGAACATGGGAGGGTACTATGGAGAAGGGGCTACACAGTTCGCTATGTGGCCGCACTACTAGATAGAACGAAACTAGCATATGCATATGCCATGTAATGTACTTGTTGTTCGCTATAATTACCTAAGGCATGTTAGGTTTAGTCCAGGACATATGTGCCCTTGTTTGGTACAAGTTCTGACATGCCATGTCCTATGTTATGCGTGGTGAATTATGAAATCCAGTACTTCCTTATGTTATATGTGCAACTCCATAACTAGTTTCAGTAACTCAGGAACATTAAACATTACATATCACAACACCAAGCACGGTCCAAAAACTTAAAGTGCACATGACGTACATGACGACGAATTAAATAACAAAGAACATGTCCTAGGCACATGATTTACCTAAAGTACATCGACCATGTTCTGGGCATACAAGTAGCATACTACTGAGTACAACGAGGCCACTTTCCCTTGTTCTGAGCATCGGGATTCTCCTCCATCGCTGCCTTCGCTCGGCGCACGCGCTCAAGCTTCCTCTCCCTCTCCTCCCTACAAGCAGCAACACGCCTCATTTCCTCCTCTTCCTTGTGCTCCTTCGCTGCTGCCTCCTCTCTACGTCTCTTCTCTAAGATCTCCAGGCGCTCCGCATCCCACTCCTTCAAGCCTTGTAGAAGCCGCATGTCAGCCTCCTTGATCTCAGTGTCAATCCACTGTTCAAAATCACATAGCGGTGGAGGGGTCTGCAGCAAATTCAATTGTTTGAAATCCAATTATTAAGCAGAACTTCATATGACACAAATTAATTAATAAACAAAAGCAGTTTCTCACAATAAATGTACTGCGGCGCTGACGCTCTGTTGGTTCCCATGCAAAATTAGAACACATCCAATATCTCTGCTTATATGTTGCCTCATCTTCGGAAATTTCAACCTTGCAAGGATCACCACAAAAACACATTGGTATTGGGACACCGCTAGGGAGCGGCTTTAGGACGTATGGACTTTCGGTCATCCGTCCATAGCTATAATTCAATAAATACGGTCAATATAACAAAACAATTAACAATAAATCTTAAAAATAAAGGTTTATTATACGATGAAACGAATGTACACATACCTTTGTTTTCTAGCTTTCCCACGCCTAGGCATCCTACGGTTCAACAATACATATGTATTTCAAAATTTTGAAGTTCATAGGTAAAAAATATGCCTTCATTTTACCAAATCGATTCGAATAAATTAAGGAAGGGTGACAGGATACCTACCTCTCGAAGATCCACGGATAAAATCCAACTTCTCACGGTCCAATTGCTCGATTATAGAGCAACGGAAAAGTGTCTAAATGAAAAACCCGAAGAGAATGAGTAAGAAAACGGGAATGACCGGGGATAGGAAGGGGGCAGGCTATATTATGGGTGCTTGGCGCCATGCAGCATGGCTCCAAAGCTTGGCGCCATGGATCTTGGCGCCAAGGCTTGGCGCCATGCTCCATGGCACCAAGCTACGCCACGTAGATTCCCGTGGAGCCACGTCGGATGCCTCTTGGCGCCAGGATACATGGCGCCATGACGTTGTAGCTTGGCGCCATGGACCATGGCGCCAAGCTGAGGGTCCATTTTTTGAAATCTTTCCGTCAGGGGCCTATTTGAGAGAATCTTTCAAAAAAAGGGCCAAAAAACAAAAAAGACGGACACTCTACACTCCCCACTCCTCCACCCCGCAGGTTCACGGGAGGCGAGGCCCCTGCCCCCCCTGCATTCCTCCCGTATTCGCGGGTCGGTCCTCGCCGCGGGAGCCGAGCGGGGCATCTCTGCATGCGTGGGAGAGGAGAAGTGCGCTCCTGCAATTTTTGAGAGAGTGGAGGGGGCGAGTGGAAAAGAATAGGCGTTGCTATCTTGCTGACTGCTGAGCGGTGGAAGCACAGCGGCGCCGCGGCGGTGTGGCGACTGGCGAAGCGCATGGCGAGGGCGCGCGGTGGCGCCGCGTGGGTGCTGCTGGCGGCGGCGTGGGTGCTGTGGGCGGCGGCCGCGGCGGCGGAGGCCAGGTCGCCGTCGGGGAGGAGGGTGCACCGGCACCTCAAGCGCCTCAACAAGCCGGCCGTCAAGAGCATCGAGGTGGGTGGTTGCTCCGGCGTCCGTGGAATTCGCAATGATGGGTCTTTCTTCTGAGTGTTCGTTCTCTCGAGCTTTGTCTTTGTGACGAGGGGTTTGGAGGTTCCGAAGTGTGGGGGTTGTTCAAATTCCGGTTTCTTTGCAGCTAGATGCTCTGGTTGGGGGACCTGTTCTTGGGGTTACTAGATTTTTTTTTCCTGGTATGATACTTCAGCTTCATTTTGTAGGATTGGATGCTGTTTCAGTGAGAAGTTGTGTTCTCATTATTGAACAATGAAAAAAAGCTACTTTTGTCTGATTCTTTTGGGCTTTCCTCGCTGGTAAATTTTCGCTGTCACTTTGGAGAATTATTTCAAAAGGTCTCACCTTTTGGAGGTAGACTATGCAAATTGAAGCAAACTAGAGTAAAAAAACAACGATGAATGGGTCTTTCTCGGATACAGGCTGGCTCTTGCAAAGTTATCCTCTCTGAGTAAAAAAAGGGGCAAAGCCTTTGCCTTTCAGAACATTTTGCTCCCGGCTCTGGTTTCAGTAAATTTCTGAGCTTAATGAATGTGCTGAGTTCCACAATGTCAGCTTAATGCTGCATATTTGATTTTATTTCTATATTTCTTTTCATGATTTACATTCTTGAAGCTTCCTTTTGGATGAAGTAGACTGAAGTATCCTTTTGAATGAAGTAGACATTGTGAAAAATCAAAAGAAGTTCACGCGAGCCTTTTTTTTTTTCATTTGACACTGATAGAAGTATCTTACTCTTCAGAGCCCAGATGGAGACATCATCGACTGCGTGCATATCTCCCACCAGCCAGCTTTTGATCATCCTCTCCTCAAGAACCACACAATACAGGTGAGCTAATCAACTCTGAAATTTTTTCAGGAACCGAAACAAGCGCCTATTAATGGTTTATTTGAGCAACCATCATTTCAACTTTCCTCACAACCTATATTCTTTCAGTTTAGGCCAGCGTACCACCCTGAAGGTCTATACGATGATGCCAAGAGCAGCATAGGCTCAAACAATGCCGGTGAGAAGCCGATGCTCCAGATGTGGCATCGAAATGGCAGGTGTCCGGAGGGCACGGTCCCAATCAGGAGAACCAAGAAGGATGACCTGCTCCGAGCCAGCTCCATGAGGCGGTATGGCAGGAAGCGGCACACTGCTCCGAACCCGTTGTCTGTCGATCCTAACATGCTCAGTGAGGGTGGTCACCAGGTACGTCCACATGGTTTGTCTTGCTGAAAGTGAATAGCTTGGTAGCTACATTGATATGTTGTGTTGTTATTACTGAACTGATGCTGTTGTGGAATGCAGCACGCCATAGCGTACGTCGAGGGTGATAAGTACTATGGCGCAAAGGCTACCATTAATGTGTGGGAGCCCAAGATTCAGCAGGTTAACGAATTTAGCCTGTCCCAGCTCTGGATCTTGGGGGGTTCATTTGGGGAGGATCTCAACAGCATAGAGGCTGGCTGGCAGGTACTATTGTAAAACTGAGTTTATGAGTTTAGCTTGTTCATAGATACTTGTGTCAAGTAAATGCTGACCATTTTTTGCGGTGGCATGCATCTGTAAGTATCTATCATTTATGTGATGTTTGGTTCACCAGGTTAGCCCTGACCTCTATGGAGACAACAACACTAGATTGTTCACATACTGGACTGTAAGTCTCACAAGTTCAGTTTCTCCTGCTCATATTATTAATGTGTTGCAGTACTAGATTAGCAGACATTCTAGCGTTGACGCGTCAACTCATTGACTGTTGCATTGCTGAGCTATTATCTATTTTGCAGAGTGATGCATACCAGGCGACAGGGTGCTACAACATGTTGTGCTCTGGTTTCATTCAGATCAACAGCGAGATCGCCATGGGGGCTAGCATTTTCCCCATCTCGAACTACGCAGGCTCCCAATATGATATCAGCATCCTGATCTGGAAGGTTAGCATTTAGCAATTAAAGCACTCATTATGCCTCACCACATTAGTGCCTTCAGAATCAGCACACTGACCCATGGCCAGAGAATCTATGCCCACTTGGTACAAAATTCTCTTGCCCATGCTCAGTTTTTCAAAGTGGTTTCCTCCAAAGCACATGACATGCACTGCATAGTTAAACCCCCCCGTTTTTTTTTTTGTCATTATCCAATGGTTCTGATTTGTGTGCCCTATGAGCAGGACCCCAAGGAAGGCAACTGGTGGATGCAGTTTGGCAAGGAATACGTCCTTGGTTACTGGCCATCCTTCCTCTTCTCCTACCTCGCCGACAGCGCATCGATGATCGAATGGGGTGGGGAGGTGGTGAACTCGGAGCCCGACGGCACGCACACGTCGACGCAGATGGGCAGCGGGCACTTCCCGGAGGAAGGGTTCGGCAAGGCGAGCTACTTCAAGAACATTCAGGTGGTGGACAGCAGCAACCAGCTCAGCGCCCCCAAGGGCGTGGGCACCTTCACCGAGCAGTCGAACTGCTACGACGTGCAGAACGGTAACAATGGCGACTGGGGCACCTACTTCTACTACGGTGGCCCTGGCAAGAACTCTAATTGCCCGTGACTGCTGCTTCTAGTGTGTAGTGTGAAGTGCTGTTGTCACCGTGAAAAAATGTAACCAAGCATTCAGGTTCTGCTATACAGTGTCAATATGCATGTCCTTGTTCAGTCAGTCCTAGGTAGTAGTAACATGTGCATGTGCTCTCTAGACCCTAGTGTTTTCTTCTTGTTCTTTTTGTTGTATTTTCTTCTTCATTTGCCATGTAAAGTTTCTGAAGAGAAGAAGCATGGCTTGAGGCTGCGGTGGTGGTTGGGCTGGTCAGTGGTGAGCTTTACGGATTTTTGCAAGTCTGCTTATTGGTCACCTTCGGCAGTTGTTTTGAGTGTGCTATAGCCTATTGGCTGATGGTAATGATATTGAGCTTATTGGTTATTGAATATTTGTATCCAGTACTCTACCGCTGTGCATCAGCAGCATTCTCTTCATATCCCAATCCTCCCTGGAAGCGCATGAGCATCATCCAAAGCTGGATTATGGCTGATCTCAAATTTATACTCCCTCTGTTCTAAATTATAAGACGCTTTGATTTATTTTTGGGACTCAAATTTGTTATGTATGTATGTATGTTTAAATACGTAGCAAATTCGATACATGTTTAGATACGTAACAAATTTAATGTACCAAAAACGTCAAAAGCGACTTATAATTTGGAACGTGTCTACGTAGTAAATTTGATGTATCAAAAAATTCAAAACGACTTATAATTTGAAACAGAGAGAATATATATTTTTGAGGATCAGATCTCAATTTAGATTTTTGTTTTTTGAGAAAGAGATCTCAATTTCGATAAAAAGTAGAAAAAGGGCTCTGGATACTGGATGCAGCTAGCCAGGGTATCGTAGCCCAGCCTAGGGCGCAATGGCGACGTGGCCCATCAGGTGCAGCCCATGTTGACACAATCGTCCCGCGGGCCCAGGCCCAGGTGACCATTTTGTAGCCGAGCAGCAGCAAAAGTAGCCCGCACGTGAGAACGGCCCAAGAACCTGGCGACGTGGCCCATCTGGTGCAGCCCATGTTGACACAATTGTCCCGCGGGCCCGGGCTTGGGGCGACCATTTTGTAGCCGAGCAGTAGCACATGAGAACAGCCCAAGAACCTTCATGTTTTTTGATAACCAAACTGCATTAAGATTAAGAACGTCTTACAGATTGGAGCACAAACGGCTCCCAATTAGCAGAGAACTGAGTGCTTGCACTGCTGCGAGTGGTGTGTGTGTGAGTATAGTGTATCGGAGAAAGTAGCATGTAGTATGTGAAGTCTTGCTTGGTGTGCTAAAATATGGGCAGTTGTTCTTTCCCAAAAAAAAGAAGGTAGTTGAGTTCAAAGTGCAACTATACACCTTTAATTGTGTGTTAGTATTTGTCACAAACCTGTATGGGATTCAGATAGACATCCTACCAATTGATAGGATTTGAGAGGAAAATTGAGCAAGAAAGCGTATTGAGCATAACTCAGCTAGCTGAGTTTCTTGTGAGGGAACCTGAAATCTATCCACATGGGTTTAAGTTCTCAATTTGCCATACATGCTCACATCTTCCTAGATTTATTCTAGGATCTAGCGGCGCTAATCTATCAGTAGTAGGTGACGCGTCTGTCAATAGTGAGACGCCTATGGTAGCCAATTCTTCGGAGGTCCAACTCAATTCTTCAGAGGTCCTAGGTAGGGGTAGGGTGTATGTATGTGCCTTCATAGGGCAAATATGCGGTCGTGTATATGAGCGTCTCTGTGTGTACATACTGGGTCTTGCAAAAATTATTGAGCAAGAAAAAGTTAGGTCAGAGAGGGAGGTGAAGATAGTTGTCCTGTAGTCTTTGAGTTCTTCCGGTTTTCACGAATATGGGGGTCTGCCTGAGAGTGCTTGACTGCTGCTATCACTTGCGAATTGCAACAACAACAAACTTATGCATGGCAAGTTCCATTGGAGGTCTGCCAAGTTCGTAATTAGTTTTTCAGGGTGCTCATAAGGGCAGGGTGTATGTGTGTGTTTTCGTAGGGTAAATGTGCGGTCGTGTATATGAACATCTCTGTGTGTGCTGGATCTTGCAAAAAAAATTGAGCAAAAAAAAAGGTCAGAGAGGCCTTGTTCATCTGGCTTATAATCCGTCTTATTCAGCTTGTTTTTTCAGCCGGAACAGTATTTTCTCTCTCACAAAAAATCAGCCAACAATGTTTTTTAGCCGGCTTATAATTCCAGCCGAACGGGGCCGAAGATGGTTGTCCTTTAGCCTCTGTGTTCTTCGGGTTTTCACGAATCTGGGCAGCACGACTGATACTATCACCTGTGAATTGCAACAGCAAACAACGTATGCAAGTTCCAGTGCAGGTCTGCTTATTGGTCACCTTCGCCAGTTATTTTGAGCTTATTGGTTACTGCATCCAGTACTCTACATCATTCTCTTCATATCTCAATCCTCCCTGGAAGTGCATAAGCATCGCCCAAAGCCAGATTATGGCTGATCTCAATTCAGATAGAAAGTATAGAAAAAGGAGTCTGGATATTGGATACAGCTCGCCAGGGTGGCGTAGCCCAGCTCAGCCCAGGGCGAAATGGCGACATGGGCCATGAGGTGCAGCCCATGTTGAGACAATGTCCTGTGTGGCCAAGGCCCAGGGCAAGCAGTAGCTAAAGTAGCCCGCACTGGAAAACGGCCCAAGAATCTTTATTTGTTTTGATAACCAAACTGCATTATAAGAGTAAGAATATCAGAACTGAATGTGTGCACTTTATTTTTCTCAAACAAAACATAGAAGAGTTGCGTGTCATTTCATTAACAAATTAAGAAGAGATGAGCGCTAGTGCACTGATGGGTGGTTTGTGTATAGTGTACAGGAGAAAGTTGTATGTGAAGTCAGGGGCGGATCCACCAATCTGACGTGAGCTCCGTTCAACTGTGCTGATAAGCTGGTTGAAAAACACTGTTGGTTGATTGAGAGAAAAATACTGTTCCAGCTGAAAAAACAAGTTGAAAAGTACGGATTATAAATCGGATGAACGGAGTCATGGACTGCGCATGGCCTCGGCGGCTTTATTTGCTGTGCCATCGGCTTCTGTTCTTTTTGCGAGTGGCAGAGGTAGATTAAATGACGACTCGACGATTCAGCGCATGAGAGGAAATGGGGCTGGGCCTGTTGGTCCACGTATGTAGTCTTAGGTAAGCCCAGGTGGTTGAAGTCAAACCGTTTGGCCTTTTAGCAGCGTTGCTGTTTCTTCTCTGCCGCTCGCCGCCGATTCCGTTTCCACGCCGCATCATCTTCCGTGATATTATATTGCCTGGAATTCTTTGGTCGCTGACTAGCTGTGACTGGGAACGGTGCTGCTCCAGCTCCATGCCTCCGCCGCCGGCCCAAGGATGGATGGCCACGCTAATTTTGCCATAGTATAAAAGGTAAGTGAATTTGAGTTTGATCCATCAAACTCTGAATTTGATTCTCATGTCGTCCGGCAATCAACTGGTGTTTGATACATTGAACTGCTAGATGATGATTGTTTAGATGATTTGATGATATGATACAATGATCACGAGATATTTGAGGCACTTGATGATTAAAGAATCATGAAGCCAGCTATCAAGATGCAGACTGAATTTGCTGCGTCCTTCACGACATATGTAGCGTTCAATCTTCGATTGGTATGTTCATTTATCATCATTAAATATTTTGTTGTATCTTTCAATTATGTTTTTGTTTATGATCAACTAAGATTTATGAATAAAATTCCATCTTTAGTATAATTGGAACATCATTTTTTGGAGAACGTGACATCGTTATATTTCACCACATTATTGTCTTTTATTTTGTATATAATTGCTCCATCATATAAATTAGGCAAATTTTGCTGTGGAACACTGGGAAAAAAGTATAATTGGCTAGTTCACACTGCAAACGGCAGAATTTGCTGGGTGCCATTACAAATTTGTGGTTCTTCGACGAGACACACCGCACTGATTATTTTATTCATTTATCAGATTTCAGGAGAGACGGTTAGGGGTCAAGAAGAAGGATGCCCAAAGATGTGTGTGTGTGTGTGGGGGGGGGGGGGGAGAGGGAGCTCGTGGTCAAGGTTAGGCTGGACGGGGCATCCGTGGCTGACGATATTGAGCTCGGGATGTTCGGAGGCCGAGGCAGCCATGTGTTGAAAGTGGGCTGAGGCCAAGCCAGAGCTTAGGGGAGAAGGTGGTGGTCACCCTGAGTTGGAAAAGATGATACGAGCTTGAGGGGAACTGGTGTGGGGAAGGACAGGAGCTGATTCTGGCTAGTGGCGGGAGGATGAATTTGGTGTGAGACGGACATAATCAAAGCCTTTTTGGTGGTGGGGGTATCACATGGAAGAGGGGCATGGGAATTTCCATGAGGGCACACGCAGGAAAAGGAAAGGAACAATATGAATAAAAATTTGAGGGCCTTGGAGAGAGTGCCTAGGAGTGTCGGGCTTAATTGTGTGTGGGGGGGTGTTGTTTGATAGGCTTCTAGTTTTGAGGACTTATTGATTTCGATTTAGACCACTAAGCTCTCAAAAATACAATAGGGCTCTGCTGGAGTTGTTCTGATCTAAGAGCTTAGAGTTGGTGCATTTTATTTAGGTTCCTTCAGGTCTCGAATGTGAAAATATGAGCTGACTATATAATTATTTTGTTTCAATTGTGCCACACAATTCTAACTCAAGACCTATAGCTCTGGTACTATGTTGACTTGCATGCACCAAGTGATTCCTCCTATAAGCTTAATCTGATGGCAGATATGAGCAATTCAGAGGAGTATATCCTCACCGTGGTGCCAATTGCTGTCTAAGGATGGGGCAGACTAGGCCGACTAGTCCACACCACTTTGACTAAGGGAGGTCACAGTTGACCACACAACCCTATTGGGCATTCCCGAAGCCAAAGCTCACTGATCCAAGCCTAGAAGTCACAACTGAGGACAGGGACTGACGGCCACAATGCACCCCATGTCTGGCTCTGTACGGTATGTGTTAGGCATAGTGTCGAACAACAGAGAGTGCGTAGCAAGCCTACCCACGTGCTGACATGAGTCTCACCTAGCCACCATGGGGGACACTACTATTCCTACCCACCCGGTATGGAGTGGGACGTCATTGACATCTCCTTGGACCTGGCTGCGTGACCGAAGCCGACCAAAGTACGCACTCACGCAAGAGGATCATCTTTATAGTGATGCCAGTCGGACAAGACAACACTGGGAGAACCTGGGGACTGGTTGGATAAGGCAGCATAAGGACAACTAGTCGAACAAGATGATGAGGACATGACACCAACAGATACGACCATTGATTATAAGGTGCACTCGTTCCTATATTTGCATAGTAATTTTGGGTACAATTCACTTGGTTCCACATATATAGAGGAGAAACTTTATGCATATGCTGATTTTCCATGGTTATCTAGACATACATATCATGTTTTTGGCAAATATAGCAACCAAGGACAATATATGGTACAACGAGTTTACATTTGTACAAATATGAATTCTTCTTTTGTTGTGCAAAATAATGATCAATTAGAGGACTATAAAATCAACAATGTTGTTATGCCATATTCCTCTAGTTTTGCTTTACAATCCCAAGTGGAATCCAAAGAAGGGGAGCATATGTTTCTTGTTAGTACTAATCTTTTGCAGGATAGTATTGACAAAGATCGTGTGTATTTTAATCGAGGAGACTACATGTTTGTAGGAGAAGGCGTGCTGCAAACCGAAACATGTGGTCATATTCTTTCTCCCAACATTGTCAATTTCCAATATTTTGGCAACCTCGTTTGTCTTCATGTTGTGCAGAATGGACTTCAAGCAACATCGACGCCGAGGACGGCTTTTCATCAAGAAGGGGAGGATGATGAGGACATGGCCTCCACACATATGACCATGCTTGGAGAATTACATGGAGGCCAAGGAGATCAGCAAGGACATCCAAATCGGGAAGAAGGCCCAAAGCTTATCCGGTTCGAGTCACCAAGGTGGAGGCCCAAATCAAGTTCGAGTCCACCTCGGAATCCAGGACTAGTCTGCCTTGAACTGGTCACCCAGGACGCATCCGGACTCCGTTTTCGATGATCCATATATGGATGGAAAGCTTATTTGATAAGGAAGCCAACCCAAGTGGTCCCACGTCAAAACCTATTCGGAATCAACGGGAATCGTCGAAACAAGTCACCGTCCAGAATCTGTCAGGGCGCTGTGTCACCGTCTTTTGGGCCGTTTGGGCCTTGTAACGTGTTGGCACTCCCAGGGACGCGAATAGGGGTCCTTGGACGTCCCTTAGGCTATATAATAAGTAGTCGCCGCCTATATTAGGGTTGGGTTTTGCTTAGATTATTCTGTTGATAACAGTTTCGCCGCCGTCGGTTTGTGAGACCCTAACTTTGTGAGATTAATCATTCATCTGCAATTTGGTTGCATTCCTTTGTATTCTTGCGTGTGTTCTCGATTCGCAGGCAAGGACTTAGCCTTCTTGGCGAGGTCGACCGTGCAACGCCGGTCGATAACCAGAGGGGTCGTGGTGCTGCGATTGCGGGGTTCAGAGCCGAGTTGTTCGGAAGCCGGATTGAATTGTGTCGTGACTCCACCAAATCGAGAGTTATCAGAACCTTTCGGAAGATCGGGAACCCTAGTTCACATCAATTGGTATAAGAGCTTCAGGTATACCGTCAGGTTCAATTTTACCCTAGTTTAGTTTGATTTCACCTTCGTCCTAGAGTCCACAGAAAAGCCAAAAAAATAGTGTTAGGTTTTTCCCCTATCCCAGAAACCACGTTTAGCCTTTTGCATAATTCTTTTCAGATTCCGTCGTGTTGAGTTTGTGTCCTGATCAAGGGCTTGTTGCTGGTTTAGATTGTGTTCTTTTCTAGTTTGTTTTGATCCCTCCACCCACCGCCATCCCGTATCACCATCAGTTTGCATCTTGTGTCCACTGAAACCCGAATTCGAGCAGCTTTCTTAAAACAGTCATAACTTTTGTATCCGAACTCGAAACAGGGCAAATTTTATATCTACGGAGAATGCCAGAAAATTTTAGATCCGTTTCATCCTAGCAAAGCTAGGTTCGTAAAAATTAGATTTGCGAAATTCGATCAGGAAAATCGAGTTTCCAGGCCCACAAGTTTTGATATGCTTTTTGGAGCACAATCCTATTTTTCTATAGGCCACATCTTTTATCCAATTGAGCTCAATTTTTTTTGTGTTTATTGTTGTGTGCTCCTTGCTGAGAAAAAAATATCAAAAGAGCAAAAGCAAGAAAAAAATTTGGACAAAAAAAAAGAAAAGAAAAAAATAGTAAAAGAGAAGAGAAGATATCAAAAAGGAGCACATAAGGAACACTCGATAGCTCTATTGTTTGTTGTGCCTTTTGCCTTATCCGTATTTCCATTGCTATCTATCATACTTGTTTCTCCATTTTGTTATCACACATCTGGTATTTGGAACACGTTAGACCAGCAATGAGAGCAAGTATTTGGGACTATAATTTAGCATTACTTTCTATTTTTGAATTGTGTTCCACTCACATATTTGGCCTACTTGCCTTAACTCCACATACTTCTTCTGGACAGTATAAGTTTTGACCCCTGTAATCGCAGTGCTACGCCTTCCAGGTATCCTTGACCTTGCTGGTAAGAACCTTGTAAGAGCTTGAGAAGGGATCTCCTTTTGCTGTGATCTTGAGAGGCACTACTCCACATACTTAGTAGATTATTAGGGATAACTTTCACTGTTTGTTCCTGTTTTGTGTCTATAATGACAGGTTACAACACTCACCGATACGAGACATCAATGATGCATGAGCCACGCATTAATGCTGCTACACCTCCTTCCGCAGGTCGTTCTATTCTTTCTTCTCCACCTACTTATGATGGTATTGGTGCTGATGAGTACATTGAGTGGGAAAGTAAAATAGATAATATTTTTGCAAACTGTCATATGTGTGAACGGAGGAAGATTAAGAATGCATCTAGTGTTTTGAGACATTTAGCATCAATTTGGTGGGAGTCTTTAAGTTCTTCAGATAAACCTCATACATGAAACGATATGAAAATTCTTATGAGAGAAACTTTTGTTAATCCATCTCTTGTAATTAATTCATATGATGAGGAACATCAACTAGACCAATCTCCTATTATTCCTCCTGCTGTGCCTAACCTTTTGCAGGACAATGCACAAAAGAGTGGGGATGACATGACAGAAAATGAGGTGCTCCTAGTCTCATGTAAAAATTCAACACGTGATACTTCCGCTGACAGTGAGAGCAAAGGTAATGCCAATGATGCTAATCTCACAGAAGATGAGAGTTCTCTTGTTGTAATGAATTTTCCCACCAATGATGCTAATAATTCTATACTAAAACCTTCTATTGATTTACCTTTGTCACATGGCGAATGTTCTATTGATCTTTGTGATAAAGAAAAGTTGTGTGATAGTGATATGATTATTCATGAGCAGCAACCAGTGAATGAGAATGATTCTTTTGTTTTGGAACAAAATACTTGTGCTAAAAATAAACAATTGCTTCCAATTGCCACTGAAGAAGATGAACTAAAATTGTTGACTTCTTTAAATACTTTGGGATATATTGAGTTTGAAGCACTGTGTGCTCTGAGTAGTTTGGAGGAGAAATTTTTATGTGCTGAATTACCATGGTTGTCTACATGTATATATCAATTTATTGGCAAATATAATTATAAAGGAGAATACATGGTACACCGAGTTTATATTTGTTCAAATCTGAAATCTCCTTTTTCTGTGCATCAATATGACCAATCAAAGGGTTGCATTAGATATAATCATGTCATGTCAAGATCCCCAAGTTTTGTTATAAAGCAACAGGTTAAATTTCAAAAAGAGAAGCAATATTGGCTACAACCTACAATCTGTCCTCCAACTAAGCTCAAACCGAGGACGGTTTGTTGTCAAGAAGGGGAGGATGATGAGGACATGACACCAACAGATACGACCATTGATTATAAGGTGCACTCGTTCCTATATTTGCATAGTAATTTTGGGTACAATTCACTTGGTTCCACATATATAGAGGAGAAACTTTATGCATATGCTGATTTTCATGGTTATCTAGACATACATATCATGTTTTTGGCAAATATAGCAACCAAGGACAATATATGGTACAACGAGTTTACATTTGTACAAATATGAATTCTTCTTTTGTTGTGCAAAATAATGATCAATTAGAGGACTATAAAATCAACAATGTTGTCATGCCATATTCCTCTAGTTTTGCTTTACAATCCCAAGTGGAATCCAAAGAAGGGGAGCATATGTTTCTTGTTAGTACTAATCTTTTGCAGGATAGTATTGACAAAGATCGTGTGTATTTTAATCGAGGAGACTACATGTTTGTAGGAGAAGGCGTGCTGCAAACCGAAACATATGGTCATATTCTTTCTCCCAACATTGTCAATTTCCAATATTTTGGCAACCTCGTTTGTCTTCATGTTGTGCAGAATGGACTTCAAGCAACATTGACGCCGAGGACGGCTTTTCATCAAGAAGGGGAGGATGATGAGGACATGGCCTCCACACATATGACCATGCTTGGAGAATTACATGGAGGCCAAGGAGATCAGCAAGGACATCCAAATCGAGAAGAAGGCCCAAAGCTTATCCGGTTCGAGTCACCAAGGTGGAGGCCCAAATCAAGTTCGAGTCCACCTCGGAATCCAGGACCAGTCTGCCTTGAACTGGTCACCCAGGACGCATCCGGACTCCGTTTTCGATGATCCATATATGGATGGAAAGCTTATTTGATAAGGAAGCCAACCCAAGTGGTCCCACGTCAAAACCTATTCGGAATCAACAGGAATCGTCGAAACAAGTCACCGTCCAGAATCTGTCAGGGCGCTGTGTCGCCGTCTTTTGGGCCGTTTGGGCCTTGTAACGTGTTGGCACTCCCCAGGGATGCGAATAGGGGTCCTTGGACGTCCCTTAGGCTATATAATAAGTAGTCGCCGCCTATATTAGGGTTGGGTTTTGCTTAGATTATTCTGTTGATAACAGTTTCGCCGCCGTCGGTTTGTGAGACCCCAACTTTGTGAGATTAATCATTCATCTGCAATTTGGTTGCATTCCTTTGTATTCTTGCGTGTGTTCTCGATTCGCAGGCAAGGACTTAGCCTTCTTGGCGAGGTCGACCGTGCAACGCCGGTCGATAACCAGAGGGGTCGTGGTGCTGCGATTGCGGGGTTCAGAGCCGAGTTGTTCAGAAGCCGGATTGAATTGTGTCGTGACTCCACCAAATCGAGAGTTATCAGAACCTTTCGGAAGATCGGGAACCCTAGTTGACATCAATTGGTATCAGAGCTTCAGGTATACCGTCAGGTTCAATTTTACCCTAGTTTAGTTTGATTTCACCTTCGTCCTAGAGTCCACAGAAAAGCCAAAAAAATAGTGTTAGGTTTTTCCCCTATCCCAGAAACCACGTTTAGCCTTTTGCATAATTCTTTTCAGATTCCGTCGTGTTGAGTTTGTGTCCTGATCAAGGGCTTGTTGCTGGTTTAGATTGTGTTCTTTTCTAGTTTGTTTTGATCCCTCCACCCACCGCCATCCCGTATCACCATCAGTTTGCATCTTGTGTCCACTGAAACCCGAATTCGAGCAGCTTTCTTAAAACAGTCATAACTTTTGTATCCGAACCCGAAACAGGGCAAATTTTATATCTACGGAGAATGCCAGAAAATTTTAGATCCGTTTCATCCTAGCAAAGCTAGGTTCGTAAAAATTAGATTTGCGAAATTCGATCAGGAAAATCGAGTTTCCAGGCCCACAAGTTTTGATATGCTTTTTGGAGCACAATCCTATTCCCACAAGTTTTGATATGCTTTTTGGAGCACAATCCTATTTTTCTATAGGCCACATCTTTTATCCAATTGAGCTCAATTTTTTTTGTGTTTATTATTGTGTGCTCCTTGCTGAGAAGAAAATATCAAAAGAGCAAAAGCAAGAAAAAAATTTGGACAAAAAAAAGAAAAGAAAAAAATAGCAAAAGAGAAGAGAAGATATAAAAAAGGAGCACATAAGGAACACTCGATAGCTCTATTATTTGTTGTGCCTTTTGCCTTGTCCGTATTTCCATCGCTATCTATCATACTTGTTTCTCCATTTTGTTATCACACATCTGGTATTTGGAACACGTTAGACCAGCAACGAGAGCAAGTATTTGGGACTATAATTTAGCATTACTTTCTATTTTTGAATTGTGTTCCACTCACATATTTGGCCTGCTTGCCTTAACTCCACATACTTCTTCTGGACAGTACAAGTTTTGACCCCTGTAATCGCAGTGCTACGCCTTCCAGGTATCCTTGACCTTGCTGGTAAGAACCTTGTAAGAGCTTAAGAAGGGATCTCCTTTTGCTGTGATCTTGAGAGGCACTACTCCACATACTTAGTAGATTATTAGGGATAACTTTCACTGTTTGTTCCTGTTTTGTGTCTACAATGACAGGTTACAACACTCACCGATACGAGACATCAATGATGCATGAGCCACGCATTAATGCTGCTACACCTCCTTCCGCAGGTCGTTCTATTCTTTCTTCTCCACCTACTTATGATGGTATTGGTGCTGATGAGTACATTGAGTGGGAAAGTAAAATAGATAATATTTTTGCAAACTGTCATATGTGTGAACGGAGGAAGATTAAGAATGCATCTAGTGTTTTGAGACATTTAGCATCAATTTGGTGGGAGTCTTTAAGTTCTTCAGATAAACCTCATACATGGAACGATATGAAAATTCTTATGAGAGAAACTTTTGTTAATCCATCTCTTGTAATTAATTCATATGATGAGGAACATCAACTAGACCAATCTCCTATTATTCCTCCTGCTGTGCCTAACCTTTTGCAGGACAATGCACAAAAGAGTGGGGATGACATGACAGAAAATGAGGTGCTCCCAGTCTCATGTAAAAATTCAACACGTGATACTTCCGCTGACAGTGAGAGCAAAGGTAATGCCAATGATGCTAATCTCACAGAAGATGAGAGTTCTCTTGTTGTAATGAATTTTCCCACCAATGATGCTAATAATTCTATACTAAAACCTTCTAATGATTTACCTTTGTCACATGGCGAATGTTCTACTGATCTTTGTGATAAAGAAAAGTTGTGTGATAGTGATATGATTATTCATGAGCAGCAACCAGTGAATGAGAATGATTCTTTTGTTTTGGAACAAAATACTTGTGCTAAAAATAAACAATTGCTTCCAATTGCCACTGAAGAAGATGAACTAAAATTGTTGACTTCTTTAAATACTTTGGGATATATTGAGTTTGAAGCACTGTGTGCTCTGAGTAGTTTGGAGGAGAAATTTTTATGTGCTGAATTACCATGGTTGTCTACATGTATATATCAATTTATTGGCAAATATAATTATAAAGGAGAATACATGGTACACCGAGTTTATATTTGTTCAAATCTGAAATATCCTTTTTCTGTGCATCAATATGACCAATCAAAGGGTTGCATTAGATATAATCATGTCATGTCAAGATCCCCAAGTTTTGTTATAAAGCAACAGGTTAAATTTCAAAAAGAGAAGCAATATTGGCTACAACCTACAATCTGTCCTCCAACTAAGCTCAAACCGAGGACGGTTTGTTGTCAAGAAGGGGAGGATGATGAGGACATGACACCAACAGATACGACCATTGATTATAAGGTGCACTCGTTCCTATATTTGCATAGTAATTTTGGGTACAATTCACTTGGTTCCACATATATAGAGGAGAAACTTTATGCATATGCTGATTTCCATGGTTATCTAGACATACATATCATGTTTTTGGCAAATATAGCAACCAAGGACAATATATGGTACAACGAGTTTACATTTGTACAAATATGAATTCTTCTTTTGTTGTGCAAAATAATGATCAATTAGAGGACTATAAAATCAACAATGTTGTCATGCCATATTCCTCTAGTTTTGCTTTACAATCCCAAGTGGAATCCAAAGAAGGGGAGCATATGTTTCTTGTTAGTACTAATCTTTTGCAGGATAGTATTGACAAAGATCGTGTGTATTTTAATCGAGGAGACTACATGTTTGTAGGAGAAGGCGTGCTGCAAACCGAAACATATGGTCATATTCTTTCTCCCAACATTGTCAATTTCCAATATTTTGGCAACCTCGTTTGTCTTCATGTTGTGCAGAATGGACTTCAAGCAACATCGACGCCGAGGACGGCTTTTCATCAAGAAGGGGAGGATGATGAGGACATGGCCTCCACACATATGACCATGCTTGGAGAATTACATGGAGGCCAAGGAGATCAGCAAGGACATCCAAATCGAGAAGAAGGCCCAAAGCTTATCCGGTTCGAGTCACCAAGGTGGAGGCCCAAATCAAGTTCGAGTCCACCTCGGAATCCAGGACCAGTCTGCCTTGAACTGGTCACCCAGGACGCATCCAGACTCCGTTTTTGATGATCCATATATGGATGGAAAGCTTATTTGATAAGGAAGCCAACCCAAGTGGTCCCACGTCAAAAGCTATTCGGAATCAACGGGAATCATCGAAACAAGTCACCGTCCAGAATCTGTCAGGGCGCTGTGTCGCCGTCTTTTGGGCCGTTTGGGCCTTGTAACGTGTTGGCACTCCCCAGGGATGCGAATAGGGGTCCTTGGACGTCCCTTAGGCTATATAATAAGTAGTCGCCGCCTATATTAGGGTTGGGTTTTGCTTAGATTATTCTGTTGATAACAGTTTCGCCGCCGTCGGTTTGTGAGACCCCAACTTTGTGAGATTAATCATTCATCTGCAATTTGGTTGCATTCCTTTGTATTCTTGCATGTGTTCTCGATTCGCAGGCAAGGACTTAGCCTTCTTGGCGAGGTCGACCGTGCAACGCCGGTCGATAACCAGAGGGGTCGTGGTGCTGCGATTGCGGGGTTCAGAGCCGAGTTGTTCGGAAGTCGGATCGAATTGTGTCGTGACTCCACCAAATCGAGAGTTATCAGAACCTTTCAGAAGATCGGGAACCCTAGTTCACATCACAAGATTTCACCAAGCATGACGACATCACTACTTGCTCCCTATACTTCTAACGACCCCATCCCTCTGGCTATATAAAAAGAGATGGGGAGAAACCCTTCAAGGGTAACGGCCAACACAACAACACACAAGAGCTAATACATCCCAATACCCACAATCTCTTGTAACACACAACCTCAGCCCCAACTCCTAGCACTCAGGATGTAACAATACACTTTTGACTCAACCACTGGGCCTAGGACATGTTACCTAAACCATTATAAACCACCGTGTCTTGTGCTACTTCCATTGGGACCCCGCACGTGACACAAAATTTACTTGCCAGCGGTACGAAACACTGACAATTATATTTAACAAATTAAATATAAACATATTCAAACTAGTGGACCATCTCTTAGAGTGTGGTGGTGGAGGCACAACTCAGTAGGGTTTCAATCCTAGTTCCCATGAGGTATGCATAAGCAACTGCTTTCAGAAGCTAGGTGAGTGTGCATCACATATGTTCTTAATTCTTGTAATCGTAGAAGAAAAAAATGGTCCAAAATGCAAACAAATAACCTATCACCTCGATCCAGTAGCAAGTTTGTAGGAGTCCAACACAACGGGCGCAAGTTTTTAATATAAGAACAGTCCAAAAGATCTTGTAGATAATAATGATAAGGCTCATGCTTAATTTTCTTAGAAGCATAAATGTTTGCAACAAACTTAGTGTAGTATTTGTTTTCCTTGCAGTTATACACCTGTAACTAATAATGCAAACACTTTCCCTTGCCGTTATCCTGTAACAAATGCAAACATAGGACTCATGCATAAATATTACCTTCAATCAGTGCCAACCAAATGAACTAATTAATCTTGAGTTCTTCTGCAGTACAATTGGTATGTGTGCAGTAGCTGCCTAAGGGTAGCCCCAACCCTGAAACTATATGATGATTTCTATACTTGCCAGGTCATATAGAAAGTACACAAAGGAATCATGTTCTCAATGGATTGTTTTTTTCGAAATAGATTTTTATCCAATCACATGTCTTTTCTTTCATATCATCCACATCTATCACATCTCTTTGTATCTTGGTTCTCGTGTAGACATAGTTCTTGCATAAGAAAACCATTTCCTTCCCTCTCTTCCTTGATTTCATTATCACAGGACCATTTTGCTTAGTTTGCACCCTAATTAGTACAGATAGAAACTATCCTAGTTTCTAGGTTGGTACTGTCCTAAGTAACAAGCTACCTTATAGCCAGTCCAGCGCTCTAACTAATCCTCTTTGTCTTCATCTTAATTTCCCAATGCGTCCCATTCTCACGAGAAATCTAGCCCTTGACCACAAATTGCATTATATTCATGGCTCCAGATCCCTTTGTCAATTTCTAATCAGTCACATTAGGGAAAATTCCACAACAGACTGATGTTGTCATCAATCAGTAGGACAACAAGTAATCGGCCATGGGAGAGCTCAAGATTAAAAGAAAAAGCTCAAAGGCAATATTGGGAGATGAGACGAGAGTTTGTGGAGAGGGAGGGGGACTGTGCTATTGTTTGGAATATCAGTCCCCTGTTGTGCCCTTTCCAAATGCTCACTATATATACAGGAGAGGGGGAGTGGAGAGTGGGGTGTTAGGGGAAATTACTTCCTTGCCACTGAGCGTCTTGATATGATTTAAAACGGTAGGTGCTTTAACCTTCTGGGCTTTTACTCATAGACTAGTACTATGGTTGCTCTATAGTGTAAATGTGTGTAATGGCAGCTGCTCGAAAGCAACAACCTGGACCCTTGTAGAGTTGCAGCTAGAAGTGGAGGCGAAAGAGAAGGAGTCAAAATTCCGCTCGACTCCCTCAGTGGGGAAAGCATGCGTACAGAACCTTGCCGCCAGGAGCCTCAATTCTAGGGCTCAAGACGAGGTCGATGACAGTGGGGCCATCTGGAGCATCACTAAACTTTGGTGAACTCAGGAGACGCTTGACAAGGAAGGATAGCGTCATGCGATCAAACTAATCAATTTTTTTGTTTAAAGCAAATTGATTAATAAGGAAAATGTGAAGGAATAAAATTAAAACCTTTTAGTGCCATTTTGGTGAAGTCAATCTCAAAGTAGCAAATTGTAGAAGCTAGCTGCTTGGAGGGTCAAAAATTCAATTTTCTGCAAATATCATATGTACCTACTAAATGCTCCATGGAAGAACCCTTTACGGAAGGAGTATGCAGACCTGGACAATACACTTCTGCTGGTGCTGATACCAATTAATGCTTTTTTAGATAAAGGATAGATAGTCTATCCGGCTTTATTCACCCGAAAAAGGATGAACTCAGGCCAATTTATTACGACGTTTAACACCGTGTCATGGCACTTGCCATAGACAAACACGACCGGGGTCGTAAACAAACCAAAGAAACATGAACTAACTGCAAAGGTTTCTCACACGAAGATCAATGTAAAGCAATCCTAAAAGCAGACGACCATCCAAAAGATGAAAACAATTGAAAACATGATGTTTCGAGAACCCGACAGGCGTCGACTAACTCTTGCTGGCGGTCTTCATGGTGCTGTAACTTGGCCCATTGACGGAGCCAGTAAGTCCCTCTGAATAGTACCTGCAAAAAAGTTTTAGGTCTACATTTATCAAAAACAATTTCATTTCTTGATATCCACAGTGACCAACATAATGCGGCGGTTGCAGTCAATAAGTTCAAATTATGATTGGTTCCCCCTCTTTTTGACCAATGATTAAAAAGATCATTAACATCAGTGGGTTGAGCAATGCCTAGAACCATGTGTACTGCTGTCCACAGAAACTTAGCATAAGCACAATTAAAAAATAAATGCTGAATTGATTCTGGAGTATTACAAAAAGAACAACCTCTATTACCCCTCCAATTTCTTTTTGCTAAGTTGTCCTTTGTTAAAATAACTCCCTTTTTTAAGTACCACATGAAAACTTTTATTTTCATTGGTAACATAGCACGCCAAATTTCCTGTGAGACCCGCACACCACTATTGACTAAAAACGCATACATTGATCGAACTGTAAATAAACCATTAAAGTTTAGAGACCAAACAAAGACATCTCTTTCGTCCTGTATATACAGATCGATCGACCAATTGAAGGCAGGCTAGCTCAATGCACCCGGAGCTGAGGAGAAAAACGAGATGTGATTTCACATATTTATATTTTTTTTGATGGAACATACCTTTATATATGGTATTTAGTTAGTGAGCTTTGTTACCATGCTTGGGATCGGAGGAACCACCGGTTCCTCTCGTAAACTCTCCTGTAAGACTAAAGGGTAGTTTAGTATTTTTTTTTCTCTTCTTTCAAACATACAGGTACACACAAATTAACACGAAGTAAATTCGCCGGCGACCGCCACCCGCCGACCCGTTAATTCGCCGGCAGCCGGTGCCCACTGCCCATCGTAATCCAACCAAGGGGAATAGGAGTTCGTTGCTGCTCGTGCACGATCTGAAAGTATGCTGCTGCTCTCCTCACCACCAACCACCTCTCCCCGTATCTGCAAAAGGCATGCATTCAGCCATTTAGGAAGCAAGCCTGCCTGCAGTGCAGAGACGATACAAGCACGTAGCAAGCATGCTCCGTCGGTGGAGCCGATTCATACATCTGGCCTGCTGACTGCCGCCTGCTGCCGGAGCTCGCGCGCCGGCCTCCCGCAGTGCGCCCGGTTGCCGGTTTCTTGCCTCGGCTGCCGTCGTTCTGTGTCGATCAGTCGAACTATGAACCAGGGGCTGTGGAGCCTGTCGGCGCTAGGAGAGGAAGATAGCGGTAAAGTTACATTGCTACCCTTCAAATTTATTTTGAAATTTAGTTCCTAGCCCACGTATTTTAGGTTCCGACCCACTGTATTAGATGCTCTGGCAAACCCATTCTCACATGATGAAATAGATTGGGTTGTCAAGCGCATGCCAAGTGATAAAGCTCCTGGACCCGACGGCTTCAATGGACTCTTTCTAAAGAAGTGCTGGCAGTTCATCAAACAAGACTTCTACTCTTTATGCTCCGCCTTCTACTCAGGTACTGCAAATTTGGAGTGCATCAACACTTCCTATATCACTTTGGTACCGAAGAAGAATAGCCCGGAGACTGTAAATGACTTTCGACCTATTTCATTGATGAGTATTTCTCTGAAAGTACTCACTAAAATCTTAGCTGAGAGACTACAAACAGTCATTTTTGCAGTTAGTACACTCCAATTAGTATGGTTTTATCAGGTCACATACTATACAAGACTGTTTAGCATGGAGTTATGAGTACATTCATCAATGCCATCAATCCAGACGAGAAATAATTATCCTGAAACTTGATTTCGAGAAGGCATTCGACACAGTGGAACATGTAGCAATCATCCAAGTTATGAGACATCTGGGCTTTCCACAAAGATGGCTGACATGGGTACAACACATTCTTTCTTCTGGTTCCTCTGCGGTATTGCTGAATAGAGTCCCTGGGAAATTCTTTAAATGCAAGAGATGTGTTCGTCAGGGTGATCCATTATCCCCTCTACTCTTTGTTCTTGCTGCTGAACTCTTGCAAATCTTGATAAATCATGCAGCTTCTATGAATCTACTCACAACACCCATCCCTCAGCCAATGACAGACTTTCCTATAGTTCAGTATGCGGATGATACACTTTTATTCCTGCAAGCTGATGCCAGACGGCTCCTATTCTTAAAAGCACTTCTGCACAGTTTTGCAACATCGACAGGCCTTCAAGTAAATTACAGGAAGTCACATATGTACCCTATCAATATCACACAAGAAAGATTATCTCATCTAGCAGCTACCTTTGCATGTGATGTGGGCTCTATGCCATTCACCTACTTAGGGCTACCCATGGGTACAACCAAGCCACACATTGAGGATCTCACCCCTCTGATGGACAGAGTAGAAAGAAGGCTTTCAGCTTGTTCCACTTGGCTCTCATATTCTGGAAGACTAGAGATGGTCAATTCTTCAATCACTCCTATCACCACCTATGCAATGTGCACCATCAAATTGCCTAAAGGAATGATTGAGAATATAGACCGAGCAAGAAAGCAGTGCCTATGGAGAGGTAATGATGCTAACAGAAAGAAGGGGGGCAATCTGGTAGCTTGGGAAGTTGTTACGCAACCAAAAGAAAAGGGTGGCTTGGGAGTCCTCAATCTCAGGCTTCAAAATGATGCCCTACTCATGAAACACCTGAGTAAATTCTACAACCATGCAAACATCCCCTAGGTGCAATTGATATGGAACAAATACTACTCCTCCAAAGTCCCACATGCTGCAAGAGAGGTAGGCTCATTTTGGTGGAAAGATATACTCAGGCTCAACACCATCTTCAGAAACATTTCCAAATGTGAATTGGGCAATGGTGCCTCTGTTTGTTTTTGGGATGATCTCTGGTCTGATTCAATACTTGCTCAGACATACCCAAGACTAGCCTCATATGCCAGAAATAGAGATGCTTCGGTGATGGATATCATGGAGGCAAGGGATCTAGATAGTTTGTTTTTCTTGCCTCTATCACAGCAGGCCCCGGAAGAACTTGAACTTCTACAAACTCAGTTACAGGCTTTGCCATATGTTGAAGCAACAACTGATCGTTGGACCCTGATCTGGGGTAATACATACACCTCACGCTGCTTTTATGCTGAAGTCTTCAAGTATGTTGATGCTCACCCAGTATTCAAATTTATTTGGAAGTCCAGATGCACCCCACGTGTGAAGTTCTTTGCCTGGTTGGTTCTAGTTGACAGGCTCAATACCAAAACCAAGAAGAAGACATATTAATATATAGGGTGATGCCATCTGTGTCATGTGCACCGATGGAGATGAGAAGACTATTGATCATCTTTTTTTTTGAATGCGAGTTTGCGAAGGAGTGCTGGGCAACAATTAACATCGACTGGGATACTTCACTGTCGCTGCAGGACAGGTTCATTCAAGCTAGAAATGTTCACAATATTCCTTTCTTCACGGAGGCTACTCTAATTGCTGCATGGGAGCTGTGGAAAATCCGTAACGACAAAGTCTTTCAGAGAAGAGATCCAACTCCTAGTATCTGGCTGTCAAATTTTAAAGTACAATGTTATTTACAATCTGTTCGTTTCAAGGATGATTTGCGGTCATCCTTTTGTATATGGCTAGATGCCTTTAGTTAATCTTGTATGTAAGACACTCTTTCTTTTCTCTAAAATTAATTAAAAGGTTGTGCACTGTGGGGATCTCCCCCACAGTTTTTTCGGTCAAAAAAAACTTAAGTTCCTCCCATCTTGTTCTTCCTATTTTTAAATCATCCGATCTAACGAAATGGAGGGCTCTCATTATTTCCAAGCACCGTAAAATTTTACTTACTTGATACATCCAACAAAATCTAAAATGATTGTTTGTTCTTGTAGTTACCATCTTGAGTGCTTTCCTTCTCAATCTGGTGACGAATTTACTTAAGTAGTTCAGGTAGAACTTTGTGGTAAGTACGAGTATATTGTTACAAAGCTCAAGTCCTTCTCAATCCCCGCTGCATGCTCAGGCGAGACACCAGAACCAAGCACTCTCCGAGACTACACAACCCAAGCAAATATCCACGTAGCCAAGATATCCAAAATCAGCAGATCGAGTTGCAGGCCTAGCCGCAATGTTGATGTATTTGAGATCCGTCTTTCATGTTCAGGCTCGCACTAAAACTCCTGATGCATCCCATCCCCATTAGAATCATCTCTACGAGGTCGATGGTGACCCTTCTATAGAGCAACTCAGCACACTCATCAGTCGTTACTCTTTGCCCCCACATCCTATTTCAGACAGGCTGTTCTAAAGGAGGCAGGAATTTTGTTCGTTTTTTGAGATCTGTGAATATTTTTTCTTACTGATGCCTAAAACCCACCAGCACTACACTAACAACACATATATCAAGTAACTCGTCTCAGCCATTGGGGTAGACCAAGTTTATATAAGGGCAGTCCCAATTAAGGATGAAAACAGTCGGAAACGGTCGAAAATAGACTTACGAAATAGAAAACGAAAGCGGTTAGTTCGGTACATTTCTACATTTTAGCAATTAAAGAATATAAAAAATGGTTGAAAATGGTTGTAAAATCAATTGAAACTGACAATTTTTTATGTTTAAAAACGAAATCATAATATAGAAAACAAAAGCGGTCGGTTCGGGATATTTCCGTTCCGTTTTCATCCTTAGTCCCAACGCTTCTTAGCCACTAAGGTGGACCAAGTTTTTATGAGGGGCAGCAATCTCAACACGGTGAAAGATATTGATTCTATGTTATTAAATGAAGCTCTCACGTATGGAAAACACCGATATAGTAAGAGAGTTTGAAGTGGCCTGTTTAGGACCGCTCTGTAGTTTTTTCAGCAGTGCTTTTCACCAACTCTATTTATGGAGAAGCTCCACTCTGGAGTTCCTAAAGCAGGAAGACCTATTTGGCATGCAGTCCGACTCTAGCTCCAGGAATGAGAGTTTTTTCAGGGAAAGCTCTTATATGCCCCTCGATGATGTCTGGTGTATATTTTTGATTTTTGTAATCATATGGGTTTGCAACAAAATTTTGTATCGGCAAAATATTTTAAATAAATGTGTATCATATATACATACATACAACAACAATTCTTTTAACAGTAATCAAATACATCACTGAATTTAATTCTGATAATAAAAATAAAAGGCCTATATGCCATGCTAATTTCAGCATGATACATCACAAGACTAGGCTTCACCAATATGGTGCATGCGTCACTTTTATTGTGGACGGCCTTGCCTTGTCCACTCTGCTCTAGAACAATTCAGATCATTTTATCACTTCGATTATTTGAAGAGTGCTCTCCTGCAGTATACACATTCACAAGGAACAAAATCACATACACATATTGTTCTATAAATTACACAGCCAGCTTTCTGAATACACTAATTTATACTATTTTTTTTCTTTATGAATACACTAAATCAATAGTCTCATCTCAAATCAAAGACCTTCTAAGGACATCCCATAAATGAACCATGTGGACTGCAGAACAGCTGAATGGCAAGGAGTTTTTTCTTTCTTTATGAATACACTAAAGAAGCCGAGCCGTTGTACTGCACTAGTAGAAAATATTCAGTGTGCAAATTCCAGCTGGAGAAGACGACGAGCGGCTGCGTGGAGTGGCCAGCAGCCACAGGTCGGCTTGCAATGCCTGGCAGGTGGTAGGCCACTCCTGGCCGCTGGGCACGCCCCCTAGCTATTAGAAGGTTGGTGCCTGACCTGGCCTATGTGGGCGCAGCCTTGCAGAGGAGGCCGCCACCGTCGGTGACTGCAGGGGCCGGGCAGCCCAACTCTTGGTCTACCAGTTCCTTCCATCCCCTCACCGAAGCGCTGGCCGTGGTGGCTGGATTAGTGGGCGGCCGCGCTAGGGTTTCTAGAGGAGGAAGAGAGCAGTGGTGAAGCTAGAGCGAATTAAAGGGTGGTGAGCTTGTTGTGTAGATACTTGAATTTGTGTTGCAAACATGGTAAAATTTTGAATATAGTATTGGATTTTCATTTTTCTGTGCAGCTGCACCCACAACCGATAACTTAGCTTTGCCACTGCGAGAGAGACGTACGGGAAGGAGTCGGTAGACAAAAGCAATCACATGGAGAAATGAAGGAGAGAGAAACAAATTGATATTTGTGTATGGGTGGTAGTGGTTGTTAATTTCTTCCGAGCTCCATGAGGAATTAAAAAATTCTAGATTCTGGAATACCCTTGAGGAGCTCCACACAAACATGGAGTTAAGTTCCAACTCCACCTGTTTATCTGGACAACTTGGGAGCATAGCTGAAAAACCTCGAGTGGAGCACCCCTTAATGAGGAAAGAGGAAAACTCCTGATGCATCCTATCCTCATTAGAATCTGTCTCTAAGAGTCGCCACTGAGCTACTAGCTAGAACGGTACTAGTCAGCAACTCAGCACACTCATTTGAGGTACCTCGTGCACACAAGGCCTGACTTGGGTATGTGAACAGATTTGTGGAGGAGCCCCATGAGGAGCATCAGGCAGCAGTGAAACATAATTTGAGGTTCATAGCTGGGACTAGAAGCTGGGGCCTCTTTATAGCCCAGAAAGGAGGGAGGTGCAGCACTACAACATGGGTTCACTGATAATCATCTTGGAGGGGACATTGATTACAGAAAGAGCACGACTGCAGTACTCTTCTTCCTGAGGCATCAATGCGAAAGGTGGTGGCGTTATCAAATTGTGAGTTTTTGATGACGAGTACATTGCTGCTGCTACCTTTGCTTGCCCAAGGTCTGTGGTTAGCTTGCTTGCTGGCCGACAAGGTTTCTCATCCGGGATTACGTGCACAATGGCCAACCGAAGTGAAGTTCATTCGGATTGACAAGCAGTTGGGAGATATGCTGACAAAACCTCTCTGCAAGGTCATGTTCCAGGAGCTTTTCAACAAGATCAGCCTTCATCGGAGTAAATGTTTAGTTGCACAAGACTTATGAAGAGGTTTGTTGAATAATACTTGTGCAATAGAAGCTAGGAGAGTTCATTTTTATTTCTCTCAGCTGTGTGCTCATTGAGCTCTGACATGCACTGGTCTACACGCGAGCATTAGGAAGGCACTCCAATGGATGTCGTGGTACGTACGTCGGCCCTTGAAGGCTGACGGCCATTCAGTTGTAATCTAGTTGCTCTAGTCATTTTGAACGGAGTCCACACAAAACACTGCTAGTTGCAGAACCAAACAAGATTGTCTCACTGTGTTTTTTTTTGATGAAACTGGAGGGGCAGAGCCCCTACAGATAGAATTTATAGATTAAAAAAGTACATACAATGTCATGTGGGCGCCGTAGGGCGCGGTCGCCATGCGGACCATGCAACCCGCACCAGCAGGAAAGGTAAGGCAAGGAGCAATGAGCGCCAAGAATAGGAGGAAAGGAAAGGCAATCAACGCCAAGAATAGCAGGAAAGGAAAGGCAGGGAATAATCAACGCCATGCACCAGGAAAGGAAAGGCAGGGAGCACTCTGCGCCAGGAAGAAGCAGGGCCGATCAAGGCCTGGCCTAGGTGCCTATTTAATCTGGTGTAATCGAACCTTCTGGAATCAAGCAAGAACAATATGTCAACTTCTTAATCTCACCCTCTTCTTCCTGGCGCAGAGTGCTCCCTGCCTTTCCTTTCCTGGTGCATGGCGTTGATTATTCCTTGCCTTTCCTTTCCTGCTATTCTTAGCGTTGATTGCCTTTCCTTTCCTCCTATTCTTGGCGCTCATTGCTCCTTGCCTTGCCTTTCCTGCTGGTGCGGGTTGCATGGTCCGCATGGCGACTGCGCCCTACGGTGCCCACATGACATACAACAGAGTTCAAACAGTTCAAGAAACGAAGAAGGAAAAAAAGAAAATGGCTCTGACTAGCAAGATTATTACTGATTTTGGAGTCATGAATCAAAACTAACAGAAAAGCTTGACTTAATTCTTAGGGAAACCACAGCTAGTTCCCTTGCAAAGAGCCTTTTCGAGTCCATGATGTTTGGTTGGATTCCTTTGAAAACCAGATCATTCCTCGCCGACATGAAGAAAGCCGAGTGAAGCTGATCTTTGAGGAGTATAACTATTTCTGGGAAAATATCTTGGGGGTGAAGTCAATTCCATGCAGACCCCAGCACACAATCGCAAAAGGACAGTTGAGGAAGAGGTGATCACGTGTTTTTTCTACATCATTTTGACAGAACACACTACTGTAGGATTCAAGAATCATGTTTTTCCTTCTAAGAATATTTCTTGTGCTTAGTCTATCCTTCAAGAGCAGCCAGAAGAAGACTTTGTGTTTAGGCTGACAACTTGACCTCCAAAGCCATTTGAAAGCAATATGAGTCTGATGCTGACCTACTAGAGATTCATATGTAGTGGTTACTGAAAAGTTGTTATTGTTTCTGGACTGTCTCGCTGTGTTTGTCAAATGTCCAGTGTGTTCAGGCTTGCGCTGAAACTCCATGTTTTTCGACGCAGAGTTTTGCTGTTAGGTAATCCAATACTTGTATTTGAGCTCTATCTACCATTTAGAACCTTGCGCTAAAACTCCTGATGCATCTCATCCCCATTAGAATCCTCTCTAAGGGCCGCCACTAAACTCCGATAACCGTGCTAAGGAACTAAGAAAATCAGCATGCTCGTCGGTCATCTACCCTGTTTCAGTTGGGCCATTCCATACTAAAGGAGGCGTGGATTTTCTTCTTTTTTGAGATCTGTGATTTTATTCTCTTTTCTGATGGCTCATAAGACCCACCAGAGCTACTTAGCCACTGAGGTTGATGAAGTTTATATAACGGCAGCCCCAGTGCAGTGATGGACATTGTCTTCATGATAATAACTGAACGACCTACCATGTATCACTATAGCAGAGAAGAACATCACTGGCGGTTCAAAACCCCCCTTCACTGGCGGATTTTGAACCGCCATAACCAACTCGGCAGTGATGAGCTGATCACATCACTGCCGGTTATGCCAAACCGGCAGTGATAGCTCATGTATCACTGCCGGTTCGTGTTACAAACCGGCAGTGATACTTGAGCCATCACTGCCGGTTGTTTTAACCAACCGGTTGTGTAGATTATATTATCACTGCCGGTTTTCTTTGAACCGGTAGTGATATACTTTTCACAATTTGCATTTTAATAATTATTTTATTTTCATTTCGAGGGGAGGTGGTGGGGTGGGAGGTCGGGGAGGTGGAGGTGGTTGCTATCGATCAATTTGATATCGATGTGAAGGTGGTTGTTGATCAGCGACAATACAAACCCATCAACATTTATATTACAAAAGTTTCAAAAAAAACTTTAAGTATCGAATTAAGAGTCGCATTACAATAGCCTATCAATGTGGTCTCTTCCGTACTACGCCTTGTACTTCTTAGTCCTCGCAATGGAGAATGATCCTGTCTTGGTCAATATCTCGTCCATCACAAACCTTGCTACCTCCTCTTGAATTCCTCTCATCTCAAAATCTAGCAACTGGTTGTGATTGTTTGCTTTGCGCTGTAATTGAAGCAAGATGATATTGAGATGCACAAACGTAAGACAAAACAATAGAAATGGGATGCCTACGTACCATGTCATCTCCCTTATTTGTTTTTGCGCCAAAGTATTTTAGCATTGCCCACATCACATAGAACCCGCATTCGTTGTTCCCCATCGGTTGATCTAGGGTCTTGAGATCCTCCATATACTTTACACTGAATGGGGCACTCCATTGCTTTTGCATCTTGCTATCGAGATTTTTCCAATTCGGTAATGCCTTCATTCTATGTTACATTGTAAATGAAGTGTGAAGACCAAGGACATTACAATATCCTATGTGATTAGAAAGTGTTGTGATATTGGGTTCACTTACTTATTCAGCACTTTGACTAGGGGGTCGATAAGAGAAAGTGGCTTTTTCTTTGAGTCCCACACCTCGATATGTGAATCTTGAAGATAGATATCTATGAGGATGAAATGGTTGCTGCAATCACAAAGTCAATGTTATTGAATGACATATCAAGAAAAGAAACACTAAAATAAGGGTCGAGAACACATACTCGCAGTTGTAGGGTAGGAGTACGTTTGTTTTGTTGTTTCTGAACATCCTTTCAAACTCAATCTTCAAACTTGTTGGTACATAGTCATCTTCACCAGGGGCGGTGCATGTTGTCTCATTTACAAATATGGGATCCAAGAAGTCTATATTGCTCAATTGCTTCTTTAGGCACCATTTTGCCATACACCTGCATAATAAACATATGATATATTCAAATGCAAATCACGTAGTTTATTATAACATTGTGAGGGTAGGGTACTTACATAGACCATATCATCAAAATCTGCGTATCGAGCGAGCGCCGTTGGAAGAGCTGAAAGAGGTGTTCATAATAAATAATATGCACCGTTTCTTCAGGATGATTAAAAACCATTCCAGGAGGGATGCAAACTTCAAAACCGACACAGTCTCCGTTGGCAGTATCCAGGGAGTAATAATCATGCAACTGTCGCATGTATGTTGGCAAATCTCTATACTCTTGTTCGGTGGCGACCAAAGGTTTGCCTCTTGAATACTTGTATGCGACCGTGGTTTTTTCAAAATCTCTCGTTCCGTAATACAACTCCGTGGCCCTCTCCATGGATATGCCCATGTTGTTGGCCAAGTTCTGTATCTCTAGCAATTCTTTGGTGTGTATTTCTCTAGCTCTGATTTGATTACTCTCTTTGTTGTGTTGCCTTTCAAATTCGGTCTGTTGTCTCCACTTTGGTAGACTGGCTATTCGATTAAAGAAGGCAACGGCGGCTTTCTTGCTTGGAGGCTCCACAGTCGGGTCCTTCATCTTACTCGTAATGCTAGCATCCACCTTCTTTTTACTTGTCTGGGGAGCATTACCAACCGAAACTGATGACCTCTTGTGTTGCGAGGTCGATCCTGATCGCACTTTGGATTTTCGCGGAGGAGGAGGAGGTGTCTTCTCCTTTGGCTGTGGAGGAGGTGGAGGAGGTAGAGGAGGTGTTTTCTCCTTTGGCGGTGGAGGAGGTGTCTTCTCTTTCGAGGCAGGAGAGGGAGAATGAGGATCTTGCAGAGGAGAGAAACCTCTTGGCGGCGGCAATGCCGATGATTCACTGTCATCCTCATCATCCGAAGATGGCTGCTCATCCAGCTTGATGAAGCGTTTGCGCCAAGCCACATGAGTGCCCAAGTTGTGAACAAGACGCGGCCTATCTTCCTCCACTGGGAAATCAATGTGTATCTTATTGTACTTCTTATCCAAGATCTTATCAATGCTGACCCTTGATGGCGGGGAAACGGGCGGCTATGACCCGCCTCCGCGTCAGCAGAGACAAATATAAATTTTAATGGGACAATATAAAAAGAACAGGTATTGCGAGTCCATACTTCCATAATTCTTATATTTGCATAAAAATTATGTTAATTACATCTCCGAAGAGAACACCCCTGATTAAGAGTTCCAACATGAGTACATGGAAAATATGGTTACATCATATAGCTTCCTATTACAGACTACAAAAAAAAGGAAAACAATATGTCTTGTATTCGTAGATGAACGCATATGCATGCTAGGCATGAACTTGGACGTGACGACGTCATTTCTTCTGACCAAGACACGAGTTCGTTTCTGGTAAGCTAATGCACACTCTTTGTAGATATGAGCGACATATAGCTAGCTTGCTTAGGTCTTTTTGGTAAACCAAGGTATGTGTATTTGATTAACGCACTATATGTGGTGCGAAATGGTATGCGTGTAATTCTTTTATAATTTAACATGGTCGACTTGGATCATGCCAGATCATGATTTGACATATTTAGATACATAGGGAAGAGCACCCAACATATATATATATAATGCAAGACTTTATTTAGAATGAAGCAAGATGTTTGTCTTGCCAAGCTTTGAATATTGTATTATGGTTGGGCTTGGCCGCGGCGTAAGCAATTAATTTATTTTATCATATATATGAAATAACATTTGGCTATGGATTAGCGTGTATGATGCTATTGGATTTAATTTAATTTGATTTAATGTATTAGCTAGACATGACTATATATGAGTGCAGTCTAACTAAGGTGCAAGATTTAAGTTATCCGTAGTGCACATATAGCAGCTGGAGGGCCTACATGAGGCGTGACTAATATGTTTATCCAAATTAATTGGGACTGCATGATGGCCCATGAGGACGATGAGTTTATTTGAATCAATTGATTTTACACCAAAATCTATAGTATTTTGGTTATTCTGACCACGGCTCAAAAGCATGTTTTAATTAGCATGAGCAGCTATGGCTTGGGATCTAACATTAGGAAACTAATTTAGTTTAGTTCATCTTGTGATTTGGCAGGGGATTAGGTTCAGGTGCGAAGGCCACCTAAACGTAAGAAAGGGGTTATTAATTTATTATCTAATCTTGGTGAAGATAGTAACCGCCAGAGTTACCACTTGGTTTTACCCCTGCATTATTTATGTTAAATAAGTATATGCACCGTGACTTCGCCTACATGCGAGACTTAGACACATATACTATTTATGAGTCCGGCCGGGCCTTGTTTGCCTAAGCAGAGGATCTCTATTATTTTGGGATCCAAGACTTCATGGCAAGCATGCACAGCGGATGGTAGTTATACAATTTTTAGTCTTTACTTATCTCGGCTAGTATGGACCGAATGTATATGTATGATGGATATATACACATTCAGGTTTTGGATATGCAATGCATGACTGACTCCTTATACGGAGACACATGCACACCATAGCTAATTAATTTGCTAACATGGCTGACTCCATATACAGATATACACGTACATGGCAGCTAATTAATTTGTGCAGAAAAGCTAACTAGCTAAAGGACTGAATATATATATCATGTATGACCGCTTCTTGGGCAGCACTTTAGCATGGGATTGTGTCTCTCTCGTGCGACTTTCAGGGAAGGGGTTCTTGTTGATATGAACCCAAGCACGGCGTGCAGCATAATTGAGGTGCATGGTCCAATTTTATTTTAGTTAGTGCAGAGGGGATATATGCCGGGACTTCACATGACCTGACATATAGAGTTTAGTTTAAACATGACGTTCAGGTGCATTATTTTCACAAGCTGATTTTGAGGTAGGATTATTTAGTCCCTCCTATTACCATTAACGACATGCATGGCATGGACTGAAGTGACGCGTTGATGCGTGAAGCAATTTGTTCACCAATTTGGGTCAGGGGGATAACCACAACTATATTCTCTAAGAGTTTACTTTAACATGATGCCGCATATCAATGCACCATGCTTATCTATGAGTTTACTTTAACATGATGCCGCATATCAATGCACCATGCTTATCTTATATGCACAATGATTTAATATCTTTGATCTATTTTGCTCGCTGTTAGTTTGATCACAGCATATATGCAGGGCGGTATATGGAGTGCTAGTATGTCTCATGGCAATGCAAATTTTAATCTTTGTTGCAACTACCAGTGAGATGCACGGTACTGGATATGGCATGCAGATGCTAGCTACATCAGTTTTGTGCAGAAGACGCTAACAAGCCAGCGATGCTCAAGACAAATATATGTGGACTGAATATGCAACATGCAAATTTCTTTTTATACATGATAGCGTAGGCAAAGATAGCATTTGGCATGGAATTTGGGTTTCTCCTGTGCATCTCGTGGCAGGTGTTCTTGTTGATTTAAACACATGCGCGGGCTGCAGCAAGGAGTATTTCTTTTTTTAGCATGATGGTAGGCTTTAGCTCTTGTTCTTGGGAACAATGCTCTTCCCTGTCCGGTTTGTATGACAAATCCGGCATGGGGCCTTGAGACATCTCATGGGAACTTGCTCGAGGGGAGCGAAGCCACATATGAGGCCTTGATCATGAAGATGATGATAATGAACATAGCTCTTGTTCATGGAAACAAGGCTCTTCCCTGTCCAGTTTGTATGACAAATCTGGCATGGGGTCTTGAATCATCTCATGGCAACTAACTCAATAGAGTGAAGCTACGCATGAGGCCTTGATCATGGTGTTGATGAAGTTGCTTCCGAGCGCCATGGAGCCGTGAAGATGAAGAGGGGGAAGGAATCAGACGAGCGCCATAATGCGCTGCTCACCTTCTCCGGCACTCCAACTGGTGCAGCGACGGTGTTCACGACGAGCTCCTCTCCTGGCTTCTGGTGATGCGGCAGAGGCAGCCTGGCAGTTGTTTTGAAGATGAGTGCGGCAGCCTAGCAGCGTATATGAGCAGCGAGGCAGCCTGACGGCAGTATGGTGTATGGAGCGGGGGGAGATCCCGAACTGTACGCCGTAGCCCTCTATTTATAGAGCAAAGGTCCACAACGGTTGCTTGAGGAGATTGGCGCTCTTTGATTTAAATTTTGTATCCGTAATTTGATGTTAAGCGGCGCCGGCGCCATTGTTTGAACGAGAGCGCGCGCCTGCTGAATCGTGCCTTCGTGCATGGGAGTTGTATGACTTGGTCTTGCCACAGCCATTTGGAAACGTAATCCCTTTGACCATGCTTGAATATACCGAAGTCATTTTGTTTATATATTTTAATTGCAAATAGAAAATGATTTGTTCCTTGCCAATGCACAACCGTCGATCACGCATATACGCGTATACATACAGTGTACATGTGCAACAAACTGCCGCTAGCTAGCTAGTGTGCCTGCACATATATGTGTATAGCTGTACCTGTTTCTACTTTATTTATTATTTCCTTTTTGCCTTCTATCTTGTGCTAATTATCACGTTATGGACTGACCATCTATGCATGGAAAAGCCCAGTCAAGGCAGTAGCGTGACGCGCTTGACTCTGTTTGAATATTTTAAGCGCGCACGCACAGCAGATTCTTTACCAAGCATATTTAGATGGTTTGTCATTTATTTATTAATTGCTTTTCCTATATCTTTTTTTTTTGCTTGCAGTGATTAAGGAAAGCGGGAAATAGCTCATTTGTTAGGCCGACGTGCACGTAAGTGTGCTATAAGCCTTGCTGTGTATATGCGTATATATGTTACACACACGTCCGTTGCATGGACCATGCATGTCTTTGATTAATCCATGCATCTATGTGCAATCGCGTATATGTATATTAGGGCAGATGGGCCACACTTTGTCACTTCATTTTGAAATCTGCCAAGGTACATGTTTATCGAGGCATAATCATGCTCATGCATACATATATATACAATATACCTACATGTCCTCCTTTCCTTTTCCTTATTTTTCTCTTCTTCTTCTTTCCCACCAATCACTACGTCATTTCCTTTCTTTTTTTTACATGAAAAATATTTGGCTATTTAGTCAACCAACAAAATATTTTCTTCTTCCATATATCACCCGTATCTAGAGAGTGCTCATATGGCATACGCCGCCTTCCACTCATGTATTCTTGAGTGTACTAAATTTCGTAGCCAATATCATTTTGACTATTATTTTATTTTTCATTCATGTGGAATTTAACCATATACATTATTTACATTTATTCACGGCAAATATTGCACATATTCTCGGTGAGCTAAAAACCGTGTCAACAACCCTGGCATACCCGGGTGGCATTGGCTTGCCATGAATGATGCCGTCTCCTCTTGGAAATGCTTGTCCGACCGCCACCTTGTCTTTTGTCCACTGCTAACGGATGTACAACCTGACATTAATAGGTCCAGTGATGTTGTCCACCGGATGAGGAGCATTGACCTCTTCTTCGTCAAGCATAGGGGTTGAGCCGCAGCTACTGCGACCCTTGGGCACTGGGCTATTCAAAGTCAGGATAGGCTGCGGTTGTGTCGAACACATGGATTGCATAGCTGACATAACTCGTGCATCAACTTGAGCAGCTATCCGTGCTTCCATGCTATCTTCGATTTCCTTTCGAAACCTTTGGAGCTCTTCTTCTCTTTGCGTTCGAGCCCTCGCCTGGCTCCTATAGGATGAAGATTCACCTTCGAATGCTTTCACCCAAGGAACATTCCCGGCTCCTCTAGTGCGACCGGGGTGCTCCTTGTTTCCAAGTGCTTGTGTGAGCACGTCATTTTCTCTATCGGACTTGCGGTTACCTCTATTCACTTCCTCAGTTAAGGTTGAAATCCTCTGGAAGAGATTGCTGACGGGTTCACTACTGGCATTAAGGCTCCCGTCACTATTGTATTGTGCCCCCCTTGCGAGTAGGTAGTTTACTGATCTGGGCTGCCAATCGCTTGTCTGAGGCCTAACGCCGCGCTGCTCTAGTTTCTGGACTTCCATTTCCCATTCCGGAATCTTTCTTACATAGCCACGCGATCCTAGGCGATGAGGATCCTTTGCCTTAAGCGAGTTTGCTCTATTTCTTTCGCTTGATGCCTTGGCCTCTTCGGATAGCTTGTAAGCCTTGAACTCCACCCAGAAGTCTCTCTGCTTGGTGTATTGACCTCCCTCAAAATTCGGTTCTCTGTCCTCCTTGATTAACTTGTACAAGGTTCCCTTGAAAGTCTTGAACAAGCGATCCATGATTTCCTTGGCCTTCTTCTTGACTGTCGCCTCGTCATAGTCATTAGGAAAAGTGAAATACCCTTTCAACTTGTTCCAAACTAGCTCCTTCTCACTTTCTGGAACCCTCCATGGGTCATCCTCACGACCAGTCCATTTCCTGTATTTGATCGGGATAAAGTCTCTTATAAGTGCCCCGATGACACTCTTGTATGGGCCTAATGCTGTAAGAGGCTCCACCGGCTCCCCTACTTGGTCGAACTCAGAGATGTGCCAATGTTTACTTGTTTGAGGAAGCTTTGTTGCACCATGCTTAGTCCTGCTGGTATCCTCACCACTTGGCTCTTGCGGCGGAACCTGCTTCAAAATTCATAAATAAGTCCCCATCAAACTTATCTAGCGTGATTTCTTACTATCGCGTTATTAGGTATGACCTAAGTTATTACCTCGTCTCCTTGGTCTAGCTGCAGATAATGGCTAGGGCTCCAATCGTCCTGATTACCACCACCATTAGTTGGATCCTGCGGCGCTCCTGTCGCAGTGCTCTCTGCTTGTGGGGTATCAGTAGTTCGGCGACGGGTGGTGAATTGGCGATGACGAGTCATGTTTCTGGACATGCAATCAAAGGCATCACGAACATTGAGGTGGGCATTCAAAGGCATCACGAACCTAACAAGCTTGCTTGAGGGTGGCTGAATTGCCCATAAGCTATGTTGCCTAATTAGTACATGATTGGACACTAATTGCCAAATACAAACGTAAGTGCTACAGTAGCCCATATTACAAAAGGTTGCAATCTAAACAAGGCCTACATTGTCTGAGGCCAAATTTTCTGACAATCTGACGTGATGAGTAAGGCATTACCAAGCTATTCCTTCAATAGTAGCCTAACATGTGTGTACTACATATTCACGAGTAATCGTCAGGGTAACGAATCATCTCAAGGAAATGGAGTTTGGTGGATGCTACTATCATAAAACAGATTTGTTAAAAAAAAACCATAAAACAAAAATAAAGAGATAAGCTCATCATTCAGAACCAATGAAGTCATGAACTAAATTACACAGCATCATCAAGTGGCATGACTAGATTTGTTTGGCCATTTCCCCTGCTCTCTAGTTAACAGGTAACACGGAGCAAATATCACTCACAGTAGAGAACATCATCATAGACATGAGAACTGTTAACTTAAGCATAAGCAAGCATGATCTATTGCAATTCCAGACTGACAAACTCCTTCATAAGGGACATCAAATGATCAAAGTAGCATAGCCAGTGAGGCCATTTGATCCAGAGCCTACAGAGCTCATCACCAGCTTGCTTGAGGCATTCTATCGAACACCTTATGGGCACTCACCGAGTAAGCAGGGGTGGTGCGACAGCGACGTGGAGGAGCTCCTGGCGGCGTCGTGAACGGCGGCGTGAATGGCGGCGTCGGGCTGCGGCGTCGTGCAGTGCGCGTCGGGCGGCGGCGGCGTGCACTGGCGAACAGCGTGTCGAGCGTCGTGCACTGGCCTTGGAGCGCTAGCGCCTTATATAACACACGCATCACTGCCGGTTGGTTATTAGAACCGGCAGTGATGTCCCATATCACTGCCGGTTCTAATAACAAACCGGCAGTGATATGGGACATCACTGCCGGTTCTAATAACCAACCGGCAGTGATGTCCCATATCACTGCCGGTTTGTTATTAGAACCGGCAGTGATATGGGACATCACTGCCGGTTCTAATAACCAACCGGCAGTGATATGGGACATCACTGCCGGTTGGTTATTAGAACCGGCAATGATATTGATTATTTTTAAACATTTTGGGTCCCCAATTGATCTCAAATGGAAAAGTTGTAAACAACAAAGTTGTGGAACTCATGAATGTCTACAACTTTTATTTTAGTCATTTCTCAATTTGAGAAAGTTTTATTAGGCATGTCTCATAAAGTGCTCTGTCTCACACAAAGTTATGTCACTTTGTTGGAAACATGACATCCGTTATATCAACAAATTCCAAAATAATAGTGGTAGAACTCATCAATCTCTACAACTCCATATGATCTCAAATTCGATGCAAATTACTAAAACAACATTTCATTAAGGATTACATAGTTTATAATATTCTAACTATGATGGCCTCATCGTGATCACTCCGGAGGTAAGCAGGTTCGTCACCCTCTTCAAGGATAGGTAGGGTAATGTCTGCCCCAAAAGGAGCCATTTCTTGATAACCTTTGTACTCTTCTTCGTCCGTCACTCCTTCAACACCGACAATCTTCCTTTTGCCTTGCATGACTACTTGTAGTCTTCCCTTTGTATTGTTATCCCTTGCATAGAAGATTTGCAAAACATCCTTTGCAAGGACGAAGGGGTCATCTCTGTATGCGGTCTTGGATAGATCAACGGTAGTGAACCCATCATTGTCGGTGTTGATTTCATCTAGCCAGACCCACTGGCAACGGAAAAGAGCGACCTTCAACTGTCGTCCATAGTCTAGCTCCCATATCTCATCTATGAAACCATAGTATGTTGCCTCCACCGTGCCGTATTCATCGTGGGCGTCAAAACGAACAGCACTATTTTGGTTGGTGCTCTTTCCATCCTATTTTTTTGTGTAAAATGTAAAACCATTTATATCATAACCTTGGTACATCATCACCGTAGTCGAAGGTCCGGGAGCTAAGAGATCTAGCTGACATCCCGTCACCATTCCTAGCCTGCGGCGTCGAAACCAGTCACCGAATTCCTCCTTATGTTTTTTCTCAAGCCAAGCCTGTGACCTACCGATGTGCTTACTTCGCAGTAACTGCTTGTGCTCATTAATGTATGCCATCACACCATCGGCCTACTGGAGAACAATGAAGTGTGCCTGTCTGAAGGAAACCACTTCGACTATTTTGACAGCTTTCTCACCTATCGTTCCTTTGCCCCCTAGTCTTCCATCGTGACGAGATACTGGAACTCCGACCCGATTGATGTCCATATAATATGTGCAGAACTCAATGGCCTCCTCCGTTGTCCATCCTTCTACCATGCTCCCTTCTGGTCTGAATCTATTCCTAACATACCGCCTGAAAACTTTCATCAACCTCTCGAAAGGAAACATCTGGTGTAGGTACATTGGGCCAAGGGCTTTAATTTGGTCCACAAGATGAACAAGTAGATGCACTGATATGTCGAAGTAAGTCGGTGGGAAATGCATCTCAAGCCTGCATAGAATCTCGGTTATCTCCTGCTTCAGCTGGTCTAGCTTGGCCCCTTCAATGTCCTTTTCAGAGATCGCGTTGAAGAACGAACACAACTTTATGATTGGGGCACGGACCTTGTCAGGGAGGATACCTCGCAGGGCAACTGGGAGCAGCTGAGTCATAATGACATGACAGTCATGGGCCTTCATACAACCATAGTTAAACTTAAGTTCTCTCATGTTAACTAGCCTCTTCGGGTTCGCATAGTAGCCAGTTGGCACTTTGAGATCATTGAAGAAAGAAATAAGCATGGCCTTTTCTTCCTTTTTCAGTGTCCATGATGCCACCGGAAGTTTCAAGTGGCCATCCTCAAGAGTTATTGGGTGCAACTCCTTCCTGAGGCCCAGGTGTTGCATGTCCAAGCGTGTCGCGAGAGAATCCTTTGTTGTTCCCCCGGTGTTCATCAACATGTTAAGTGTCTTACCGCACACGTTTTTAGTTATGTGCATTGGATCAAGACAGTGACGTACACTCAAAAGTGGCCAATAAGGTAGTTCCCAAAAGATTGATTTTTTCTTCCAGATACTACCGGCTGGCGCTGGTACTGCACCTTCCCCCTTCCCAAGGACAACATCTGTGAGTTTGCTTACTTGTTTAAGTATCTGTTTCCCGTCTCGATACTTTGGAGGTCCACGTTTCTCAGTAGTCCCATTAAAATCTTTTCTATTCCTGCGGTAAGGGTGATCCCTTCGTAGGAACCTACGGTGTCCCATATAGACCATCTTCTTATTTTCTGGTAGATGTATAGCATCAGTCTCGTCCAAGCACTCGACACACCCAGTGTATCCTTTTGTCTTCTCTCCAGACAAGCAACCTCGCCCTGGCAGGTCAGTGATTGTAGCGATAAGTATAACCTTTATCATGACATGTTCTTTTTTGTACTCATCCCAAACATCCTTCACACCCGTCTCCCACATCTGTAGTAGTTCATCGATCACTGGTTGTAGAAACACATCGATATCATTACCAGGTTGTTTTGGCCCTTGGATTAGTAGTGGCATCTGGATGTATGACCGTTTCATACAAAGCCAGGGTGGAAGGTTGTATATACATAGCGTCACTGGCCAAGTGCTATGATTGCTTCTAACCTGGTCAAACGGATTAATCCCATCTGTGCTCAAACCTATCCAAAGATGCCTTACCTCTCCACCGATGTTCTTATAGAACATAGTGTTGATAGTCCTCCAGTCTGACCCGTCGGCGGGGTGCCTCAACACTATATCTTTCTTACGCTCTTCGCCGTGCCAACGCAACAGTTTGGCTGACTTTGTATTTGTAAACAACCTATGCACTCGTGGAGCTATAGGAAAATACCATACGACCTTTATGGGCCCTCCTCTGGTCTTGCTTCCCTGATTTGACGGCCCTTGCTTGTATCGGGGAGCTTTACACTTGGGACACGCATCCAAGTCTTTGTATTTTTCTCCACGGTACAATATGCAATCGTTGGAACACGCGTGTATTTTCTCAACCTCGAGGCCGATTGGGCAAATCATTTGCTTGGCCAGGTAAGTCTTTTCTGGTAACTCGCTACCCTTCGGGAGCAGTTTATGTAGTATACCTAACAAGCTATCGAAGCCTTTATCACTCAATCCATTCGTTGATTTGAACTCTAATAGCATGATGTTGGCTTCCAGTTTGCTTATTGGGCAGGTCGGATACAATGGTGTTTTTGCATCCTTTCTCATGATCTCCAGTTTTTTCAACTGTGTAGCACTAAGGAATCCGCCATGCACATCATGTAGAAACTGTGAAATGCCATCATTTTCCTCTGTGTCGTCAACTAATGTATTCCTAAACACATTATCATTGGTAGGCACAGGTACTGTGTAGCATTGGTAATCATCAATAGGCAGAAATGCGTTTAGGGATACGCTAGGCATGAGCACATCATCATTGTTTTCTTGTGCAACATTTTGACCAACCTCCCCATGCAAAGTCCAAATCGTGTAGTCTCTCATGAACCCCTGGTAATCAAGTGCAATCGTATATGCTCCACGTCGCCCCATTTTCTCATATTCTTGCAATCTTTGCATAGACAGAATACAGGCTGTGAGTCCCCAGCATTGGCTCTAGCGAGCTTGATGAAATCGTCGATGCCCGTCAAGTACCGTTGGTCTGTACATGACAGATCGTACATCCACCCTCGATCCATGTCTGCACAGGTAAAATGGGCCGGGCAGAGGAAACATAGGAAAGTTTTAATAAGAAATAATTATTGCACAATATTGAAGAACAATTATTCTACTCCATGCAACATAAAAATGGAGACACTAATTTAAAAAAAGACTAAATTTGGAGACATGATCATGAATAACAATGTAGCTCCAAACAATGCCCATATAAATTAAAAATCGCAGCCCCATAAAAAATAATTATTGCACAATATTGTAGAACAATTATTCTACTCCATGCCACATAAAAATAGAGACATTAATTTAAAAAAATACTAAAATTAGAGACATGATCATGAACAACAATGTAGCTCCAAACCAGTGGCGGATGCAGGATGATAATCAAGGGGGGGCTAAAAAAATGGAGATGTTGATTTGCATGAAGATTTAATGGTGATTTGAGATTTTTGCTACAGTGTTTCTAGTAGTAAATCAAGTCATTAGGGGGGGCTGGAGCCCACCCAGCCCCCTGTAGATCCGCCACTACTGCTCCAAACAATGCATTGTTTGGTGACACATGGGTTAATTTGCTCATCAACATTGTAAAAGAATCTACTCTACTCCTAAGAACCAATTATAACATCACATACTAACAATGCATTATAGCCATGAATTAGAAAAGTGCTCTGTAGAAGAATGGAGAAATAAGAATGAGAATCAAGCATTATAGCCATCAAAACAAAGCTAATTAAGCAACACAATCGAAGGAATGGAGGCTGGTTACTAACCTTAAAGCAAAAAGATCAAGCCATTCTTCCAAATCCAAGTGGTAGCTTCACGGATTTGGGCGACCGCAACATTGGAGGGAGTGGCCCAAACGCGCGCTTCTGTTCTCGGGATAAAAGAGTGGAGGAAGAAGATGACAGCTACAACCTTTTTGTGCTGTCAGGCTCATCACTGTCGGTTCTATCCTAGAACCGACAGTGATAGAATCAAATCACTGTCGGTTCGTGGCTTGAACCGGCAGTAATAAGTGGAGTTGTCATCACTGCCGGCGGGAGGCGCAAACCGGCATTGATAGTTGTCATCACTGCCGGTTCTCGCACCCCCCAATTATTTTCTGGTTGTCAGAGCCTAGAACCGGCAGTGAAGGGTCATCACTGCCGGTTGTCCTAATTTCGGCAGTGATGTGGCCGGCACTGATGACTGAATCTGTAGTAGTGTATATGCAAAATACTAATGTGACAGGAGAGTAAGGCCTCCATTGGAATGGAGGATTTTAATAGGAAAATTACAGAGTTAAACAATCCTAATGATTTTGTACTTTAGATATCTTTGGTTCGTCATAGGAAAACACCTCAGGAAATCCTAAGGAATACTGTTGCCATCCTACGATTCCAAATGAATTTACGGGGAGAAAACATCTACTTGAACCTCTTCCTTTCGCTGGCTCATGCATAAGTAGGATTGATGCACAAGGACTGCCAAGTTCGTAATTAGTGACCAGGTAAAAAGCACGAACGAAGAATAGAGAGCATCCTCCAATTAGAACAAGAACAAACATCGGAAGAAAAAAGATCGATGCTGCGGATTCCTGGTCCACGTATAGATGGCATTTCTCTTTTCAATAATTAATAAATAAATAAATATGAGCTGTTTTACAACGGTTGGAAAAGTACCGTGGGTGCTTCCAGGTACTTTTATTTTTTATTTACTGGCTATTTAATTAAGAAAAAATATTTATAAAATTTAAAATTTATTCCTGAGCATGTCGTGGTAATTGGCTATTTGCGCGCGCGCTCTCTCTCTCTTCCTCTCATTGAGCCGAGAGCTGTGTGTGCAACAAGCCGACCTCATCAAAGCCCGCCCTGGATTGGGACCAGAGATTTCAGATAATCATGGGAGTCGTCCGGCCTGCTGTACCTCCAAGAGGAATGGGAGAAGGTTATCATCTACTGGTAAATCCAGAACTGGGGTGCATGGGAAAGACAACCCGAGTAATAATGGACGTGTTCGTCTTGGATGTGTTCGTGTTGGAGATGGTCACTGTAACACCCTGGGTGTTACCTCACTTTTGCACTTGCATTGCATAGCATGAGCATGTACATCTCTCATTCATGCATAATCATGAGCATAATACATGAAACATATTAATGCAACATGTGAAACATGCATTTAAAACCCATGAAACATTGCTGTGCAACATATGTTTCATATACTTGTTACTCTATGTTTCAATACATGATTATTTTGGCTTGTGAGTTTGGATGATACAAATGTGTGCAAATTGTCATAACAACACCTTATTCATGTTTAGCACACCAACTGAATCAAAGTTTGTATTTATAGCTTTGTCAAATTCTTTTGCAAGTGAGAGTTGACCTTGTTGACCATCTAGAGTACCTTGGTTTGACCCTAATTGAATGTTTACTTAGAGACTTTGCATGTCAGTGGCACCTTAACAAAAACTGTAGTAAATTTGATAAGGAACAAAAGTCATTTAGTGACATTGAGCTAGAAATGCGTAGAACATGGTTAAAAAGGGGCCACAAGGCAGAGATAGGGGCTGTTTCCAACACTTAGAATTATGCTAAGTCCTAACTGCATTTTCAATTTCGTGTACCCATGTTTGACGACCTGTAGCTCCTAATCTAGGCCGAACCAGAGCATGTTCATGTTGACAAAAATGGAGACCACGTATAGCTCTACAAGTTTGTTTACTAGACTTTTTGCAAACGACGCACAAATTAGGAGTTGTGATCACGCAAAGTCGCGCTGTCAGTCGTCCTCACCGTGTCTGAATCAAAACCGACGTTTTCAAATCACGTCACTGTGGCTGACCGCGCGCAGATGAAGGCCGCCGTGTGGCCGGCATGCTCCAGCTTCGCCCCCACTCACACGTGCACTGGCGACCTCATCCTGGCACTGCGCTGCTGCTAGTCCTCATTCCCTCACTTCCTCGCTCTTGCTCACTTCGTTCTCCTCGCGCAGCCGAGGTGGACGCCATCGCCATCGTGAGCCCGCCGGCCAAGTCCATCGCAGCCACCACGCCATTCCTCGCTCCACCGCTCGCCAAGCTCCGCCATGAATCGCCCTACCTCCCTGGCCTGATAGCCTCGCCATTTGAGTCTTGGGTAAGGCCCCAGACGGTTTTCCTCAGCCGCCATTCTCGCCGGAGCACCGTCAAGTTTTGGCTCGTCGTGGCCAGCACTGGTCCGACCATCTCTCTCTCGTCTCTCTAATGCTTTGGGGTCACTTGAGTGTGTAGATGATAAAGCCATAGACGGTTGGTCCGATTAGGGTCCCGGCTCACCGGAACGCGACCCTCATTGTCGCGCGTTCACCGCCGCTCCGCCATGCGCGTGGCACCCCTAGTCGCTAACCGTAACCCTAGATCCCCTAGGACCTCGAGAACCCTCACTCGAGCTCAGGTGAGCTCGGCTCTACCGAAGACGGCTATGGCGCCGCACGGCACCACCGTCCGCCACCACCCCATGTCGCCGCAGCAAACCGCTGCAATAGCTCCGGCCACCTAGCTCGTTGGATGCGGAATGCTGAGTGGAAGCCGTAGGGGGTGGCCGTGCCACAGGAGGCCTCGCCGTCGGCGAGCTAGCGCCGGCCGAAGCGCCTCCTCTGTTCTCTGTGTGGCCGACAGGTGGGGTCCCCTGACCATCGGGCCCCGCGTGTCAGTGACTGTAGCTAGGTTTTCTCTTTTATTTTTTTTTCAAGAAAAGCTTGTGATGTTTGAAAAATCATATCTATTTGTAGAAAATCCAAAAATAGTAAATGAGGACTTTTTGGAATCCTTAGAAAATAGCCTCTGTAGTGGAGTAGTAAAATGTCAGTGGTTAGTAGAAAGTTTTCACTATTTTATTTGTTCCTTTTTAATTAAGGTATTTTTAGGAGAAATCCATATCTAGGTTTGTCCTTTTTTTAGAACATGCTATGTTTATTCAAATGCCATAAAATTTGTACAGTAGCCTAGTTAGGGCATGTATGTGCCACTGTGGTTTTTCTAGAGTTTTCTATGCACTTTTGCTATGTGTTCATAATTTCCCTTAGTTATCTAAATAAATTAATAAAAGGTGATTAAATGAAAAGACTAAACTTGACCATCATGTTTTCTAGTGTTCTTAAGAAATGTTTAACCTGTTGGTAACTTTAATGGTGCACACAAGTCATTTCTAAGATGTAGTGAAATATTAATTCCTTGTAATTTCTTTTATATGGCTGCTGGAACAGTTGTTAGAATTAAGCAAATTGAGTAATGATAATGAAGTTTTCTGTGAATCTTCATATTGACAAAGTTGTAGATAACTTGCTTATCTTGCTCATGTTAAAATTTCAGGGTCATAGGCCTTTTGGTTCGAGAGTTATAGTTGTTTAAAGTTAGTAGTTAAAATGCTTGCTCTCTAGAATTTTCTGAACAGTTTGGAAAGATTTCTCTAGAATCATCTAACATCATCTATAAGAGAGTGGTATATAATTTGTTAAGCTTTCCAGAAAGTCCTAGCTCAACTTTGTTGGACTTGTAGAACTCCAGTCATGGTTAATTTTCGTGGCTGCTGTCCAGCAGTCCAGAAAATGCTTGTTGTGTAGTGTAACTTGCTTGATGCATGTGATGCTTGTTGATTAGCTTAGGCTAATTAAAATAATTTGCTAGTTGCCGGTTTTAGGTCCCTCACCATTGATGAACATTTGTATCTTAGGTTGTCAAAACGGGGTAATTGTGTGTCTACTTTTTCTAGAGAGGAGATATGCACCTACTCAGTAAATGAAATTAACTTTGTTACGTCCTCAAGAATGCATGGATTACCATGCTTATCATAAGCATCTCCTCATGTCATCCTAATGTTTCATACAATGTGCATTCCTGGCATTCATTCATGTATGCATGCATACAGGATCGCCAGAGGGGGTGATGTTAGTGGAGTTCGAGCCTGTCGAAGGGGAGATTCCGCAGGAGGTGCAGCCGCAGCAGGAGCCAGAAGGAGGACAGGCCCCAGACCTTCCAGAGTGCCCTGACCACCGACCGTCCACCTTTCTGAAAGGCAAGCCCCGGAGCATTTTAAGCCTCCTATGTTTTTATAAATATCAAATTGAGTTGTATATGTTTGATGCATTAGGTTGTAGGAGTTGGATGAAAACACTTGATGTATATATCTTCCTTGTCCAGATATATATACCTTGAACCCTATGTAGGTCTAGGATCAAATGTTGCTTAGCCATGCTTAGACCGGTAGAAGTGGGTGATTTCCCAGTCACCTATGAAATAGGTGGGTAACTAATCATGATTGGCTATATTTGCTATCATAGAGAATAACCAAGTGTTGAGACATAACTGGAGACCGGGCGGATGTGTGAGCAGCAAGGCATGGAGGCCTTGTGTGCATGTCGTTTCCATCCATGTCGATAAAGGACCATATCGTTGTTGGGCATCGGTCATTTTTGAACGCAGCCTCACTTAGCTAGCCGGATAAAGTCGTTCCGACCGCGAAGCCTAGTAGCTCTATTCGGGCCGGGAATCGGCATGCTTAGGCGCGCATACTGGAGGAAGGAAGTATGTGTGGGAGCACGATTCGACCAAGGGCAGGCCAGGCCTGATCTTCTTGGGAGTCGGTTGGCCCCTAAGTATGCGGCCTCGTCCGAACCCGCGGCGCTACCCGAATAGTACCAACGGTGACCAAAGGCTGCCCTTGCAAAGCATGCCTGGTTTGTGTGGGGAATTTTCACCAGCTAGTTAGGAATCGATTCGAGTCGCCGTCTCTCCCGGATAGTGAGAAACTATGACTGAGTTACTTCATCGTAGTTATGTGATTTTGGAAAATGATGATGGTTACAATGAGGAAAGAGCCAAACCTGATATGGTTACTATTGATTGCGTAATCCTAATCAAGTGCTTGTTTTAGTACAGGTGCCAACTTAGCTTAGTTAAGTTCATAGAAGATTAAAATTGTGAATAAAGGTTTTACTTATGCTCTTTATGCAAAATGATGTCAAGCTAGCCACACCTGATAAAGCCTTGCATGATCCTTGAGAGTCACTTTATTTTGGCTCATGACGGGTAAGTCTAGCTGAGTACAACCTCATACCCAGGGTTTATTTCCCACTTGTTGCAGATGGTAATATGTACTACGGCTATTGCAAGCACTGCTTCTACCCGACCGTGGATGATGAGTAGACCATGGGCATGGTCCTTCCTTATGTCTTAACTTGTTGCTTTTGTTGTAGATGACTTGGTACTGGCACTGTATTAAACTAAGTGTTTGTGTGAGACGTCAAACTATGCTTCCGCTACTTTTATTTGAACTTGGTATTGTAATAACTTTATGATAAAACTTTATGTAACATGTGACGCGTGTATGTTGAACCCTATACGATCTTGGCTGTATGTTGGTGAAAGTTTGAAATCCCTTGTGATTTCACGGACTACTGGATTTATATGGGCTCAAGTGCGAAAGTATAACTGTTTCGGTAGCTGTCATTGTACTTGTGCTCATATAAATTGGACGGTTCTATTACAATCGCCTGCGGCTGCCATTCGCTCGGGTGCATCGCTTCTGACGACGAGAACATCCTGATCGACTAGGTGCAGGAACATGAAGAACCGCAGGATGATGAGGAAAATGAACACCGACGGTGCCGACCTTGGCACACTTGCCACTGCCCTCGCTGTTGCCAGTAGCGCTGTCGTGCAACTGCTCATCATCGCTGCTGTGCCAAACACCAGGGTGGTGCCGGCTAGCGACCTGGTGGCACTCGCAGCATGACCTATATAGCCCATGCGCAACCAGCTTGCATGCTATCTGCCTCCTCCAGTTGCTTCTCGTTGGGTGAATGTGATCATCGTGAATGTGACCTATATAGTTGTGGAGTGACAAGGTTGTACAAAGTAAAGAACAAATTGTGCGACGTAGACGAACGGGGCTCCCCACACTAGGGGTAGAGCGATCAATCCGCGGCATCAGCTCGGCGTGGCATCAGCCATGATGCGTGTGCCGTCAGCGTGCCCCAAGCTCGTGCTTGTGGCCGGGCAGATGTCGCGGGCCTGATGACCGGTGGACAGGCTATGGGAAGAATAGTGACGGAGGAGACAACAGATGGGCGATTACGGTCATACCCCTTATGGAAGACAATGAACTACTGTTTTACCCTTCAACGAATTTAGTCAATTAATAAAAAGTGAGATATGGCCCCACTTATTTTGGTACTAGCCCCACCTATTTTGGTACTTACTTCTACTTTTTTGGTACTTTGGGGTACTTTTAGTTTGGTACCTCCTATTTTTACACCATTGGATTTCTCTAAATTAATGGCCCATATTTTTTCCAAAAACTATGATGCTTTTTTTAATTTGGAACATAATAACACATTGTCACGATATTATAGAGCATCTTCAAGAGTTTCCAAAATCCACTCCTAATTTTGACTTTGTTTTGCAAATATTGAAAGAAATCCACTCTCCAACAACTCCTTATCTCGACTCCCAATCTTTCTACACTGGGAAAATCGATCCAATCACGTGGAAATATACGTCAATCAACCAATTTGGAGGTGGAAGGACATGGGGAAGAATAAAGAGTAAGGACAAGGCTCTCAATGCAATTGTATAGGAGGACTGGGCATACACGTTGGCATCATGAACTTAGTTTATTATTAGAACAACAGCTAGCTGTGTGCTGTCCTGGTTTCTACTCACCATGGATTAGTCGATCGTCCCCAGGATAACTCCGATCCATTCGTTCTATCCTTTCATGGCTGATAATCTTACAAACCAAGAGACACAAGTGATGGAAATTGTTAGAGGATCATATGCAACAGAGATATGTATAGAATCGATCGTCAAATGTGCTAGCTGCTATGATTGTTCTGCCTATCATAGGCTTCAAAACATATATCATTGAATGCCTACAACCTGGGTCAGAGAAAGAAGGTTAGGTCAAGTCTGGTCCACATCGACGTCCGATGTCTCTTCTCAATTCTTGACTGTTCCACGTTATGCATTCTTTGAACGGAGGAGCACCGAACCAGGATGCGCAGAGAGTCTGATACAAACAAGCTACCACACAGGCTGTGCTGGCAGAGTGACTTTTCTTAGCTCTACCTTGTATATCTCTGTTGGATCTAACACTCCTTGTGCCTCCCATCCACCGAGGCCTTGCTGGCAGAAGAATGTTTCTTTGCTGCACCTTTTACATCGTTGCTGGATCTAAAACTCCCAGTGCATCCCATCCCCACTAACTTGAATGCTTTCGTGGCCAGGTTGCCACCAAATTCCCATTGCCAGGCTATATGCCTATATTCTTGTGCTCATCAACACCTTCATCACTATTTTGGATACTATTGTCTGTGTTGATGAACCAGGAAGTATATACAAGTGTGTTTTTAAACATACCCTCTTCGTAGGGTCTGCAGCTAGCTCTATATATAGAGGCGTAAGAAGTAAACTGAGATTTTACGCTCTCTTTGATTATTCAACCATCCACCAGCCCATACAACAGTATTATAGTGCGGTAGACCGATCCATTTCGATGCTAATAGGGGCACCGGCCATAATCAGTATTCTGACTTATATTACGCTATAGTCCTTTCTCCTGTGCATGTCTTTGTTGTTATTCTCATGCTCTGCTCAGCAGCACAATGCGGGGTTAAAAATCTCCAAAAACTAAAATAACCACCTGCGATGATGATTCTCATGCTATGTTCAACAGCACAATGAAGCGTAAAAAAAATCTCCAAAAGCTAGAACATGTGGGGCGCACACAGGCCTCCTGAGCGAGAAAACAATTTGGAAGTCTCAAAAAGCTTATTCGTCCTCTCTCGGTGCAGGATTGTAAGGACGAGTGTCCCGGAGACCTGCTCTCCCGATCGCCTATGCATGCAGGCGTTCGGGATAGAGAGATTATGCTGGTGGTGCAAAAGCAAGAAGAGCCAAAAACCCTAGCTAGCTCGATTAGATGCATTTTGGCGTTGGCCTATATAGGCTGTTTATATAGGTCTGTCTAACCCGATCTCGTGTCTCGATCGCGATATAAAAACAGAGACAAAGTTCAAATAACCTGAAACATCCTCTTCGGTTTTCTCATTCTTATCATCGCCGCCTTCTCCCATCTATGTATTCTGCAGTTATTCTAAAAAAAAGTATTCTGCAGTTGAGGTGGATGATCAGAATGGGACTTCAGGTCATGGATGCTGCCTTGAGCAAGATGCCTTCATTCTCGAGGATGGTTTCCTTGAATCCTACATCATGAAGACATGCCCAATATTTCATATAAGAAAATGCACTGCATAAAATTTCACAAGGGTGCTTGATTAATTAATTTCTTATCAAATCAGGCTTTGTTCAGATCCTTCCATAGAGCCCAATATATTGAGGCAACTCCCAATGTATAAACCTTTTTTCCATAAGGTAAAGTTTTACTCATACAGCTCAAGCATTGCTCCCAATTGTATGTAATATTATTAACATCACAAAATGAAGCAACCACAGACGAAACCACACGAGCAATACCACATTGGAATAAACATGAGCAATTGATTCATTCGGATCATAGAAGTAACATGTTTTTTGAGATAATGGATTCATTAATCCGGCCTCTATATCCACGAAGTAAATACACAGCCAACAAGATACAAGAGCACATAAACTCACACCTCCAGAAAGAGGAGAAATGAGACCAAATAAAGGAAGAAAAACTACCACCTCGGAACATCCGTTGTTCCCAGCATCCTCTACTGCAACGGATAGATTCGGCAAGTGGAAATCATCAAGTCGCTGCCACCCCTAGTGTGCCATCGCTACGAACCTCCACCGGTGCCATCTTCATCCACTTCAACTGAGGTGACGACACATGTCGCCGGTTAGCCCACCTTCATCTGTCATCGTCCGATCAGACGCGAGCCGACAGTATCCACTTCCGCTTCTCCAGATTCCTAGGCCTCGACCGCCCATAGGGCAGCCACAGTCATTGGAATCATGGCCGTCACCTCTGCCGGAGTCCTTTATCGCTGCCGTTGAGGATATCCTCTTCCGCCCAGACCCTAGTGCCTCCGTTGCCCTTAGGACCGCCGCTGCCAAGGGAATGCGCCTCGTCCTCAACGAGATCTTCACCGACACTTAGGTCGGTCTCACTAGATCCGACCTCACGTCTGCTAGATCTAGTGAAGGGTGCACCAGATCGACTATGAGGCACCATAAGATGCCGTGCCACTATCACGTGGCCCAGGGTGCGCGAATCCGGCCATAGCAAGCTAGCTAGATCCAGCCATGAGATCGCCGGATCGGGATCCCAAAGGCACCATTGAAAGGCCATCAATGTCGTGCCCATCAGTGTGGGCATCGTGAATGCAGGGGTCGCATGAGCGCGATGTCCACAATGCACACGACAATGTCCCCACGTGCGACGGCGCGGGCGAAGAGGCCTGGCTCCACCCGCGGCTCCATGGGGTCCGCCGCTAGTCACGGCCGCAGCGCGGCCAGCAGCCGCACGCGCAGGGAGACGTGGGGCATGCGCTGCTAGGGCTCATCCCCCACTCCCAATCACGTATTTGCTCTGTCCGGGAATACCCCTGATTCCGGTCGATAGCTGCCTCCTTCCCAAGGACGACCAACAGAAGTAACATGTTGGGTTGATTGATTCGGTTTGTTGAGAATATAATTTTAGTAAGAGGATACCGAACTTGGACCACAGCATAAGTGTGGAGAGAGACTTGGACGGTCGCCCCTAGCTGCATGCACGGCTGTCATACGTGACAGGCATTAGTACAGATTTGATATCAGAAGATGGGCGCTTTTAATAATTTATTTACATTTACGTGTATTCAACGTGATTATCCGTTAATGGACTATTAATAGAGGTGGTCGCCACCTGCATCTATTACTTCCTCTGTCCCTGAAAGCTTCAATTCCTAGAATCCGTGCCGGTCAAACTTTTTAAAGTTTGACTAACTTTATAGAAAAAATGAACAACATTTATGACATAAAATAAATATTTTATGAAAATATATTCTATGATAAATCAAATGATACTAGTTTGGTACCATAAATCTTAACATTTTTTCATAGAAATTCGGTCAAAGTTTAAAAAGTTTGACTTAAGACAACTCTAGAAATTGAAGCTTTCAGGGACAGAGGGAGTAATTGATTAATAAAGGCAAATCTTTTAAGATGCCAGCCTCTGAAAATGGCTACTAAATGTTTGCCCGCTTCTGTTAATCGACTAAAACTATTTAGAGCCTCAAAAAGTATTTGAAGTTCTCGGATTTTGACATTTAAATTTACAATTTTCAAGCAACCTGGAACGTTCACATAGTCTACACCAAAGTTGTACTTCTAAAATCGATCTACAACTTTCTAATTAACAAATTGAGTCGAAGTACTTTAGATTCCTAAATATTCATTTTCTATTCTAAGATTTCAAAATTTAGAAATTCCAAATGACTACGGATATTGACATGATGTTTACCGAAGTTGTAGATATCCATGCAATCTACAACTTTTCACTTGACAAAGCTTCTTATTTTTTTAAAAATTCAAAACTTCAAAATGTTTAAACTATCTCAGGGAGACACACCCTATACTAAAATTGTAGAGCTCGAGAAGGCCCAATTTTGTAGCTAAAACTTTTTTTCATTTGAAGTAATTTTTTTAGGATCTGAAATATTCACTAAAAAATTGTAAAAGTTAATATTAAAAGATAGAGAAATGATACGGCTTTCTATTGAGGTCGCCTGTGTATTGGTAGTATGCAAATACATGTGATTTAGCCACCGTTTGGCACGGCTTGACTTCACCAGTGAAGCTGTTATTTTTTGCCTTTAGCTCTATAAATAGCTCCATCGGTGGAGCTGGAGTTGATTTGGTAAATCCTTAGGCAAAATAGCTCCATGTGCAGAGCTCCTTATAACAAACTCTCACCAAACCCATGCAGGGCCCACCATGATAAGGCACGTGAAGCTAGATGAAGCCACTATTTTCGGCCCCATCTCACTTGAAACCTCAATGAGAGCACGATTTAAGGGGCTTTTTAGGTGAAGCCATTTTATTTTAACTCGTTTAGTGGAAAATGACTCTAAACGACTTCTAAAATCGGTGAAGTCCTGCCAAATAGGGTCTTAAGGTACCACGGCAAATGGTCTATTGACACAAACCACGTGACAAAGGCAGTCGGCTGCACTGGCCCTGGCGTTGTCCGGCAGAGTTGCTAATGGTAGAATTTCCATTGTGATGCGTGCTTCCTTCCAACTTGCAGCGTCGTACATTCTGATACTTGCTTCTGCCTCCATCGATTGACTTGATTAAAAAACTCCTGATGTATCCTATTCTCACGTCAAAGTGAAAATGTCTTCATGTATATCACCATCGAAATATATAACCATTGCCTTGCTTAATTCAACATACTCGTCACTCTCGCTTGCTTTATTTGTTGTTTCAGATGGCAAGCTCCATTCTATAATAAAGGAGGTGTGGATCTGATTTTTTTTTGATGTTAGCACTGTTGCACTTGGAGGCAAGTTATTTTATAGGCGTGTCCAGTGGAGTTGTATTTATTCTATTTTACCTACCGGCCGGGTACGTATGTGTGCGTGTGTATATGTGTGTGTACATACATACATGAGTTATTAATTAAGAGTCGTTGATACGTGTCAAAGATATCAAGCGTCGGTCATTGAGGTCAACAAAGAGTTATTTTGCTATTGTCTTAACCTACAACACTAGTGCAGAACTGGGTAACAATCTCAGTTGGGAAACCCCTTTAGTCCCGGTTGCCTAACCGGGATTGCGAATCCGGGACTGAAGACCCCATTTTAGTCCCGGTTCCCAAAACCGGGACTAAAAGTGGACCTTTAGTCCCGGTTTCTACTACCAACCGAGACTAAATGTGCCCCCAGGCAGTGCACCGATGCTGGCACGTTTAGTCCCGGCTGGTATTTTCAACCGGTACTAAATGTTTTTTTTCATTTCTTTCGTTTTCATTTTATGGTTTCTTTTCAATTCAATTTTTTTGGTTTTGATTAGCTTTTCGTATACGAATTCTACTCTGCTAATATACGTATGTACGTATAAGGTTCCATTCGAGCATTATACATAAATAACTCACTAAAATATATGAAACTAAATATATACAAATATTATAAAGAGGTTGCGCATGCATATGGAATATGTACATAATAAGTCAAAAAACCTTGTACTACTTATGTCCTTAGGATTTCTTGCGCAACCGTAATAGTCTTCCGTCGTCGTTTGGCTACTAGGTATTAATTCTTTAGGGTCATAGTAGTACGCGCCCTTGGAATCTATGACCTGGTCCATAAGAAATCTTGACAATGCCTCTTGAATTGCTTTGATCCGTTCACCTCGCAGGACCTTGCGCTTCCTCCAATCAATCTTCAATTCCAATGAAATGACAAGTATGAATATATATATACACACACACATCAACACAATGGTAACAAATAAATTGTGTATATTTTTTACGTACTTCGAGGGTCTCTTCTGGAGTTCTCCTTGAGTACTCAATGAGGAACTCGTAGACGTAGTATCCACATCAGTTGTTCCCCGATCCCTTCTGCAGACACCACTTTACGAGAAAAAGATTCATCATCAACCTATGAAGCATGGTAATAATGAATTGAACTAAATAAAGATGCAGTGACCTGCTAGGTAGTACTTACTCACTATTGGGCTATATGCAGAGGCACTTGCCAATTACCATAACGGTGTTTCTCGGTGAACGTTTTCCAAGCACTGCTCAACAAAAAAATAAATGGAGTTATATCATTAAAGGGGAATAAGAGAGTATATATATAGTGTGTGCGAGACCGAAATTACCACTAGAGTATATCGATGATTTCTTGGTACTCTTCTTGGGGTTTTGTCGCTGAGTCAAAGATTTTTACAATACTCCTGGTCATATCAATGACCAGCAGCATCCAGTAAAACCTACATTTATACGCTGGCATAACTCATTAACTAAAGTCAACATGGAGTAAGCAAAATAAAATAGGCACAGGACATTCACACTCACTTGTAGTTGGAAGGAAAGAGTAGCACTGTCTTGTTAGCATTCTTATCTAAGAACCTCAACAAATTGTCCTGCGTTTGAGGTCACCATTTATTATATGGCATAACCCTCGCAGGAGCCTTGAATACGCGATTCGGATCAATGAAACCAACATCTGTCAACCCTTTCTTCTTGAGGTTCAGCATCTCATATCTGCATATATATAGTGTGAGGATATAACTATATATGAACAACGAACTAACATAGGAGTTACTTCAATTCAATTATTGTAGAAAGAATCACTTACAGACACCAGCAGCTGAGGAGAGATTTGTCGAGAGCTTCCCGGTTTAAGAATTGGTGTAATTCATTGAACTCAACATATAGCATGTCATAGCCCAGGTAATGCTCTGGTCTCATTCTGCCAATAACCCATACTGCTTCGTCATTTTTAGTCACTTCTAAGTACCACTTGTTTAACAAGAACATTTGTGTTCCCAGTTTTGAGTAGTTGTCAAGATTGACAAGACTCTCGTCATACACATAGGTCCGGTATTTATCATAGCCGCTTGTTGATATCGGTGCTCCCTCCGTGAGTTGTTCACGTGTGAGACATGTGTTGGCCATGAAGTCTTCTAGTGCCTGCTTATCTATTTCTTTGCTGCTCGAGCTATGCAACATCTTTCCTTGCTCTCCTCGCTTTCATCGACGCCCTATGTGAATTGCTGAGAGAGTTCATAGTCCGATAATGGTGGGGGCTTAGCTGCATCACGCTGCTTTTGCTTTGCCGCCTCAATTTTTTCCTTAGTTCTTGTTGTTGAATGTACAACAGCTTTGGCGGGTTTCTCCTTAGTTCCTCCCTCCTTACTCTATTTTCTTCTAAACCTTTCTTCCAATTATGCAAATCCTTTTCTACCGCCGCTTTTGATTCCTCTTCAGACTTCTTATAAGGCAGCTTCTTTGGAGAGGCCTTTTTTGTACTACGGCCGGCTTTCTTCTTCGCTGGGGACTTTGCCGAGGGCGGGGGGGAGGGGGGCACCTCTTTTGGCTCTTAGACGGCGCGGAAGGCGGAGGAGGGGAGCCCGCCTTGGAGGAGATGGAGATGGAGATGCAGCCGTGCCATGGAATGCATCTTCTGGCTCTTCATCCAGAGCACTCTGATGATCATCATGGGCTGGAAGAACTGGACTCCGATTGGGAGACTTGTGAGTACAAACATGATTGGGAGTAAATGGTTATTTTGTGAGAAAAGCCAATAATTAAGAATGGTCATTAATTATTGAAAAACTATTTTGTTCACTTTCATACGCACCTATCATGAGGTAGTTGAGGAGGAGGCGACGGTGCCCTATCCGCCAGACCAGGAATAATGATGTAGCGCTTGCGCCATACAATGCATGAATGCTCTGCTTGTCCTAGGGTCTTCTCCCCATCACCTCCAGGAAAGTCAAGAGCCACTTTCTTATAGTCGTTGATAACTCTATCCACCCCGACGCTATAATAGTTGGGTGAATTGGATTCCCATGGTTTGTTGGTGCCTGCTCACCAGGGACCACAGGTGAAATAAAACTGTACGTCACCAAGACTGTGGCACCAGTATTCACCACGGGATTGTGCAGCTCACATAGCATCAAAGGCATGGAGATGTCATCCACGGGGAAGTGTTGCAATGCTTCATCTTGATTTGTAAGGAGCTGAGTGGAAGCACAGCTGCTTCTATGCTGAGTGGGGATAACATTGACTTCATGCTCTGATGTTGACTACTTCTGGCTATGTATTGCCTCGTCTAACTCTTTCATTCTCGCTTCCATGCTTAGTTCTCACTCCTGTGATTGGTGCACCGCCTCCTCAAACCTGCGGATCCACTCTGCATCCTCATCCTTCCTTTGCTAGCGGCTTCTGTACGTATGGGCGTCCTGAGGGAAGTCATACCGTCATGAAATCAACCCTTTGCCTCGCTTTCGCCCAGGTTGTTCAGGAGTCTAGAGGATGCACGTGAGCTCATCCTTCTCTCAGTTGGGCCGAAAGGCACCACAGGCAGAAGCCTCTACAATATGGAAAAGTCTTTGTGTTGCTGTTCTGATTTCTGCCCCGATAACTGGCGCCCCGATCTCTGGGTCCAGTGATCCCCCATGTGCAAAAAACCAATTCTTGGAGCGTTCGGGCTAGTCCAATAAAAATGGATGGATTCCTTTGGCAACCATGTCTTCTTCCATTCTTTCTCACTTTGGAATGACAGTCCTGTAGCCATCTGATCTCGTTTTATGATCGTATACCTTTTTTTGTGCATTCTCTTGGTTTCTTCTCACCCTTTCCTCACCCTCTTCCAAGGTCTTGTACCTCAAATTCAGGCCACTGGTCCCTTAACTTTTTGTATGGACTATTTTGACTGAAATCTGGAGTCAGATTCTTCTTGATAAAATTGTTGTATAGTGATGTGAACTAGGGTTCCCGATCTTCCGAAAGGTTCTGATAACTCTCGATTTGGTGGAGTCACGACACAATTCGATCCGGCTTCCGAACAACTCGGCTCTGAGCCCCGCAATCGCAGCACCACGACCCCTCTGGTTATCGACCGGCGTTGCACGGTCGACCTCGCAAAGAAGGCTAAGTCCTTGCCTGTGAATCGAGAACACACGTAAGAACACAAAGGAATGCAACCAAATTACAGATGAATGATTAATCTCACAAAGTTGGGGTCTCACAAACCGACGGCGGCGGCGAAACTGTTGTCAACAGAATAATCTAAGCAAAACCCAACCCTAATGTAGGCGGCGACTACTTATTATATAGCCTAAGGGACATCCAAGGACCCCTATTCGCGTCCCTGGGGAGCGCCGACACGTTACAAGGCCCAAACGGCCCAAAAGACGGCGACACAGCGCCCTGACAGATTCTGGACGGTGACTTGTTTCGACGATTCCTGTTGATTCCGAACAGCTTTTGACGTGGGACCACATGGGTTGGCTTCCTTATCAAATAAGCTTTCCATCCATATATGGATCATCGAAAACGGAGTCCGGACGTGTCCTGGGTGACCAGTTCAAGGCAGACTGGTCCTGAATTCCGAGGTGGACTCGAACTTGATTTGGGCCTCCACCTTGGTGACTCGAACCAGATAAGCTTTGAGCCTTCTTCTCGATTTGGATGCCCTTGCTGATCTCCTTGGCCTCCATGTAATTCTCCAAGCATGGTCATATGTGTGGAGGCCATGTCCTCATCATCCTCCCCTTCTTGATGAAAAGCCGTCGTCGGCGTCGATGTTACTTGAAGTCCATTCTGCACAGCATGAAGACAAACGAGGTTGCCAAAATATTGGAAATTGACAATGTTGGGAGAAAGAATATGACCACATGTTTTAGTTTGCAGCACGCCTTCTCCGACAAATATGTAGTCTCCTCGATTAAAATACACACAATCTTTGTCAATACTATCCTGCACAACATTAGTACTAACAAGAAACATATGCTCCCCTTCTTTGGATTCCACTTGGGATTGTAAAGCAAAACTAGAGGAATATGACATGACAACAGTGTTGATTTTATAGTCCTCTAATTGATCATTATTTTGCATAACAAAAGAAGAATTCATATTTGTACAAATGTAAACTCGTTGTACCATATATTGTCCTTGGTTGCTATATTTGCTAAAAATATGATATATATGTCTAGATAACCATGGCAAATCAGCATATGCATAAAGTTTCTCCTCTATATAATTAAGATTGCAAAGAACATCAAATTCAATGTATCCCAAAGTATTTAAAGAAGACATCAATTTCAACTCATCAACATTACTAACATTATGAATAACATGTCTATTTTCAGCAGTAGTGTTCGATTCCGACATACATATAGCATGTTCATTCATTAATGGTTGCATTAAAATAATATAAATATCATCATTCAAGTCATCTTTATCACAAGGAACATCAAGCAAATCATCTTGTGACAAAGGTAAATCAAGCGAAGGTTCCACTAATATTTGCTCTATCATAACATGATTGGTGGAAAAATTCAGCACATTAAGAGAACTCTCATCTTCTGTGAGATTAGCATCATTGGCATTACCTTTGCTCTCACTGTTAGTGGAAGTATCACGTGTTGAATTTTTACATGAGACTGGGAGCACCTCATTTTCTGTCATGTCATCCCCGCTCTTTTGTGCATTGTCCTGCAAAAGGTTAGGCACAGTAGGAGGAATAATAGGAGATTGGTCTAGTTGATGTTCCTCATCATATGAATTAATTACAAGAGATGGATTAACAAAAGTTTCTCTCATAAGAATTTTCATATCGTTCCATGTATGAGGTTTATCTGAAGAACTTAAAGACTCCCACCAAATTGATGCTAAATGTCTCAAAACACTAGATGCATTCTTAATCTTCCTCCGTTCACACATATGACAGTGTGTAAAAATATTATCTATTTTACTTTCCCACTCAATGTACTTATCAGCACCAATACCATCATAAGTAGGTGGAGAAGAAAGAATAGAACGACCTGCGAAAGGAGGTGTAGCAGCAATAGTGCGTGACTCATGCATCATTGATGTCTCATATCGGTGAGTGTTGTAACTTGTCATTGTAGACACAAAACAGGAACAAACAGTGAAAGTTATCCCTAATAATCTACTAAGTAGGTGGAGTAGTGCCTCTCAAGATCACAGCAAAAGGAGACCCCTTCTCAAGCTCTTACAAGGTTCTTACCAGTAAGGTCAAAGATACCTGGAAGGCGTAGCACTGTGATTACAGGGGTCAAAACTTATACTGTCCAGAAGAAGTATGTGGAGTTAAGGCAAGCAGGCCAAATATGTGAGTGGAACACAATTCAAAAACAGAAAGTAATGCTGAATTATAGTCCCAAATACTTGCTCTCGTTGCTGGTCTAACGTGTTCCAAATACCAGATGTGTGATAACAAAATGGAGAAACAAGTATGATGGATAGCAATGGAAATACAGACAAGGCAAAAGGCACAACAAACAATAGAGCTATCGAATGTTCCTTATGTGCTCCTTTTTGATCTCTTCTCTTCTCTTTTGCTATTTTTTCTTTTCTTTTTTTTGGTCCAAATTTTTTTCCTTGCTTTTTCTCTTTTGATATTTTTTTCTAATCAAGGAGTACACAACAATAAACACCAAAAAAATTGAGCTCAATTGGATAAAACATGTAGCCTATAGAAAATTAGGATTGTGCTTCAAAAAGCATATCAAAACTTGTGGGCCTGGAAACTCGATTTTCCTAATCGAATTTTACAAATCTAATTTTTACGAACCTAGCTTTGCTAGGATGAAACGGATCTAAAATTTTCTGGCATTCTCTATAGATATAAAATTTGCCCTGTTTCAAGTTCGGATACAAAAGTTATGACTGTTTTAAAAAGCTGCTCGAATCCGGGTTTCAGTGGACACAAGATGTAAACTGATGGTGATACGGGATGGCGGTGGGTGGAGGGATCAACACAAACTAGAAAAGAACACAATCTAAACCAGCAACAAACCCTTGATCAGGACACAAACTCAACACGACGGAATCTGAAAAGAATTATGCAAAAGGCTAAACGTGGTTTCTGGGATAGGGAAAAAACCTAACACTAATTTTTTTTTGGCTTTTCCGTGGACTCTAGGACGAAGGCGAAATCAAACTAAACTAGGGTAAAATTGAACCTGACGGTATACCTGAAGCTCTGATTACCAATTGATATGAACTAGGGTTCCCAATCTTCCGAAAGGTTCTAATAACTCTCGATTTGGTGGAGTCACAACACAATTCGATCCGGCTTCCGAACAACTCGGCTCTGAACCTCGCAATCGCAGCACCATGACACCTCTGGTTATCGACCGGTGTTGCACGGTCGACCTCGCCAAGAAGGCTAAGTCCTTGCCTGCGAATCGAGAACACACGCAAGAACACAAAGGAATGCAACCAAATTGCAGATGAATGATTAATCTCACAAAGTTGGGGTCTCACAAACCGACGGCGGCGGTGAAACTGTTGTCAACAGAATAATCTAAGCAAAACCCAACCCTAATGTAGGCGGCGACTACTTATTATATAGCCTAAGGGACGTCCAAGGACCCCTATTCGCGTCCCTGGGGAGCGCCGACACATTACAAGGCCCAAACGGCCCAAAAGACGGTGACACAGCGCCCTGACAAATTCTGGACGGTGACTTGTTTCGACGATTCCCGTTGATTCGAATAGCTTTTGACGTGGGACCACTTGGGTTAGCTTTCTTATCAAATAAGCTTTCCATCCATATATGGATCATCGAAAACGGAGTCTGAACGCGTCCTGGGTGACCAGTTCAAGGCAGACTGGTCCTAGATTCCGAGGTGGACTCGAACTTGATTTGGGCCTCCACCTTGGTGACTCGAACCGGATAAGCTTTGGGCCTTCTTCTCGATTTGGATGCCCTTGCTGATCTCCTTGGCCTCCATGTAATTCTCCAAGCATGGTCATATGTGTGGAGGCCATGTCCTCATCATATAGCTTCTTCTTCCGGGTCTGGAATTGTGTGACCATCTTCTTGAGAGCCCAACTTTTAACTAGTTCTCGTAAATCGTCACCTGCTAGTAGATTGAAATGTTCAGTGATTGACTGCCAAAGAAAGTCCTTTTCTAGATCAGGGACAAAAAGGATCCGAGGATCATCCTTCCTCTATTTTCATTCATGGATGCTGATCGGGACTTGTCCCTGACAAGAACCCTACAGTGGTTTACGAACTTCTTTGCATTAGCTGTTGGCAGGAGCGGTTTGCTGGTATTAGGATCGACTTCTGTGATGTTGTAGTGGCCCTCCAACGGTTTTGTTGGGCCTCGTACACTTCTCGTCGACGTCGTCGATCCAAAGGAATTATTTAATTTCATATATACAAGAGGTGCAAGATTCAGTAATACATTTATATATATATATGAATTAATGGAATTATTTAATTTCATATATATACAAGAGGTGCAAGATTATTAACAAATATACCTCGCTAGCACTTTCTGGCACAGGAGGCGGTTTTTGCACATGAGGTTCATGCTCATCTTCTAAGTTCGCTAAGTAGTCATCGAACTCTTGGTCGGCCTCGTTTTGGTTGGGGCCATATTGAGTGCCAGCGTTGATAATGTTCATCATGGTCTCATTCTAGTCGTAATTGTCTTGCGGCTCGGCCATCTTAATTACCATAACTATATATAAATAAAAACCATACACTAGTTAGGGTTTGCATGCGTGGATCTCGATCAAGATATAATAAGGGTTTGGAGCGGAGCTCAGGTTATTAGTGGATATATATCAACATTGGTACATGTATCAAAATTCATGTCACGCTAATTATATATAACCATAGAGAATTTAGGATTATTATTTACTCCTTGGTTAGGGTTTGGAGCGGAGCTCGGCCGGGTTAGGGTTTGGAGCGGAGGTTAGAATATTACATTATATATATCAGCATTGGTGTATATATAAATATATGAAAAATCATGTCACAGTAATGTTAATATATCAAAATTCAGATATGTATATATATATCAAAAAATTCACTCATAGCACTAATTTTCTACAACTATATTGTTTAATTTTCTACAATTTATCTATATACATGTTATAGTATACACTACAATATTTCTATCTATTTTTATATTTTTTCTAACTATATTGTTTAACTCACTGATCTCATTCTCGTCACACACAATTTACTGATTATCACACATGTACATATATATGATCATCATATATATATATATCACAACGGGAGAGTATATTCAGTAGCCAGCTACAAAATAAGTTATTCTATAGCCACCTCCATTTACGATAATTTTATATACTAATTTACGATAACGTCAATATATATTTATGATAGTTGGGTTACTATAACACATTGGGATATTTACCGTAATGTTCTAGTAAACAACTTAGTAAGGAGTTACTATAATCTCATAAATTAACATAGTAATTATTATAACTCAAAGTGGCTACAGAATAAGTTATTTTATAGCCAACTACAGGGTAGTAGTTCTATATCACAACAACATATATATACACACTATATATACTCACCCTCCGGCGAGGACTAGGACAGAGAGGATGCCGACGTGTGTAGCTAGGGACGAAAAAAGAACTCACATCGCGATCCGGACATGTGTAGAAGATGCGCCCATTGTTGGGACCCTTCTTCTTCACCCTGTACTCTCTCACAATCTTCTGCTCACACTTGCCAAGGACCCGGAAGCAGTTGCCATCTACCACTCTCTGTACTCATTTTCATCCACTACTATAAATTTCTCATTTTGTGAACCATGAAATTAAATGAGTTATATTCTAAAAAACCTTAAATTTCACTATTTCTAAACCATGAAAAGAGGCAATAAAAGGTGCATACTAGTTTTCATGAGCTACTGTAAGATTCCTTCATCTACATATGCAAACTATCAAGTGAATTTTGAGCTCAGATGACATATAAATCAAAAATATCCACCATTATTCCCAATCTAGAAAACCATAAATTTCTCTATTTCAAGACCATGAAATGAGGCAACTAGTTTTGATGAACTACTATAAGCTTCCTTCATCTTAATATTCAAACTATCAAGTGATTTCGAGCTCAAATGGTATATAAATAAAAAAATCTATCATCATTCACAATCTAAAAAACCACAAATTTCTCTATTTCTAGACCACCAAATGAGTCATGCTAATGATGAAACTGGAGAGGATGAAGCTGCTAACCTTTTAGAACCGAAAATGGATGGAGGAATCGAATGAAGTGTTGAAATGGCGGCCGGCGACGAGCAAGAACACCAGGAGATGAGCAAAAACAGAGAGCTTTTGAAATGGCTCAGGCTGGGGGAGGAAGAACTAGAGAAAAATATATATGCAAGGACCTATAGTCCCGGTTGGTGGTTCTAACCCAGACTACAGATGGGCTTCTAATCCCGGTTGGAGCCACCAACCAGTATTAAAGGTTTAGCCACGGCTGGTGGCTCCAACCGAGACGGAAGGGTTAACTTTAGTCCCGGTTTTAGCCACCAACCGGGACTAAAGGTCCCCTCCTGCTCCCCTTCTTTAAAAACTGCGCCCCTAGCCGTTGGGTAGGGGACTTTAGTCCCGATTGGTATGTCCAACCGGGACAAAAGCTTTCTTTAGTCCCGAGCCCAAAAATGGCCAGGACTAAAGCCTTAAACCGAAAGTCTGTTCTCTGCTAGTGCAAGTAACGTACCAGAATTTACATCTTCTCTTCCATTTGAACAATTAATTTTGTGCAATTAGTTAATTAACAACAGAAACTATATCATGCATTGGCTTGCTTATGGTGGCTTCATCTCACAAGGTGCATGCAAGCTACACACAACACATTAGGGATGAATCAAGCTAAGAACATCTGGGTCATCGAGATAAAAATTCATTACATATGATATATATTTTCTTGAGTTACAACGGTTTTTTACTAAAAGATTTGTATATTTTATTTATCGGGTTGGCGAAACCCAATAAACATGCCTAAACTAATAACACACATCCAATTCCAGAAAATGATTCACACACAAATTAACGCACCGTACATCCTATGCATGGTAGTCACTACATGAGAACAACTAATTAAATAGGTGATGGAAGTTAAGCTGCTTAAATCACTAATGACTAACCTGCCACATTTTACACAAGAAGGTCTGGTGGCCACGTGATGAGAACACATTATTATTACTTCGTTTAACCTCTGTGACATTTTACTAGACAAAAGGTGATGCAAAGAGTATTAGCCCATCACTATTTTGTTGTCAACCGTGGGATATGAAAATCTTTGCCCATCAATATATGTGTATGCGCTCCTAAGAAGCTTCAGCCTCACGCCCTAGAACCGCCTATAAAATCTATATTAATGTCTCACGATACTCTAGATATGATTCATAACCCAAATATAGCCTTTGTTGCACAAGATAATATTTGATCCTAGTAGACTTATCTAAAGCCTCGCAATGGCAAGTGCAAGAATGTGTTTGATTTATGCTTCATATGAAATAGAGAGTCATGTATATCTTCAAGATTCAAGTCACGACTTCCTTATATAGCGACTTTCAGTCCATCCAAATCTCTTGCACTATCTGTTTATTTTTGTTTTTATTTCCCTTGCAGGGATTTTTGGTAGCTGTTTCCTTTTCATTGATCTCAAGATTGAAATAAAATAAAACATTAAAAGAAGGATCATGTTATTGAAGAAATGTAATTCAATGAGTTATTTGTGTTGATACAAGACAAGGCTTGACTTGAGAATAGCTAGATAAGATGAAGGTAGCAATGAAATAACTTCCAGGTAGTAAACGAAGGTGAATAGCAAGCAACAGCTTGGTGATTGATGCACCATGGCTATTGTGAAGAAACAAATACTTGTGTTAACCAGTAGAACTACTCAAGTTGTGAGGAGTCATGTGATGTGTAGTAGGAGATCATTGTTGGATTTAAATTGAGTTGAAGCTATGTCTTGGAAAATTATTTTTGTGGGGGGTCACAGCTCTTATTATGTAATTTGGTGTTCACATAATGATCTTATTTTTGAGGAAAAACAATATGCCACCTTTTTGCAGGGAACATATTGGCTTACGTTTTGGATGTTGGTCTGCTTGGTGACCAAAGCTTTGGACGTTTTCACTCTAGATATCTTCCCAAAAAATAGATGGAAAAACAATAATAGTCTTTGCTTATAATTTTCCATTTATGTGATAAGAAGCAATTATGTTAAAAAGCTTGTAAGATTTGACTGTGCATATTATATATAGAGGCCCAATTTATTCCTTTGCTGAAAATAACTTTTTCTGGAGAAGCTGTTGTCCTAAGAAGGTAGTTTAATTTGCAATCCGGCTTTTCAGATACCTGGCCAGAGGCCTGACTCAACCTGAAGTGTGGAATGTTTAAAACGTCATATAGGAGTTAGCGTGCTTGGGTCCTCTCCGTGGATTTATTTCCAGCCGTGTGATATATAAGGAAAATAAACTAACGTAATCAATGGAAATTAAGGATAGTTTAGTTATTTTATTGGGACAGATCGAACATCGCACGGATCTGCGGCAAGGGCCTCGCCGCTGCCTCCCGCATTCAAGGGCTCACTGGCGCTGGCTGCCTCTCCGAAGAAAGCCACCATTGCCTCCTCCTATAGCTGATCTGCACCCTCCTCTGACCTGTGGCCTGCCTACACTTCTTTGGCCACTCCAGAAATCCTAAGAAGTGAAAATATTATTATACCCTTCCAGTTTAATTTGGAACTAGATCTTGGCCAACAGATTTGAAGTTTCGGTCCAAAACTTAAGTTTATCTGAATTGATTCTTTCATTTATAGCCATTCTATTTGAATGGATAGCTCCTATTTTTTCCAATACCGTAAAATTTCTCATAATATAATAATTAAAACCTGATTAATCATGATACTGTATTGTAAAGTCTGATCAATACTATTATTTTTCATATAAATAAAAATGTAGGATGGAACATTTACAGTTACTACATATTTTGAAATAAATATAGCTGGAAGGTGAGATTGGCGGAGCGAGCAGGCCCGGCATCTTGGACCAGCTGGAGGAAGGACTTTGTAGAAGAGTTCAGTTTTGCGTTTTGCAAGAGAACTATGGCAAAGGAAGTAGGGCACACGGGAGAACAGCTGATCATTGTAGATCTTGGAGGCACAAGGAAATGGTGGTATTTATACCACTAATAGTGCTGGGATAATTCTCCCATGATGGTGGATGACATGTGCTCTCCATGCTGATAAGGTTGAAGCTCCTGATGTATCACATTCCCAGCGGGAGCCGGCAATGCTGCTGTTGATCTGCTACTGCAAAAATAATTACCATTCACTGATTTATTTATAGTCGCATGTCTTGTATCGAACATTTATGCTCTCATTGTTTTACCCAACAAGAAATAGCTGCATCTAGAGAACACCACATTTGCACAATGACTCTAGCTCTATAAAAAGAAACTTGGCATGCCTGGAAGAAATTTTTTGTTGCATCGATGGCACTTTCTTTATAGATGACAAGGAAAAAGTTAGATTCACAATGCGCCATGCATGATGAAGATGAGGCAAGCACGCCAATAATCTTGGAACTCAGTCACTAGCTCTCAAGCTCTGTAATGTAACACAATGCCACACACGTTTCAGGATCGAGTTCTGATATGGTACTCTAAAATGACCGTTTCATATTATCTCGTGTAGAAGCTAACGGAAAATTTGTATGTTTACAAACTTTTTAATCTAGAAACTCAGAAAATATAATGAAGATAGTTGTAAAAAATATTACTGTTGCATGTACTAGATCTATCCTGATGAATGCGTGATTGTAACACCTCGCGTCTAAAAACTGCTTATATGCCCCAGCTCCCACGTGGAACAGACCTGCATACGTATAGCACCTCTCTTACACTTTCGTCCTCGCTTCATATAAAAGGGTTAACCCGGAGGTGCTACATTTGGAATAGGTGCTTTCGCCTCCGGCAACCGGAACATGGTGCCGAGCTCGCTTGATCTTCCTCCATCACCGCCGCGAACCGGGACAGTAGGTGCAGCTCGTCGCCACGCGACCGCTCTTACAACTCCATGATTGCCAGGACTGCTCGTCGATGACACGAATGGCCTCGCGGAGCCGCCTCTCGCTTTCAAGTTCCGACTCCAGCGAGCCTTATCACCTTCCACACTACCGTTCCACTCCCGTAACGCAAACCTACTCTCTGCCGACTCCCCAATCCCCAGCCCCAGGTCCGCAGCATAGACAGACGATGCTGGCAGCGGTGTGGTGCTGTGCCGCTGTCATCGCGAGGAAGAGTGTCCACGCAGCAAGGCTCTCGCTACTATTATTTGCTACTGCTGCAGCTGCAACGAAACAGCTGCAAGTCTGCAATGAGCAAATGACACGGCAGGCAGGTAGCTCAAAGCTCAGACGAGCACCTTGAGCATCTCCTCGACGCTGCTGGTGGTGAAGGTGCCGTCCTCCTCGAGGCTAACCACCTTCACAAGGCCGTCCTTGGCACACGTACCTCCGCAAGCGCACGCCAAGCCTGAGGGGCTTGTCAGAGAGGTCCATCTCCATGCCTAGCATGTGCGTCAGCTCCAGGTCTTCCTCCAACAGCAGCAGCGCTCCGCGCACCGTCGCCATCGGCCAGCCCCAGCGACTCCTTCCACGCCTTCATCACGAATATGTCGTTGACCGACACGCAGGCCAGCATGTCCAGGACCTTTGCCTTCAGCTCCGTCACCTTCTCCACGAACCCAGGCAGGTGCTTCTGCGAGCACGTGGGCATGAACGCGCCAGGCACTGTGACCAAGATGGCCTTCTTGCCCACTGTGCAATTACCATACTGCCCTCAAACGAATAAAATTAACTAATGACAATATTTTGTGTAGTAGGCATCAACAGGCACCCCCAACACGTACCGTGAAAGAGCTCATTTTAAAGGATTTGATGCCCTCATCTGATCCAATAGGTATGTTCTTGCTCTTCAAACTTAATAACAGGAGGGATTTCAATCAGTTAATATCAGAAAAAAACAGTCATTCCATGTGACTTGAATTTGTAATGTGTGCTTAAAAGAAGTTGTTCAGATGTACGTCTTTGATAGTTGCAGAGTTGAAAATTACTCTTGCATAAACTAGCTAAGTTAGCTAGGCTGTGATCAATTGTGGGTTTTCGTTTTTAAGTCTGCTCCCAGGGGAAGGAAATGACTTTTCTTCCATGCTAGCCGGGCATGACTTTATATCTAGGCATGTGCATTAATGTTTGAGCTGTATGTTTTTACAAATTAAAGTACACTGGCAATACAAACAAGATAATGAGTTCCTCCCATTAATTGGATCGTGACTTTCGAACAGACCATACATCTTCAGCCAATCTAAACTATTGCATTGGCAGAGTCCATGGCAAAAACTCTAAGAGGAAACGGAAGAAGCACAATGCCACACATGATAAAGGAATCACCAACAACTTCCTTCCTCTTATAAGAATCCATGTTATCATGGTCATCAACATCTGGTCATGAATCATGATTCCTGTACAGCGTGGTGGTGAGACTCAAATCATGCCATGACCAATGCAGCAAAGAAAAGTGACACTCAAGCTAAAACTCCTGAGGTATCTCATCCCCATTGGAAGTGTGGAAACCTCTCTACTATATTTGCAGACATTACATAATAAAGAAGGCATGAATATTGTTGTTTTGTACGTTGCCACGGTTGTGCGAGGAAGAAAATGATTTTATCCCTTTGTATGGTGTATCTTTATAGGCTTGCATGCGTCCTAAAGAGCGTTTAGGCTATATAATTCCTTCACCGTACCATCCGTATATCCACCACAGAAACTACCCATTTTATTTTGGTAGCAAGACAGGAGAAGGCCGAGCAGCCTGTATATCAGCAGGTGGGCGCTGAACGGCGTGCTCCAGAGGCAATGGCATGGGGGTGAGGCCGGTATATCAGTATTGGTCGTGGACGCCGCGCTCCAGAGGCAATGGCATGGTGGGCGCTGAACGGCGTGCTCCAGAGGCAATGGCATGGTGGGCGCTGAACGGCGTGTATATCAGTATTGGTCGTGGACGCCGCGCTCCCAATGCTTGTTCAGCTTTCCAGCCTCGAGGCGCAGATCATCCACGACGCCCTCGTGATCACGGCGCCACGACTCAACATCTCCAGTGGCCTTCTCAATCACCTAATGACGCTCAGTCTGGCGCATCTCTGAGTCAGTGATCCGGCACTCGAAGTTGACTTCCGAATCGGAGTAGTGTTTGTCGAGGAGGGCGTTCTGCTTCTTGAACAAGTGCTGCATCTCCTCCATGAGCTGCTTGTATTCGTGACTCATAGTGCCCAATCGGCGTTGATGGCGAGTGTAGTAGTGATGTGGCAGGGGTGGTGATGGTGGTGGAGAATTGTGCTCCAAATCGGGAGAATTCCCCACAAATCGATCGTACTGGGGAATTACAAAGAAGACACCAATGATAGCAGCTCACTAATCGTCTGCGTCCTTGCACTAACCTGAAGCCGTTGACAATCGATCGATGGAATATGGAATTGGACTCGCAGTGTATCTGATACCAGTCATTAAAAGAGGGAAAGGAAGTGGAAGTAAGAAAGAAGGAACACGTAAGAGGCGAGAAGAGAAAGGAGGGCAGATTAATTAGAATTCTGTTGATTCATTACATGTTACCCTTCTCTCCAGGTTTTTGACCGAACCCTTCTCTCCAGGTTGTACTCCTCTCTTATACACCCAGCTTAGTTGGAGAGCTTGTCTGACAGAGCAGCTGTCTCTACAGCCTAGGATCAAGCCCACTGTGGCCAATGGACGCGGACGCAGTTGCTCTGCCTGGGCAGCACCGTAGTCGGTTGGGCTACAGTGGACGGCCCATTCTCCTCAGACGCATCTTCTGCAGAATTGATGTCCTGGACAGTGGCTGTAACATGATGGTGGATGACATGTGCTCTCCATGCTGATAAGGCTCAGGCTCCTGATGTATCACATTCCTAGCAGGAGCCTCAGCAATGTTGCCATTGATCTGCTACTGCAGCAATAATTATCACTCACTGATTTCTTTACTAATTTGATGGTGTAGTGTAGCTTTATTTATCGGCGCAAGTCTTACATCGAACATTTATGCTCTCATTGTTTTACGCAACAACAAATAGCTGCATTTAGAGCACACCACATTTGCACAAGAACTCTAGCTTTATAAAAGAATCTTGGCATGCCCGGAACAAATTGTTTGTTGCATCGATGACACTTTGTCTATAGATGACAAGGAAAAGTTGATTCACAATGGTACATGCATGATGAAGATCAGCCAAGCACCAATGATCTGGGAACTCAGTCACTAGGTCTCAAGCACTGTAATGTAACACAGTGCTGCTACACCCATTTCATTTTGGTACTCCAAAACGACTGTATCATATTACCACATATAGAAGATAATGGAAAATTTGTATGTTTATACATTTTTTTAACTTAGCAATCTGGGAAAATAGGGAAGTTAGTTGAAAGAAATATTTCAGTTGCATCTAATATATCTATCCTGCTGAATGAGTGACAGTGTGAGTTTATTACGGATTGTTTTGGACAACATGTAAGCATACAGCAGGTTGGCATGATGAACTATATCCTGTATGTTACAGTTAATGGTGATGGACTCGGCATACAGTCCCAGCCATACAGAAGGACTGGGCATACACGTTGGCATGATGAACTTGGTTTATTATTAGAACAACAGCTAGCTGTTTGCTGTCATGTTTGCTACCCATCATGGAATAGTCGTCCCCAAGATAATTCCAATCGGTTCGTTCTATCCTTCCACGGCTGATAATCTTAGAAACCAAGAGACACAAGTCATGCAAATTGTCAAAAGATCATATACAACAGATATATGTATAGAATGGAGCAAACAAACCAGGATGTGCATGAGTTCTGCTACAAACAAGCTACCGCAGAGGCCTTGCTGGCAGAAGAATGTTTTTTTCGCTCTACCTTTTACATCCATGCCGGATCTAGAACTCCCGGTGCATCCCATCCCCACTAACTCGAATGGTTTCATGGCCAGGTCACCACCAAATTCCCATTGCCATGCTATATGCCTATATTCCTGTGCTCATCAACACCTTCATCACTATTTTGAATACTATTGTCTGTGTTGAACCAGGAAGTATACAAGTGCGTTTTCAAACACACCACCTTCGTGTGGTCTGCAGCGAGCTCTGTATATATATAGAGGTGTAAGAAGTAAACTGAGATTTTACGCTCTCTTTGATTATTCAACCATCCACCACCCTATATATAACAATATTAAAGCGCGGTACATCCAGTATTCTGACTTACGTTATATGGTCTTTTCTCCTGTGCACGTCTTTCTGTCACTATTCTCGTACTCTGCTCAGCAGACAATGCAGGGTAAAAAATCTCCAAAAAACTAAAATAACCACCTGCGATGATGATTCTCATACTTATGTTTAGCAGCACAACGAGGCGTAAAAAAAATCTCCAAGAACTAGAACATGTAGGGCCTCGGACACACAGGCCCCCCTGAGCCAGAAAACAATTTGGAACCAGCATGGTAAGAGCATCTCCAATAATAGGTTGTTTGTTTGGGTAGCCACCAATTTTGATACTAACATTTTATTGTTTTCTTCAGCAGTACTACTTAAAAACGACCTCCCAAATCCATCCTACTAGAGGATGACATGTGGGACCCTGATCGGGACTAAGACAATAAACCAACTATTCAGAACTACGACAATACTAGTTCAACATCTGAGCCTGATCAGGACACAAAACAGTTAATCCTCTTGAGTTTTCTTGTTCTTTTCATCCTCGCATTCTCCCATCTATGTATTCTGCAGTTGAGGTGGATGATCAGACTGGGACTTCAGGGCATGGATACGCTGCCTTGAGCAAGATGCCTACATTCTCGAGGATGGCTTCCTTGAATCCTACATCATGAAGACAAACCCAATATTTCATATAAGAACATGCACTGCATAAAATTTCACAAGGAGGTGCTTCAATTAATTTCTTATCAAAACCCCTCGTTCTGATCCTTGCATAGAGCCCAATATAGGCAATCCCCAATGTACAAACCTTTTTTTTTTTCCATAAGGTAAAGTTTTACTTATACACCCCCAGTATTGCTCCCAATTGTATGGAATGTTATTAACATCACGAAAAGAAGCAACCACAGACGAAACCACACGAGCAATACCACATTGGAATAAACATGAGCAATTGATTCATTCAGATCACAGAAGGAACATGTTGGGTTGATTGGTTCAGGTTTTGTTAATCGATTAACAAGTGTGAGGATACGAGACATGGACGATAGCACAAGTGTGGAGAGAGACTTGGACGGCCGCTGCTAGTTGCATTCACGGTTGTCAAGTGATACGCATTAGCACGGATTTGATTTCAGAAGATAGGCGCTTAGTTTAATAGAGCCATACATTTTATAGATCTGCCTCAAACGCCTGCCTCTTTTAATACTTTATTATTTACATTTACGTGTATTCAAGGTGACTATCTGTTAATGGACTATTAATAGAGGGAGTCACTTCCTGTATCTGTTAATCGATTAATAAAGAAAAATCTTTTAAGGTGCCAGCCTCTGAAAATGGCTACTAAATGTTTGCTCGCCTTTGTTAATCGACTTAAACTGTTTAGAGCCCCAAAACGTATTTTAAGATCTCAGATTTTGATATTTAAATTTATAATTTTGAAGCAACCTGGAAAGTTAACATGGTCACACCAGAGTTGCACTTCTAAATTCGATCCACAACTTTTGTTCTAGCCTTTTTGGTAGGAAACGGCTCCTAACGACTCCTGAAGCCGATGAAAAAGCCCTACCAAACTAGGTCTTAAGGTACCATGGCAAATGGTCTATTGACCGAAACCACCACACGGAGGCAGTCGGCTGCACTGGCCCTGGCGTGGTCTGGCAGAGTTGCTGATGCAAGAATTTCCACTCTGATGCTTGCTTCCTTCCAACTTGCAGTGTCGTACATTCTGATACTTGCTTCTGCCTGGATCGTTTGACTTGGTTAAAAAAGTCCTGATGTATCCTATTCTCACGTGAAACTAAAAATCTCTTCATTCCCCATCGAAATATATAACCATTGCCATGCTTTATTCAACATAATCGTCACTCTGTCACACCTATTTTTTTTAAGAACAAAATGGAATACATAATTTTATGTGCGCCTAGAGATCAATCACACATAAGCCGGCAAATTAAAGGGAGTATCATCACAAGTGTTATTACATCACGATTATTATCACATAGTCTTTACGTAATCATAGCAGAAATAAAAAGATAACTCTCTCGTGGTAGTTCCATGCACATGCATATTGACTGGTCAGGGAAGTAGAAGTAGCAGTCATTATTTACACCTTCTGTTATCCATCTGGGATTTTTATCAAGTAAAGAGAATAAATAAGCGTAAGTACATCTCATACTCAACAAGTGTAACATGGGGTTCATGAGACTCAAAGGCATTCACATTGGTTTAACAGCATGTGGCTTTTAGTTGGCATGATTTTAGCATATCAGTAGCATCAGGTTGTCTTGACTTAAACAATAAACATATGATCAATGTAAAATGAATAACGAATAGCAAAAACATATTAATCATTAGTGATCAACTATTCCATAAGGGTCTAAGGCCACTCGTGACCGTGAGCACGGCTATTATAACAATTTTACACTCTGCAGAGGTTATACACTTTCACTGTGAGTCGTGTAGCCCATATGCTCGGGGTTTGCAGGGCCCCAAAACACTACCAAGGTGAGCAGACAGGGTACACTATGAAGCCTTTTGAAGGTTCGTCTAACAAGATAAGGTCATTAGATTTACTCGGTAAGCAGATGTAGGAACCCCTTTTCAAATGACACAATTCCATCACAGCTATACTCATAAGACTAGAGGCTGTCCTATACCCATCGTGTCAAGCCATTCTTACACCAAAAAGGTTACCACCAACAAGCTAGAAAATTTTCTTCTAAATGACTAAAGCCAGAGTCATGTAGCCCTCACAGTTGTACTGTAAGTCCCGGATGTTCGCTTACAGATGAGTTCTTATACAGAGAAACTAGAGCACCATAAGATAGCCCAATGCTCTAGCCCCCTTTAAGTATGTTACTAAAAAGTCATCTTTTAATGTTTATTGCATATTCCATTAGTCAAATTACAAGATCATAGTTCATGTTGAGCACTAGCAAAGCTACTCAATGCAATGTCATGGGTGCCAAGATAATGGATCAAAACTAAGTCATCCTTAACAAGGGAATACATACATAATGAATTTAATTATTTATTATGAATAGGACAACAAGGATAATCCCATGCTATACTTACCTTGATCAAACTGGTCCTGTTGATCCTGCTCGTAGAAGAACTCTTGGTCACCAATAAATTGCTCACCGTCTATACTCGATCAATACATCAACAACATTCATCTAAAAGCAATCATGCAAAGCAGACAAGTCTATAATTAGAACAGTACACCAACAGTAGTAAAACAAGATAAAAGATTTGTAAAACAATCTACGTCTCCCTAGGAGCACACAGACGCGAAAATCACGAAAAACGGAGCTAAGACGGCGAAGTTATGAATTAAACAAGATTTTTCTTATTTAAATATAGACTAGCAAATATGCCTGTGCGTTGCAACGGAAGAAAAAACTATCAAACCTTAATGGTAATGATATAGTTTCTATTTATAATTCATCCTTTCTATAAAAGTTGAAATCTATAATTTATTTTATGATGACTATGATATCCACAATATAACTTATTTTTGGCATTAATATGACAATAATGTCCTATTAAACATGTATCAGATTAAAATACAACCTTGAGAGATTTTTTCTCTTGTACCAAAACACACAAAAATCTTTTTTAGGAAAAATTAATGTTGACTTTCTTTATTATTTATTTTAACATTTATGAAAAATGACCACAGGCATGAAGGAGCGTGTGTGGAAAAAAATTGGACAGAAAACCAAGCAAAACCAAGAAAAAGGAAAAATAAAAAACAAAGAAAAAATCAGGGTAGGAAAAAGAGGAGAAAAATTTCAGAAATAGAGAACCAAACGAAAAAAATACACACAAAACACCAGGACATATAGAACACAGCTGAAAAAACAAATGAAAAAACAGAAAAAGTCCTTATTTCTCTCTTTTCTCTCTTTATTATTATATTATTTTTTCTCTCTCTATCGTGCCTTATCCCGAAGACCAGATCAAGGACCTGAAATCTCTAAAAAAACGGATCTGAACTCCTGAAGTCCCTGCTGCATCTGCGCTGCAGCGGCCCACCCTTGCCTGCGCACGGAGGAAGCCTGCCCTGCTGCGCACATGTCCTCTAACCAGCGCGGCGGCCGAAACCAGCTGCCCCGACAGAAGTGCTGCTAAACCACTTCTCGCTCAGGTTGGCACCTCCTCGCCGCACCTCAGCGTGAACTGTCTCGTGGCCTCTTCGTCGTCAGCGAAGCCGGCGAGGACTTGGTCGAACGCTGTGCGCGCGCTGGCGTCGTCGCCGAGCCTGACCTCCACCAAGACACACTAAGCACGCACTTGGGTGTTCTGCGGGCACACCACCAACCGCTGCGTTGACCACAACGCGCGCATGGCGCTGCCGTATTCGATCTCGAACAAGACGTAGTGGGTCTGCAGGGACACTGACCGGTCATCGTCCTCGAGGGCGCCGCCGTCCGCCTCGCTCGGGGCGCACCACTCCTCGAAGAGCTTCCTTGTGGCGGTGGGATCACCGGCGCCCGTCACCATGTTGGCCGAGGCACTATAGTCGGCGCAACATGCGAGCATGGCGCGAAGCCAGGGCGCGTGCGCTCCATGCGTCGCCGGCGCTTGTACATGAAGTAGGCATGCCCCGTCCATCGGAAGGCCTGGCCAGGGTCGACGACTCGAAAATCTCGAACGAGCGCTGCCGCGCGGCCATTGTCACCGCGTCGGACGACCCGTCGTCTTGTTGGGGCAACCTGGGATCGATGGATGGATCAACCACGGTTGCGGGTCTTCTGGTTGTGGATCAGGATATTGGGTATATAAAAGGGCTAGTATATACACATCCATATATCGGTCTCGGATTGAACATTGAAGCCTGTATTATTTCGAATTGCAATCTATTTGGGCTAACGCAGGGACGCACGTGAGGCAAAAGCGGTGTTTGTTTTGGTTCGCTAGTGACGCCGGGAGAAGCCGTGTCCGTTCCATGCTTCCTCCTAATACTCCGAACTGAACTATATTGCTAATTGGATTGATGTCGTAGGCGCATAGGACACTCCAACTTTCGTTTGGAAATAGACTTGATTGGAACTTCTGGGAAGGAAACCAACACGGTGTCCTGCACCACGCCTTTCCGAATTTGATCCTGTCACTGTGCATGGCCGCCGATCAAACTCTTATGATCTATCTTAATTATCCTTCCTCGTGTATGTTTATATATAGTTGAGGGCGGGCACCAGGCCTATATATAAGTTTGGACGGAATACTCTTTATTTTCCGGTAGTTATAGGAAAACGGACAAAAAAATGGATGGACAAAAAAAAAATGAGCCTGAAATTTTGCCTCTTTATTATTATTAGGTATAGATATATATTTAATCTAAGCACAAAATTTAAAAGTTGAAAACATGATTAACAGTAGTCCTAACATGTAGATTACGTAATTACGAATCTAACGCAACTTGAACGGGTCAAATCGGAGTTAAAATGAAGTTTTTATAAGCAAAACAAATCAATGGCAATTCTATAAATAAGTGGAACTTAATTTCGAATTAAAATAAATGAAATTCAGGTTTTTGAATTGAACCGAGGATGGCGGGCATAATAATGGGGGCATAATAATGAAAGAACTGAGGGGCTCTTTAGCAAAAACGATAGCCGAAAGGGTATGGATCGATCTGAGCCGTTGGATCTGACGCAGACGGCTCGGATTAGAAGATGATGACGACGGCGAGGAAAAGTCGGCGGTGCTCGGCGGCGCCATGGCCGGGGTTGGCAAAACTCGATTGCAGGCACTATTTCAAGAGGGGATTGCACTGGCAGATAGAACGCGGTATAGCGAGTTTACCTCACGTGAAAGCGGAGCCGAGGGTTGAACGGAGGCGGCGAATTGAGCGTCGAGGCGGGTGGCTAGGGTTTCGCTAGCAGCGGTGGCTGCTCGAGGCGAACGCGGCGCTGCGAGCGAATCGAGATGGAGCGGAGAGGGTGCGGGGCTCGGTTTATATAGCCCGGAGGCGCGCCAAAGAATGGAAAGTGAAGATCAAGGAGACGGATTCAGCGACGGCGTTTTTGGAAGGCGACAGCTTCATCGACTTGGGGAGGAAGACGACGGTACTGATGGGTGGGGTTTGGGTGTCAACGGGAGGGAGCGGACAGTCATGTATCTAGACCTTATATTTGATTTTAAACTAATAAAAGTTATTTATTTTTCTAAGTTTGTATGCTCACAAAATGCACAAATAAATCATGTTCACCTATTTTAAATAATGCCAAAATTTAGGGTGTTACACACTCTCGCTCGCTTTTCTATTTGTGGTTTCAGATGGCAAGCTCTATTCTATAATAAATAAAGGACACGTGTGGATCAGATTTATTTTTTTTATGTTATCACTGTTGCACTTGGACGTGTCTAGTGGGGTTTTATTTATTCTATTTTACCTACCGGCCGGGTATGTATGTGTGCGTGTACTATATGTATGTATGTATATATACATGAGTTATTAGTTAAGAGTCGTTGACCGGTATGTGTCAAATAAGATACCAAGCCTCGGTCATTGAAGTCAACAAAGAGTTATTTTGCTATTGTCTTAACCTGCAACTAACGTAGCATGAATTTACGTCTTGTCTTTCATTTGAATGATTAATTTTCAGTTAATTAACAACAGAAACTATATCATGCACGCATTAGCTTGCTTATGGTGGCTTCATCTCACAAGGTGCATGCAAGCTACACAACACATTAGGGATGGATCAAGCTAAGAACATCAGGGTCATTGAAATAAAATTCATTATTTATCGGGTTGGCGGAACCAAATAAACATGCTTAAACTCATAGCACACATCCAATTCAAGAAATGATTAACACACATATTACCACAACGTCCTATGCATGGTAATCACTCCATGAGAACAACTAAATAGTGATGGAAGTTAAGTTGCTAAAATCACTAATAATGACAGACCTGCCACATTTTACACTAGAAGGTGATGGCCACGTGATGACCACATGTTACTATTACTTCGTTTAATAACCTCTATCACGTTTTACTAGATAAAAGGTGATGCAAAGAGTATTAGCCATATGAACAGTGCCATATGAAATTCTTTGCGCGTTACTGTATGTCTATGCACTCCTAAGAAGGTTCAACCTCACGCCCTAGAACAGCCTACAAAAGCTATATTAATGTCTCACAATATTCTGGATATGATTCATAACCCAAATATAGCCTTTTGATGCACAAGATAATATTTGATCCGAGTAGACTTATCCAAAGCCTCGCAATGGCAAGTGCAAGAATGTGTTTGATTTATGCTCCATACGAAATAGAGAGTCATGTATATCTTCAAGATTCAAGTCACAACTTCCTTGTAGCGATTTTGTCCATCCAAATCTCTTGCACTGTCTGTTTATATTTGTTTTTATTTCCATTGCAGGGATTTTTGGTAGCTGCTTCCTTTTCATTAATATCAAGATTCAAATAAAAGGAAACATTAAAAGAAAGATCATGTTATTGAAGAAATGTAATTCAATGAGTTATTCGTGTTGATACAATACAAGACAAGGCTTGACTTGAGAATAGCTAGACAAGATGAAGGTAGCAATGAAATAACTTCCAGGTAGTAAACGAATGTGAAGAGCAAGCAACAGCATTGGTGACTGATGCACCATGGCTATGGTGGAGGAACAAATATTGTGTTGACCTGTGCAACTATTCAAGTTACGATGAGTCATGTGATGTGTAGTAGGAAATCATTGATGGATAAAAGGTTAAATTGACTTGAAGCTATGTCTTGGAAAATTATTTGTGTAATTTGGTGTTCACATAATGATCTTATTTTTGAGGAAAAACAATATGCCTCCTTTTTGCAGGGAACATATTGGCTTATGTTTTGGATGTTGGTTCAACGTGATAACACAAGAAGTTCATCTGCTTGGTGACCAAAGCTTTGGACGTTTTCACTCTAGACATCTTCCCAAAAAAATAGATGGAAAAACAATAATAGTCTTTGCTTATAATTTTCCATTTAAAGTGTGCTCTTTCTATTTATGTGATAAGAAGCAATTATGTTAAATGCTTGTAAGATTTGACTGTGCATCTGGCCCGATTTACTCCTTTGCTGAAAATAACTTTTTCTGGAGAAGCTGTTGGCCTAAGAAGGTAGTTTAATTTGCAATCCGGCTTTTCAAATACCTGGCCAGTGGCCTGTACTCAACCTGAAGTGTGTGGAATGTTTAGAACATCATATAGTAGTTACCGTGCTTGGGTGGTTCCTCTCCAGGGAATTATTTCCCAGCCGTTTGACGTAAGGAAAATTATCCTACCTTCTCGTTTTGTCATACGATCGAACATCGCATGGATCTGCGGGAAGGGCCTTGTCGCCGCCTCCCGCCTGCAAGGGCTCACTGGCGCTGGCTGCCTATCCAAAGATAGCCACCATCGCCTCCTCCTATCACCGATCTGCAGCCTCCTCCAACCTGTTGCCTGCCCATACTACTTTGGCCACGCCAGAAATCCTAAGATGTGAAAATATTATTATACCCTTCCAGTTTAATTTGGATCTAGATCTTGGCCCATAGATTTTAAGTTTTGGTCCACAACTTAATGTCACACCCAAAATTTTCTATTTTGGGTTGTGCATGAAAAGTACTAAATAAAATAAATGATTTCAATATCTGAATAAATTTATTAGATAAGTTAAGTTGTTGCTAATTTAAATATAGAAAATTGTGGTTTTAAACTTTTTCATATTAATTTGATAATGTGGTGTTTGTGTGATGTTTGTCTTTGGTGTTGGTGAGTGCTATTATTTTTAAAATACCATAGGACGACGTTTACTTCTCATCGGAAAACTTTTTGGTATTTTCTGGATCCAAAATTCCAATTTCCGTGAGCTTAATCTTTTTCCTTGATCTCTTCATCCATCTTTTCATAAGCTCCAAATACTTTATTTGGGTTCCTCATGTTCCATAATGTCTCTGGAAAATTCCCTCGAATTTTTGGAGTTTTCGGAGTATTTTTCGCGGCTTAAATAATAATTCTGGACTTTTCTAGAATTATTTTATCCACGAAATTAATTAATTCCGAAAATAATAAATATCTTATTTTCCACCAAAGCTTGTGTGCAATAATCCTAAATGTCCATTCATTTATTTACTAATGGGCTTTAATAATTAATTAGGCCTATTAGTAAAGATGGAGGGTGCAACGTCAATTAGTACCATATTACTAGATGATGTGAAGGTGGAGAGTCTTCCTCCCTATATATATGTCCGGCCTGCCTGCTAGCCCTGTTTTCCGCCGCTGTTGTCGCCGCCGCCGCTGTTGCCGCCGCCGCTGTTGTTGTCGCAGCCTCGGAGGCCTGCACGCTGCCGCGTAGGATCGGCTCGCTACTGGGCGTTATCGCCGCCGACCTCCTCGTTCACCAATCTGCACCCTGATCGCCGTGCACTGGAGACTAGGGGATCGATTCCCCTTCTCGTTCGTCGCGGATTTCTCGCTGCGTGTCGTATGGTGCGGTGAGTGATTCTCCAAGAAATCTGGGGTCACTGATCTGAGGCCGCACAGAACGCAGCGGCAGCAATGATGATGTAGGACGACGACGCCGCCGAGCCCCAGCTCAACGCTGTGGAGAGCTACTACTTTGTTGACTCCACGGATGAGAACGAGCCTGTCTGCTTCTCCACCCTGCCTTTCTGGTTCAGGGACACTGATGATCTTCCTGGCTGCAAATAACAACCTTTGGAGGGGCCCTCTGCCACCGGTGCGCTCTCGAGGTGATGCAGGAGGCTGGAATCATGAAGGCAGTAGGGCAGAGCAGCGTTGTGCTTGGTACTGCTATTCCTTAATTAGCTTTCATTGCAAAACTTGTTGGTTGGGGACAGATACACTTCAATGATTATTAACAGATGTTTCTTCACGTTTGTCCTGTCCCCCATGGGTATAACTTTGAGGAGATTGTTCTTGCTGCAGTAGAGAAGCGGCACCAAGATGTTGGGTTGATCACAGTGGTAATGCTAACGCAATTGGGTGGTGGCATTCAGTTGCCACTTAGCTCAGGATTGGATTGCCACTAGCTCACGATTGGATCACAGTGGAGGAAAGAAGCAAACCACGGATGTCATGGTACGATTTGTGGCCGTTTTTCTTTAGAAAAACAAATCCCGAAATACAATAGAAATACGTATACACATATAATCTTGTTTTGATTATAAAATCTTCGTTTTAACTCCGATTTGACCCGTTCAAGTTGCGTTAGGTTCGTATTTGCGAGCTCTACATGTTAGTGTAGTTGTACAGTAGGTTTGAAAAATTTAATTTTCGAGTTTATATTAAAGTAATTATTTGTCTATAGGAAATCTTAGAAAATTCATAACTTTCACGTTTTAAATCCGAATTTCGTGATCTTTACGTTTGTGTGATCGTAGTAACGTGTAGAATAGATTTGTAAGCTTTCCTAAATGTTTTTCTACTGTTGGTGTACTGTTCTAATTGTATCTTTTGTTTGCTTCGTGTATGTTTGCTCGGAATGTTTGTATGTTGATGCTTGGTGATCGAATTTAGACGGTGAGCAGTACTACGACGATTAGGAGTATTATTTTGAGCCGGACCAGCAGTATCTATCGGAGAACTTTGATCAAGGCAAGTATAACATGGGACCATTCTTGTTACCTATTCACTGAAATTATCATACATATGCATGTGTCTTTCTTGGCAACCATAGAGATTATAACTTAGCTATTGATATCTTGTTTCCTTGTCACCTATGGGTTGTGCATTTGGGTAGCTATTGCTAGTGCTTAATTATGAACAATGATCTTGTAATTTGATTAATGGATTAAGCAACCAACCATTAAGATGATTTTATTACTATTGAAAAGGGAGCTAGAGCAAGGGGTTATATTGTTGCTCTGGTTTCTCTCCATAAGGACTTATCTGTACGTGATCATCCGGGACATACAGTACAGCTGTGAGGGCTATATGGCTCTGGCTTTAGTTGCTTAAAGGACCTTTTCTAGCTTGTTAGTGGTTACCTTAAATGGCGTAAGAGAGGCTTGCCACGTTGGGTGTAGTGCGAGCCCCTGGCCTAGTGTGTATAGGCTGCGGTTGTTGTGCCACAGGGAAGGGGGGTTCTACATCTGCCTGCCGAGTGAATCTAATGGCCCTAACTTGTTAGACGAACTTTTAAGTGGCTTTATATAATTTCCGGTGTTTTGGGGAGTCGCGAACCCATGCATTTGGAAGTTATGACTCACAGTGAAAGTGTACACCTCTGCGCAGAGTTAAAAACTGGTATACTAGCCGTGCTCACGGATACGAGCGGCCTTGGAACATCTACAGATAGATGATCACCATTGTTATATCGTGCTTATTTATTGTTGATTATTATTATGTTCATGTTAATGCTGTTCATTATCCTTATTACAATTGATCATTGGTTCATTAATGGGAATTGAAATACCTTGATGCTACTCAATTGCTAATTATATGATGATTAAAAGCTAAATGCAGTCAAACAGTGTCTAGCCTTTTGAGCCTCATGAACCCTGTGTTGTACTTGTTGAGTTCGACATGGACTCACTCTTGCTATTTCCCCCACACTCCAGTGTGTAGTAAGATGCTACTCGGAAGAAGGACAAAGGTGTAGTGGAGTTTCCAGAAGACTAGTAGAAGTGCTAGGCATATGTTACCCCCAGTCAGCCGTCCCTGAGAAGAATGGAGCCTGAAGTTTAGTCACCGTTCCGCGATACTCTGATGTAAGTGTTAATTTAGCTATGTATACGTTATATAATAACATTGTTTCAGATACTTTTTCATTCTGGCATATGTGTGGACTTCCTGGGCACACATATGATTAGCCTGGTTTTGTTCTTTAGAAAACCGGGTGTGACAGAGTGGTATCAGAGCGGTGTTGACTGTAGGACGTATGCCAAGTAGCACTGGACGTATTCTAAAACTCATTTTACTATAAAACTATTTTGTCATCCCTTGACTCATTGATTTTGACTATTTCCTCTTCCTTGTCCTATTGTATCTCCTCCTTGATAGCTTCCTTTGAGCTATTATTTCTTACTCCATTGGATTTTGTTTTATGTTGCTTTTACTAAAAGTTTTCTGATCTTACCTGGTTCAAAGATTCGATGGTTTTTCATCATCTATAATCAGCCATTTAGGATGACCACCATTGTTGAAGAAGCACGTGTAGTACCGATGATGTGATGTGTGCTTGTTTTGCTTGATGTGTTGCTTGTGTGTTGCCTTGTTCTCGTGTTTCAAAGGTGGCTCGGAAGAAATAAGTCTTGAGGAGTAGCTCGATCCATATTAAGTGGGGTAGGTTTTACGTAATACTCCGCATGCTGATTTCTATAGCAGTCTGCAATGTTTCTGTTATATCTCAAGATATGGACATGAGAAATTTATGAAATTTTACTGAGAATAACTAGACTTCTTTATATTTCCAAACCCACTGGACTTACCTTATTATCTATTATGAGCTAAGAGATATACCTGTTCCAAGTTGGGGTCACTACGCAGTCTGGAATCCTGAAACAGTTTCGGTTAAGTTCAGTTTTTGACTAACTTATTGACAGAATCTGGAAAAGTGTTGTGAATAAAAGTCGTAGATAATTTCATAAGCTTTCCAACCATGTAAAGATCACTTCATTTGGATCTTTGTAGCTCGAGTTATGTCAGATTTACTGAACTGTTAAAATTGGAATTCGCCCAGAAATTTTCTGCATTACTTCCTTATCTTGTATAAGTGAATATAACATTGGATATCTTTGAATCTCATTGATTTGCCTTGGAATCTTACATTAGAGATGATTATGGTTATCTAGTATAAAAGGAGATGCAAGTTACTTTGGTGTCCCCTAGTTTCTTTTTCTTAAGGGGGTAGCAAAGTTGTGAGTGTTGCAAGATGAAGGTTTCGTATGTCCTAGTGCTTCACTTGGAAGAAGTGGTTAGCTTTATGATTGGAAGTTTACTCAAGTGCTAGTGTTGTTTGCTTGGGATCAGCGCTTTGTTGGATCGTTTACAAGAAGCTCGGGTATTCGTCAGGACTGGTCTTCACTTAAAGCTATCATCAGTTGGGAGTTCAACATTCAATTCAACATACTCTATACAAGTTAGCATGGACGACATAGGAATGAGATGTTGGAAGTCTATAGTTAGTTTTATGAAAACTTAGATGACATCACCCCCGTATCAAGTATGTTTAGTAAGTTTTAAGTGAAGGACTTATCATTATCAGCAAGCCTTAAAGAGAGTGTTGCCTTCAATGACATTGCTAGGTGGAACAAAATCTTTGTTAAGTGGGGTAGTGTCCGCTACCATCAACAATCTCAAGCGACGAGGTACGAAGAACTGAAGATCAAACCTTATCTTTCTTGTCATCTTTTGGCTATCCTTGATCTATGTCTTATATCTCATCAACGCAAATCAAAGAAGCGTGAAGACTTGAAGATTAGTGTCATCGATCTCTCTAGTCTCTCTGAATCTTGTTCCTACCTTATCCTGTCTTTTTAGAACAGTCTGTCTTCTTTAGCTTATATCTCTATTTTTGGATGCCCAAAAATCATGGATAAATTCTGGACAATAGTAGACTTCAATATCTTTCTCTGACGGTAAGAACCGCCCTGATAGCTATTATGATTTGGGAGTTATGAAAATCACAAGGCGACGTATTTGTGCTGTCAGCAACCTGGAATAGTTTCTGTTGTGTACAGTTTTTGGCTACCTTAACTGCAGAATCTGGAGAAGTGTTCTATAAGAAAGTTGTAGTAAATTTGATAAGCTTTCCAACGGTATAAGCTATAATATCATTGGATTCGTAGAACTCGAGTTATAACTATATTTCTGCACTGCCATTTTTCTGCTCGCAAGGAAGTGCAGGTTACTTGTTCTTGCATATTCTCATGAGTCTCTTTGATATGATAGAAGGACATGATGATAGTTATCAATCAGAAACAAATGCAATATATCCATTGGTGTTCTCCAATTGATCTCTTCTTAAGGGGTTTGCCGAACTAAAAGACGATACATGATGGAGGATTTATACGTTCTATTTTCGTCATCTGGAAGCAACAACTATCTACATGGTTGCAAAGTCATTATCGAGCGTAGGTATCTCTTCTCAGGGTTGGTAACCTGTTAGAACCATCTACAAGGATCGTAAGGGTCTAAAGGAGATATTTACAAAGTTGGATTTGAGCTTGTGGCATCATCATCATTAGATAAGAATTGATCAGAGAAGAGTGAAGACTTGCAGATCAATTTTATCCTTCTCCCTAGTCTCTTCAAATCTCGGGACGAGATTCCTGTTAAGTGGGGTAGATTTGTCACACCCAAAATTTTCTATTTTGGGTTGTGCATGAAAAGTACTAAATAAAATAAATGATTTCAATATCTGAATAAATTTATTAGATAAGTTAAGTTGTTACTAATTTAAATATAGAAAATTGTGGTTTTAAACTTTTTCATATTAATTTGATAATGTGGTGTTTGTGTGATGTTTGTCTTTGGTGTTGGTGAGTGCTATTATTTTTAAAATACCATAGGACGACGTTTACTTCTCATCGGAAAACTTTTTGGTATTTTCTGGATCCAAAATTCCAATTTCCGTGAGCTTAATCTTTTTCCTTGATCTCTTCATCCATCTTTTCATAAGCTCCAAATACTTTATTTGGGTTCCTCACGTTCCATAATGTCTCTGGAAAATTCCCTCGAATTTTCGGAGTTTTCGGAGTATTTTTCGCGGCTTAAATAATAATTCTGGACTTTTCTAGAATTATTTTATCCACGAAATTAATTAATTCCGAAAATAATAAATATCTTATTTTCCACCAAAGCTTGTGTGCAATAATCCTAAATGTCCATTCATTTATTTACTAATGGACTTTAATAATTAATTAGGCCTATTAGTAAAGATGGAGGGTGCAACGTCAATTAGTACCATATTACTAGATGATGTGAAGGTGGAGTGTCTTCCTCTCTATATATATGTCCGGCCTGCCTGCTAGCCCTGTTTTCCGCCGCTGTTGTCGCCGCCGCCGCTGTTGCCGCCGCCGCTGTTGTTGTCGCAGCCTCGGAGGCCTGCACGCTGCCGCGTAGGATCGGCTCGCTACTGGGCGTTATCGCCGCCGACCTCCTCGTTCACCAATCTGCACCCTGATCGCCGTGCACTGGAGACTAGGGGATCGATTCCCCTTCTCGTTCGTCGCGGATTTCTCGCTGCGTGCCGTATGGTGCGGTGAGTGATTCTCCAAGAAATCTGGGGTCACTGATCTGAGGCCGCACAGAACGCAGCGGCAGCAATGATGATGTAGGACGACGACGCCGCCGAGCCCCAGCTCAACGCTGTGGAGAGCTACTACTTTGTTGACTCCACGGATGAGAACGAGCCTGTCTGCTTCTCCACCCTGCCTTTCTGGTTCAGGGACACTGATGATCTTCCTGGCTGCAAATAACAACCTTTGGAGGGGCCCTCTGCCACCGGTGCGCTCTCGAGGTGATGCAGGAGGCTGGAATCATGAAGGCAGTAGGGCAGAGCAGCGTTGTGCTTGGTACTGCTATTCCTTAATTAGCTTTCATTGCAAAACTTGTTGGTTGGGGACAGATACACTTCAATGATTATTAACAGATGTTTCTTCACGTTTGTCCTGTCCCCCATGGGTATAACTTTGAGGAGATTGTTCTTGCTGCAGTAGAGAAGCGGCACCAAGATGTTGGGTTGATCACAGTGGTAATGCTAACGCAATTGGGTGGTGGCATTCAGTTGCCACTTAGCTCAGGATTGGATTGCCACTAGCTCACGATTGGATCACAGTGGAGGAAAGAAGCAAACCACGGATGTCATGGTACGATTTGTGGCCGTTTTTCTTTAGAAAAACAAATCCCGAAATACAATAGAAATACGTATACACATATAATCTTGTTTTGATTATAAAATCTTCGTTTTAACTCCGATTTGACCCGTTCAAGTTGCGTTAGGTTCGTATTTGCGAGCTCTACATGTTAGTGTAGTTGTACAGTAGGTTTGAAAAATTTAATTTTCGAGTTTATATTAAAGTAATTATTTGTCTATAGGAAATCTTAGAAAATTCATAACTTTCACGTTTTAAATCCGAATTTCGTGATCTTTACGTTTGTGTGATCGTAGTAACGTGTAGAATAGATTTGTAAGCTTTCCTAAATGTTTTTCTACTGTTGGTGTACTGTTCTAATTGTATCTTTTGTTTGCTTCGTGTATGTTTGCTCGGAATGTTTGTATGTTGATGCTTGGTGATCGAATTTAGACGGTGAGCAGTACTACGACGATTAGGAGTATTATTTTGAGCCGGACCAGCAGTATCTATCGGAGAACTTTGATCAAGGCAAGTATAACATGGGACCATTCTTGTTACCTATTCACTGAAATTATCATACATATGCATGTGTCTTCCTTGGCAACCATAGAGATTATAACTTAGCTATTGATATCTTGTTTTCTTGTCACCTATGGGTTGTGCATTTGGGTAGCTATTGCTAGTGCTTAATTATGAACAATGATCTTGTAATTTGATTAATGGATTAAGCAACCAACCATTAAGATGATTTTATTACTGTTGAAAAGGGAGCTAGAGCAAGGGGTTATATTGTTGCTCTGGTTTCTCTCCATAAGGACTTATCTGTACGTGATCATCCGGGACATACAGTACAGCTGTGAGGGCTATATGGCTCTGGCTTTAGTTGCTTAAAGGACCTTTTCTAGCTTGTTAGTGGTTACCTTAAATGGCGTAAGAGAGACTTGCCACGTTGGGTGTAGTGCGAGCCCCTGGCCTAGTGTGTATAGGCTACGGTTGTTGTGCCACAGGGAAGGGGGGTTCTACATCTGCCTGCCGAGTGAATCTAATGGCCCTAACTTGTTAGACGAACTTTTAAGTGGCTTTATATAATTTCCGGTGTTTTGGGGAGTCGCGAACCCATGCATTTGGAAGTTATGACTCACAGTGAAAGTGTACACCTCTGCGCAGAGTTAAAAACTGGTATACTAGCCGTGCTCACGGATACGAGCGGCCTTGGAACATCTACAGATAGATGATCACCATTGTTATATCGTGCTTATTTATTGTTGATTATTATTATGTTCATGTTAATGCTGTTCATTATCCTTATTACAATTGATCATTGGTTCATTAATGGGAATTGAAATACCTTGATGCTACTCAATTGCTAATTATATGATGATTAAAAGCTAAATGCAGTCAAACAGTGTCTAGCCTTTTGAGCCTCATGAACCCTGTGTTGTACTTGTTGAGTTCGACATGGACTCACTCTTGCTATTTCCCCCACACTCCAGTGTGTAGTAAGATGCTACTCGGAAGAAGGACAAAGGTGTAGTGGAGTTTCCAGAAGACTAGTAGAAGTGCTAGGCATATGTTACCCCCAGTCAGCCGTCCCTGAGAAGAATGGAGCCTGAAGTTTAGTCACCGTTCCGCGATACTCTGATGTAAGTGTTAATTTAGCTATGTATACGTTATATAATAACATTGTTTCAGATACTTTTTCATTCTGGCATATGTGTGGACTTCCTGGGCACACATATGATTAGCCTGGTTTTGTTCTTTAGAAAACCGGGTGTGACACTTAAGTTCCTCTGAATTCGTTCTTTCTATTTTATATAGCCAATAGATTTATCTGAATATGGATAGCTCCTATTTTTTTTCCAATACCGTAAAATTTCTCATAATATTATAATTAAAACCTGATTAATCATCACGTACTTTATTGTAACGTCTGATCAATACTATTATTTTTCATATAAATAAAAATGAAGGATGAAACATTTACAGTTACTACATATTGTTCAAATAAATCTAGCTGGAAGGCACAATTGGCAGAGCAAGCAGGCCCGGCATCTTGGACCCGCTGGAGGAAGCACCTTGTAGAGGAGTTCAGTTTTGCGTTCTGCAAGAGAGCTATGGCAGAGGAAGTAGGGCAGACGGGAGAGATGCCCCGCTGGAGGAAGGACCTTGTAGAGGAGTTCAGTTTCGCGTTCTGCAAGAGAACTATGACAGAGGAAGTAGGGTAGACGGGAGAACAGCTGATCATTGTAGATCGTGGAAGCACAAGGACATGGTGGTATTTGTACCACTAGTAGTGTTGGGATAGTTCTCCCATGATGGTTGATGACATGTGCTCTCCATGCTGATAAAGTTTTTTTTCTCGATCAGACCGTTCACCCATTTTTCATTAAGAGGACCAACTGTCAACAACATACAAAAGTTCAAGCCATGGCGGCAAGAGGCCAACAAATAGCCGAACAGGAACTAGCTACTGGACTCAAAGGACGTGACTACATGATGCCTGTGTTGCGCGACCAGAATGGGCAGGCAGCGGCCAGTGGCGAGTAGGCGGCCTGGACCCAAACCTCTGCCTCTTGCACGACACGGCTGAGAAGCTCCTGAACTCCCGCATAGCTGCGCAAGAAGGTCCTGTTGTTCCTTTCCTTCCATGCCGACCAAGAGATGAGGAGGATCAATGAGTCGAACGTTGGGCGAGCACTTTGATCGAGCCAGGCGCGCTGGCGAAGCCACCAGGACCGAAGGTCCTCATCTCCCTCAGGCACCAACGTCGCGAGTCCTACCGGAGCAAGCAGGAGGTACCAAAGTTGCCTCGCAAGGACACAGCCGAGGAAGAGATGGTCCACTGTCTCAGGTGCCTGGCCACAAAGGGCGCAGTCCACATCACTCTGAAGGCCATGCCTCGAAGCTCCTGATGTATCACATTCCCATCGGGAGCCGGCAATGTTGCTGTTGATCTGCTACTGCAAAAATAATTATCATTCACTGATTTCTTTATCGATTCGATCGTGTAGTGTAGCTTTATTTATAGGCGCATGTCTTACATCGAACATTATGCTCTCATTGTTTTACCCAACAACAAATAGCTGCATTTAGAGCACACCACATTTGTAAAGAACTCTAGGTTTATAAAAAGAAACTTGGCATGCCCGGTACAAATTTTTTGTTGCATCGATGGTACTTTGCTTATAGATGACAAGTCAAAGTTAGACTCACAGTGCTACATGCATGATGAAGATCAGCCATGCACCAATGATCTGGGAACTCAGTCGCCAGCTCTCAAGCACTTTAATGTAACACAGTGCTACACCCGTTTCAGGATTGAGTTCTGCTATATACAGTACTCTAAAACGACCCTATCTATCCTGCTGTATCATGCGTGATGGTGTGAGTTTATTACGGATTGTTTTGGACAACATGTAAAGATACAGCAGGTTGGTATGATGAACTATATCCTGTATGTTACGGTTAACAGTGATGGAATCAGCATACAGTCCCAGCCAAACAGGAGGACTGGGCATACACGTTGGCATGATGAACTTACTTTATTATTAGAACACAGTTAGCTGTGTGCTGTCCTGGTTGCTACCCCATCATGGAACAGTCGTCCCCAAGATAATTCCGATCCGTTCGTTCTATCCTTTCATGGCTAATAATCTTAGAAACCAATAGACACGAGCGATGGAAATTGTTAAAATTAAAGGTCATATACAACAGAGACATACATGTATAGAATCGATCGTCAAATATGATGTTATGATTGTTCTCCTGCCTATCAGAGGCTTCAGAACATATATCATTGAATGCCCTACAACCTGGGTTGGAGAAAGAGGGTTATGTCAAGTCTGATCCACGTCGACGTCGGTTGAGACCTGCGTGGTGCTGGACGTCTCTCTGTAAGTCTTGACCGTTCCACGCTATGCCTTGTTGTGTTAGAATTTATATAAATAGTTTCCCTAAATTCATATGAAGAAACTCTAATAAATCTCAAAAGCCCAATATCTGTGTTCCCTAATGGGCTTAAATGTTTAAACCCATATGTAGAGGTGGGAGATGCAACATCTATTAGTACCATATTGCTAATTGATGTGAAGATAGTGAGTTTTCCTCCCTATATATACATACCAATCCTCCTGGGAATAGACGTACCAAAAACTACTATTGGGAATTCCAGTTGAAAAATCCTAAGGTAGTCAAATAGTATTTTCTTCTTCTCGCCACTGCGCTGCCGCCGTAGTCTCTCCATCCCGATCGTCTGCGTGCACCGGTGTTTGGGAGAGCAAGTCTCCGGAATCCTCGTCTTTGCAATCTTGCACCGGGAGAAGACGAATAAGGTTTTTGGGAAGCGCTATCCGCGCGACTGATCCCAACTTTCACAACGGGTCGTCTTCCATCCAAGTCAGGCGGCGCTACGTCCCGGCGTATTCATTGTCAACTGCGTCGAGCTCTTCCTCCACCTCTCAATGACGACTTCGACGACGATTTCAACATCAACGACTTCGACATCGACCTCGTTCCATCACCACCACCATCTGCATCACCAACGACTACAGCTACAGTCGGCAGGTATAATTCTCGTGATCTAATCTTGTTGTTCATACTATCCAATATGCTGATCTGTCATGCTAGTATGCTATACATTCTTGATCTAGTTCATCTGTTTTATATGATTTATATTCTGGTTTTAATCTGGAAATTGCCTAATTACTTAACAATCCAAAAAACTTTATTATAGGCCGTTTCTAGAATTATCTATGGTTAGTTTTGTTGACACGCTGAGGCCGGAAAAGTTTTCTGGTGCGTATTTTAAGAGGTGGTCTGTCAAGGTCATGGATTGACTTACTACCATGAAAGTTTTCTGGGTCAAAGATGGCTTGCCTAAGGGAAATATCTCTGATGAAGATATGAGAAAATTCCAGGAAGCAAGTGAAATCTTTGTGAGAGCTGTGCGTAATGTGCTTTCAGATTATCTGTTTGATTCGATGATGCACATAAAAGACGCAAAGGCTATGTGCGATCATCTGAATGCTACCTATGGTACTTCAGATGCAGGCAAAGAGTTGTATATCATGGAGAACTTTAATGACTACAAGATGGTTGCTAACAAATCAGTAGTCGAGCAAGCTCATGAGATTCAGCGCCTGGATAAGGAACTTGAACTCCTTAAATGTGTCTTACACGATGAGTTTGTGGCTGAATGCTTTATTGTTAAATTGCCTTCTTCATGGAGGAATTTCGCCACAAGTCTCAAACATAAGAGACAAAAAATATCAGTTGAAAAGCCGATAGCATCTCTTGACGTTGAGGAGAAAGCTTGGGCTAAAGACAACATTGAGAAGGGAAATGAGGAAAAAGCTAGCGCCCCACTTCGTCCAGAGAAACCATGGCAAGAACAAGGGAAAACCTAAGCAACCTGCTTTCAATGCTAAACAAAATACTGCCTTCAAGAAGAAGAAGAAAGACAAAGCAGAGCTACCTTGCTTCGCTTGTGGAGAGCTGGGTCATTTTGCTAAAGATTGTCCGGAGCGAGCGGACAAGAAAGAGAAAAAGAAAGTCAACCTCGTGACTGCTAGCAGTGTTGATGACGGGTGTGGTAATTTTCCTACTGTACTTTCAATGTTTCAATCTCCAAGTTGGTGGGTTGATACATGTGCTAATATTCACGTGTGTGCTGACATCTCTTTGTTTTCTTCTTACCAGGGGCTCTAAGGTTCCTCCGTCCTGATGGGGAATGGATCACATGCTTCTGTTCGTGGTGTTGGCACGGTAGATCTAAAGTTTACTTCAGAAAAGATCGTGCAGCTGAAGAACGTGCAGCATGTCCCTACTATTCGTAAGAACCTTGTTAGCGTCTCCCTTCTTTTGAAAGATGGGTTTAAGGTAGTGTTAGAGTCCAATAAAGTAGTTATGTCTAAGAATGGACAATTTATTGGTAAAGGCTATGATTGCGGAGGCTTGTTCCGCTTATCTTCGATAGATTTTTGTAATAAGTCAGTGAATCATATTTGTAGTACGATTAATGATAATTTGAGTGTTTGGCATTCTCGTTTATGTCATGTGAACTTTGGTTTGATGTCACGTTTATCTAGCTTGAGTTTAATTTTAGATTTCACTATTGCCAAAGGTTCTAAGTGCCATAGTTGTATGCAATCTAAGCAACCTCGAAAGCCTCACAAGGCAGCGGAGGAGAGAAACTTGGCACCTCTAGAACTCATATATTCTGATCTTTGCGAGATGAATTGTGTGTTGACAAAAGGTAGAAAGAGATATTTCATGACTTTAATTGATGATGCAACTAGATTTTGCTATGTTTACTTGCTAAAAACTAAAGATGAAACGCTAGACTACTTTAAAATCTATAAGGATGAAGTTGAAAATCAACTAGAGAGAAAAATTAAACATCTAAGGTCAGATCGTGGTGGTGAATATTTTCCTATATTATTTTATGAGTTCTGTGCGGAACATAGTATTATTCATGAAAGGACAGCTCCCTATTCGCCCGAATCAAACAAGATTGCTGAGAGGAAAAAACGCACGCTGACTGACTTGGTGAACGCTATGTTAGACACTGCTAGTCTATCTAAGGCATGGTGGGGGAAGCTTTAATGACTGCAAGTCATAACCTGAATGGAATTCTAAACAGAAATAAAGAGACAACTCCATATGAGAATTGGGTAGAAGGAAACCATCACTTTCATACTTGCGCACGTGGGGTTGTTTGGTGAAAGTCAATATTCCAATTTCTAAGAAGCGTAAGCTTTGACCGAAGACTGTGGATTATGTCTTTCTAGGATATGCTCATCATAGCATTGCCTATAGATTTTTAGTAGTAAAATCTAAAGTTCCTAATATGCATGTGGATACAATTTTTGAATCTCGTGATGCTATATTTTTTGAAAATATATTTCCTATGAAAGATATGTGTAGCAATGCTAGATTTTCCTCTGAGATAGCTCCTGATTTTACTATACCTATTGAGTCTCCTGTTGAGTCATTTGAGCAACCACCTGAAGAAGTCCTTGAGAAGAATGACAATGAAATTCCTGCGAGGAACAAGAGACGAAGGATTGCAAAATCTTTTGGTGATGATTTTATTGTGTATCTTGTGGACGATACTCCTACCTCTATTACAGAGGCATATGCATCACTAGATGCAGATGATTGGAAAGAAGTTGTTCGTAGTGAGATGGACTTGATTCTTTCTAATGGAACTTGGAAGCTATCTGAGCTACCTTTTGGTTGTAAACCAATCGGATGTAAGTGGGTGTTCAAGAAGAAGCTTAGGCCCGATGGTACTATTGACAAGTACAAGGCTCGGCTTGTAGCTATGGGTTATACCCAGAAGGAAGGCAAGGATTTATTTGATACTTATTCACTTGTTGCTAGAATGACCACTATTCGAGTGCTACTTTCTCTGGCTGCCTCACATGGTCTTCTCGTTCATCAAATGGACGTGAAGACAACTTTCCTTAATGGTGAAAGCCCAAGTTTGGTTTTGGTAATTAATGACACCAAGTTGCTAATGCTATTGTATCAAGTGTGACTAAGCTAGGCATAAGCAACATGTGATGGAGGTGGAAATGGCATGGAGAGATGGCCACAAGACCACATGATTTGATGCATGAAATGATGAGCAAGATCATGAAGAAATGCACATAAAATGATGGACATGATGATCAAGTGGAAGAGAAGGATCTAAGAGCGCAAGGCAAAGGTATAACCATAGGGTTTTCCTTTTGCCGGTCTAAGATGAGTAGAGAAGTGATTGACCGGGTTTAGGATACATAGCCGACTATCAAGAGGGGCAATCACGGTTAGCTCGGGAATCAAGTGCCACTAGATCAATGTCTTGAGCATATGCATTAGGATCTAGTAAAGAGCTAACATAACGCCTTGGAAAATATTTGTGAAAATGCTAACACACATGCACATGGTGGTGTACACTTGGTGGTGTTAGCACATTTGCGAAGGCGGTGGAGTTTAAGCGGTAGAGAGGGGTTTGGGTTCCTCTCTCCCTCCCGCCGAGCTTGCGAGGCGGGATTCAGGCGTTTTCGAGGAAATGAAAAGCCTATTTTCTATTGCGCCGAAAGTTGGAAAAGAAACAGAGGTGAACGGAAGTCAGTGCGTTGACCGGACGCTGCACCGGACGCGGTCCCGGTTTGACCGGACGCGTCCGGTCAGTTCATCACAGTGCTGCCCGCTAGGGTTTGTGACCGAACGCGGGTCTGGCCTGACCAGCGCGTCTGGTCAGTTCAACTGGGCGTAAAAGAAAAGCGCGCGACCGGCGCGTCCGGTCCCTCACGGAACCGGAGCGTCCGGTCAAGTGTCCAGAGAGGCAGAGCGCAGCGGAGTGACGATCGGACGCACGGCGCGTCCGGTCACGTGCGATCGGATGCGTCCGGTCGCAGCTGGAGCTTACTGGAATGCGACCGGACGCTGGCACTGTCGCGTCCGGTCACTCGGTTGAGCGCGTCCGGTCAGGGCAACGGCTAGTTCTGACACGCACTATTTCCGTTTGTCGCGTAGTGACCGGACGCGTCCGGTCACCCTGACCGGAGCGTCCGGTCAGCGCGTTTTTCGCTGCGTCATCCGTAACGGCTAGCTGCGTACCCCTTCGTTATAAATAGATGTTGGCCGGGGTTTGAGGGCATCTCTTGCACTTTTTGAGACCTAGAGACATCCTTTGAGCTAGAGAACAACCCCTCCACTCATCTCTTTGCATAGTTGCACATCTTGAGTGAGATTGAGTGAGATTCAAGTGCATTGCTTGAGAGTTGCATTCTAGAGGCACTTGATCTTCGAGTTGCTGCGGATTTCTTGTTACTCTTCCGTGTTTCCCGACACGGTAGACGGCTTGGAGCAGCGGAGGTGATTGAGCTCGCAATTGGAGATTGTTGGAGCCCTCACCAAGTGTTGTAAGGGGTTCTTGATCCTTCCCCGCGGGAGTTCGCAAATTGGATACTCTAGTGGAGCTCGTGGCTTGGAGGATCCCCATCTTGTGTGCGGTTGTGCGGCGCCCGCCAAGGGCTCGACTCTTGATAGTCGATTAGCTCACGAACCGACAAGTGGGTGCATCGCCACAACGAGGAGTAGCTTGCCGGGAAGCAAGTGAACCTCGGTAAAAAATATTGTGTCATCTCTTTGCCGAGGATTTCTCTTGTGGTTGATCATTGTGATTGATTCTTCAAGTGCATTACTTCTCTACATCGTTGGTATAAGAATCAAGTCACTTGCTCTTTACTTTCTTGTATTAGTCCTAGTGTAGCTTTTATCACATAGGAGTAAGTAGCATAGTGACTTAGTCTTGTTGGTGTGTACTAAAGATCATAGCCTTGCTTCACTAGCTTTGTATAGGTGGCTTGCATAGTGTAGTTGAGCTAGTGCTAGTATTAGCTTAGCCATCTTTTATACTAACGTGGTTGTTTAGTGAAGCTTGTAGATTTTTAAATAGGCTATTCACCCCCCCTCTAGCCATTTGGACCTTACAAATGGAGACTTGGATGAGGAGATTTATATGGATCAGCCTAATGGGTTTATAGTAAAAGGTGAAGAGCAGAAGGTGTGTAAGTTACTGAAGTCTTTGTATGGCTTGAAACAAGCACCTAAACAATGGCATGATAAGTTTGACACTACTTTAAATGGTGCGGGCTTTGCTGTTAATGAGACTGATAGGTGTGTGTATTATCGACATAGTGGGGGCCAATCTATTATATTATGTTTATATGTTGATGATATTTTAATCTTTGAAAGAAACATTGATATTATTAATGAGGTCAAGTCTTTTTTGTCAAAGAGTTTTGATATGAAAGATCTAGGAGAAGTTGATGTAATTCTAAACATTAAGCTAATTAAGGAAGATAGTGGGATTACCTTGTCACAATCTCACTATGTTGAGAAGGTATTGAGCCGGTTTGGGTTTATGGATAGCAAGCCTTGTCCAACACCTTATGATCCTAGTGTGACATTGAGAAAGAATAAGAAGATTGCTAGAGATCAATTAAGATATTCTCAGATAATTGGTTTACTCATGTATCTAGCTAGCGCAACCAGACTAGATATCTCTTTTGCCATGTGCAAGTTGAGTAGGTACATGTCCAACCCGGGTAATGATCATTGGCATGCACTTGAAAGGGTCTTGCATTATCTCAAAGGTACTATGAGTTTTGGGATTCACTATTCTGGGCACCCAGCTGTGCTAGAGGGATATAGTGATGCGAACTAGATTTCTGATATTGATCAAATCTATGCCACCAGTGGGTATGTTTTTACTCTTGAAGGTGGCGCAGTGTCATGGAGGTCTTGTAAACATACTATTGTGACTAAATCAACCATGGAAGCAGAACTTACTGCTTTGGATACAACTTCTGCAGAGGCAGAGTGGCTGCGTGAGCTCTTGTCTGACTTGCCGGTGGTTAAAAAACCAATACCGGCTATTGTTATGAACTGTGATAATCAAACAGTGATCACTAAAGTGAATAGTGCTAAGGATAATGTGAAGTCAACAAGACACGTTAAAAGACATTTGAAGTCTGTGAGGAAGTTAAGAAACTCCAGAGTAATAGCTATGGCTTATGTGTAAACAGACAAAAACCTGGCAGATCCCTTTACAAAAGGGCTATCACGGAATGTGATAGAAATCACATCAAGGGAGATGGGTATGAGACCCATGTAAGTTTGCAGTGGTAGTAACCCAACCTTTTTGATCGAAGATCCCGTGACTAAGGATATGGGAAAAATAAATTATTGGCAAACTGAGGAGAGTATAATTATAACCCTCTCTATGTGAAGATGCAATACTCTCAGAGCGATGAGACATTGTAAGGAAGGTTGGCAAATGCCTTAATATGTTCTATTGGCTTTAACAAACGAAGGTGCTGTCCTGCAGAGCATTCTTGAAAGAACATACCTATATGAGTCTGAGTGTAAAACGTCGCAGTCTATGAGATTTGAGTGATCTCTAGTAAGCTCATGAAGAGACCAGGGAGTACGACGTATATGCTCCACCCATGGGGAAGGCTACTGGCAGCCAGGTACTAGTTTGACTTTGAGTGAAACTCGTTTGCACAAAACTTGCAATTCAAGGCATAGTCCATTATTCAAGTTGTGAATGGGTGTAACTTGAAGTTCTAGGCGGATGTTCAACTTAACAGTCTCTATAAAAACACTGGTATATAAACAGTAGTGAGATAAGGAAAATATCTATAATAGTCAGTTGAGATCTAGTGGGGGATTGTTAGAATTTATATGAGTAGTTCCCCTAAATTCATATGAAGAGGGCTTTAATGTTTAAACCCATATGTAGAGGTGGGAGGTGCAACATCTATTAGTACCATATTGCTAATTAATGTGGAGATAGTGAGTTTTCCTCCATATATATACATACCAATCCTCCTGAGAATAGATACACAAAAAACTACTATTATGAATTCTAGTTGGAAAATCCTAAGGTAGTCAAATAGTATTTTCTTCTTCTTGCTACTTCGCTGCCCCCGTAGTCTCTCCATCCCGATCGTCTGCGTGCACTGGCGTTTGGGAGAGCAGGTCTCTGGAACCCTCGTCTTTGTGATCCTGCACCGGAAGAAGGCAAATAAGGTTTTTGGGAAGCGCTATCCGCGCGACTGCTCCCAACTTTCACAACGGGTCGTCTTCCATCCAAGTCAGGTGGCGCTACGTCCCGGCGTATTCGTCGTCAATTGCGTTGAGCTCTTCCTCCACCTCTCATTGACGACTTCGACTATAGTCAGCAGTTATAATTCTCGTGATCTAATCTTGTCGTTCATACTATCCAATATACTGATCTGTCATGCTAGTATACTATACATTCTTGATATAGTTCATCTGTTTTACATAATTTATATTCTGGTTTTAATCTGGAAATTGTCTAATTACTTAACAATCCAAAAAACCTTATTATAGGCTAGAGGTTGAAGACAAGGGCAAAGAAGACATTTCCTCCACCTTCTCTCTCCTGAAATCTGAGAAATGAATAAAATAATCGATGCAGTGTGTCTAGGCAAAGAGCAACGAATTTGTAATGGTTCCCAACAAATTCTGCCGTTTGCGGTGTGAACTGGCTAATTGCACTTTTTTCCAGTGTCCCACAAGAAAAGTTGCCTATAAATTAGTAGTACAAAGTTTGCCATAGGTCAATCTTTTTCTGGATCCGCCGCTGCGTGAAGTAACAAAGGATGTCTTGCTTGGTGTGCTAAAATATGGGGCGGTTGTTCTTTCAAAAAAAGAAAAAATATAGGCAGTTGAGTTCAAAGTGCGATTGACCTGGAATTGTGTGTCGGTACTCCACCGCCGAGGGCTTCACTGCAAAATCATCTCTGAATATTTATGACGTGCAGAAGCACAGCAGTCTAATTCCAACTTGTTGAGCAAGCTTCATGAGGCTGATGAGGGCCAGAGCTCAAATCCTGCCTGTTGCATGCTCCGCCATCAGCGCAGCACACCAAACTGGCCAAACAGATATGTCCTGATTGTTAGCCAGAAACGAGTAGTTTTAAAATCTTTCTGGCCTGGCATTACGTCTGGGTCACTCTTTCACTACTCTTTGGAGAGGTCAGTCTTGAACTAAAATTTCTGATGTATCCCATCCCCATTACAGACCCCTTCAAGAGCCACCAACTGAATTCTACTTGCTACCATTCTTTTCAACATACTCGTTACCCTCCAGTTTTGGGGTTACTATATATACACTTTTTCATCTTGTTATAGGCGTGAAGTTATAAATTGGGCTTCCAGCTCTGATATTTTACTTCTTGTTCTTTTTTCTTTTGGCATTTAGAATTTTGTTAGGAAGGTCTGCTCAACTAAGACCAACTTCACTAGGAGCCCTCAAATACGGCCTCTACTTTCAGGGCACCCTACTTCTACAGGTCTAATTTTGTAAGCTCAACTCTCTAACAAGGGCTCTTACGTCCAAGCCTTCAGTTTCATTCGAATAGACATTGACACAAGTACCCACTCATTATTTGTGCTACAAGTTTTCTCTCCTCTCCTCTCCTTCCTCTCCTCACCGAGTAGAAAGACGGTTAGGAGTCAAGAAGAAGGATGCCCAAAGATGTGTGTGTGTGGGGGGGGGGGGGGGGGGGGGGGGGGGTGGGGGGGGGGGGGAGGGAGCTCGTGGTCAAGGTTAGGCTAGATGGGGCATCCGTGGCTGGCTATATTGAGCTCGGGATGTTCGGAGGCCGGGGCAGCCATGTGTTGAAAGTGGGCTGAGGCCAAGCTAGAGCTTAGGGGAGAAGGTGGTGGTCACCCTGAGTTGGAAAAGATGATATGGGCTTGAGGGGAACTGGCGTGGGGAAGGACAGGAGCTGATTCTGGCTAGCGGCGGGAGGATGAATTCGGTGTGAGACGGACATAATCGAAGCCTTTTTGGTGGTGGGGTATCACATGGAAGAGGGGCATGGGAATTTCCATGAGGGCACATGCAGGAAAAGGAAAGGAACAATATGAATAAAAATTTGAGGCCCTTGGAGAGAGTGCCTAGGAATGTCAAGCTTAATTGTTGGGGGTTGTTGTTGTTGTTGTTGTTGTTGTTGTTGTTGTTGTTTGATAGGCTTCTAGTTTTGAGGACTTATTGATTTCAATTTAGACCACTAAGCTCTCAAAAATACAATAGGGCTCTGTTGGAGTTGTTCTGATCTAAGAACTTAGAGTTGATGCATTTTATTTAGGTTCCTTCAGGTCTCGAATGTGAAAATATGAGCTAACTATATAATTATTTTGTTTCAATTGTGCCACACAATTCTAACTCAAGACCTCTAGCTCTGGTACTATGTTGACTTGCATGCACCAAGTGATTCCTCCTATAAGCTTAATCTGATGGCAGAGATGAGCAATTCAGAGGAGTATATCCTCACTGTGGTGCCAATTGTTGTCTAAGGATGGGGCAGACTAGGCCGACTAGTCCACACCACTTTGACTAAGGGAGGTCACAGTTGACCACACAACCCTATTGGGCATTCCCGAAGCAAAGCTCACTAATTCAAGGCCCAGAAGTCACACTCAAGGACAGGGACTGACGGCCACAATGCACCCCATGTCTGGCTCTGTGCGGTATGCGTTAGGCATAGTGTCGAACAACAGAGAGTGCGTAGCAAGCCTGCCCACGTGCTGACACGAGTCTCACCTAGCCACCATAGGGGACACTACTATTCCTACCCACCTGGTATGGAGTGGGACGTCATTGACATCTCCTTGGACCTAGCTGCGTGACCGAAGCCGACCAAAGTACGCACTCACGCAAGAGGATCATATTTATAGTGACGCCAGTCAGACAAGACAACACTGGGAGAACCTGGGGACTGGTTGGATAAGGCAGCATATGGACAACTAGTCGAACAAGATTTCACCAAGCACGATGACATCACTACTTGCTCCCTATACTTCTAACGACCCCATCCCTCTGGCTATAGAAGAAGGGATGGGGAGAAACCCTTCAAGGGTAACGCCAACACAACAACACACAAGAGCTAATACATCCCAATACCCACAATCTCTTGTAACACAACCTCAGCCCCAACTCCCAGCACTCAGGATGTAACAATACACTTTTGACTCAACCACTGGGCCTAGGACATGTTACCTAAACCATTATAAACCACCGCGTCTTGTGCTACTTCCATTGGGACCCCGCACATGACACAAAATTTACTTGCCAGCCGTGCGAAACACTGACAATTATATTTAACAAATTAAATATAAACATATTCAAACTAGTGGACCATCTCTTAGAGTGTGGTGGTGGAGGCACAACTTAGTAGGGTTTCAAATCCTAGTTCCCATGAGGTATGCATAAGCAACTGCTTTCAGCAGCTAGGTGAGTTTGCATCACATATGTTCTTAATTCTTGTAATCGTAGAAGAAAAAAAATGGTCCAAAATGCAAACAAATAACCTATCACCTCGATCCAGTAGCAAGTTTGTAGGAGTCCAACACAACGGGCACAAGTTTTTAATATAAGAACAGTCCAAAAGATCTTGTAGAGAATAACGATAAGGCTCATGCTTAATTTTCTTAGAAGCATAAATGTTTGCAACAAACTTAGTGTAGTATTTGTTTTCCTTGCAGTTATACACCTGTTACTAATAATGCAAACCCTTTCCCTTGCCGTTATCCTGTAACAAATGCAAACATAGGACTCATGCATAAATGTTATCTTCAATCAGTGCCAACCAAATGAACTAATTAATCTTGAGTTCTTCTGCAGTACAATTGGTATGTGTGCAGTAGCTGCCTAAGGGTAGCCCCAACCCTGAAACTATATGATGATTTCTATACTTGCCAGGTCATATAGAAAGTACACAAAGGAATCATGTTCTCAATGGATTGTTTTTTCGAAATAGATTTTTATCCAATCACATATCTTTTCTTTCATATCATCCACATCTATCACATCTCTTTGTATCTTGGTTCTCGTGTAGACATAGTTCTTGCATAAGAAAACCATTTCCTTCCCTCTCTTCCTTGATTTCAATGTCACAGGACCATTTTGCTTAGTTTGCACCCTAATTAGTACAGATAGAAACTATCCTAGTTTCTAGGTTGGTACTGTCCTAAGTAACAAGCTACCTTATAGCCAGTCCAACGCTCTAAATAATCCTCTTTGTCTTCATCTTAATTTCCCAATGCATCCCATTCTCATGAGAAATCTAGCCCTTGACCACAAAGTGCATTATATTCATGGCTCCAGATCCCTTTGTCAATTTCTAATCAGTCACATTAGGGAAAATTCCACAACAGTTCTAATCAGTCACATTAGGGAAAATTCCACAACAGACTGATGTTGTCATCAGTCAGTAGGACAACAAGTAATCGGCCATGGGAGAGCTCAAGATTAAAAGAAAAAGCTCAAAGGCAATATTGGGAGATGAGACGAGAGTTTGTGGAGAGGGATGGGGACTGTGCTATTGTTTGGAATATCAGTCCCCCACTGATCGTCTTGATATGATTTAAAACGGTAGGTGCTTTAAACTTTTGGGCTTTTACTCATAGACTAGTACTATGGTTGCTATATAGTGTAAATGTGTGTAATGACAGCTGCTCGAAAGCAACAACCTGGACCCTTGTAGACTTGCAGCTAGAAGTGGAGGTGAAAGAGAAGCCGTCAAAATTCTGCTCGACTCCCTCAGCGGGGAAAGCATGCGTACAGCCAGGAGCCTCGATTCTAGGGCTCAAGATGAGGTCGATGACAGTGGGGCCATCTGGAGCATCACTAAACTTTGGTGAACTCAGGAGACGCCTTGACAAAGGAAGGATAGCGTCATGCAGTCAAACTAATCATTTTTTTTGTTTAAAGCAAATTGATTAATAAGGAAAATGTGAAGTAATAAAATTAAAACCTTTTAGTGCCATTTTGGTGAAGTGAATCTCAAAGTAGCAAATTGTAGAAGCTAGCTGCTTGGAGGGTCAAAAATTCAATTTTCTGCAAATATCATATGTACCTACTGAATGCTCCATGGAAGAACCCTTTACGGAAGGAGTTGCAGACCTGGACAATACACTTCTGCTGGTGCTGCTACCATTCTACCAATGCTAGCACTAAGTAGCAACAGATCGATCGACCAATTGAAGGCAGGCTAGCTCAACGCACCCGGAGCTGAGGAGAAGAACGAGCTGCGATTTCTTTGATTTGACACCTTTATATATGGCATTTAGTTTATACATCCAACAAAATCTAAAATGATTGTTTGTCGTTCGTAGTTACCATCTGGAGAGCTTTCCTTCTCAATCTGGTGACGAATTTACTGAAGTAGCATTTTCAAGTAGAACTTTCTGGTATGTACGAGTATATTGTGACAAAGCTCAAGTCCTGCTCCTCCCCGTTGCATGCTCGGGCGAGACACCTGAACCAAGCACTCTGCGAGACTACACAACCCATGCAAATATCCACCTAGCCAAGATATCCAAAATCAGCAGATCGAGTTGCAGGCCTTGCCGTCATGTTGGCGTATTTGAGATCCGTCTTTCATGTTCAGGCTCGCACTAAAACTCCTGATGCATCCCATCCCCATTAGAATCCTCTCTAGGAGGTCGATGGTGACCCTTATATAGAGCAACTCAGCACACTCATCAGTCGTTACTCTTTGCCCCCACACCCTATTTCAGACAGGCTGTTCCATACTAAAGGAGGCGGGAATTTTCTTCGTTTTTTTAGATCTGTGAATATTTTTTCTTACTGATGCCTAAAACCCACCAGCACTACACTGACAACACATATATCAAGTAAGGCCTTGTTTAGTTGGGGAGGCAGAATTTTGTGGGTGTCACATCGGATGTGTCGGAAGGATGTTGGGAGGGGGTTTTCGGATACTAATAAAAAAACAAATTACAGAACCCGTCAGGAAACTGCGAGACAAATCTAATGATACTAATTAATCTGTCATTAGCACATGTGGGTTACTGTAGCACTTAAGGCTTTTCATGGACTAATTAGGCTTAAAAGATTCGTCTCGCGATTTTCCCGTGAATTGTACAATTAGTTTTTTCCGTCTACATTTAGTACTCCATGTGTCCAAACATGCTATTTTAATGGAGAAAACAAAAATATTTGGAAACTAAACAAGGCCTAACTCGTCTCAGCCATTGAGGTCGACCAAGTTTATATAAGGGCAGTCCCAACGCTTCTTAGCCACTAAGGTGGACCAAGTTTTTATGAGGGGCAGCAATCCCAACACGGTGAAAGATATTGTTTCTATGTTATTAAATGAAACTCTCACGTATGGAAAACACTGATATAGAGGAGAGCTTGATGGTGGCCTGTTTAGGACCGCTCTATACTAGTTTTTTCAGCAGTGCTTTTCACTGACTCTACTATGGAGTAGCTCCACTCTGGAGTTCTTAGAGCAGGGACCTGTTTGGCATACAGTCTGACTCTAGCTTCAGGAATAAGAGTTTTTTTAGGGAAAGGTCTTATATGCCCCTCAATGATGTTTGGTGTGTATTTTGATTTTTGTAATCATATGGCTTTGCAAGAGAATTTTGTATCGGCAAAATATTTTAAATAAATGTGCGTCATATATACATACAACGTCAATTCTATTAACAGTAATCAATTACATCACTGAATTTCTTGCTGATAATAAAAATAAAAGGCCTATATGCCATGCTAATTTCAGCATGGTACATCACAAGATTAGGCTTCACTAATATGGTGCATGCGTCACTTTTGTTGTGGATGACGACCTGTTGTCTTGACCACTGTGCTCTAGAACAATTCAGATTATTTTATCACTTCGATTTGAAGAGTGCTCGCCTCCAGTATGCAGATTCACAAGGAACAGAATCACATACACATATTGTTCTTTAAATTACATATCTAGCTTTCTGAATACACTAATTTATACTATTTTTTTTTCCTGAATACACTAACTCAATAGTCTCGTCTCAAATCAAAGACCAACTGAGGACATCCCGTAAATGAACCAAGTGGACTGCACAACCGCTGAACAGCAGGGAAGTTTTCTTCTTTATGAATACACTAGAACAACAGTCTCATCTTAAATCGAAGACCAACTAAGGACATACCATAAATGAACCATGTGGACTGCGCAACAGCTGAACATCAGGGAGCCTCAATTGTAGGGCTCAAGGCGAGGGATAGTGGACTCATCAAACTTGGGTGAACCGAGGAGACACTCGACAAAGGAAGGATAGTCATGGAATCATACTAATCAATTTTTTCATTTAAAGAAAACTGATTAATAAGGAAAATAACAAGGAATCAAATTACAAAACCATTTAGTGCCATTTTGGTGAAGCCAATCTCCAAAGTGGCAAATTGTAGAAGCTAGGTGCTTGGAGGGTGAAAAATTAAATTTTCTGCAAATATCATATGTACCTAGTATGCAGACCTGGACAATACACTTCTGCTGGTGTTGCTACTAATGCTAGTACTAAGTATTAACAGATCGATCGACCAATTGAAGGCTCGCTAGCTCAATGCACCCTGAGCTAAGGAGAAGAACGAGATGCGATTTCTTCAATTTCACACCTTTTTATATGATATTTAGTTTATACATCCTACAAAATTCAAAATGATTGTTTCTTCTTTGTAGGTACCATCTGGAGAGCTTTCCTTCTTGATCTGGTGACAAATTTACTGAAGTGGTATTTTTTAGGTAGAACTTTCTGGTACGTACGAGTATATATTTGTTACAAAGCTCAAGTCCTGCTCCTCCCCGTTACATGCTCAGGCGTTACTCCGCGAGACAACAGAACCCCGTCATTCTACAAGCTAGCTTCCAGAGTTGCAGGCCTTGACGTATTTGAGCACCGTCATTCATGTTCTGACTCGCGCTAAAACTCCTGATGCATCCCATCCCCATTAGAATCCTCTCTAGGAGGTCGATGGTGACCTTTATAGAGAGCAACTCAACACACTCGTCATCAGTAGTTACTCATTGCCCCCTAACACCCTATTTCAGCCAGGCCGTTCCATACTAAGTGTTAATTTTCTTCCTTTTTTTGAGATCTGTGATATTATTTTTTACAGATGCCTAAAACCAACCAGCGCTACACTAGCAACACATATATCAATTAATCGTCTCAACCATTGAGGTCGACCAAGTTTATATATACAAGGGGGTAGTCCCAACGCTTCTTAGCCACTAAGGTGGTCCAGGTTTTTATAAGGGCAGCAATCCCAACAGGGTCATAGATATTATTGTTTCTATGTTGTCTATGTTATTAATGAACCGCTCACGTATGAAAAACACTGATATGGTAAGAGAGTTGATGTCGCCAGTTTGGGACAACGTTGTTTCAGTTTTTACAGCTCTACTCCACCAACCACTACTAAACAAAGCTTATTGGAGGCGGACGTTTGATTTACCAAGGCGGGCATCACAACCGCCTTGGTCCAAAGGTCGCCAAAAATCACCTTTTTACCGAGGCGGTTGTAGTGCCTGCCTCGCTAAATCAAATGAAAAAAACAAGAACCCATGGACAAGCCCACCGAGCCCATCCAAGCACCGCCGCGGCCGCAGCTCGTTGGATCTATGCGCCGTTGCAGCTGCTCGCCAGATCAGGGAGCTCGACACCGGATCCGGGCACCCGCTCGCCAGGGCCGTCGTTAGAGCCACTGGGACCGCTACTCCTCGCCGTAGCACCGCCGCCAGGTCTCTGGTGCTCGAGGGAGAGGGAGGGCCGGATCTGCCTTCGGGGGAGCCACTGCAGGGCCCTTGACATCGAGCTCGGGCTCGTTAGCCACCGCCAGGCACTGCTGCAGGGCCCTTGCCACTGGGGTGCGCGGCACCACCGCCTCCGCGCCAAAGCTGCCACTGGCTGCGCGAGCGCGAGTGGCGCGAGTTGCTTGAGCGCCGCCAGCCGCGCGAGTGCGAGCGCCTATATGAGGGAGGAAGGGAGAGAGTGGAGGGAGGGAGGGAGGGAGGCGCACCGGTTCACTGCGCCGCTACATGGGGGGGCGTGAGAGAGAGCTGAGAGAGTGAGGTGTTGGTGGAGAAACCCTAACTCCTCGGTGTGTTCAAGGCGTTCAAGCTTGCGCTAAAACTCCATGTTTTTCGACACAGAATTTTGGTGTCTGGTAATCCACGACATGTATTTGAGCTCTATCTACCAGTTTGAAGCTTGCGATAAAACTCCTGATGCATCTCATCCCTATTAGAATCCTCTCTAAGGGCCGCCACTAAACTCCGAGAACCGTGCTAAAGAATTAGGCAAATCAGCATGCTCATCAGTCATCACCTACCCTGTTTCATTTGGGCCATTCCATACTAAAGGAGGCGTAGATTTTCTTCTTTTTCGAGACCTGTAAATTTATTTTCTCTTTTCTGATGGCTAATAAGACCCAGCAGCGCTACATTAGCAACACATATATACAAGTGTTATCTAAAAAAATCCACATATATACAGGTAACTCTGACTCAGCCACTGAGGTTGACCAAGTTTATATAATGGCACATGGCAGTCCAAATGCAGTGATGGACATTGTCCCATGAATCCCTTATGAGGTGCGTCCAGCAGCATACGGGTCCATGCGAGGAAGGCATGGATCTTGCGGACAAGGAGGACACTGATCTCATAGATCCATGTGAGGAATGGTGTGGATCTTGTGGATTCCGATGAGGAGGACGTGGATCTCTGTTAGTATACTACCATGTGGGCCCTAGACCGGTTGGCAAGTGAGACTCCTCTAGCTACATAAGGGGACGAGTACGCACATCAGACAAATTATCCAACATCAGTTTACCTTTACATTACTACTATTCATCTTCCCCAACTCTCCCCTCTTCCTCTGTACCTGATTCCCCTTTTCTTCTTCTCTACTCCGATCTCCCTTCCCTTGAGATTCTGTATTCTGATTAGTTGAATTGAGTTATCTGTCAGTGAATGCTATTGGGTTGCTAACAATTGGTACCAGAGCCGTCAATTCTCGGTTCTTGCCATGGATTCCCTTTCTGTGTTCTCTCCTTCCTAGCTCCTCCTCGATGAAATTCGGCTTGCCTTCAAAGAGATCCACAGGCGGTTCGACGAGTCCGATGCTCGGATGGAGCGATGCTTCTAGCGGACCCTGGCCGCGCTAGAGCTGCGGAGCGATGCCGTTGAGCTCGGCATCGGCAGCCTCGAGTAGCTCGGCATGATGCAGCCCGTCGTGCCCGGCAACTGGGGTGGTCTCTTTGACGGAGACGGCGACTCCATCGCCACAGGTGCTGACGCACAGGTGGTTGCTGACAACTGGGGCGGCCCCTTCGACGGGATCCCTGCCTTCTTCCACGAGCCCGCCTCCGTGCTCGACGCCACCTCCATCGACTCTGACGACGCCTTCGTCTCCAAGTTCTCCTGCACCGATGGCGAGGATGCCTCCACCGACGAGCCCATTCCCAGGTTTCCCGATGGCATGATCTGCGACATCGGCGGCATCTGCGCGGACGCCACCATAGATGAGCTCCTCCGCCTCACCACCAACGAGGGGAAGCTCACAGTCGAGCGCGGGAAGGTACAGATCGAGGTGGAACCCTTCTCCCTCGAGTTGCCGTTCGAGCAGGACGCTGTGCAGATCCGCGACCGTGAGTTCATCGATGGCGACCTCTCCGCTCCGCATCCGCCTCAGCTTCGCCAGCCGCGGCGTGCTCCTCTGCGCCTGCCTCCGCTCCGTCGACCGCAGCGAGCTCCTCCGCTTCGCCGACCACGACGTGCCCCGCCTTGTCCGCCTTGGCCTCATTGTCCACGGCGTGCTCTTCCATGCCCGCCTCGGCTTTAGCCACCGCGACGTGACCCTCCTCGAGGAGTCGAACCCGTGCGTGAGGATTTCCTCCCCAAAGGTGCGACTCCACGCAGCTACCGCACCGCCGACCATGGGCTCCGTGCTCGTGGGGGCCGGCAGCGCCATCCTCGCCCACGGCACCGCCACGCGCCGCGAAGCCCGCGCCACCTACACAATGCTCGTCTCCGTCGTCGTTGGCGTCATATTCGCCACCTGGGGAGAGCCGAGCTGCCAACTCACCCGCAACGACCTCCTCAACGACGCTGCTAGGGACTTCGGCTTCTCCATCACCGGAGCTGCGAACGCGCTCGCGAGCTTCACCGTCCTCGTCCGCGGCCGCCTCATCGTCGCCAACTGCAGCAACTTCCGCGCCGTGCTCTGCTGCGGGCCCACTGGGATGCTGCCCGTCCCGCTCTCCTACGCCTTGGTCACGCGCCACATTGAGGATCCCGCCTGGTGCGAGTGCCCTGTCGGCTCCCCCTTCTCCGTTCGTGCTGGGATGTAGTTGCCTGCTGCCATGGTGGCCGAAGCATCCATCCCAACACCCATCGGCACCATCGCCCCTGGCTCCGCGGAGGCCGACTCGCTCGTACAGAATTGCGTGCTCGTCGACATCAACGGCAACACGCCTCTGCTCCTCGCCGACAAGTTGAGCCGCCTCCACTCCGCGCTCATGCTTCTCAAAGACAGCCGCGTCGACCCCTGCGGCCGTGACCACGCTGCAGCGCCAACTCTCCTTCCACCACCACCACGGGATGCGGCAACAGCTTCACCAATTCCTTCACCACAAGAAGCCTCACCGGCCCCGCTGGTCCTGGCTGTTGCTTTGAGGAAGTCAGGTGCTCACTCCGTTCCTGCAGCTAGGGTGTTCGACAAAATGTGGAGCTACCACTCAGTACAGGAGTTCCGGCACGAGCGCTTCCTCGAGGAGGTGAAGCACGACGAGGCCATCGGCAACGATTTCAGGTTCCTGGACATCCCTATGCTTATCAGTTTCCTTGTAGCAAGTGGTGGCACAAACATTGCTCATGGGCTCAAGAAGGCTCCTATCGTTCTGCTCCCTGATGGCCATCATGTCCAGTTCCACACCTTCAGTTTTGGCTCCGATCATGATTCTGCTACCATGCATGCTATATCTGATTTTTCCAGTGGCACATTTCCATTCATTTATGTCGAAGGCTCAATCCAAGATGGATTTGCTCAGTGTCTTGGGGGCTTCCTGAGTGTTGTGGTTAAGGAGATGCAGTGGGGCATTGAGTGTGTTGACAATGGTGTGCTACAGACTTCCACCAAGTCTGGTGGGTATACAAGTCAAGTTACTGGAAATGGACGTGGTGGTTCAGTGCATATTGGTGACCTGTGTGCAGATGAAGTGAGGGGGTTTCTGTTCACTCTTGGTTTAGGTTTGGTTGCTGTGCAGTACAGACCTCCATGGCCACCACCCAGTCAGCTTGAGATGTTGAGTGATGGTGTTCATCGTCGGCCAATACCTTGGCCATCCTTTAGTTGTTCTGTGAAGCAAGGCCTAATGATGTCAATCCATTATGAATTCAGTTTGCAGTGTTGGAAGGACTTCATTGAGGAAATGCAGCTCAAGTCAATTGGTTGCATCTCACTCATGCTGGTGCTGTTCTGTGGCCGTCCGTCTACCGCTTTGGAGCTAACAAGCAGTCCAAGTTATTGCTATTCGGGAGTTCGAATCATGATCCAAACTCTATTCCTAAACTAGTGGGAGACTTGTAATGCCTGATCCTATGGTTCCTGTACAATCGAAGACTCTAATGGACAAATTGTCGGCTACAATGTCAGCGGCTTGGGGGCAAGCCGCATTTCATGGAGAGGGGAATGTTAGTATAATACCATGTGGGCCCTAGACCGGTTGGCAAGTGGGACTCCTCCAGCTACATAAGGGGACGAGTACGCCAAAGCAAGACATCAGACAAATTATCCAACATCAATTTACCTTTACATTACTACTATTCATCTTCCCCAACTCTCCCCTCTTCCTCTGTACCTTATTCCCCTTTTCTTCTCTACTCTGATCTCCCTTCCCTTGAGATCCTGTATTCTGATTAGTTGAATTGAGTTATATGTCAGTGAATGCTATTGGGTTGCTAACAATCTCGCAGATCCCAACGAGGCACGGGTCGATGGCGGTGCGGACTCAGCAAGCACTCGCTCCGCTCCCCATCCGGCAGTGGTGTGGAGTCGCAGCACCCGCTCCTCATCTGGCAGCGGAACTGCGGAAGTGCGGGGCCCCTGCGGCCCTGTAGATCCACATGTGCCAGGCTGTGGGCTCGGCAGTGGGCATGCGCTTGGTGGCGTGTTTTGTTTTGTTTTTTTATTGTCTGGATTTACAGAGGCAGGTGTTTCGCTGTCTCTTCAGTTCTAGATAAATAGTGACCATGGGATGAAGACGGGCGTGATGCCCGCCTTTGGAAACCTATTCAACCAGCTCAGAAAATCTCTTAACTGGTAGTGCTAGGAATCAAAACACAGAATCTTTCATTTTCATTTTAGTCAAGACAATCTCCAAAGTGGGAAGCTGTAGAAGCTAGCTGTTTTGGTGGGTCAAAAATTTCATTTTCCACTATAATACTTAAATGCTCCATGGAAGTTTATGGAAGGAGTACGCAGAGCTGGATAATACACTAATGCTGGTGCTGTTATCAATGCTAGTTCACCACCACAGATGGAGAACATTGTAGAAAATCGGTAGCCAGCTTCACCACTACGCGTTATTGGAGTTATGGAGTCTGTGCATACTCTCTCTATATATTCTGCAAATCTATAAACCAAGAAATTAAATGTACAGCAAGTTCATCATATGTGCGCGTGTATGAGTCCACCGGTGATATAGTGTACAACACCACAGCACTCAAACCGGATGGCTGGGATTTCTTCTGTGCTAGCACGTTAACGTTAGATTCAGATAGGCCAGTGATGACACCTCTCAAGCACTGCTCCTTCTCGTTGCATGCTCAGGCGTCACTTCGCAAGCTAGACAACAGAACCCAAGCTCCAAGTCTAGAAATTCGACCAAGCCAAGATAGGTAAACAGGTTCGTTAGCTTGCAGGCCCTGTCGTCATGCCGATGTATTTTAGCTCTATAATCCTTCTTTCTACTTCATTCTCAATTTCTCACGCTAAAACTCCTGATGCATCCCATCCTCGTTAGAATCTCTCTCTAAGGGTCGCCACTGAGCTCCTTGCAAGAACGGTATTGTACTAGTCAGCAACTCAGCACACTCATCATTTATCACTCACCCTATTTGAGCCTGGCCATTCCATGCACACTAAACGAGGCATGAATTTTCTTCTCTTTTTTTTTCGAGATCAGTGAATTTATTTATTTTTGCTGATATACCTAATAATAAGACCCACCGGTGCTACACTAAGTCACTGACAACACATATATACAAGGAACTCGTCTCAGCCACTCAAGTCGACCAAGCTTATATAAGGAAATTTCCAACATAGTGATGGACATCGTTTCAGTGCACTACCAAAATCCCAAATTTTCTTGCGCGCATGGATTTTTTATGAGGGCCAAAATACAACCATCAAGGAAATTGTAGTTTTCTTGCTGTGTTCATAAACTCGTCTCAGCCACTTAGGCCATCCGAGTTTATATAAGGCTTCCAGTATGCTGATGGACATCGTTTGCAAGATATTAAATAATTAAATCTATCGCTTATGCAAAATGCTGATACGACAAAAGAGTACTCCCTCTATTTCAAATTATAAGATATTTTGGCTTTTTTGATACACTGCTTTAATTATGAATGTAGACATATGTATATCTAAGTGAATAGCAAATTCTGAAAGCCAAAACATCAATGGAAGGGGTAATAAACTAGAAAACAGTGGGACCTGTTTATCAACTAAGATATACTACCGGCACACTATCCAACTCACACACAAAAAAAAGATTTTTCGCATTTAGCTAGGGGAAGCGGGTAATTTATTCCCCCATGTTCTATGGCGCCCACAATTGGGCCGTCCGCACCTGTACATATGCTCTATCCATGCCATCCATGCCTCTCACCAGATCTGCTACTACTCCAGAACACATAATACCTATCGGCCTATCACTGTCGCGTATGCTAGAGCCAATTGTGATCTGTTTTCACTGTGCCGTGTACGCCCTATACGGATTATGATTGGGATTCTCTTCACATGGCACTGAAACCTGGCAGGTTTCTAGAGGATGCAGAAATCAGTGGCAGCTTACAGAGGCGTGAACTTGTTCTTGAGGGGATACATGCTGAATTACCTGTACATGCTTTCAAGCAACAACTCCAATAATACATTATTTCATACCAGAAGTTAGTGCACCTTCACCTCAGATTGTTATAAGTGCAATTCCTATTGAGAATCCTAATGTGCAAGTTAATAAGACACAGCATTAATGGTTGAAAATCTGATTCAGCCACATGAGCTGCCTCAGCCTCAACCGATTACTAATGAACATGTTAGAAGGTCACAACGAGAGAGGAGATCTGCTGCCCAGATTACTATTAGACTTATCTAAGTGAAGATCAATACGATATTGGGAAACTTGATGATCTAGTCTGCTTTAAAGAGACAATAGAAAATAAGAATTCAGATAAGTGGATTGAGGCTATGCAAGAAGAGCTATGAGCACTAACCAAGCATCGCATCCAAACGAGAAACCTAGCCCTCGAGTACAATTGGCATTATATTGCATCCTCGTCTTAATTTCCCAATGCATCCCATCCTCATGAGAAATCTAGCACTTGAGTACAATTGCCATTGCATTCATCCTTGCTCCAACGGTTGTCAATTTCTAATTAATCAGTCATATTAGGGGAAAATTATACAACAGACTGTTAGCGATCCAGAACTCTCTTGCCATGGGAGAGGTAAAGTTTAAAAGACCATGCTCGAAGACAATGCTGGGAGACGAGCTGAGAGTATTTTAGTGTCATTTTGGTGAAAGCAATCTCCAAAGTGGGAAACTGTAGAAGCTAGCTATTGTGGTGGGATCAAAAAATTAATTTTCCTGGCACCGATTCAATAATGTGCAGTAAAAAGTTCCTGGCACCGATAATGTGCAGTAAAAAAATTCCTGGCACCGAGTTAAGTTGCATCGACAGATTTCTTTAGAGCAACAATTACATTGTGGCTAGTCTAGCTGATCCAGTGCCCTTTGATTGACCATGTGCCTCCTCGCCTTAATTTCCCAAAGTATCTCAGTCAGACCAGAAACCTAGCCCTCAAGTACAATTAGCATTCTATTGCCTCCCTGTGTTAATTTCCAAATGCATCCCATCCTCACGAGAAATATAGCCCTCTGGTACAACCGTACAATTGGCCTTACATTCATTGTCATATTAGAGTGAAATTCCAGAACAGACTGACAGCACAAACACTCTAGCCATGGGAGAGGTAAAGCTTAAAAGACCAAGCTCAAAAGAGTGTTAGGAGAGGAGCTGGCAGTTTTTGTGCTATCCCTCTGAGTGCTCATTTATATAGGAAGGCGGGGGGAGGGGTTGTTAATAGCGGAAATTCGTTTTGGTATGATATACACTGGTACAAGTTTTAGCCTTTTGGGATTTTATTGCACATAGTAGTACTATAGGATGGTCTGTAGCGTGTGTGATGCCAGTTGCTTGAAAGAAGTGATTGCGACCTGAACCCTTGTTGACTTGCTGGAAGGGGTTGGGAAGTCGAACGAGAGATGCTTCGAAATGTGGCTCAACTGCCCCTCCCCTCCCCGCCCCACCTCTCTCCGGCGATCACTGCCGATTCTCTCACCAGAGCGCCCAGAAAAGTAGGAGAGTTTAACCGCAGCTCGACGCTCCACCGTTTGACCCGCTTGTCTCCCTTTGCTTCTGGTGGGTGGGGAATCGCAGGCTAACGCTCGCCATTCCACCCTTCGCGGTGTCGCCTCAGAATAATCAGAGATTGGCTCCAAGCTCCGGCGAGCATGGAGGATGTAAGGGGTACATGGTGAGTACACCTTCCTTATCCTCTAACTCGGTCCGTTCTGCTCCGATGGATTTGGAAATGGATAGCGGAGTGGTTGAACGAGGAACACTTCCCACCATTGAGTTCTCGCGCAACGAAGATTGCTTTTGGGCTCCCGGAACATTCGCAACCAAGTGATGAGATTGTGGAGAAATGCTTGTAGAATCAACATCTCCCCCCGATTGCCACAATAGGCTCCAACTTGATTGTTGTGGGCAATCTGCCGCTGAACTTCTCATGGGTCAGTAAAGCGGGTGGTGATGAAGGGGCCTGCAGACGTTCTCTGGATCAAATCATGGAGGATTTGCGCCCACCGATGAGTTCTAGAGTGGAGGTGCAGAGATCAACTGCGCCTCCAGATCCACCATTGCCGAAACAGTGCCATGAGTTTGTTTCCTTGCGCGGGAGGAAGAAGCTACAAAAATTGAGAAAAGGAAATAGCTTGTTGGGCCAGCCTATGGTGGCCCATCTATTGAGGACCTCTTTACTCACTCCTACTCTCCCCTGACCGCAAACACCTGACCAAAACCCTCCATCGAGAGATGGTTCTGGGTCATCGCTACTAGGGTTTGGGATCCATTGGTAGAGCGCTTTCCTGCAAGTGCAAGTGACATCAGAAGATTTGGGGCATAGGCAAAGCGGCTGCGGAGAGTTCAACCGTCTACCACTGACGATAGATCATTTGTGGAGGTAGCCAAGAAATCAATGGAGAAGAGCCGTGTAGAGTCATGATGGCAGAGATGGAGAGCGACTTGGGGAAATCTGGGATTTGTGAGATGGCCATCAGCGCCATGATGGTTGTGAGCCTTACCAATGTGATGGTCGGCTGTAGTGTGAATCGCAAGCCCAAGGAGATAGAGATCTCAGACAACCCCGCCAGCCTTTTAGAGATCGTGAACAGAGGGATTTCCAAGGCTGCAAGCGTGTGGGTGAACAACAAGAGGAAAGGGATGTCCGGCAAATGTCCGAAGCGGATCTGCGACACAAGATTCAAGATCGTAATAGGAACTACAATCATCAGCAAACATGGGAGTCCAATCAGGGTCAGTACTCAGCCCCCCAATGAAGTGTTTCAACTACAATGAAGATGGTCATCATTGGTCTGTTTGTAAGAAACCCCCATTCTGTTTCCGTTGTAGAGATATTGGTCATAGGTCTAATCAGTGACCTATGATGAGATTGAATAGAGGTTTGCATCTATGTGGTTATGGTATGCCTGCCTAGCTCTTTTACTCTTTGAATATACCAGAACTCAAGAATGAACACAGGCAAGATTCTGAAGAACATATTAGAGCTATTGTTTCAGTGTCAAAAGGAAGAGGTACCAAATTAAGAATTATAACTGAGCTCCAATATCTCATGGATTCAAAGTGGAATTGGAATGTTCTAAGAATCTCTTGTAGTAAATTCCTAGTTAACCTCCCTTCCAAGGTTGCTCTGAATCTTATTACCAAGATGGGGAATATCAAATTCATTACCTCTGACATTGTTGCTATAGTGGAGGAAACCAACATGGACCCTGGTGCTTTTCAAGTCCTACAATCTATCTGGGTAAGGGCTGTAGGAATACTCAAGATTGCTAGATCTGAGTTTGTTGTGATGGAGTTAGCTCACTTAGTTGGAGATCCTGAGGAAGTCCACCTGCCTTCTTTACAGTGGAAATATGCTTGGGTTAAGGTTTCTTGTAAAAATTCTAGCCAAATTGGTGGCACCTCAGAGGTGTTCATAAACAAATAAGGCGGGAAAATTTCTTGGTTTTTCTCAGACAAACTGAAGCAAACTCCCCCTAAGCCTGATGAAGAACCAGACATAGATGATGATGAGGTGACAGATGAAGAGGATCTTGAATCTTTGGAAAGTCATGGATGGCTAGAGTCAGGAAAACTCCTTCCACAAGATGGTCCTAAAACTCATGAGGCTGGCCCTTCTGATTATCAAGGCAAGAAGAGAGACAGTGATAATTCTGCTGCTATGGGGAATGAAACTACTGATAGTTGTGAGATCCATCTGCCCAACCATAAAGTTTCTCATGATTGTGAAGTCTTGCTGGGTTTCTCTGATGTCATACAGGAAATTAATGATATGGCTGTTAAACTGAACTCCTCTAAGACAAATGACAATCTGATACCAGTGTTCACCAGCTTTAGATCTTCAGAGGTGATAATACCTTTTACCCAGCCCGAAGATATTGCTCTTGATTCCGTTATAGTGATGGCAGTGGTTCCTAATAGTTCCATCTCTGAAAACCAAGCCCCACCCCCCACAATGTTGAATTTGTTGATCTAAATTTGGTAAATTTAGAGATATCAAATGACTGGAGGCCTGCTGAGAATATGGCAGTAGAGTTACACACTGTTGAAAACCAGATGATTGTTAATGAAGTGGTTTCTGGGCATCAAGGTTTTAAGTTAACTAAAGTTGATGGGTCTTCAACAGCTACATTATATAAGGTGCTTGAAGATCCCAATCCCAAGTATAGCACTAGACAGAGCTCGAGGATTCAAGATTTTGAAGCTTTTATACAGGAGAAGGCCATTGCTAGGAAAGCTACTACCAAAGGTACTTTACAATGTCCCATTTCCTTCACCCTCTACTTCGTCTTGTCCCCTGGAAAATCTAGCTATAGTTTGTGGTTTTTCCTTGGGTTGTGAAGAAACAACCAGACTTGCTAACATTTCCCTCATCCAAGCTAAGGAGGAGGCTATGATAGCTGAATACCAAACAGAAACTTGCTGAGAGGTCTGATACTCACAATGAATCTGATGTCAGAGATAAAAATTGATAGTACCGATATGAATCGCAAGGGGATGGCCCGATCTTCATGACAGTAGGTTGAAGAATCAAAGATAACTTGTTGCGAACAGCGGGATAACTAGCTTTATACCTGACAAAGGTTGGATGCGACCAAGCAATAGGGAGAGAGGTACTGAAACCGCGAAGACTTTGAGTCGATCTCTGAATGAACATAGAACCACAATCCGGAACTAATCCACACAAAACGGTGCAGCTGTACTGGTAACCATAGAGCACGAACTAGGGGAACCCAGAGGGATCTCTTCACAAGTCCAAGAAGAACAAGGAAGAACAAAGGTTTGAGTAAGGCACTTGGCCGCTCGGCTGCAATATCATGTAGTTTATCAAATCATCAAAAAATTTCCTAATAGCTTAGCTAGGAACAACCCTCCTAGTTAGGTGTGATTATGAAATAGAGTTTCTGAAGATAGGCTATGTGAAAGGTCACCACGAGATGGATTCCTGAAGTGGTTTCGCGTGACTGTTGGCCTCCTAAGCAGTCTCCACTAATATGGCCAACTCCTTATTGGAAAGTCCAAATGACGAGCGTTTGTTGGGTGTGAAAATAGACTCGATAAGCTTTCCAGCCATGTGCAGCATGTACCATGAAACTTTGTAGATTGGTACATTTTGCACAGGGTTGAATCGACATTCTGTCCTGAGAAGTCTCTTGGTCCATTTTTATCAGATTGGCCCTTTTTATCAAACTGGAAGCGATGTTGGAAAAACTTGGTCTATGTTTATCACATGGGTCCATTTTTTATCATACTAGTGCATATGATAAAAACCTTGTTCTTGGTCCCGATCGTTTGTATCTTCCACCTCTTCATCTGTGCACCTAAGTAACATCAAGGTAGAACACTTAGGTAGTATAACATTCTCAAATATGTCAATGTTAATTTCAATTAGGAATAAATTCACATGCTCTTGTATCTTTTTGGCATGACTTCATGTAGGTGGCCCATGAATATAATCACTTGTGCTAGATAGTGAGCTTTCTTCATGTGGGATGTCCTCATCATCCTCCCCCTCTTGAAAAGGAGTCATCCGCGACTCCAACTCTTGTGGTCCAAAGAATTGTGCTAGGCCATCGAGTCATAGTGTTGTGATAACATGTAGCACCCGGTTTTAAAGACAAAACCAGATACACACCATATTTGAGCCCAGGAAGTCAAATAACACATATGGCTAAAATTAAGGGGTAATATCAATACACTACTTATAATATAACGTATTAATACAAAGAATACAACCTTAGATAGTAGACAGTGGGAAGACACTCCGTTCTTCAGGCGAAAGATCCAAATCCACAGGGACAACTGACTGGTTGATCACAAGCCTAACTCCTCTAGACTCTAGCAATCTGGTACCCATCCGAGATTTTTTCCAAAGTATTGAAAAGTAAAGCAAGCGTAAGTACATATCATACTCAGCATATAACATGGGGTTCATGAGGCTCAAAAGGTTGACACTGGCTTAACTACAGTTAGCTTTTATGAGTCACAATTTTAAGCATTCAAGTACTATCAAATTTATCATAAGCCCTTATAAACACATGATCAGGTAAACATGAATAATGAATAGCATAAACAATTGACCATTAGTGATTATCTATTCCATAAGGGTCCAAGGCCGCTCGTGACCATAAGCATGGCTAATATACCAGTTTTACACTCTGCAGAGGTTGTACACTTTCACCATGAGCCGTGATTTACCCTTTCGCCCGAGGCGACCAACCTCTTGACCCACTTTCAAGGAAGGTCGGTAGGGTTCACTATAAAGTCTTTCAAAGGTTCATCTAACAAGTGTAGCCCACTAGGTTTCCCCATCAATAAGCATGAACTCCTCTCCAAAGAGTGACTAACAAAAATACAAAGAATCCAAAGTGCACCCTCTTGGCAGGCCGAGAACATACAGATCGGAGGCCCTCTTGCGCCTTTTGGTAAGCTACTGCGAGCTAGAAAAGGTCCTCATACTTAACTAAAGCCAGAGCCATGTAGCACTCATGGTTGTACTATAAGTCCTGGATGATCGCTTACAGATAAGTCCTTAAAGAGAGAAATCTAGAACACCATAAAAATAGATGAATGCTCTAGCCATCTTGAGACATGTTACTAAAAAACATCTTTTAAACGTTTATTCCATATACCATTAGTCAAGTTATAGATCATGGTTATTTATCTTGAGCACTAGCATAATACTACCCAAATGCAAATATCCCATAGGAATCAATATATAAGGTAACAAGTTACTAGGAAATCCTTAGTGGTAATCAAGGTAGACACATGCAGTATGAATTAAGTGACACTAATGGTTATTAGGAAAACAAGGATGGTCCAATGCTATACTTGCCTTATACACTTGCTTAAACTTCTCCAGACATAAGCATATGGTCAGCACCTTCTGGTCTTCATTGCTCACGGACGGCTCTCATTCTACTCGTACCAAGCACCATGCATAGGCAAACATACAAACAACAATAAAATCAACTAAGAACAGTACACCACATAAGACAAAACAACGATCTAAAAGAGAGATAGTTGCTACGGTCACATGAATGCAAGATACGCTGAAAACGAAACTATCGTTAAAAAGAAACGTCTACCGAAAGTTTATACTATAAAAGAGAAGCCTACATGCTTGCTTTATTTTAATTAAACAAAACAATGTGAAGGTTGAAGCTAATCATATTTTATTTGTAAACATATCTCATATTATTTAAGCTATTTAAACTTTACGTTGCAAAGAGAATAAATATGTGAGAGCATCTATATGAGTCTATTATATGTAGCGAGTTTAAACTAACTAATTCACAATTAGAACCACATATGTAAACATTAGTCAAATTGAATTTATTTATGAAAGATCGACATTTACTTACATTGCTTTTACTTATAAAATTGGTTGCACATATATTAATCAATTTAATATTTAACTATATATAGTAAAACATGTGACATGAAAGACATCGACACTATTATATAGATCGCGTCGATATGAATCTAACACAACTTTAACGAAGCAAAACGGAATTAAAACAGAGAAGCAGTGGAGATTAAAAGATCTCATACATGAACTAGTATTATACGATTCAGAATAAACAGAAAGGATCAATTATTGCATATGGATGAAATAAGCATGACGTCATCAGCGTATTAATTTGATGAATAAAAACATATACGTAGCAAGGGAGGTTGACCTTTCCATCGGAGTCTTTCTCCAATAAGACCAGGAGCTGCATGCTTGCATGCTGTAACAGGGAGCATGCACAGCTTTGAGAGGCAGGACAGCGAATATGCAGCAGCTGCAGCTGGTGGCCGGTGATGATGGACAGCGGCGAACTGCTCGTGGAGTTGTCCGGCTTCTGGAAAGCCTGCAGCGCCAGTGGCTTGGACTTGCTCGTCTCAGGCGACGGGCGGCAGAGGCAACAGAGCCGATGAAATTGACAATGGCCGGATCAGAAGTTGTGAAGATCACAGCAGCCCAGACGGCGACGAAGCACGGAACAGTTCAGGGGCAGGTAGACGAAGCTTCTCCTTGGGACAGCTTTCGTCGCTTATGGCAGTTTAGATCATGCGAGCAGCCAACGATGCAAAACAAGGCGGCGGCGTGGGTCATGATCGACTAGCTTATTTTCAAGGGTTCGGAAAAGTACAATCGGCCAGGGGCTGGTTGCTATTTATAGATGGGCACATGGATCGTGATGGAGATTGACATGGAGTCCTTGACGTGCACGACTCACAAATTAGATAGAGAGAGATCGATGATCCGAGGAAAGAAAATAGAAGGAAAGCCAACGTCCAGTTGAGAAAGAAAAAGGAATTTTGCTTCCTTCTAAAGACTATTATTTTATATTATATCATCACGTTAAGAAAGAAATGCAAGGAGGAAATAAAAGCAAAAGAACATAACTGATAGGAGATGAATTAGGGAGCAAGAGCTCACCAGCGAACGCGGGAAAAGGCCTACGGGCCTTTGCGGGAAAAGCATGGGGAGAAAGATGAGGGATCAGCGAGCTCACCTCCAGCATGTTCTCGACGGCAGGAAACAGAGGGCAACGGCACAAGGAGTGCAGCACAACGTACGTCGGGTACGGGGTCTTCCTTGGTACGGGACTAGGCAACGAGTCGGGAATGGCTGGCGGGGCAGCGAAGGGTGTCCTCTGTCTTGAGTGCTAGTCGGGCTAGGGCAAAAGCTGCAGCAGAGCTAGCTAGGGCTATGGACAGCGGCTCAGAGGCAATCAAAGATACGGTAGGCCCTCGGGCTTTATAGGGTCACCAAGCGTGCGCTCCACGCAGGCAATCCCGTGAAAATTGGGAATCGAGTGCGGCTTCGATAAGAGTCCCGGTCAGACCCAAGGTAGGAGAAGGGAGGAGAGGGGCTGACCAATGGGGTCCATGAGCCAGAGAGAAGGGCGCTGGGCCTGTGGTTTGAGAAAGGCCGAGATGGAGAGAGCAGACCAGGCTGCAGATAGAGAGAGAGAGAGAGTTGTCCAATTTTTTTTCCTTTTCTTTTATTTCAAAGCCATTTTCAAAACATTTCAAAAGCATTTTATTTCATTTTGAATTTTGATAAAAAACACTCATCACAATAAACCATATGCACCAGCATGTATGCACAAGAATGTTTCTACACCCTATGATAAGTTTCAATTTAACGAAAAAAATTATTTTCCTATGTCTTCATGAGCAAAAAAAAAAATGAAAAAATAAATCAATTTATCTCTATGTCAAAAGAAGCAAATTTTAGGGTGTTACATAACATCACGATCTTCTTCTTCCATCAAGCAAGGTGCTTGAATCTATAATCATACAAGACCTTGCCAAGGCAATTTACTTGGTAGCTGATGCCCTTTCAGCAATGCTGACTAGAGCTAGCCATGCTGGGGCAATTCAGGGTTTGGTGCCACATTTAGTGAATGGAGGTCTCACCCACCTGCAATATGCTGATGACACTGTCATCTTACTTCAGTTTTCATTGGATAATTTGAGAACAGCCAGAATGATCTTGTCCTGCTATGAAGCCATATCTGGAATGAAGACTAATTTTGAGAAAAATGAGGTATTCACTATGGGTTTTTCTGAAGAAGAACAGTTATTAGCTGCTAATACCCTTGGATGCAAGATTGGAGCTTCCCCCATGAAGTATTTAGGAATGCCAGTCAGCTATTGCAAAATCACCAAAGCTCAGTTGAAATATGTAAGTGACAAAGCTGAAAAGAGACTAGGCTCTTGGCAATGTGTCTACCTGTCTTCAGGAGGTGTAAGTCCACTTTGATTGAATCCTGCTTATCCAGCATCCCCATGTACACTATGGGAGTCTACTAGCTCTATGAGGGTAACTTTTAGGCTCTTGATTCCATCATATCCAGATTTTATTGGCAAGGAACAGGAAAGAAAAGGAAATATCACATGATCAAACGGGAGGCCCTGAATAGACCTAGAGAGTTTGGAGGCTTGGGATTCCTGGATGTTAGAGTTATGAATACTTGTTTGTTGCTCAAATGGACTGATAAGTTAGAGAGAGGTGATGAAAGTCTTTGCTGTTCCTTGTTGAGGAAAAAATACTTGGGGCAGAAAAGCATTTTCCAAATCAAGAATAGGAAAGGCTCCCAATATTGGAGATCTTTACTGGATTTGAGACCTTGGTATCAAAAAGGGAGAGTCATCTCCTATACCTAAATAGGAGATCCCCACTAGGTGATTTTCCTAGCTTCTCGTGAAGCCACATCATCACTGTTCATCCATCGTGCACTCACCAGTCACCACTACCGCACTACACGTCTCCTGCGCTTCTCCTCCAACGATCTTGCCTCCTCCGCTCCCCCACTAACCATCACGCATCCTGATGGTTAAACGTTTACCCCAGTCCAGTCTTCCCCTATAAGATGAATCCTCCCCACCTGCAACTATCATTGGTAGCTGAGAGGTCAATTTTGTTGGGGCTGACAAATGAAACAGAGGGAGGCGCTGCCGACTCCGCGAGCCTGCTGGTGCCGGCCACCCATACGTGCATATCCCAACCTTGAGGCGCAAAGCAGAAAAGGGGAATGCAAGATTGTCGCCGAGCTCCGGCGCTCCGCAACATCCCCATCGAAGGATGCGAGCCGCTACGTGCTAGGCGGGTGGCAGCGAACTTGAACCGAGGCCGTGCCAGGTGCCAAGGGGATGGCCAGATGGGCCATGAACGCCGGTTTGAGTTCCTTTCCACTCATGGCAAATGCGACGGATCAGGAGGTGCCGCAATGGGGTTCTACAAGTCGACGAGATCGGAGATCCATGGTGGCGTTGGAGAGGTCGTCAACGACATGGAAGATGGAGCCGCTTCAGTTCCTCCCCACTCCTGGCAGAGGGGATAGATCAGGATTCGGGAAACGCCGCTTTAGGGTCATGTACAAGTCCACGAGATCCGCGGCGTAAAAGAGGTCAGCATTCAGCAACCAGAGTACGACGAGACATAGGAGATGGAGCCGTCGGCGCCGAAGGTGGAGATTGACTTCGCTCGGCCCGTTACTCTTCTGCATGCAAGGACATTTTTTTTTATTATTTCTTAATGGAGTCCAGTAATGACCGGTTGCAGCCTTTAACTATCGAAAATGCTATAGATAGGGCGTCCGACCCGTCGAACGCCCCGCCCACTCGCTCCACTCCACTCGCACTCTCCCCTCGCTTCCTCTGCTCCTTCGCACCCGCTCCCCCCTCACTCGCTCTTCTCGCGCCGCTCCCCCGCACTCACTTCTTCTCCACATCGGGTTCTTGCTCGTTGTCCGCACCGTCGCCAGGACTGGGGGCACCACGCCTGCGCGCCCACGAGCTTGCAGTGCGTGCCCGCCTGCCCGTGCTCCCTTCCCCCCTCCTTCCCTCATGCCACCACGCCCTCACGCACCCCACTTTCCCTACGATCCAGCTCCCGCACCCCACCGGAGACGAGGACGATGGCGGCGGCTCCGACGATGTAGGCGGAGGAGGGATCTAGATCTGAGGCCTGCTCCTCCTCCTCTGGATCTGGATCTAAGCCCTCCCTCCTCCTCCTCCTCTAGATCTGAGCCCTCATCCTCCTCCTTCTCCTCCTCCTCCTCCCTCTGTATCTAAGGGATGCGGCGGTGGCTAGGGTTTCGGCGAGCTCTCGGGGGTCAGATCTTACCGTGTTGCCACAGTTTTATTTGGATGTTGCAGTACGTTTCAGTTGATGTTGCAGTAGTACTGCTTAAGATGTTGTAGTATGTTACAATTGCTTCAATTTCATGTTGCAGTAGTTGTTCCATGTTGTTGCAGCAATTTGTTCGGTGTTGTTGCAATAATATGTTCATGGTGTTTCAGCCGCTTCAGCCTAATGTTTCAGCTATTGTTCTTTTGTTGTTGCAATAATATGTTCATGGTGTTTCAACTTCTTTATCCTAATGTTGCAGATTCTGGCATGATTGTTGGCTGGGGGAATGTCCTCTGAAAATCAGCTTTCACAACTTGTACATGATTTCTTGCAACTCAGACATAGAGGTAGCAAAGGCTTGTGATAATGGTAACTGGTGCATTACATTCAGAAGACAGTTGAATGACAGATTAAGACAAGAATGGTCCAATCTGCAAGACTTACTTAGAGGTGTTAATTTGTCAACAGGTCCTGACAAAGTTCTCTAGGCTTTGGAGAAGTCTCATAAATATTCTGTAAAGTCTCTCTATAATGCAATGACTTTTGGTGGAGTGATTGATTTCTAGCTAGAATGATGATGATTTGGACATGCCCCATCCCTCTGAAAGTTACGCTTGTCTTATCAGCGGTACTTTTTCAGCAAAGGAACAATGCTTTTCTCTCACAATAAATCAGTGAACAATACTTTTTAGCTTGTCTTTTCGGCAGAGCGAATAGGGCTGTTTGGATGGCTGTGCATGACAGAATCCAATGTGGAGTTCAATTAAAAAAGAAGAAATGGTCAGGTCCAGAAAAATGCTTTGTTTGTGACAAGCAAAAATCCACTGACCATATCCTCTTTCAGTGCCCACTGGCAGTTTTTCTGTGGTCATTTCTTTGGGAGTGCCGAGGCTGGCCGATGTCGCCAACTAGTTGGTCATTCCTCTTCTTAGAGATCTTGGAAAATTGTCAAGGTAAGAAACAGAAGATAACCCTGTTCCTTTGTGCAGGTGCATTATGGTCGATCTGGAAGTCAAGGAATGAGGTGGTGTTCAACAAGGTCTTATCGTCTCCGGTGGCGTTTGTCTACAAAATCCTGATGTTAACCAAGTCCTGGTGCCCACTGCTTAAACCGAAGCTGAACCCTATGGCGTAAGACATGATCAATCTGTTATCAGCCAATGCCGCATCGGCAATGTAATCTGTTATGCTTAGAGTCACTTGGGAGTATTGGTTATTTTGCTGTCTGTCTTCTATTCCTTAGTTAATCTCTTGTTGAGTTGGTCTTAGGTTCTGCTGAGTTGTCAATTAGAGATAAACTCTTGCTGTTTGAGCTAGCCGGCATTTTTCTAAGTACTTCATTGTAAGCTGGTGTTCCCAGCATCGGAGTTCTGCTGAGTTTGTCAATTAGAGTTAAACTCTTGCCATTTGAGCTAGCCGGTATTTCTCTAAGTACTTCATTGTAAGCTGGTGTTCCTAGCATCGGATCAGGGTGTGCGATACGCTTTCTAATAAAGTTGGGTGAATGCCTTTGGTCTTAAAAATGTGACTCAACTCCCTGGGTGAGGAAAGCATGTGCTTGATACGGGAAGCTTGCTGCCAGGAGCTAGCCTCAATTCGTGCTGAAAACGAGGTCGATGACAGTGGGGCCATCTGGAGCAGCGCTAGATTTTGTTGAACTCAGGGGACGCTCGATGAAGGAAGATATAGATATCGAGTCATGGAATCAAACTAATCATTCTTTTATTTATTTATTTATTTATTTATTAAAGCAAATTGATTAATCTCCTTACAACTAAAAAGAATAAAAGATGGACATTTTTTTTGGTGCGACAAAATTCTTCGTCCGTCTGCCTCCCACCTGCGATACCGCGCTTCCAAACCGCGCCGCCAGGTGGGGCCACGTTGATCCTGCGACTGCCGTGATCCCGCAATCGCCCCTAGGAAAGATTGTCGCGAATCCTGCTCCCTTCCTCATGCGATCCGTGGCTGCCTTGGTCTCCTCGGTCTCCTCCGTGAGCGCAGGACACCCCGGCCCCCAGGACTCGTCGCTCCCCTCCCCTCCGCGGCATCGCTCCCCTCCCCTCCGTGACTCCCCGCTTGGCCGTGCTGCATGCCGCCGACCACCGTGAGGGACCACGACACTTCCCCCCATGACGCCTCACAGCGGCAGCCGCCCAACATATCTTGGCCACGGAAGAGGCGGAGGATGAGGGACTGCCAAGGGAGCATGCAGCGGCATCCGTGGCGGACTCCAACTCCCTCAGCGCGGATCTGAGTTGTTGATGTTGGGCTCTCTGCGCAGATGTCATCGGTGGAGTCGAAGGCGGCGGCGGTCCTGGAGTCTGTGCTGCTCGGGCAAGGTCAGTTCGGCACTACGTAAAGACGTACCTCTGCGTCGAGCAGGCCAACGGCAAGGAGTTCGCATGCAAGTCCATCCTTATCCCCGAGACCCACTCCTTGCCCCAAGCCAGGAGAGAATTTAGGGAACCACTCAATTCTTGCTATTCGTTAATAAATTGGATTTCTAATTTTCTATGCTATGTGCAGATCCGAAATCAAGGCTACTTTGCTTCAATCCAGGTAATCTAATACTACCCAATTTTGTGATGTTTGAGTGGTAATTGGATCTACACCTTTCTTTTTTTTCTATAGCTACTGCTTTCCACCCAGTAGCAGCAGTCTTAGGTCAAAGCACATCAGCCGGCTGATTTATAGAACTATGGATGTTGCCGCTGCCGCTACTGATTTTATATAGCTATATAAGTGCTTGTCTCAGATTCACAGAAATCAGCTACTGATCCACATAGAACTAATGGACGTGGTGCTTGTTACAGAATAGTTATATGATAGGATCCTTTGCAATGCTCTTTTTCCTATATAAGATGGTGATTTTCACCTTGTAAAGGAAGGGGCATGCTATTTTCTTTTATGAAAAGTAATACCTGCAAACTTATGTTTTTTTGCCCCTTATGCAACTTGGCATCGATACTATCCCAGTGCTTCTGCAAAAGGTATTTCTTCATTTGCTGATGAGCTCCTTCCTGTGTTGGAGGGACTAGAGCATTTGAAAGAGGTAAAGCTCATATATGTACTATATTAGTATATACTAGGGCTTTAGGAGGCTGCCATGGTGTTCTCACTCTGCTTTCATACTATTGGCACCTAGAAATTAGACGTGTAATGCTAGAATATGTTGTATTAACAACAAATCAAATTATATGCAGTTGCTTCAATAACTCTGACGAGCTCACTGCAATTGGTCACCGCCGTTGCCACTACAGGATGATTAGCGAGTGGTTGAAGTGGAGAAGGAAGCACAGGCAGCGCATACTCCATTGATCTCTTGTGTGACATTGAAGTTGAGCATTTATCAAAGCAAGGTCAAGGACCTGAAAAGGTTTGGACTCTGACATGCTCATCCACTATTTTTATTTAATTTTATTACCACTTTACCAAAGTTGTGTGGTGTTATCCATTATTTGTAGCTATATTACATGCTGATGATGCTTCAGCATGTAATTGAACTTTTTTGTTTTCAGGGAGACCACAGTAGAACTAGGGAATTGAATTCTCATGACTTGCTGGAGCAATTGCCAACACTGTAGCAATTATTATATCGACTTATTGGCTGGGATGATTCTCTCTTATCCTTGCAACAAATAAGTTGGATTAGTGAAAGAAACCGATTTTTAAACATATTTAGGTTTTTGGTCTATATTTTTCTTTTTTAACTAAGCCAACATGGCACTGCTTTTCCTTTTGTATTAAGGCAGAAGGAGCTGCAAATAACAATTATCTGGTGCAATATGCTCTAGCTTAGGTAAGCTCTGTTTTTTCTGTCATTTTTTTGTTTCAACTTCTACAAGGTGATCTTTATATTTAGTTTAACGAGCCAACTGGTCATTTGTGAATCTGTCTGGCTATGTCTTGCACTTTATGACCTATTCAATGTATAATAGAGCAGTTCAATTCCTTCTATGTAACAGTTTATTCTGAGATCTGGGGCATCTTACGCAATTTGAGTAAATCCTGCTTCTGTACAGGTTCTTAAAGAAAGCTTCAAAATTTATTGTGCAATAAATGATGGAATTATCAACCTTGTTGACAATATATATTAATCTTCAAAGAAGTAAGGATTTGTCTATGTTGCACTGAGTTATTTCTACTTATGCTTCCTATTTCCTGTTGGCTGTCAAACAACTGTACAGTTCTTTGAGATGCCAAAGCATGAAGCACTAAAAGCCCTTCACATTTACAGGAGGGCTGACCAGCAGGTAACTGTCCTACATGGTAGTAATGTGCAATGTATCTTTACTTGAAGAAGACCTGGATGTAACAATTATGTGTGCTTAGAAGCTTAGCTGCTATTTTTTACCCATCAACATCTTTGATGCTTCAGGCTAGAAACCTGTCTGACTTCTATGAAAGTTGTCGGGGTTTAGACCTCGTAGGAAATTTCCAATTTCCCACTTTGAGGGAGGTGAGGTCATTTGTTTCAGCGTTCGCCATGTAAATTTTTACTATGTAAGAGTATGACCAGATACTCAGATTTGATTTATCTTATTTTCAGCCACCACAAACATTATAGTGCACCTGAGACGTTTCTTACTTTGAAATTTTATAAGATTCAGATATCATAGTTCTGAATTTTTAGTGTCCTAAGTTGATTGCTGGTAGCCTGGTACCAGCGACAATCTGTTCACCAACAGCTGAACTGATTAAATGTAGTCCGGAGTAGCCGCTGGAATTCGTCGACGAAATCACCAGAGAGCCCTGTCCCTGCGTCGCCGGTGAGGACGTGCCTGGCTCCTCAACTTCCTGGTTAGAGTCATTTCTGGACTTCGTCGACGACATCACCGAAGAGCCGAATCCCTGCCTCGTCGGCGAGGATGTGCCTAGCAATCAGGCATCGACGCTCATGGTGCTTGCTCGCCGTCCATCCCCGGAGCTGCTCAATATTTTTAAATATTTTTAATCCAATTTCAGTTTGCAGCAGTTTTGTGCTACATCTTGTTTTTGAAGTGATGCATAGACGGGTTAGATATGTGACAAATTGTTTTAGATACTTTTTTGTCAAATGGTTCTATTTGTATGTAACTATGTCTATGTGATATTTGAGTATTTGTGCACAAGTTAATCTAAAGAAGGCTGTGATGCTATATATAGACACTGAGCATTGAAAATTTGGATAGCAGGCTGCCATCTAATCAATGTCCTTTTTATCTGGTGTATTTCCAGTTGTATGCATGTCTCCTTGAGTGGCTTGTGGCTATAACCAATTTACTTTCAAGGAGGGCATATGTGTCGTCTATATACCTTTATTTAAACAAATATATACCTTGTACATATGAACAACTGCAAAGTTGAATTGATACTTTTTGTTCAGCATGATTTGTGGACTCATACACGATGAGTGTTGTGGGTTTGCGTTTGTTTGTGGGTGCTGATGTGGCACGGCCCGGGTGGGGCCGTGCATGAGGGGCCACCTGGAGCTGCCGGCGTCGGGCGAGGGGCGGGGTAGCTGCGGCGCCACACATCGTCGGGGGCTCGGCTGAGGTGGCATGAGACAGGCTATAGCAGCATAGGGTGTCTGCCATCATTTTAGTCTTTCAAGAAACTTATGGTCAGTTTTCTCAAAAAGAACTTTAAAGGTCATACAATGTACATTTCTCGTCATATGTGTTGTTGTATTGTAATTAGCGGGGTTGCAATGTAATTATTGAAAAAGGTTTATGCGGTGAGTATAACATACTTTGTTTTAAGGTTTTGTGATAGATTTTTTAAGACACGCAGTATTACCCATGTGACAGGCACCAATGTTTATAAATATACTCGAACCTGTGTACAGGATGGTATGGAGATGCGGTGGAACTTATTCGTGGTTTTATTAATGCACGAAAGAAATGAATATCAGAGATTGCTTCCTGCCGATATAAAACATTATCTTAGCCGCATCAAAGAAAGATCTATAAAGTAAAGTTTGTGAGCCTGTGATGCCACGCTCTCTGTGACTGTGTTAATTTTACGAACTTCGCCTTTTGGATTAAATGTCACTTTAATGTCGGTATTTAATTTCACAGTATTGTTATCTTATCGTGCGGTCCATGTTTTTTTAGTATAAAAGTTTAGCTGTCCCGTAGCAACGCACGGACACACTGCCTAGTAAGGAAAATGTCTAGGAATCAAACCACACAACCTTTTAGTGTCATTTACTAGTTGAAGGCAATCTCCAAAGTGGGAAACTGTAGAAGCTAGCTACGCAGAGCTGGACAATACACTAATGCTGGCGTGCTGCTATCAATATGCTAGTTCACCACGACAGGAGTAGAAAATTGGTAGCCAGCCTCACCACCACGCGTAGTATTGGACTTATGGAGTCTTTGTATACTTTCTTTATATATTCTGCAATCTATAAACCAAGAAATTAAATATTGTACGAGTTCATCGTGTGTGTGTGTCTATGAGTCCACCTGCGGTGAGGTTCGCTGGTTCCCGCCATCGAGCTTTGCTATGGTGCATTCAAATAACTGTGAGCCTTGCATTTAATTAGATCAGATGGTTAAAATCAGCTATTACTCTCTAAGAGGTAATATGTGAAATGTATATTTATTTAATTTTTAGTTTCGTAAAATAGGATACATATGGTAGTTTTTAGATATAAAGATCTAATAGATACATACATGATATACTAGATATGATCTTTTTATTTGTAAATTTAGATATGACATGACTTAATTAACATATAATTATCTATTTTTATGTACGTCATCCGTGCCGCACTAATAAGGTGCTCAACCAACATGAACGTCAACGTACGTATCTAATGCCCAATGTACAAAAAAAATGGGAGGGGCTAGCGCCGGACGTTCGGACGGAGGCGTGTCCAGACACCCGCGTAGCCTGCCCTCGTCTGCTGATTTTTCCCGCCTCGCATGCACACCCCACCCTGTCGTTGCACCCACGTGTCTGGAGGACTCGCCTCGCACTTGTAGCTCATCCTATCTGCCTTGATTTGAGGCTGTTTGCCCCGTCCTGCACTCGCACCCCGCTCCCATCACGCCCCGACCGCTAGCCCCGAGCGCGCCCCGTCCGCAGGACATCAGCGTGCCACGCGCCCTGTCCGCCGGCCCCCAGCTCATTGCACCGCATTCCCTGGTGCCCACGCCGTACCACCATCACTCTCCATGCCTCACTGACTCTCCGAACAACATGAAAGATGTGCAACATGAAACACTTAAATGCAACATATGTATGCAATAGATGAAACATCTGGAACGTACACTTGCAACATATGTGCGAAACATATACAACATCCAGATAAAATACTTGCAATTTGCAAACTTGAAAACACTTACTGCAATAAAAAGACTAAAACAACGGAAACATTTGGAACACATTGTTGCAGCATATATATGTGTGAAACATATGCAACATCTAGATCAGATCGCTTGCAACATATGTCTGGAATAGATAAAGCATTTTGAACAAACCTCTAAAAAACTTGCAACATGTGTAATATCCCCGATCTACTTTTGCAACATCCAAATGAAACAATTTGCAACATACATCTGAAACGTCTGAAACACTTGAAACATACACTTGCAACATGCGCTTCCATTGCAACATCTCTTTGCTGAGGTTGCACATTGTGGCGGCCATGGCGTCGACAGCGGCCACGGCCTTCTGGTGGGGAACCGTGGCATTGGCAGCACCTCGACACGTGCGGGAGACGGGGCACAGTGCGTAGCAATGGGGCGCGGTGCGCAGCGAGCTGGAGCGGGCGCGGTAGGGGATGGAGCGTGGCACAGCGATACAGGGGGCGTGGCACGGGATGGAGCGCGGCGTTGGATGGGGGAGCCACGCGGCGCGAGATGGGGTGCGTGGCAGGAAAGACGGCAGCAGCAAGCTCACGACACAAAAAACACATGATGGGCGAGAGCGAAAAGGAGATATTTTTGAGAGAAAAGATGGGGAGACGCAGAGAGTAAGCAGGCTAGCATGTTGGGCTGGTACGCGCAGGCCTGAAAAGCAGCGTCTGGACGGTCCCCGGTCCTGAGCATCACCAAAAAATTTTATGTTCTCACATGAGTGGCTGTAGTCGCTAGGAGCCTAGGATAAAATACATAGTTACAGAACAGAAAAGGAAACGTCCGGAAAAAGAAGAGGCGCAGCAAGGAAGTTGACACTTGAGCACTTGTTTCCCCGTAATTAGGGGGATTGTGTCCCGTAATTAGGAGGATTTTACAACGGAATTTCTAAATATCTGCCGACAGATTTCTTGTGTTGTTTTCCACTTTTGTATGGTTCAGATCTTCATTAAGATTTGTATTTTTTTATTCAGGCTTGCCTAAATAGCAAGGGCCTATTCCTTCTGTTCTTTTGGCCCACTTAGGTCTCCCATTGGTTCAATTCTGTTTCGTATTTCTGAGGTGTCACAGCGGCTGCGGCGGAGCTGTCCGCAGCGGCAGCGATTGCGACGGTGGCGGTGCTATCGGCGGCGGTGTCGGCTTCGGTGGAGCTGTCGGCATCGGCGGAGCTGTCTGCGGCGGCTTTTCGCCAAATCGATGGAACGCCGCCATACTAGCTCATGCGTGCTGCTGGTGCCCCGCCATCGTCGCACCACCACCGTCAATATTGATGATCGATTCAGTGCTTTTTCTAATCTCCGCATGTACTACCTGCTGTTGTCAATGATGGGTTGGGCGAATCCGGCACCATTCCAGTGATCAGGAGCCTCTCGTCTGTCTCTCATGTGTTTGTTGTCCACTTGATGTACATGTGCTCTCATTTTTTTTTGCATTTCAGATTTTGATTTTCTGTCGTAAGTGAAAGCATCTAGGCCCCGAGAGATGGTTTCGGCAATTGATGACAACGCTTTATTACCATGACTAACGTGTATTTTGCAGAAACTTTGGTAAGTTAGGTCATGGAGGTGATAACTGCTTTGGGCACTATGGTATTCATGCCCCTTGATGGAAATCGTTTCGGTTTTCAAAGGATTGACGTCAAGATTAAGGACGGTTAGTTCCGGATGTCAAGGTGTTGAGTTACATTCGGAATAGTCGTTAGGATCTTCGCTTTCTCCTTTGGATGTACTATAAAGGGGGGCATGAGCGAGTAGCTTGACCTAGGTGAGTCTTATGTTTAGATGTGGTGCACACTTGTCTAACTTAGCACTAGGAAGCTATAGAATTGCTCAAAGTTCAGTTGGAAGAAACTTGGTTCAAGTTGCGTCGCGTTTCGAAGTGTTTAGAGACGTTTTCCCTTGACCGGACGCGGTGTCTGGTACGACCGGACGCGTCCGGTCAGTTCTAACCGCTAACTGTGTTTCAGCGCTAAAGACCGGACGCGGTCCTTGCGAGGACCGGACGCGGTGTTCAAGCTGACACGTGTCACTTGAGGGAAACCACCCAATCGGACGCGACTAGGGTGTGATCGGCGCGTCCGGTCACGTTCCAGTAAGGTACTCTGACGACCGGACGCGTCCGGTCATCACTGATCGGACGCGGTCGCGCGTCAGGTCAGAGTACAGTAAGCTCCCTGCACGATCGGACGCGTCCGGTCACCCCTGATCGGCGCGTCCGGTCACTCAGCCGTTATTTCAGGTTTTGACCGTTACGAGCGACCGGCGCGTCCGGTCACCTCATATTTTGCTGAGTTGGCAGGTAACGGTTGGATTTGACTTTGGGGTGTATAAATACATCCCACCACCTCTTTTAGAGCTCTCTTGCTCATTTGTTCAGCTGAGAAACACATTTGGAGTGCAAGGGAGTGCAAGAGCTCTAGTGAGGATTGTGGTTTGAGAATCAAAGCTTGAGAGTCCTCCACTAGTGAATAGAGAGTAGCAAGTGTGCATCCATCTTCTCATTAAGCTCGTTGTGGTCAAGTGAGAGTTCTAGCTTGTTACTCTTGGTGATCGCCATCACCTAGACGGCTTGGTGGTGATTGGGAGTTTGGTGATCATCCGGCGGAGCTTGTGGATGACCCAGCTCATCTTGTGAGCGGTTTTGGGCGATTCACCGCGACGGAGTGTCAAAGAATCAGCCCGTAGAGAGCACTTGATCCTTGCGCGGATCAAGGGGGAGCTACACCCTTGCGCGGGTGCTCCAACGAGGACTAGTGGGGAGTGGCGACTCTCCGATACCTCGGGAAAACATCGCCGTGTTCCTTGCCCTTACTTTCAAGCATTTACATTCTCGTATTTACATTCATTGCTTGATTTACTTTCCTAGAATTGCCATGCTAGACTAGGATTGAAAACTAGGGTGCAAAACTTTTACCGGTAGAATCTCAAGGAACACAAGTAGGCACTAGGGGTGAATTCCGGCTTGTAGGAATTAATTCTTGCAATTAATTTTTAGAAAAGCCCAATTCACCCCCCTCTTGGGCATCTTGATCCTTTCAATTGGTATCGGAGCCGAGTTGCTCCTAATTTAGGCTTTACCGCCTAGAGCAAGATGTCTAACGGGGAAGGACCACCTCCCACCTTGAGGGGGATGATTTTCCATATTGGAAAATCCGTATGGAGGCGTACCTCGAAGCCATAGATGTTGGGTGTCTTAGAGCCGCAACTCAAGGGCTTCCCGCTATCAAGGATCCCGCCAACCCAAGTGGTGACGAGGAGAAGTACGACCGGTGGAATGCAAAGGCCAAAAATGCACTCTACCGGGGCTTAGGCAAGGATATCTTCAATCATGTGCGTAATGCAAAGAACGCTCATGAATTGTGGGAAAACCTTTGTGCTCTCCATGAGGGAACTAAGAGTGAGCGTGAGGAATGCTATCATATTGCTTTAAAGAAAATCAATTCTTTTGAGATGCTTCCCAAAGAAAGTGCTAATGACATGTACACTCGATTGAATGTTCTTGTAGAGGACCTCAATGCTCTTGGGCTCACCCAAATGAGCCAATCGAATGTTGCAAGGAAGATCTTGAGTGTTCTTCCCGTTGAGAAGTATGGTCACATTGTCACCGTGTTTCACCAAAGTGATCTCTCCACCGCAACACCAACACAAGTATTGGGGAAGATCAATGCACATGAGATGTACATGCACATCACTCCGGAAGAGGGCCCATCATCTTCCAAGAAGAAAGACTTGGCCTTCAAAGCTAGCCATGACAAGAAGAAGAAGAAGGGCCAAGCAATGATGGTGTAAGAGAGCTCAAGTGAAAGTGATATTGATGATGCATCACTTGCACTCATGGTGAGGAAGACCACCAAGATGTTAAAGAAGCTCAACAAAAGTGGCATCAAGTTCGATGGCAAGAAAAAGAAATTCTTCACAAGTAGCAAAAGAAAGCCAATCTCGGAGATGGATTGCTACAATTGTGGTGAACTTGGCCACTTAGCTCATCAATACCCTAGACCTCCAAAAGACAAGTACAAGAACAAGAACAAGGGCAAGAAGAATGATTCAAGTGATGAAGAAGAAGAGAAAAAGAAAAACAAGCCATACAAGAAGAAGGATGGCAAAAAGGAGTTCCACAAGAAGAAGAAGGGAGGAAAAGCATACATTATTGGTGATTAGCTCACCGACATTGAATCATCTTGTGAGTCCTCCGGTGATGAAAGCGATGATGAGAAAGAGAAGGTTGCCGCATTTGTGATGGGGCCATCATCTTCACCGACATCTTCATCACCACCCTCACCGCCACCTTCACCATCATCGTCCACAACTCACCTATGCCTTATGGCCAAGGGTGAACGAAAGGTACAAAACCATGATAGCAATGATGATGATGATAGTGATAGTGATGATGAATATGACACACCTTCTTATGATGAACTTGTAAAATTGTTGAACAAATACACTAAAGTCATAAGAAGAACTAGAAATGAAAATGATGAACTTCATAATGAAAATGAATCACTCTCATCCAAGCTTGAAAGTGCACAAAAGGCTAGTGGTGAGCTCAAAGATCAAAATAAAATTATGTCTTCCACTCTCAAGGAGCTCAAAACTTCAAACAAAGAGCTTAGAGATCAACATGATAAACTTGAGAAGAAGCATGATGAGCTCATCACTAGGCATAACTCTCTAAAAGACAAATATACTACATTGAAAATTGACTATGATAGTCTTGTGGTTGCTAATGAACTTTCTCTTGAGACACATGATGCTACTAACAAAGTTGTTAAGTTTAATATAGCTACATCATGTGATGACTTGATCATTGAAAGCATTGAGCAAGGTTCTAGTAGCAAAGGCAAGAGTGTGGTTGAGTCAAACAACTATGATGATTATGCTAAGATCAAGAGTGAAAATGAGAAGCTTACAAATGAGAACAAGAAGCTAAAAGGTTTGATGGCTCTTGAGAAGCAAACAACAAATGAGTCACTTATTGAAGAAAACAAAAAGCTCAAGCAAGAAAAAGAGCATCTCAAGACCGACCTAAGCAAGTTCACAAGAGGCCAATATTTGCAAAGTGAGCTACTCATGAACACCGTAATGAAGATGGATAGAAGTGGCATTGGTTATTTGGCAAATCAAGAGAAGAAGGCCAAAGCTCAACAACAACAAAGCAAGTCAAAGCCCAAACCAAAGAGATGTGTTGAGTGTGGACAAGAAGGCCATTTTGCTCATGAGTGCAAAACTCCACCACCACAATCCTTGCCCAAGCATGCTAGACCCTTTGCCTTCAATGCTCATTACATGCTAAGAAAAGATTCAAGTGGAAAGATGAAAGTTATGTTCTTGGGTCCCCCAAACAAGAATAGGCCTAAGAAAATATGGGTTGCCAAGTCACTAGTTGAGAAAGTCAAGGGTCCCTCTCAAGTGTGGGTCCCTAAACAAAAAGCTTGATCTCTTGTGTGTAGGTGAACTACAAGACCGGTGGATCTCATTGGGTTATTGATAGTGGTTGCACTCAACATATGACCGGTGATCCTCGTATGTTCACCTCTATTGAAGAGAATGGGGTATGTCAAGAGAAGATCACATTTGGAGATAATTCAAAGAGCAAAGTCAAGGGTATAGGCAAGATTCCAATATCAAATTATCACTCACTCTCAAATGTGCTCTATGTTGCTTCATTGAGTTTCAACTTATTATCCGTTGGGCAACTTTGTGACCTTGGCTTCCAATGCTTGTTCACACCTAATGAAGAGGTTGTTTCAAAGATAGATGACAAGCAAGTGATATTCAAAGGCTTTAGATACAATAATTTTTATCTTGTTGACTTCACCTCCGAAGATGCAAACTTGATGACATGTTTGTTCACCAAGACCTCACTTGGATGGCTTTGGCATAGGAGGCTTGCTCATGTTGGAATGAACACTCTCAACAAGCTATTGAAGAAAGAACTAGTGAGAGGATTGAAGGATGTAAAGTTTGAAAAGGACAAACCTTGTAGTGCATGTCAAGCCAGCAAGCAAGTTGCAAACACTCATCCAACCAAAGCTTACATGTCAACTTCAAGAGTGCTAGAACTCCTACACATGGATTTGTTTGGGCCGACAATCTACAAGAGCTTGGGTGGAAATCTCTATTGTCTTGTGATAGTGGATGACTACTCAAGGTATACATGGACCTTCTTCCTTCATGACAAATCCGAAGTGGCTAATTGCTTCAAGAAGTTTGCAAAGAGCGCTCAAAATGAATTTGAAGTCAAGATAAAGAAGATTAGGAGTGACAATGGCAAAGAGTTTGACAACACAAACATTGAAGCTTATTGTGATGAAATTGGAATCAAGCATGAAGTTTCTTCAACTTACACTCCTCAACAAAATGGTGTAGTTGAGAGAAAGAACCGGACTTTGATCACCCTTGCAAGAACAATGTTAGATGAGTACAACACTCCGGAGAAGTTGTGGGCTGAGGCAATCAACACCGCATGCTATGCTTCAAATCGCCTCTTCCTACAAAAGTTTCTTGGCAAGACCCCCTATGAGTTGCTAAATGGGAAAAAGTCGGACGTCTCATTCTTCCGGGTGTTTGGTTGCAAATGCTACATCTACAAGAAGCGTCAACACCTGGGGAAGTTTCAAAGACGTTGTGATATTGGTTTTCTTGTTGGTTACTCATCAAAGTCCAAAGCATATAGTGTATTTAACCATGCCACCGGTTTGGTTGAAGAAACATATGATGTGGAATTTGATGAATCTAACGGCTCTCAAGGAGCAATTGAGAATTGTGATGATGTAGGTGATGAACCCTTGAGGGAGGTAATGAAGAATATGCCGGTGGGAGACATCAAGCCAAAAGATGATGAAGAATATGCCGGTGGGAGACATCAAGCCAAAAGATGATGAAGACGTTGTACAAATTGTTGATCCACCATCTTCGTCATGTGTGCCTCAAGATGATGACAAGGATGAGAGAGTTAAAAATGAAGACACTCATGTCTCTCATGAACAAGCCGAGGCACAAGCTCAAGATGTTGATGCTCCCCATCCTCCTCCTCAAGTGGTTGATAGAAGAAACTCACCTCTACTTCAAGCACATCCACAAGATCTCATCATAGGGAGTCCTACTAAGGGAGTAATGACTCGATCTCAAAAGCTTGCTTCTTTTGTTGAACATCGCTCTTTTGTCTCTTGTGTTGAATCTAAGAATGTAGGAGAAGCTCTTCAAGATCCGGATTGGGTGAATGCTATGCATGAAGAATTGAACAACTTCACCCGCAATCAAGTATGGACACTTGAAGAGCATCCAAAAGGTGCAAGAGTCATTGGAACCAAGTGGGTGTTCCGCAACAAGCAAGATGACCAAGGCATAGTAGTGAGGAACAAGGCAAGACTAGTTGCAAAGGGGTTCTCTCAAGTTGAAGGTCTTGATTTTGGAGAGACCTTTGCACCCGTTGCAAGACTTGAAGCCATTCGTATCCTCCTTGCATATGCATCACATCATGATATGAGACTATATCAAATGGATGTGAAAAGTGCATTCTTAAATGGCTTCATAAATGAACTAGTCTATGTTAATCAACCTCCCGGGTTTGAAGACCCTAGATATCCTAATCATGTTTATAGGTTGTCCAAGGCGCTATATGGGCTCAAGCAAGCCCCTAGAGCGTGGTATGAGCGCCTCCGGGACTTCCTCATTGAGAAGGGCTTCACCATTGGGAAGGTCGACACCACACTATTCACCAAGAAGCTTAATGGGGAGATCTTCATTTGTCAAGTTTATGTTGATGACATCATCTTCGGATCAACAAATGAAGAATATTGCAAGGAATTTGGTGGATTGATGTCGAAGGAGTTCGAGATGTCTATGATTGGTGAGCTCACATTCTTCCTTGGTTTTCAAGTCAAGCAAATGAGAGAAGGGATTTTCATCTCTCAAGAAAAGTATACCAAGGACCTTCTCAAGAGATTCAAGATGGAAGAATGCAAATCAATCAAGACCCCAATGCCATCTAATGGACATCTCGACCTAGATGAGGGAGGTAAATCGGTTGATCAAACTCTCTACCGTTCTATGATTGGTAGTTTGTTATACCTTACCGCATCTAGGCCCGATATCATGTTTAGTGTGTGCATGTGTGCTCGCTTTCAAGCGTGCCCTAAAGAACCTCACTTAAGTGCCGTAAAAAGGATCTTAAGATATCTTAAGCACACCCCAAGCATTTGTCTTTGGTATCCCAAAGGAGCTAGATTCCAACTAGTTGGCTATTCCGATTCGGATTATGCCGGTTGCAAAATTGATAGAAAAAGCACATCCGGAGGGTGCCATTTGCTTGGGAGGTCTTTAGTATCTTGGTCATCTAAGAAGCAAAATAGTGTGGCTTTGTCCACCGGCGAGGCGGAATACATTGCTGCGGGGGCTTGTTGTGCACAAATCTTATACATGAAACAAACCCTCCTAGACTATGGAGTTGTTCTTGAAAAGGTGCCACTTTTATATGATAATGAAAGTGCCGTTAAAATTGCTAATAATCTAGTACAACACTCTCGCACCAAGCACATTGATATCCGCCACCACTTTCTAAGAGATCACGTTGCTAAAAATGATATATCACTAGAAGGTGTAAGAAGTGAAAATCAATTAGCGGATATCTTCACTAAACCCTTAGATGAGGCTACCTTTTGTAGGTTGAGAAGTGAACTTAATGTGCTTGACTCTTGTAACTTTAAAAAATGAGCTTGTGTTGTCCCTTGCATTGCATTGTATTATATGTCACGTTTAAATTTCTCGCAATGCATCTAGGGCTTGTCGAACACGGTTACGATAACCCTCCTTTGGAGGAGTGAAGAAGCCTAACCGTGGATCAAATTTGACAAGCAACCTAGCTTTACTTACTTGTATTGCATTGCATATGCATGGTTGTTGCTTTGTCGTTTCTTTTCGGTTTGGCTTTGAGCAACCTCTGTGTTTGTCCATGAATAGAGAGAGCATTTGACGCTCCTAAGGGTTCACAAACTCTATTGCATGGCCATACGTTGCTCCTCGAGTGTTTATTGCTTATTTTCCTAAAAACAATACTAGCCTAAGGCAAACTATTTTGAAAAACTTGAGGGTTTGAGTGAGGTCACTCATATCAGGTTCCAATTGGTGTTTATTTGAGTCTCTTTGAATTGGAACTTGATTGGGAGAAGTCGCATCGAAGATCGGTTTGAAGAAAGGTGAAAAACAGTGACCGGACGCTGGACCGGACGCTGCACCGGACGCAGTGATGCTTCACCACCGCGTCCGGTCCCGGCGACCACTAGCGCGTCCGGTCATCCAGAAGACTTCCTCCTGACCTTGTGACCGGACGCTGCACCGGACGCGACGTTGTTGACCACCGCGTCCGGTCCCGGTAACCACCACCGCGTCCGGTCATGCACGATGTATTTCCTGGATGACCCTCGACCGGACTCTGTCCGCGTCCGGTCAGTCCTAACCGGACGCGGCCGGTCGCTCCAGGAGCTTACTAGAGTGTGACCGGACGCTGCACCACCGCGTCCGGTCATTCAACCACCGCGTCTGGTCAGTGCGTGTCGAGCGGATCTGAGTCCTCATATAACCCTTCGTCTTCGTTCGTTTTTTCTTTTTCAATCCGCCCGCGCTGCGCTCGTACTCGCCGAGATCATGCCCTAACTCGCCGGAGCGCCGCCATCGCCGCTCGCGACCTCCTCCGCCGAGCCGTGCTCCCTCCTCCTCCTCCGGCTAGCCGTGCCGCCGCCCCTGCCCGCGCAGCGCCGCCGTTCTCCGCGCCTTGCCCGCTGTGCCACGCCGCCGCCGCGCCGCCGCCGCCGCCTGCTGCCAGCTGAGCCGCCACCTCCGGCCCTTGGCTGCCTCACCTCGCGCACGCCCCATCAAACCCTCCTCCGATCGGCCACCGTCGTAAGTTTTGCCCTAACCCTAACCCTAACCCTAGGGTTCGCGCAATGTGTTTTCGGCCGTTCGTCGTCGAGGTTTCTTCGTGCGACGTCTTCTTCGCGAGGTTGTTTTGCGTTACCTTGATCTCCTTGTTAGGGTTTGCCGTTATTTCGTCATTGAAATTCTAATTATCTTTTGTTTCGGTAAATCAGCGCTCGTCCGGCGTATTCGGGAAATCTCGCGAACTAGGTCATCTCATCTCGTCACCGGTTTCTCGTCGATCCGAGGTAGCTATCGCTGTTCGTTCTCATCTTATCTCATATGCTTGCTATCCTTAGGGTTTCGTATCTTTTAAATTATATATGTTGCTTATAGTAGATCCATCTATTCCGTCTTTTCAGCGAGTTTGTCGGTGTGTCGGGGTGACTGCTGTTCACTGCTTGAATCCGAGGCCAAGCCTGTGGATACGGATTGAGGCCAAGCCTCTTGAGTGACAGTACATCATCTTTCAGAGGTTCCCGACAGTCAACAGTATGGTTCGCTGCAAGAACGCCAGGGGTGCTCCTGGTGACGGGGACGAGAGTCCTCCTCGTCTGTCTGAGGTTGCGCGTGGTAAGCGCATAAAGGTTATGGCCAGAAAGAAGAAGAAGACCCTTACAGATGCAGAGATCGCTCAGGCAGTCGCAGATGCAGCTGAGCAGGCAGAGAGGGGAGGCAGGAGCAGTGGTATTCGCATTGGCGAGCGTCGCTTTCATCTTGAAGGTCGACAGCTCGGTACAGAGGCCACAGAGGGCACAGAGGGGATAGAGGATATGTCAGTTGATCCACCTGCAGAGGCTCCAGAGGAGACAGAGGAGCAGCCAGCTCAGACTCCACCTCGTCATCGCTCTAGACGTACGCGAGCTCAGGTGACTCCTAGGCCAGAGGGCCAGCGTCGTGGAGGACGTCCACCTCCTAGGGCTCGAGGTTTGCCCATAGTCAAGCACTTTGACTTGAGGAGAGCTATAGCACGTCAGGTGCAGGGCCTGAGGTTCATTGAGGTCAGCCGGTGGTTCCCACCTGTGAGGGATTCCAGAGCTTCAGAGGGATTCTATACACCTCTATAGGAGGATTTCTACAGAGCCTATGTTGACAGTGGGATTGCTTTTCGACCACAGAGGGTCTGTCGTATTGAGTCACTTGTTGAGTTAGTGGGTGAGCAGCTTCGTCCACACCTGTCCTTTCTTCCGGGCTTATTTGACTTTCTTGGACGGACAGGAGCATACTGCGGCACTTGGGTCAGGGAGTTCTATGCCTCACTATGGATTGATCCGGCACATGAGTTCATACACTTTGCATTCCGAGGCCGTGACCGCAGACTGTACAGCACCAGAGTGCGGGAGATTCTCAGACTCCCAGCTTCAGACACGAAGATACATCAGCTTTGCTTTGGTCAGACTGCTCCACCTAGACGCCCTCATGGCGGGACAGTACCTCCTACTGATCTGATCCGACCCTGCTTTCGTGAGCCTTTTGGCGAAGGGTCTCGTCGCACACCCGCCAGCTTGACACCGCTTGCCCGAGTCCTGGATGCCATTGTCAGACGTACTCTTCTTCCTAGACTGGGCTACAGAGAGGGACTGACCAGGATGCAGTTGTGGGTTGTACACCACCTTCTCTCACAGACACCGTTTGATATATGGGATCTTATGCTAAGTGAGATGGAGGACACCCTGGCAGAAGGCTTCAAGGAACACCGTCAGCTGCCCTATGCTCATTGGATATGCTTCATCATCAGATCTTCACTTGAGCTGCCTTCAGAGATTAGAGCTGAGATATCTGATACTACCACTGCCTTTCTAGAGTATGATATCCGTCAGCTATGGGCTTCTGTCACCAGAGAGCAGGCCCTAGTGCCAGGCCAGCGAGAGAGACCTGAGGTGCCAGAGACAGCGGCTGAGCAGGACACGACCGTTGAGGGTCTTGCTGAGGCAGAGCTTGCAGATCTAGATGCTCAGCCTGCTGATCTAGCTGAGGATGAGGCCTCTGACAGCACTGACGAGGATTATCAGCCCATCCCCAGGTATCGGTCTCCTCGGACTCACGACCACGAGGCCGGTGGCTCTGGTTCAGCCTCCCGCTTAGACCCGGCCATGGTGGCTATTCTTGAGAGGCTGACCCAGACACAGGAGCGACAGGAGCTTCAGCTACAGAGACAGGCTCAGGACATAGCTGCCGCTTTTGCTCAGATACAGACTCGACAGGACGAGTTTCAGAGACAACAGCTTGAGATACAGCGTCAGCAGGTCGAGATGCAGCGTCAGCAGTATGAGATGCAGCGACAGCATGCAGCAAGCCAGCAACAGTACTTGGACCTTCTGCGCCACTTGGTCACAGTCGGGGTTCCTCCACCTGCATCTGTTCTGACTCCAGCCTTACAGTCTAGTGGACCTTCGAGTTAGGGACAGCCGAGCTTTCAGTTCACCTCTCCACAGCAGCAGGTCCCCCAGTCATTTCAGTCCTGGAGCTACATGCCTATTCAGATGGGGTTCACTCCTTTAGACCAGCCTCGCCCTCACCTACTGATAGGCACACCGTTTGTTGATTTGAGTGCCACCTATAGCGAGTTAACTGGTCAGCCAACGTCCTCGCACACTACTCTAGCTACTTCTTCAGGGTTGTCCGCTTCAGAGGCAGCTGTTCCTCCTGTGACAGGGACGGGCACTACAGAGACGGTACCTTCGTTAGTTGCCTCGACAGATCCCCCAGCTATTGGCTCACTTCAGGCTCAGGTCACAGAGACTGCTCCACTAGTTGCTACTTCGTTAGCACCTGATCCTGTTGTTCAGACCTAGACCGCTTTACAGCCGCATGCTTCTTCAGAGGGTTAGCCTGATAGCTCCGAGTCCGAGGAAGACACTTGTCAGTTCGTGATTACTCCGCGCTCCTCGGCACCCGACTCGACTCCGTCTGTTCCCCCGTCAGATCCTTAGATTAGTTTTTAGCGGTTGATGCCAAAGGGGGAGAGAGAGTAGATTCAGGGAGAGTTTTGATAGAGGGTTTTCGTTTTTATTTGTGTGCTACATTCATGCATCATGTTTACATTCTAGTACTTGCATTCTTGTGACATGTGGTCGTGTGAGATACTTTGAGTCTATCTAGTCATCGTTTTTAAATCATGTCACTTGGTTGGTTATATCTCTAAGGTTGTGCTTCCATGCCTTACTTTGGTTTCTTTTGAGCTATATCTTTTTGTGTACTAACGCTTTATGTTTTATCTTATGAGTACACTCTTTTGGCTTGGGGCACATAAGCAATTCCTAACCCTTTGTGCTTATTGCTTTTCTTTAATGTGAACCAAGCATGTTCGAAAACCTCAACTCTTATCTTCTGAATCTTGGTGTTGTCATCAATCACCAAAAAGGGGGAGATTGAAAGCATCTAGGCCCCGAGAGTTGGTTTCGGCAATTGATGACAACGCTTTATTACCATGACTAACGTGTGTTTTGCAGAAACTTTGGTAAGTTAGGTCATGGAGGTGATAACTGCTTTGGGCACTATGGTATTCATGCCCCTTGATGGAAATCGTTTCGGTTTTCAAAGGATTGACGTCAAGATTAAGGACGGTTAATTCCGGATGTCAAGGTGTTGAGTTACATTCGGAATAGTCGTTAGGATCTTCGCTTTCTCCTTTGGCCGTACTATAAAGGGGGGCATGAGCGAGTAGCTTGACCTAGGTGAGTCTTATGTTTAGGTGTGGTGCACACTTGTCTAACTTAGCACTAGAAAGCTATAGAATTGCTCAAAGTTCAGTTGGAAGCAACTTGGTTCAAGTTGCGTCGTGTTTCGGAGTGTTTAGAGACGTTTTCCCTTGACCGGACGCGGTGTCTGGTACGACCGGACGCGTCCGGTCAGTTCTAACCGCTAACTGTGTTTCAGCGCTGAAGACCGGACGCGGTCCTTGCGAGGACCGGACGCGGTGTTCAGGCTGACACGTGTCACTTGAGGGAAACCACACAATCGAACGCGACTGGGGTGTGATTGGCACGTCCGGTCACGTTCCAGTAAGGTACTCTGACGACCGGACGCATCCAGTCATCACTGATCAGACACGATCGCGAGTTAGGTCAGAGTACAGTCAGCTCCCTGCACGATCGGACGTGTCCGGTCACCCCTGATCGACGCGTCCGGTCACTCAGCCGTTATTTCAGGTTTTGACCGTTACGAGCGACCGGTGCGTCCGGTCACTTCGACCGGCACGTCCGGTCACCTCGTATTTTGCTGACTTGGCAGGTAACGGTTGGATTTGACTGTGGGGTATATAAATACATCCCCACCACCTCTTTTAGAGCTCTCTTGCTCATTTGTTCAGCTGAGAAACACCTTTAGAGTGCAAGGGAGTGCAAGAGCTCTAGTGAGGATTGTGGTTTGAGAATCAAAGCTTGAGAGTCCTCCACTTGTGAATAGAGAGTAGCAAGTGTGCATCCATCTTCTCATTAGGCTCGTTGTGGTCAAGTGAGAGTTCTAGCTTGTTACTCTTGGTGATCGCCATCACCTAGACGATATGGTGGTGATTGGGAGTTTGGTGATCATCCGGCGGAGCTTGTGGATGACCCAACTTATCTTGTGAGCGGTTTTGGGCGATTCACCGCGACGGAGTGTCGCAGAATCAGTCCGTAGAGAGCACTTGATCCTTGCACGGATCAAGGGGGAGCTACACCCTTGCGCGGGTGCTCCAACGAGGACTAGTGGGGAGTGGCGACTCTCCGATACCTCGGGAAAACATCGCCGTGTTCCTTGCCCTTACTTTCAAGCATTTACATTCTCGTATTTACATTCATTGCTTGATTTACTTTCCTAGAATTGCCATGCTAGACTAGGATTGGAAACTAGGGTGCAAAACTTTTACTGGTAGAATCTTTAGGAACACAAGTAGGCACTAGGGGTGAATTCCGGCTTGTAGGAATTAATTCTTGCAATTAATTTTTAGAAAAGCCCAATTCACCCCCCTCTTGGACATCTTGATCCTTTCAGTAAGCTGTTCCTATTGGCTGGATAGCTGTTCATGTGCTGTTATTTTTTTTGTCATTCCAAATTTTGATTTTCTGTTTTAAGTTGTTCCTATTTCATTGGATATGTGTTGTATGTGCTGTCACTTTTTTTTGTCATTCCAGATTTTGATGTCCTGAAAGTGCTGTTATGTGACGTATATGAGTGGTATTTTCGTTTTATCTTTTTTTTGTCACATATGACATGGCTACTTTTGATTTGCTGAAAAAGTGGAAGACAACAAACATAAAAATCTTCCAGGAATCTAAAAAATTAAGGGATCAGATTTGTTTGAGGTATTACCTACTAGTGGGTAAAGGGTGTACCGTAGCATTCCCACCAACAACATAGTCAACAACACGGAGGCACTCAAACCGGGCCTGGGATTGCTTCTGCTCTAGCATGGTGCGTGTTAATTAGATTGAGATAGCAGGCCTGTGGCGACAACGCTCGAGTCGTCCTCCTTCCCGTTGTATGCTCAGGCGCCGGTCCGCCGATGTATTTTTCACCTAGCCAAGATAGGCAAATGAGTTTGCTAGCTTGCAGATCTTGCCGCCACGCCGATGTATTTTAGCTCTATCTTTCTTTCACGTTCATGCTCGCGCCAAAACTCCAGATGCATCTCATCCTGATTATAATCTCTCTCAAATAAGGGTTGCCACTCAACTCCTAGCTAGATAGGTCGTATGTTTAGTCAGCAACTCAGACACTCATCACTCACCCTATTTCAGCCAGACCATTCCATACTAAAGAGTGCGTGAATTTTCTTCTCTTTTTTTAGATCGGTGAATTTATTTATTTTTGCTGGTGCCAAAGACCCACCGGTGCTACGCTGGTGGCACACGCATATATACAAGGAACTCGTCTCAGCCACTCAGGTCAACCAATTTTATATAAGCACTACCAGAAACTCGAGATTTTGTGAGACTGAAAAATAGTCACGAAATCTAGTTTTACTCTCACGAAAATAATTCGTGAGAGTACACCGTCACGCATTTACACTCGCAGTAATAGACACACGAAATACACATTTTCGTGAGAGTTCACCGCCACGCATTCTTTTCGTGACGGGAGTCCGTGACAGCCACTCTCACGAAAATAATGTTGCCACCAGGTTTGTATCAGTGTTTTCATGATGGTTTTTTGTGGTATTTCGTGAGAGTTCACCTTCACGAACGGATTTCGTGAGAGTTCGGTATTTCGTGAGAGTTCACCTTCACGAATGGATTTCGTGAGAGTTTGGTATTTCGTGAGAGTTCACCTTCACGAATGGATTTTGTGAGTCACCGTCACAAAATTATTTCGTGAGTGAGTCACCGTCACAATATAGTATTTCATGAGAACACCACCACGAAAACAAATTATTTCGTGAGTATAAACCACCATGAAAATTACCAACACAGCTGAGGGTTAAATTTGACGCATATAAAGCCAAATCTCATTCCAACACATCCATAAGTAATTCCCAACTGTTACATTAAAAGGATAGTGTCATATGTACAAACATACACCTACACTAAGTCACTGAAGTTGTTAACAGTGACTTGGATAGCACATAAACCTACATGTTATTTCCGGTTCATGATGGCAGCTACAAAGTCATTCCAGGAAATCTCCCCAAGGCCTTCAACCTGAAGCATTTGCTGAGGATTAACAAACAAGGCACGAGAACGTTCACATAAATACAACTGTATGGCTTGTCCTATGAAATGGACAGATATACATGTATACATGAGCAAGCCTTTGTCATACTGAGCATTATGGTTTCTTCCAAGTAGGAAGAACTACTAAACAAGCAAACATATCAATTATCAGTCACCTATTGTCATATAGGTACAGTTAATGCTTCTTAAAATATATAGAACTGTAACTAAAACAAATCATGTGTAGCGTATGTCGGCTATTAATATTTTCATTTACATAGATACTCCAGTGGATTTAAATAATCTATCAATAAACCTTATTAGACCACCACAAGTTAATGCTTCTTAAAATAAGTATCCTTGCAGAGAGGGTGACAGAGCATTGTCTGGTCCTCCTACTTCTATTCCACGCATGATGGCACCTTCTAGCTCGTCCGCCACAGGAGGACGATGACTCTCAGTTCCTGCATGCTTGTCCGCACAACGCTGGCTTGCCACAACAACACCTCCTGGCTCCTCGCTCCTGTAATGTGATGTTGTTTTAGATTTTTCATAGTGATGAGAGCGGCTGATCTGATTGTAAGTAGATAAATAACTATGCAGTCCAGAAGGGAAAAACAAAAACTAGGCCTATATGGGGATGAAGCAAAAGCAGATATGGATACATACTTAAATAAGGCAACAACAAAAACTGCATCACTATTAGAAAAATAGGAAGTAAGCACCTATACCAAAGCCAATGATAGCATCCCTTTTTTACATTATATTTGTCAGTAGAAATACAGAAGTGGGATTTATAGGTTCATCCTTGAGGGCTGAGCCTATCAATCTAGTTGTCGGTGCATTCTTCTTTTGACATGAAACCAAGAATAAATGTTATATTGATATAAATGGTCTTAACTAGGAATGATATAGATGGCTGCAAATATAGTTTCAGTAAACAAAAATAGAAACAAATAATTTTCCAAGATCCAAAGAACAAAGGATGGCTGCATTAAGGATGGGTATCAGTATATCACATAGAGATTTTAATAAGCACATCACTGGAATACATTTTTCATCCTATACTAGCTGGTTACCCCGCGCTTCGCGCAGGAGGAAAGGTGTAATTTGTTACTCGAATAGGGAGGCCAAAAGAGGTTTCCATTGATTCACATCTTGCTGTAAATTTTAGCACTAACCTTGGACTCATCATCCATGGGCAGTTTCAGTGTCAGGCAGGCTTCTATTTTGGTGTGCTCAATGTCATTATCGCCTATGCATTACAGGAAGCTGTAGCTGGCTGGATTGAAAACTTTGTAATTACTGCATAGAAGAAGCAATTAAGCAATGCATATGTCCATATTGTTGAGCAAGAATGTTCAGTTTCAAATGAGGGAAATGTCATGATAAATCTTAAATTTCATCGTCTACTACTCTTCTGTACCTATGCTTTATAATGGGCTCTCAAATTGGATCCGGTGACACCTACCGAGGACTTCCATGTCAAATTGAAAATAGCAAGTTGTATTCGTATACGTTCTTCGGATCAGAGAAATGCAGGCTAATCTATACAGTTCTACCACTTCGTGTGCCAACATCTATATCTACAGGGTACATGTATATGTATGAAATCAGATCAGAAGAAGAGAAGCAGGGAAAGGCCACGCGGGCGGTGCCCGTCCTCCGCGGCCGGCTGATGCGGCCGGAGAGGCCACGCCGCACACCGTCCAGCGACTCCGCCCAGGGCTGCCGACTTCCCAGGAGAGGAGCGCCCATGCCGCTGCTGGGGGAGCACCACGAGATGCCACGCACGTGGATCTCACTTGCCGCTGCCTCCTTGCGCCGGATCCTGCACCCTCCTCGATGGATCCAGCGATGGTCGCTGTCCTTCTCGAGCGCACGGAGCTGCAGCACCGCTGCTCCCCAGCTCTGCGCGCTGAGGCGTCGCGCCGCGGGAGGAGCCTTCAGCCCCGCGCCGTCGTCGCGTGGACCTACCCACTGCAGTGCGCCCTCGGCCTCAACCACGGGCGTGAGTCCGTCGCCACCGTCGCCTACCAGCATACGTGAGGAGAAGAGAGGAGAGAGAAGGAGGTTAGGGTTTGGGAGGGGTGAAGAGGTGTTTATATACTTGTGTTTTCTATCCAACGGCTCTGATTCATCGGAGGTTCATCAACGGCTGGAATATATCGGGCCGCATAATGCAGGCCCAAAAACCTTTGAATGGGCTGAATTACACTCTTTCTTTTCAAAAAAATTTAACTCTAAATTAAATTTTCTTTCCCCATATATTATCCTAAACCAACTTTAAATTGATGGTTTGAGATCTTAAATGAATTCAAATGAAAAAGTTGTCAACTACAAAGTTGTATAACTTTTCAGGATCTACAACTTTTATTTTGGTCATATTTTCATGTAGATTTTTTTATCAACTCAAAATTTGAATTTCAAAAAATAGCAACTTGAAACAATATTTTCAAAGAGTAAATTATTTCAGCTGAAAAAGTCATGAACATAAAAGTTGTATAAGTCATCAAGATCTACAACTTTTATTTTGGTCATTTGTTCATCTGATGAAGTGATAGTAACATTGTTCACAAATTTTACATCTCTCTCTTATAGTTTCATAAACTCTAAGAGAGATGTAAAATTTATGAACAATGTTACTATCGCTTTGTCGGATGAATAAATAGCCAAAATAAAAGTTGTAGATCTTGATGAGTTGTACAACTTTTATGTTCATGAGTTTTTCAGCTGAAATCATTTACAACTTCGAAATGTTGTTTGGAGTTGCCATTTTTTGAAATTCAATTTTTTTATTGATAAAATAGAGTCACATGAAAATATGATAAAAATAATAGCTATAAGAACACAATTAGTTGACAGAGCATGATTTTAGAAACATTTAGAAAAAAGAATCACCACATTTGGAGTTAGCATGAGGGAGAAAGACTAGTTACAAAATTTCGCTACAGATTAAAAGGAGAAAACGTTTGTTCATGCGTTCTTGAATTTCTAGTATTCAAGAAATTATTTTTGTACTAAAAACCCGCATCAGTATTTTCATGACGGTTTTTTATGGTATTTCGTGAGAGATCACCGTCACGAATGAATTTCGTGAGAGTTTGGTATTTCGTGAGAGTTCACCTTCACAAATGGATTTCGTGAGAGTTTGTTATTTCGTGAGAGCTCACCTTCACGAATAGATGATTTTCATGATGGTGAGTGGAGCACTCTCATGAAAATACGTTTTCGTGGCGGGATTTTCATCACTCTCATGAAAATATTATTTTCATGAGAGTGTGTTTTTCACTCTCATGAAAAATCATCCCTCTCACGAAATATCCATTTTCTGGTAGTGAAGGACGGTTCCAACATGGTGATGGATATCGTTTCCATGCACTACCAAAATCTTGTATTTTTCTTGAAGTTAAAAATAGAACCACCAAGGAAATTGTAGTTTTCTTGTCTATGCTCATACACTCTATCTCAGTCACTGACCAAGTTCACATATGGCTTCTAGTGTGGTGATGGACATCGTTTCCATGATATTGAATGAATCTATCACTTACGCAAAATGCTGATACGGCAAAAGAGTACTCTCTATGTTCCAAATTATGCGAAATTTTAACTTTTCTTGATACATTGCTTTAACTATGTGTCGAGACATAGCGTATATCTACGTGCATAATAAAATCTATAAGCTAAAACATCTTACAATTTGGAATGAAGGGAGTAACAAACTAAAATATAGTGGGACCCATTTATCAACTAAGAAACACTACCGGCGCATTATCCAACGCACATAAAAAAATTCATGTTTAGGGGAAGCGGGTAGTTTCTTCACCATTTTTTGTTGGGCCCACAATCGGACTGTCCGCACCTGTGTGCCCTAGCTGTACCATCTATGCTGCTCGCCAGATCCGCCACTACTGCAGAACACACAATCCTTGCCTGCCCATCACTGTCGGGTTTGCTAGAGCTAGTAGTGATCTGTCTTCACTGCCATGTTAAAAGCTTAGCATCTGGATAAAGATTGGGATCCTCTTCATGCGGCACTGAAACCAGGCAGGTTGTGTTGCTTGAGAATGCAGAAATCAGTGGGAGCACATAGAGGCATGAGGTTGATCTTGACGAGATACGGGCTGAATTACTTGTACATGTGATTCAATAAATAACTCCAATAATACATCAGTTCATGCCGGAAATTAGCGCACCTCCGCCTCAAATTGTTAGCACTGCGATTCCTATTGAGAATCCTAAAGTGCAAATTAATAAGCCACATCAAGAAAAAAGAGTGGTTGAAAATCAGATTCAGGCACATAAGCAGCCGCAGCCTCGCTCAACCAGCTGTGATTACTAATGAACCTGTAAGAAGATCACAATGGGAGGGGAAATCTGCTATCCAGATCACTATTATACTTATCCAGATCGGTTGGTCGGCCCAAGAAGGACAACAAGGATGCCAAGAATCACAAGGACCATAATGCACAGGATCCAGAAGGGGCGTCCGGTGAAGGCACTGATGCCTGAAGTCTTTGCTTTATCATCGTTTCTCACTCTTAGTTGTCTCAAGAGCTGTTTTCCTTTTGCTTGTTTTAAATCATGAATACTAGATCGTGGAAAGTCTTTAGTTGGAATATTCATGGTATAAACTCCGATGTTAAGTGGAATGCCATCAGGGATCGAATAACTGAAAGCTCCTATGATGTTATCTGTCTCCAGGAAACCAAGCGGGATCATTTTGATCTTACTTACATTCGTAAATTCTGTCCCTCTGCTTTTGATCGTTTTGATTTTATTCCATCAGTGGGCGCCTCAGGTGGGTCTATTGTTATCCAGAAAAGTTCATCTTTTAGGGGTACCAAAGTTTTTCAGAATGATTACGCAGCTTCCTTTGAGTTTTTCTCTCTTCACAATGACGCTGTTTGGTTGCTTATGAACATTTATGCCCCCTGTACCAGTCGGCATAAGAAATTTTCTGCATTGGTTCAAAAACGAGCAAATGCCAGATTCAATTGATTGGTTGGTTGTCGGTGACTTCAACCTGTATAGAAATCCAGAAGATCAAAACAAGCCTGGTGCCGACTGTGCTGAAATGCTGTTATTGAATGATGCCATCAGTTATCTAGGCCTGATTGAGCTACCGTTGAAAGGGAGGCGATACACGTGGACTAATAAGCAGCACGCACCCCTGCTTGAACACTTGGATTAGTTCTTCACGTCTGCGAATTGGACAGTTTCTTATCCTAACTCTTGTGTTACCACTTTAAGCATGGAAACATCTGATCATGTGCCATGCTTAGTTTCAATTAACACCTCGGTGCCTAAGGGTCATGTTTTTCATTTTTAAAATTATTGGCTTCATCATGAGGACTTCATGGCGCAGGTACAGGGTGGCTGGTTACAGGGCCTTTGTCACCTCGATGTAGCAAGAAATCTGACTTCTAAACTCAAGTACCTGAGAAAGGTGCTCAGGACTTGGAGTTCAACCTTGTCTAATTTGAAGGATCACATTGGCAGGGTCAAACTGGTGTTGGGTGTTTTCTGAATTTTCTAGAAGAATTTCGTGATTTGTCCTTGATTGAATGAAATTTTAGGGCGACCTTGGAAAACAAATTGGTCACTCTTCTTAAATAGTAGAAGGCCTACTGCCAACAGCGAGGGAAGATCAATTGGGTGACTTTAGGCAACGTCAGCACCAAATTTTTTCACGCCAATGCTATTGTTCGATACAGAAGAAATTTGATAACTCAAATTATAGATGATGTTGGCGTTTCCTTTTCTAATCATGCTGATAAAGCTTCATTGCTTTGGCATTCTTTCAGAGATTGGTTAGGTAAAAGTGACTTCTCTGCCATCTTGTTTCATCTTAACCAGCATTTCAATACTCAAATGGATTTATCACAGTTAGTGGAGCCTATAGAGAAATCTGAAATTGACTAAGTTGTCAGATTGCTGCCCTCAGACAAGGCTCCTGGCCCGGATGGTTTTATCACCGACTTCTTTAAGAGATGTTGGCCAATTTTTTGTGAAGATTTTTATCTTTTGTGCAAAGCCTTTTTTGAGGAGAACATATGTTTACAGAGTATCAATGGATCCTTCATCACTTTGATCCCCAAGAAAGATGATCCTCAAAAGGTTTTTGACTATAGGCCCATCTCCTTATTGAACACTTCTATCAAGATAATTACAAAAATTTTGACTAACAGGCTGCAGCTGGTTCTCCCCTCTCTTATACACAAAAATCAATATGGATTCATCAAGCTTAGGTGTATTCAAGACTGTCTTGCCTGGTGCCTTGAGTATCTGAACATGTGTCATCTCTCAAAAAGAGAAATCATTTTGAAGCTAGATTTTGAAAAAGCATTTGACAAAGTGGAACACCCTCTGATGATGCAAATTATGGAAAGAAAGGCTTCCCAGTTAAATGGCTTAAATGGATGAAGATGATTTTTGAGTCTGGAACTTCATCTGTTCTTTTAAATGGTGTTCCAGGGAAAGTGTTCCATTGCAAACGAGGAGTAAGGCAAGGGGACCCTTTACAAACATTGTTGAATGCAGCTTGTATGAATGGAGATCTTCAGCTACCTTTACCTGGCCTATAGCATGATCAAGACTTTCCTATACTTCAATATGTGGATGATACTTTGATTTTCTTGCAAGGAGATGTCACTCAGTTGAGTTTTCTAAAAACTCTTCTTCAGCAGTTTGGAGAATCAACCATCCTTAAAGTGAATTTTGATAAAATTTTCAGGGTACCCATTAATGTTCCAGAAGATAACTTTCATCATCTTGCTGCTTTTGGTTGCTCTAAAGGCTCGTTGCCTTTTACCTATTTGGGTTTGCCTTTGAGCATTACAGAGCCGACGGTTGCAGACTTCTGGCCCCTATCTACAAAATGTGAGAGGAGATTGGTAAGTGTCTCAGCTTTTTTAAGTCAAGCTGGCCGACTGGAACTTACCAATGCAGTATTCTCGGCCTTGCCAACTTTTGTCATGAGCACATATCTTCTACCTAAAACGATTATCAAGCAAATAGACAAATATCGAGTACTGCCTTTGCTGAGGTTCAGATGCTAATAATAGGAAGCCACCAAAAGCGGCTTGGCCTATGGTCTGCATTCCAAAGGAGGAAGGAGGTCTCATGGGCTCAACCTTCACACACACAATGAATGTCTTCTACTCAAGCATTTGCATAAATTTTTCAATCACGTGGACATCCCATGGGTTCATTTGGTATGGGCCAGATATTATACTGAAGGGCGTCTTCCTAGACTTACTAATCATTTCAGGGGCCCGTTTTGGTGGCTTGACTTATTGAAGCTACTGGATCCTTTTAAAGGTATGGCCGTGGTTAATGTTCAGGATGACAAATCATGTTGTTTCTAGTTAGATCTTTGGAATCACAATGTGCTACAACTAGTGTATCCAGCGCTCTGCTCCTTTGCAAAGGACATATATATTTCAGTCGATAAGGTCCAAGGCACAACAGCATTACATACCCTCTTCCACCTGCCTCTTTCCACGGAGGCCTATGCCCAATACCAAGAGGTTCAGCTCTTGATCCAAACATCACTGTCCAGCAGCATAATGATCAGTGGTCTTATATTTGGGGCTCATCGATCTTCTCTTCACACAAATCTTATAAGGTCTTGATTGGTCATCGCCCTGTTCATCATGTCTATCGGTGGCTTTGGAAATCTTCTTGCTAGAACAAGCGTAAGGCTGTGTTTAGTTGCACCTGTAAAGTTTTTGGAAGCACAGTAACACTTTCGTTTGTATTTGGCAATTAGTGTCCAATCATGGGCTAATTAGGTTCGAAAGATTCGTCTCGTGATTTACAACCAAACTGTGTAATTAGTTATTTTTTTACCTATATTTAATGCTCCATGCATGCGTCCAAAGGTTCGATGTGACGGAGAATCTCGTAAAATTTTTGGAAGTTTGAAGGAACTAAACAGAGCCTAAGTTCTTCTTCTGGTTAGTACTCAAAGACAGGCTCAGTACTTGTAATCTTCTGCGGTGAAGGAACATGTTCCTACTGGATTAAGCTATGTTCATTGCCTCAATACTACAGAAGAAACGCTTTTTCATCTTCTAAGGAGGCTGTCCCTTTGCTGTAGATTGCTGGAACAGTTTAAACCTCTCCATGCCAGCGCAACTGGATTTGCTGTCAGTCCTAGAAAGCTTCAGAAGTTAGCTTAGAGTACCCTTTTTCATGGAAATTCTAATCACCATGTGCTGGTCCATCTGGACAATTCGGAATGACGTAATCTTAAGGAACATCCCAGCTTTAGTTCAGCGCTGCAAATCCATCTTCAAACAAGAATTTTCTCTAGTTAAGATAAGAGCAAAAGGAAAGTATCTGCCCCATCTAGATTTATGGATAGAAGTTTATGAGTAATTAAACGTGTTTTCTTTGTTTCCTTTTTTTGTCTCTTGAGGACTTGTACCAGACCTGTTTGTGTTTTTAATAAAGCACAGTAGGGGGTTACACCCCCTCCTGTTTCAGATAAAAAAACGATATTGGGAAAGTTGATGATCCAGTCTCTTTTAAAAGGATAATAGAAAATAAGAATTCAGATAAGTGAATTTAGGCTATGCAAGAAGAGCTTAAGTCTATGAGCAGTAACCAGATATTACTCTTGGACTACAAATCTAGCCCTTGTGTACAATTGACATTATATTGCATCATCGTCTTAATTTCCCAATGCTTCCCATCCTCACAAGAAATCTAGCCCTCGGGTACAATTGGAATTGCATTAATCTTCGCTCCAACCCTTTGTCAATTTATAATCAGTCATATTAGGGAAAAATTCCACAACAGACTGATAGCGAGAACTCTCTAGCCACTGCAGGAGGTAAAACTTAATAGACCAAACTCAAAAACAATGTTGAGAGACAAGTTGAGGTTTTATGCTACCCCTCCAAGTACTCATTATATAGCAACATGACGGCGGGGTTGGGGGGGGTAATAGAAGAAATTGCTTCCTTGGCACCGAGGGTCTTGGTATGATGTACTGTACAATGGTAATTTCATTACACATTGTAGTACTATGCTTGGTCTGTAGTGTGATGGCAGTTGCTTGGAAGAAGTGACCCGAACCCTGAGAGAAGCCATTGGAAATGTCGCTGTCATGGGATCAAATTAACTAATCTCATTCTTTTATTTAAAACAAATGGATTAATAAGGAAAATGTTATGGAATCTAACTATACACAACCTTTGAGTGCCGTTTTGGTGAAGCGAACCTCCAAAGTGGCAAATAGTTGCTGTTTGGACGGTCAAGAATTTAATTTTCCACTAATATCATAAGTAGATGCTCCATCGAAGTGAAGTTTAGGGAGGGAGTACACAGAGCTGGACAATACACTTATGCTGGTGCTGCGATCAATGCTAGTAAGTAGTAACAGAATGACCAAGACAGAGGCCGGCATCCTATCCATCTGTTTGTCAAGTTTATTCTCGCACTAAAACTCCTGATGCATCCTATCCTCATTAGAATCTCTCTCTAAGGGTTGCCACTGAACTATGAGAACATTACTTGTCAGCAACTCAGCACACTCATTTGAGGTACCTGGTGCACCACAAGGCCTGACTTGGGTATGTGAACAGATTTGTGGAGGAGCCCTATGACGAGCATCTGGCAGGAGTGAAACATAATTTGAGGTTCATAGCTGGGACTAGAAGCTGTAGTGTCTCTTATAGCCCAGAAAGGAGGAAGGTGCAGCACTACATGGGTTCAGTGATAGTCATCTTGGAGGAGACATTGATTACAGAAAGGCATCAATGCAAAAGGTGGTGGCGTTATCAAATTGTCAGTTTCTGAAGATGAGGACATCGCCGCTGCTACCTTTGCTTGCCAAGGAGTGTGGTTAGCATGGTTGCTGGCTGACGTTTTCCAAACGAAGCCTACCAAGCCGGTGCTAAGGGTGGACAAAAAGTCTGCTATTTCCTTGATAAAAAAATCTAGTGCATCATTACAAGAGTAAACACATAGACACAAGGTTTTTCATCCAGGATTACACGCACGATGGCCAAACCGAAGTGAAGTTCATTTGGACTGACTAGCAGTTGGGAGGTATGCTGACAAAATCTCTCTACCAGATGATGTTCCAGGAGCTTTTCAACAAGATCAGTCTTCATCAAGATGATAAAGAAAATATAAGAACAATAAAATTAGAGCATAAATAAAGAAAATGGTGGTTTTGTTCCAGATCTGCCAAAGCCGTCTAGCCGGGTTCCCAAGCAAACCGGCTAAGCCGATTTTTTCCTATGCATCACCCGGCATGGCTGCCTGGCCTCGAGAAAACTGGCCAGGCTGGTTTCCCTGTTCTGGGACTCGACTGAGTCCAACTCAGCCTAGAACCATTTTTGGTCATGGGAATATCGAAGATTGCGTTTGGAAGATGTTTCCTACTAAAATAAGACCACCCCTCTATAAACGAGAGAATCACGGCTGATTGAAGAATTCAACTTCCAATCATCAAAAACACATATACTACCCCTTGTGTCCTAACTCTCTATACTTGTTGTTTGTCACGTCTCTCGACGGCATTTGACGATGTTCTAGGTGGCCTTACTGACCCTAGAGCAACCTTGCTATTCCCCTCTTTGATGGGACACTAGTACAAAAATGTTTTTACAGATGGTAAAAAATGATCTTCAAGCCGGTTAGCAAAACTGTTAATATACCATCGATCGTATAAATAAGTTATTTTCTAATACGGTTTTAAAACTATCCTTACTTTCAGGTACAATTCTCTTAGACAACCGTCCTTAAAACCGTTTTTCAAGGTCGGTTGACTTAAGTCCACCGTCTCTAAAATAATTTTTAGACTTTTTTAAAAGTCACTTAGAAGTCGTAAAAATAGGTTTTTTTTAATGTGGCTGTAAGCCTAAAGAACCGACCACCACTAATAAGATTTAATTTTGCTAGCTCTAAACATGCGAAGCCATCGGGATTGAAACCCACAACCTCTCGCATTAATATTCTATCTCCAACCACCACACCACACAGTCACTTATGATTACATCTATGATGCTATCCATTTGTATTGATATATGAAGATGTTATAATAAATATTTTGACTCATAAACAATATTAATTGGGAAGATTCTGAACTACAAAGTTTTAGATCTCATATCAAGCACTACAACTTTAACATAGGACATGTCTCCATCCAAGATCATTTGAAAGATAAAAAATTTAAATTCAAAATTTGAGTTAATATGTATATTTTGGCCCCTAAACCATCTCAAATAAGAATTCATCAACTACAAAGTTTTTGATCCGTCAAGCTCTATAATTTGATATAAACATTGTCCTCATCTGACTTCATTTGAAAAAGTTATAAATTTATTTTTGCTGCAGTGCTATTTTTAAGGGCGCCTTTAAAGATCAATTTCTAGGGATGGCTGACTTAAATTAAACATCCCAAGAAATAGCCTATTTTCAGAGGCAATTGACATAACCAACCCTCCCAGAATTAAGCCAACCATCCTTAAAAATAGATATGTTTTCGGTGACAGTTTAGTTAATAGAATCGTCCTTAAAAATGTATTTCTAGGCACGGTTTATAAGCTACAGTGCCTGTGTAGCTATTTGCTAAGTAAACCGTCTGTGAAAGAAATAGAAGACGTCTGCAAAAATCATTTCTATACTAGTGGGGTCTTATCGAGAGGTTTTTGGAAGACTATCAAGCGAAGAACGGATCCCGAATCGGCCTGACCGACTTTCTGGTCGGCCTCGCTGGTTTTATCACGTTTTTATGGCGTGCTAGGTCGTGTGCTACCTCGGACATGCTAGCTTTTGCAAGTGTGTGACCCGATTCGGCATCAACAAAATGCTTAGCTTTGTGCACATGAGGTCTGGCATACACCGGTCTGCACGCAAGCATGTATTTGGGAACGAACTTGTGGCATGGATGCCGATGCCGTCGTGCGCACGTGGGCCCTTGAAGGCTGGCGGCCATTCAGTTGTAATCAAGTTGCTCTACTCATTTTGAATGGAGTCCACAGAAAACGCTGCTAGTTGCAGCACCAAAACAAGATGGTCTCGCAGTGTTCGTCCAGTGTGCTTAGGCTTGCTCGAACTCCGTGTTCTTCGCCACGGACTTCAGCCCTCAGGTAATCCACGACATGTATTTGAGGCAGCTCTATCTACCAGGTTGAAGCTTGCGCTAAAACTCCCGATGCATCTCATCCCCATTAGAAAATCCTCTCTAAGGGCGGCCACTAAACTCCGAGAACCGTACTAGTCAGCAAATCAGCATGCTCCTCGGTCATCACCTACCCTGTTTCAGTCGGGCCATTCCATACTAAAGGAGGCGTGGATTTTCTTCTTTTTTGAGATCTTTGAATTTATTTTCTGTTTTCTTATTTAATAAGATCCACCAGTGCTACATTGGCAGCACATATATACAAGTTTATCTAAAAAGACAAATATATACAAGTAAGTCTGACTCAGCCACTGAGGTTGACGAAGTTTATATAACGGCAGTCCCAATGCAGTGATGGACATTGCCTTCATGATAATAACTGGACGTGGACGACCTACCATGTATGCAAAACACTAATGTGGCAAGAGAGAGTAAGGCCTCCTTTGCAATGAAGGATTTTTATAGGAAAATTACATAGTTAAACAATCCTAATGAATTTGTACTTTAGATATCTTTGGTTCATCATAGGAAAACACCTCAGGAAATCCAAAGGAATACTGTTGCCATCCTATGATTCCAAATGAATTTACGGGGAGAAAACATCAACTCGAACCTCTTCCTTTTGCTGGCTCGTGTGTAGGATTGATGCACAAGGACTGCCAAGTTCGTAATTAGTGACCAGGTAAAAAGCACGAACGAAGAATAGAGAGCAACCTCTAATTAGAACAAGAACAAACATCAGAAGAAAAAAGGTCGATGCTGCAGATTTCTAGTCCACGTACAGATGGTGTTTCTCTTTTCAATAATAAATAAATAAATAAATATGAGCTCTTTTACAATGGTTGGAAAAGTACCGTGGGTGTTTGGTGTTTCCAGGTACTTTTATTTTTTTATTTATTTACTGGCTATTTAATTAAGAAAAATATTTATAAAATTTAAAATTTATTCTTGAGGGTGTCGTGGTAATTAGCTATTTGCTCTCCCTCTCTTCCTCTCATTGAATCAACAGACCTCATCAAAGCTCGTCCTGGATTGGGAGCAGAGAGATTTCAGATAATCAAGGGAGTCGTCCGGCCTGCTGTACCTCCAAGAGGAATGGGAGAAGATTGTCATCCACTGGGAAATCCAGAATGGGGGTGCACGGGAAAGATGACCCGAGTAACGGACGTGTTCGCCTTCGATGTGTTTGTGTTGGAGATGATCACGTGCGGCCGCTGTTCGCTCGGGTGCATCACGTCTGACAATGAGAAACATATATCCATATCGACAGGTGCAGGAACATGAACCACAGGATGAAGAGGCAACTGAACGCCGACGGTGCTGACCTTGGCACGCCTGCCACCACCCGCTCGCTGTTGCCAGTAGTGCTGTCGTGCAACTGCTCATCGTCGCTGCCGCGCCAAACACCAGGGTGGTGCCGGCTAGCGACCTGGTGACACTCGCAGCACGACCTATAGCCCATGTGCAGCCGGCTTGCATGCTATCTGCCTCCTCCGGTTGCTTCTCGTTGGGTGAATGTGACCCATGGATGCCGAACAGCTTGCTTGCGCAGTCATCAATTCATCACTAGGGGTGGAGCGATCAATCCACGGCATCAGCTCGGCTTGGCGTCAGCCATGATGTGTGTGCCATCAGCGTGCCCCAAGCTCGTGCTTGTGGCCGGGCAGCTGTCGTTGCGGGCCTGATGGCCGGTGGACAAGCGATGGGAAGAATAGTGACCGAGGAGACAACAGATGGGCGATTCCGGTCATACCCCTTATGGAAGATAATGAACTACTGTTTTACCCTTCAACGAATTTAGTTAGTTAATAAAAAGTGAGATATGGCCCCACTTATTTTGGTAGTAGCCCCACCTATTTTGGTACTTATACTTCTACATTTTTGGTACTTTGGTGTACTTTTAGTTTCGTACTCCTATTTTTATTTACACCATTGGATTTCTCAAGATTGACGGGTCCATATTTTTTCCAACCACAAAGATCCTTTTTTTCTTTGGAACATAATAACACATTGTCACGCTATTATAGAGCATCTTCAAGAGTTTCCAAAATCCACTCCTAATTTTGACTTTTTTTGCAAATATTGAAAGAAATCCACACTCCAACAACTTCTTATCTCGACTCCCAATCTTTCTTAACATTAGGAAAATCGATAGAATCACACGGAAATATACACGCGCGTCAATCAACCAATCTAGAGGTGGAAGCACATGGGGAAGAATAAAGAGTAAGGATAGGGCTCTCAATACAATTGTACAAGAGGACTGCGCATACATGCTGGCATGATGAACATAATTTATTTTTAGAACAACAGCTAGCTGTGTGCTGTCCTGGTTGCTGCTACCCATCATGCAATAGCCGTCCCCAAGATAATTCCGATCCGTTCGTTCTATCCTTTTCACGCACTACTACATAGAGTTTAATGGAGGCGGGCAAAACAGATTAATAGAGGCAGATATTGCAAACGCCTCCAATCAAAGGCCTCTGTTAATGGAGATTTACGGAGGCAGTTGCTATGCCCGCTTCCGTAAATCAAACAGGAAAAAAACCCATGGACAGGCCCGCCACCACCGCAGCTCGCCCGATGTGCCACCGTGGGGCTCCTTCTCGCTAGATCCGCCGCCGAGGAGCTCCTCTTGGCTGGATCCACCACCGGATCGAGCCCGCTACCGGGCCCCTCCACTTGCTCTAGCCAGGTCCACTGCCGGATCAAACCCGCTGCCGCACCCCTCCACTTGCTCTGGCCGGAGCCACCGCCGTGGCCCCGTGCGGCTCGCCGAGTGCCGTCGCGGCCCACACTGAGGGCCGAGCGTAGCCACGGCCCCACGCTGCGCTCGTCTTGCGCCGCCAGGGCCCCGCGCTGAGGGCCGAGCACCGCCGAGTGCTCGCGCCGCTGCAGCCTCGCGCCCGCTCACCTAGCGCCGCGGTGGCCCCGTGCCGTGCTCGCCTAGTGCCGCAGTGGCCCCATGCCAAGGGCCGACACCGCTGCGTGCTCGCACGGCTGCAGCTCCGCGCCTGCTTACCTAGCTCCGCTGTGGCCCTGTGCCACGCGCCTAGAGCCGCCGCGTCGGAGGGAGAGAGAGAGGAGAGGGCGAGTGAGGGCGTCGGACGGAGAGAGGAGAGGGCGAGTGAGGGAGAGGGAGAGGAGGGAGGCTGAGGAGGGAGAGGGAGAGGAGAGGGTGGGAGCGCGCCGGTCGGTTGAGGAGAGAGAGGGAGAGGAAGAGAAATGACTAAGTGAATGAAAACCCTAACTTTGTGCATTTATATCGTAAATGGCTATCGGGCCATGTCTGGGCCTGTTGGGCCTCAGCCTTTACAGAGGCGGGCTTTAGAGTTGCCTGCCTTTGAAAATGGTTTTATGGAGACAGGTGTATTAGGACGACCGCCTCCGAAAATAGTCTATTTTTGGAGGTGGTTGTTTTAAAATGAAAGCCTTCATAAATCAATTTTTGGAGGCGGTTACTTTTTTGACCGCCTCCGTAAAACGATTTTCCGAGGCAGGTAGACGTGACCGCCTCGCTAAATGAAAATGACCGCTTCCATTAATAGCCCCACATTTTAGGAGGTGGTTGGATTTTGTGCCCGCCTCCGTTAATGTTTGGGCACCGTCTTCTAAAATCATTTGTGTAGTAGTGACGCCTGATAATCTTAGAAACCAAGAGACACAAGTGATGCAAATTGTTAAAATTAAAGGTCATATGCAACAGAGATATGTGTAGAATCGATCGTCAGCTGCAAAACATATATATCATTGAATGCCTACAACCTGGGTCGGAGAAAGATGGTTAGGTCAAGTCTGGTCTATGTCAACGTCGGGTGTCTCTCCTCAAGTCTCGACTGTTCCATGCTATTCCTTTCTTTGAACGGAGGAGCACCGAACCTGTATGCGCCAGGAGTCTTATTCAAACAAGCTACCGCAGTGGCCTTGCTGGCAGAAGAATGTTTCTTTGCTATGCCTTTTACATCTCTGCTGGATCTAAAACTCCCGGTGCATCCCATCCCCACTAACTCGAATGGTTTCACGGCCGGATCGCCACCAAATTCCCACTGCCATGCTATATGCCTATAATCTTGTGCTCATCAACACCTTCGTCACTATTCTGGATACTATTGTCTGTGTTGAACCAGGAAGTATACAAGTGTGTTTTCAAACATACCCCCTTCGTAGGGTCTGCAGGTAGCTCTATATATAGAGGCGTAAGAAGTAAACTGATATTTTACGCTCTCTTTGATTATTCAACCATCCACCAGCCTATATAACAATAAAGTGTGGTACATCCTATAATCAGTATTCTGACTTACACTATAAGGGTCATTTATCCTGTGCATGTCTTTCTGTCGTTATTCTCATGCTCTGCTCAGCAGCACAACGCGGGGTAAAAAAATCTCCAAAAACTAAAATAACCACCTGCGATGATGATTCTCATGCTATGTTCAGAAACACAATGAGGCGTAAAAAAATCTCCAAAAACTAGAACATGTGGGGCCTTGAACACATAGGTCCCGTGAGCGAGAAAACAATATGGAACCAGCATGGTAAGAGGATCTCCTGCAATACTACATAAAACAGACTACCTACTATCTCTTTGGGTACCCACTCATTTTAATACTACCTATATTTTGTTGTTTTCTCCAGCAAATCCATCCTAGTTGAGTATGAAATGTGAGACCCATATGTCATCCTCTTCGTTCCCTTGTTGCCGTTGAAAACTCGGCCATCGTCGGAGATGGGGAGGGAGATGCCTGGCCAACAGCGGGAAGGGGCCGCAAGACATCGGCGAGCGTGGGGAAGGCTGCATCGGCCACCGAAGAACGTAGGAAAAAAATCTCCAAAAAACTAAAATAACCACCTGCAATGATGGCTCTCATGCTATGTTCAGCAGCACAACAAGGCGTAAAAATATCTCCTTCTCTTTCTATTGTACGACCAAACATCGCATGGATCTGCGGGAAAGGCCTCGCCGCCGCCTCCTTTCTACAAGGGCTCACTGGTGCTGGCTGCTTGTCCGGAGATCTCCACCATCGCCTCGTCCCATCGCTGATCTGCTGCTCCTCCGAACTGTCGCCTGCCTACACTTCTTCAGCCATGCCATAAATCCTAAGATGTCAAAATATTATTATACGCTTCGAATTTAATTTTGATCTAGATCCTGGCCCACATATTTTAGTTTTGGTCCACAAATTAAGTTTCTCTGAATTGGTTCTTTCCATTTTATAGCCAATTGACCTATCTGAATGGATAGCTCCTTTCTTTCCAAACACTGTAAAATCTCTCATGATATTATAACTAAAACCTGATTAATCATGACATACTGTATTATAAAGTCTGATCAATACTATTATTTTTCATATTAATAAAAATGTAGGATGAAAAATTTACAATTACTACATATCTTTCAAATAAATCTAGCTGGAAGGCGAGATTGGTGGAGCGAGCTGGCCGGTGTCTTGGACCTGCTAGAGGAAGGACGACCTTGCAAAGGAGTTCAGTTCTGCGTTCTCCCAGAGAACTATGGCAGAGGAAGTAGGACAGATGGAAGAACAGCTTGATCGAGGAGCCACAAGGAAATAGTGGTATTTGTACCACAAGTAGCACTATGCCAAAACAGCACAAAGGTGACACTTTATCTGTGACTCAAAATTAAAACGCGTCACTAACAACGTCATTAGTGACGCGGGTAAGTGAAACGCGTCACTTGTAAGTTGTAGCCGATGCCCAAAAAGCAAGACGCGTCACTAATAATAAGATACCAGTGACTCGTCCCAAGAAAACGCGTCACTAACAATATAAGTGACGCGTTTTAACTAGGCGCGTCACTTTTATTGATGCATATTAGTGACTCGTCCCAACAAAACGCGTCATGGTTACTACTAGTGACGCATTTTATGTAGACGCGTCACTCGTATGGGAACACATTAGTGACTCTTCGAAACAAAACGCGTCACCAGTAATAAGTGTGACGCGTGACGTCCAGACGCGTCACTCTATATATATACCTAGTAGTGACTCTTCCTGTTGAACCACGTCACTAACTACCTGGTCGGAAAATTAACAAAACGAATCGTGAAGCTCCGACCGTGAAGCTCCGTATACAAAATAAAAAATACGAAGAAGCCACCGCCGCCCATCTTTGTGAAGCTCCGATCGTGGCAGCCCCCACCCCGACACCAGCATCGCCCCGTACCCTAGCACCTCCCACTCCGGCAGTCGCTGCCACCGACCTCGGCACCTCCAGCTCTGGCCATCGCCGCCGCCCACCTAGGCACCTGCAGCTCCGACCGGTGCCGCTGCCCACCTTGGCGCTGCCCCATCACACCAGCCCCGGCCCCAACGGTAGCGTGTTGGCCGCGGCCTCCAGCGCACGGCGTCGTCGGCCTAGAGCATGGCCGTGTCCGGCGAGGGTGATTCACTCGCGCCTAGCCCCAGTGTGAGGTCCAGCCACATGGTAAGCTGCTGCTCTAGGCTTTCTCTCCTTGTTCACTGACGACGCCGACATCTTGCTCTGCAAGGTTGAAGCTCTCCTTGAGTTCTTCTTCTTCCCTTTTCTGCACGGCCGTGTGCTGTAATGGTGTTTGATGAAATGTCCAGGTCGGCAATTGCACATTTAGACCGCAGTCCATGTGGATTTTACAGGTCGTGCTTTGGAGCTAATCACCGGAGTAAAGAAATTAGTCATACTCTCTATTTTGTTTCTGGGTCTTCACTGCTCAATGTTTATTTCTATCATCTGGTACTGTCTGTCCTAGCTCAGGTAAGATGGAATATGGTTTTTAGGGTGGGGAATGATTTTTACACTGATCTGATAACCTGATGTTGTTTGTAATTTTTATTTCTATCTACAATGAATGGGGAACTAAACAAGGTTTTCTTTCATTTTAAATGCAGGGATTTACAGTCATATCTTGCAGGACTGATTTTTTGGTAGAAGTTCTCATCACCTCTGAATCAGCTCCAAAACAGGATATGGCTGATGCATTGGGCTCTGTTCATCTTCTTTAACCATGACGCAAGCAAGACGCAAATCCCTGCACAATTCGCAAGGTGATAACAAAATCAGCGCCGCCGTCTCTACCGCCTCTGCACAATTCGCAAGCAAGACGCGGGTAAGAGATGCTCCTTGAATTGGGTTGGGTTGGCGTACTTTGTTTCTCATGGCACGCTGATTTTGTTAGGGCAGGAGGTGAGGATGGTGTAGACGACGCAGGAGGCTGCGTCGGCGCAGGCATCGGCGACACAGGAGGAGGCGGCGCCGGCACTTTTGGAGGTGACACAGGAGGCTTCGTCGGCCCGACGCCAGCGCCACCCCGCGCTCCGACGCCCGACTACTGCTTGAACGGGCGCCCCACACTGCTCCTGCTCCATCGATCAGCTAATCCACCGGCCGGCCGGGCTGCTCATCTCATCCATCAGGTTCCGTTCCGATCCGGTCCTGCCGTTGTTCTGCGCAGTTTCGTCCAAATCCTGGCTGGCGTGTATGTGGTTTGATGAGGCGCCTGATGCATGTCATACTCCAAGATTCTGAGATTCCGAATCTAAACTCTAGTGATAGCTGTAAATCTGTGTCCGAGGGATCAATCTATAATTAGGTGGTGCATTCGGTATGATTTGGTTCCATTGGAAAGCAGGGGATTAATTAGGGGACATGCCATGTGTAGGAAATTTTATTTGAATGGTGTCGTCAGGGCTATGTGCTTGTTCACAGATTGATAATCTTCGTGACTGATTTTGATGTCCATGGCTCTATTTTGTGACAGGATTTAGTTTCAATTCAAAATTTTCGGTGCTTTTGTTGCTATTCTGCATAACATTCATGGTTTAATGAAATAAATATAGCTTTCCTTGCTAAATGATGGACTAGTAGTGGTTTTGTTTGGTTATATGTTGGCATCAAATGGGTAATCTACATGTTGCTTGCACTTCAAAATGAAAATGTTGCTAATTTTTTGAACCCTCCGACCAAAGAAACCACTGATAGTTGTATGCTTTCTCTCCTTCAATTATGACTTAGAAACAAGTGTTATCTCATTGATATCATTGTATTTGCTTAACTGATGTACTGCTTCCCATGCCACCAAAATTTCCCACCTGTTCTTTGTATTTCTTTTTTGTTTAGCTGAGTGAGCACTACTGCTCAAGTTAGAAATAAAAATACATGCACAATTTGAGTTATGTGTCCTACGTTTTCTTTGCTTGCAGGTTTCAGCAGTTTAGAGGAGCAGCATTCCATCGGCAGCTTTCAGTTTCAGTTCTTGAGCAGCTTGGTTGTTATCTCAGGTATTGTTTGTACGGAGTGCCTTCATTCATACTGTCGCATACCTTCTTTATACCTCTCTGGTATTGTTTGTACTAAACTATCTCTCTAATGTCTTAGTAGTAGTTTACTGCACAACCTTATCTGCTTTTGGGTAACTTTAAACCCTTTGCCACTATACTCTGCACAAAGCTACAACTAGATAGGAGTACAATTTTTCTACAGGAAGGTTATGCACTTGTGGACTAATTTTTCTAATGCCATTCGGATATGTTATAAATTCATATATTAAGTGACTCATATGTTGCAATAGTAAACATGATGGACATTTCCTTAAAATCTTCACCACTGCAATTTTATCTTTGTGCTAATATTTACTGATCTTACTGTATATTAATGCATTCAAACTACACTTTAGGTCTTATCTGATCTCTTCTCTCTTTGGACACAAGGGCAGAGCTTCTCATGTTTTCTAGAACATAGTAAATTTTCATTGAAATAGACATTTGGAACAGAGGTACCACAGAGCTACCATTTGCAATGAACAGAGCTACCATTGGTCTACTGGTCTGTGCTTTAGTTAACTGCAGCTATTATTGATTAAAATCTAGTATTTGCTTTCACTGAAAAAGGGCCTGCCTGATGGTTGGCATGATCTGCACTGCACACTTCATGAATGGTCAAGTATGGACTAACGTTTCTCAAATTGTTTAGGCCCCAGAGTTGGTAAAAGTCTATACACTGTAATGAAAGAAACTGGATGAATTAGCCCCTCTTATGATGTGACTAGCTATAGGCATTCATATTGTCAGTGCATTTCAGCATTCCTACTATTGTAGATTATGCTATGTGGATCCTTATCTTGCAAAGTAATAGGTTGTAGCTGTTCTTAGCATATATGTGGATCCTTATCTTACATCTTCTATATTGTACTGTACTATGTTTTGTTTTTTACTAAAGTTCTATTTTGACACAGGAATTTGAAGTGTTGACGACGCCGTTCGATGGGCGCATGATCAGAGAAAAGTTGGCTGGTTTCTTAGTGGAACAGGTCATCAACAAGAAAGGAGAGTTCTATCATCCTAGTTAAACACCAGTGATGTGTGATTGCCATTATTAATATGGGTCCAGTGATGTAGTGTGTGTGTGTGTGTGTGACTGAATGTATAAGTTAAGTGGATTTGGAACAAATTGTGAACATGTCAATGAATTTGATATATATGTGAATCTGTTGAACTTGATATCTATTTGGAGATCTACTGTTGTGATTGTGCTGTGAACATTGTGTTCTCTGATGAGTGACATGAAAAAGCAAATGCGTCACTTGTAACACACTATCTATGACATGTCCTATTAACACGCGTCACTTGTAACATGCTATGAGTGACGCGTTAGGCTGAGATGAGTCACTGGTATCTAATTATCAGTGACGCGTATTGTCGATGCGTGTCACTTGAACCTTACTGCGCGTATTCTCATTAGTGACGCGTATTCTCACTACGTGTCGCTCATATATCCTTGTTAGTGACACGTTTTCTCAGCATGTGTTGCTACTATACTAAGATCAGTGACGCGTGTAGAAAATATGCGTCACTCATATTATCAAATCAGTGACGCGTGTAGGAAATACGCGTCACTCGTATAATCACATTAGTGACGCATGTAGAAAATACGCGTCACTTTTATATTCACATTAGTGACGCATGTACTGAATACGCGTCACTTGTAACTCTATATCAGTGACGCGTATTTACGCGTCACTAGTTTTGCCACATTAGTGATGCAACAAAGGTGACGCGTCTTTTCAGCATCACTAATGACCGTCTGGACGCATCACTAATGTGCTTTTTTGGCATAGTGTAGTGCTGGGATAATTCTCCCATGATGGTGGATGACATGTGCTCTCCATGCTGATAAGGCTCAAGCTCCTGAAGTATCACATTCCCAGTGGGAGCCGGCAATGTTGCTGTTGATCTGCTACTGCAAAAATAATTATCATTCACTTATTTGTTTATCAATTCAATGGTGTAGTGTAGCTTTATTTATAGGCGCATGTCTTGTATCGAACATTTATGCTCTCATTGTTTTACCCAACAAGAAATAGCTGCATTTAGAGCACACCACATTTGCACAAGAACTCTAGCTTTATAAAAAGAAACTTGGCATGCCCGGAATGTTTTTTTTTTGTTGCATCAATGGCACTACTTTCTTTGTAGATGTCAAGGAAAAGTTATTCACAATGCTACATCAGTGATCTGGGAACTCAGTCACTAGCTCTCAAGCACTGTAATGTAACACAAAGCTACACACGTTTCAGGATCGAGTTCTGCAATGGTACTCTAAAATGACCGTCTCATATTATCTCGTATAGGAGCTAACAGAAAAATTGTACGTTTATATATTTTTTAATATAGAAATTCAGAAAAAATAGGGAAGATAGTTGGGAAATGTAATTACAGTTACATCTACTTGATCTATCCTGCTGCATGCGTGATGGCGTGAGTTTATTATGGATTGTTTTGGGCAACACGTAAGCATACAGCAGGTTGGCATGATGAACTATCCTTCATGTTACGGTTAACGGTGATGGACTCGGCATAAAGTCCCATGCAACCGAGATATCTGAACCCTGCGAGAAGCTTCTACCGCGTAGTAGTTCTCGGCGCGAGAGATCCACAACCGAGCGTGGGTACCATCTAATGTGGTGAAATTCAGTTTGGGGGCACGTAGGCTTACCCCTGACCTGGGAATGAGTTAGAGTGGACCCCAAACTCATTCTCCAGTGGTGGTTGTTGTCGCGGTGCCTGATCGGCTGAGCAGCTTGTATGTCAGCAGGTGGGCGCTGAACCGCGTGCTCCAGAGGCAATGCCGTGGGGAGGCCGGCCACAGTAGAGAATTGGTCACGGCACCACGACTCGTGATCTCCAGTGGCCTTGTCAATAACCTAAAGATGCTCACTCTAGCTAGCACATCTCGGAGTCAGTGATCCGGCGCTCGAAGTTGACTTCCATATTGGAGAAGCATTTGTCGAGGAGGGCGTTCTGCTTCTTGAACAAGAACAAGTGCTGCATCTCCTCCATGAGCTGCTTGTATTCGTGACTCATAGTGCCCAATCGGCGTTGATGGCGAGTGTAGTGGTGATGTGGCAGGGGTAGTGGTGGTGTAGAATAATTGTGCTCCAAATCGGGAGAATTCCCCACAAATCGATCATCGTGCTGGGGAATTACAAAGACACCAACGATAGCAGCTCACTAATCACCTGCGTCCTCGATCTAACCCGAAGCCGTTAACAATCAATCGATGGAATATGGAAATGGACTCACGATCGGGATCGGTGTATCTAATACCAGTCATTAACGGAGGGAAAGGAAGTGGAAGTAAGGAAGAAGGAACATGCAAGAGCCAAGAATTCTGTTGTTTCATTACATGTTAGCCTTCTCTCCAGGTTTTACTCCTCTCTTATACACCTGGCTTAGTCGTAGGGCTTGGCTGTCTCTACAGCCTATGATTAATCCCACTGTAGCCCATGGACGCGGACGTTGGGAACTCGTGTGCGGATGCTCTGCCTGGGCACTGTAGTCGGTTGGGCTACAGTGGACGGCCCATTATCCTCAGACACATCCTTCTTCAGTGTTGATGTCCTGGACAGTGGCTGTAACATGATGGTGGACGACATGTGCTCTCCGTGCTGATAAGGCTCAGGCTCCTGATGTATCACATTCCTAGTGGGAGCCTCAGATATGTTGTCGTTGATCTGCAACTGCAAAATAATTACCATTCACTCACCCTGTTCGGCAGATGGTTTCTGCGGCTTATAAGCCGGCTGTGGTTGTTTTGTTGTGAGAGAAAAACACTGTACCACGGCTGATAAGCTGTGCTGATAAGCTCAGCCGAACAGGGTGACTGATTTCTTTATCAATTCGATGGTGTAGTCTAGCTTTATTTATAGGCGCAAGAACTCTATCTTTATAAAAAGAAACTTGGCATGCCACATTTGCACAAGAACTCCATCTTTATAAAAAGAAACTTGGCATGCCCGGAACAAATTGTTTGTTGCATCGATGGTACTTTGCTTATAGATTACAAGTAAAAGTTAGATTCACAATGCTACATGCATGATGAAGATTAACCATGCACCAATGATCTGGGAACTCAGTCGCCAGCTCTCAAGCACTGTAATGTAACACAGTGCTACACCCGTTTCAGGATTGAGTTCTGCTATATATGGTACTCTAAAACGACCCTGTCATATTACGTCATATATAAGCTATTGGAAAATTAGTATGTTTACAAATTTTTTAATTTAGCAAATTTGGGAAAAATAGGGAAGTTAGTTGGAAAAAATATTTCAGTTGCATCTAATATATCTATCCTGCTGCATCATGCGTGATGGTGTGAGTTTATTACAGATTGTTTTGGACAACATGTAAGCATACAGCAGGTTGGTATGATGAACTATGGCTCTGTTTAGTTCCCAAAAAATTTTACAAAATTTTTCAGATTCTCCGTCACATCGAATCTTTGGACACATGCATTAAGCATTAAATATAGATAAAAAAATAAAACTAATTACACAGTTTAGATGAAATGGACGAGACGAATCTTTTAAGCCTAATTAGATCATGATTGGACACTAATTGCTAAATAACAACGAAATTTGCTAGTGTAATTTTGCAAAAAAAAAAATCAACTAAACAGGCCCCATATCCTGTATAGTATGACATGTTACGGTTAACAGTGATGGAATCAGCGTACAGTCCCAGCCAAACAGGAGGACTGGGCATACACGTTGGCATGATGAACTTAGTTTATTATTAGAACAACAGTTAGCTGTGTGCTGTCCTGGTTGCTACCCATCATGGAACAGTCGTCCCCAAGATAATTACGATCTGTTCGTTCTATCCTTTCACGGCTGATAATCTTAGAAACCAAGAAATACAAGTGATGAAAATTGTTAAAAGATCATATACATCAGAGATATGTATAGAATCGATCGTCAAATGTGCTGTTAAAATTGTTCTCCAGCCTATCATAGGCTTCAAAATATATATCACTGAATGCCTGCAACTTGGGTCGGAGAAAGAAGGTTAAGTCAAGTCTGGTCCACGTCGACGACAGCTGGGACCTGTGCAGTGCTGGACGTCTCTCCTGAAGTCTCGACTGTTCCACACAATGCCTCTGTTGAACGGAGGAGCACCTATAGAAAATATGCGGGAACGAGATAACCTCTTAGGGCTCTTGGTTCTTCATTATATAGGGGGTGTTACAGAATACAACAAGATTACAACTGGATTATCATACATAACCGACTCGCCTATACATGTGGGATCCTATCTCCATATCTCAACAACCGTAGAGTATATCACATCATTTAACACCCTCCCACAATCTCAGCCACTAACAAGGTTGAGATTGAATCTAAACTCCCGCAATCTCCCTGTCGTCTCGGAGAAGCTTACTCGCGGGAACTACAACATGTGGCACGCTACTGTGTCCTCCGCGCTGAAGGGCGCTCGTCTGGCCGGCTACATCCAGAGCACGGCTGCGCCGCCAGCGCAGTTCATCACCGACGCGTCTGCATCGCCATCAGCAGATGACAAGACTCCTGATCCTCGGCCGAATCCGGCGTATGAGAAGTGGGTCGCCGAGGACCAGATCGTTCTCAGCTACCTGTTCTCCTCCCTCTCCAAGGAGGTGTTTGGCCAGGTTGCCCAGGCGACCACCGCGGCGGAACTGTGGGCCGCAATCCAAGGGCTGCACGCCTCGCAGTCCAGAGCGTGTGTGATGTCCACGCGCATGGCTCTGACCATGGTGTCCAAGGGGGCGTCCTCCGTGGCGGAGTTCTTCGTCAAGATGAAGGGCCTTGCCGATGATATGGCTTCAGCAGGTCGCAAGCTGGAGGACGAGGAGCTTGTCTCCTTTATCCTTACCGGCCTCGGTGAGGAGTTTGAGTCCATTGTGATTGCTATTGCCTCCCGCGTCGAACCTGTCTCCGTCAACGAGCTCTATGCTCAGCTCATCGCCTTCGAGCAACGCAAGGAGATCAACAGCGGCGGGTCCCAGTCATCTGCGAACATCACCACCAAGGGTGGCCGTGGGGGGTCCTCCTCCAATTCCAACCAGCAATCTCGCGGCCGCAGTGATGGTGGCCGTGGAGGTTTCCATCGTGGCGGCAGCGGTGGCCGTGGCAATGGTGGCCGTCGAAACGGCAACGATGGCGGTGGTGGCTGCAACTTCCTCCAAGGTGTCTTCTGTCAACTCTGTGGCAAGGAGGGTCACACCGTGGTGCACTGTTTCAAGCGCTTTGACGCTAATTTCACCGGGCCGCCGCAGAAAAGCGTCTCGTCTGCAAGCACTACCTCTTATGGGGTAGACTCCAACTGGTACGTCGACTCCGGTGCCACGGATCATATCACCGGCGACCTTGAGAAGCTCTCCTTCCGTGACAAGTATCGCGGCAGCGAGCAGGTGCTCTCGGCAAACGGAACAGGTATGCAGATTAATCACATTGGTTATAGCACTTTGCAATCCCCAGTTCGTGATGTTCATTTGAATAATGTTCTTCATGTTCCCAGTGCACATAAAAATCTTGTTTATGCTCATCGACTTGTCAAAGATTATAATGCATTCCTTGAGCTTCATCCACATCATTTTTCTCTTAAGGAACAGGTGACGAGGAAGACACTCCTCGAAGGGCGATGTGAGAGTGGCCTGTACCCATTGAAGCCCCATCCGCAATCTCCATCTCCATCAAATAAACAAGCCCTTGGTGTTCACAAGGCCTCTACTTCTTTATGGCATAGTCGTCTAGGTCATGCTACGTCACCTGTCATCCACAAGATTCTTAGTCGTCATAAGATTTCATCTTCTAGTGATTTGAGTAGTGGTGTCATTTGTGATGCGTGTCAGATGGGGAAGAGTCATCAGATACCCTATCCTAAGTCAAACAGTGTTTCATCTAAACCTTTTGAGCTTGTGTTCACTGATGTATGGGGGCCAGCACCAACTTCTATAGGACGTCACTCATATTATGTCAGTTTTATTGATGATTTTAGTAAGTTCACGTGGATCTATTTGCTACTTTTAAATCTGAAGTTTTCCAATGCTTTCGTGATTTCCAAAACATGGTAGAGCGCCAATTTAATCATAAGATTCTTGCAGTGCAATCAGATTGGGGGGAGAATATCAAACCCTCAATACCTTCTTCAAACATCTTGGCATTACTCACCATGTGTCATGTCCTCATGCCCATCAACAAAATGGATCTGCTGAATGTAAACATCGACACATCGTCGAGGTTGGCCTCTCCCTTCTCGCACACGCATCTATGCCACTAAAATACTGGGATGAAGCTTTCCTCACAGTTGTTTTCATTATAAATCGGCTCCCATCTAGAATTATCAACAATGACACTCCTCATGATCGTCTCCTTGGTTCTCCACCAGACTACTCTTTCTTTCGCTGTGCGCGGTGTGGCCTAATTTACGGCCATACAATGCAAGAAAACTCCAGTACCGATCTACACGTTGTGTGTTCCTTGGTTATAGTAACTTGCATAAAGGCTTTAAGTGCCTTGAACCTACTACGGGTCGAGTCTATGTCTCTCGTGATGTGGTCTTTGATGAGTCTGTATATCCTTTTGCTCAGCTTCATTCGAATGCTGGAGCACGCCTTCGAGCCGATCTAGAACTTCTTCCCGACATCCTTAAAAATCCATCACATGAATTTGGGAACGCAAATTTGCTTGATCAGTGCTCGATTAATTCTGCCCCTGCTAATGCTGTGACAAGTTCCTCTAGTGTTGTGGATGCAACAGGAAAAAAATCTGGACAAAAACGGTGGCGAAACGGGGCAGAACGGGCCATTTTTCATGCACCCCTCAGTCTCGGCACGTCATGACAACGGCGTGGAACACGAGGCTGATCTGCTGCCTCCTCGTACTAACATGGCGGGCGAATCCTCCTCACGATCAGAGGTGGATACCCTGTCCACTTCCATGCCGGGGGCTGGCAGCTCGCCTGCGTCTACGTCAGGACTGGGTGGATCCTCTACACCGCCACACGGCTCGCACTCCTCTTCGTTGCAACTCAACAACGCCGCATCGGATCCGGTCCTGACCGCGGATCAGTCTCCGCCGGGATCCGCTAGATTGTCTGCGGCTGGTGCGGCTACAACTCCACCTGCATCGCCTGAGCCAGCTCCAGCTCCTCTGGCTTCTCATCATCACGGTACACGGCTTCAACATGGCATTGTGAAGCCCAAGACCTATACCGATGGCATGGTACGTTGGGGACTTCATAGTTCTGTTAATTCTGAGGAACCTGTCAGCATTAAAGCAGCTTTGAATGATGATCGTTGGCTTGCGGCTATGGACAACGAATATACTGCATTGATCAATAACAAAACGTGGCGCTTGGTTCCTGCTCCGAAAGGGAAGAATATCATAGGAAGCAAATGGGTATATAAAGTGAAGCGTAAAGCAGATGGCTCTGATACCATATAGAAAATATGCGGGAACGAGATAACCTCTTAGGGCTCTCGGTTCTTCATTATATAGGGGGCGTTACAGAATACAACAAGATTACAACTGGATTATCATACATAACCGACTCGCCTATACATGTGGGATCCTATCTCCACATCTCAACAACCGTAGAGTATATCACATCATTTAACAGCACCGAACCAGGATGTGCATGGGATCTGCTACGAACAGGATACCGCAGAGGGCTTGCTGGCAGAAGGTGTAATTTTAGCTCTACCTTTTATCTCTCTCCTGTATCTAGAACTCCTGGTGCATCCCATCCCCACTATCTCAAATGCTTTTGTGGCTGGGTCGCCACCGAATTCCCAATAGCTCTACCTTTTATCTCCCTCCTGTATCTAAAACTCCTGGTGCATCCCATCCCCACTAACTCAAATGCTTTTGCGGCTGGGTCGCCACCAAATTCCCAATGCCATGCCATATGCCTATATTCTTGTGCTCATCAACTCCTTCATTGCTATTTTGGATATTATTGTCTCTGTTGAACCAGGAAGTATACAAAAGTGTGTTTTCACATACACCCTCTTCACATGGTGTGCAGCTAGCTATATATAGAGGCATAAGAAGTAAACTGAGAGTTTACGCTCTCTTTGATTATTCACCATCCACCAGGTAGTTACATTATTGAGAGTGTCTTGTATATCTATATCTATACCTATTAAAAGAGCAAAAATTTCTCTCCCCCCAGGTAGATATATATTCACCCGTTCACATGTATAGCACTATATTGCTATTTCAGCATCACTCTATCTTCACAAACATTCTTATAGTATCTTTGGTGTATCATTTTGACTGCAAAACGGAAGGTGTTTGGGAAGAGCATTCTTCCACACATGGCTTCCTATGCTTTGCGCTGGCTGTCTCACATGGTGCATTGAAGCAGCACATAACACATCCTATACATTCCAAATATGATGAACACACATACACAACATCCTATGGTAATATTACATAGAACAACAAAACAGTGACAGAAGTAAATAAAGCCGCCAAAATAAATAATGACTGGTCTGTCACATTTTGCACTAGAAGGTGATGGTCAGTGATGACCGCACATTGCCATGTTATTAGTTAAATAATAAAAGGAGATGGAAAGAGTATTAGCCCGTCACTATTTTCTAGTCAGTAGTGGCCTAGAAAAACCTTTGCCAATAACTATTGCTATATTAATGACTCACAAGACTCGATAATCTAGTCGTTGTTGCAAAATATAATATTTGATTGTAGAAACCTTATATCTAAAACGTGGCAAAGGCAAGACACACTGCAGGAATGTGTGCTTGATTTATACTCAAGATTAACTCGCGAGTCATGTACAAGTTAGTCCTGAATTTTCGATACAGATTTTGGGTCCATCAAAATCTCTTGCACCGTCTCTTCATTGTTGTCTTTCTTACACTTGTACGATTTTTGTTAGCTGCTTCATGTTTGGAGATAGGATTTCTTCGTGATAAAATTGGCAAGCCAATGAATTGGGTCATTTGGTTTGATCATGGTATTTTCTTATAAATAAAAGATGTTGCAAATATGATGAATCAAATCTAATTCCTACATTGAATGTCCAAAGCTTAGTTTTATTACAAGAGAAATTTTATTATGGTTGGAGAAATGAGGACTACTGGTTAGGAGCGATTGAGAGACTAGAAAAATAGAGGTACTATGAGGTACCAGGGGAAAAGTACCGGAATAAAGGAAATGCATATTAAATTGGTAGGATCAGTACAAGGATTCTTATTTTTTGTTGTGGCTGCTATCCTGCCACGTGCCATGTTGACGATCAATGCGAACACCGCCTCCACAGCCAGCACGGCGTCCAAGCCGCTCCCTGAGAGGCCGTACATGAACCACGACGTGAATGGTGGAGCAGAACAATTCGGGCACAGATGGCATGCACAAAATGACAGTCCAGTTAGTTGATAAACGAAGACCCTATAAGTTTATAACCTTTTATGTCTGGATAACCTATAGTAAGCGGACTGGGTGGGTGGGGTGGAAATTTATTAGAGGCCGTGGATGAAGATTAAATAGGATATAGTAATTAAGTTGGCACCCAAAACGTAACACACATAGAGAGGTGCAATGTTTAATTTGTGCTTTGTCCGTGCAAGATATTCTTGGACTCCTGGTGACCTTGCTCGTGTTCAACAGGACCGCATGATTTGGCCATGGTGGGGGGATCAAGAGTATTTGGTGCCTTTTGCGCGTACAAGGCGAAGATGTTCTTCTGGACCGCCTCCCACTCTTGTGCTGAAGATGTTGTTCTGGATTGCGCTGCTCGACCTTTTTCTGGACCATGGATTTTTGTCTCTGCGACAAGGTTCCAAAATTATGGCTGTCACCTGTGAGCCGAGTACGGTAGCGGTGATAGATATACTACCACTTTGGCGCATTTAAATTCTGTCATCCAACGACATTGAGACTTCTCATATCTGAACCTTTGATAAAATACACCTGATGTATCCTATCCCCAGGTGAAACCTCTTCAAGGGATCACCATCGATATACCACTGTCATGCTATGATGCTATTTCTTTGGATGGATGCTTGGACACAATTTCATAAGGAGCCAAAAGAGGCAAGTGATATTCTACCCTAGATGGGAGTAGCTTTATAGGCACACGTAATGAATAATTACCCTTTAATTTACCCATCAACAGTGGGAAAGATGAGAGCTAGCCCTCGCGTCCCCACCCGTGGTGGCCGTGGAGGCTGCCGCTCCTGCCCCCTGCCCCGGTGAGGCCCCACCTGCTCCCACCGCCCCCACACCCCCCTCCCCCCGCCCCGGGCCCCCCACCATCACCCCCTCCCCTCCTCCCACCATGCCTCCGGGGGCTCCCCTGCAGCCTTTTGCAGCCATGGCAGCTGGACAAAGGTTCTTGGCTTTCATTCGGGAGAAGTTTGGTAAGCATGTCGCCCCCTCCTCTGAGGTTGAGGGTTCTTTCTCCCTCCTTGTTGCCTTCGGAAGATGTCGCTCCCGTCTGGAAGACTCTTTTGTTGCTGATATCCTAAGCTCCCTCTTTGGGGAACCGGCTGCAAGCTTCCAAGTGTGTCTAGTTGATGACAGAGTTTTCCTCTTCCTGACCTTCTGCAAGCAAGTTAGCTTTGAAATCTACAAGCTCAGTAAGTTTTCTTGTCTTGAATTTGGGCTCAGTTTCCATCTCTTCAATGAGGCTGGTTTGGCTGTGGCGCGCTCGCTTTCTAGTGGAAAGCCTAAGTTCCCATGGATTGAGGTTGGAGAAAGGCCTTCCTTTGCTGATGCAGTGAAGAAATCGGGGAAATCTCTTGCAAAAAGCAGCCCTGCCTCTGTCCTTACTAGAGCCAAGTCCATCCCTGTCCTTCAGAAGCAAAGCATGTCTGCTGCTCCAGCTCGTTCTTTAGTTTTTGATCGCATTGTGTTTCCAAGAGTTTCTGCATTCGAAAGGCTTCAATGGCCAAAACAGTATATTAAATCTGACCGGGCAAGCAGACCTCGTCAGTCATCTGCTGGAAAGCATCTGCAGGGTCCTAATTTCCCTGGTGATCAACGTCGTGCAGTATTTGTTCATTCTAAGTTGCAGGATCGTTCTGAGCATGAACTATTGAATCTGGATTTGAATTTGGGCCCCCTTGATTGCAGTTGAAAGAAATTCATTGCAGATAAACAGAGTGGCTCTACCCCCTTGGCTCCTATGTGATGAGGACATGACACCAACGGATACGACCATTGATTATAAGGTGCGCTCGTTCCTACATTTATATAGTAATTTTGGGTACAATTCACTTGGTTCCACATGTACATGTCGTTATTTTAATGTAGATACAAATATGTCTCAAAGTGCAAGTCCATCAAAGTTGAACTTTTGGTTCGTCGGCAGCCCGATAGTGCTTCATTGGGAAGGTCATAACTCATCCATCCGGAGTGCGATCGAGGTCAATGAGCACTTGATGGAAAGATTATTTGATACGCTTTCAAATAGATCTGGTCCCACCTCAATATCACATTGGCAAGGTCTCCAAATCATCGAGACATTCTGCCGCTATTTCTGTCGGGTGCTACGGCGTCGTCGCAGGCTTGTTATTCACACTTGGGACCCAGGTCCAAGTTGGAGCATACCCCAAGAAGATGAAGAACACCTAAGAGATGCCCAAGGATGTCCTCTTCCTTGGCCACCACCTTAGGAGACCAGCAAGGACGTCCAAGCCAAGCCGGAGGCCCAGTCCAATTCGAGTTCGAGTCTGCCTCGGTCTTCTAGACCAGTCTGCAATAAAATGGACGTCCAGGACACATCCGGACTCCGTTTTTTATGATCCACATATGGATGGAAAGATAATTTCATAAGCTAACCAATGGCTTTAGTTTGAGGCCCAAATTCCATCGGAGTCAATGGAAATCGTCGAAACAAGTTGACGTCCAGAATCTGTCAGGACGCTGCGTCGTCGTCTTTTGGGCCGTTTGGGCCATGTAACGTGCCGAGACTCCTTAGGGACGTAAGTGAGGGTCCTTGGACACCCCTTAGGCTTTATAATCAGTAGCCGCCGCCTACATTAGGGTTTGGGTTTTGCTTAGATTATTCTGTCCATTGACAGTCGCCGTCTTTCGGTTTGCGAGACCCCAACTTCGAGTGCTTAATTATTTATCTGCAATTGTCACTTCAATTGAGTTGCATTTTATCTTGTTCTTGCTTGTATTCTTTGATTCGCAGCCAGGATTAGCCTTCGTGGTGAGGTCAACTAGATTATGACACGGTTGATAACCAGAAGAGACGTGGTGCTAAGGTTGCAGGGTTCGGTCTTTGTGATCTAAAGCCGGATTGGTGTGTCGCTCTCTGACCAAATCGTTGTTTATCTTAAACCTGATGGAAGATCGGGGATCACGTCCCCATCACTATGCGTTGCCGGCGGTGCCACTCCTCGGAGCACCCAAGGGCTGCATGTAAATTTCCTATTAAATGTGATACATGTAAAGAGTGGGGCTATGTTGCAGCCTCATGCTATGAGAATTGGAAGAAGCTGCAGGATAGTGCGAACGGGAGAACTGGATAATTTCTCTAAAGATTTTGGCCCTGTCATTGATTGTTCTCGGTGGTTCAAGATGATTAGTATGACAGCGGGCCCCTTGTCTCCTCCGCGATCCTTGGGCTTTGTGAATGCCCAGGGTGACCCTTTGCCTCCCTGTATTATACATTGGAGCTCTCCGCTCCCTGAGAACCAGTGCACTGTTGAAGAAAACCTTAATTCACTCTCCATCTCGCAGCCTCCCCAACCATCAGAGCTCTCATCATTGCCATTGACAATGGCATTTTTCAGAGCTGACCCGACGCCTTTTGTTCCTCGAGGGCTGAATCACCTGGAAGTGGGACCACGAAAGCCGATGGAGAGAGTGGTGCTGATGCATCCTTGTGCCAAGAATCAAGATTTGGCAATCGTCTCTATCAACCCGATACCGGCGCATCAAATAACTTTCCAGGCTATCCATGATGTGGTTGCGCAGTTCTTGGCTAATGAGAATATAATCTTCATGGACATGCAACCTACTCATTTAGGCCAGGCATATGTTAGGTTCAGGAATGCCTTGGATAGAGATCGGCTCATTAGTCATGGTGCTTATATCTTTGGTGATGTTTCGATCACTTTTGTTGAGCATAACAAAGGTAGAAACTTGCGTGCAATTAACTTCAACAAAGAGTGCTGGTTTTGTTGATGGGGTTTTCGCCAGATTATAGAGAAGATGAGTTTGTCGCAAATACCATTAGTACCTCTGGTAGAGTGTTGTACTGGATTGATGATGGTAGGCACCTCTCTAGACTATTGGTGCATGCAAGAGTTGTTGACTTTGTGTCCATTCCTTAGTTCCTTGTTCTGATTGAGGGAGAGGGCTTTCAAGGGAAGTCTTGGACCATGCAGTGTGAAGTCTTGCAGGGAAACCTGCTTGGAGGACTACCAAAGGATGAGGACCCCGCTCCTGGCCCTGATGATTTCCCGCCGGGAGGTCCTATTGATTTGTTTGGCTTTGGGCAGAATGGGCCAGGACCTGCAGCCCAGCATAATCATTAGCCCAATCATCAGAATGGTCCCAACTTGTTCCTTAGGGGATTGGTGGTGAGAATGGAGGACAGAATAATCAGGCAAATGATGGAGCTGCTGCTGCAAACTAGGGAGAATGGCCTGACAATGTTTAGAACATACCCAATTTTGATCATGAGGAGTTGGCTGGTCCCCAGGAGCTTGATCTCAATGTGCATCCTGACCCACAAGAAATGATTGTGGACTCAGTGTTTCCTGGTCCTCACAATCATGAAATGCATTTGATGTCAATAATTTTCTTAATCAGATCAATGAAGAAGAGAAAGATAATAAAGAGGAGCAGGATTCAATTCCAGAATAGGGTAATGTTAAACTAGCAGTTGATTCCTCAGCTGTTGAAGCCAATATTCCAGTAGTCAATGAACCTAAAAACTTTCTCCCTTTGGAGATCCAGGAAGATGATCTTATGGCAGATGATGAAATCCAGCAGCAGCTAAATGAGGAAGCAACCTAAGGAATTGTTTATGGGCCACAGAATTTGCATATGGGCTTTGTCTTCACCAACTTTCAGCCCAATCTATATACTGGGCCCTCTTTGCCTGCTACCCTGCCTGGTTTTGTGGACAACTCTGGGATGTGGAAGAATTATTTTGCCATATTGCCAGGTGTGGTGCAATTCTCTATCCCTAGTGAATGGGCTGAATTCTTCACTGCTCTATTGATGTCCCCAAGCCATTTTGAAAAGGCTAAGGAATTAATGCAGTCTATAGATCTCCTAACAACCATTGGTGAAGGTCGAAATGTCAGTTTCTCTTTACCAAGCAGCGGCCCAAGCAAGTCCCCCCTGTCCTGCAAGATGTCACCCCTATCTGAAGTTGAAGACGCTAAAGTTGATACTGACAAAGCACCTCCTGTCGATAGTGATGGTTCGGTTTCTATTCTTGCCTGGCCTAAGTCCAGCATTAAGGCTGTTAACAAGAGAAGTAGGAAGACGATCGTTGCCCTGGTCGAAACCCAGGTGAGGAGGAGCCCTAGGGTCCAGAAGAATAAGAAAGGCTTCAAGAGCCCTACCTACAAAGACAGGGGATTCCTGGGATGCAACTCTGCTCCAACATTAGTCTCCAAGAAGGCAATCAGAAATCTGAGTGCTACATTCTATGACATTGTGACATCCCAAGTCACTGACATAGCACTCAACAAGAAGAAGGGTACAACACCTGTTGGTACTGTGCCCCTAAGAAGGACAAGGAGGCTTGATGAACCCAACAATGAAGCGGAAGACTGAAGACAGACCCTTTGATGGGTGGAAGCACCTGAAGATTGCTGAAGGCTTCTGCTAAAATCTCTGCTTCTCTCAATTCTTCTCTGTCTTTCTTTTGATGTTTTATAATTTAGCTTGTCTTTAAAATGTCTGCTACTCTTTCACTGCTCTGGTTGCAGTATCTGTAATAGCTTTAAGACTTCTTTTTATGGCACTCTTTAATGTACCCTTGCTATGCTTGGCTGCACTTGAGTGCTTTCATCCTTCATGTTTTATGGATAATAGACAACATAACAGAACATGGAAAGTCCTCTGTTGGAACATTAGAGGAATAAATGCAGAAAATAAGTGGGAATCTCTTAGGAACAAGATTACAGAAAGCAACTATGATATCATCAACATTCAAGAAACCAAGAGAAGTAGCTTTCATCTCAGTTACATAAGAAAATTCTACCCAAAGGCTTTTGATGCTTTTTGTTTTTACCATTAGTGGGTGCCTCTGGTGGGATTTTAGTGGCTTGAAAGAGTTGCTTTTTTGCTGGGTTTGAGGTCTTTCAGAATGAGTATGCAATTTCAGTGGAGTTTTCTTCTCAGTTTAATGATGATTCTTGGATTCTTACCTCAGTTTATGGGCCCTATGACTCTGAAGGGAAAATTGCTTTTTTAGAATGGCTTGAAAACATACATATGCCTGATGATATACATTGGTTGGTTGTAGGAGATTTCAATCTGATCAGGAAGTCTAAGGAGGAATAGGCCAAGAGGTAACACTAGTGAAATGCTCTTGTCCAACAATGCTATCAGCTCCTTGGGTTTGGTAGAGATCCCCCTCCATGGTAGAAAGTTCACTTGGACCAATAAACAACAACCCCCACTCCTTGAAAGGTTAGACTAGTTTTTTTCTTCCCAATCTTGGACAACCAGGTACCCCCACACTCTTGCTCACTCTTTAGTCATGGAAACCTCTGACCACTAGCCCTGTGTGGTTGAGATTAAAACTGTCATCCCAAGAGGAAGAGTGTTCAGGTTTGAGAACTTTGGGATGACCCACCATGAGTTTCTATCAGTTGTGTCATATTCCTAGAATGTCAGTTTCCCTCAACAAGATGCAGCCAAGCTTCTGACTACCAAGTTCAAAGCCCTCAGAAACAACCTTAAATGTTGTCAAGCTCAGCTTTCCAATTTGAAGAAGACCATTGGTAATGTTAAACTTATTATCTCATTCTTGGACTCTATTGAAGAATGGAGGGACCTAGAATTGCATGAGTGGAATTTTAGGGAAATCTTGAACCAGAAGCTATCTAGTCTCCTTCACCAGTAGATGATTTATTGGAAACAAAGGGGTAATATCAAATGGGTGCATCTAGGAGATGAGTGCTCAAAACTCTTTCATGCACAGGCAACCTTGAAGCACAGAAAGAATTTGATCACCTCCCTGTCTGACCATTCTGGTAATCAGATTTTTGAGCACAGTCAAAAGGCAGATCTCATTTGGAATGACTTTGAAGAGAGACTAGGATCCTCCAGTTTTGAGCAAATGCTATTTGATTTGGACTCTCTCTTTTCTTAGGATGTTGATCTTAATTCCCTTGAAGAATCTTTTGGTCAGTAGGAAATAGATGAGATCATAAAGCAGTTGCCACTAGATAAATCCTCGGGCCTTGATGGATTTAATAATGAATTCTTGAAAAAATGTTGGCCCATAATAAAGCAAGACTTCTATGGGCTCTGTAATGCTTTCCATCAAGGTCAGATTTGCCTTCAGAGGATAGATGGCTCCTTCATCACACTTGTCCCAAAGGTTGATGGGCCAACTAGAATTAGTGACTTCAGGCCCATTTCATTACTCAACTCCTCTATCAAAGTGCTCACCAAGCTACTAGCCAACAGGTTGCAGCCCCTAATCACAAAACTAGTTCATGCAAACCAGTATGGGTTTATCAGGATAAGGACTATCCAGGACTGTTTGGCCTGGTCTTTTGAATATCTACATTTATGTCATTCTTCAAGGAAAGAAATCATTATTCTCAAACTAGATTTTGAGAAAGCCTTTGACAAGATAGAGCATGCAGCCATGCTAGAAATTATGAGGAAAAAAAGCTTTGGAGAGAAGTGGTTGTGCAGTCGGCGTATGTGCCGCAGTCCCGCAGACCCGCGTGGCGGCGTGGACGCACCGCGCCACCGCCGCACCGCGCCGCGTGAGTGCGCAACTCCCGGTCGTGGACACGAAGTCACGGTCGCGGCCTCGCGGGGTCGCCTCTCGCGGAGTCGCGGTCTCGCGGTACTCTCGCCGACGGCCACCGCCGATCTATGCGTGTGCGGCGTGCGGCGTGCCCGAGCCGGCCGAGCGGCTAGGGTCTGGGTCTGGGGCTGTGGGGCTGTGAGCAGTGAGCCTGTGAGGTGTGACCGGCGGTCTGGGGGCCTGGCCGCCTGGGGGACCGAGGGACTGAGGGAGTGGCTGATCCGCCGACGGCCGATGGGTGCTGGAGCTGGAGACCTGGACTCCTGGAGTTAGGGTTAGCTGGTTGCATATATACTCCTTGCTAGTTGGGCTGGATGTTGGACTTGGGCCTCCGCATCCGCATTCAACATTCTGTACATATGTGTCTACTAGCCGGGCGGGTATGCGGGTTTCGGGTACGGGGACAGGGGAACGCCCCCGAACCCGCCAGACCCGATGGGGAGGGAATTTTCCCCGTTAGCCTCCCCTGGGGAGCAAATCCACCCCATCCCCGATCCCCAGTGGAGGAATTCCCTGCGGGGAATCGGGGAACGGGTCTCCGTTGCCATCTTGAGCGGTGATGGAGGCGGCAAATCTGCACGAGGAGCGTGAAGGTTTGGGTTGCCCAGAAATCCTTCTTGCCCTTTTGCAGAGTGCCCTCCATGGTCATCACGCAGTCTTGACTTCTTCTCGTGGTCTGTCGATGTAGGGTTGAGGGCGGATGTCCGGCACCTGATGGAGCAGCTCCAAGGTGCGCAGACAGAGGTGGCTCAGCTGCGGAATCACCATGCCACTTGAAATGGCAAGTTGAGGGAGCTTCGTGCTGTGGCCTTAGATATAACACCCCTGGTGTTACTATACTAAATAAAAACCTGATTAAATAATGATCATGCATTATCATTATACATCAAGGCATAAGACGCATTTCATGTTGCATAAGCAATATTTCATATACCAGGTCTCTGTTGCATAGTGATGTTTCATGTGTTGCTTGGTAGTGTTTTATATGTTGCAAATAGGGTGTTTCATGTTTCATATACATGTTTTACATGTTTCAATAGTAATCTGATGTGTTGCTTTTATTAGTATGATTAATATGTTAATAATGACATGTTGCTTATCACATGAAATAATGTTTTATTAGGGATAAATAATTAATCATGTTTTAGTGAAAAAGAATAATCAATTGAATTCAAAACCCTCATTTTACCCCTTTTGAAATAATTCAAAATCTAAGCAAAATTTGGGAAAAAGTTTAGAACCAAGTTTCTATAACTTTTCAAGGGCTACAAGTTTGGTGTTTTGAGTTTTCAAAGTTTTAGTGTAAAATTTGGAGCAATTTTGAAAAGATGCAAATTTCAAAATTGACCCCTTTTCATCCCCAAACTCAAATTTCAAAATAGAGGCAGAATTTGAAAATGGTTTGAATAGCAAAGTTGTAGGTCTTACCTAGATGTACAACTTTGGTTTTTGGAGTTTTTGAAATTTCAATACAAAATTCAAAGTAATTTTGAATTTACAGAATTCCAGAAAATGTCCCCTTTTGAATTCAAATTCAAATTTCAAAATGTAAGCCGAATTGGAAAATGTTCATATTGAGAAAGTTGTAGAACTTTAAAAATGGAGCAACTTTTGTATTTACAGATTTTCAACCTCTGTAGAAAAATTGGGAGTAATTTGAAGAAAAAGAAGAATGAAAGAATGAGGTGGTATTATTGCTACAGTGACCTTGCCGTCTCTGTTTTCTCCTTCTCCCTCTCTGTTCACGGTGTCGCCGTGGCCGTGGCCGTGCCTTCGCGTGTTCACGCTTGTGGCCACGCACCTGGCCGTGTGTCCACGCTCGTGAAGGTGCAGGCGTGCTGGAGAAGCCGTCCTCGCCTTCTTCGACGCAACGCAGGCGGTACTCTCTCTTTCTCTCTTTCTGCTTCGCCGCTGCCGGTGAGCTCGGCCGCCTGGCAAATTCGGCGCTGCTGCTGCACCTCCGCCTAATCGCTCTTGCCTTGATCTTCGCCTGCTCCTCGCACATCTCCTTGACATGCTCGCGCTGCTCCTCACTGTCAAAATCGGCCGCGCGCGCCGTTCTCGCCGCGGCGGTCCGCCATGGCCGTCGAGCCAACCTCACCATGGCCAGCCTGCCACGGGGTCACTACCGCTCTCTCGCTTGTCGTTCTAAGCTCCTCGCCTCGCATTGTTGCTCACCGGCTTGCCGGTTTCTCATTTCATGGGCAGGACGCGTGGGAACGCATCGCCGCCGCCGGAGCACGCCGCCGCCAACGCCATCACCGACGGAACCTCACCCCCACCGTGTCTTCACCTCAACCGAGCACCTCACTATGTTCGTGGTGAGCTTTTGGTCGCTCTCGTCGCATCCGTTTAACCGCTACCATGCTATCATCGTCCGTTCCTCGTCGCGTCGCCGGTGTGGTGTCGCTCTCCGCCATGGCCGGCGCTGTGGCACGAGGAGGTGCTCTAGTTGCTCGGCTTGGGTTTGTCTAGGATGCAGGTGCGAGACGGGAACTCGCTGGGAAGCTCGCGCGATCGGGCGACCTCACCGGCGGCAGGAGCCCGCCGGCGGGCGTCGTGCCGCCACGGCCTGGCCAGGTGCTGGCCTGAGCTCTCTGCTTGGCAGGCCGGATGGCCAATGGGCCGCCCATGTCTCGAGTCGGGACGTTGGTGGGCTGAAGAAAAAGGAAAAGCTGAAGGAAAAATGTTTTCTTTTTCTAAAAATGCTAATAAAGTGCAGTTTTTGTTTAAATCATAGTTAATTTTTGGAGCATGCTAAAACTATGAAAAATTTTATGTAGCCTCTACATACTGCTTTCTATAATGGAAAAATATGAAATAGTCATTTTCAATACTTTTACTGTGGTACAAAAATAGCTCAATTAATTAAGAAATGTAGCTTCCATGATTTTTATAGATTAATGTATGAGTCCAAAAATCATGAAAAATTATGATTATGCTGAATTTGATGTGGTGAATCCATACAAAAAAAGTTTGGTACCGTTTTGATAACTTTTAATTAAATACTTTATTTTATGCCTTTTCTTTATTATATAATAAATGCTTATATGATTAGAATAAATCATAATTTAGGGTTTGTGTGACTTTTGGATTGATTGTTGACCTTGGATCATTAACATGTGGTGATCCATGGTATCTTATTGAGTTGCTTGAGCTCATGATTAACTTGTTAACTATGATTTGTTAATGATAATTAATGTGTTTAATATAGATCATTAATGGTTAATGATTCCTTGTGTAAGTAATTAGTGGTCTTGTGATAGACTTGTTATTAGATGCAACCTCTTGGGTAAAAACAAAGTTACGGTTAGTTAACATTTAAATTAACCTTGTTAGCTTGCAACTGTACCGCGAAGGAAAGTTGTACTCAAGTAGATAACTAATGTTTATCCTTTCTAAATGTCTCTTGTATGATATGCCTTGTTCATTATCATGCATCATGGCATGCATTCCATCATGTTAAGCATCGCATCATTTATATACGTGTAGTGCCTACGAGAGTGAGAAGATTCGTGGTGAACAAGTGATGACGAGGTTGGTGTTGATCAATCTTCGGAAAGGTGTCATCCACCCGTGATGTTGGCATCAAACTTGACTTCTACGAGAACTAACCACCGCTACAACGCAGGCAAGCCCCGGTGCATTTAAACCCTACCTTGCGTTTTACAAATCTTTATTATTATTATAATTTACTGCATTAAGTAATTAGGAGTTGAGTGATAACCTAATTGTTGCATTGTCATCCTTGATTATTGCGATATCAACCTTGATACCTGTTTTACTGAAAATGCGTAGTATGCTTCGTTATGCTTAGAAGTTAAGCTTTTACATGAAATGTGTACATGGCCATGACAGCATACTTAATGAATATTGAAATACGAGAATGAATTAGAAGATCGGGCGGGTGGTTTGGCCATTGCTAACTTGCATTGAGAACGGAGTCTCAATGTAGTGTTTCCACCTTGTTAGTTAAGGACCGTACGTTGCAGTCCTGTGTTGTGTTTCGAGACTTTGCAACTAGCCTCATGCCTTGGTAAGCCCAAAATGTTGGTGATTCCATTTCGAGAACGTCTAACCTCGCACTGGGAGTGGAGAGATGGCAGAGTAGCGTGTACCCTCGGGGCTAGAATCAGGCCGGGTTCGAGGAGTACTGTACTCTCGGGTGGCGATGGACACGTTCTGGTTTTGGGAGATCTAAATGAGGGTTGATATATGCAAGATTCGGTTCTATATATGTCGTGAGGTTAGAGATCCCCAGCTGGGTATAATCGGTTCGAATCGTCGTTGCTCCTCGGTTATGGAGACTCGATCACCTGTCCTGCATCGTAGTTAAGAAATGGAATTAAAAGAAAGAATAAGGAAAGAATCTTGATAAGAATTACTTTGATCTAGATTAGGATCACTTAGAATTGGTTAATGAACCATCAATGGTAAAAGTAAAATATTGAAGGTAAGGACTTACTTTAGTAAGCTTTTCTGCAAAAGAAATTTTGATTCTTGAATACCCATACCTTGATTCCCTAAAGCTAGCATGCCCTTGGAGTCTTTTTCTTAGTCGGGTAAGTCTTGTTGAGTACTCTCGTACTCAGGGTTTGTTAACCCCTGTTGCAGGTGCTAACTGGTGCTGCTAATTAGGTCATGTCGGTGGGCTTGACATGATCTGATTGTCCTCTCTTAGGTGCTCTGCCTAAGTTGTCTTCTGTAGTTCTACTCGACTTCCGCAATACAAGTTAAGTTTGTAAAAAGTTAACTTAATCATGATTTATAAATTTATCGTTGTTATTCTTCCGCGCTCTGATGTAAAGTTTTGTAACAAATGTTGTAATGTTGTAGTTACTCCTTTGTTGATCCTGGTATGAGTTGTCAAATGTAGTTGAATTGGGGTCCTGTGAGGGCACCCGACAGATCTTCTTAGGTTATCTGGTGTACATGCATAGCCGTCAGAGGTCTTAGGGACAATGACAGGTGCATGTGGGCCATATAATTTAGGATGTTCTGCTACATTAGAGGCTTGTCGTGCCCTGTTCCCACGAGGTGTGCGCGACAACATGCGGGAGGTGAATGAATGCCTCCGCGCTGTGTCAACGTGCTTCCACGAGGCAGTGGAGGATAGCATCCAGTAGGGAGCAGCTTCAGCCCTCGCTGCAATCCATGCCCACTCCTTCCCTCTGGTGGACATTCGGGAGATGCGGGGGATGCCGAAGGGCAATGATGACTGTGCCACGGAGCTTCTGATGCCACATCTGGAGGGCGTCATCGACGCCATCTTCGCGATCACCTCGCTGGACGAGGGGTGACGACTGCACGCCATGCCTTCCTTGGTCCGTTCCTGCGAGAGAGAGATCACCAGTATGTGCCCTGTGAATGAACAAAGGGGGGTGAAGTCCCCAAAACAATCTAATGTCTTGTGAATATGTTAAGTTTGTTTGTTTGCCATTTTTTTGCCGCCCCTATTTTTAACTGCTTCTTGGGTGTGACCGGCCAACCCTCCAGTGGTCCTGTACCAGGGGTTTGGTTGCCCGTGAGAGCCTTGGCTGTGACGGGAGCGGCCAGGGCGCATGGCCCCTTTCGATGGCGCGCTGCCGTTAGTGCTAGGTCAGGGATCCGAGACCCGCAAGTAGGCCGTGGAGGGAGGGTTAGACTAATGCCAGCAAGTGATGCTTGCAGGGCACTTCACGCTTAACAGAAGGAGGGGGATTTGCGACAAATAGGAAGCAAGCTTGACATCTTGATTGAAAAGGGAAATATTGAGATCAGAAGGAGTCATGTGTCTATGTGTCTCCTCTTTTTGTGCGCGGTGGAGAGCAGGGAAGCTAGCACCATGGCCCATTCCCGACGTCGGCATCCCACGGGTTCAGCTTGGCAAAGGTCCTCCATATTGGAGGGGAGCCGGGGCTCCCCTGAGTGCGGCCAACCCTTCTCAGGAAGTTGGGATCTGCCCGCAGGGGCTTGCCAAGCTGCTGCTACCGTTGAGTGTGTCGAGCTTGCCGCAGGAGCATGCCGACGTGGGTGTCGGCATCGCCTTCTCCTCTGCTTGCGTCCGTGCAGGGCCGCCATAGCTGCAAGATGATCGCGCTGCCCCTTGCGGGGGGTTGCCCGTCGTGGTGGTGCATGAGCTCTCACCCCTAGGGCGAGCGCATCACCACCGAGGCCTCAGGGCTTGCTTGCCCTGCTTGTAGATGACTCGCCCCTGTGCAGGAGCAGTGCGTGAAGTAGTCGGAGTCGTCGCCCGGTGTCACGGCCGATGGAGCCCCCGTGTGGGAGGTCCAAAGATGAGCGAAGCACCGCCCGTGGGTCGCCCCGTTCGTCTCCTGGCCCTCTCGAAGGGTGGTGAAAACACACACAACGAGGGAGCGTCGGTCCTCGCCACCCCGGAGATGATTGGGTTGTGGGGAGTCTCACAGATGGTGAGGCATTCTAGCTTGATCTAGAAGGCCTCTACTACGCCCCCAACACCCAGAGGTAGATCGGGTAGGACGCACCAGAAGCGATGAGGTGGAGAGAGCGCCTCGTCGGTGGAGACTCAGTGATGAACATTCGCCAGCATGTAGAACATCCGGCGATGGTCTACCATAGTGGGAGCCGGTCCCAAACTGTGTCGAATTAGCTGTGCCAGGACCTCAAGATCCGTTCTTGAGGGCCTAGGCAACGGGGGTGGTGTCGGGGGGTCACTTCCCCCTGTGCAGCCCCGTGCAGTACGTGGAGCTTGCCTTAGCAGTCAGCGATATAGGCCATATCTCCCAAGCGGAAGATCTGACCCAGGGTGAAGCCACCAGTGTTGATGGATCAGAGAGTTCACCGGGGAACGGACATAGTCGTCTGGGACGACGCCGCTTGCTCCGGTGATGTGGCCGGTGGCTCCTACCACTGTAGAGCTAGAATCGCACTTGACGTTGCCCCCTACTTGGCGCACCAGCTGTCGCAGGGTCAAAACCGCGGCAAGTGTTGTTGTTCGGATGGTGTCATCGCACGACGGATACGGTGGCTCGGGTGAACCCAAGAATGCAAGAAACACACAGGAGACACAGAGATTTATCCTAGTTCGGGCCAAGTTGGTCCCTACATCCAGCAGCTAAATGATCCTTGTACTCGAGAACACCCAGAAGTCTGAGGGTTATACTCGGTGTGTAGAAGGTGAAGAGTTTGGTAGGGGGCTAGCTCGATGCTAGTCCTATGGTGGTGGTGGTGTTACCGCACCGCCAGAGGTGTCCCCTCCCTCCCCGGAGAGAAAGGAGATGGTGGAGGAACTGTCAGAGCTCCCACGAGGATTGCTTTGCCCTGCGGTGAACAGAGCAAAGAAGGCGGTTTGGCGAGGTTCTCTGTGTTCTGCGGATGCAGAGTTGTGGAATTTGAATCCCCTCTAAGGGGCCGACCCCATCCCTTATATATAATGAGAGGGGTCAGGTACAAGGTTGTTGTGGTTGCTAGCCTACGGTCTACGTGCACCAGAGTCCATGGTGGCCTTGTAGCAGAGCGGCATGGACCGAGGCGATGTCTTGGCGTTGAAGAAGCTTGGGTATCTTTTGGCTGTTCTGCCGTGACACACTGAGTGCCAGGTCTTGTCGGCTTTGACCGGCCTCCCCCGGGTGAGATCTTTCGGAGTCTTCCTGGCGATGGCGGAGGTCGGCTTCGGAGGCTGACGCATGGGCCCAGAGGTCCACCAACCCCCAGAGGCCGCTGGGGAGCTTTGTCTTCTTGTGTCACGCCCCGGACTTGACCCTGTCGGAGGTGCAGCTGACAGGGACGCGCCTCAGGAGCGTCGCCGGGGAACCCCCGGGCCTTGGCTGGCATCAGTAGCCGGGCATGAGCCAAGGGTCGGACGCGCCGTCGATGTAGCCCGAGCGCCTAGGGCTTGAGGTAGCCCCAGAGCCTCAGGCCGAAGGCGTTGCGGGGTCATCGAGAGGGTGCACGCGAGCGTGCCCGATGGGCACGGCCCCGAGCCTCGGGCTATCCTAAGGGGATAGTCCGGGGGTCTCCAGATGATCGGGAACCACCTGAAAACTGAGATCAGACATACCTGGATGTTTATAATCTCAACAGTTAGTACCACTATGTCAGATGAACAAATGACCAAATGACTAAAATAAAAAGTTGTAGATCTCGGAAAGTTTTGGAACTTTGTAGTTGATAACTTTTTCATTTAAATTCATTTTGTCAAGGAAAAGTACGTTTGAATTTGTCGAATTTGAAATTTGGATTTTTCAAACGACCTCGGATGGAGAAACAACCGAACTGAAAGTTGTAAGTTGTAGATCCCGAAAAGCTATACAGCATCGTTGTTGATTATGTTAGAAGAATGTCTGATGCTATATAAATCCAGTTTGTTGGGATCTAAAATTGTGCTATCTCTCAAACGAAGAGGCAAGTCATCAAACTTGTTAAATGATCAATACAACAAAGATAGAATGGGCTGTCAAACGCACTGTTAGAATTGATCTCCTGTGCCTATCATAGGCTTCAAAACATCTTTGAAATGCCTACAACCCCTTGGAAGTGTGGGCCATGCTGATTGTAATGACACTGCTCTTATCCTTGCTGTTCCATGCTAGGGTCCAGGCATTCGTTGTATGGAGGAACCCTAATTTGTAATCTCGAAATAAAGACCACCAAACCAAGATGCGGATAGGGCCTGGCACAAATAAGCTGCCAAACAGGCCTTGGTCACAACAAGTTATATTAATGCTCTTGCTTCAACAGCTGTGCTGGATCTAAAAACTCCTGATGTATCCCATCCCCACTAATCAGAATGCTTTCGCGGCCAGGTCGCCACTGAATTCCTATTCTCAGGCTATAATATCAATTCCTCGTGCTTAATTAGCAACACACCAACACCTTTGATATTTTGGATATTATTCTCTGCTGAACTAGGAAGCAAGTGATTTCAGGTGACACCCCCATCAAAAGGGTGTGCAGCTAGTTATACAGGCTTGGGAAGTAAACTGAGATTTTAGGCTCTCATTGATTGTACACATAACATACATGAGCTACACAGAGCAGAGAATGGCCATTTTATAATTGCCAATGCATCAAGATTTCTGGACAGAGGGAATTTTACAAAACTAACAGGATGTCGGAGTAGTTACATGGTATCCAGAATACTTGAAGCGACTGTGTATAGGCTAAACTGGATCGGATACAGATGGTTGTCAGTGTTCTTATATTCTATCCCATATTTTTTCCTCGGATCTCAAAAGCAGATACGAATCATGCCGGATACGTCTGTTGATACCTATCCCATATCAGAAGTTATTTGAGTATTCGATTTTGGATACGGTATGTATGTTAAATATTCGGTTTTAGATATGGGCTATCCATGTAGGTTTTACCCTTTCGGGATGTACGGGGATACGTTTTCATCCCTAGGCATCTACACTATTTTTTGGCCTCATTGAAATTCATGAAAAATGGAAGATAATTTGATTTAAATTACACCGATAAAAGTAGGTGGTACTAGCAGTTTGGTTTTTTTAGATATTTATGGTGATAGAGGTAATAACAAAATGTTATTTTTAAAAATCTCAATGGTGCATGATTAAATGAAAATTGATGGCTTCATAAATTTTTTAATATTATAATGTCGCAACGGAGTAATTTTGGTCAATAAATGGTTTAATTTACAATATTTTTAGAAGTTTCCATGGTGCATGATTAAATGCAAATTTATGGAGATATTTTTTATATTATTATGTCACATATAAGCTTTTAGACAATGAATGGGAGCCGCCGCCACTTTCACGGCGCCTGTGGCCCTTACCGGCCTGATAAGATCAATTAGTTATACAGAAGATATATATCTCCACACTGAAGTGATAATCATGGACGCCTGTATCGAATAACATATATATCGGTCTATAAACTAAGTGATACTGCCAGCATGAATGCCCTAAAATAATCTGTCAAACATGAAAAACTGTACGTACGAAGATAAGATTATCAGAGGTATTATGGATTTTTTTACCCTGCAGAGAGAAACTGTACGACGATAAGCTTAATCTCGACAAATGTTCATTGATACAACAACATTTAATCCAAATTAGATGTTTCTAGTCCAAGATTATGCATAAAGAAACCAATATTTTCTTGTCACCAGAATATATAATCTGTTTATCAGAGTTAACACGTCCACAGCTACCAGTAGGGCAAGATTATTCAACCTCATCTGTTGTGATTTTTAGGCTGCGGCTACAGTTGCATTCTGTTATAGAAACAATATAAATCAGTTTACTGTTGCAGACACTGTTTACTCCGACTATTCAGTAGTATCACACTCCATTATTTTCATAGTTTTTGCATGCACTGCGCCAACCAAAAAGAAGCATCCAGCCATGCACATAGTTAGGTGAAAGAGTGAACGAAAATTTCAGAAGTATATCATCACAACAATTGCTAACAACGCCCTCCATAATCACAAAAGTTTTAAATCGTGACCTTGGCCCTATTGCGAACGGTAGCAGGGCATGTCCAACTGATTTGGCTTTTTTATATATAAAAAACCCATGTTCACATCATCCTTCCATGAAAATAGAAACAGAGGCCAACTCAAGTAAGACCAAGGGTATAAAAATCCCATGTTCACATGATGGTTTCATGTTCTTTATGATGAGGCTCCATGGTCAGTAGATCAGGCGATCGCCGACGAGCAACAGCCCGTCACTAGCATCAACCAAAACCCTCCTCTATGGTGGCGTCTAATAATCCAGATTTAGGTAGATGTAAGGGCATTATATTGGTTGGAACAAATCGTGCGAGATTCTTACGTACTCACAAGGAAAAGGAGATCGTATAGAGCACATGCTGGAATCAGCCAGCTGTGCCGACGTGCAAACCAACCTGAACAGAGGCGCAAGTCGAGCCAAGACCAAAATAGATGAATAGACTAGGAATACCACACGGCCCTTGGCAGCATGATGAGTGAACACGCACTGGTTTCCCAGATTCTTAACCAAATTAAGCATTTTAAATGTGGCTAATTTGCACCTACTGGCCTAGTTGTTGAATTGTCGTACCATGGATGCAATTAACTCATTAATTATTGACCTCAATCCTCAATTGCAGAAATCATTTCATTGTTTTCTCTTTTTCAAACAAGGTAACTCTGTACGTGGAGTAATTGCAGGGGAAACTAGAAACAAGATACGGAACAGATCAATAGATCATGACATCAACTATTACAGTTGCTTGCCAAAGAGGAAATGAAAGATGTACAGTGCTACATGAATAACTCTAATTGCTCTGGCGGAAGCCATAACCCAGGCCTTCTGCGTTGCTTCGCTGGATGATAAACCCAAATTCCCTGGCTCGAAACTCCAGCAAAGCCAACATGCGCACATTGCTAGCACGGCACGTGTGGGACAGCAACTTGATCTTAAACTGCTGATGCATCCCATTCCCATCCCTATGTTAGACATCGCCCTCTGCTGTTTCAGACTAGCCCATTCCATACGTGTAGTGTCTGAATTATAGTTTTTCTTGTGTCTTTCCACCTTGCACCAGGAAGCAAATACTGCAGCTACAGGTTCTCATATGTTTTTGCTGTCCTTGAAATGCTGCTGCTATATATAGAGTGTTACCCTTGAGCTGTAAAGGCCAAAAGGCCCTTGAGTATTCCTGGAATATAATTGTTGAGTCGAGATCATGATGTAGTGTAGGCAATAGGTGTTTGCCGTACCTAGGCTACAAATAAGATGGTATTGTATATGATTTGACATCTGAGAAAATAAAACCCTTCCTTGCAATCTTTTGTTTTACTTGTTAACCGCAGCACCCCACCCCCCCCCTGCGCTACCGAATAACTACCTATATAGGCATAGGAAGTATAGAAGTATATTGAGATTGTACGCTGTCATTGATTCACCCAGCCATGAGGTAGAGGTAAGTTACACTCAATCAGAGCATGTTGCATATGGAGCATGTACACATGACCTAAAGTTAGCACGTTGCTAGAATAGTCGTTATAACCCTCACCTGTTCATCTAGATCTCTCAAAAGAGGGAGTACATATAACATCAGCTAGTCAGTTTTTTTGGTTGCAAGTCTTGGAGTGGTGGTTGGTTTGAATTGTATGTGGATGACTTACGTTGAAACTTGCTCATGCTGTCCTTTAAAAAGATCACAATGGTTTGTAGGGCGCCATTATGGAAGAACAAACGAAAGATGCAAAATGCTATATAAAACTAAAAACTAGAAGAATGTTTGACACTTGCACGGAGAAGGTAGTTTCTGGCTATGGTAGGGCATGTACAACCCACAGATAGCTTGCTGTCTGCAAGTTGTTTTGACAACTTAATAGACAGCTTGTACAATGGTTGTGTATTTCACTGTCTATAAATTATTTAATGCTTGCATGTCGCTATGATCAAGCATGAATATGATTCATGTATCCTATTATGTTGGCTGTTGATACAAAATAACCTATTCAAACATTAGTTAATTTTTACAAATAAGGGAACAAGAATTATAGTCATCTGAAAGTTATATCCAAATTAACCGTGACAATGAGCAGGGAGTATAGATGGGGTTGAATCGTAAGATCCAGCCATGGAGCCGCTGCCAGTCTGGAGACCGGCACACTCGTGTTCTAGAGCAGAAGTTTCAGGTTGGGCCTGCTCCTGCTCGTGAAGGACGGTCAGGCCCGGTGGCACTCGTGGCTAGAGGCCTGGCGGTGCGCCTGCGTGTGAAGGTCCGGCGGGGGCTGATCTCCCCCGCGTGATTGTTTCTCTCGCCCACGTACATAGCTGATCTGTGCGTCGGCCACTGCATGTCGGAGCACGAGCCCTTGCCGTCGTCTCGTGAAGAGATGGCTAAATTCTCTTTCTTCATTTACAGCTGCAAGCCAGGGTGTTTTCTGCAATTTTCACATCATGGAGATGGCATCCTGCGGCCCGTTGTACGTGCCCTTGGAAGAATGTCTGGATGTCTGATGCTATATAAAACCAGATCATTGGGGAATTGAAATTGTGCTGTCTCTGAAATGAAGAGGCAAGTTATCGAACTTGTTAAATGATCAGATAAAACAAAGATCGAATTGACTGTCAAATGCACTGTTACAATTGATTTACTGCATATCATTGGCTTCAAACTATTTTTGAAATGGCTACAACCTGTAGGAACGATGTTAAGACAATTGTGTTCCATGCCGGGGTCTCGGCCTTTGTATGGGCATCCTTGCGAGAGGCTCCAACAAGGACTAGGGGGCAGTGTGAGCTTCTCGATACCTTGATAAAAATACTGGAGTCATCGATAGGAGTTTGCATCTTAATCTCTTTTAAAATTCGAGATTTAATTTGTGTACTTAAGTTGTGTGCTTTACTAGGAATAGACCTTAGATTGTATAACTCTTTTGCAGTAGAGATAGCAATGCACTTAGCAAAAACTTAGTTGCACATCTTCATATTGCTTTGTTGCTTAGGTTTTGATAATTAGAAGTCAGTGGCAATAGGTTAGAGTATATTTTTGTAAAGCCTAATTCATGCTCCCCCCCCCCCCACACACACACAGACACTTAAGAGTCATGGTCCCTACAGTATCCTTAGACGCCTATGGACCACAGTGGGAGGTGACATGCCCATCGCTTAGCGGAGGTTGTCTTCGTGAATTTCTTATAGGCGTGTGCATGTGTTAGTATAGGTTGTAGGTCTGGTGGTGTGTGTGCGTTGTGTGTTGGTGTGTTTGTTATGGTGTGGGTTCAAATATTTCAACTTGTACTACTAGTTGTGTGGATTAAGAAAAATGTATCATAATGTATCTCCATACTGAAGTGATCATTAAGAAGGAGTAGAAAAGCGTGGCTGATGTATCCCATTCCCATCCCTATTATTAGACATCTTTTCAATGGTTACCATTGAATTCCATATGTTTGGTGTCTGAATTATAGTTTTTCTTGCGTGTTTCCACTTTGCACCACGAAGCTGCAAATGGTCTTTTGCTGCCCTCGAAATGATGCAGCTATACATAGAGTGTTACCCTTGAGGCCGTGTAAAGGCCAAAATATCCTCGAATATTTCAGGAATATGATTCTTGAGTCGAGAGCATGATATATAACATCATGTGCTCAATTTACTTGTACTCAACGTTTGCCTTACCTGACTTACGTATCTTGGCTATAAATAGGACTTGACATCTGAGAAAATAAAACCCTTATTTGCAATGTCTCATTTTACTAGCTTTTTAAACCCACGCTACTGAATAACTACTTGGTTGATATTTAAAACATATAGTCCTCTTGTTGGACGATGAAGCCCGATATTTCTCTCTATTATCTAAAAGGAAAAGAAAAATTGTATGAAGATAAGATTAATCGGAGGTATTATGTATGTTTTTGCTGCTGCAAAGAAAAATTGTATAACGATAAGTTTAATCTAGACAAATGTTCATTGCTACTACAACATGTAATCAAATTAGATATTTGTTGTTCAATGTCACAAATAAAAGAAAAGGATATTTTTCCTGATTAGTTTATGTCAGAGTAACACGTCCACAGCTACCAGTAGGGCAAATTTATTCAGCCTAATTATTGGTTGTGATTTTTTCTGAGCTGCAGCTACAGCTGCATGCTGTTATAGAAACAGTACAAATCCATTTGCTGTTTGTAGCCAGGTGCAGCTGTAAAAAAACTGTAGGGAGCACATCCATTATAAAGTAGTATCACACTCATTATTTTGATATTTTCATAGTCTATGCATGCACATGAACCAAATTAAAGCCTGACAAATACGAGAAACTTAGAACTTTGTAGCTTGTAGGATATCAAGTGAATGCATACAACCATCCGGCCATGCACTTAGTCAGGGGAAAGAGTGAACTATAATTATTTTTTAAATTGATCTTGCCTCATCAGCACCACTACCATTCAGTCATTCAATCGACTTGTCACGAAGTAAAATGTTGTAGTACCATATAGCCAACATTGTAGCATGATTGTGGCTAATAATTATAGCTAATTGTGTAGACAAACAGTAGCTAATAAGGGGGTATGTTTGGATCAATTAGTGCTAGTTATTAATTGAAGCTAGCAGTTACTCTAAATTAACTAAATTTGATTTTTCTGTCGTTCAATTTCTGTGGGTTATTTCCTTACGGTACAGCGTAAGAAAAATATTTTTCTATTGGGATTCACATTTTTCTATGGGTTTTTGCACACACAGAAGTATTCGAATTTCCAGTAGTGTTGACTAACAACTAGGTATAGGTTTGGCTAAAACATCAACCCACCAATTAGCCCCTGTGTTTGGATGAGCTAGGGCTAAAAATCAGCTAGCTAACAGTTAGCCCTATGCATCCAAACAAGCTCTTTCATGGCGCTATCAATCAAGGTTTTGTGCTCATGCATACTCGGACTGATTCCATGACTCCGGTCTCAAATGGCTTCATCATTCTAAAAAGATGTTTCTGTAGAAAAACTACTAAAAATGTAATTAACAGTAAGTTCATCAAGCAACGGATGATGTTGTCTATAGTGTAATAAATCAAAAAAAATTAGGGTGTCATCCCTTTTTTATGTGTTGCAGCATATTGGCTTGATGTCAAATAAACCAGCTTCAACCTATAATCCCCTGACCCCTGGCCATATATATGGCCAGCTACGCATCTATTGCCTTGCCTCTGTTTACTACAATATAGTTGCATTCTATTAAGGGCCATCAAGTCTTCAACAGATGTTGCAGCCAGAAATTTCGATTCAGTGCTTTCAGTTCTTCTGCAGTCAAGCCATGCTGTGCATTGTAGTATTAAGAAGTTATACATCTAAAAGAGGTCGAGAGTGTTCTTCCGTAACCAGTCGTGAGAATGGCCACTCAACAAAGGGGTAACCATGCCTGCCAGCTTTACATGTTTGGGTTTGGGTGCCTCCTCTAAGCGCCTCCCCAAGGCTTCCCCCTGCCGGTGGCCACCCCGGCCCCGCCGTCCACCACCCTCCATCGCCGGCGTCCCCACAACGCCGGTGTCCCTCCCCTTCCCTCCCTCCGTCCTGATGGCGACCCCTCCCTCCTCATCTAATGAGCAGGACGCGCCGCCGCTGCCCCCTCTTGCGGCTGCTGCGGAGGCGGCCCTCCAGCAGCGGGGTGCCTCCTCCTCCGCTTGGCCGTCGCCATATGCCGTCGAGCCTGAGATGCTGTCGTTCAGCGACTCGGACGACTACACCGACGACTCATCCGAGCCTCCGTCGCCACCTCCGTCACCGTCGCACGTGCGCTACTGGATTCATGGCTGATGCCCGTTGCGCCCGCGGCTTCTCTCCTCCTCCGGTTGAGCCAAAGTTTTAAATAGTGAGCTAAGCCCCTTAGCAGCTGGCTTTCCCAAAGGCTAAGAAAGGATATAGCGGGCTAAATAGGGGGCTAAGCTATTTAGCGGTTGAGCAAAAAATATGTCAACATAAAGAAATTTTAGATACAATATAAACATAGAAGATGAAGACATTACAAATACCAAATTACCAATTACAGAAAATCCAAACGAATCAGTTATTCATGTGCAGCACTATCGTTCACATCTAGTCATCCATCAGCCAAATACGTAACGAACAGACTACAGAGGGATCTCGCCTGTCTCTGGCTGGGACTTGCCACCGCAGGCTCGCAGCAACAGCAGCTGCCGCTCGCCGCCGCCCGCAATCCCGCCCACCTGTACTCCCGCCGCTCGCTGCTGCCCTCACTCCTGCTGCTCGCCGCCACCGCCCACTACTCATGGCTGCTCGCTGGTCCTGCAGTCCCGCCGGATGCGCAACAACAACCGCCGCCGCCGCCAGCAGTCGCGAGCTTCGGAGAGGAATCAGAGAATGGCTAGGTGCGACAGCATTCCAATCGGCAGTGTATTGAGTTGCTTTGGGCCTGCACGCGATTTGGGCCGAAGGGAACTGAAAGCGCACGCAGAATTAGCCAATAGCGGGCGCTAAAAGACCTCCGTTTAGCGTATATAGCGCGCTATTTAGCCGCTAATGGCGGGAAAAATCCTGTAGCGCTAAACCTGTCAATGCGTAGCGTCAGACTCCCTGAAACGCTATATATATCCCGCTAAAGCAGAGGCTAAATCCAGCTATTTAGAACTTCGTATGAGCCGGTCCTCCCGGCTGGTGGTTACCGGTCGCGCGGGGCCTCCCCACCTCCCGTCGCGCTGCAGGACGCGCAGCTTCATGGCCGTCTCAGGGTTTAATTTATCGATAGCAAAAAAATACCGGAGGTCACCGATAAACGGGTTTATCGGATTTATCGGAAAATTTCTCGGACAAAAATAAAACAAAATAATACCTAATTTCACTATAAGTTGTCTCTAAAGCATTTAGCATCAAGAACTAGCACATAATAGTATTGATATAATAGAGTATCATACTTTCATGTAGGTGGAATACTAAAAATTAGAATCTCGTCGATAAATAAATTTTACCGGACCTCAACGATAAACGGGATTATCGGGTTTATCGAAATTTTATCGCCGATAAAATTTTCCCTGGGCCGTCTCCGCTCCGTCGTGGTGCATCCCCCTGCTTCTCCTCCGACTCCGACATCGATGAGGACAGCTTCCACGTCGTCGAGAGCCGACGCCGCTGGCGAATGCCGGCCTCCTCACCCCGCACCGGCTCCTCTCTCCGTTCCGACAGAGTTAATCCAGCTCTGCTTCACCTGTCTCGCCTCCGACCACGTCGCCGCGCAGCGCCACTCCCGTCCCACTGTCTCCTCTGTCGTGGCACCGGGCACTGCACGCGGGCGTGCAAACGAGTGCGCTCCCCCCTCTCCGCGGTTTGCCAAAGGTGCGGGGCCAGCAGAGGTCGCGCATGGAGAAACCATCAGCCACGTCTGGTTGCGGCCAACTCGGACACCGCCTCTGGCCATTCCACCTCAACTGGCCGTGATACCTCCGTGTCGCCGCAGTGCGGTCCGTCGCCGTCACCGTCGCCGCCGCCGAAGCCTGACCAACCAACGCAGCTGTCGGCACCTGAAGCTGAGGCCGGGCGCCCGCAGCCGTCGCCGCCGCGCTCCCCTCCCTAAAGCCCACCACTTGGCGACCCGGTGTGCCCGCCACTGACAAGCCTCGTCGTCATCACCCGCTCAGCTGATGTCGACTCAGCTGAGACTATCCGCACTCATGATCCTCTATTTTCATCCTCTATACATCCTAGTCATCAAGATTCTCTCCTCTATACTTATTTCTCCCGCACCCATGCATCCTCTATATCATCCTCTATTCACTGTGGGGCTCACTTGTCACTTTATCTAAACATATCCATGTGAGATCTTGTTTTGAAGAATTTATTGTAACGAATTTAATGGTGCAATCAGAATTTAATTTGGTTTTTTGGTTTATGAGTTATAATAGTTTTTAGTTGCTTGAAACGGTGGGGCCTATGCATGCTGTCTCTGTCTGCCGCGCATCCTCTCTTCTCTCCTGCGTGCTGTGTCCTGGCGCGTGGTGGGCTCCAGCGGTACCGGACGAACGCCATTCCTCTACATATAGCGGACAGGCGCTGCTTGCGAACCGTATACCGGACAGCGGTGCGGCGATTTTTTATGCTACATCGTCCTGCAGGATGGGGATAGAGTACCCGGTGTGGGTAGTCTGAGCAGGCACTCACCCTCGCCCTCGTCGCTATCGTCAGTGGGAACCGTTCCCATGTGTCTGCCGACGACGTCGGTGCCCAGCTCGTGACCTTCTAGCACCTCGGCCCCTCGGAATTCACTATCAGCACCTATGCGCCTAAAGATTTTCTGGTGCGGTTCAACTCTGCTCAGGCCCATGACGACGTCCTCCATGCTCCGCCGCCTTTGGGTACTGCCTTTGTCCTGCTCTGGCGTCGATGGTGGTGTCAAGCCTGGGCCTCCGCCGGCGCGTTCCGCTTCCGTGTCCTCCTGGGATTGCAAGGCATCCCGTCGCACCTCTGGAACGTCGAGGTGGCGCAGCGGATCCTCGGGCCTGCCTGCGCTGGGCTGGAACCTGCCCAGGCCACGGCGAGCCAGGACAACATGTCGGAGTACTTCGTTGCAGCTTGGTGTGTCCACCGGGACATGATCCCGATGGAGGTGATCGTCGCAGTCCCTGAGCCGGAGGCTCCGTTCTTCGTTGAGCCGCCGCTGTTCCTCCGGTGACAAGCGCTCACCAGTCCGAGCTTCCCGCAAGGTTTTCTTTACCGGTATTTAAAAAATTTCGGTGGTCACCGATAAACGGGAATATCGGATATATCAGAAATTTATCGGCGATAGAAATAAAATTTCGGAAGAAATTTAGAAAAAAAATGACTCATTTTTGTTCAGGAAAGCACATAGATCATTTCTAAACAATCTAACATAAAAAACTAAATAAAACATATTATCAATTGCTTATTCAATGAGGAGGGCAATGATATGGCTAGAGCGTGCTGAGTGTATTGCGGCGGTGACAACTTGAACTTAGAAGAGAAGGGGAGAGAAAATTAAACATGGATTAAGGTCAGAGTATTAGGTGGGCTTTGGCATCTATTTGGATGACAAAATTTTAAAAATATGAAAATTTCGGACGATAGAGGAAAAATTTCGGACCCAGCCGATAAACGGGATATGTCAGAAATTTCGGATTCTACCGGCCGATACGTTTTTCCCTGGCTCCCCGCACTAGGCTACCTCGTCCGCGTACGCCTCATTGAGGGCCATGACTGGCGCACCCCTCCATCCTCGGATGATGACGGGCCGGCCGGGAACAGCGACGACAGCAATGACCCCGACTGGCTTGATCGTGGACAACGTGGCTGCTCAATGTCGCGCCCTCGTCGGTTCGGCGGTGCCAACAACGACGGCAACCGCACCGGCGGCGGCGAAGCAAACGAGCCGCGGCTCGGGCCGGGCTGGGGGCCCACCTTCTGGTCCAACCAGGCCATGATTGTTGGGACCTTCCATTGTCCAGCACGGGAGACAACTGGCGGCTGGTCCGTCGGTCGCAAAGCAAAAAAGCATAGCCTATCCTCTGCACCTCAGGTGACGATGGCCGCTGACCACATCGCAGTATCGTCCGGGGAACCAGCGGCCCCGGCTGAACAACTCCAGTTCGAATTCGGAGTTCACTGCCAGCCAGCCGTCGCCAGCACCAGTCATATTCGACCCGTTGTGCCTAGTCCATGTTAGCGCGGCTCGCCGCAATCTGCGGGAGGATCACGACGAAAGCCTAGCCAGAAATGGTCGATTTAGTATCATCTTTACACTATTTTTATGCTCACTATCTTGCTCTTGTTATTTGATAAATTTTTATGCTTCTTATGTCACATTCTATTATGAAATTTTGCCTCTATTCTAACTTCATCTAAAAAAATTCTGTAGATGGCCCGTGACCGTAAGACTGCCCGCATCAGCTCTGGAGGATACTACCCACCTCGTGCCCTGTTTGCAACTGAAGAGCCACAAGAGCCAGAACCTCAGGAACAGGAGCAGGCTCCTGTAGCACCAGTCCAAGCACCAGCACCTCCCCAGGAAGAGCCTGAGCCTAAAAAAGATCTAGAAATCGTCGAGATTGAAGATGATGAAGAGGAAGCTAATGGAGGAGTACAACCCCCGCCTCCACCACATGAAGCTCCTGAAGATATGCCACCTCCTCCAATGGGGTGGACTGTGAGGATCTACCACAGGAATGGAGGAAATGCTGTCTCTCATCTTCGCCTGGTGGGGATGCTCACTGCTTACTTCGCTGATTGGCATCCAGCTGTGGAGTACGTCTGCTGGGAGTACACTCATCCACTGGAGGACACGTACTGGTAGGCAAGGGCAAGCATCTTTGCCCATAAGCAAGACAAGGGGGCATATCAGCTGGACAGGATCTTCTCTCACGTGGGACATCGAGCTACTATAGAGGATAGCATTGAAGATGCTGCTTTTGAAGCATGTATGGGTCTCTGCTATCTTCGCTTTAACCTTATGAAGCATGACATTCATCGCTTCTTTCCTCGTGCACACCCCGAACTTGGATGGGCTATGACAGATCCAGTGCAGCTAGAGCCACTACCTCGGGTGATGGTGAACCTTGTCTATGATATGATGGATAGGAAGCTACAGCTAGAAGAGATGGTGAAGGCACAAGGGAAGACTATCAAGAGGTGCCAAGCAACCATTGATGAGCTCCGAGCAAACCAAGGCATGCCCAAGATCTATGAGACATTAGAGCATGAGCCACTTCCTTAGGAAGTAGGAGTCCTTTATGTAATAAGAACGTTCTTAGTAACGTCAGTTGAGTCAGTTGAGTCTGTCGTGTGGTTTGAACCTTGGTGTGCTAGTTGCTTTATTATAATGCTTATGTGTGAGTTGGATCTTTGTTTGAGTGTCGGGACTTGTAGGCATGTCTACAAGTTCTATTCTTAAGAATAATAAGTTTAATAGTCAAGGAATAATAGTTGAGTTTGATATTATCACGTTTCTGTCCTTGCTGTTTTCTGGAGCAGTCTTCAATGTTTCTGCTATAGTTTAAAAACGGTTCATGCAACATTTATGAAATTTTTATGAGAGAAACTAGACTCAAGCATATTTCAAATGCCACTGGAATCACCTTTTTATCTGATCTGGTTCGAGAGATATAATTTTCACAAGTTAAAGTTTCTGCACAGTCTGGAATCTGGAACAGTTTCTGTTACGCCTTATTTTTCATAGACTTAACGACAGAATCTGATCTTGAGGTCTGAATAGAAATTGTGGATAATTTCATAAGCTTTCCAACCATATAAAGCACGCCTCTTTTGGACTTCTGTAGCTCGAGATATGATTGAAATACTGAACTATCAATATTGCTACTCCTCCAGAAAACTTTCAGATCTCATTCTTAACCCTATAAGTGGTTGATAACCTGGAATTCTTAAAGTTTGCATGTTTATGGGTGGCAGATGGCCGGAAGAGGAAGAGGCAGAGGTCGTGGAAACATTCCCCCAAATCCACCACCACCGCCACCAACTATCGAGCAACTGTTGGCAGTACAGACGCAGTTGATGCAACAACTAGTGCAGAATCAGTAAAATCAGCCAGTTGCTGGGGCTCAACCACGTGATAAGCGTGGTGAATTTTTGAAGGGTCGTCCCCCAGTGTTCACACATGCTGCTGATCCTTTGGAGGCCGATGATTGGCTTCGTGCTGTGGAGAAACAACTCACTATTGCACAATGTGATGACCGACAGAAGGTGTTGTTCGCTTCTGGGCAACTTCAGGGAGAAGCTCAGGATTGGTGGGAGTCATATGAGTATGGTCGTCCTGCCAATGCTCCTGCAGTCACCTGGCAGGAGTTTAGAGAGAACTTCAGGGCTTACCATATACCTGAAGGAATGATAGAGTTGAAGGCGGAGAAATTCAGGAACCTGACCCAAGGGTCAATGACTGTAGCTGAGTACCGTGACAAGTTTGCTCAATTGTCACGATATGCTCCACATGAGGTGGCCAATGACAATGATAAGCAGCGCCGCTTCTTGAAGGGATTATATGATGGACTACAGTTGCAGTTGATGTCTAATACCTACCCTAACTTTCAGACGCTTGTGAACCGCGCTATCGTGGTGGATAACAAGCGCAAGGAAATGGATGCAAAGAGGAAGAGGTTACAGGGACAAGCCTCCAATAGCAACACCCGTCCGCGTACTGGCTTTCAACAGAATACTCAGCAGAGGCCTCCTTCTGGACAGTGGAATCGTGGTCAGGCCCCATTCCGTGGACAGTTCCCGCAACGTCCCCCATTCCAGCCACAGAATAGCAACCAACGTCCACCGCAGCAGAATGGAAATCAAGCGCAGCGTCAGGGTCCTTCCAATAACACTCCTATGAAGACTAGTGCTCCCAATACTACCAACAGGTGTTTTCGATGTGGATAAGAAGGTCACTTGTCTTACAATTGCCCGGAGAAGCCCAACCAGCAGACTCCCCAGAGACAGAGCAGCCACCAGAAGCCCGCACCTAACTCGGGAAGGGTGAATCACTTGTCCCAGGAAACTGCAGTGGAGGAGCCAGAAGTTATGCTTGGTACGTTCGATGTCCACTCTACTCCCGCCACTGTTCTTTTTGATTCTGGAGCATCACATTCTTTCATATCACAATCATTTGTTAGAATACATAGAATCTATTTGTGTGCCATGAAGAACCCTATCTTAGTAAACTCACCTGGTGGAAGCATGCCAGCATCTTATCGCTGTCTTCCGATTAGTCTCAACTTAAGGGGGGTAGAGTTTACAGTTAGCCCTATAGTATTGAGAACAGCTGGGATTGATCTTATATTGGGAATGGATTGGATGATGCAACAACAAGCAGAGATTCAGTGTAAGGATAAATCAGTTGTACTGACAACACCAAAGGGTGATAGAATCAGGGTTGAAGTAAAAGTGCAAAAACAAGAGACCGCTACAGTGAACCAGCTCAATGATGGAGCCAACCAGGAAGATCCAGTTGTGGAGGAGTTCCCAGATGTGTTTCCAGAGGAATTGTCAGGTATGCCACCAGACCGTGACATTGAATTTATTATTGAATTATTACCTGGAACTGCACCTATAGCTAAGCGTCCATATAGAATGGGAGTAAATGCATTAGAAGAACTTAAGAAACAAATTAAGGAGTTGCAGGATAAGGGTTTTATTCGTCCTAGTTCTTCACCATGGGGAGCACCAGTGATTTTTGTGGATAAGAAAGATGGAACTCAGAGGATGTGTGTAGATTATCGGTCTCTTAATGAGGTTACTATTAAGAACAAGTACCCATTGCCTAGAATTGATGACCTGTTTGATCAGTTGAGAGGAGCTTGTGTATTTTCCAAGATTGATCTTCGCTCTGGATATCATCAATTGAAGATTCGTGCCAGGGATATACCCAAGACAGCTTTTACCACGTGGTATGGGTTGTATGAGTATACAGTGATGTCTTTTGGTTTGACTAATGCCCCTGCATACTTCATGTACTTAATGAATAAGGTGTTCATGGAATATCTGGACAAGTTTGTAGTGGTATTCATTGATGATATTCTAGTATTTTCCAAGACTGAGGAAGAACATGCTGAACATTTGAGGTTAGTCCTGCAAAAGCTCAGAGAACACCAACTATATGCGAAACGGAGTAAATGTGAGTTTTGGCTGAAGGAAGTTTCTTTTCTGGGTCACATTGTTTCAAATGGAGGAATATCAGTAGATCCTGGCAAGGTGAAAGATGTATTGAACTGGAAACCACCCATCAATGTGAGTGAGATCCGTAGCTTCTTGGGACTGGCTGGTTATTATAGGAGATTTATAGAGGGGTTTTCAAAGCTTGCTAAACCAATGACTGCATTGTTGGAGAAGAATGCCAAGTTTGTGTGGTCCGAGAAGTGTTAGGCTAATTTTGAGGAATTAAAGAAAAGATTGACTACTGGACCCGTCTTAGTTTTGTCAGATCTGAATAAACCTTTCTCTATCTATTGCGATGCATCTCGATTGGGTTTGGGATGTGTTCTTATGCAAGAAGGTAGAGTTGTGGCATATGCATCGAGGCAGTTGAGGAAGCATGAGTTAAATTACCCTACTCATGATTTGGAATTAGTTGCAGTAGTTCATGCATTAAAGATATGGAGACATTATTTGATTAGACACAAGAGTGATATATACACTGATCACAAGAGTCTAAGGTATATCTTCACTCAAACGGATCTGAACTTGAGGCAACGTAGATGGTTGGAGTTGATAAAAGACTATGATCTAGAGGTGCATTATCACCCAGGAAAGGCCAACGTTGTTGCTGATGCTCTTAGTAGGAAAAGTTATGCAAATGAAATACAAGTAATGCCTATGCCAAAGGAATTGTGTGCCGAGTGCAAGCATCTGAGCTTAGGATTTACTACCAATGCAGTGGAATTAGTATTAGAGCCTACTTTGGAGCAAGAAATCCGTAAAGGTCAGCAGAAGGATGAAAAGTTAAGAGAGATAGCTGAAAATATAGTGAAAGGTAAATCTCCAGGATTCCGTAAGGATGATAAAGGTACGCTATGGTTTGGAAAAAGGCTGTGTGTGCCCGAAGATAAGGATATCAGAATGGCAATTCTGCGTGAAGCTCATGAGTCAGCTTATTCCATACATCCAGGAGTACTAAGATGTACTTAGATCTGAAAGAGAAATATTGGTGGTATGGTTTAAAGAGAGACATAGCTGAGTATGTTGCTTTGTGTGACACTTGTCAAAGGGTGAAAGTGGAACATCAGAGACCTGCAGGATTGTTACAGCCTATGCAGATACCCGAGTGGAAATGGAAAGAGGTTGGTATGGACTTTATAGTTGGGTTGCCACGGACTCAAAGAGGATATGATTCAATTTGGGTGATAGTGGATCGTCTGACTAAGGTTGCTCATTTTCTGCCTGTGAAGACTACATATAGTAGTGCGAAGTTGGCAGAGATGTATATGGAAAGAATAGTGAGTCTACATGGAGTTCCTAAGAAGATTGTGTCTGATCGAGGTACTCAGTTTACATCTCATTATTGGCAAAAGATACATGAATCATTGGGGACCAAACTAAATTTTAGTACAGCTTATCATCCCCAGACAGATGGTCAAACAGAGAGAATTAATCAGATATTGGAAGATATGTTGAGAGCTTGTGCTTTACAATATGGTACTAGCTGGGATAAGAGTTTGCCTTACGCAGAGTTCTCTTATAACAATAGTTATCCGAAGAGTCTTCAAATGGCACCGTTTGAGGCTCTGTGTGGACGAAAGTGTAGGACCCCGTTGTTCTGGAATCAGACAGGGGAGAGTCAAGTGTTTGGGCCTGATGTATTAAAGGATGCTGAAAAGAAAGTGAGAATGATTAGAGATAATCTAAAAATAGCACAGTCCAGACAGAAAAGCTATGCTGATACTCGCAGAAGGGAGCTGACTTTTGAGGTAGGGGATTATGTCTACTTGAAAGTGTCACCCATGAGGAGTGTGAAGAGGTTCAACATGAAGGGTAAATTGGCACCAAGATATATTGGACCTTTCAAGATTATAGAGAGACGTGGTGAAGTGGCATATCAGTTGGAATTACCTGAAAGTTTGGCAGGTGTACATGATGTGTTCCATATGTCTCAATTGAAGAAATGTTTACGAGTACCAGAGGAGCAGATTTCATTAGAGGAACTCACAGTTAAGGAGGATCTTACATATGAATAGTTTCCGGTTAAAATTTTAGAGACTGCGGACAGAGTCACAAGAAGTAGAACAATCAAAATGTGTAAAGTACAGTGGAATCGGTACACAGCAGAAGAGGCTACTTGGGAACGAGAAGAGGATCTGAGAAAAACCTACCCGCAACTGTTTGAGTAAGCATCGGTCAAATCTCAGGGCGAGATTCATTTTAAGGGGGGTAGAATTGTAACACCCTAAAAATTTGAAAAGAAGAAAAATAGGAAAAATATGATTTTTATATTTATTTTTGTGAGCATGCAAATTTAGAATAAGAATAATTTTTATAAATTTAAAATCAAATATAAGTGTAGAAACATGATTGAGCATTCATGCTGCTGCATTTGAAGTTTTGTATTGAGTGGTTTAAATCAAATTCAAATTGGATTTGAAAATCTTTTGAAAAATGGCTTTGAAAAATTAGAAAAAGAAAAAGGAAAGGAATTTCTATTCTTCCCGGGCCGCTTCTCCCCGCAGCCCAGCGCACGCGGCCCGTCGCCTTTTCCCCGCCACCGCCTCGGCCTGCTTCCCCGCGCTCGGCCCGTTTTCTCCCGCGCCCGCCTCGGTCCTCTGGGCCGAGCCCAGGCACGGCCTGTTGGCCCAACTCGCGCGCGCAGTCGCTCTGAGCCGCTGACACGAGGGGCCCGCCTGTCAGCGTCTCCTTCCACCTTCCTTTCTTCTTCCTCCGGCCGAACGCCGCTTTCCTCTCTCCAACCGATTCGGTGATCTGAATCCCCTTCGAATCTCCCTCCTTTCCTTACTTGGCGACGCCTACGGGCTATAAAACGGAACCCCGTGCCTCCCCGCTCCTCATTAAGCCCCTAAAACCCTAGCCTCGACGTCCCGGGAAGGCAACCGTCGAAGTTCCGCCTCCACCGCCGCCTTGCCGAGCTAGCCGCCGCCCTCCGGCTGTCCTTCGGCTTCGTTCTCGCGCGGGGTAAGATCGCCGTGATGCGCTCGTTCTTCCGGTGCTTTCGGTTTGGCGAATGGTGCTCGGAAGGGTCGTCTTCTCAAGCTCCGGCGAGCTCGGGCTCTATCCGGCCATGGCGCCGCCGTCGGGTTCTTGTGGCCGCCGGCGTCTTCCCTCTCTCTCTCCCCGATCTAATCCGGGCCGTTGATTTTGAATCCGATGGCCTAAATCAGAAGATAACGGTTCGCTTGTAAATTTGTAAAAGAGACCCTGAGTCTTTAGTATATAGAACCCGCAGTCCTAAAACGTAAAACGAAAAATACGCTTTGATTAATTGAAAACGTAATTCGTTTCGGAAAAAGAAAAATACGCTTTCTGATATTTACAGTTTTGCCATTCGATTTGTTTTAGCCGTAGAATCTTCGTTTTAACTCCGATTTGATCCATTCAAATTGCGTTAGATTCATATTTGCGAGCTCTATGTAACTATAAAATTGTACAGTAGGTTTGGATTAATTTATTTTTGAGTTTTAATTAAAGTATTTATTTTTCTATAGGAAATCTTTGGAAATTCATAACTTCATCGTTTTAGCTCCGTTTTTCGTGATCTTCGCGTCTGTGTGATCCTAGCGAATTGTAGATTCGTTTTAAAGACTTTTTATCTTATTTTCTTACTGTTGGTGTATTGTTCTAATTATAGTCTTGTTTGTCTATGCATGATTGCCTCTGGATGTGTGTTGTTGATATTGGTTGATCGAGTATAGACGATGAGCAATTCGTTGGAGATCAAGAGCCTTACTACGAGCAAGATCTTCAGGACCAGTTTGAGCAAGGCAAGTATAGCATGGGATTATCCTTGTTGTCCTATTCACCTTATGCAATTAATATCATTATGCATTTATTCCTTGTTAAGGATGACTTAGTGATTGATCCTATACCTTGGTACCTATTGTGATGCATTGAGTAGTATGGCTAGTGCTTAAACATGGACTATGATCGTGTAAATTGATTAGAGGAATATGCAACAAACATTAAAAGATGATTTTGATTAATGTTTAAAGGGGATTAGAGCATGGGGGTTACTTTTGATGCTCTAATTGCTCTCCATAAGGACTCATCTATAAGCGACAATCCGGGATTTACAGTACAACTGTGGGGGCTATATGGCTCTGGCTTTAGTCATATAGAAGGACCTTTTCTAGCTTGTTAGAGGTAACCTTTTTGGCGTAAGAACGGCTTGACGAATCGGGTATAGTGCGGCCTCTGTCCTTATGTGTATAGGCTGCGGGTTATTGTGCCATTTGGAAGGGGGGCTCTACATCTGTTTGCCGAGTGAATCTAATGGCCCTAACTTGTTAGACGAACCTTCGAAAGACTTTATAGTGCTTACCCTGCCTGCTCACCTTGGTAGTGTTTTGGGAGTAATTAACCCGGGCATTTGGGTAACACGACTCACAGTGAAAGTGTACAACCTCTACAGAGCGTAAAACTGTTATAACAGCCGTGCTCACGGTCACGAGTGGCCTTGGACCCTTATGGAATAGTTGAATAATTGTTTATGGTTATGTTTTTGTTATTCATTAATCATTTCACATGGATCATATGTTTATTGTTTACATTGAGACATTTTGATGCTATTGTTATGCTAAAATCATGCTAACTAAAAGCTACATGCTGATAAACCAATGATTATACCTTTTTGAGCCTCATGAACCCAATGTTACACTTGTTGAGTACGAGATGTACTTACGCTTGTTTATTTTTCTTACTTGGATAAAAATCCCGGATGGGTAACAGATGGAGGTAATAGTGACTACTACGCCTACTTCCCTGAAGATTACTAGTCTTGCTGTCAACCAGTCAATGTACTTGTGACTGGAGCTACCACGAGAGTTATTTATTTATACTTCCGCTACATTTGTGTTAAGACTATGTGTTAAATATCGTGATGTAATAACATTTGTGATGATACTTCTGTTATAATTTGTGAACTTATGTGTGATTGATCTCTGAGCGCACATAAGGGTATGCATTCCATTTGGTCGATAAATGGGTGTGACAAATACCTCGGCGGTTCGTGGGCTTCTAGATCTCCAGAAGCATGAATCCGGACATTATATTCCTCTCTTAAACAAAATTGAGCTGGAAGAGAATGGAGCGGTTTCGGTGGTTGTTGAGCATGCCAAATCTGGTTGTTAAGGATTGTAAGGGTACTAGTGGTGGGCTAGCTTTATTTTGGAGGAGAGGGGTGGATGGCACAGTTAAGAGCTTATCGAAGTATCACATCGATGCCTTGGTGAAGGAAGAAAATGGGCTGGAATGGAGGCTAACCGGGATATATGGGGAACCAAAGTCGTAGGAAAAACAGAAAACATGGCGGCTGCTCAGGATTTTAAACAACTTATATACAAAGCCGTGGCTATGCCTGGGTGATTTCAATGAGATCATTTTTGGATGTGAGAAAGAAGGGGGTCAACCACGAGCTACAGCTTATATGGAGCAGTTTAGGAAGGTGTTGGAGGACTGCAATTTAGGGGACTTGGGTTTTGAGGGAGCTGCTTTTACCTGGAAGAACCACCATCATAAAGTGGAGTGGAGAAGGCTTGGACTGAAGCATGGGAGACAGGAGAGATAAATGTGGTACAGGTGCAAAAGAATCTATTGGGTGATTTACGAGAATGGGACAGGAATGTTTTGGGGGAGTTGGAGAAGAGGATTAGTCAAGTTAAGAAGGAATTGGAATGGTGTAGAAGGAGGAGCTTGAATCAAGTAAATGTCAACCATGAACATGTGCTCTGGTACAGGCTTGATAGATTGCAAGAACAGCTCCATATTTATTGGAAACAGAGAGCCCATCCTTTATGGCTGCTAAAAGGAGACCTTAATATGAAGTATTTTCATGCATGTGCATCTGATAGGAGGAGGAGAAATCATATAAAAGCTCTTAAGGAAGAAGGCGGCGATGTGGTGACTGGGAAGAGACTTAAATCTTATATTTCTAACCATTATAGGAAACTCTTCTCATCTTGTGCAGGTCAAAATACCGAGGAGGTCATCAAAGTGGTGGAAAGCAAAGTCTCATCTTCTATGAATGAAGCCTTGCTTAAACCTTTTACTAGGGAAGAGGTAGAGAGGGCATTGGAATTGGAGGGGATTGGGGACCTTAAGGCCCCTGGTCCTGATGGTTTTCCATCTATATTCTACAAACGCTTTTGGGGACTAATGGGAGATCAAGTGACGAAAGAGGTCTTAGCTGTGCTGAATGGTGAACCTTTCCCACAGGGGTGGAATGATACGGTTATAGTCCTTATACCAAAAGTAAAGAAGCCAGTAATGATGAAGGACCTCCGGCGTATCAGCCTTTGCAATGTCTTGTATAAGTTGGTTTCAAAGGTGCTAGCCTATCGACTAAAGAATATCTTACCAGACATAATTTTGCCTTCATAGAGTGCTTTCGTCCCAGGGAATTAATCATTGATAATGTGCTCCTTGCCTATGAGATGACTCACTATCTGAAGAACAAAAGGAAAGGAAAAGTGGGTTGGGCTGCAATTAAACTTGATATGAGCAAAGCCTACGATAGAATTGAGTGGTCTTTTCTTGATAAGATAATGAGGGAAATGGGGTTTGGAAGCCAATGGGTTGATTTAATTATGAAGTATGTTTCTACAGTTACATACAGAATTAAAGTGAATGGAGAATATTCAGATCAAATCAAACCACAAAGAGGTCTATGGCAAGGTGATCCCCTTTCTCCTTATTTATTTATCCTTGTGCTGAAGGCTTATCGGCTCTACTTAGGAAAGCATAAATGAATGGTGAGATTCAAGGGATTCGCGTTTGCCCAAGAGCAGTGGGTGTCAACCACTTGTTCTTTGCTGATGATACTCTTGTGCTGCTTAAAGCATCTAATTCTGGAGCACACAGCCTGCAACATATTTAGAATTTGTATGAGCAAGCCTCTGGCCAAGTAATTAACAAAGACAAGACCTCAACTATGTTCAGTCCTAACACGACACTGCAAATCCAGCAGCAAGTGCTTTCAGAATTGGGGATAACTCAGTTGACGAATAATGAGAAATACTTGGGCCTACCAAGTGTATATTGGTAAGTCAAAGAAGAAAATGTTTGAGTATATTAAGCAGAAAGTGTGGGGCCGGATACAGGGCTGGCAAGAGAAATTAATATCAAAGGCAGGCAAGGAGATAATGATAAAGGCAGTTGCTCAAGCTATTCCTACATATGGCATGTCATGTTTTGATCTCACAAAGGGTTTGTGTGAGGAAATCTCATCAATGATAGCCCGCTACTGGTGGAGCCAACAAGACAAGACAAACAAAATACATTGGGTAAACTGGGACAAATTGACCAAATCCAAATGTCGTGGTGGATTGGGTTTTCGAGACCTGCATATTTTTAATATGACCATGCTAGCTAGGCAGGCTTGGAGGATGTTGTTATATCCCAATACCTTATGTGCACACGTTCTTCAGGCCAAATATTTCCTAGACAAGACCATTCTGCAAGCGACAGCTAGAGGAGTATCCTACACATGGCGTAGTATCTTAAAGGGGCTCAATTTATTAAAAGAAGGAATTATTTGGAGGATTGGGGATGGCAAAACAGTCAATATTTGGACGGACCCTTGGATCCCGAGGAATAATATGAGGCGAGTTATCACCCCCCCGAAGAGGCTCACTGCTTCAAAAGGTTGCAGATCTCATCAATCCAGTGAGTGGTTTGTGGGATGAAGTGCTGGTAAGGGATATTTTTTGGGAAGAGGATGCAAATATTATCCTAGTGATGCCATTATACGAGGGCATGGATGACTGGCCAGCATGGCACCCTGATCCCAAGGGTTTTTTCTCTGTCAAGTCAGCCTATGCCCTGGGTACTAGAATACGGGATAATATAAACTGTGTGGATGCATCTACTTCCAATTCTATGCCTACCAGTCTTGAATGGAAGAAAATCTGGAAAATGAATGTTGCAAATAAGGTCAAAGTGTTTGTCTGGCAATTGGCACATAACTCCCTCCAGGTCAAACAAGACATTGCTTGGCGAGGAATCAAGTTGGATACTATATGCTCCATGTGTCATAGATTTGATGAAGATGCTGGTCATCTCTTTCTTAAATGTAAGAATATGCGCCTATGTTGGCTGCTCCTAAATCTTGAGGAGGTAAGGCTCAGTCTGGTTTCGCTGGAATCTGGAAAGGACTTGCTAGACAGAATTTGGAGACTCCCAGAAGATGTGCAACAGAAGATGATCTTACTTCTTTGATGTTGGTGGAGAACCAGGAATAAAACAGATAATAGAGAAAGGAGTAAGAGCCCTCAAGAAGTGGTCAGTGATGTATTTTTTCACATGAATGCCTGGAACCTTGCCCACAATATTATGAAGCAACCCAAGAGGCAACCAGCGAAACAATCTTGGAAGGCACCACCTGAAGATTATTACAAAACCAATTGTGATGGCTTTCTTTTCTAAAACTGGCAAAGGAGGATGGGGCTTTATTATTCACAATCATCTTGGACAGATGGCTGTGGCGGCAGCAGGTTCAGCGGATCATCTGATGAATGCGCAACATGCTGAGGCCATGGCATGCTTAAAGGGTCTGGAGCAAGCTGCAGCAATGGGACTGCAGCATGTCATCCTGGAAACAGATGCTACTGTTGTGGCAAATGGAATTGGGGGGGAATTGTATTGACAAATCAGTGTTGAGTACTTTATTTAGAGAGATTAGAACAAATGTGTTATATGATTTTGTTACATGTTCTATCTCTCGATGCCAAGGGAATGTAATTTAGTAGCACACTCTTTAGCAGACATTGGCATGTCTTGTAAAACTGGTCCTATGGTCTGGACGGACCGAGTACCAGATCATGTAGCTGCTCTGGTGTCGAGCGATCTCCTTGGACACCGTGTTTAATGGAAGCTTTTTTCCATCTCAAAAAAAAGGGTTGACATGTGTGTTTCCTACAGGACTATGGGGGCAGAGAATACGGGCTACACTTTGCAATAGCCGCCGTTTAATAAAAAAGAGGTATATGAAAGCAAGACATGAACAGTACAATGATCATTGTGATGAGAGAGATGCTACGCACCTAGAAGAATGGAACCAATGAACCAAGCACGTAGGGTTAAAACAGATGCAAACTAAAGACTTCTTGACCTTTCAAAATTCTTTTTATATTCATCTTGCCGCATCAGCACCACCATTCCACAGCCAAACACATTTGAAATTGTCTACCTTGCAAAGATATCTCAGCGGGATCAAATATATGACGAGGTTGCCTGACATTGTGATCGTCCTTGATCAGCAAAAAGAGTATATAGCTCTTCGGGAATGTGCCATTTTGGGGATTCCTACTATTTCTTTAGTTGATACAAATTGTGATGGGATTTTTCTTGGGAAGTTTCGGGAAGAAATTGGAATGGAATAATATCGATTCATACAGAGGAAAAAGTTCTCTATTGATGCAAACGCTGTACCTATCAAGCGGCTGGATTAAAGCAAGAAGAAAAAAGTCAAAACAACAACCTACCGACCCAGCACAGTGCCTATGAAGAATAGTGAATGTAGACCAGATAGGAATAGGACTCTTTAGGCGGAGTGGCTTTCTTAGAGGCCTGTCTTCTTCGAAACTTGAAATTCGTTTTTTCAAAAGAAACAGGGCTAGCCTTTTTAAGGCCAATTGATATTGACTTTTGATAGTTCCAGTTGCTGCTCTGTCAGGTAGCAAAATGGTACAGTACCGTACAGGAAACATCACATGACTGTGTTTCATAGCTCTGGGATGTTCATAGAGAAAGGTCTTGTGGATATTCTAATTATTGCTAACTGTGTAGATGAACGCAAGGTCATAACAGGGCATGTTTGGATCCGCTAGAACTAGTTGCTAATTGAAGATTAAAATTAGTCCAAATTAGCTGAGGTTAGCTAGTTAGTTGGAAGATCAGCCCACCTATTAGCCCCCTGTTTTGATGAGCTAGGGTTAAAAATTAGCTAGGTACCAATTAGCATTATGCATACAAACAAGCCCTTTCATGGCACTGTCAATCTCGGTTTTGTGTTCATGCATACTCAGTCTCAGACTGATTCCATGAATCTATGGTCTCAAATGGCTTCATCATTCTAAAAAGATATCTTTGTAAAAAAAAAGTACTAAAATGTAATTAACAATAAGTTCATCAAACAATGGACGATGTTGCCTATAGTGTAATAAATATAGAAAAAATTTGTGTCATCCCTTTCTTAAGTGTTGCACCAAATTAGCTGGATGTCAAATAAACCAGCTGCAGCCTATCATCCCCTGACCCCTGGCCATATATATGGCCAGCTACGCATCTATTGCCTTGCCTCTATTTACTGCCATATAGAGAGTTGCTTTCCATTATAGGCCATCAGATCTTCAAGAGATGTTGCAGCCAAAATTTCTATTCATTTCTTTCACTTCTGCAGCCAAGCCGTGCTGTGCATTGGAGTACTAAGGAGTTATACATCTAAAAGAGGTCGAGTGTTCTTCCATAACCAGTCGCGGGAATGGCCACTCAACAAAGGGGAGACCTGCAAACATTGTGGATACTTTAGGAGGCCAGCGATTTTAATAAGATGAGAAACTCACTGGAGGAACCAGGAAGGCAATATTATGATGATCACAAAGCATAAACACATTCGATGAGAAAATATATAATGATTGACAAACTGTGCACCAGAAAGATCCCATAACAGCATACAGAAGGGACCCATTGTTTCAACAAGCAAAATAAACATGCCCTCAGCGTCATCTTAGGTGTACAAATAAACCAGTGCCTCAAAGTCAATGATATAGAAGCTCACCTTTTCCCAGACTTCTTCATGGTAATCATTGACCCAATTGATCTCCGAAGGTGACAGCAAGGATGACTCAATAAGCTTGCTCTAAAGATGCAAAATAAAATGATGAAATAATCAGTACTTCATGAATTATGTATTTAGTACAAACAATAATGAGACACCAACAGGGGGCTTTCTCAAACATATGGTCACATAGTGAGAGCTTAGACTGCATATTAAGCACCACAAAAGGGCAGAAAATACCTATCCTTCATATATAATACTGAAACCTTACACCCTAGTCGCATTTACTGATTACTCAGACAGAAACAAACTAGCAGTACATCAATTGGATATATGTGACTAGTGCAAAGTGTCATCCATTGAAACATATCAATAAGATAATATTACATTCGTATGTACCTGAATCGGAACAAAAGTTAGTTTCTCAAAACCAAGGTATGAAATTCCGCCAAACGAATTTGCCAGATTAAGCTCCTTTACTAGAAGTAAATTCTGCAGCATTCAACGAAAAATTAGGAACAACAATGGCTAATTGCAACTCTTAGTACAATGGAAAAATCTACCTCGATACGAATGCCAAACGAATTGTCTTCATAATAACCAGGTTCGTTGCTGACTATCATGCCCTTCTGTAAGGCTGTCAAATTTCCATATCGATAGCTAATGCTCTGAGGGCCCTCGTGAACATTTAGTGCAGCTCCAACTCCATGGCCTGTGCCTGGATCAAGAACATTGAAAATGAACTTACATTGCACATTATATCTTCAAAGGAAGACTAAACCAATCCTTATCTTTAGAGCAAATTATTTTATGTAGTTAAAAAAGGCACTACCATGTCTATAATCCAGTCCAATTTTCCACAGAGATGACCGTGCCAAAACATCTAGCACAAAGCCTGGAGTTCTCTCGGGGAACACTGCTTGATCTAGAGCTATGTGGCCCTGTCACAAGATTTTATGATTTCCATCAGGCAGGAATATAAGTTGCTGCAAAACTAAATGTTACTAAAATGTATGCCCAAAATCATAACCAAATTTATTACCTGCAAAACTCTGGTGAAGCATTCCTTTTGCCTTGGGGAAGGCTCACCAAAATGCACTGTTCTTGTTATGTCAGTAGTTCCATCAATGTATTGAGCACCACTATCTAACAAAAACAGATTGTCACTTCCAACAGAGCTGCAGCTCTCTGGGGTTGGTCTGTAGTGTATTATAGCACCATTTGCACCATAACCTGTGTGAGAAAATTGACTATCAGTTAGAAGTCAAGAGCTCTACAGTGTACACATTATAATTTGGGAAGAATTGCAGTTATGTAATCTATGAAATGTCTGCTTTCATCCCCTCGTTCAGCCTAAAACATGGCTAAGTATGCATTATAATAAAACATTAACATTAACACAAAATTACAAAAATACAATGATTTTGTTAGTCCTGAAACTACCATTGCCTTCATACAGATAAAAATTTACAAAATAGGCAAAAAAAAAAAGAAAGGTTAAAGAAAACAGGATATTACATCCTAGCTAACCAGAACCATCTATCCTGTCATAAAGTGGCTCAAGATACGAAAAATATAGGCTGAAGGGCATATCTCCAGACATTGAGTCCAGAAGTATTGAACATAATACAAAGAATTATCATTATACTGATATATGAAAACATAAGATATTAGCCAAGCAAAAAGTTTCTATGTAATTTTAATAGTACTTTCTTAAAGCACAAAACAAACAAATTATACCACTTATAGTGTCGAAGCTTGTCTCTATAAATCCATCTTGCTTTTGACGAAACTCAAGAAGCTTTTCAGCAATTTGTACCTCTGTAAGGGGCACACTTTTACAGATTTCCTCCTCTAGCCAGCACCAGAATTCTGCTAAAGCAGCAGCATCTCTACAAATGTGTCATGCGCCAGCAAAGAAATATAGCTGTCAAGTTGAATGAAAGTAAAGGAAGCAGTAATACAGCACGAAAATGTGGACCTAAGTCATGATAAGTAACTTTGGATACAGGGACCTGACCAGAAATATTATTTTAAACAATATCCACATGACTAAAGAATACTTCAACTCCAAAAGTCACAAAATGATAACAAAATAATGTTTTCCATAAACAAATAAAAGCAGTCTATACAGTAAATAGAATGACAAGAACCACCAGTGATTATTCCAATAGATCACATACAGACTAGTTCCCATTCGTAAATAGATCAAGATGTCAAAACTTTGCTGTTTTTCCCAACAGTCTACTAGCTAATGCATTATGTTTCGTTACCGAGAGAAAATTTACTAATTTAGTACGTAGTACAATTCCTGCTTGGCTGCCTTTTCCTTTGTAGAGCTTCAGGAATTTTTTTTAAAAAAAATTGAAATTTATTCTGGCAAATTTCAGAAAACAAAAGAACACTGGTTCAAAAGCCCTTCAATACAATACCTTAGGTGTGAATTCTTCATTCCCTCAATTTCTGCATCATTTTTAACTGACTTGGCAAGTGCAACTGGTGAAACATTGTATACAGCACTTATGACTCCATTCTGGACGCCAAGATCTCCAGTTATTGGGTCGTCTGAAGATGCTTCTTTCTCTCCAACTTTTTTCCCTGCTTTTCCTTTCTTTTTCATGCGTCTATCGCAACTTGATTTAAATGCAGTAATTATGGCTGCATTCACACTTGAAGAATCCAACCAGAGCTTTGCACCTTTCTCTGCCAGCCTTGGCAAAGCAATCAATGTTTTAGTCGGCAGCAACATTATTATTGACTGTTAGTTTTGAATTTTGAGATAAAGAAATCTGTTTAATCGACAGCACCATTACAAAAATTATGTTTTCCCAATTCAATTGTTGCGAGATCTGATTCTTTTTCCTCAAATACTCAGGAGGGCTGCACATCATTTTATTGAAAAGAAACATATATATGGAAGAACACACATATTAACGTCAATAGCTAGATCTGAAAAATTCACTAGTAAACCTGGACTCACAATTTATTTACAACAAATATATATATATATATATATATATATATATATATATATATATATATATATATATATATATATATATATATAAGAACAGAAACTCCAGCACCTCCAGGCCAGCGAACCATTTGTACAGATGAGCTCAATGGGACTATTAAATCAATATATTTTGTTTTTACCATGATGTTGTCTTGCTATAGAAACAAAGGACTACATCAACAATGGAACACATAAGATATGCTTGCAGAACTGCATATTTGAATCAAGACAATTTTTTTAAAGATTAATGCTTTTGCAAGATTTACCTTTCTACTTCAGAAATAATTGCTTCATATGGCTTAAGTTTTACACCAGCATGCTCAAGGTGCTCCAGAACATCTTTAGAAACTTTGCTGCTATCTACAAATAGTGTAGCAGTGCTAACCTCCACAATGAGGTAGCTATAAAATACTGGTGAATGCGGGACATCACTTCCTCTCTGCATTTAAATGTGAGACGAACCCATCAGATTCATGAACAATGCTGCTATGCTTCCTCTGCAGTCGCTGCTCGAGCTTTGAGTTCAGGCATAGCAATTGACTAAGAATGATAAATTCTTTTCAACAGTTATTATAGCATAATAATCAACAAAAGAAAACAAACTCCCAAGTAGAACATTTCACTGGAAACTCAGCAAATGTTAACTATAAACCAGCTATGAACAAAAGAACAACAGAAAAAATAAAACTAAGACAGTAATATTTGCTAAGAACATTTAAATATATGATGCTTTTGACTGAAAGCATGTGGAGATTGAGAGATTGTTCACATGTACGACCCAAATACACTAAAATGGATTTACAAATTGAACAAAAAAATGAAAAACACAGCATGGTTTTCAACAGCAATTCCACAATACTTATAAGAAACATATCATTCAAACAAATTGTAAAAGAACCAAGATATTACCATGTTCAACAACCAAGCAACTTCATCGAGCATTGAAATTACCACAGCATCACACCCATTTTCAGCAAGTTGTGACCTAATGAACGACAACTTTGATGGCACATCAATACCAGCATATTTGATGTCATGCACCCTAGTTGGTTCTTTCGGGGGATTTGGCCTTGCATCTCCCCATATCTCATCAACTAGGTTCATGCCCTGAACCAAAACTAACTCATGATTCTTATTGGTGATTGAATCCTTCAATTCTTCAGCAGCATCAAATGAGAAAAGAAACTGCGTCCTTCGAAAAAATGAAGGAAACAAGATTAGACTGAGAATACAATAAACATAAATCTCCAGAAAAGAAACATAATAAATAAATGGAAACACTAAATAAAAGTGAAAATTTGAAATCACTAAAAAAATATAAAAAAGAAAATTTGAAATCACTAAAAAAATATCTCTTGATTGATTTTCCATCATCACACCATTTCCAAGAGGAACATACATATATCAAGCTCCTAGATAAAAAAATGTAAGATTTTATAGAGTAAAAAGCAACAAAATCTCTACCTGAAATAAAACTACATGATTTTCTTATCAATAATAATTAACCCATGGCTTATTTATTACTGTTATTTCTTGAAAAGATAGTTATATGTTAATAGATCCATGAATCTAATAAAAGTAATGGAATCATGATGCCTACAATTTTATTGGAACAAGCAGATCAGATAACAAATTTCAATGTAGACAGTTTGTGATGGAGCAGATCCAAGGGAATGTACTGCAGTTCCAGTCATGTCTTATAAAATTTGTGCTAATCACCAAACTGCAGTGTTGTTTGTGAATTGTGACATTCACAAATCACGTTGTGGTGACATCACCAAGAAAGAACTTAAATTCCAAACTACACACTTAATATGGGCATCAAATAAAGTGTATAAGCAATGCGTCACTAAACCCACTACCCTGTATTACATATATAAATTCTTGAATAGCATATTAAAGAAAAACTCACCGGGTCAATGCCAACTCGGCAACCAGATGGTAAAACATCATTCAACCACTCAGTAGTAGTTGGAACACCATGATTCCCACTGCGCATGAGTGTCCAGTGATGGCCCAATTCTTTCTCTGCCTACCAAACAGAAGAATTTATCATGAATCAATAACTGAAATAAATGTGCAAAGGTATTAAAGTTTGTAGCAAGTGAGAGTACCTGAAGAAAATAGCGGCCATCAGTCCAGAGAGCAGCCTTATTTTTTGTGACCACAGCTGTACCAGCACTGCCAGTGAACCCAGTCAGATAGGCACGCCTCGTGAAGCATTCTGCAATGAATTCGCTCTGGAACAGAAGTTGTGAATAAAATCATGTAAGTGGATATTATATTTAATTCAATTTTGTCACTTCACTAAGTAATGCATTGAAAATTTTCAACATCATTTACATTGGGCAGCAGTATTAGGACAACAGTTCACCACAGATGGGAAAACTCTGTATCATATGCAGTCGCAAACTCATGCTGAGCATAGGTATCATGATTTTCTAAATCTCTAACTTAACTCAAAGCGAGTTTAAAAGCGGAATAAAGAAACTATATATGCTTCATGACTTCACTAGCAGTGGACATTGATGCTTTGGCTTCGGAATAGACATGTCAAATTTTATTTACATGTGCTTGTGCCTTGCACATGAGACGATTGACTGCTGCACTGTTAAGCAAATGCTGTTCTTTTATGAAACTACATCATGACATAATCAGAGCACACCTTGCTAGAAATTACATATTTATATCAAATGTACCAATTATTGTGTGCTTCTACTGATTTGTCAATAGTCAAGTATGTTTCACAGGTACTTTAGAGAATGGATGTATCAGTATCATCACATACATCCAACACAGTTGGAAACTATCGAAGAAGTATCAGAGTATATTTATATTAAACTAAAAGTGATCCTGATAATTGCCCGTACTGCACGAATACTTCCTTTATACTTCACGACCGTAACACCTCAATCTATAATCTCAGCAATGCAAATGTCAAATTACGTCCTCACTCCCACACATAAGTATATCACAGCAGCCAAGCAACTCCGAAGGGCCCTGGCCTCCACAGCCCCTGTTTCACCAATCTGCTCACGACCGCCTCTCACGTTACCTACTCCCACACCTCTGTGTCACACCCCACGGACCCCTCTCATTATCCTATCAGTATCATCCCTTTGGAACATTGTATGTTTTCCAAAGCTCCACATGGTATGGTAGGAATGATCACAAACATCACAAGAGCAAAAGTTGCTATCCAGTGACCAGTAAGCCTCCCGGGGCTACACAAAGCACATCTTCAAAAGACAGGGCTAAGACTGAGACATATTGCAACACGTTTGTCACACACAATGCTGTAATTTGTCTACAAGAAGTGGGGATTACCATGCATGTAGTGCCTAAACTCTACCATTTTTCCACAATTACACTAATAGTTCGAGTAATTATCCACTAGTTTTGTTCATCTGGGTATACCAACATCAAATCAATCGTATCATATATCAAGGTTGGGATAGGGAGAGGGCGGCCCGACCTGGTGGGCGTCCTGTGAGGGGACGATGTAGGCGTCAATGGCGACGTCGGGCCGCGCGAAGAGTCGACGAAGCGAACGGAGCTTCTCATCCCCGTCAGACGCGGAGTCCGCAGCCCCGGAAGAGGAGGAGGACAGGCCCCGGCGCTTGCGGAGCTCAGACGAGGAGAGGGCGACGACGCGTCCGTCCCCGCCAGATGAGCTGGCGAGGACGCGGAGGAGGGGGAACCGGCGACGAAGGGAGAAAGGGGAGAGGGCGGGACGGGGGCGGCGGGCGAGGAAGGCGGCGGCGGCGAGGGATGGGGAGAGGCGCGCGGCTTCGATCGCCATGAGCGGCCGAGCAGCCGAGAGAAATGCGTGAGGACTGATGAGGAGGTGGAGGTGGGAGGAAAGGGAGATAAGGCAGAACCGGCCCACATGCGTCTAGCTTCCGGGCTTGGGCCTCAAAGCGATATCGGTAATGATACACTGTAGACGTCTGGACGGGACGGACGCGCCGCGCGACCCGAACCCGCTCACGCGCGACTCCACCCGCTCGACCGCGCGTGGCTCCCTTATCCATTCGTCCGTCGCTCGCTCAGCTCTTCCCCCTCCCCACTCGTTCGCTCCGCTCTCTTCGTCTCGCCTCATTCTCTCCTCCGCGTGCCGCGAGCTCCTCCACTGCACGCCGCGCCGGCGGCTCGTCGCCACTCCCTCTCTTCCTCTCTCCCGGTGACGCCCCCCCTGCTGTGTCCCTCTCCTTTCTCCGTCGCTTCCTCGAAGTTGACGGCGGCCGCGGGCTCCTGGCGTTCCTCCGGTGGATCCATGGAGCGCGGACCTCTCCATGGTGGATCCATAGGAGTCGTTGCAGATCCAGCGGCGTGGGGTCTCCTCCACCTTGGAGCATTCTCCACCTTGACGGTGGCATGGGGTTCTTCCCTCGTGGTGGATTCACGGGAGCACCGGGCTCCCCATGGTTGATCCATGGGGGGCGGTGCAGATCCAGCTGCATGGGTGGCGTTCTTCACCCCGGCTCGCCTCCTCCACCTCGATGGCGGCATGGGGCCTCCCCCGGTGGTGGATCCATGTAGCAGCGGCCCCCCCGTGGTGGATCCATGGAGGGCGATGCAGATCCAGCGGCTTTTTCCCCCTTTCTCCCCCCTGTTTCAGTAGCTTCTATATGTTTGTTTCAGTTTCTAGAAAGATATGTTTCAGTAGGTGTTTTTGTTGTTGTTGCAGTAGTTTTTATGCTTTTGGTGCAGTAGGTGTTCCTTGCATGTTGAAGCTTCCTTTTTTTCTGCATGTTGCAGTAGATGTTTGGCCGTTGTTTCAGTAGGTGTTTGGTTGCTGTTGCAGTAATTTCCATGGTTTGGTGTAGTAGATCAGTTTCTGCATGTTGCAGTAGGTGTTTGTTTGTTGTTTCAGTAGGTGTTTGGTCGTTGTTGCGGTATTTTTCATGCTTTGGTGCAGCCAGCGTTTCTTTGTTTGTTGCATAGCTGTTTTTCATGATGATTTTGCAGCAACTCGCGTGTGTTGTTTCAGTTGTTTGCCGAGCTGCGGGGGGCGCGGTGTTGCACGGTGGGGAGGGAGGCGAAGGTTGCTTCGGGGGGCAAACGGAGTTTGGAGAGGTGGGATCGGATCCCGCGTGCGGGCCCGGGGATGCGTTCGATCTGCTCCCCCACGCGCGTGGGGACGGTGCGGGTGGCCGTTTTTTTTGAATCACGGGTTCGTCGATTTTCATTAGCGTGGTGCGGGGTGGAAGCGGGGGGTCGGTGATCCTTTCTCCTGTGGTGCGTCCGGACGCTAGCGCCCGGATCCGGACGTCCGGGCGCTAGCAGCGCCCGAGCGATATCTGTAGAAAATATCTGTTTGACTTCGAGGAACCAGGAACATGTGTCTCAAAAAAAAATCTCCGAGGAACATTTTCTCAAAAATAATATTGTCTTCGATTAACACTTACAAATCTTTATGTTATTAAAATTGTAAAATAAAATTATAAAAATAGTGACCAATCGGGCACCGAAAGGCCGATTGTTCACGCATAGGTAGTGTTGTCGCATGAAGGTAAGAATGCAATTATGGGATCCGTGCCGGTGTTTGACCAATTTTATAGTAAATAGTATTAGCATTTATATCTTTATAAATAAATTTTTTATGAAAATATATTCTATAGCTAATCTAATGATACTTGTTTCGTACCATGAATGTTAGTAGTTTTATATAAATTTAGTCAAAATTCACGTGGTTTGACTTCTCAAAAAACGAAAATTGCATTCTTTTTGTGGATGGAGGGAGTATATATCTAGGCCACCAACTAGTCTTGTCATAACATATTTGATTGTTGCAGTGTACATACTATTCATGCATATAGCACCAATTTTGATGGCACCATGGCTTGTGAGTGATGCCTGCACTAGGCATGGTTTCTAGGTCAGAAAACCAAATGGACCCTATACAAATCGTTCCTCGATGTCGCTCTCACTTTTGTATTTTCTTCTATAACATTTATGTTTTTGCATTCTTGGATTCATAGATCAGTTAGGATTTTAATCTAACCTTTTAGCTCTAACATGAACAACACCAATATTGGACCCACCAAACTCATTAATAAATTAAACAATGTTCTTTAATTTCTCTCACCAACCGACTAGTCAACTCTTCTTGTCTGATCTCTTTTCTTGGCAACAATGCTAAACTTTGCAGCATGTGTTAATATATAGAACCCAAGTTTTGTTTTAGTATATTGCACACATCTTATCTCTTTCTATCTCTTTCTCTCTTCTTAGCACCACTAGAAAATGACAATGGAGCATATAGGTTTTATACTAAATTATTATGATGACACATCAATAAAAAGTGATGATGTGGCAATTAAGAGAAGAAATAAGTTTAACCCAAATAAAACTTAGTTGGCACTGTTTCCTAGTGAATGAAACTCCAACAAAGCTTACGCTGTGACCCACTGCTCGTATGCATTTTATATCTTATATCTTACAAATATATAAGTAATTTTCGGTAGTGTTAGCGCCCAGACGTTCGTCCGGACGCCCGCGCCTGCACCCCGTTCCCTACCGCGATGCCTGTAGCTCCCTCTGCCCCGCGCCCATCCTGCTCCAGAGGTGGCATCTGTATGGACAGAGCTCCGGCGCTTGTGCCCCACGCACACAACTCCCTCACCCCGTGCCCATCTTGATCAGGTCGAGCTTGAACCGCCACGGTGAGATGGAGGGAAGGGAAGGGAAGGGAGGGAAGAGAGGGAGAGGCTCGCCGCGCAAGGTAGGAGCCAAAGCCCTGTGGCAAGCCACTCTCCGCCAGCCACCAACGTTGTGCAACACCTGATCTACTCTTGAAACATCGAGATGAAACACATGCAACATACATCTGAAGACAAATGAAACACTTGAAATATGCATTTGAAACATGCATGTACAACCACACAACATGTGCAACACCAGATGAATTTTTGAAATATCTAGATGAAACATTTGAAGCAAACATTTAAAACACATGGAACAATTAAACCATAGGCTTCCAACATGCGTATATTGCAATTGCAACATATGCAACATCATAGATTGACTTTTGTAACATTCAGATGAAACGCTTGAAACATAGGTATGAACGCCTAAACACTTGAAACACGGCATTGCCAGTGGCCGTGGCCTACCTGGTGGGAGACTGCGGTAACCACCAAGGTTTGGAGAACAAGGACGGTGACCGCAACTGCACCCGCAAGCGTTGCGCATGTCCTCGCAACAACATCGCCAGGACGCAGAGCCGGAGGCGATGCCCACTACTAGGGACAAGAATGGGGGCGTGCGGAGACTGAGCAGCAGTGGCTCGATGACGAGATGGAGCATTGCCGCATCTGCATCAAGGACTGGTAGGAGAAGCTGCCGCGATCAGTAGGGTGTCGTTGGGCCTGGGCCTGAGGTGGGCGACGATCTATTGCCATATATAATACTATGGTGTTACCTATTAATTAAAATATATGCACTTTACACTATATTATTATTAAAAATAAATGTACATTAATGTAACAAACAAATGAGTACACATTAGTGTCCAGGGATATTATATTATGAACAATTTTAGCATAACCTTCTCTTTCAACAATTGCTTCTCAGTCGGTTAGCCAAAATGGTTTTGTCAAGAAAAATCACTTCCACAAAAGAATCAGGTGCTAGAGGTGCAGAATAAGAGGTGGACCTCTAACAAACTAGTACTTATTATGTGACTGTAGGGAGTTAACTAGCTATATGTCCCCTAAAAATAGTGAATGATGTGTATGCAATCTTATATATAAGTGCCAATAAATAGACGTATAGACTATAGTACATCACAAAAATGTAAGGAGTACCGGGGAAATATATTGCCCCGCATTCACCCACCAATATATATTCCTATCAGTATTCAACAGTAGCACCCATTGTCTACAATACCACATATATGAATTATGATAGTCTGCACATAATCGATACTAGTGGAGAAGATACAATGCAACCATGCACTAGCATCGTAGTGTGTATATATATGCATGGGTGCATTTGGAGAGAAAAAATGTCGAGTATCCAACTAATAGGGGCCAAAAGGGGAGAGGCTCCTCTGCTGAATGGAATTTCCATTGAAGTTTGATGACTTGATTATTGCCATTTCCAAGGCACCAAGCTGCCATGTTTGGCATACGTACAATACTACAACTGAGCATAAGGCACTAACTAACCCAAGGTTGGGTCCAAACATCTTGGTGAAGTTTGCAGCATATGGTAGAACCCAAGTTTTCTTTTAGTGTATTGACACATCTCATTTCTTTCTTTCTCTCTCTTCTTAGCACCACTAAAAAATAACACTAGAGTTAGGGTTTCATACTCATTTATCAGGATGACATATCAACAAAGAGTGATGATTTTGCGTCAAAAAAACAAAGAGTGATGATGTGGCAAAGAAATTAAGAGAAGAAATAGATGAAACAATTTTGATCCTGATAAAACCTAATTGGCATTGTTTCCTAGTGAGCAAAACTCTAATGAAACCTACATTGAATATATCTTATATGTTTCAAATTTAGTTAGTACAACAACTGGCCATATAGTTCATATATGGCACATTTAATTACAACACCATACAACAATTTAATGTTGTGGGATTTAATTATGCGTTGGGAGGTACTCTAAGTAACCAGCAATAATGAATATGAACCACCATATTTTGATTAAAGAACCTCAATATCATTGATTCCCATGTACGTCCCAAATTCAAGGACCTCGCATCTCCGAGCTATATAGCATCATGCAATTCTCTCTCACACACACTGTTTAAGCTGAAAGCACGCTGCTTCTATTTTTCCACATTTGGAGGTAGCAAGTCCAAGCTGCACAAGAGAAACTCTGGCCCTGTGTGGCCCACCAATTACTAGAATTACGGCCAGAAGAAGCACTAGCTAGCACGCACAAGACAGGTACCGAAATTGACGCTTTGTACCTAACACTAGTGTGTCGACATGAAACAAAGTGGTAAAAAATTGATCGTCTGCCATGATTTTTGTTTCAATATACTTCTATGATACCCATGATTGATATTCATGGTACAGGTGGGAGAAAATGTATCACATGATCCATCTAAATTATCTCATGGCAGGGATTGGATTTGGCTTATATTGATTCCAGGGTAGTGTACTCGTGTAGATGTCTTTCTACGCTTGCTCCATTCAACTACTTCTGCACAAAATCAGAATGCACTGATTACAGCTCTAATGTGTCACAAATGCATTGGTGACTGCTCCATTTTCTTAGTTACTGTAAACAGAGGATGAAGCATCAAATGCTCACAGGACCATGCAAGCCTCCTGGCTCGGAGGGAGATTGGCTTGCCACAAAGGCTTGAGGGTACAATGTGGTGGCCTGGTGGGTGGTGGCTTTCTAGATTTTTAGGTTCGTGTAATTTGTAGTCATGTGAGACTTTAGATTTCCTAATGTTTTAAAACTAAATTAACATTCATATGAATAATTGTCAACCACCTGTATGTCCTACATGGTCATAAACATTCTGAAAAAAATAAATCATATAGATTGGCAGAATGACTATAGTCACCATACTGTCAATGGACACATGTCCTACCTCTAAAAAAAATAATTAGATGTATTGGACATTCGAATATAGGTGGGTAGGTTCCATTAAGACACTACCAGAAAGTGGATATTTCGTGAGAATGCAAAACATGTCACGAAATATGATTTTACTCTCACGAAAATAATGCGTGAGAGTACACCGTCACCCATCAAAACTCAGGATAATAGACACACGAAAATCACATTTTCATGAGAGTTCATCGCCACTGATTCTTTTCATGGCGGGAGTCCATGACGGCCACCCTCACGAAAATAATGTTACCACCAGGTTTGTATCGGTGTTTTCATGACGGTTTTTTGTGGTATTTCGTAAGAGTTCACCTTCACGAATGGATTTCGTGAGAGTTTTTGGTATTTCGTGAGAGTTCACTTCACGAATGGATTTCGTGAGGGTTTGGTATTTCGTGAGAGTTCACCTTCACAAATAGATTTCATGAGAGGTTGCTATTTTGCGAGAGTCACCATCATGAAATGAATTTCGTGAGAGTCTCACAAACACACAAAAAATATAGTATTTTGTGAGAGAACACCACCACGAAAACAAATTATCGTGAGAGTATAAACCACCATGAAAATTACCAACATAGCTGAGGGTTAAATTTGACACATATAAAAGCCAAATCTCATTCCAACACATCCATAAGCAATTCCCAATTGTTACATTAAAAGGATAGTGTCATGTGTATAAACATACACCTACACTAAGTCAGGCACTAGGCATCCACTGAAGTTGTGAACAATGACATGGATAAACTAGTGCACATAACCCTACATGTTATTTCTGGTTCATGATGGTGAACTCTCACGAAAATGATCACTCTCATGAAAATAGATCACTCTCATGAAAATAGACAATTTCGTGGCGGGGTAGTCATTTTCATGGGGGTATTTAAATACTCTCATGAAAACAACTGATTTTCATGACGGTGTGTCGAGCACTCTCATGAAAATATGTTTTCGTGGCGGGATTTACATCACTCTCATGAAAACGAGTATTTTCATGAGTGTGTTTTCCACTCTCACGAAATACTGTCCCCCTCACGAAATCTCTAGTTTCTGGTGATGTCCAACCAATGCAGCTAAATTACATTATGTTTGCCTCTTCTTCGTACCCAATTTTTAAGAAGTTTTAATTTGACGCTGTCACCTCCATTCGTTGGCACTCCCCCCAATCCCATCACTACATATAAACCACACTTAACATGCAAGAGTACGTGTGCAGCTGTGTCGTCTTACGTGAACAGATAGATACATAGATAGAGACAGTGAGGGTTAAGGATGATACATCATATGCCATGTATGTCCATGCATAAAGATCTAGTCAATGCATGTGTCTTGTTCAATAGGAATGAGAAACATCTAGAAAAATTTTATAGGATATCCTCAAAGAGCAAGTAGGAGTATCATCGTCACAAGCTGTGTAGAATCTAGCAACAGCACAAAAGGGGTGTTAACTAGGAATCACGACGTACGGATCTAAGCCTACCTTTAGGTCCAGATCGGTGTTTGTTTGATCATTGGTGAGCATGTTTTTGAGATGGTAGTGCAGTTGTTGTGGTCCTCGCACAGACTGGTTCAATACAGAGATGAACTCACTGCTTGGCTTCCTGTTGATCAAATCCTCCGGCATCATCAGGCCGCCATAGTCTAGGACATTCAACCCACAATATGCTTCATGTATAGAGAAATTCAGGCCAAGGGCAACCACCGTCGAGCTCAGTAGAAAATTGAGCGTGCTTTGTTAATCTTTTGTACAAAAATAAGCATATACACATGTACACAGCGAGAACACAGGCTAAAGGTAGAGTGCCAACACCATCTGCAATATGTTTAATTGAGCTGGATCAAATATGTCCTTTGTGTAATATCTCCTGGCTAATCGTAGGTTTGTATTCTAGCACTTAATTTAGTTTTTGTATTCTAGCACTTAATTTAGTGTTTGCATTCTAGCACTTAATTTAGTTAGTACTGTAACTCGCCATATAGTTCATATATGGCACATTTAGTTACAACATAATACAACAGTTTAATGTTGTGGGATGAAATTATGCATTGGGAGGTACCCTTAGTATTTGTTACCAGCAATAATGAATATGAACCACCATCTTTTGTTTACGCTATGTACCACTATATTTTATTTGCAGAAATGTCAGATGTTATAACCCTAGAACCCTATCGGCAATCAGATAGCCAATATGGAGCAGGTAAGCACTTGTCGGCAAATCGATAGCTGATAGGCACCTCGTCACTACCTAGCTCCATCGACTATCACAGGAACAATAGACTACTAAATCTGCAATTTATTTAATTTAATACATAATTTTGTATCCTTTTGTTGATATTCTTTTTTCTAAAAAAATAATCCTTGTTAATGTAATGTTCTACTGCCATATAATAATGTTGTAATCTTACTTGTTAATGAAATATATGCACTTTACATTATATTATTATTATAAATAAATTCACATCAATGTATCAAACAAGAGTATGTGCTTCCTCTATTTTTTAATTTACATGTGGTATTAGTTTTGTCCTAAGTCAAACATTTTATGTTTGACCATCAATTTCAAAAAAATCTATATAGTTTCACAACATGTGAACTATATATTATGTAAGTATTTCTCATATTGAATCTAAAAACATAAATCTTATGTTGTTAACCAATACAATTTTTTAAATTTGATGGTCAAAGATTGAAATGTTTGATTTAGGACAAGGATACTGTGACATGTGAAAAACGGAGGGAGTATTAGTTTAGACAGCCAAGGATAGTTTGAACAATTCTGTCATAACCTTCTCTTTCAAGAATTGCTTCTCAGTTAGCTAGCCAAATGGCTTTATCAGAAAAAAATAACTTCCCCCGAGAATCAGAATGAGGAGCTAGAGGTGGAGGTCTACCAAACTGGTACTTATTATGTGATTGGATGGAGTACTTATATGTCCTCTAAAATCTATATAGTTTCACAGCATCTAATCTTCAGGCTGAGCCCACATTCACCTAGATCTGCAGATAGATTAGGGGAAGGAGAGAAGGTTTAGTCTCCAACATGATGATCCCGTTGGGTCTTATATATACATAGTGTGGGTCGGTCCTAGGGCCAATCCGTTAGGCATTTAGTAATTGTATCTGATCAATGCATGGTTAAGGGTTGTTAGGCCCCCGAATGACTTGGTCTGTCTTGATTTTTTTTCTCGAATACGCAAGAGAACTGTGTACCATTCTATTAACAGTAGAGAATCTCTCTTGACTAATAATGAGCCTCCAGGTTCCAGCTTGAGATCATTTCTAATAGAACATAAAGATAAATTTTGTAGCTTTGAACTAATTAAGTTTGGAAAGAAGTCTGTCACTGCCACGGTGCCACCTTGACGTTTTTCGCACTGAAATACTATGTGAAGGGTTAGGATGGAGACACAGATCAATTATATTGAAACCCAGAATCCCCTATGTGGCTTGCACTAACCGAAGTATGTTGGACCACATCCACACAAGCCTCAACAGTACACTAAGAACCACAGACACTGAAGATGAAAAAATTGATGAGATTTGATGCAGTGATCAATGACCGACACCAAAGAGGCTATGATGAAAAGTAACGCCTAACATGCAAGACTTGTGCTGGTCAGCTTAGGCCTTGAGGTACTTGCACAAGCCTTTTCTTATTGAAATATATAAGGGTTGCAGAAGTAATATTGAAAGGACTGCAAAGTTATAATGAAAGCACAATAGATTATTCGAATTTATTCATATAATTAGCTTTATCCACATGAATGGTCATACCTACCATTTATATTCATGAATCACATATATATGATGGGTCTTACATTGCACTAGCCTTTTATATGCTTACCTCTATATTTGAAATGGAGGAAGATGTATGGTTGAGGAAATGGAGATACACAGTCACTACACACTATTTTTATCTGGAAATGGTATGCACCGGAGAAGATGAGAGCTAGGTAGTCGTTGTTCATTGTAGGTGTTTTTGTCAGCAACTCTCTGGACCATGTAGTTGAGGATCAATATGATGCACTCTGACATGCTTGATGTGCATATCTCCTACAATAGCAGCAGTCCTTTCTACTTGATGAAATACTAGCAGCAGGTAGCAAGGATAGCATGCACTACATCGAAACTTGACGGCAAACAGAGTATTGCCACCTATGCAAGTGTTAGAACACAGCGTAAGGATTCTGCAATGATCTTGTGACTGTTCATGAGATCAATACAAGTTACGGTTGATACAAATCTCATTTGTTCTGCATGAAGGACTAACTGAGGAGGTCCACAGCCTCTGACCCCCTGTCTCATGCCCGCTAGAAGCCTAGAACAAAATTGTATTAAAATATCCATAGAGTGCTGTATTATTTATTCAAAATAGCACAAATGAAACCACCAACCGTGAATGGTTTATGGCTTTGGTTCTAGATATGCAACCACAGCCTTGTTAGACACATATCATACATTCTGACACATCAAAAGACAAAAATCTGGGGTCTTTTTTGGCTAATATAAAACATCTGAATCTATTGACATGCATCCGACGAAAACAGAAAGAACAGAAGTGAGTCCTATTCTAGGCTGCCCGTTCTGTCCTTGCATATGTTATCGAACAGAAATATTATTAGACCTTGGTGTCCTGCAAGGTTAAATCCATATTTTGCTTCTTCTGAAATCACAAATGGGTCTATATTAATAAAATAACTTGAACCATCTTTGATGGATTTATGTCAGTTCAAAACCCTATATTTATACACATACACTCGAATTCTTGTGTGCTATCAATATACAAAGAAAAATAAAAGGGTGCATTTTGTTCACGTGCACTGGATGGAGGAAACTAATATAGCTAGCTAACTACCCTTTCATGCAAGCGCCCACATACATAAACAGGCGTATTCAATTGGTTGTGATTGTATGGATTATGTATGATAGAGGAAAGAAAGGAATAATGGAGCTAGTATTTGCATAAATCTTCTTCATGTACAAGCACTCTGTGCGTGCTATATATTTCAGGGATAAGAAGCTAGCAAGCTTGTCCATGTACATGCACCAGAAAGAAGCAAATCAACATGGATTGTTGACAAGAGGTGGTAGTTGCTCTATGACTTCAAGCCAAGCCACGTTACACCAAGTGTACAAGAAACGATGCCCTCTCAAACCATGAAATGGTAGTTTTCCCAATTAAGCACTAGGTCCTTTTCTTGGCATCTTTATAAGACTTTGTCTAAGTTCTCCAAGCAATGATCAAAAGTTTTTAGACTGAATAGTCATCCATGAAAACTTCCATGATTTTCTCAATCATACATGAGAAAACAGACGTCATGCATCTTTGGAAGGAAGCCGGAGCGTTACAAAGTCCGAACGGCATCCTTGAATATGCTTGTCCCATAGGGACATGTGAAAGTCATCTTGCTTTGGTCGTCAGGATGGATCGGTATATTTGGTGGTAACTTGAATACCGGTCAAGGATACATAATAAAAGTGTTTGGCTAACTGTTCCAAGATTGGTCAATGAACAGAAGTGAAAAGTTGTCTTTCGTAGTTACCTTGTTGAGATTTTGGTAATCAATACACATTCTCCATCCCGTGAAGGTTCATTGTGGGATTAACTAGTTCTTGGAGTTTTCAACGACCGTCCTCCCAGCTTTCTTCGAGACAATTTGAATAGGGCTAACCCACTCACTAAATGGCATTGGATAAATAATCTCGACGTGAAGGAGTTTCATGACATATTTCTTTATGACTTGCCTCATCACATTATTAGCCTCCATTGAGGCTCCCTAGATGGTGAAGAAGTTGGATTTGTAGGGGTGCGATAAGGGCAAAGCGTGGGATTGATTCCCCTAAGGTCTTGGGCGGAGTAGCGTGGAACAGAGCAGTGCTTTTCAAGAACAATGATAAGCTTGTCGCTAACTATCACGGGAGTCTCGTTGTCTCCATTCAGAAAAGCATAGCGAAGGCCCGAAAGTAGGGGTTCAAACTTGATAGAAGGTCGTGATGGTGGTAGATCAAAGACATCTCCTTTTTCGTCCTCCTCTTTTATGAAGAAAGGGATCTGACAGATTCAGGAGTGCCAACACATGTACTCATGAGCTATTAGAGATACTATATTAGAGATTAATATGAAGATGGCCTAATTTTTAATTTTATATGATACTATTAGAGATTAATATGAATAAAGGACAAAAAAATCAAAGTAAACATAGGATTATTAACTAGCTAATTAGACAATTAAGTATCTAATTCAGGGGGTGTATTATGGAAGGTATGGGAAGGTTAGGGGGTGCCAGGCCCCCTGCCCCCCTTCTCTCCACCACTGCAGGACGACCTAGCCCATGACTATGCTGCCAGTACCCCAACAGGCCCTTAACTGTGCCACCAGCACAGTATGTCCTCCACGTCCACCAATGCGCTAGTGTCCAACTATGGATGTCATTGTCGAGGTAATTGCTGCCAAGCCATCGATGTTGTTATTGAGGTACCTGCTTTCGAGCTGCCAATGACGAAATCCAATAAATTCCATTCCATCCGGAGAGGGAATGTGAGGGAGGAGGCCGGGTGGACTCATCGTTGGTAGCCACCACTACATGATCCATCTGTACGATTCCAGCATAACTCTTTCAGAAATGGCTTCTCAGTCACCTAGCCAAATGGTTTTATCAGGCAAAATCACTTCCATCATAGAACCAAAAGCACAAGGTGGGAGAATCAAAGGTAGAACTCTACCAAACAGGTAATTGTTATATAAACACAGGTGGGACTACTTATATATGTCCACTAAATGGTAGTGCACGATGTACATTTATGCCATTCTTACATGCGCATAAGTGCCAATAAACGAGGTGTAGTACACCACCAAATTGCAAGGAGTACAGGGAAACATATTGCTCACATTCACCCTCCTATATATACTTCCTATCATATATTCAATAGTAGCACCAATTGTCTCTCAACCTAGCACATATATAGGAACTATGATAGTCTACATATATAACCGAAACTAGTGGAGAAGACACAACCACTAGTATCGTAGTGTATATATGCATGGGATGCTTTGGGAAAGAAAAATGCCGGAGTACCAGACTAAAGGCACACAACATAGAGACTGTCCTCTCATGGTTTGGGTCAGAACATACCACTCGGCCACGGGGGCAAGTTATCTCCACATATTTAGGTGAGCAAGATATCACTCATCGGTGTCCGCTCAACCAATCCATTCCCAGAATCACATGCAAACCATCAGAGGGGAGCGAAGTGGGATTGGCTAGAAATGGGGATCCCTTGATCATGATACTCACTCCTTTAACGTCTTTTAGGAGGGCAAGGGGGGAGTTTGCACTCTTGAATAATTGTGAGCCGTTCATTTCATTAGATCAGATGGTTATTAATATGTGAAATATTTATTTATTTATTATAAAATGGGTTAAAAATTTACATTATTTTTTCTCGATCTAAGTGTTGCTTGCAAGATTTGTTGGACGTGGCCAATCTTTTCATTTTGGAACATTGTATTTAATTAGCGTTAGCTTTTTTTCTTTTTTGATGCAAGTAATATGTACTTCCTGTATACATATATGTATGTACCTTTTGACTACCTTGTTGGTTGACATACGCATAAAATACCTTAAAATATACTCTCTCCATGTTGGTAAAAGAAGTCGTTTTGGACGAGGTTTAAGTCAAACATTGGGAATATAAATCATGAATAACTTTTAAGTTATTGAGTTTGGAAATATAAAAACCATATGAATAGATTTGTCTTAAAATATACTTTCATAAAAATATACATATAATACTTTTAAATAAATATTTGTATAGAAAAATAAAGTCAAAGTTATGCTTTGGAGACCGTATCGTTGTCTAAAACAACTTCTTTTACCAACCTGGAGGGAGTACATGGCTTGTGTATTTTTTTAATTTTTACCACTTTAATTTAAGATAAAAACTGTATAATACCATGAGCCCTTTTGCAATGCTCGAAAATAATTCCCAACAATTCCCAACAGCTCCTAATAGCTCTGTAAATTAATAATTTTTATTGATTTAATTTGCGCAAGGGTATTTTGGCCATGATTAGGAGGGGCAGCACACGCCGGCGCGAGCGTCTGCTTTGCTGTGGAGCAGCGTAGGGGGGCTGTAGTAGGCTGTAGCCGGCCGCTGCGCTCTCTCGCGTAGCATGTGGCCGCTCGACTGCAGACGGCCTACACATCATGTAGTATGTACTCGCCTTGTTGGCACCAACAGGAGCACTACAAGAATAGATGACCTACACGCCTTCCACATGATTAAAAAAACTATCGAGAGTATCTAGAAAAACATAGTAAAACATCATGCCAATCGATTGGTTTGGATCAGGTATGGACGACAGTAGGCCCTCAAAGAGGGAGCAAAGCCTCAACGGTGCCATGATAACGTTGAGCAAGTTAAAAGACATACAGTAAGTGGCAATGATCCGTGCACAAACACGTCATCCACTCATGTTACACACTCATCAAACATGTATGGACACGCTAACACGTTATTTGCATTAACATGTATAGACACGCTAGCTAGCTAGCCACATACACACACTAACCACACACATGCTAACCACTCATCAAACCAGCCTAACCTTGTACACACACGCTAACCAGGCTAACCACATACACACACTAACCAGCAGGCTAATCACGTGTACACAAACTGCACGTTCACCACACACACGCCTAGGCACACGCTACAGCTAACCGCACACACGCTAACCTGCAGGCTAACCACGTGTCGACGTACACACACGTGCACCACGCACACACGCGTACCCACACTGACCAACACACTAATCACGTACACATGCAAGATCAACTGTATAAATTACATATTCGTCGCAAAAAAACTGTATAAATTACATACACCATAATATAGTAATCAATAAAAGTTATAAAATAAAAAAGATCTACCATATAAATCGAATATCATGCATGCGTCAATCCCAACTATAATACATAATATATACCAAAATATTATTGTTACAAATAAAAAAGTACAATTTTACGCTTGGTTAAAAAAAACAACTACAAAACAACAATTACCACTCCTATATTTCAGACTCTAATTCCGCTACATTTTGGAGCTGTTAGGAGCCATTACGGCGCATATGGCTCACTTACCATAGACACATCTCAGCGGCTCCCAACGGCTACGCCTTGACAGCTCTCAACGGCTCCCCTCATTTAGGCCCACCTACCATAGACACATTAAAAAAATTTCTTAATAATTCCCAAAGGCTCTACAAGCATTGTAAAAAAGTTCATAATACCATAGCGTTGTATACGTGATGAACTTGCTGAAAAAAGGCTTTTAAGGTGCCCTACCCTAACTATTGTATAACTTTAACCTTAACTTGAATTGGTTGGGCACAAAAGTCAATCAGATCGGCAGCACTGCGATGATCAGATCCTCGGGGCACGCTCGTCCGACCAGGCAGGTCCATCCAATCCTAGGCTTCCAAAACCGAATGCTTGGGCCAGGCACCTATGCTGGTCTTCCAAGCAAACACGTGGTCATAAGTAAACCAAGATTGGGTCACACTGTACGGTCGGCCAACAAAGATCAAAGGCAGCTGCAGGTGCATTAGTAGTTGGCGAGCAGACTAAGTTGAGGCTTTGGAAAGTCGACCAACGTTAATATTATGATCCCCGAGACACGGTCGATGGAAGAAAAGAGCCTCATGTTCTTTGGACCACCGCGATTTGGAGGCCATCTGTAGTTGATTACCATCCTGTGACAAATGCACCCCTAATAATGTTCTTTGGACTGCTGTTTTTTACTGTACCACCAGGCAGCCACGGAGCCACATGCTCTTTATTGATGTTGCTTATAGATATAGATAGGAGTATATATACAGTAGATTATTTGATCAAGCTCCACGAGAACATTACAGTAGATTATTTGATCAAGCTCTTGTGCCTTTTCAACTCAGCATATAGTTTATTTCGGGTGAAAAGGGCCACAGTGGTCCTAGCTAGTTATATTTTAGTCTTAGTTGGAACTCATATATCTTACCCAAACTAAATATAGGATTCAACCTTGCTCTTAAGCAGACCAAGATAAAAATAAAACTGGAGCCGAAAATATTGATAATGCATTTGAGCTCACGAATAGCTTAAAATTTTCATTGCAAATTAACTAGAATATACACAAGACTGCAAGAAAATAAATACTGGAAATAAAGTTGAGCCCAGTCCGACTCGCCAGTTTCCTTCTAGTCACATCTTGATTCTAGTGAAGAAAGTGATAGCAAGGTAAAACATACTCGACTCTAGCATTCAAAGCTTCATTGCAAATTATACTGGTGAAGGGATAAATTATCATTTTCAGTAAACGAACTTACTTCACTTTTTCTTGTACCATAGTTAGTGCAGTTTTACACCATTCATCCTTGTGAATTATCATCACCGAAGTTGAAAGTCCGACTGATTAGAGATACATGCCTACAGAGACTAAAGATTTGTGTTAATGGAGAACTAAAAACTGGATATGTTGTTTAAAATTTTTGCCGAAATCGTTGCCTGGACTTTGTATATGTGGGCTTTAACCCTTAGATTTAAATGTCATTTAATTCGTCTGAAGCAGGCAGCTCCATATATATGACAAAGGAAGGTCAGAAAACATCATGCCCATAGATGCAGATTTCTTGGCAGCTAAACTCCATGAAAGGTACTCCGTTTGACATTGTCTGTGGCTCATGCCCATAGATGAAACCAAACTGCTTGCGATCAAACAGATCTCAAGGCTCACTGAATAATCTATCAAATTCGGTCCTGGAGCTGAAGAATGCTGATTGCTGACTCATACTCCACATCCAACTATTCCGCCAAGGATGCCATGTTTCTGCAGTGCTCGCCGAGGTTCGAGAAGGCAGTATCAAAACTATTGATTTCAGATGGACCAGAAAACTGCCTAGATGCTGGCCATGAGGTCAGAACTATATGGCAATTACTGAACAACACTTCTGAGGCGAGACACAGGTCATCAGTAAGGCAAGATATCCTTGACTAGCTGCTTGACAACATTTCCACTATGTTGGTGTTTGACATGTAATTTGGACCTGTATGTTGGTATCTAATATGGTACTGTATGATGACATGTTATATGGACCTGGTTTGTTGCCATTAATGCAATATGTGTGATATTAATTTGTTTTGTGTTAATTTCTGTTTATATGGATTGTTAGCTAAAATGCTATTGATTTTTTCTACAAATTGTTGAGCTTTGCAGTCATTTAATTGTATAATTCTGTATCAAAATTGCCAAATTGCGGATATGAATATAGGGGTAAAAAGACCAATATTAAAAAAACAGGGGTAAAAACGCATGGGCAAAGTTGTCCTTTTGTCCAAAAGTTAACACAGTTAGGTGGACTTCACATAATAGGGATAAATTCTCTCTTTGTTTTAAAATCGTAGGGGTAAAATCACAAAGTTAAAAAAAAATGAGGGCAAAATCACCATTTGGCTTCAAAACAGGGGTAGAAACGGTTAAGCCCCTATCGAAAAAGGGGTACGATGCTTGTTCAGTTTGTATGCATGATGAACTTGTAATTTCTTTGCCTTTCTTACAGAAGAAAATGTTCATATTGCTATTGAAACTATGTGCAAATTGCCTTTGACCACCAGCTTCCGTTTGAGAGAAATTTCAGTCACTGAAGAAGACAGAACGCGGCTCCTTCACAGCCTCTGTTACATGCCCCATGGCTTACTTCCTATTGTTCCATTTCACCCATTATGTTCTTCCGCCTTTCCTTAGGATGAGGTGTGCAGTTGGTTCAGACACTCACCTCGCTTCATTGCCCAGCCTCAACCAAAGCCACAGTTTGCCAAGCCTGAACCAAACCCACACTCCCTTCGATACTTTCATCAGGCTAAACACCGTTTCTGGGAATTAGGCCTAGAACACAAGCAATAGACAGGAAGCAGAAACGCCATCAAGGGCAAATGCACATCTTTCTGATACCTCCAAATCCTAGTATGTCGCAATGCAAAATGAATGATCAACTGTAGGTGTGCCATGGTTTATTTTTGTTCCTAGTACTACCTCTATGTGCTTGATACATACGACACTGATGGTACTGGTGGAAAAGGGTATATCATATATAGGATCCACCTAAACTATATATATCACAAGGCAAGGATTGCTTGCCTTATATATATATATATATATATATATATATATATATATATATATATATATATATATATATATATATATATATATATATATAGACTCATAGTAGTAGTATAAAAGTCCTCTGTTTTGTGTTCCCGGTGGTCTCATCAACAATTTGAAGAAAATTCCACTAGCATGCATGTTACCATATGTTTTCATCCCATTTTAATTCAAAATCTCAACTCCATCTGCACCAAAACATAGTGCACCGATGACAGCTTAATATGCCACAAATGCACCTTTGACTACTTTTTACTTTGTTACTTAAAATAGGATGAGTCATCCAGACATACTACTATTATATCATAAGTAGCATTAGATTGTAGGTGCGAGCTGTGGATGCAATATCATACGGGAATTTGAAGGGCATAGATTTGAATTAGATATCTCAAGCAGTAACCAGTAATGCACGAAACTAAAGCAGTTTAGCAATACTTGTTTTGCCGTGAGATACAGAGTTCTGAACAATAATGGCTCTTCTTGACTTTTTGATCTGATGATTTGAGTAAAGAGCATATAATGGAAAGAAGAAGATAATGCATATGTAGTGTATTGTACAATTTCTACGTTTTAGACAAACAAAATGAACCACAATATTATTGGTTCTCATGTACACATCACTTTCAGACTGCAAGGTAAAAGAACTCAAATGTTTCATTTTTTCTTTCCAGGTAACCTTGCACTCAAAGTCCCAAACTCAAGAACCCCACAGCTCCGAGCTGCAATATATAGCATGAATTCACTCACATACACTTTATGAGCTGAAAGCTGCTGCCATTTTCCGCACTTCAAAGAAGCAAGTCCAAGCTGTGGCCTTGAGCTTCTGACCACTTCTTAGTACCTGGAGAAGCCTCTTCCCAGCCGCTGTTAGAAGCTACTCCCTGTCTTGTCCGCTACTTCCATCTTCCTACCAGGCCTTGGGGTTCACCAATTATGGTCGGAACATGCCCTTGCAGGATCCGGAGCGAAGTTGGTTCCTACTACTAACACATATCTTTCCAACACCTCCAAATCCTAGTGTGCCAACATGAAACAAAATGATAAAAAATCGACTGTCTGCTATATGATTTTTATTTCAATATACTGCCTCTATGATACCAATGAACCATACTCACGATACGTATGAACAAGCCCCTCAACCCCCCCCCCCCCCCCCCCCACACACACACACCGCGAATGGTACCACTGTTGGGCCTATTGGGCTGCGTCCGCGTGATGGGAGCCCACGTCGGCCAGGGCCTAGGCAGAAGGTGAAGAGCTTCTGCATACACTGGGCGAGACGGCGATTCAGTTTCTCGTCCGCGGTCCGTCGTCTGCCCGGTGCCCTGTCCGGCTTCGTTGGCGTTCGCAATGTTGCACCGTCTAACAGTCCAGATGCTCACCAAGTTGCACTGCCAGTGAGTGACCAATCCGGTAGTAAGCAATCCCTGAATCATAATCCTTATCGCTCCACGCCTCCACCACGATCAACCAGTACGTGTAGCACTGCACCTAGGATGGACAGTGATTCTGCTGCAACACAGAAGGGGAAAAAAAAGAAAGGGTAAGTGAAATTGATCCCCAATTATAAATTCGATTCTCCTTGCTTTTGCAGTCGGCTAGTAGCTGGTGTTTTAAAGTTTGATTTACACCATTCTTTAAATGTTAGTTGTAGGCTTGAGGAAATACTGTATTTATAATGTCTCTCCACAATAAACATTTTTTATGACTCCTTGCTTTTTATTTGACATATTATTTACATTAGTTAAATTTTGATCTAATGATTTCAAATTAATCTTCGCAGTCACTGTTCATTCACACAGATAACAATTGATAGAAAGCTACATAAGAGTTTATATGTGCAATTCTCATTCTGTAATGACAACAGTGTATTAGAGTTGGTTCCTTCTACTAACACATATCTTTCCAATGCCTCTAAATCCTAGTGCGTTGACATGAAACAATACAATAAAAATATTTACCATCTGCAAAAAGTTTTGTTTCAAAAATTTCATGATACCTACTAACACATATCTGGCGCCAATTTGAATAAAATTATCGTATACTTGATGTTCGCTACATTCTATTTTGTGGGCAACCATATCTTTTCAGCCCAATTTAATTTGGAATCCCAACTGGTTCCTCATGAAATCAGAATGCACTGATAACAGCTTTGATGTGCCACCCAACAAAAACGCACTGCTGGTGACTATCATGAATCAGTGTAGGATTTGTAACAGGCATGGTCTCGTTGAATGCGAACCAGCTGCCCAATTTCACGAAGCTGATCGATCAGCCAGAGATCTGAGGCGTCTGCATTGGAATATGGCAATATCATCATCTTGCCATATGAGCAAGACCATGAAATTCAGAGGCGATATAGACAGCTCTGGTTAGATGTTGTTGTGGAAGGGGCCTTCGGTGTGACGCCAGAAGGAGGCCGCAGCATCATCCTGCTTCTGAACGAACTCGAGGAGGCAAGAGAAACTGTGGTGTAAAACAAGTTAACACTGGTGGCGTCGTTCGTATGCAAGACAATGTCATGGTGGATCAGAGGAGCCACGCAACGACATGGACGTGCAAGGTGAACTGTGTCAAGGACAGTCAAGAAGGAACACGTCCATCCATATTGAGAGTAGCTGAAGTTCTCACCACTCGTCATGTGTCCAAGAGGATGGGGACATCAGCATGAATGATGATCATTTGGACGGTGGCCAGAGGAATGAGGGAGACGTACTTGATGCAATGTGATCTTAGATGTGCATATTAATTATTAGATTGGCACAATATGTTAGGTTTACTATATTATCACTACTGCGAAAGTGATCTTCAGAGGCTTTGTAAATGGATTTGTAGAGGAGGTACACTACTGGAAACTTGAAATTCCCTGACGGTTTTGAATTTTTTTGACGGTTATTGCATAAACCGTCAGGGTAAATAGAATTACCTTGACGGTTTCTAGAAAACACATAGACAAATTGATATTATCTCGATGGTTTATGAAAAACACACAGGGAAATCAAATAACCGTCAGGGAAATTCATAATTAACTTGTGAGTGCACATAACCGACAGGGAAATTCCTAATTCCCTGACGGTTTCATATTTTTTTGACGGTTATTGCATAAATCGTCAGGGTAAATAGAATTGTCTTGACGGTTTCTAGGAAAACACATAGGAAAATACTAGAAACTCAAGAATATGAACATAAGGTTTTCTCTTTTTAATCTACGGTGACAATTTGTAACTAGTCTTTCTCCCTCATACTAACTCCAAATGATATGTTTCTTTTTCCTAGTTCTATCTAAAATCATGATCTACCAATTAACAACATTTTTTTGGATACCAATTATTATTTCTTGGTTCTTTTGCATATGTTTGTTTTCCAATCATGTATATAGAGAAAGTACCTTGTGAAACAACTTTTATAAAATGTCTTTCATACTCCAAACATTTATTTATTTCCCTGTCATGCTAGCCCTTACGGTTATTCCCTGACAGTGTACCGTTAGGGAATTTGATTTTTATTTTCCTTGACGGTATTTTTATTTTCCCTGACGGTAAGTGCACCGTCAGGGAATTTCACGTTTCCAGTAGTGTAGGAACTCTAAATTATTAGATTGGCACAATATTAATATACGCACCAGGATACGAGCATGCTTTACAGCAATAACAATGGAGATTCATGTGCTTGCTTATAATCCTGAAACACTGATCTTTGTTTACCTTAAGAATGCACAATTGGATATGAGTTTGGAGCTTATTAAGCTTAGTACATTGCTCACGCAAAAGGCTGTAATGAAGTATGCTTTGGATTTCACTGTAAGTACCTCCAGACGATAAGTGATGCTTTGGGCATCCACAAGGTATTTGTTGAAGTGAATTGTTCATCACACAAAGGGACACCACTACCGATTAGTTCAAAACCGGTAGCGACAAGTGATAGGTTGTTTTGAAATAGGCAGTGATAACTCATTATCACTACTAGTTGCTTTGAAACCGGTAGTCATAATAAGCTATCATTGCTAGTTATTGTTAACAACCGGCAATGATAGTATCACTTCGTGTTAAGTGTCTGGACTCGAAATTTTGTATAATTACTGTTGAGTCCAACCCCACATATCTGCATGTTTGGCTAAATACTACCTCTGGTCAAATAAAGTTATCGTTTTAGACAATGTAATTGACTTGTTTGCTGTGTTGCCCAGGTTGTCTAAAACGGTATCTTCTTTCTGAACGAAGGTAGCACGTTCATACTTATATTCGACCATCAAGCTACATATGGGACATTTCTAGGAAATACGAGTACATTCTATCACTGAAAGGGTATCCCGGCCCACTACATTAATATAATGATATTCTGTGCAGAATTTACTGACAACTGAAAGTAGCACTACTAGCAATCTTTTCTACTCTTCTCCGGAAAACATAAATGTGAAGCAATGTTAAAACTTAATTATAGAACAAATGTACGTAGCTACCTACCTATCTGGTTTCAGCTATATCACCCTTCCAAGTTCCAACATACTATAAAGAAGCTCCACCATTGGCTAGCTTGCTTTCACTCCATAAACGTTTCCTCCATTCTGCCTTTCCTATGCATATGACACAATCGAAATTCGTCTACATAATATCCATGGATGATTTCCGGTTATGTATGGGGATGGGATGCACTGGGATAGAAGAGAGGGGTCACACAAATAAAAGAAGTGTTTGGAACAGACATGATCTCGTTGATCACAAACGAGCTGCCCAACCTGACGAGGCTGATCGGTCACCGATTTGCATTCACTGCAGTGGAATCCAGCATGTGCACTGTCTTACCATATGAACAAGACTGTGAACTTTGATGAGGTAGGTCGCAGGAGAGATGGTAGAACTGTTATCAAACCCTAAGGCCCGTGGCTTCGCCCCCAAGAGTCCCCCTCGTCCCTCGAGGGCAAGGGTTGATGCTAACGAGCCAGAACCTCATCTCTAGAATGCATCCTTGGGTTTGCTTGTGGTGCAGCAGTTGAAGCATTCAAATGAAAGTTTGACTGCTAACGCAGTTGCTATATAAGGCGAGGTGAGGTGAGGGCTTCACCATCGCTCCACTCTGGCGTGCTGCCTCGTTGTCCACGTTTGCTCTCACTGTCTAGATCAGTATTGTTGGTGGCTCTGCAGGTTGTCATAGCATCTTGCAGAAGAGCTCAGTGCCCCATCTGACAAAAAGCCAGAGCACTAGCTGAGCTGCGTGTTGGAGGCTTGGAGCTTCAACAGATGAGCTTGCTTTTTTCGTTTGGACCACACCCTTGCGCATGTACTGCCCTGCCAAAAGCTGCGTACTGTGAAGAACGCAGAGGAGAGAGTGTTGTGGCTTGCGTTGAAAAATATGAAGGTTTTAACCTGTGAGTTGACATGGCCTGCTGCTTTTGTCTGGGGCTAATGTTCTTATTAGCTTGCGCTGGGGCTGCCCTGAAGCGGAGGTACCCCGGTCGTTTTTGCTGAAGTGAAGTTTTGAGCTTTAGTCTTCTTTTTAGGCCTTCGCTTTGTTGTTGCGGAGGTGGCTCTTTTTCATGGGATGTGTCCTTGGGCTAATTTTTTTTGTGAACATCCTTGGGTAAACTTAACGAGGTTAAAGGTGCCGATTGGTGGAAGGCGTTTGAAAGATGTATGATGGCTAGTGCGTCAAAGCAGTTGTCGAGGATCTTGTGGGGGTACGAATGCAAGGCTGAGATGGAGAAAACTTTTGATTTTGAGCCTTCACTGACCACTCAGGCTGATCTGGATAGGTATGCGGCTCTTGGTTGGTTTGATGAAGAAAGGGTTAGAATACCTAAAGGTTAGACCTGTAACACCCCGGGCGCCACAAAAGCCCAGGATGTCACTAGCGTCCCTTCCCTTATGCCAAATTCTAAAACTCGGCAACATAAACCCAATAACAAAGTAAAGCGTAGAAGCGAGAACCACAATAAAACCATTATTGAAAAAAATCCACCTCATTTAATATTCTTAAACCATGAGGGGTTATCATGACTGATAAACTAATTTTATTACATCAAGCCAAACGCATCATTAATAACTCTATGTGTGGATGAATTTGTGAAGATGTGCTGCTAATCCCCTTCCCTTCCACGCAAGCATCATGTACCTGGATTGAGTAATGCAAGGGTGAGATGAAACATCTCAGCAAGCAAACTTGTTTTGACAAGCCATTTCAACCACAAGTTGAATTAAACAACAATTTAACTTGGAGTTCCACTTAGAATAAACAAGATATAATATCAGTATAAAATGAGTGACTTCCAATTCTGAACATAGCCAGATGATAGAGCTTCACAATAGCATGGAGATATCACTTCAATGTACTTCGTGAATGCATATGAATACAATGCAAAAATTTCTCCTGCCTGCACACCCAACAAGGTGTGGAGCTGCATCCCATGATGCTGTACCGGTATGGTCGTGACCATAGGTCAACGACATAACTTCCAATGCAAATGAATGATGCAATGCACTTGGCATGCTGCAATAAAATTAACATATACCACCAATGACACTTCAACTTCATCTTCAGGGTTGTGGGCTAGCCACATATAGCAATATTGAATAATAATATCACCATGAATAAATAAATAAGACCACAATTAAATAAGGTTGAATAAACCGAGGTCACAAGTTTTGGATATTAGTGGTATGACATATCATAGATATTAAGCTGTAGCTGATGAAAATGACATGCCAAAAGAACTCCAAGTTAAATTGTTGTTTAATTCAACTTGTGGTTGAAATGGCTTGTCAAAACAAGTTTGCTTGCTGAGATGTTTCATCTCACCCTTGTATTACTCAATCCAGGTACATGATGCTTGCGTGGAAGGGAAGGGGATTAGCAGCACATCTTCACAAATTCATCCACACATAGAGTTATTAATGATGCGTTTGGCTTGATGTAATAAAATTAGTTTATCAGTCATGATAACCCCTCATGGTTTAAGAATATTAAATGAGGTGGATTTTTTTCAATAATGGTTTTATTGTGGTTCTCGCTTCTACGCTTTACTTTGTTATTGGGTTTATGTTGCCGAGTTTTAGAATTTGGCATAAGGGAAGGGACGCTAGTGACATCCTGGGCTTTTGTGGCGCCCGGGGTGTTACAAGACCGCACCTGATCCCCAATTTAATGAGGTCGTGGTTTTTCTGGATCACTTTGTTTGTGGCCTTCGGATTGCCTTTGGTGAGATTTCTCTGGGAGATTCTGGAGGCGTTTCAGGTGCAGCTATATCATTTGACTCCTAACATCCTTGGCCAAGTTTTGTTTGGCTTCTTGCAAGACCTTCCGGGGCAGAGCCTGACAACTGACATTAATTGTTTCTGTGCGCAGTCTGAGTTTCTCAACCGAAGCGTGTTGTCTCAGTAGAGGACAGGGAGGCAAGGGATGCTCAATTTGCTTGGTGTACCTTCATTGTAATGAGGCCTTTTAAAGGACAGGAGAACATTGAAATATCTTATGCTCAACGGAACCAGTGGAGCACAGATTGGTTCCGTCACTGGTTCTACATCAAGGCTTCGAGGTTTACATTCAAGGACGAACGAGAATGGAAACAAAGCCTTTCGGTACCCGCTTGCAGTGGAATCCAGCATGTACGTTGTCTTGCTATATGAACCAGACTGCAAACTTCGAGGAGGCAGGTTCCACATTGTATTCATATGATCTCTACTATAATTGACCACTTCGAATTATTTTAGATTTACCAACGAAAACGTCCCCCGCTGAGTAGTCTAACCATTATGTACCTAGAAAATTACACACAACAATTTACCTTTATTAAAATAAGGGCTCAAAAAAGAACGATATCAGATCCAAGGGCCGGGACACGAAGTTTGATGCGAAGCTTCTCACCACCCCCACTTTCCCGATCACGCGAGGATTCACAAGCGCTCATGAGTCACACCGCGCGGCTTCCAACGCTACGGAATAAATAAACAAAAAAGGAAACGTCGCGACCAGGACGCTCATCCTGTCGGCCGGCCGCCTCCTTCCCGATCTGCCAGAGCATGCCGGCCGTCACCGTCGCTGGCTGACCTCGACGCCCTGGCCCGGCGGGTGCCCTGCCAGCCTTCCCTCTCGGTCCCCCAGATCCCACAGGCGGCGGCCCCAAGCAGCGGCGAGGCGGAGCTCCCCAGCAGGTGCTCTGTTGGCCTTGTCTTCCCTCTCCAGATCCTGCAGATGGTGAGTTCTCTGGCCAGCGGCAGGGCGGGGCTCATTAGTCGGCGCCTTCACGGCCTTCTCCTCTCAACCTAGGAAAGGACCGGCGCCTGGCGGCCTGCCCAGATCAAGCGGCGCCTAAGCGACAGAGCAGAGGCAAGGCACTCCCCTATCCCCTCTCTCTTCATTATCTTGTAGCTTTCCTCTCCCCTCAGATCCACTCCATGGCAGAAGAGAACGAAAGTCCAAGCGTCATGGTGCAAGCAGATGCCACGGCATGCAGAAGCGAGGAGGTAGCGGATGCCTGTTCCCGCGCTGCGCCACCGCTGCGCGACCACGACCACCTCGCAGCCAGGCGGCAGCCTCACTGATTTCATTGCCTGACACTCCGAAGGCAAGTGATCACGATCCCCAGCTTCTCTCCCTCTCTGCTCTCATCTCTGTCCGGTGCCGGGTTGGGTGGCTGAAAGGAAAATCAGTTTTTTTGACGCGCTGCTCCTGTCCCCAATCACCCCCCACCCCCACCCCCCCAATCGCGTGCTGCAGGGAGAGGCGGATTGGTGTGCGTCACCTCCAGCGGCACTACGGTGCCCCTGGAGCAGCGCGTGCGTTACATCCATAAATTTAGCTCCGGCTACCTTAACCGAGTAGGCAGACAAATCACACGCTCTTTTTCTTTTTATTGCTTTGCTTGCTCATGCTATTATGGAGCTGCCCGTTCATCTTTTGGTTCAATGGAGATCGGTTCATTGTAGGTGTTTTCTCAAGGCCAGCTACGCTGTCATCTACATACACCGGTGAGTCCTTGGTACCAGACTACTTTTGTTCAATTAGTTGGGGTTAAACTGAACTAGCTGTACTCTAAATATTTTAACTCAAGCTAGGCTTGGCTTGTGAAGCCCTACAAATGACACACTCTTTTTCTTTTTATTGCTCTGCTTGCTCATGCTACTATGGAGCTGCCGGTTCATCTTTTGGTTCAATGGAGATCGGTTCATTGCAGGTATTTTCTCAAGGCCAGCTACGCTGTCATCTACATACACCGGTGAGTTCTTGGAACCAGACTACTTTTGTTCAATTAGTTGGGGTCAAACTGAACTAGCTGTACTCTAAATATTTTAACTGAAGCTAGTCTTGGCTTGTGAAGCCCTCAGAGCCAAATGTCACAGGATTCTCGGTATAGTTAGCTGCAAGCTGTTTTAGTTCAGTTCTGAATGACAAAATAAGACAGAAGTTCCATCCACAAAGCAGGTGTGACAGAGATTATATTGCAGTGTTGTATTTTCCCCATGCTTCTTCAAACTATATTGCAGTGCTATATTTGCAATAACCTTATAATTTAGTTACAACTTTCCAAAGCTTCAGTTAAATTATATACAACTAATCAGTGAATCCGCTATATATGTACAACTATATATGCCTGTCTGGAATATAACCATCAGTTCAAATGCCTGATGTTACCTTTTACTAACTTCTTTGGAGTTTTTACTTTCAGACAAGAAATATATGTAAAGCTATATATGCCTGTCTGGAATACACCAGATACCTTTGGTCAGGTGTTGGAGTGTTGGGATAGGGAAAGGAAAGAAATGGTGGCTATGAAGAGGTGCGAGAAATGCTTATTATTAAGGGAAACTTCAACTACTCATGTATCATCTGTGTGCAAGATGTTTTCTTTAACATGCTCCGTTCTCTGTTCTTTATCAAACCGGCATAGATAAACACCAGATGATTTTTTGGATGTGTTTTTTATTCTCTGCATTGTCTTGTCAAGGACTTTCTTTGATTTGGTGATTTTGTGCTTGGGGTTCGTGATAGGTGGATATGTCAAGGCCAAGATGGACGTGATGAAGCCCTAGATTGCTAAGCGGTTCACTGAGCTCCTTGGGTTTGAGCTCGAGGTTCTCATCTACTTCATCTATGGACTCCTCGAGAAGGTAATTCAAGTCCAGCAATGTTGCTTGTTTATATTGTCCTTGTTGAATTGTGCATGCATATTTTCCGAGAGGTATCAAATTTTATTGAATTTCTTTGAAAAGCATATTATCAAATTTGATTGAATTTGGTTCTTTGAAAAGCAGTAACAAACCTGGTACACATAGGGCATTCGGGGATAGGGCTGATTTAGTCTAATCAGCCTGACTACTGTAGCTCAGAAACTATAGAGCAGCCATTTGTGGACTAGCTTAGGAATTAGAACTGAAATACGTCTTGGTATTATGTTTTAGTTCAGGAGTCCAATGTTGCTCAGCTGTAGAATTGGATTTTTGTTAATGTTATCTGAAGTCAAGTACAAGCCAAGTACAGATAACTGGATTGTTTATTCTATTTTTTAACATTAATTTTCCTGTATATAAGAAGAGATGTGTATATTCCTTTGTTTTTTTATTGGCGGGAAGCGGATGGAAAAGAAGATTTAGATCCAGCTGACAGGGTTCATGGAAAAGAACATAGTGAAGTTCATGAAGGAACTAGGAGCCTCTGGAGCCTCCTCCTTAGTGCACAGCAGAATGCCAGTGGGGTGCCTCAACGACTTCTAGATGAAAAGGAGGCTGACATTTATTTTTTTACAAATTTTATCATGTTTTGTCTTGGAGAAAGTGTGTTTGTCAAAGTTCAATGCCTTTACTGTATTGGTTTAGATTAGGGATTATTTCCACTGTATTCTTGCTCTTGAACAGTGTCTGGATCACCATCATAGAATCAACATCAATAAGCATTATTAAAGTATTCAGTGAAAGCATAGTTTTATCATTGCAACCTCATCCCAAATAAGCAAAGATGTTGTACACAGTAACTGAGCGTTGCCATCTTGCTTTGTGAAATTGCATGTGCTATTGGGATTTTGAACTTTGAGTGTGTTGTGTGTCCTCCAAGCAATATTTACAAATTTTTTGTTTTGTATTTTACCGTAGCGTTAGCACGGGCATATTGCTAGTCAATAGTAATAGCACCAATATGTCATCAAAAATTATTTAACAAAAAATATTTTTCTTTTCGTGTTCTGTCAATTCACACCAAAATGGAAATTTCTTGAGGATAAAAAACAATCAAGTAAAATATGAAAACTGCCAAGAAAATGTTTCTTGAGGGCGACTGTCAAGCAAAGGCCAGCATGTATACAGAACAAGGGAATTCAATTTCCTTGGCAGTTCGGCCACCAAGGTAATTTTGGAATCAAGAAATTATTGATCTGCCACGTATACCTAATTTCTTGAAGGCCTCGAACCACCAAGGAAATGTGTCAAAAAAGTTTTTAACCTCAGAAGAAACCATGTGGCCACCAGAATTCGAACTCACAACATCAACCCTTGTGTGTTGCTTCCTTGACGCTGATAGCAATCTCTCCTAATGCTACTCTATGAATGGTCTAAGAAATAAATCATAGCACTGATTCTCCACATGCTTCATCTCCTCATCATATATATTGTCTATGGATTTGAAATTGCAGGTCACGAGAACAGTCTGGCACTGAGGCAGCAGCCACCAAGGCAGTAGGAGCTAGTCGTGCCCTGCCGCAGTGCTGAGCTGTCCTGCCTCTGCCCACGCGCTGAGTGCTCACGCCCTGCCGCTGGTCGGAGGAAGAACAAACACGCGAAGCAGCAATGGACTGATCGGAGCGGGTGGATATGGTAGAGCCAGGCCCATACAAGACCAATGGATTAATTAACTAATTAAGAAAGTTTTAATTAATATTAAGTTACTTTACGATGCATGCATATTTTTTGGGAGGACCACCAGAGCGAAGCTCTAAAGATAATTTAATGACAATTGGATCTATGTGTCTGTACAAAGTTTACTCACACATGTCATTATGGAAAATAGTCAAAATTAACCGCCTATATACACACAGATGAGTTTACATTACATTTTACCTTATTCTCGATGGTTTATGTTACATAATTGCCAAAAACAAGTGTGTTACATACCCTTCAAGTATTCCGTGTGATATAACTGTGCCCGCATCCTGTGAGTTCTGTAATACTCCCTATGTCTATCTAGAAATCCAGATGTATCACTGCAGGTTATATAATGACCATTGTAGCAACGTACTCTCGGTAGCTCATACGTGTATGTATATGCAACGTGCTCATACTTCCTGGTGGACAGGTGATAGGTGAATAATCAATGAGAGCGTAAAATATCAGTTTACTTATTATTACACATATATATATATAGCTAGCTGCCCACCCCTTGAATGGGGTGTGATCTGAAATCGCTTGCTTCCTGGTTCAACATAAACAATAATATCCAAAATAATGAGGAAGTATTGATGAGCGCAACAACGTAGCATGGCAACCCAGCCGTGAAAGGACTCTAATTCATGGGGATGGGATGCATCAGGATTTTTAGATCCAGCAGTGCTAAGAAACATAGAGCTACAATACATCCATATTGTTGTAAATGTTTCAAATATTTAATTGTACTCAATAGGTTACAGTGGACTTAGCAGTAGAGGATTAGGCAGAGCTAGGTGTCGGGCTCTTCTAACCATGTTGTAGCCGAAGGGGAAAGAGAGGCAACACAATTAGTGACAGGCTCGCGGGCGGTCCTAGGGCCTTGGCCCACACCCCAGGCTGCCGGTGTCACAAGTTTGGGGAGAAGCACCCGTAAGCATGCCCTAGGGATGTAGGTTTCGACGTATCGTGCCTCATTATCAAATCTTGAGTCTCCACTGAGTTTTCTATTTTTTTTGTGAGGATCGCTTAGGTAGATCCCAACAATCGCTTAAATGTTAGGTGCCAGTATCACAGCAATTGGTATCAAAGTTTTATTGCCATTTTGAGGATCTTAGGAGGCGAGGAAAGAGGTCAAGACTTGAGGGTGGTCGATGGTACAGTTTGAGGTGAGATCTTGGAGTGGCCAAGCTGCATAGCGAACTATAGTTTGCACTCACTTTCTTCACTGTTCAAGATATAGTATTTTCTTATTAAAGAATTACATTTGTTGCAGTATTTTTTTTGTAAAAATAGTCCATCTTGATTTGTTTTTAAATTGTATACATTCATCTAAAGTAACAACTTGATTAATTTTTAAAAGATTGTTGCTGACATTGGTACACGAATCTTTAAGAAAATATTTTCCATAAATATTGAAACATAAAATATATATGTATAGCTCTTGCATGCGTGTATACTAGATTGTTGAAATATAAAATATATATTTATAGCTCTTGCACGCATGTATACTACATCTCTGTGATAGCCCAACATGATGAATGTCTATATTAAATGGATTTTTATATATTAATAGTATTAAAATGTGGTAATTCAGAAACATATGCGGCATTATCTATTATGTTTAAATATTTTTCATAATATCAAATGTTGGTAATTTAAATATAGATATGAGAACTTATTTTAGTTTATTTTTATTAGTTACGATGCAAGTTATTATTTTAGGTGTTAATTTTAGTGGTTACTTAGATCAGTTTATCATAATGGCATAGTGGTTGGATAATTTTGGTATAAATTTGGGCTATATAAAAGAGTACTGATATTTTATATTACAAAAAAGTGTTACTAGATTCATCAAAATTTCATCATTTTATCTATTTGGTGTAATAAATGTTAAAATCTTCTCTATAATTAAACTTGGTCAAACTCAAAATTTTGCCTTAAGATAAATGGTTTAGTATTCTTTTTTGGATGTTAATTGGTAGTATATAGGAAGGCACGGTCAGAGAATATTTGTTCTTATTATCTCGGACTATCAAGACATTCGTTGTAGTCGAATAATCTATATCTATATATAATAATAAAGAGGCAAAATTGCCTTAAAATAGTTTGTCTTAAAATAAATGGTTGAGTATTCTTTTTTTGGATGTAGGTAGTATATAGGTTGGAAATTTTGTTCTTATTATCTCGGACTATCAAGCCATTCGTTGTAGTCGAATCATAAATATCAAGAAGGATAGATTGGCTACATAAAGTACCAAACAAGCAAGCTATGATATGTTACAGAAAAGGAGGATACGCACCATATATAACAATTGACAACTAATTACGTTTGAAGTAGTAGTAGAATCTTTTGTACTGTTCCTCATAAAACATAAATTCGAAGCATGTTACAAACTTGTTAGTAGTAGAACAAATAAATGTTCGTATCTACTAATCACCCATCCAACATATATAAGAAGCTCCACCCTTAGCTCCCGCTGCATACCACGCTCCACCATAAGCATTTCCTGCTTACCTCTTTTCCTTAGCGTGCTCACACAAATTAACAATTTTCAAGGGATATAGTTCAAGAATGCTGAGCAAATTCGTCTACCTAATAACCATTCACGAGGTCCAGATGGGACGCACTGGGATAGAAAAGAGGATCGAGTTTCACAATCAGGCCAGGTATTTCTGGCAGACATGGTCTGGTTGATCACAACTGCTAACCAGCTGCCCAACTTCACTGTCAGCCCATACTAGCGGAGGGGCACACAACAATAGCATAGCAGATAAGCCTGCTGACCAAATTGCCTGTTAACAGTGATATTTGCATTGTACTGATTGCTGACAGAAAAGCTTTTTTTTATTCATGTAAACTACATCTCGTGGTACTATCAGTTGGTAAAACTATGCACACCTGCAACAGTCAGTCAGTAATTGTAGTAACGGAAGTGATTCGATGGCAGTGTATGTAAACCTGGGGTCAATTGTACTTATTAAGGCATTTACACTGACTGCAATATAATTATCGTCTGTTGACAACTTGATATAACTTTATATTAATTCTCTAGCTGTCGCTAGTGCAAATCTTTGTGGACGTAATGAATCCAATGAATATAATTGTGCTAAGTATCAGATAATTGTGCCAGTTCTCTTTTTTATCCATGAACACACATGCCACTGCACGGGATCTCAAAAGCCACAAGCATTAGAAGTTTGTTAGTGTCATTGATATATGGTTCGTCAAGGGAAAAAAATTATATATATATATATATATATATATATATATATATATATATATATATATATATATATATATATATATATATATATCATGCATACATGTATATATTTATGGCCGCAACATACAAGCAGCTCCATCCTTGGCACACTACTGTCACTTTGCCTTTCCTTTGCATACCGACACAATCAATTTTCGTAGGATGGTGGAAGAAAGCCACGAAAATTCTCATCTACCTTATTTGTAACCATCATTGACGATGTTTGGATTTTAGGATGGGACTCACCGGGATAGAAAAGAGGAGTCTCAAGCACGAAATTTCAAATTAAGGCGGAGACATGATTTGTTCTTATCCATGTGGTGGACTCTCAAATACGTGCAAGTAGACTCAAAATTAGTTAGTTAATTGAGTCAATGTGTTAGCTTTAGTGTTTTAGCTAGGCAAGTAGACCTTGCTTCATTATACTTGCAAATTGCAAGAATCAAACTTCTTATACTGATTTATAGCAAAATAGAACATACTATGGCCTTGGAAATCATGTGATCTTTAAATAAACTAATCTGCTGCGAAACTTCCAAACTACTATGAGTTTATGTAGAAAAGCACAATTCAATCTGTTCTTATGTACTATATCGGACTATCAAGCCATGGGTTTTATTTGTAGTCTAATATCTTAGGCCAATGTACTCCCCCTACAAAACATTGTTTGGAAAAACTCTAAACTCATTTTGTATCCAATTTATTCGTTTATAGATCTTTTAATTAGTTGGTCCAGTCACCTCTTTATATATAAGATTTGTCTTTTTTTTTGTTTCTCCACATATAAGTTGAATTTTAAGTTCAAACTTTGTAGGATCATAAAAAAACTTCATAAATTTGCGCTAGAAGAATACATTATGCTATTTCACATATTGTGGCAGAATGCGGTGCGGCTGCCTAACTCTTGGGGTGTGCAAGTTGTTGCTAGGAACTAAACAGAACCTCCGACGGCATAATCTTTATCTGGTTTTGGTATACTTAATATCAGTTACTACATATGTTATTTCATTGATATGTATAGTTTTTCTCTGCCGTCAGAGTGTGTCTTCTTTAATATACATTGAGTTGAAACTTTACATTAAACTGTGGTGACTTCTGTCACGGTCTATAATGTCTTGTGACATAGTAACTCTAAATTTTTAAATTTAAATTTTTACCTTATTTGTTTATGCATGTTTTTTATCCTCAAGCTAAATTAGAACTCGTGCTTATATTGTATCAAGAAGGATAGATGACTATATAAAGTAGCAAAGGAGCTATGATCTGTTACTAAAAAGGATATGCACCATATATATAACAATTGACAACTAGTTATGTCCGGAGTAGTAGTATAATCTTTTGTACTGTTCCTCAGGAAAACATAAATTCGAAGCATGTTAGAAACTTAATAATAATAGAACAAATGTTCGTAGCTACCTATCCCCCATCCAACATATATAAGAAGCTCCACCCTTAGCTCATGCTGCATACCACGCTCCACCATAAACATTTCCTGATTACCTCTTTTTCTTTGCGTACTTACACAAAATAACAATTTTCAACGGAGGTAGTTGAAGAATGCTGAGCAAATTCGTCTACCTAATAACCGTCAATGTGGTCTTGGTATTACTGCAGGCATGGGACGCACTGGGATAGAAAAGTGGAGTATCAGAATCATGGCTGGTATTTCTGACAGACACGGTCTCATTTACCGCAACTGCTAACCAGCTACGATTCAGGGATGAAGTTGACCGGCCTGCGATTTGTGGGATGAAGCTGAGGTTTGATCGGAGGAGTGAGAGAAGACTGGATTCATCTGCATTTCAGGGGATGTGATGAGGAGTGGAGAAGAGGGATTGGAAGAGTGAGAGAAAGCTGTGGTGGATTGGAGGAGTGAGAGAAACCAGCTGCCCAACTTGTGATGTGTTTCTGATTTGTTTCTATTTCTCAGTGAAAGAAAGCCTTCAACCAACACCTGTGGCATCTCTGTTATGACATCATTATAGTGTCAGGATCTGTGGATACGAGCATGCTTTACAGCAATAACCATGGAGATTTCTGCACTTGCTTATAATCTTGAAACAATAATCTTTGTTTACCTTAAGAATACACAATCAACTACGAATTTGCAGCTTATTATGCTTCGCATATTGCTCAGGCAAAAGGTTCTAAGGTAGTATATTTTAGATTTTATTACAAGTACCTCTGTTCCCAAATATGATATGTCACTGATACTAAATTGTACTCATAAAAATTGACATTTTTTCTATAACTTTAGTCAAACTTAAATAGAATGACTGTAGCACATTCTATTTATCCAATGCCATACTCGATGTTATATTTTTACTGTAAAGTTGATCAAACTTTAAATAGTTCGACTTTAGTTGATTATACGAATTTATTTTAATTATTTTGGGACCTTGTAGACTTGTAGTAGCTTCTAATCGACCGGGTGTATTATATCTAGGCAGTTTGAGCAGTCAGCTGAAGTTGTGCATGTACGGAGTCTCGAATGGCAAGCTTCCATGATCAAGAGGTTTCATGGCAAGCTTCCATGTAGGGAGTGTCGATGGCTCGATGCCATGGACAAATTGCTAGGATGCGATGGCTCCATGATCAAGAGCGGATAATGCCAGATCCCAGCTCAAGACACTGAAGCAGCTTCCCTTAAGAAAACGCTCAAGCAGCTAGCATTTTCCACAAGTCGAGGTAGGAAGTGGAAGATGCACAAGAGAAGCTCTGGCTGTGGCGAAGATGCAACAGCTTCTCTTCCTCTGATTAGACGCACGTTCTTGTTCGTACACAGCCACACATGGCACTTCCAATCCTTCGGGGCACATTCCTCTTCCTCCTGGGCAGTTCCGGTTCTCACGTCAACTGGGCAAGCAGGGGGCGGTTCCGGTGCTCACCTCAACTGGGCAGCCCGGCAAACCTTAACTAACTCGCGCTACCTTTGGACGCCGCTGTCCACCGCTTACGAGAATTAGGGCCGGAACAAGCACAGGATAGGAGGCCGAAGTGCTATATCTCAGGCTAGAGCAGATCTTTGCGATACCTCCATATCCTACTAGTGCTGCATTGAGTTGAAACACTGTATTTTTGTTAATGTACAACACTAAGAATGTATTTTAGTTTATTTTAAGTAATGGGAGAAGTAGTAATTTAGATGTAAATTTAAGCGCTTACATAGATTATATATCGTAATGGTAAAGTGGCTAGGTAATTTTCGTACAAATTTAGGGCCTATTTTAAATTATGTTTCATAACGGTAAATGTTGGACTCTATTACCGCGCTCGGATGAAGACGAAGAATGGATTAGCGAGGTCTGTTAGTTACTAGAATCAAGATCCATGCAATTCTTCATGTCAAATGGATGCTCGTTTAGTTATCGTCTTGGACTTTAGTTGTGAACCTGTAATGAGTTAATTTCTTGGGGTGTGTGTATGTGTGTGTATTATGTTTGGAGCTTCTTTCTTGAAAGAAGTTGAAGTCGGATTTTTCCATTATCTAAAAAATAAGATCCCAGCTCAAGACACTGAAGCTGCTAGCTTTTTCTGCAAGTCGAGGTAGGAAGTGGAAGCTGCACTTAAGAAGCTCTGACTATGGCCTCTGACCCGCAGCCGCCGTGCACACGAGAAGTAGAAATCTCAGCGCTTGGCGAAGGTGCAAAGCCTCTTCCTCAGATTGGACGTCATGTTCTTGGTCGTACACAGGGCACTTCCCTCTTCCTCCTCGGCCTCAGATCGGCTGCACGACAGGCGGTGCTGGTGCACACCTCAACTGGGCATCTGGCATGCCTCAACCAACTCGCGCTCCCTTGGGCGCTACGCTGTCCGCCGACTTCGAGAATTGGGGCTACAACAAGCACTAGAAAGGAGGCAGCAGTACTGCCTTAGGCTAACACAGATCTTTCCGAAGCCTCCAAATCCTAGTAGTGCGTTGAACCAAAACGGAACTGTTGAGAAGAAGTTGAACAACAATGTGCCATGATTCTTGTTCCTATACTACCTCTGTGCATGATACATGTGACACTCACGGCAGTGAAAGAGAGCTTATCATATATATAGGATCCATCTAAACTGGATAATAAACTTATAGAGTGGCTTAATCTAGTAGCAAGGATATCAAATGTTGAATTGGTGGAAGGTTCAGATTATTTTAAATGGAGCTTAACCAAATTCGGGTTATTTTTTGTTCGATCAATGTATCTCCACCTCATTGATTCACAACCACCTTTTCATCATAAGAAGATTTGGAAGATAAAAATTCCTCTAAAAATTAAAATCTTTCTTTGGTTTCTACAAAGGGGTGTCACTCTAACTAAAGACAACCTCGCTAGGAAAAACTGGAGAGGGAGCCAGAAATGTATCTACTACAATAGGAATGAGACCATCCAACACTTGTTCCTTGATTGCCCTGGTGCAAAAATGATGTGGAGGATTATTTTCTTTGCTACTGGTTTGAACCAACCGAGATCTATCAACCATATGTTTGGTACCTGGCTTATGAATCAGCATAACAGGGTCAAAAGCTTGATCTGGGTTGGGGTAGTTATTTTTAACAAAATGAAAACTAACTCTATCATGCAGGTTATTTTCAGGGGAGCATATTGGTTACGCTTCTGGGCTCAGCTGCAGCGTGAAGAGCGAGCCACGGACGCCCTCTCGATGATGAGCAAGAAATTAGAGATGATTGCTTTAGAAATTTCAAATAGAGGGTGGAAGCATTTATACCGTTTGCTTTAGTTCCTGGTCTATGTTTAAGACACTGGCTTTCTTTCTTTTGTGATCCACAACTTTGTTTTAGTTGGCTGTGTACATCTAAGGATGTAGAGGCCGGATATTGTTTTTTATCCTTTATCTAAAAAATCTAAACTGTCACATGGAAAGGATTGAATGTCTTATATTAATTGGAGGGTAGTGTACCAGTGTTGAGGTCCACTGTTTTCTGTCCCCTGTGGTCTCCACTCCAATTTGAATAAAATTCTATTTGATGTTTGCTCCATTCTTTTTTTTTTTGAAACTTGTTTCGAAACTATCTTTGCTCCATTCTAGTGTACGGGAAACCATCTCTTTTCAACCTATTTTAATTCGGAATCTCAACTACTTCTGCAAGAAATCAAAATGCACTTACGACTGCTTTTATGTGCCGCCCATAAATGCACGCCTGGAGAAGCAGCCCATCTGGCCCTGCATTTCAGCAGCGTGCGTCGCAGCCCAGCTTGCACTGCAGGCCCGTTCCCTCCCTCCTCCTTTCAGCCCGAGAAGCCCTCACTCCCTCTCCTGTAGTCCACCTCGGCTTGACAAAGGCCGAAGCCCAGCAGCAAGCCGAGGCCCGCGTGAGCGTCTCCTCTTTCTCTCTCTCTGTATGACGAGCTGGCCCCCAACCTTATCTCGCTGCCAGGCGGAGCCCACTTGGCAGCCAGTCTTCCCCTACCTTGCGTCGTCCTGGAGTAGGACTCGGCTCCGATTCGATCTCGGCCAATCCGCCCGATTTCACTGCGATTTGACATGGCCTTGTCACACCCTAGGCCGCTGGCGAGTCGTCGTCGACGTGAGCACGAGAAGAAGTACAGAACAAGGACGCCGGCAGGGCAAGCCCTCTGCCTTGGTGATGTAGTTTTACTGATAGGAGAGTTGTTGCTAAACACGGCACAGGTTCGGGCACTTATGTGCCATTAAAGACGCTGACCACATAGGCCCACTCAACAGTAGTTTGCTTACATAAAACATAAAACAAATAATACGCCATCCCATGACGCTAATGCCTTCCATCCTTGATCTTCGTCTTCACTGCATGTCGTCAGGCCTGACACCTCCCCCTCCTTGAGTTGCAGCTTGTCCCCAAGCTGGAGCCTTCAGGATCCGCTGCTTAAGCACATTGTAGTCTTCCCATGTAGACGCTGATGAAGGAAGTCCCGACCATGTGACCTTGACTTGTGTAATGACAGTGTTTCTTTTCTTGACTAGACGCCTATCAACAACGGTGAGCGGAATAGCTGTAGCAGCTTCTAGGTCTGTAGTTACTGGCAAAGTATCATAGACTGGAGAATAATCAGCAACAAAAGGCTTCAGTTGAGAAATGTGAAAAACTGGGTGTATCTGAGAGCCATCCGGCAAGTCCAGACGCTAGGCCACGCACCCAATTCTTTCCAGAACTTTGTAGGGACCAAAATATTTGAATGCCAGTTTTGGAAAGGGTCTGTTGGCCACAGATGACTATGTGTAGGGTTGTAGCTTCAACAGCACACTGTTACCCACTGAGAACTGAAAATCAGTGCGTTTCTTGTCGGCAAGCAATTTCATCCAGTTCTGAGCTCTTGCAAGATTGTTCTTCAGGGCCTGGAGGTGAAGTTCTTTGTTGGCAATTATATCTGCCACTGTATCAGAAGTTGATGATGGAACTTGAGGAGTAGCCCCCACATTGGGTTCATATCTGTATAAGGCCTTAAAAGGAGAACAGCCCAATGCAGTATGGAAGGATGAATTATACCACAGCTCGGCCAGAGATAGCCATGATTTCCAAGTCTTGGGAGCATCTTGGACAGCACATCTGAGGTACAGATATAGGCATTGATTGACCCTCTCCGTTTGTCCATCCATTTGTGGATGATATGCCGTGCTTAATTGCAGGTTGACTCTATAAAAGCTTGAATAACTCCTTCCAGAAATGACTGAGGAAGATAGTATCCCTGTCAGTGACAATAAAACTTGGTAGCTAGCTTTTTCCGCAAGTCGAGGTAGGAAGTGGAAGCTGCACTTGAGAAGCTCTGGCTATGGCCTCTGACCTGCAGCCTCCATGCACACGAGGAGTAGAAATCTCAGCGCTTGGCGAAGGTGCAACAGAGCCTCTTCCTCAGATTGGACATCATGTTCTTGGTCGTACACAGGGCACTTCCCTCTCCCTCCTCGGCCTTGGATTGGCCGGACGACGGGCGGTGCTGCTGGACACCTCAACTGGGCAGCCCGGCACGCCTCAACCAACTCGCGCTCCCTTGGGCGCCGCTGTCCGCCGACTTTGAGAATTGAGGCTAGAACAAGCACTCGAAAGGAGGCAGCAGTACTGCCCTAGGCTAAAACAGATCTTTCCGATACCTCCAAATCCTAGTAGTGCGTTGAACCGAAACGAAATGGTTAAGAAGAAAATTGAACAACTATCTGCCATGATTTTTGTTCCTATACTACCTCTCTGCATGATATATATGACATTCACGGCAGTGAAAGAGAGCTTATCATATATATAGGATCCATATAAACTGTCACATGGCAAGGATTGAATGTCTTATATATTGATTGGAGGGTAGTGTACTAGTGTTGAGGTCCTCTGTTTTCTATCCCCTGTGGTCTCCACTCCAATTTGAATAAAATTATACTTGATGTTTGCTCCATTCTAGTATACGGGCAACCATCTCTTTTCAACCTATTTTAATTCAGAATCTCAACTACTTCTAGAAACCAAAATGCACTAATGACTGCTTTGATGTGCCACCCATAAATGCACTGCCCGTGACTGCTTGATTTTTTTTTGGTTACCGTGCAAGAGGATGAATCATCCATGACAAACTAAGTGCCGATAGATTCTTAGACCACCTGCACCGCTGAACTGAATCACATCCTCTACGTCTACACGTCAGCGGTTACCGTATCAGATATAAAAAAATGAGCTGCAGCGGTGTGCGCTATGCATGCGCTATCCAACATCCACCCCTATTTCTGGCGCTAAAGAGGGTGTACTTTGTGGCAGAGCAAGCAGCGCATGCGTGAGAGATGAGAGAAGAGAGGTGACAGCAGCGGGCCCCACTTGTTTTCCGTAACAAAAAAAATGTTATAACTCACAAACCAAAACATCAAATTAAATTCCGATTGCACCATTAAATTTGTTTCATTAAATTCTTCAAAACAAGATGTCACATGGATATATTTAGATAAAGTGACAAGTGGGCCCCACAGTAGACAGAGGAGGATATAGAGGATGAATGAGTGCGGAAGAATTGGATATAGATGAGAGAATCTTGATGGCTAGGATGTATAGAGGATGAATATAGAAGTTCATGAGTGCGGATAGTCTTATTGCTGGTGCTAGTGCATGGACACATTTATAGCAACTTCGAAGCAATAAAAATTCTATCACTGAAACTGAAAGGAAAATTTTCGGACAAATACATTAATATAATGATCTTTTGTGCAAAATTTACTGAAAACATGCAGAGAGTAGCAGTAGCAATGTAATCTTTTTTCTACTCTTCTCTGGAAAACATAAATGGGAAGCACTGTTAGAAACTTAATTGCAGAACGCAGCTACCTACCTATCAGCTATCACCCATCCAACGTATAAAGAAAGCTCCACCCTTGGCACGCTTCAACTCCATAAGCATTTCCTCCTTTACGCCTTTCCTTTTCATACCCACACAATGACACAATCAAAACTCGTCTACTAATAACCATCGGTGATTTCTGGTTATATATTGGGATGGGACGCACTGGGATAGAAAAGAGGAGTCCAACACGCATGAACAGTATTCTAACAGACATGATATTGTGATGGCTAAGGATGAAAACGGTCGGAAACGGTCGGAAAACTCCTCAACCATTTTCTACTTTTACATTTGAATACGAAAACGAAAGCGAAAACGGTAAAGCCGGACACGAAAACGAACGCGAACTTACGGAATATCGAGAATTTCGAAAACGAACCCATTCGAGCGAAATTATGTCGAACACGGTCGGTATACGAAAATTCAATACGGAATACCGATCCACAATGCATAACAATTAACAAGTGTCATCGTGGCAAATTTCGAGTGCAAGAGAGCAGACTTATCAATTTAGTTTCTTTGACAGGAGAAAAAAAGAAAGGAAAAAAGGAAAAAGAGGAAAATTTGAGATGCCATCGGTACTAGACTAGAAAGGATAGCAACAACGCCTAGCCCATCCAGCTCTCTCTCTTTTGGTCGGCCCATTCACATGCAATGCAACAATAGCGCCTCGTGAAGCCAGATGCAGCCATGCAAGCATATAGCACCGTGCAAGGTGATTAGTCCTATCTCGACGACTGAGGGAGGCGCGACGGGGGTGAGCTGCCTATATAATGCGGCCAATGGGCATCAGTGCTCCACACTTGCCTTTGCCTAGTTGCCTGGACAGTAATGATTGACAACAAAAGTCGGTTTAAACTGAATTTTGAATTCCGGATATTCCGAATTAAAAGTAGAAAAGTAGAAAACGGTCGGAAACGGTCGGAAAATGTCTAAACCGTTTTCTACTTTTACATTTCAAATACGAAAACGAAAGCGAAAACGGTAAAGTCGGACACAAAAATACGAATTCGATCGGATAAAATACAGAAAACGATGCGGTTCGGTTCGGGATATTTCCGTTCTGTTTTCATCCTTAGTGATGGCAAACAACTGCCCAACTTCACGAAGGTGATAGGCCAGCAATCTGAGGCGACTGCAGTGGAATACTGCTTGCAAGACTGAGAAGCTCAGAATCGATTTAGACAACTCTGATCAGGTGGTTATCGTGGAAGGGGCCTTCAATGTGCGCCACACGGAGCCCAGAGTGTCCTCTTGCTCTTCAATGAACACGAGGAGCCAGGAGAGATGGTGGTGTAAAACAAGTTAACGACGGTGTCCACCGTGATCCGGCTCCAATTTGTTTGAAGTTCTAGTATAGTTGGGATGTTGCTAGTACATTATATTTTGCAGGAAACCATCTCTTTTGAGCCCATTTTAATTTGGAGTCCAAACTACTTCCTCACCAAATCAGAATGCACTGATAACAGCTTTGATGTGCCACCCAACAAAAATGCACTGCTGGTGACTCCTTGGATTTTTTCTTACTGTACAAGAGGATGAAGCATCCATGCTAAACTGAGAGCCTGCTTGGTTGCAGGCCACATCTTGCCAAGCCGCGGGTGCGACAGCGCCGCAGTTGATGCGATGAAAATCGGTGCCACATCCCTGGCGAGAAAACAGGCAGATATGGACTGATTTTTTTACGGCGTGCCAAACTGTAGGCGCCAGCCAAACAGTGATTCCTTTTTATGTGGTTGCCCAAGCTGTGGCATGGCATTGAATACTGTGGCAGCCAACCTAGACTCTTGTTGCCTGCGCTAGTGCTCGGGCACGTGGGAATTTGGAGGCCATAGGTTAGAAATCTCAAGTGCTTCTGCAGGAATCTAAACCATTCTTGTACTCTTGTATATTTTCCACGTTACTACAAAATTTGAACAGGTTATTTAATATCCAGTGCAACAAAAACTTTCATCATATCATCGTTGAAACATCAAATATATATTTACGGCTCATACATACATGTATACTTGCTCTGTGTGACAACACTGTATTTACCACGCAAAAAAAACATATTTATGTTTATTAGTTTTTTATACATTAGTTTCTAACATAATTGGACAATTTTGAAAAATATACAGGTACAAACTATGACATAAAAATATTTTTCATAATACCATATGTGGACTATTTAAATGTAGATCTAACAATGTATTTTACATTATTTTTTGTAAGGGCAGAAGTAGTAATTTAGACATATTTTTAAGCGGTTACATAGATTGTCTATCATAATGGTAGAGTGGCTAGGTTATTTTGGTATAAATTTAGGTGGCTATTTTAAATTCTGTTTAATAATTATATAAGTGGGTAGCTGTAAATTTAGGTGGTAATATTAGATTATATTTCAAAATAACATAGTGGCCTTTAGTTTCCAATTTTGTGATTACTTTATGTTGTTTCTCCATAGTGGTAAACATTTGTAATTTTTTTTAGAAAGCATGATAGATCCAACAACTATCGTTATCAGCAATGCTTAGTCTGCATAATTGATGAACAACTATTTTTTTTTATTTTCAGTAAGATTTTATATGATTCATCTTTTTTAGGACATCTCTTGAGGATTAGCATGGAGTCTCTAATTAATATTAGTAAGATATGACAAACTACTTATTATTTCTTGTAGAATTATACCTAGATGGAGCCTCCAATGGTCTCGAAAATCATTTTGACCTACTATAAAATATTAGAATCAGCTATCTTTTAAACTGGTGTACTTTTTTTAGTTAGGTAGCATGGAATGTTTGGCTAAATACTACGTCTGGTCAAATATTATCGTTTTACACAATATAATTGACTTGTTTGCTGTTCACTTTAATTTGGTTGTCTGAAGCACTATCTTCTTTCTGACCGGAGGTAGCATGTTGTTACTTAATATTGGACTATCTAGCCATGTATGGTGCTGCAGTACAAAAAGATGTTGGAATAACATGACAATATAAAAAAAGTGAGATGGATTACGAGTACATTTTAGCAACTCCGAACGGATTCTATCAAATGAAAGGATATGCATTGCATCTTTTCTAGATAAAGCAAGGAAACAAATCTGGCATCATCCCTTACCAGCAAGAGATTCAGACTAATTATTGCGTGCAAACATTTGACATATATATCCTGTCAACTCAAAGTAGCACTACTAGCGATCTTTTTTCTACTGTTCTCCAGAAAACATGAGAGAAGCACTCTTAGAAACTTAATTGTAGCATAAATGTTAGTAGCTACCTACCTATCATCAGGTATCAGCTATCATCCATCCAACATATAAAGAAAACTCCACCCTTGGCACGCTTCCACTCTATAAACATTTCCTCCTGCTTTTGCCTTTCATTTGCATACCCACTCAATAGAAATTCGTCTACCTAATAACCATATCGCTGATTTCCAGTTATACTGTATTGGGATGGGATGCACTGGGATACAAACGAGTCTCAGAAACGTGACCAGTATTTCTACAAGTCATCATTTCGCTGATGGACGTGAACCAGCTGTCTAAACTCAGGAAGTTGAACTGCCCGATTTCAGGCTACTGCAGTACAGTACTGCAAGTTCGTCGTGTTGTCATGAAAAAAGACTGCGAAATTAAGATTAGACGTGGAGTCTAGTCAGGTGGTTCAAGTGCCCTTCAACTTCAATGCAGATTACCCGGAGGAGGAAACTCATGTCCACACAGAAGACGATGGTGCCCGGTGTTGTCATTGCCATTATTGTCAGGATGTACAGTTTCGCTTGAGCTGGGCTGAGAGGATCCCACAACGGAGAGCACAATGGGATACCTCAATGCACGCTTAGACGGAGGCTGCTCTTCGACCAGTAGCACTGGCTCCACAACGAACAGATCGCGCGAACGTGGGATGTCCACAGGATTGAAGCACCAGGCTGAGCACTTGAAAGCTGAATAATCTTCACGAGAGCGAGTCTCAGGGCGAATCTTCTCAAGCCAGCCGTAGGGATTCAGTAAGTTCTCCATGGTGGACACCTCCCAAGCATGTGCAGGAATTCCACGAAGCTCAATGTCAACCAGGGCAGGGAGGACCGCTCCGGTGTCGAAAGCTTGTCTTGACCAGCGCCGACAATGAGTTCTGACCGGGATCGAACTAGAAGAAGGCCCATTGTTGGTGGCCATCCTACTCGCCGTGGTCTCATCTGCCATGAGTGCAATGAACACTGCATCATCGCAGCGGTGAACCTTGAAGGAGTCAGCCACCACATCAAACTTGAAGGTGGATATTAGGACATGTCGTCTCCTAACTTTGAAAGAATACTTTCCTGTAAATTGAAACACACAGGTTGAATTGGGGACTCAGATCAAAGAAGGCAGGTTCTACCATATAAGTCTAACCAATAAGGTACACTTTGTTCGCTGCTTGTTCTTACTCGATGTGTATCAAAATAATTGAGATTACTTAATACGCTACTAGTGAAGCAATATGAGCATAGGGAACTAGCAAAATTAAAATAAAGCTGTAAATTTTCACTTAACGTGGTAACCTCAATTCATGCCCCTCCCATCCTCATCAATATACATATAAGCAGTATAGTGGATGCCACGGTGGCCTCCTGCTGAGAGGAACATTGGCCAATGACAACCAGAGGCCTTGGGGTGTATAGATGGCATGCTGTCTTGGGTGGTGGATTATATATATTTAGATTCGTATAACATATGGGATCATCTGACTTTATTGTTATTTGAGTTTGAAAACGAAACTAGGGTCCATATGAACAGTTGTAAACAATTTTCTTTGTATTTCCTATATGGTCACAAAGACTTAATTAAAAAAAGGAAATTATGCAGAAGCAGCCACCACTTCTATATGATAAGCTTGGGTCTGCTTTGCTGCTATACGATGGACACCTGAATTTTTTATTTTCTAGCCCTTTTTTGAAAACATTCACATTTAGATCCCTGGGCATCTTATTTTCATTTTTGGACCCAGGGGGCGGCGCCATGACCTTTGGCGTCGAGGTTACATAAGTCGGCGCCACAAGCTATGGCGCCAACCTTGGACACCATGTAGATATGCCACGTCGATGCCACTGTAACATCCCCAGGTGCCACAAAAGCCCAAGATGTCACTTACGTCTCTTCCTTCATGCCAGAGCTTAAAGCTCGGCAACAAAAACCCCTACACAATGTATAACGCAGAAGCAACAACAAGAACAAAACTACAATTAAGTAAACTCCACCTCAAACGTTATTATAAAACACAAAGGGTCACTGTGACACATAAACTAAGTTTATTACAACAATGCTAAAAGTTTTATTATTATCTCTAAATGTGAGTGAAACAGTGAAGATGTGCCGCTAATCCTAGGCTCTTGTGGAAGATTGGCCTATGGCAACCAAAGGCTTTGTGGTGTATAGTTGACATGTTGTTTTGGGTGGTGGATTCTATATATTTAGATTCATATAACATATGGAATCATGTGACTTTATAGTTATTTGTTTTTAAAAATGAAACTAAGGTCCATATGAACAGTTGTAAACAATTTCCTTTGTATTTCCTATATGGTCACAAAGACTTAAAAAAAAGGAAATTATGCAGAAGCAGCCACCACTTTTATAATAAGGGATCTGCTTTGCATACGAGCATGGACACTCACCACTAAAAACAGAGGTATATTCTATGTTTATAAACAATCTCTGAGACACCACCATACATATTGAGATTGACAAAGTCACTATAAAAAATAAGTAATTATCTATAAATTGGAACATGTACATTGGGTTGGAGACTCAAACCTATAGTTAGGTAGGTTCCCCATATATAGTCTAACAAACTTAAGCTACACTTAGTTTTTCGGGAATGGGGTAGGCTGGAATCTTTGTGTTCCTTAATCAAAAAAAAGCTACACTTAGTTCGCAACCTTTTCCTAGATGTGTACCGGAACAACTGGAATTACTTAATGCAGTAGTAGTATACTTCTGTTGAAGAAACTGTATATAGAACCAGCTAATAAATAATCATTTAATAAAGCTGCTTCCATGGAGCATTACCTGCCACTTCCATTCCTGTCCCATCAGTATATATAAACAGCATAGTTGAAACCCACACTTATCATTCAAGAGAAGGTGCGCAGCTCATCATCTTTTAGGAATACATTGATCGAGGGAGTGAGGGACAAGGATGATATATACATGCGTATGAGCACATATATATAGATCTAGTCAGTGCACATGTCTTGTGCAATAGGAATGAGAAACATCTGGAGAAAAAATATAGGCTGGACGGAGTATGATATCCTCAAAGAGTCGCATAGCATCACAAGTAGTGTCACACTTAAGGCTGGATATCGAGCCGACCGTAGTTTTTTTCGAGCTTTTTTAGAAATTAGTATAATCTTATTCATCATTATTTCCTGCATTGTTTAAGACCCAACTTCATGACGAGCCTAACGAGCCGAGCCTAACGAGCCGAGCCGAAGTTGAAAGTCGTTCCAAATCAAGTCATTTTTATTTTAAAAGAAAAATGAGTCTAATCGGAGCACTTTTGTACCGAGCCACCGAGCCAGCTTAACGAGCTTTTTGTCCAGCCCTACTCACACTGCGGGTTCGAGAAACAGAGCAAAGGGGGCGCTAACCTGGAGGTACACGTGGATCGGTGCTCAGCTGTTGGCCCTTGGCCCATAACACAACCACTCAGTGGGATGATGGAACGGGATGAGGTGGACTTCCACATGGACAAGGCAGCAGTGATGGCGAATCAATGGTGAGTCGTACGTTGGATGTCAGAAGTGCATGTACGAGATTGAAAGCCTGATTTGCTTTGCCATTTTGCGGGCATTTTTGTGAGCAATCGCCTGTGGCATTGGTTACTCAAACTTTGTGTTTTGTCGACGCACCGTGTCACTACTGGAAACGCATGCTTTGCCGAGTGCCACCATTTTGCCCTTAGTAAAGGCTTTGCCGAGTGCCGCACTCGGCAAAAGGTACACAACAAAAATTTCATCGGTAAAGACCTCTTTGCCGAGTGCTTTTTGTCTGGCACTCGGCAAAGAAAAGTTGCCGTGACGGCGCACGGTACATTAACGGATGTTTTGCCGAGTGTCCCTCTGCATGGCACTCGGCAAAGAAAAAAGTTTTTTTTTGAAAATTTATTTGCTGAGTGCCCCCTCTGCATGGCACTTGGCAAAGAAAAAAGATTTTTTTTTTGAAAAATTCTTTGCCGAGTGCCCCACTGCACGGCACTCGGCAAAGAAAAAAATTTAAATTCTTTGCCGAGTGCCTTCTTCCCAAGGCACTCGGCAAAGCTGGGAAACTGGCCAAAATAGGCTTCGTTTTCCTAGCTTTGCCTAGTGTTTTTGGCATTGCACTCGGCAAAGACTGCCTTTGCTGAGTGTTGCACTCGGCAAAATGACCATAACCGATCCATTTTTTTGAATTTTTACATTCCATGACGACAAAAATAATATATCACATCCATCACATATATCTCACATGCATCACATATATCTCACATAGATCACATGCATCACAGTATATATCACATATATAACCATAAGTGCATCACAAGTCCAAATAGCTAACACGAGTCCACAAGTCCATCACAAGTCCAAATAACTAACACAAGTGCATTACAAGTCTATCAAAGTGAACAACAAATGCAAAGACAACTACCTAGATCCCCACTAAGAGTGTGGTGTACCATGACCTGGATCATTCGAGGGCCCGGGAGGTGGATTATTCAAACCCGCCGATTGAGACTGCACAAAGGAGAAGACATCGTATATGTCAGACAATAAATCCACTAGGCTACAAGTAGTGTTGCGGTTTGACTCTAAGCATGAACATACAAACTTAAACAATCATACTCATACTTACAGGAGTAGCGTGCCCGACAGGTGGAGGTGGTGGTGGCGGTGTAACGAATAGCGAAGCTGGCGAAGCTACACCCGTCTTTTGCCCAAGAGCTTGCATGTACTAGAGAACCTCTGCCATCTGCTGCTACTGTCTCTGCTCCATCGCCACACGCTGGGCCTCCAAAGCCTCCACCCTCTGCCAATCAGCCTACCGCAGGGCCTCCAATTGCTCGACCTGGGCCTGCAACATTTCACCACAATGTTTCAATAATGCAAAGATAAGGTATGTAAATATCAATGTACGATGAATAAAATAGGAATCACCTGGAGTGACAGAATCCGCTCCTGTAAAGTGTCCGGCCGTGGGCATATGGAAATGCTTGCATCCATGCTCTGTGCTCAGATCTAGGAGAGAGAGAGGGAGTAGAGGTCGTGTCGATGACGCCATCGCCAAGATAGTACCGCCCATGCTTCTTGCCTCCTCCAATCCTCATGACGACCTCTGGATCAAAGTCCTAGGAGCTCGGGTCGTAGTCGTCTCCATGGAGAGACCTTGCCGCCGACATGTACTCATTGATGCGGGTGTAGATGGTCGGGTTGCTGTACGCCTCGGGCAGGTCCTGCGGGTTGTAGGAGATATCGGACGTCGCCTTGCCCTTATGGGTCAAAGCATATGCCATGAACGTGGTGCACTCCTGGCCCGCATGTGACGCCGACTGCGAGAAAGACAGCAGGATAATTAGAAATCAGGCAAAATTGAGTGTTAGAATAGAGAAATAAATTCAAATACCCATGCTTGTCCATATGCAGCGAGGCTACGGCTGCCTTGATGGTGCGGTACACCTGGCATCAGCAATCGCCGCTCCCGGGCAGCGTTGTGAGCTTCGGCCCACTCGGGGCCGCACCACCTGTCCACCATCATTAGCTCGGTCATATGTCCATACGCCTTCCTCCCAAGTACTGACCTATTCATCAATCACAGGCTCCATGTACACACCCATATCACTCCCCGGGTGTCTAGGAATTATCAATGACAAGAATATGTTCTGTCTTTGAAAGCATACGTCAGGTGGGAGATTGAGGGGGATAACGAACACGGGCCAACATGTGTATGGGGCAGCCATCAATCTATAAGGATTGAACCCATCTGTTGCTAGCGTAACACGTACATTACGAGCCTCATCTGCTTTCTCACGATGAATGCCATCAAAGCGGGTCCATGCTTCACCATCGGATGGATGTACCAGTTTGTCAGTATTGTATCGTTTTCCCTTTTTGTACCATGTCATCTGTTTCGTGGACTCCTCGGTCATGTATAGCCATTGGATCCTCGGTACAAATGGGAGGTGCCGTTGGATCTTCATGGGGATCATAAGCTGCCTCTTCTGGCCATCACCAGAGTCTACCTCCAGGTACCTAGAGGATTTACACTTTGGACAGTAATTTACATCCTTGTGTTCTTTCCTAAATAGGACGCACCCCTTCAGACAAACATGTATATGATCATACGGCATCTTGAGTGCACGAAGAAGTTTCTATGACTCGTACATGCTCTTTGGCAGAATGTGGCCATCCGAAAGCAGGCTACCAATCATGGTCAACATACCATCAAAGTGTTCTCGACTCATGCTACACTCAGACTTGAACCCCATTAAACGTCCAATGGCATCCAATTGAGAAACCATTGTCCGATTGTGAAGGGGTTTCTGTGCTGAAGACATCATGTCGTAGAACACCTTTGCAGTTGCCTTCATCTCCTCCTCCGTATGTCCTTCAGCGTACTATCCTTCGTGAAAGTCATCTAACATGTCTGCTACCCCGGCACCGGCATCAAAATCCTTGACGTGGGGTCTAACCACCTCCTCTCTCAGACAATGGGCTTCACCATGGTGGACCCACCGAGTATAGTCTGGCGTAAATCCATTCTTCAAAAGATGTTTACCCATGTCCACCTTATTTTTCCTTTTTCTGTTTGCACATCTCTTGTAGGGACACAAAACTAGAATCGCTCCTTTAGTAGATTCGCCAAATGCTAGTTCTAAGAAATCATTGGTCTTCATCATCCATTCAGTGGTGAAATCACTCTAACTTGAGCAGTCCGTGTACATCCACTCACGGTTATCCATCCTCTAACATATATACCAGCAAGCAAAGTAACCATTAATTGCATCTACATGTCGTTCCTACTGTCTAATAGGTGAGGATAGGTCCTAATCCCACCTGTGGATGCGTAGATGAAGTTAGTTTCCATGCTCTACTCCTATCCGAGACAGAATTTCGACAGCACCTCCTCGCTGTTTTCCCGATACACGTCCTGGCAGGGAGAGTGTGTATCCGGAGAACAATAGGGAGGTGATGCCGAAACCCTATCTCGAATCGAAGCAGACCAAAGAAACTAACCCATCTACGCATCCGCGGGCTGTCCAAAATACTTGGACAATCCGAAATAGACACGGTCGTAGGTATGCAAAGATCTGCATACCTCCAACCGTATCTTTTTCGAATGGGAGACGCCTAACTGAGTTACGTGAGCTACATCTATGATAAGGAAAGGGGGTTATACCTAGGGTGCCGGTGGAGTCAGGCTAACGGGGCCATGGCGAGTCGGTGCAGTGGCGAGGCGACGCGGTCCAGGCAGACCCGCAATGCCGAGGAAGACGATCGGTGTACTCCGGCTCCGCTCCGATGTGCTCTTCTCTGCAAAAAAGAAAGAAAAATAATACTGTCAATTAAAAATTTTGGCAGAACCTCCCCTGCACGGGGAGGTTTCGAAAACCTACAAAAAACAACGGCACGATGGCCGACATCCACATACAACGGCTCGATGTCCGAAAACCATATACAACGACAACACATACAACAACTACTACTACTAACACAACTACTTCTCGCACAGCACGAATTGAATAGAAAGGGATGGGCAAACCTAGTGTGTGCTCGTTGGCGGTGAAGATGCCGGGGCAGAGTCAGGCTACGTGTCAGGGCCGGTGAGCAGGGCGCCGAGGGTAGGGCACCGCCACTAACGGGGCGTGGCTGGTGGCAGGGGCTCCTCCTCCCTTCTCCTTCTTCCTCCTCCCTTCTCCTCTCGTCCTCCTCTCCTCTACGGCTGCCTCCTCCTCCTCCTCCCTTTCTCCTCCTCTCCTTCTCCTTCCCTTCTCCTCGTCCCCTGCTCTTCCTCCCCTCCACCCCTCAACCCACTGGGGCGGGGATGGCGCTAAGGCGGGGCCGGGCGGCGCGGCGCGCGGGCGGCCGCGGCGCGGTGTGTGCTCTGTGTGTGTGGGTGTGGGCCGGCCAGCTGAAGTTTTAACACTCCTTTGTCGAGTGTCCGCGATCTGGCGCTCGGCAAAGGGTTTTATTTTTTTAAAAAAATGCTTTGCGGAGTGCCCGCGATTTAGTACTCGGCAAAGGATTTTTGTAAATGCTTTGTCGAGTGCCTAAGATCTGGCACTCGGCAAAGAATTTTCACGATTTTATTTTTTAAAAACAATTGCTTTGTCGAGTGCCTAGCACACGACACTCGGCAAAGAATTTTCATGATTTTATTTTTTAAATTGCTTTGCCGAGTGTCAGGTTCCTGGCACTCATGATTTTATTTTTTTAAAAAAATTACTTTTTCAAGTGCCAGGAATCTGACACTCAACAAAGACCTTCTTTGCGGAGTGCCAGACCAGGCACTCGGCAAAGCATTTAATTTTTTTTTGCATCCAAATTTTTTGTGCAGCCCTACTACAGTGCTAGAAACTAAATTTTCAAACTTGGTACATTTTGAGTTTTGTTGCTATATTTAGTTAATTTGTTTCATTTACTTGAATTTTTTCGTAAAAAGCAAGTTTGAACTGTAGGTGCATGGAATAATAGAATTTAGCCATTCAAAAAACGATATTCATGCTTTTGAGTGTATTGTGAGGCCATATCCAGGAATTCACCCGAAATTTCGAACATCTTGTTCACGAAACATGGCCACTGACTTGAGGACAATTTGTTTTTAAATTCTATTAAATGCAAACGAAGTACGAAAATCACGAAAATTGCCGAGATGTCGTGATATCGCATATGGAGGCTGTGATAAAAAACTGAGAAGGTTTCGAGCAAGTTGTGACGTACGTTGCTTAAAATCCAGACATCTCTACATGTGATCTCGATGGCCTCACATGTGGAGATGTCTGGGTTTTAAGCAACGTACGTCACAACTTGCTTGAAACCTTATTAATTTTTTATCACAGCCTCCACATGCGATATCACATCTCGGCAATTTTCGTGATTTTCGGACTTCGTTTGCATTTAATAGAATTTAAAAAGAAATCATCCGCAAGTCGGTGGCCATGTTTCGTGAACAAGATGTTCGAAATTTCAGGTGAGTTCCTGCATACGGCCTCACAATACACTCAAAAGCATGAATATCATTTTTTGAATGGCTAAATTCCATTATTCCATGGACCTGCGGTTCAAACTTGCTTTTTACAAAAAAATCAAGTAAATGAAACAAATTAACTAAATATAGAAAAAACATAAAAAATGTACCAAATTTAAAAATTTAGCTCCTAACACTGTAGCAAGGCTGCAAAAAAATTTAGGTGCAAAAAGAAAAAAATTAAAATTCTTTGCCGAGTGTCTGGTCTTGCACTCGGCAAAGGAGGTCTTTGCTGAGAGTCAGGTTCCCTGGCATTCGGCAAAGTAATTACAAAAAATAATAAAATAGAAAAAACTTTGCCAAGTGCCTAACAGTAGGCACTCGGCAAAGGGTCACGGTTGGGTGACTACCGTCAGAGGAGGGTGTCTTTGCCGAGCGTAAATCTTTGCTGAGAGTCCAACTCTTGGCAAAGACTTTCTTTGCCGAGTGCATGCCTGCCCGGCAAAGCACTCTTTGCCGAGTGTCATAGTTTGCCGAGTGCCCGATAAAAGGCACTCGGCAAAGCATTTGACACTCGACATAGAGGCCGTCTCCGGTAGTGTGTCCTCAAGGATATATGTGTGAGTGTTTAGTCTGAATTTCTGCATTATAGAGGAAGGTCGTCTGTCACTCTTAGTTTAAATTGGGTTACACCCATTTAATTTAATTAAATCCTTATGTTTCAGAGGTCATGTAATTGCAAAGTAATGTGATAAAAAGGTGGAAGGGTGGTGGATCAGCTAGCTGCCTCTCACGATCTTGATGTGCATGTTTAATATGCATTGAGTGTAATCATTTAAACAGAGTTACTAGTGGTAATTGATCATATGGATTGGTAGTTACATGTGGCATTTGATTACACCCTTTATTCTCCGTGCTCGCTTCCCAGCAGCCAGGATCGGCACGGCGCGGTGGGCCAAATCCATGATGGGGAGAGTCGGATCTGCTGTGCAGCACTGTGGATCCGGTGTTTTTGTGGCATTCTTGGTCGCACAGGGTTCTGGCTAGTTATTCTTCCTTGAGGCCTTTACAAGGATGTCCCCAGCATTTGTTAATAGGCAAGACTGGACTGTTTTAGTAACTATTTATACATGCGATTGATCAGCCATTCAATGTGATTCTTTTTTTCCCAAAGTAATCACCGATGGGCTGCACATTCATGACACTGAAAATGAAAAACCATGAAAGAAAAACAATTGCACTACTACTAGCTGTGTTACTACTATAGAATAAACAATCACTGCCGGAATTTCAAAACTGACACCGATGGTTACATCACTGCCGCTTCGTAAGGAAAAAGCCTATTACTGCCGGTTGATATAAAAATCCGACACTGGTATCTCTCAATGTTGGTTGTAATACCAAACCCGGTGATCTATAGATCCTGACCCGAAATTTTTATCCATCCTGGTTAACTCCTCGCTCCTGTCCGTCAACACCTTTCTTCCCCTCACTCTCTCCGCCCTCTCCTGGAGATATTTCCTCTGCTCCTCCACAACTTGCCTGACAACCTCCTCCCCAAATGTCATCCCCACGGACGAGGCCACCGGCACGCTCCACCCCAGCGAGCTCCACGGACACAGAGGCCACCTCGTCTCGCGCCTCACCTCGTCGTGCGCCCACGCCACCGCTCGCCGCGCCACCATTCTAGCAGCGCCGCCACTCTTGGCCACGCCACCTTACCGTGCTCCCGCGCCCAGGATCTCCTCCGCCGCAGGCCGCCAGGATCTCCTCCGCCACGGGCCGCCGTGATCTCCTCTGCCACGGACCAGGATCTCCTCCGCTGCGGGACACCAGGATCTCCTCCGCTGCAGGCCGGGAGCGCGGATTCACCCTGGCGGGAGCGCGGCCACGGTGCTCGGCACGGATCCACTCTGACGCTGGTGAGCGGGAGTAGCGTGGACAAGTGGACAGCGCCGGCAGCTTCTTCTTCCTCTGGATCATGGTGCTCTCTCTTTTCTCACTCTTTCTTTCCCCAGCAATCTCCCCATCCCAGTGCTCTCTCTCACACACTGTCTTCTTAGATCTGGCATTGGAACGAAGAGGGGCGCAGCCTCCCGTGTGAGACCAAGCTTGTCCTTCTTGGCGGCATCTCCACTCTCCCCCTCTGGGCCTCCCCTCACCTCCTCTCCCTCTATGTTGTATGGATCAATTTGTGGTTGAGCTGATTGTGATGCGTTGGACCCATCTCCTTTGTGATGTACGAATCGATTTGTGGATGAGTTGATTTGTCATGTGTCGAATCCCTCCTTTGTCTGTGATGTATGAATTGTTTTTGGATGAACTGCTTGATGGAGCAGCGGCGGTAGCCAGTGAACATGGCGCTAGTGGTGGTGGCGGCGGTAGCAAGCAGGAAGCATGCTTTCTGTATTCCTTTTGTTTGTTTTTTCAAAACCTATCACTGCCGGGTGAGACACTGGCACTGATAGCCAGAGGCATCACTGGTGGATTGTAGTAACCGGCTGTGATGCTAACCCCCCATCACTGCCGGTATGCCACTGTCGGTTCAAAATTCGGCAATGAAAATGGGGTTTTGAACCGACAGTGATGTGAAGAACTGGGTAGTGCCTGTTCGTGCTAGTGATGAAAGATTCAGTACCTGTAGTCATTTAGGAGGCAACTACTGATATATTTTTCTGTAGCAATGAGATTGCATTATTGTTGGAGGTCTTTCTAACGCTTTATATTAGAACATATGTGTGCATGCATCCACCACTCCTCCAAGCTTGTGGATACATTAAAACCAAACTAGTGCGCAGATAAAAATAGCAGAACAATTACAAACTCTAAAGGGAGAGAATCCATCTTGTGTATGTCCTTGTGGCTCCACCGACATTGGAGTTGCCAGGTATCATTGCCGATCTGACCCGGTACCGCTCACCTCACTGTGTGTGATACTCAAGGGGCAGCGCCCCGTTGAAAGGGTGAGCGATCATTAGAAATTAAGAAATAGATTGTCTAATACTCAGGTAAAAAGGGAGGAAGAAAGGTAGGGAGCAACATAAATAAAGCCGTCATTCACGTCAGTTGCCTTGGTGGCAAAATACATCATGTAGCGTGCATGTGACCTTAGACGCACGCATTCAACAAAATATGCTTATATGGTCAAAAGCTCCACACGTGTAATACCACCGCTACGTCCAAAATTCTGCTTATATATGCTTATATGGGCCAGCTTCATACGTGGATCGGGTCGGGACTGCATATGTGCTGCTTATATGGCCCAGCATCATACGTGAAACGGGTTGGGACTGCATACGTGTAGCATACATTTTCGACCTCGCTTCGTGTAAAAGGGTTAACCCGAAGGTTTTACGTTTGGAGCGATTTGGATTATATATATACTGGCCCTCACCCTTCTAAACTTCTAAGGTGGTATTAAATCCACCAATAACTACAACCACACATATGCCACAAGGGCTGAGGTGTTAAAGATACAATTGTATAAGTTGCCCTATGCGTGGTAGGTACATTTGTACTATAAGTAAGATTTTTAAGTGATTTTCATTTAACGCAGCCACATCCATTCGTGGCTCCCCAATCCCCATCAGTATATATAAGCAGCGTAGCAGAAATTGCTCTTAACATAGAAGAGTATGTGTGCAGGTGTCTAATCTTACACAAATATATAGATCACTACGGGAATCAGGCGCTTTGCCGAGTGTCCAGGATACTCGGCAAAGCCATAAATATACTCGGCAAAGGCTTTGCCGAGTGCCGCACTCGGCAAAGAGTACACGGCAAAAAATTCGTCGGCAAAGACCTCTTTGCCGAGTGTTTTTTGTCGTGCCACGACAGCACTCGGCAAAGAAAAGTTGCCGTGACGGGGGAGATAACGTTAACGGGTGCTTTGCCGAGTGTCCCACAGGTGGGCACTCGGCAAAGATTTTTTTTAAAAAAAAAATTCTTTGCCGAGTGTCCCACAGCTCGGCACTCGGCAAAGAAAATTTTTTTTTGAAAATTCTTTACCGAGTGCCCTCTGAGTGGCACTCGGCAAAGAAAAAAAAATTTTGAAAATTCTTTGCCGAGTGCCATCTGAGTGGCACTCGGCAAAGAAAAAATTTTTTTAAAAAAATTCTTTGCCGAGTGCCCTCTGACTGGCACTCGGCAAAGAAAACAATTTTTTTAAAAAATTCTTTGCCGAGTGCCCTCCGAGTGGCACTCGGCAAAGAAATTTTTTTTTTGAAAATTCTTTGCCGAGTGCCATCTGAGTGGCACTCGGCAAAGAAAACAATTTTTTTTGAAAATTCTTTGTCGAGTGTCCTCTTCTTGGCACTCGGCAAAGCAAAAAAAAATTTAAAAAAATTCTTTGCCGAGTGCCCTCTTCCCTGGCACTCGGCAAAGCTGGGAAATTTGTAAAATTTGCTTGCTTTTCCCAGCTTTGCCGAGTGTTTTTGTGATTGCACTCGGCAAAGGCTTCCTAGTGACCATAACCGCCTCATTTTTTTGAATTTTTATATTCCATCGCGACAAAAATAATATTTCACATATATATATCAAATTCATCACATATATCTCACATACATCATAAATATCTCATATAGATCAGATGCATCACAACATATATAACATAAGTGCATCGTAAGTCCAAATAGCTAACACAAGTTCATCACAAGTCCAAATAACTAACACTAGTGCATCACAAGTCCATCACCAAGTGAACAACAACTACAAAGACAACTACCCAGATCCCCAAGCTCCCCACTGAGACTGTGGTGTACCATGAACTGGATCATTCGAGGGCCCGAGAGGTGGATTATTCGAACCCGCCGATTGAGGCTGCACAAAGGAGAAGACATTGCATATGTGAGACAATAATCCACTAGGCTACAAGTAGTGTTATGGTTTGGCCCTAAGCATGAACATACAAACTTAAACAATCATATTCATACTTACAGGAGTAGCATGCCCTAAAGGTGGAGGTGGCGGTGAAACAAATAGCGAAGCTGGCGGAGCTACACCCGTCTTTTGCCCAAGAGCTTGCATGTACTAGAGAACCTCCGCCATCTGCTGCTGCTGCCTCTGCTCCATCGCAATGCGCTGGGCCTCCATAGCCTCCATCCTCTGGCGATCGGCCTCCCGCAGGGCCTCCAATTGCTCGATCTGGGTCTGCAATATTTCACCACAATGTTTAAACAATACAAAGCTAAGATATGTAAATATCAATGTATGACGAATAAAACAGGAATCACCTGGAGTGATAAAATCCGTTACTGTGAAGTCTCTGGCCGTGGACGTATGGGAATGCTTGCGTCCGTGCTCCGTGCTCGGATTTGGGAGAGGGAGGGAGTAGAGGTAGCGTCGATGACGCCGTCGTCAAGATAGTACCGCCCATGCTTCTTGCCTCCTCCAATCCTCATGACGACCTCTGAATCAAAGTCCTGGGAGCTCGGGTCGTAGTCGTCTCCATGGAGAGCCCTTGCCGCCGATGTGTACTCATTGATGCGGGTGTAGACGGACGGGTTGCTGTATGCCTCGGGCGGGTCCTCCGGGTTGTAGGAGACGTCGGACGTCGCCTTGCCCTTGTGGGCCATAGCATATGCCATGAACGTGGTGCACTCCTGGCCCGCATGTGACGCCGACTACGAGAAAGACAGCAAGATAATTAGAAATCAGGCAAAAATGAGCGTTAGAATAGAGAAATGAATTCGAGTACCCATGCTTGTCTGTATGCGGCAAGGTTACGACTGCCTTGATGGTGCGGTACACCTGGCATCAGCAATCGTCGCTCCCGGGCAGCGTTGTGCGCTTCGGTCCACTCGGGGCCGCACCACCTGTCCACTATCATTTCCCAGCACTCGGGATACGCGGCGCACCACCATGGACACATCTGCACGTCATCAAGTATTTGACATATAAGATGAACAAATTAAGAGTACTTAATGTCAAAAGGAATCAATATTAATGATCTTTATCTACCTGTATGTACTGGTCCCGGGTCAGCGTCATGCTTCTTGCTTGTGGCTTCTTAACATCCTCTCCAAGGATCGACCTGTAGTAAGTGACGATAGCCTAGACGCGCGCCTCATAATGGATGTCCACGACGAGCTTTTTACAGGCTTTGGTAAGCACCACCTCCGCCCTGGCCTCAAATCCCTCCTCGCATCTGTAATAAAGCTGCATATAGATACGATGTATCTATTCATTATTTCAAGAAAAATATAATGAATGTGATGCGATGAAGACTTACCCAAAAGTCTCGCTTCACCCGCACCATCTTATTCTCAGCCTCCGCGTCGGGGGCGTTGGCGTAGTGGTCGAAGGTGTAGGCTGGCTCCCTCTTTCCGGCGTAGTCAACTAGACCAGGATAGTGGGTCCTGCACAAAAGACCCAGGATGCCATTGACATGGCGTGCGATACCTCCACCCGACACAACGGTCCAGTTCCTTGCATAATTGATTAAGAATAAAATATTAGTTTCTACTTTAATTTTTAACATATCAAATGAAAAAGTATTGATAACATATTAATAGACTTACTTTTGCCCTTCGGGACGAATCACCGGGCGTCGATGAGTTGCTGGCGGAGGAGGGAGGCTCGCGGGACCTCGCAAGTAGACACTCGACGAACTAGAGGAAGCCGAACCCGTACCTACCACCTCCTCCTCGTCGTTTGAGTCCCCACCCCCCCTCCTCGTCCGTCTACCGAGCCTGCTCCTCCTCGTCGCCGTCTCCGTCTCCGTCCCCGACCTCCACCTCCTCCTCCACCTCATCCTCCACCGGCGTGGGAGGACGAGCCTGCCTCCTGCTGCTGCTCCTTCTCCTGTCCGACGGCTCCTCTTCTGCAGCCGACATAGGGCGTGTCCTTCGGTAAATCGAGAACACGTTCCTCTGACGGCTGCCCACCATCTTTGTTCAAACACCTGCAATTAGAAAGAATAAAAACGAGCTAATTAGAAATTAGAAAGAATAAACAAGAAGTAATTAGAAATAGATGCAAAATAAACAAAACATAATTACAAAATAACATTGTATTACATGTATTAGAAATAATCTGCATGATCGGGATTAGCTGGATCATAAGTCTCATCATCACTATCAACCATGTCAAAATAATCAACACTATCTGAAGGAGGAATGTTGTCTTCATTGTCATTGCCTAAACGTAATCGCTCAAGCATTTGTAAGTCCTTCACATCTTGCACGTCATCTCCATCGTCCTCGTCATCAACCCAATCATCGTCTACATCCATTCCTATCGCTTCGGTTAAGTCTATCTCGAACCTCCCTTGTAGCCCCTCTTCTTGATAGAACTCCCCATCATATGTGTTTGTGTTGAAGTTGTAATCTTCATCGTTTGGGACAGGTAGTTTACCGTGTGGCGATACCTTGTGCACAATAGACCAACCCTTAAGATGCTCTTTGGTTTGGCATGCGTATAAGGTATAATAAACCTGTGTGGCCTGTTGAGCCACAATATATACATCATCTCCTGGATAGACAGAATCCTGTCGAATTTCGACTAGCCCAAGATGAGGGGTCCGTCTCGTTACTCCAGGATCAAACCAATGGCATTTGAATATGATAGGACTAAGAGGTTTGTAACCGATGGCATTTACAAATGAAAGTTCGTATATTCCTTCAATTCTTCCATAATAGTCGAGGCCATCAGTGCCGGGGGTAAAAACTCCGCTATTTGTGGTTCTTCGGTTGGGCCGACTTTGCTCGTAGCTTGCTGTGTGAAAGCGATATCCATTCACATCATAACCGGTAAATGACTTGACCCTATAGGCACAGCCGTTTGCAACCTGTCTCAGCTCGCCACTGATAGACGCCTTCGGACAAACATGTATCTGATCATATGGCATCTTGAGTGCACGAAGGAGTTTCTGTGACTCGTACATGCTCTTTGGCAGAATGTGGCCATCCGGAAGTAGACTGCCAATCACGGTCAACATACTATCGAACTGTTCTCGACTCATGCTACACTCAGACTTCAACCCCATTAAACGTCCAATGGCATCCAGTTGAGAAACTGTTGTCTCGTCGTGAAGGGGTTTCTGTGCTGAAGACATCATGTCATAAAACGCATTTGCCGTTTCCTCCATCTCCTCCTCCGTACGTCCTTTAGTGTATTGTGCTTCATGAAAGTCATCTAACATATCTGCTACCCCGGCAGCAGGATCAAAATCCTCGACGCGGGGTCTCACCACCTCCTCTCTTAGACGATGGGCTTCACCATGGTGGACCCACCGAGTATAGTCCGGCGTAAATCCATTCTTCAAAAGATGTTTACCCATATCCACCTTATTTTTCCTTTTTCTATTTGCACATCTCTTGCAGGGACACAAAACTAGAAACGCTCCTTTAGCAGACTCGCCAAATGCTAGTTCCAAGAAATCATTGGTCTTCATCATCCATTCAGTGGTGAAATCACTCTGACTTGAGTGACCCGTGTACATCCACTCACGGTAATCCATCCTCTAACATATATACCAGTGAGCAAAGTAACCATCAATTGCAGCTACATATCATTCGTACTATCTAATAGGTGAGGATAGGTCCTAATCCCACCCGCAGATGTGTAGATGAGGTTACTTTCCATGCTCTACTCCTATTGGAGACAGAATTTTGGCAGCACCTCCCCGCTGTTCTCCCGATACATGTCCTAGCAGGGAGAGTGTGTATCCGGAGAACAACAGGGAGATGATACCAAAACCCTGTCTCGAATCGGAGCAGACCAAGGAAACTAACTCATCTACGCATCCACGGGCTGTCCAAAATACGTGGACAATCCGAAATAGATACGGTCATAGATATACAAAGATCTGCATACCAATAACTGTATCTCTTTCGAACGGGAGATGCCTAACCGAGTTACGCGAGCTACGACTATGATAAGGAAAGGGGTTATACCTAGGGTGCCGGTGGAGTCAGGATAGCGGAGCCGTGGCGAGTCGGTGCAGTGGCGAGGCGACACGGTGCAGGCAGACCCGCAACACTGAGGAAGACGATCGACGTACTCTGACTCCGCTTCAATGTGCTCTTCTCTGCAAAAAAAAAAGAAAGAAAAATAATACTGTTAATTAAAAATTTCGGTAGAACCTCCCCTGCACGTGAAGTTTCGAATACCTGCAAAAAACAACGGCAAGATGACCGTCATTCACATATGACAGCTCGATGGCCGACATCCACATACAACGGCTCGATGGCCGATATCTACATACAACGGCTCAATGTCCGAAAACCACATACAACGACAACACATACAACAACAATTACTACTGACACGACTATTTCACGCATTACACGAATTGCATAAAAAAGGAATGAACGAACCTAGTGTGTGCTCGTCGGCGGTGCGGCAGCACGGCGGTGCGGTCGCGCGGAGGCGCGGCCGTGCAGGGCGGCCGGCGCGGCGGGCGGGCGCGTGTGCGAGGCGGGTCGGGCGGGCGGGCGCGGCGCGGGAATGCCGGGCGGGCGCGGCGCGGGGCGAGTCGGGTGGGCGCGGCGCGCGGCGGCCCGGCGCGGAGCGGGGCGGCGCGGCCGGCGCGGCGCGGGGGGCGAGCGGGCGGGCGGCGTGTGGGGCGGGCGGCTGAGGTGGGCGTGTATATAAACATGCTTTGCCGAGTGCCCGCGATTCGGCACTCGGCAAAGATTTTATTTTTTTTAAATGCTTTGCCGAGTGCCGGCGATCTGGCACTCGGCAAAGCCTTTTTTTTAAAAAAAAATCTTTGCCGAGTGCCAGATCGCCGGCACTCGGCAAAGTTTTTGATTTTTTTTTAAAAAATTCTTTGCCGAGTGCCGGCGATCTGGCACTCGGCAAAGAATTTTTTTTTGGCCCAATTTTTTTAAAAAATTTTCAGCATTTTTTAAATTTCTTTGCCGAGTGCCACATCGCTGGCACTCGGCAAAGAATTTATTTATTTTTTTGCCAAATTTTTCAGATTTTTTTTAATTTCTTTGCCGAGTGCCAGATCGCCGGCACTCGGCAAAGTTTTTGATTTTTTTTTTTAAATTCTTTGCCGAGTGTCGGCGATCTAGCACTCGGCAAAGAATTTTTTTTTTGCCCAAAATTTTTTAAAAAATTTTCAGCATTTTATAAATTTCTTTGTCGCCAGATCGCCGGCACTCGGCAAAGAATTTAAATTTTTTTTTCTGCCAAATTTTTTTTAAAATTACTTTGCCGAGTGCCCACGACTTGGCACTCGTAAAGAATTTTCAGCATTTTAGTTTTTTTTAAAAAATTCTTTGCCGAGTGCCAGGATGCTCGGCAAAGAATTTTTTTGCCGAGTGCCAGGATGCTGGCAATCGGCAAAGAATTTAATTTTTTTTTTGCACCCAAATTTTTTTGCAGCCCTAATATAATATTAGGAGCTACATTTTAAATTTTGGTATATTTTTTATTTTTTTTGCTGCACTTAGTTAATTTGTATCATTTACTTGAATTTTTTCGTAAAAAGCAAATTTGAACTGCAGGTGCATGGAATAATAAAATTTAGCCATTCAAAAAATAATATTCATGCTTTTGAGTATATTATGAGGCGCTATCTAGGAACACACCCGAAATTTCGAACACTATGTTCACGAAAGTCACATGTGGTTTGTCTGGGTTTCAAGCAACGTACGTCACAACTTCCTCAAAACATTCTTAATTTTTTATCATAGCCTCTACATGCGATATCATGACATCTCGGTAATTTTTGTGATTTTCGGACTTCGTTTGTATTTAATAGAATTTAAAAACAAATCGCCCGCAAGTCGGTGCCCATGTTTCGTGAACATGACGTTCGAAATTTCGGGTGTGTTCCTAGATAGCGCCTCATAATACACTCAAAAGCATGAATATTATTTTTTGAATGACTAAATTTCATTATTCTATGCACCTGCAGTTCAAATTTGCTTTTTACGAAAAAATTCAAGTAAATGATACAAATTAACTAAGTGCAGCAAAAAACATAAAAAATATACCAAATTTTAAAATCTAGCTCCTAATATTATAGTAGGGCTTCACAAAAAATTTGGATGCAAAAAGAAAAAAAATTTAAATTTTTTGCCGAGTGCCAAGATTCTGACACTCGGCAAAGAAATTCTTTGCCGAGTGTCAGATTTCTGGCACTCGGCAAAGTAATAAAAAAAACTTTACCGAGTGCCTAACAGCAGACACTCGGCAAAGGATCACCGTTCGGGCTCACCGTTTGTGAGTACGTCTTTGCCGAGTGTAAATCTTTACCGAGAGCTGGATACTCGGCAAATAATTTCTTTGCCGAGTGTATTTCTTTGCCGAGTGCTGGGCACTCGGCAAAGCGATCTTTGCCGAGTGTCTTACTTTGCCGAGAGCGGCACTCGACAAAGAGCCTCTTTGCCGAGTGCCCGATATTTAGCACTCAGCAAAGCATATGACACTCGACAAAGATGCTGTTTTCGGTAGTGGATAGAGACCGAGGGAGTGAGGCACAATGACGATACATGCAATGCATGTGCAGATCTCGCTAGTGTATATGTCATCATGTGCCATAGGAATGAGAAACATCTGGAAAGAAAAAAAAATAGGTCCGGACCCTAAGTCCACCAGCCCATCCTCATCATTCCCAAATCCTCCATTCCTGCAGCCACCACCCAAGCCAGGGCGCTAGGCGCAGATGCCACCAGCACCTCCGGCGCGACCGTTGCCCGTGCTGTGCCCGGCATGGCAGCACATCCGGCCGACACCCAACTCGCGCAGGCTTGCCGCTTGCGTCGCCCATCCTGCAGCCAGCCCTGGCATGACTGCGTTCACGGGACCTCAGCCTTGGCCCTTAGGACGCTGTCCGTTGTCCAAAGTCTCTCTCTCTCTGCTCGGTCTCCACTCTGTAGAATGCAATGTCTAAGTGCTGAACCATACTAATTTGCTAGTATTTGTGAGATCTGGATTGAGATTCATTCTGCCTAGAGAGTTGCAATTGTGAGTTCTGATATGTAAAAGGGACCTGTACAATATGTAAGATGCTCTACAATACTGTTTAATGTTGTTGCAAGATGCATTTTCTTTTTAGTATTTTTCTTGCTTTTTGATTGTTCATCTGACAAGCTGTTTTTTAATAGAATTACGGCCAGAAGAAGCATTAGAAAGCACAAGACAGGTATAGCGAATCTGGCACCTCATGCTAACCTATGTCTTTCCAATACCTCCAAATCCTATTCTCAACATGAAACAAAACGATAAAAAAATGACTGTCTGCAATGATTTTTGTTTCAATATACTGCCTCTATGTATGATATCTATGATTGATATACTCAAGGTACGGGTGAGAGAAAGATATAACAGGATCCATCTATCTCATGGCAAGGATTGGATGGCTTTTATTGATTTGAGGGTAGTGTAGTCCTGTAAATGTCTTCCCACGTTTGCCAAAACCAGATGGGCCACGCAGGGCCAAAATGAGCCACAAATGGGTAACGGGAGGCGGAAACGGGTGACGTCAGGCCCCAAGGCGCGGTTGGTAAAGACCATGTCGATGTAAGTCAAGGGCACAGAGTAAACATGCAAAAACGAGCCAAAAACGGGCAAAAATGGCCACGAACATGTAACGTAGCGTGGAAACAGGTCACGTAGGGCCCCAAGGCGTTGTTGGAAATGGCTAAGTCAGGGTAAGTGAAGGGCATGCGAAAACGGACAAAAAAATGAGCCAAAACGGGCCATGGGACCGTGTCCCACCGGGGTGGCCCACGGGGCCCAGGGGACCCACCCATGGGCCCCCACACAAAAATTCCATGGTTCGGTCCATCCGCGAAAAACAACGACTCTTGTGCGTCTCCGGGGCGGAAACCATAGTTTCTGAGCCAAGACCACATGAAAATTGCATATAACATGGATTTCCTAAGGTCCTCCAAAATGCCAATAGAAACCATACAGAAAACTCTGAGAACTCCTGGGAGGGGGGATGCCCCTCAAGTATATTAGGGGGAGAGGGTTTGGCTGGCTGAGACCACGGATGAAGTGGTGGGAAACCACAAGTTTTTTGAGCATTCTTGCAAGGACTGCTAAGCCGGACCACCTCCCACTACCCCGGTCTCCTTGGCCAGCCAGCAGCCTACCGCGTCAAGGTTTAGCTGGCTGCCCGGCCACCATGGCAGGCCAGTGTGCGGCCATGGCTGGCTTCGGCCGGCCAGACGCCTAGCTCGTTCCCATATCACTAACGGCCTCCGTGCCGGTAACTTCGGCCTCCATGGCAGCTAGCAGCCTGCCACGGCCAGCTTCGGCTGGCTACAGCGGGCCACCTATGCCCCATGGCTGGCCAGTGTGCGTCCTTGAGTGAGGCCATGGCTATGGATCTTCGGCCGGACGCCTCGCTCTGTGGATGCATGTGTACTGGCCCGATGTTGGATAAGTTTTGGTAACTTGGGCCTCCATGGTGGTCGGCTGCCTGTCGCGGCCGGTTTCGGTTGGATGTAGTGTGCATGGTTGGATGGACTTGCCTGTATGCATGGTTGGTTGGATCAATGTCGAGGAATGGTTAGGACTCGCACCACGCATGAGGGATATGCCTCATGAGGTCACGATAATGGGTCATGGGAGAAGGATAGGATCGCGTCGGGACGAAAACGTCGCATGCGATGCGAAAACGGCTCACGGTGGTCTGAGATGGGTCACACGAGGCCAAAATGGGCCACAATGGGTAACAGGAGGAGGAAACAGGTCACGTTGGTCCCCAAGGCGTGGTTGGAAAAGACCAAGTTGGTGTCGGTCAAGGGCACGGAGTAAACATGTAAAAACAAGCCAAAACGAGCGAAAATGGGCCATGAACGGGTAACACAGCGTGGAAACAGGTCACATCGAGCCCCAAGGTGTGGTTGAAAATGGCTAAGTCGGTCTAAGTGAAGGGCACTGACAAAACGAGCCATAAACGAGTGAAAACGGGCAAAAAAACAGGCCATGGATGGGCCGAAATGGGCCACGGGACCTGGTCCTACCGGGTGGCCCATGGAGGCCCCACACAAAAAGTCCAAGGTTCGATCCATCCGCGAAAAGCAACGACTCTCGTGCACCTCCGAGGCGGAAACCAGTGTTTCTAAGCCAAGACCACATGAAAAATGCATATCACATGGATCTCCTAAGGTCCTCCAAGATGCCTATAGAAACCATACAAAAAACTTCTAGAACTCCTGCGAGGGAGGATGCCCCTCGGGTATATTAGGGGGAGAGGGTTCGGCTGGCTGAGACCATAGTTGAAGTGGTGGGAATCCACTAGTTTGTTGAGCATTCTTGCAAGGACTGATACGCCGGACCACCTCCCCCTACCCCGGCCTCCTTGGCTGGACGGTAGCCTATGGACACCACAACTACATCCATTAATATCACAAGTTCCACAAACATCACTAGCATGAGCAGGGGCATGAGCAGGAGAAAGAGCAGCAGATGTACAAACACCACAACTATAGACATTACTTCTAGAACATAGCATAGTCTTTGCAGTCTTCTTCAATTGTGTCCCATCCGACCAGAGCATGAGCAGGAGCAGTAGAAGTACTAGCACCTCTAGAAGGTACTTTGAAACTAGCTAAAATGCGCTCCACTTCACTGGTAGTGGTAGAACCGCCTATGCTTTGCATTTTAGTACGATATTTGCACTCCCTTGATGCCTAGTAATCAACAAGACAAGGAAATGCATCTTTTAGCCAACAAAGTGCGATACCTATGCGTACGACCAACCTGCAAAAGAGTAAGAAAGTAAAATAAATGAGTGAATTGTTCAAAGCACCGTGAGATGATGGTCATGGCCTGTCACCACCCCACCTCACAAGCAACTAAGCACTGACATATGAGATTAGCTCCATGAAAGGGAAAACTGCATATAAAAGCTAACTAGCTAGTTCATTGCTAAGCAGTTTAGGGATGACTCGATTGCAGTGTGCCACTAACTTTCTATTGATGTCATCCAAATCTGATGGACTAGCAGTGAATTGTAACAACAGAAAAAATAAGTCAATTAGTAAATAGCTATCAAAAATTGAACATAAAACATTAATTGTAAATCCAAACATACCCAGAATTTTTCTAGAAGAATGGAAGCGTTCCAGCTATTGCATAGTGGTGCATATTTCTAGCACCCTCACTCTAAGTTTAGTTATCCTTCCTGGATATTACTCTTTGAGCAGTTCAATAGTCTTCTGACTACACACTTCTTCTTAAAGGGGTCATCGTTGCTCAGTAGAATCTTGCTAGACAAAATGACTGCTGGATCTTCATCCTCAACCATGCCTTCTCCTGTTTCGGCCAAACTACCTTCTTGGTGGAGGAGGAAAAACCAGCGGTCATTTTGTCTAGCAAGATTCTGCTGAGCAATGATGACCCATTTAAGAAGAAGTGTGTCAGTTAGAAGATTATTGAATTGCTTAAAGAGTATTATCTAGGAAGGATAATTGAGCATAGAGTGAGGGTTCATGCTAGAAATATGCACCACTATGCAATTGCTGGAATGCTTCCATTCTTCCAAGAAATATTCTGGCTATGTTTGGATTTACAATTATTGTTTTATGTTCACAGACTTATTTTCTTTTCTGTAGTCACAATTCACTGCTAGTCCATCAAATGTAAGTTAGTGGCACACTGCATTCGAGTCATCCCTAAACTGCTTAGTGATACCCTTGTTGAACTTGCCAAGATCTATTGCAAAGAAAATAACATTCTGTATAACTTGGAAAATGGGCTCATTAGGTGTCGTTACTATATAATACCTAGGTAACTATGCATGAGTTAGCTAGTTAGCTTTTATATGCAGTTTTCCCTTTCATGGAGCTAATCTCACATGTCAGTGCTCAGTTGCTTGTGAGGTGGGGTGGTAACAGGCCATGACCATCATCTCACGGTGCTTTGAACAATTCACTCATTTATTTTACTTTCTTACTCTTTTGCAGGTTGGTCGTACGCATAGGTATTGCATTCACTGGCTAAAAGATGCATTTCCTTGTCTTGTTGATTACTAGGCATCAAGGGAGTGCAAAAATCATACTAAAATGCAAAGCACAGGCAGTTCTACCACTACTAGTGAAGTGGAGCACGTTTTAGCTAGTTTCAAAGTACCTTCTAGAGGGTGTAGGTATATTCGAGTACGTATGTATCATGGTGTACGTATGCGAATTATATGGTGATGGGTATTCTACAGGTTAGCACTAAATTAAATAGAAAGATAAACAAACAAACTAGAATTTGAATGGGCACCAAATAATATGACAAAGGATATGGATAGGTAGAGCTTCATTTTAGAAGATTTTTGGTAGAAGAATCAAGGGATTTGGGTTTAGGATGGAAGAGATATTGTTTATCAAAGATTTATTTAGGAAAGGATATGTGGAACATACTTTAGAAATTATTTCTGGGACTTAGGATAATGAAAATGGGATGGAAAGAGCTTGGGTAGGTTCTGGGGTGTACCTAGTTTATTTAGGAATTTTCAGGTAATTTTTCTATGCAAGGAAATGGGGTTTTCACTCCTCTGTGTGCACTGCCTGGGTGCACACAGCATTTTTCTCCGGTCCACTAGCTGACGCACAGGAAAGGGTTGGTGGGGCTCGGCCTGCTGGTCACTGTCCTGTGCATCGGCTCCATTGTGACTGCCATGTGGGGTCCGCGTTGCGGTGTCATATTTCACTGATGTATGGGCCATCCCTGGCTGCCTCCCTAAAATGGTCGGTGACGCCGTTTGGATCTAGGCCCACGTAACAGAGGGAGAGAGGGTGACGGAGGGAGACGATGATGTCGGCGCTGCCGGCTCAGCGATAGAAACCGAGCAGAGTGCTCGTAGTTCGCCTGAGTGGATTATGCCGGCGGCGTTGGTGGCCAGTGATCCCGTAGCTGTCGGAGGGGTCCTCGGCAATAGTGAGTGCTTACGTCGGCGATAGCGGCTTGCCGGAGCAGCTGCGGCGGTACAGAGACCCATGTTCTCACTCGTACGGGCCAGTCGTGAGTGCGCGTAGGCGCACATGGCGTGACTGCGATTCAAGCGCGAGCTTGCAGAGACCTTGTCATGCTCTTGCTGCACCTCATTGATGACAGGCAGGGCGGCAGGCCATCCCCAGCGATATGGTGACACAGAGGGGCTGCGGGGGTTAGGGGTGGCGGAGTGAATGGTGGAAAGGTCAAGGAGCTCGCCTACTAACCTATTTAGCCTAAGACACGCTAGGGGAGGAGATCTTGGAGCTCGGCTCCCTTGGTGGCCGTGGCGGAGCTAGCGCTTGGAAGGAAAGGGGCGGAGAGGAAGTAGAGGGGAGATGAGGTGTTCCTAGACTAGACGAAGCTTGCAGCAGTGATGGTTGATGCCGGGGAGCACTAACCGGCCCTATTTATAGGCCGGTCATGGCGGTTCGCCAGCAAGATATTTTCTCGCCACGCACCTCGGATTCTCGTGTGAGCACACGTGTTTAGAGCTCAAAGGCGGTGCGCAATAGTGCGTGCTTATCTTTTTCCGGCCAGGGATGGGCGGGGACCAGAGTCCGGCCATGGCAACGGCAACGGTCGAGCGCTTGGGTGCTGCCACGTGGTGAGGATAGGGGAGTGGAAGAGAGAAGGAGCACGGGGGTCATGACGCTCTGGTGGGGTCCATAGTGTCGTCGTTCTTATCCGCTTGGTTGCCGGGGCGAGGCAGTGAGCTCACTATGGCATATGGTGATGCGGTATTCATGTCATCTTGTTGGGGATAACGAAGCTGGCATGTGGGGCCGCAGTGTCAGCGAGATGGAGAGGGGAGGAATGAGGGCTACGCAGGATGGGCTCAGTGGCCGGCCCACGCGGAGGGAAGAGGACTCGGTCTCAGGTTGGCGGCGACCCAACACAGGGAAAGGGGAGGATGGCGGGCCGCGGTTGTGGGCTAGAGGAGGAAGGGTGGGGCCACACACTATTTCCTTTTCTGAAATCCCTTTTCTTTTTCCCAGATTAAACTTGGCATATTTCAATTTTTTTCAATTTGAATTTGAGGAGTTTTTGGTTTGATAACCAGAGGAGCGTTGTGATAAGGTTGCAGGGTTTGAGTCTTTGTGATCTAATGCCAGATCGGTGCGTCACTCTCTACTAAATCGATAGTTATCGGGAACCCACCATCGCATATGGTTTTTAGCATCTTGGTCAGCTACTCAGCCGTCCTCGGAATCTGTATTTCGGCATCCACTAATGCTGTGGGCAGTGTAATATGGACAGGAAGAGGAGGGGCACGTACGCGACCCACAATGCACCTCAAACATAGTACAGCAATACTGCTCATCGGTATGTCAGACTTATAGCAGGTACTCTGATAGGCGTTGTCGCCAGGTCAGCTGCATGCATGTTGTGACATTGAGCGAAAAGGGACCTTGTAGCTGCATGTGGCGATCGGCTGATCGCGTGCAACTAAAACCAACCTTACATAAATCATATGTCAGTCAGATTCTGTTGATTTTTCTGCTTAAATTCACATTAATTTATTAACATCAGACTGCTGTCTATACTAGTTTCATAATTCTTCGATCTAATGAATTTGAATTTATATTCATAAATGTCATTTAGTGGTACAATTTTTATCTTGTCTATCGTCACCACTTTATTTATTATGAGTATACTAATGTTTTTCCATAACAATTCAAGGCCATACTTGGTAGTTAGAAAAAAAAATCTAATGCTTTTAAAGTTTCCAAGTGTGACGGACATATCAATTCCGGGGCATTTTATTTGCTGGTTAAAGAATTCTAATGCTTGCTGTTTCCAGGTATGATGGACTTGTAATTTCATTGTGTGAGTATGTATCCGCAACTGAAAGGTACTCATTGCAAGAGATAAATTCAATATTCGTATTCTGATTTTCCAAGTATTGTATGAAAATATGTGCCACAGTTGCCCAATGTGATTCATTAACAGAAGGAGAATGACAACAGCATAATTAGATTACCTTCAGTCCTTCGATTTTTTTTTGTGTTCTTTAATCCTTACGATCTGTTCCCAGTTTGAGAAATGGACGACTGGACGCCACGAATGGTGCTACCATGCATGGCTCGATAAACAGATGC